>CM050888.1:209111372-210563713 GCA_027725995.1 Rhynchospora tenuis | reverse complement strand
ATTCTACGGTTTTGCAGACGCATGCAAGCATTTGTCCTTAGAATTGTGGCGTGAAATTAAATTGCAAGCAGTCACATACCAGAGCTATGCCAGGATCCTCTCCTCTTTTAAGGGCAGCTTCAATCTCAGGATCACCAGAATGGTTGCGTGCCCAATCCTGCTTTTAACTCACTGTTAGTATTATATTAATTGTATATTAACAATTTATAAGTGTAAATTCTTTCAAGTTGCAGACAGGTTTTCATATTTGGTAAAAGATACACCCAATATTTCTATGGTAACTTACCAGGTCATTGAATTAACATGATGGAGCAGGATCGTACTGTAAATATGATAATTTCACCATTATCCTAGAAATTTTCATTTTCTCCTATGCCAAAATTGTACCCAAATTGCTGAGTGATTTCAACTTTGATAAAAAAAAATTGCATTTACCAGTATTACGACAGTTCTTTGAATAAAGAAAAAAGAAACTAAAATTGAGGGCTGTGTAACCCAGCTTTTGGCCATACCAACTTTGCATAAACACCTTTTTATGGAATTTGCAAATAATCGAAAAATCGATTGCTAACATCAAATAGAAGGGGCTGTCTTAACACCCACCACCCAACCCCTCCCCCCCCCCCCCCCCCCCCCCCCCACACACACACACACAAAAAAAAATAATAATAATAATAAAATAAATATGGTGAAATTGGTGATTACCCTGATGCGGCCTACAAAAATCTGGATGACAGATGCACCTGCCTGGGCTGCTGCCGCTGCTTGTGCAAAACTGTATTGCGAAGTTCACTCTTAACATGTTAAAATTTTAGAAAAGTTGGTAAGAATTTTAAGATAGAAAGATAATTTAATAGTAAGATAACCTGTAAACAAAGGTCAAATGTGTCTGGATGCCTTCAGCCTCTAGCAGCCTAGAAGCCTCAATCCCCTTTAAACAAAAAATAAAGAAAACCTCTATAGCCAGCACATGATTTAATCAGAAAAAACAAGGGTTAATTCAATAACAGTTAATTATGCCACATACAAGATTATTACCACCCCTTAACGTGGGGAGGTCCACGAGTTTGGTATTAAGTTTTTCGATTCTTTTGTTCAGGCTAAACGAATGTGAGATATTTACATATGACTGAAAATCACAAAACAATACCAACAGACCATGCTGGTCAACTTGAGTCATGACTCCATTTGCATACCAGGGTAATGGGAGTTGAGACAAGTATTATTTCCAGAAAAGAATATGGAAAGGAAAAGAGGGCAGCCTATACACACTGGTACTGGATTGGATACTTACTAGTATACAGAAGGCTTTACAAACATAAACAGGTATGTTCTATTTGAAATAACTAGAGTCTGTGTAAATAATAGAGACCAAATTAACCATACTTGCCAAGTAGAAGGGATTTTGAAGAGCAGACGCTGTGTTGAGACCTCGAGCTGGTCATACAGCTTCAGTAGTTCATGCACCTGTAATACAAACAGACAACATATGCTCATATACTTTGTACAGCATATACAATAGCTTTAGAGGTCTTTGCTCCAATCCTCTTCCGGTCACATAACATTAACCACTCAAACAAGTGAAAATGTAATGTATGATTACCTGTCTGATACAAGTTTTCTAAAATTTAAACAAAAGATCACATCCATACCTTGTGAATAATTCCTCGAGTATCATAGGCCAAGCGAGCATCAATTTCAGTAGAGACACGTCCAGGAACCAACTTTGCTAATTCAGCACCAACATTCACCAAAGCCTGGAACGAAAGAGTAATCAGCTCACATTACTTTGTAATATGTCAACAACATGCTATTGTTGAACTTCCACTAAAAATAACTGAACATAGAGGAAAGTATACCTTGTTAGAGAAGCAAGACAAGCGTTCCCGAGCCTTTTCTAGCTCAATGCATTCACCATCTGCCAATGCGGTCTCTATCGCACTCTATAAAAGAACAATATCTTATTATAATATCAAACTTGATATATGTGCGCACTAATTCCAAATCATCAAATTGAAAGACAGAGAACTGAAATCTTAATTGCAGAAAAAGAGGGTAACTTGTACCATGAACTTGGCATCAGGAAGACCACAAATGCCCAAAAGAAGAGAAGAGCTGACAGTGGCAGCTGTAGGAGGGAACCTACATATATCATTAAAAGAAATAAAGTAAAGAAGTGATGTCAACTATCTGCATTGATTCAAAGAGAACTGTAAATAAGTGTGAGAAGAGGTACCGATCAAAATCATCGAAGATGACAGTATCTGGTACAATCTCACTGAAGCTGGACACAGCATCAAGCTCAGTTTTTAATTCAACTAAAATATAAAATGAAAATAAAAATAAGAAAATATACAGGTATCTTAAACAATTAATATAATGCTGATTATTACAGGATACACTTCAATTCGCAAGGCACAAGTTTATTATAAATGAAATGAATCAACAATTTTTATTTAATGGTACCTCCTCCTAGCAACACAAACACAACCTAATTCCCACTCAATGGGAATAAATTACACAATTGGGAAAGCAACTAAACTAAATGAAAATAGTACCAGCATCAACTGAGGAGGCATTGCCACCTGCCACGTAACATATCGGAAAGCTCCGTTGGCAGTTGATGGAGACAAATTGAGTAAATCCAAGCCGAGGGATCCACTTATTTCGCTATAGATTGAAAACCAATAACCAGAAAATGCAACTAAATCAAGGTGATTTTGCGAAACAAGTAATAGAAAATTGCGAAGCTCACTAGAGAAACAATCAGTTGTAAGTACCTTTGGAGAAGAGAAGAGAGAAGACGAAGGCGAAGAGAGACTCAGTGACATTTTTTCGGATCAGTCTGATGCAAGCGAGAGAGAGAGAGAGAGAGAGAGAGAGTAGAAGACACGAACAGGCGGAGAAAACTATGGTGATGTTTGGTAAAGGATTAACTTAAGAGGAATAAGTTAAGGAGGAAGAATTTATGTCAAGTTATGTCATGGTTGTTTGGTTATATAAAGTGAAGGAATAAGAATATAAAAATATAAAATTAGATGTATAATAATTATTATAATATTAATTAATATTATAAATTATTATTATTATTATTATTATTATTATTATTATTATTAGTTTAAAAATATTTATTATTATATAAATTATTTTAATTCACAATATATAATTATTGTTATAAATGTTATTCTTTATACTAAGTGGTTGTCACTAATGATAATAATAATAATAATAATAATAATATTATTATTATTATATTATTATTATTATTATTATTATTATTATTATTATTATTATTATTATTATTATTATTATTAGTATCATATCAATTAAGATATTATTGATTATTTCTTGTAGTAATTATAATATTAATAATAATTATACTTACAATAATAAAATAATAATATTACAATAATATATTAATTATTATTAATAATCAAAATTAGTGATTGATTATTCGAAAATCTAGACTAATCCGCACGGGATCCATCGTGGAAGAAGTTATTCCACCAATTTTGGTGGTATAAGTTCTTCCTCCTTAAAGAAGCTTATTCCTCTCTTGTTTGTTTAGTTATTCCTCCTTAAAGAAGCTTAAGGAAGCTTATTCCTCCTACCAAACATGCCCTATGTGTTACTGTTTTTTTGGAAATAAACTATGTGTTACTGTTAGTACACAAATTATTAGTAATAAATTAATTAATTGTTTAAGCACTACTTAGTGTAGATCATGATACTATGTAGGAAAACAAATTTTCAAATTTGGTGGTGTGTGGAAAATGCGTTGCAACTACGTAGTGGATAATAGATTAAAAGTTGTACGAACCGCTACATACTATGAATCAGGGAATCGGTCGCGGAAAATCTTTACATATGGAAGTGAATTAGATAAGATAAGATAAAGAACTCTGCAAGGCAGGAGTTGACCATTTTAAATAACTTTTATCCATATCATGAATTATTTAATTTAACATGGCACTATATATTTACTTAATTTAGATTGAATATTTTAACATTAAGTTTCAAAATCAAATATACCAATCTCGGATGTAATGGAAGCGGGAAATAAAAAAATGTTTAAGTGCCTTATCAAATTATGAAAGAATATTAGGATGGAGACGATGGAGACGTGAGAAATATATACATTTTCTTTATATAATAAATGGCTAAGAACAAGATTCAGCCTCCCAACTTTATGGTTGTAATCCATGAAAGTTTTGGTAGCAGAAGTAACACATTAATGAATCTAGAAATTCATATGACTTGGAGATACATGTGGGCCGGTCATACTCTTTTTGCAGTCACAATGATGAATCTAAACTTTGCTACCGTGTTGGTGCTGGTGCTGTTAGCCATCATATAGTACATTGAATATAGTTAACTCCATGCGTCAAAACTCAAAAGAGTTGTAGCCTTGCACGTTATTTAGTTTTATTTTTGGTATCCAGATTTAGAGTTTGTACAGTGAAAAGTTTTGACACTTGCACAACCGACACCTCCACTTTGCTTAACTTGGGGTTAACTTCAGCGGGACTTAAAAGATATTCTAAATCTCCACCATTTCTACACTGCTTCGATTGCAAACAGCAACGGTTCTGACCAAGTCAAATGGAAATGGTCGGCTTCTGGAAACTATTCTTCAAGTGCCTACAAGGCTCTTTCTGATCCAGGAATGAGGTCCACCTACCACCATTTACTTTGGAAACTGAAGGCTCCGCCAAGGGTAAAGTTGTTCCTATGGCTCCTCCTGCTTGACCGACTTCTTACCCAACAAAATTTGTCAATTCGGAATTGGCCCTCAATTTCCTCCTGTTGTTGTTGCTCTACTGGCGCTCTTGAGTCCGCAACCCACCTTTTCCTTGATTGCAATTTTGCCAGAGTACTTTGGACCCTTGATTGCAATTTTGCCAGAGTACTTTGGACTAGGGTTCAAACACACTTCAGACTGCCACTGGCCTTGTCTTCCCAATTGATTTGGTTGACTTCTGTAGGGCTGCATAACGTGGCAAACGGTCACGAAAATGAAGTGTTGCGTTAACTGTTTCGTGGGTGAGACGAAAATTTTATTTTTTTGCGTTTTGCGTTTCGTTCTTTAAACGCAATAAGATTTGGTTGCGTTAATCGTTGCGTTCAATTTGGACGATTAAAACGGTTTAACCGTTTAAATTTGTTAACTGTTCATTTTGGATTATCATAAGCTGCAGATGCAACAGCTGTATATTAATTTACAGTTACAGGAAAAAAAAATTGTAACTTGAAGAAAGATGTAGCTCCATATGTCATAACAGCGGACGAAATTCAATCGTCCATAGCAAAATAAAACTTCTTGAAATCAGAAAAATTTAGTCTTAATCATTTGAGCATCTAGCATATGGTTGTTCCATTGAGAAGAATTTAGAAGTTTTTTTAATAGGAAAGTAGGAATTGTATTTTAAGATGGCAATTTCTTATTTTAAATTGTAGGTCTTTAAGAGCATTGTTTCAGTTTTTAGCTGAAAAGCCTAGTCAATTGAATTTCAGAGCACGGTATGTGCATCTTTTAACAAGTACAAATATTAGATTAAATTTACTTTATTATATTTGTGACCTGATATAAATAAACACTCAAGTCAAATTCTCACTTCCTTTCTTATTTTGTCAGCTTTGAATTTGTAGTATCTGTAGTTTACATGCTTCTAATGTTTTATGTTGTTGGAGTTATTATTGTAAAATTTACAAATTTGTCATTTGGAATGTTTTATGTTGTTATGCTGTAATGATTAGTTTGAACTTTCAAGTAAGAATTTCAAAATATAGATGCACGTTTGAAAAAAAATAATTAATTTATATTCACAAAGAAATATTTGTCCTTTGCACTGAGGTGAAGGTATTTTGCATTCCATGTATTTCGTTTGCACTGAGGTTTTTTATTTTTCCAGAATGCAAAGCTTAATTAGTTCGGTTGGCTGATGAAGCGTAGATATTGTTTGTCCAAAACTTAGTCCACATGGACATAATACGGACAAGTATTGGACATTAGTTGGACATTGTATGAACTGAACGTGGACGATTTTTTGTTATGTATTGTGGACGTGGACGGATCATGGACGTCAGCTCTCCAAGATTGAACGGACATGGACCTGTATTGGAAATCGTCCATTAGCACCACTGCCACGGAGAATGTCCGACGAAACGGACGAAACGACGATCACGAAACAGCTCTGTTTCGCTAACCGTTTCGTTACCTAAACGAAACTGGTTTTCATTTGCACCAACTGTTTCATTTATAAAACGAAACCAAAATCCTTAACCGTTACCGTTTCGTTTCGGACGAAACGAAACGATCGAACGGTCGAAACGATTTCCGTTTTCACCCCTAAACTTCTGGCTGCAGAATAGAGCAACTTTGGGCCCATTATGGGACATCATCTGGGCTGCGACGACTTGGGCTCTCTGGAAAGAGCGTAATGCACGAGTCTTCTCAGCGGTCGCCAATGACCATTTAAGCATAATGGCGGTGATTTCAGCCGCAGTGGAAGCCTGGAAGAAAATGGCTTAGTTTTATCCTTGCTTAGTTTAGGTTTTTCTTTTCTTTTGCTCTTGTATAGGGTTTTCTTTTCTCTCTTTTCTTTTCTCTTTCTTACTTGTAATTAACCAATTCTAGAATCTTTCTATGACTAAATTCACCACCTAGCTACCTTGCAATATGCATAAATCATGGCCCAAATTAATGACCTCTCTCGAGTGTGTACCTCCCTCTTTACCAACTCGTACATCCTCTCCGTTTTCTCCAGTTTGCCAGCAAGAGCGTAACCACGAAGCATCAATAGATGCGTGCTCGTGTTAGGCTTTTTCAAAGAAGCAAATATGTTATCCATTTGTTCCCACATCTCGCTTCTCAGATATCCATGTATCAATATATTGTAAGTTTTAATGGACCGTGGTATGCCAGATATTTTCATTCATAGAAAATAGATTCCATTTCCTGGACTAAACGCTGGTAGCCACAGAGAGATAGGAGAATGTTGTATGATACAGTATCTGGATCATATTTGTATCCTCCTGTAAATCATAAAACAAAGAGAAGGTCCCTTCGACATCGCCATTGTACATGTATGCAGTCATGAGAACATTGAAAAGATGAGGACCATTAATGATAAATATATATCTGTTGAAGTAGTTGTGACACTACCACAAAAAAGACCTTCTGCAACAGTCCATCTGTAACCTTTTTTTTCAAAAACGTTACAGACTATTGGCGCGAAAAACTATTTTTCAATCTGTAACGTTTAAATTTATTAAACGTTAGAATTTTTGGCGCGTTTCGCAAAAAAAAAAAATCTGTCTAGACAATCTGCAACGTTTTTTATGTAATAAGCGTTGCAGATTTGCAACGTTTTTTTTACATAAAAAACGTTGCAGAACAAAGCCAATCTGTAACGTTTATTTAGTATTAAATGTTACCGAAGGGAAATTTGAAATTTTTTTAGGTATAAACGGACGAAAAAGGACTCTCTCTCTCATTCCCACTCTTCTTCTCCAGCCGAAAAATTTCTAAGTTTTCTCTCCGAAAATCCACCTCTCTCCACCTCCAGCTGCCCCCTCTCTCCACCTCCAGCCGCCCCCTCTCTCTCCACCTCTCTCTCCACCAGCGTAGTCGACAGCCGCCCCTCTCTCTCTCTGCCTCGACAGCCGCCCCTGCTATCTCTCTGCCTCGACAGCCCCCTCTCTGCCTCGACAGCCTCCCCTCTCTCTCTGCCTCGACAGCCCCCTCTCTGCCTCGACAGCTGCCCCCCTCTCTCTCTGCCTCGACAGCCCCCTCTCTGCCTCGGCAGCCGCCCCCTACTCTCGCTGCCTCGACAGCCCCCTCTCTGCCTCGACAGCCGCCCCCTACTCTCGCTGCCTCGACAGCTCTCTCTGCATTCAAGGTTCCATAACTTCATTCTCTCTTTTATGAGTTAAAATGGCTTGGATCTGTTTGTACATAATTTAAAAAAAATGGGGGACTAATCTGAAATTGGCTTGGATAATGCATGATGGTTGAAATGGTTGAAATGCTTGATAATGCTTGATAATGGGTTATTGCTTGATAAGTTAAAATGCTTGATAAATGGTTGAAATGGTGGAAATGGTTGAAATGTTTGATAATGCTTGATAATGGGTTATTGGGTTTGATAATGCATGGTTAATTATTGAATTTGATATGGGTTATTGGATTTGATATGGGTTATTGGGTTTGATATGGGTTATTGGGTTTGATAATGCTTGATAATGGGTTATTGGGTTTGATAATGCATGGTTAATTATTGAATTTGATATGGGTTATTGGGTTTAAATATATGTTTTTAGAGGGTTTAGAGATTTGATAAAAATCTCATATTTATATATATTATCAACTAATATGATGTTTTGGTTTGTTGAATTGAAAATGTAGGAAATCGATCCGGTTGGATTACCATACTCGGAGCAAGACATTAGCGAAGTCGTGGATGAGCTCATGGAATTCGTTTATGGTAATGTATTTGGATAATTTAATTTTTGAAATGTATTTGTAAATAAATTGATAGTTTGTTGAATATTAAGTGTGTTTTTGGATAATTTAACTTGTTTTGTTATTTTGATGTGTTTATATATATGTGTGTTATATATTTGTGTGTTTTGATAATGTGTATGCATATATATGTGTGATATATCTGTTTTGGTACATAACAATGTACCAGTTGGTACGGCTAGCAAAATGGGCTAGCCACAAAATATAAATTGCGCATTAAAAAAAAAAGATTATGCAACGTTTTTTACTAAATAAACGTTACAAAAGATGGCCATTTGCAACGTTTTTTAATAATTAAACCTTACAGATTATATTCGAATATCAGAAAAAAAAATAATTTAAATAATTTAAAAAATAATTTGCAACGTTTTTTCCAAATAAAGGTTGCAGATTTGCAACATTTTTTTCAAAATAAACGTTACAAAAGGGGTCAGAAAAGTATGGAAAAATTCTTTTTTTAATAATCTGTAACGTTTATTTTATTATAAACGTTGCAGATCTGTATCGTTTTTTCCATTATAAACGTTGCAGATCTATAACGTTTTTTTGGATTTGCAACGTGGGCTTCTGCAATGTGGGACCAAACGTTACAAAAACAAAAATCTCGCGCAGTTTGAGCACGAAAAAGGTTATGAGCTCGGCTGGCCATAGCAATGGCTGATGCCAACTCCTGTGCTATAACCGGAGGAGAATCTCGTAATTTCCTTCTCCAAAAAAAAAACCTGGAAAACAAAAAGTTTTTTAGTTTGCAACTTTGCATACAAATTCTTGCACAAATGTACTCCAGAGCCACCTTGGCAACTAATGGTAGATGAAAGTGAATTTTTCAGCATAGAAAGAGGATGAATTTTGCAATTCCATATAAAGCTCGGCCAGATCAAACTTGCTATAAAAAAGTTCTCTCTTTCTCCTTTCTGGAGCAAAGTGTTAATCTTTGGCTACAGATATTTTCGTAGTATCTTGAATAAGTATACTCTCTTATGAAGAAGTATATAATTTCGTAGTATCTTGAATATTGTTTTATCGTATATCTGTGGAAATAGTAACAATTTTTGAATTTATTTGTTTACTAGCTTGTTTCCAATAAACGCATACACTAAATTTTACCAACACTGGATAATATGTGGACTATAAATAACGCGTACAATATTTGTTCATAAAATTAAATTTGATTTATTTTTTTTATTGTCGTTAACATTGTCTAAGATATAAAGTTGTTGATAAATCCTTTGACAGCATAATATTATATAAGATTTTATTGTGTGTGTTTACTCGGAGATGACTTATCACCTCTTGCACATTTAACCTGTATGTTTTTTTTTTAGTAACGTTTGATTTGTATGTGAGTTTCGGCTATATATAAATTTTAAAGATTTTAAGAAAAACAGGGATGTTGCTGTCAATCATTAAATAATGAAGAAATAGATCCTCCATCACGTTCTTTGGGTTCATAAGCATTTTTATCGGTTAATTACTTTTAGTCCGGTCCATTCAACAATCGGATTCGTTTTGGTTGGACCCGATAAGAATCCGAATTGCGTGGAGTGCCAATGAATACTGACAGCCGGACCCCACAACCGCTTAATGTAATGTAATGACCCAGTGATAATACTAAAAAATAAAAAATCCGATAAAAGTTTGACTGCAAAACGTCGCGCATCAAGGTTTATACTCCTGACTGAAGAGACGCACTACCTCCCATCTACGGCTCAGAACAAAATGAGACTCAAATCGAACGGTGAATAGCCTTTCTCCCAACCTCCCAAAACCCCAAGTCCCCAAAGCCAAAGCCCTAGTTGCCCTCTTTGGACTACTCCCGCCTTTATTCCACTTCTTCAAGCAATTGACAGCCGTAGCCTGATTAAGCCATGGGAACCAAGGAGAACGGGTGCGCCGGGTCCACGCAGGCTTCGACGCAGGTGGACAAGGGAGTGGACTTCGCCAACTACTTCTGCACCTATGGGTACCTCTACCACCAGAAGGAGATGCTCTCCGACCGAGTCCGCATGGACGCCTACTTCCACGCCGTCTCCCGCAACAAGCACCATTTCCGAGGCAAGGTCTGTCCACCCTCCTTCCCTTACCTTATCTTACTACCCTCCTTCAGACTGAACCAACACTATAATGCATTATTGATTGAGTTATGATGATGCGATGCTTTTGCTGGTTCAACAGGCTGTGTTAGATGTAGGGACGGGGAGTGGCATCCTCGCAATTTGGTGCGCACAAGCTGGGGCTAGAAAGGTATATGCTGTCGAGGCCACCAAAATGGCCGATCATGCCAGAGACCTTGCCAGAGAAAATGGGGTCGAAGATATTGTCGAGGTTATTGAGGGCTCAGTGGAGGATGTCACACTGCCTGAGAAAGGTTAGTACAACAAACCTTCTGTACAATCTGGCACAGGTAATGGTAACTGGTACATGGCCTGATTTTTTTTTTTCTATACTCTTTCAGTCATTGTTTTCATTTGGGTTGGATTGATTAGATGACATAAATTTTGGGTATAGTGATGAGAAATGGTGCCTAAGTAATACGCAAACATTTAGGTTTAATTGGGCCACATTAAATTAAAATTATGGTGGAGATAAACTAGGACATTGTTTCGGAACTGAGAGTTAATTTTACTTCAAAGGTTTATTTTTGGTAAAGTGCTAGTATTGCAAAATCTTTTTATGGAGGGTCTTGCACCGTCTATAACACTGGTAAAGGTTGGGTTCCCACTTTCTCCTACTCTCATGGTTCTCCCATAATTCCACTTACAACATTAGGGTAAGATAAAGGTTCAATGAGTATCTTTAAGACATGATTTCAGAAAGTAGGTTTTATTTAGCAAAGAAGATTGAAGCTTGAATGAAATGCCTGGGGGTTAGTTGGGCTAAGTTGTACATTTCAGAGGGAATTGAGCTTATTTTTACACATATCACTACGTGGGAAGTGCATAGATGGAACTAACTAACCATTGAATCAAGTTATTGTTGGATATTCAACAATAGGTAGTGCTTGATGATGCAGTCAAGTTGAATAATCTAGATTTGAATTAACTGTGGAATATTACCAAAGGTCGTATATAATCCAGACAAAATGAGATCTGACTTGTGGTCCAGTTGTGTGTATAAGTGCTAATTGAGACTTACTAGTGTTTACTTCTTTCAAAATATAGCCACGTCAAAAACTCCTTCTAAATTAAGTCTTAATTAGACCTGCAATGGGCTTTTATTCAAAACTTAGACTGATCTATTTCATGTGTTGAACTAGTTCCTTTCAGTTCTAATCCTGAAATCTGTATGATGTGGCAGTTGATGTTATAATATCAGAATGGATGGGCTATTTCCTTCTAAGAGAGTCCATGTTCGATTCTGTTATATGTGCCCGAGACCGCTGGCTCAAACCTGATGGAGTCATGTACCAATCTACTTTCTGTCTCTCTCTGTCTCAATAATAACACACAAACAGAGCATAACACAAACATGCTAATGATCAACTAGATGCTTTTTCACTAAGAATTTCATCATTTTCTTAATGTAAATTTAAAGGGCCCTTTTTCCACATTTTCTGAAAGCCATGAGTGACAAAAAACTTTCAGGGTTAAGTTTCCTGTTTAATACCAAATTGTAAACGTGGATGTGTGCAAGTTTACAAGTACAAAAACCAGTTTCTTATTAGAAACGTGGTAAAATTTTGTAATAGCCTGAAAAAATAAGATATAATTCCTTCAAGTAAAAATTATTCTTGTTTTACATAAAAGTGAAATAAAAAATAACTAAAATAAACTAACCAAGCACTCAGCACTTTGAAATGCTAACATGGCAAAAGAAGAATGTGTGGTGGGTCAAATGAACATGTTCTATGTTAGATAAAAGAGCCGGAACTAAATTACAATCTTTTATCTCAGAGGAATTCTTACGTGGGAAGTTTGGTAATGCCAACTTTTGTGTCAAAATAAAACTGCCAAAATTTTTACTTCTTAACTTTATTTTTGAAATGTGTAGGTATCCAAGTCATGCCAGGATGTGGCTAGCACCAATTCGATCTGGTATAACAGATCAGAAAATGGAGGATCTTAATTGTGCTATGAATGATTGGCACAGTTTTGTTGATGAAACTGAGGTACATTATGGTGTCAACATGAGTGTTCTGACAAAAGCATACCGAGAAGAGCATGAGAAATATTATCTCAAGGTTTTTCTGTTTTGTTGGTTTTTAACTTTCTATACATCATAAAAGCTTCTTAATGATCTCGTTTTGTGCTTGTATCTACGAGGGTTGGTTATACTGACAACATTTTTTTTTGCCACCGTCACAATCAAACGAACAGTTATCAACGTGACGAAAATGAGATTTGGATATGTTTTCTATGATCTATATAGGCCGCCTCTCTATTTGGTACAATTTGAAAACCCATCAATAGGTGATTAGAAAAATTAACAGTTGAGTATTGTCGGTATTTGATGGGTGGTCAAATGATTTCCATTGTACACCCAAAATATGGACAAAATTTTTATGTTTTGTGGTGGTTTATATGATATTGTCCTATAAAGTTACCTGTGATATTTCACATTTTTGTGTTGTTTGTTCTGTATGATACCTCTCCCTTAGAGAGATGTTATTGACTTGGGATATTTTAAATTTCTTATTCCTTTAATAAATTCTGGTTTGACAAGATACTTGTGATTTCTACTATTACCCTGGCTTAATATTCAAATTTACATGACAACACCATTATTGAAATCTGGGCATTGTAGTGTTTTGTGCATGTTTGAGCATCACTATGACTCTAAAGTCTGAATTAATATTGTGCCTTATTTTCTCGTGCTTCAGACATCTCTGTGGTGCAATCTTGATCCAAACCAGATAATTGGTACACCTGCCTTGATAAAAGATATAGATTGCCTACAAGCCACTGTTGATGAAATTCGTACAATCACAGCTCAGCTCATGCTTCCTATCCATGCAGACAGATCAAGGATTTCTGCATATGCGGGGTGGTTTGATGTGCAATTTAAGGTACCTTTTGTTAAGTAATATATTTATCTTTTTTGCTTGCTTATTTTATTTCCATGTGTATAGCTAGAAGCAATTTTTTTGTTGCTCCCATTTATCGGGGCATGCATGAAATTCTGCAATCTATTAATAATTCTGGGACTCTGCCAATGCATACAAGGGAAGCTTGTTGGTGGAGAGTGACTCAATATTTTCTTTTAGTTGTGCATTCTTATCCCTGCTTGTATCTTTTAAAACCCTTTTTGTTGTTTAAATAAAAAAAATATTGGAGACATTGAGATTAACTTCGAAAGGCTCATAAATTATTTAACTTACCGAAGTGCATGTTTGTTGAATATGTCCATAGGGATGTGGACAAAACCCTGCAAAGGATGAGGTGGAGCTGACTACAGCTCCTGATGCTGATGGAGGGACTCACTGGGGCCAGCAGGTATTTTCCTAGGCATGAAAGTTTTGCTGTACTGAGTTGCTCTCTATTTATTTGTTGATCCTGGGGTTTCAGTCCTTAAAAATAATATGCTTTCACTTTTTTGGGGGGTAAAGCTTATTTGTTCATTTCTAGTGGTGTCTTATTCATAATGCAAATGCGGAAAAATATTTTTTTTCTTTCATTTTTTAGTTAACGTTTATATTGTTGCCAATAACATCCATCCATGCACTCTGGTTTAGTTACAATAAAATGGTCTAAATTTTACACAACCATTTCAGATTATCTTAATTTATCCATATACAGATCATGCAAATATAGATCCAAAAGTTTTATCTGCTTTGTTTAAAGTTTGTTTTGTGCTTGGAAGGAAGGTATAGGAGAGGTAAGAATACATCAATTTGGTGGCTCGGTGCTAGTAGCAAGTGTACATCTGGGCTCTCTAGTACTCATTGCAAGTATTAGGCATTTTGGGTGTTATTTGCTAGCAATTAATAATACCCTTGACATAAAGTTTTCCTTATTTTGAGCAGGTGTTCTTGGTGAATCCGCCAATTAGGGTAAATGAAGGGGATAAGGTTTTGGTGTCTTTCAAGATGAGTCGTGCAAAACAGTACCATCGGCTCATGGACATCGAGCTAATATCTGAACTAGAGCTTTCTTCTGGCAAGCGGCTCCCACCGATCACTACAAGGGTTTCTATTGAGTAGTACTTTACTATAGGTGCTTTTTGTTTATTAATATTATTATTCAAGGTATTCTGATATTTACCGTGTGTTTTTTGCTCTATATTTTCTGTCTTCTGTTGGTAGGGTTTATTCTGGTAAGTAGACAGAACCCTCCAGTGCTCCCAAGTTTTGTTTTTTGTTGTGCTTTTAATTTATTACGATTAAGATTAAATCCATGTTCAAGCCTAAAGCACTAGTACATATCCAAATGCATAGCTGCTCTTTTTTATTTATTGTGGAACAAATCAGATAATGTTGTAGATTTTCTGGCGTTAGGCGCTGTTTGGAGACTTAGAATGCGTACGTTGTGTGCATAACATCCCTTTCATTCAACCCAGAAAGATAAATGAAAATAAATTAGTTGCTCAAGGGTCAAACGTGGACAAAACAAAAAAGGGGACAGTCTAATGATCACTTAACATGCCCTCTTCTCCTTATCAATCACTTATTATTAATTGGACATCTTTCTACGCAATCTTTGCGCTTATGTGTTTAGCATGCTCAAGACATTTCCGTCCTTGCTAACAATTTAAGCCATAAGGTGTATACAATGTGTTTAGCATTTGTAAAGTTTGTAGGTCGATTGTGCATACGCACATCGTTCCTTTTTTTTTTTTTTCCCCCCTCTTCCCTGATGGATACCGCTACTTCGTCACAAATCAAAAGCCACTTATTGACCACAAAACGGGAGTTATCATCTCTATTTAATGTATGAACGCGACTTATTGACAATAAATGCAAGGTTTTTGACCAGAGATTAATATGGGAAGCAAAGTCGCTCTCGTTTTTTACTTGTTTCTCCTGTCAGTTAGCGGGGAGGAAGGAAGGTCGCTCTATCGGGCACATGTTTCTGCTGTGATTTTAACTTTTAGTTTAGTTAACTCTCTGCCAAAGTCTTCTGAGAACCCACCATGTAAGTTTTAATCCATGGCCTCAGTTTTAGCTTGTACTTTCATCCTCTGCTCTTGCTTTCTCTCATCTCTAATGAAACTGATAAGACGATCATGTACTTTTATGCTCCCTCAGCAATTAGATATGTCTAAAGTTCAATAGACTGTTATGTGGCTTATCATTTTATTTTTTTCCACTATACAAAATTTAAATATTAAAGAAAATTCTGTTCAAAGGATTTTTTTTAAATAAAAGTATATTATTTAATAAATTCTTATTTTCATTGTTTTACATAGTTTATTGAACCAAAACGGAATATTATTATTTGTTACTTTTAAATTCGGCCTAGAAATACATGAGAGGTGTATGCGACATAGATGTGACATATCGATTGCATGCTAATCGCAGCGCAAACTTGAGCAACTCGTTAGTCGTAACATGTGACATATCGATTGCATGCTAGATGTGACATATCGATTGCATGCTAGTCTCACCATCCATGAGTGATGAGTCATGGATTGACAGGATGGTGACGGTCTGACGGAGAATATTTTGAACTGGGGCAATTAATAAAAGTCTTGTTCACATGTCATATCTTAATCAAATCCCAAAAAGTCTCAATGCGAGGCCCCACTCCCCCCCTGGCGGCTGGCGGCCTGGCCCGATCTATATAACCAGCCACGGCCGCGGACCATGGACTCGGAGAGCACAGTATAGCATAGAATAGTATTACAAGTTTAGATTCTTTAGAACCTCCCAATTAAGTTTTATATAAATCTCTTATCCCTTTATAACCTGAGATTTGGGAAGAAGAGCACCTCCCAGTGCTGCCACTGCTACTATAGTTTCAATCTCATGGCCTCAATTCCAATTCTCCTCTTCCTCCTCTGTCTCTCAACGGGTTGCCTCCCACTAATTGACCCCGTCACGACCTTCGCCAGCCAAAACCCCGATAATTCCCTCCTTTCTGTTGCACTACCCGCCGTCCTCTTCATCTTGCTTCCGTTGACCTTCTTCTCCGCAATCATTCTCTTGCTCTCGCATGTCGCCAAATCCCAGTCAGCTCAACCCCCACTTCTCCCTGTCTCCCAAACAGACCATACAATCCTAATTCCATCTCTTAAATCCATGGCCTCCGTTCGACCTCTCCTCTTTTTCACTCTCGCCGTCGCAATCAGCGGCCTTCAGCTCCTTGATTCCCTCTCAGCATTTTCCAATCAAACCCCCTTCTTCTTCCTACTTCCATTCACCTTCTATTCTGCAATTATTCTCTTGCTTCTCCGTGTCGCCATTTCGTCATTCTGATCGGCAGAGTAACGGAGTTCTCTACAAAGTAATGTTATACTTATAGCCTTATAGGTTTTGCTGTCACTTGTGACTCTTGTATTTTTGTTTCATTTCTTGTTATTTGTTTGCGTGTTGTTAGTTGTAAATTATGTACGAGAGGTTTTGTTGCGTGAATTTACTGTTCAGTGTTTGAATAATATACTGTGTGTGTAGAGATTGATTAAAATACGATCCTTCCTTCCTGCTACTGAAGTGACGCTGGTTAAACACTGACTTCATTAATTTTTAACTTGATCAAGCAGCTGTTAAAGCTCAATTCAACAATTTTTCACCAGAGTCTATACCTAGACCAAAAATTACCCTGAGCCGCCTTGTTTTCGTTAATTCCAAATAAAATTCTATTCAGTCTCAATTAATTTTCTTTGGAAAAGAAAAGAAAAGAAAAAGGCGCTGTTGAATCAGCAGTTCTCAAGAATTAATCTGGACCGCATACCAGTTGACTCATCATCTGAGTCTTCCACGATTAGACTTTTCACAACATATATGATATAACGATACCACGTCTCTAAACCGTGGAATAATAATGGAAAAGGTCAATATTAAAGTTCCCCTTTCTTGTAGCATATTATTCTGGGAATAAGATTTTAATAACAAATCAAATATTAGAGTGCTAATTCTCCTTAGTTATAGAAATTTCACGAAATATTAATTTGTCAATAGTATAATGGAAATAACTATAATTTGTTGCAAAGTAACATTTATTTTTATACTTAAGACACTACAAATTAGCTAGTAGGGTCCGCATGTCCATTGAAATTTTTCTAGAACTATTGATGTTGTTTTCTATATTTAAATCTCCTAGAAAATCAAATTTTATATTTTTTCAATTTTTTTGTTTTTATATTATGATATTTGGGGGGAAAAAAACTATAATAAAGTAATGCTAGGGTGCATCATGATGCAAGGATCATTTTGTGCATCATGAGTTTATTTTTTATATTTTTTAAAATGATAAATCTAATTTAATCAACTCATTTAAAATACCTTGAGTCTTATAAGAAATGAATGGAATTTTACATCTTTAACCAACTCATTTCAAGATTTTAGTTATTTTATTTAACCATTTACAAGCCTTCTAAATTATTTTTGCATGAAAGTTCATAGATGTTCTTAACAATTATAAAAGTTCCAATGATATATTTTCCCCTTTTTGTTTAAAAGTATATTAAAAATAATTAATCGCGTGAAGCGTGAATATTTTTGCTAGTATATAATAAATAGTACGTTAGCTACACACATATCTACTACTTATAAAAACACATATGCAAGAGCTAAAAAAGTTAAGCACAAGTGTAAACAATTATTTACTCTATGCAATATTAGTCTTTGATCATGTAAATCAATAGTTGGATGTCAACGATTGATATAAGTTTAACCCTTCACTTTTAATAGAAAGAAATCTCTGTGGATTAGTTGTGCACTCATCAAAATAGAAAAATATATATATATATATATATATATATATATATATCGCATGATTAGTTATGCACTGTGTTTAGAAAGAGAACACAACACATATGGAAAATTTTATTAAAGTAATTATATTTTTTGTCATTTTAGAAATAGAACATCTATATCAAATTTTCTAATCTGTAATGTACAGTTTGCTAGTATAAAATATGTTCGTATTTAAAACAGATTAGTAATAATTTAAAAAAAATACGTCTATTTTATAAATTTGCAACAGTTTATTGAACACACCTGTCCCTGCTCTATTGGCAAACTATATTACTAGAATGTAAATTATATAAGTATAAAGACTTTTATTGTTTAAGTTCTCAAATTAATTTCATAATATGTTATATATTAAATTGTATAATTCATTGCCATAGCAAAATATATCAGCCAGCTGGAAGGAACACTCGGACTGGGTCTTGGCCTCTTTGGGGGCTTGGGCTAACTAAATAAATCAGATGTTACGAAAAGGAATTAAGAACGCATAGGTAAGTGTACCGCGGCACATTTGTTAGTCAAACAGATTTAATAAAATATGGAGGTGATATGAAGAGCTAAAACACCGCGCAACATCTTACCGGTGGCCACTGGTCAAGCCGAGCGTAACACAAGTGGCAAAATTGTGATATTCTTACCAACACCTCTTTTTTATTTTTGAAATACTTAAACAGACAAACACCTTCTTCTATTCTCACACGACTATATACACGCAGTTCGGCCCCTTCTACTCTACATGGCACATTTCTTCTGATTCTCGTCCTCGCAACTCGCAAGTTCCTTGTAATGGCCACGTCATCAGTTGTACAAGAAAGTATATATCAAAAGTGAATTACTTGTAGAAGTCAGAAGCAGAAACCGAGAAACGGCAGTGTGGTACCCCAGTTCCCATCCCAGGATCTGTTCAACGACCCTCCCGGCCCCACCCGGCCAATCCCAATCGAAATCCTCTGCCCCACCCCCCACTCCTATATAATATAAACCCCGTACTTCGGACCGGAGAGCATAAAAAACACCGGGGCATAGCACCTCCCAAATAAGTTGCAAAATTCCCAAACCCCATCTCTCTGCCTCCACGGAACAGAGCAGAGCAGAGGAGAGATCATCTCCAAAATCATCATCACTTCCAATCCCATGGCTTCGACCCTCCTCTTCCTCGCCTTCTGTCTCTCAATAGGTTGCCTTCCACTAATTGATCCCCTCATGACCTTGGCTGTTCAAAATCCCGACAATGCCCTCATTTCCATAGCACTACCGGCCTTCTTCCTCATCCTGCTTCCATTGATCTTCTTCTCAGCATCCACTCTCTTGATATTCCATGTTGCCAAATCACAATCAGCTCAATCCCCACTTCTCTCCGTCTCTCGAACAGACCACAGGATCCTAAATCAGCTTACATCCATGTCCATGGCCTCCGTTCGACCTCTCCTCTTTTTCACTCTCGCAGTCGCAATCAGCGGCCTCCAACTCCTTGATTCCCTCTCAGCATTTTCCAATCAAAACCCCAACAAATCCTTCATTTACGTCGCAGTAGACACCTCCCTCTTCTTCCTACTTCCGTTCACCTTCTTCTCTGCAATTATTCTCTTGCTTCTCCGTGTCGCCGTTTCGTCATTCTGATCGGCAGAGAATCAGAGTTCTCTACACAGTAATGTTATACTTATATAGGTTTTGCTGTCACTTGTCATTATTGTATCCTTTTTTCATTTCTTGTTATTCGTTTGCGTGTTGTTAGTTGTAAATTATGTACGGGAGGTTTTGTTGCGTGAATTTACTGTTTGAATAATATACTGTGTAGAGATTGATTAAAATATGATCCTTCCTGTACTGAAGGGAAACAGTGACATCAATAACTTTTAACTTAATCAAGCAGGTGTTAACGCTCAATCGAACAATCGTTCACCAGAGTTTATACCTAGACCAAAAATTACCCTGAGCGGCCTTGTTTTCGTTAATTCCAAATAAAATTCTATTCAGTCTCAATTAATTTGCTTTGGAGAAGAAAAGAAAAGAAAAAAACGTTGTTGAATCAACAGTACTCATCTCAAGAATTAATCTGGACCGCATACCAGTTGACTCATCATCTGAGTCTTTCACGATTAGACTTTTCATAACATATATGATATAACGATACCACGGAGAGCTGTCAACGGTCGGACCCACCACGTGGGTGCCGTTCCGTTTAAATAAGTGGAACAAATAACGAAATCATTCTTGATTTCGTTTCAATAACGAAACAACAAACGATATACCAGATTGTACCGTTTCAACCGTTTCAGCCTCATTTCAAACCGTTTCATGTGTATTGTAGGAAGTGGAACGGTTAATGGCACAGAATTCTGTTTCGTTATCAAAATGAAACGGTTTGCGAAATGGCACATGGTACCGTTTCGGCAAACGGAACAGGCTGTTCCGTGCCTTTTCTCCACGTTTGACAGCTCTAATACCACGTCTCTAAACCTTGGATTTCATAATGGAAAAGGTCAGAAGTTCCCCTTTCTTGTAGCATTTTGTTCTGGGATTAAGATTTTAATAATAAATCAATTATAAGAGTGCTAATTATCGTTAGTTAGAGAAATTTCATGAAATATATATTAATTTGTCAATAGTACGAATGGAAATAACTACAATTTGTTGCAACGTAATATTTACTTTTACACTTCGGACGGTACAAATTAGCTACTGGGGTCCGCATGTCCATTGAAATTATTTCTACAAAAGTGATCTCTGAAGATCTTATTCTTATCTGATTCTGTGGGATCACTCAGCTTCTACTTTGAGACATAAACCAAAAGTACAAGGTTATGTTATTTGGAACTGAAAAATCGTACATGTAGGCGCAGATATTTTTATCCCTATGACCTATCTGGGAGTTTAATGAAACATAGCACCAATACTTTTATTTTAAAATAATTTACTAAACTGTCTTTAATTTTGTCCAGACAATTATCTTCGAATTTCCTCATACTTAAAAAAAAACTTTGTCTAGTTCATAAATTAAATAAGGATATTGGTACTATATATTTACTACAAATCATAGAAATAAAACATTTATGAAGGGTCATAACGCTCTGCTCTTGTCGACTGGAGACCTCCATTTCTTCTATTTTATTTGCGTTCTTTATTCTTTTTTTTTTTCAATACTTAAGCGCTTGTGTTATTCAGTACTTTAGTCTCAGAGTTGATTTTTCTTTCGAATACAAGGTTTTTTAATTGTCTTTTTTTTAAAAAAATTATTATTGAACTTTGGATAGTCGAAGTTTACCCGGTCTGAGTCTCTCATGCGGCGTGGAGCGCCTTTATAAAAAATGGCAAAATGCCCAAAACTGAATTATGTTATGCATCTAACACGCGGGCCCCACTCGATGTTGACGCTGTTTCCTTCTAGCTTTCGCTTCCCCACAATGAGAGATCCGCCGGAGTAATGAGCAAATATTTGTCAGATATTTCGTGACTAAAATAGAAAATTTCCGGATATCTGTCTTTAATCAAAGTGTTCGGGATTTATATTTTAAATTTCATTTTTTATTGTTAATGTAAGATAATTGAAAATTAATGAAAAACGAACCCACCAAAATATCTCAGCTTTCAACTTCTTGAAAGTACATAGAAAATAAATTTAAGCATATATAAAAAAATGATTGCTAATGCTTGGTTTGTTAAATAGATCAAGAATAACATTCAATTTTACCATTTTAAGCCAATTGATGATATTCTAAATTGGATGACTGTAACATCTCTCTTTTTTTTAAAAAAAAAAGAATTGTTTTAGTTAATTATTTCACAAAATGAATGCAAGCCATGTCGCTAAAAGCAACATCGCACAATTTATGATTTGGATAATGATTACCATTTTTCCCACATAATTTAGTTCATTTTTTTTTAAAAAAAAAAAAAACTTTCATGTGGTATAATTTTCACATTGTATATCGACCTTAAAAAAATATTAACAATTGTTTGCCAGTCGCATGTCTTAACTTCGAAAATTATTATAGTTATGTACTCTTTGATTCAGTGTTTCAAATGTCAAGGATAGATATATAGTTTTCATCTAGAATAAAAACTTCTCTCAACTAAAATGGAACTTTATCTAATGTAAAATAAACTCTTGTCTAATTACTTCTTTTATTTCAGAAATCGCGCTAAAAGATAATAGGAGACTCAGGAGGTGCACCTCCGGGAGGTGACTATACTATTCCAATATTTAGTTCTGGCCTCTGGGAAGCCCTTTGCGCTTGGACCAACTAATCAGATTTGATAGAATAAAACAAAAATGTCAACTATCACGGTCTGATTTGGATCCGAATCCTTGTCACCCGTCCGTAACATTTAAGGTTTCTCGCATGGAATTTATAAATGCAATTTATACATGACATTCTTTTTATTAGTTATTTTCAAAATTTTAATTGGTTAGCGTCCGTACATAGCATTCCCTTCACGACACCGCGTGATTACAATATCAAAACAATAATTTTAAAAAAGAATCACCACGTCAGTAATCTCCTGTTAGAGTCGTGAGTATATACACGCTGATCGGAATGGTGTTATTGAATAAGAATCGGATTTGGATTTCAGTTCAAATTTCGTGATACCCTTAAATTTTAGAATATGGTTTTGCTTGTGGCCCGTGGGAGCTTAATTATGACGCTCTGTGTTTTGCGAGTATGTTGTAACCAATATCTAATGTCGACCCATAAAATGTAAAGCTAAAAGATCTCTGTTATTAAATGTTATAGTTCCTTAAAAGAATTTTCTTTTCAATTTGAGTATATTTACCATTGTTAGCTCCGATTTTCTTACTTTGTAATTTAATTCTATTTTTTTTTCAGTTTGTGAATTTAGTTCATGACCGATTCCGAATTATCAAGCAGTATTAAATGATGGTTCAGTATTATTAATCGCGTTTTGCTCGAGTCAACAGAAAATTATTTCATGTATCTGTGATTTTCATTAAGAAAGATTGATTTCCTTTAACAATGTAATTAAAAAGTCCTCTTGTCTAAAGATTGAAATAAATACGTTTGCGTGTCTTAATGTAATGATATCTCGTCTGATTTTGCTTTTAAAAAAATTGAGAAATGAATAAGGAAAAAGGCTTTGCTTTGGTGTAATGATATTCACCATAGTGTCGTTAATTTTGGTCCTATGGCTACGGGAGGGAACTGGATCAAACGAAATCCCAACTCGTGTGGTGAGGGATGTGCGAGACTCAGGGCCAGCGGGCTTTGATAAAAAAAAAAAAAAAAAAAAAAAAGGCTTTCTGATTTCAGATTAGTCAGTCGTTCGTTCAAAAGTAGTGCAATATCAAAGGATTAAAGACAGCAGCAATAGGAACACTATCTGCGCAGCTGACTTAGATCGTTAGATGACGCAACGTAATTAAGAAACTGCCACTAAGTGTCTAAGTGACGGCGCTCTTCCTCTATTAAATATTGCTACAACACAGCTTAGAGTTAGATGTATTTCTTCTCTAAAGTTCTGTCTCTCTCGCTGACAAGTATCTTTTCCTTAAATGACTGCCTTGATGTCGCCAAATGACCCCAACTCATTACAAATCGATCCGTTAATGATGATAAAGCTTTAAATTGATTTAATAATAACATTCAAGCAAAAAGCAAATAAACAGTATAAAACTATTACTTACACAGGCCTAAATATATGATATAAGACAAAACAAGTCATACAACTCAATAATGCAGCGACAAGCAATGCCTTATTATTAAGTTTATATATTACGTCAAGAGCATAGTTTATCATCAGTCAAGCTTACAACAGAACAATATAAAGTCAAAACAAAATAACATACACCAGCACGCCTAAACTAAAAACGAAGCAAACAAATATTCTATTTAATAAACAAGACACTCCAGTGGATCCAAAATGATTTATTTCCGCAGAGGTATCAAAATTTCCAGAAAATTTGCAAGTCATAAGAATGAGTATTCAATCCGCAAAAAAGCTGCACAGAAGTATGGATGATTGGGCACCATCAGCGGTTCCGGATAAAACAACGCCAAGTTTCCACACATTCAAAACATAGAACAGCATATTCATGACAACATTGATAACAATAATACCGTAAGGTACTCCCACACTAAAAACCTTCCTACCTTCGATGGCCAATTCCAGGACTTGGTCAAAAATGCCCCTATTGGCACCTAGCTGAGCCTTTGCAGTAACTAAGTAGGCAAGAATAACACCTGATATCCCAACCCAGATCCACTGATTCAACCATTAAACGTTGAATCAAGAACTAGGTGGAGGAGCTAGATAATTTGCAGACTGTCCTGAAAACTAACCTTCTTTCAGTTCAATGTCAGAAAATCCCAGCAAAAAAATGAACAAGGCCCTTGGTAGTCTCTTCAAACTTTATGGGTTAGCTCAATTTAATATCCTCATTTTCTGAATTTAATACACAGACCATAATATGTAGGTCTCATATCCAACATGGCGCTTACTTTCCCAATTTACCAATTTAAAACCGCATATATTTAGCACGAGATGTGCTCAGTCACGAGTGCTTACCTTATCAGCACTGATCTCTATCTCATGCAAGTTAAAGGTACTGTCCATTAAGGTTTGAAATTTTACTTTCTTTTCATGCTTACTATTCCCTTAGTTCCAACATATACCAATGAGAAACCTCTGCTCTTACCAATTACCATACATAAGAAGAATTTCCATTCCAAGTCTCTGGGCAAGACTATATAGAAAATGCATACTTCCTATCAGTTAGCAACAACATTATTGTGCTCGTACTACTGACCAGCCTTATCTCATACAAAGAATGGCTTAAGACAATAACGGCCACAAGTTGGAACAAACAGACTTTCCATTCCAGATGAATCCTTTTTTTTAAGTTACTTTTCTTTCCTATATGAAATAAGGACTCCTGTTAAACCCCGACATTCATTTCTTTCCAAATGCATTTGCAGGAGAACCAGAGTAAAGGAAAACAGGAAATCATTCCTACAACATGCACAATATGATTAGGCCTTCTATTAAATTCATAGAGGGGAAAATTCCAGAAACAAGCACAGAAGTAAAATTCATGCAAGATGTTTGCAGAGAGATGGAGCTGGTAAGCTATATAATTAAGATTTGGAAAGGGGGGTATTTACTTAAAACTGATACATCAGGACAGCATTCAGAATAATTTACTTTTCAAGGAGTACTAATGTAAACTAAATAACTGATAGAAATGAAAAGGCAGGAAAAAGAAAGTAGTGTCATATATTGATAGAAATGTAAAGGCAGGAAAGAAAGTAGTAATATAGTATCATGTATTCACAGCAAAAGAAAGTAATATCAGACAGCATTCAGAATAATTTACTTATCAAGGAGTACAAATGTAAACTAAATAACTGATAAAAATAAAATGGCAGGAAAGAAAGTAGTGTCATATATTGATAGAAATATAAAGGGAGGAAAGGAAGTAGTATCATGTGTTCACAGCAAAAGAAAGTAATATCATAAATTGATAGAAACAAAAAGGCAGGTAGAAAGTATATCATGTATTCACAGCAAAAGGAAGTAGTATCGTATATTGATAGATATGGAACGGCACGAAAGATAGTACAATCATATATTCACTGGAAAAGAAAGTAGAATCATATATTCACATGAAAAGGAAAAAGATTACAACTATGTCAATCGAAGTAACAATGGTGGGAAAGGGGCAGTCAACAGAAATGTTCCAGCTCCTTTTTTTTCCATTGAAATAAGGAAATTTACATATAGCCAGTATGCTGAAAGTTCATAAAAATAAATAAAATTAATTCAACTCACGATCATCTTGAAAAATGAAGGTGGTGTAACACCATCATTGACGAATGTTTCGCTCGTCGAAGAGTATCAAACTGGTAGTGGCTCTCTTGACACAAGGAATGGAATGCCGAAACATTGTTAAATATTCCTCTCACCATAATAACATCCTCATCCTTCGTGTCAGCTGGTACACCTATCTCGACCTGAAACAACCAATGTGAAAGCAAGCCATTAATTTGACTATAATTGTTCTGACATTGAGAATAGCATTGTACAGAATAACTAGGATACCAAGGAAAATATCCACTTGAATCTCCAGTAGGAATAGGAGGACAGAAAACTTACTGGGGATAAAGTGTGCTTGCCCTTGCTATTAATGGGATGCTTCTCCAAGTTAAAATCTTTCTCGAATGTATGACACCTATGTAAGAGACAGAGAAAAATAAGTTATTAATTTCAGAGAAGTAATCAAATAAATAAATTGAGAAAAAAAGTGGATAACCGGTCAAATTGCTCTTCTGGTTCCAAATTTCAATGTAATAATAAATATTTGGTTGATCACATAAGTCAGGCCATGCTTACCAATCACATATATTGAAACCCTGACAGCTGTTGCATGCCCAGCGTGGACCCGACACATTTATATTGCCACAGTGGTCACATGTGTGATGGAGATGCACCATGATGAAGTCGTCCTTCTTTGGATATATAGTTTCACCCATCTGCACATGGAAAAAGCAAGTCAGGACAGGTTCGCAAGGAACAAGCAAGTAAAAAATATGGTACCTTCTGCATCAGCTTGGCATCATTGTGCTGGTAGAGATCCTTATCCTCATCAAGTAGCTGGTCGATCACCGTCTCAGCAGCCCATGGCCAGTAGTCGCCTTCAAAGTACGGGACCCGCGATCCAGTAACTTTTGCCCTGGACTCCCCTTGCTGTGTGAAGAAATGGTCATATAGGTTTGTCAGACCAACCACGATATCCTCCTTCATTCCCTTTTTTAGCATAGATAGGTACCTTCAAAAAAGAAAAAGGGAGAGAAATAATGAGCATCTCCATATATTTCAGCATATACATTGGGCATGCTAAGTACTAAATTAACAATACTCACCACTCTCTTAATCTGTTGGGTTTTGGGGTCCTCTGAAGGTCAGGATGGCAATGGAATATGTAATCAATGCCCTTGCGAGGAGGACACGACCAGATAAAACAACAGACGAAACCCCGTTGCTTGCACCACTCCAGATAACCAATCTGATCAAATGATTTTATGTTATAAAAAAGAAAACAAAGACAAACAGATTACACACACATTGCTAGATTTAGTGAACCAAATTAAAAATTGTAGTAGGATTACATGAGTAACTTTACCAAGATTTCATGATAGACAAATGTACGGAGGGCCTCTCCGTCAGTTGTCTTAACATCAGGCTTGAAGTACTTGACGGAATCAATATATGCAATATACACACTCCTTTGGTTAGGAAAAAATTCACATTCGGCTCCAAACTCTTGCACAAACATCGTAAATAATAAAACCTCCACTCCATCGATCTTCTGGAATAAAGCCAAAGCCTAAAAATAACAACCAAATAATTTACAACAAAAAACTAATAACAGAAAGGAGAAAGAAAAGAATGACTGAGAAATTTCGTTTTCATACTTTCGACTTATATGGGAGGCAGGTTGGGTACTCCTCCTCCTTGAAAAATTCCGAAAATATCGGTTTCACATTCAGCTCCATATCCACAGAGGAGACAACTCGAAGGACGAGTCCTTCAGCCGCAGGGACATCCTCCAACTTCTTCCCCAGAGAATCAGCACGCTGCTGTCTCTCTATCCTCAGCCGATTGAAGAGGCGATTTTCTATAAAGTCGCTCAATCTCGTACGGGGCAGATCCTTTGCGCCTTTCATGGCACTTTCTGGAAGTGGCTTACGATCCCCACTTTTTAACTCACGTTTGTAGCACATGGGGCATGTGTATACTGACAAGGCTTCGTTGCTCTTGAGCTCATTCAGAAGTGCACAAATGTGATGTTGCCTTGCATGGCACTTGGAACATTGAATCCACTGCACACAAGTTTATCAGTTCTTTTAAATTTTATTTCTATTTTATTAAAAATTCAAATAACTTGTTAGTATCCAATTAATTCCCATGTAGAGAATTGGGTGTTAAGTCTTAATTTAAAATGACACAAGGGAACCAAGCAATCAGAGGATCAATAACTAACCATGGTGCCAAGGTTTATCATTCCCAAGAGCACACAAAAAGGCTATTAGACGGTCACTGTAATATATAAAAAATTGCTAAAGGTTTTTAACATATAGCACTTGTCCCTTCACATTTTGCAGGGTGACACTGGACAATTCTCGAGTATTTTCTGGGCATTTTGCGGGACAACCCGTGGTATCTTATATTATCATCTTTTGAAACTTGAAAAGATTGAAAAAAAAAAAAAATGTTACTTTTTCTTCGACTTCTTCGTGGAATATTTCCATTCTGAGCTGGGATTTGGGGACCCTCCGGTTGTCGATTTCTATAACTTCTTCTGTTATTGCCTGGAAGCAATTATCACAGAAGGCATGGTTCTGACCTTCTCCTTCGAGAACATAGTACTTTGTGTGATTTTTTATGGGAGCTGCACATGGTGTGCAGTAGACTAGTACATTTTGAAGTACCAGCTTGTCAAGCAAGCAAAGTTGGCAGCAATTCTTGTTGGTGGCTTCAGTTTCTTCTTCTACTTTCTGGTTGGCAAATTATTTCTCAAAATCATGAGAGAAATAATTATGAGTCTGAAATATAGGTTGTTTATCTGGAACTAGATGATGAAAATTGGCGCTTCTGCTTTGGGACCTTCCAAAACGTTTTCTGATACAATTTTTAGTAATTTTGTTGGCATAGACTTAGAGAGAGTAAAATTAAGGGGGGAGATGCATGCCTGAACGGACTGTGTCCGTCTCAGACTGAGTATGTGATCTCTGACTTGCTTAGCAGTAAAGAAATCCAGTTGCGAGAGACCCTTCTCGACTGGACGAGGAACCATACACCGCCTCCTTTTCGTCGGAGGAAAACTCATATTTACTGGCGCTGGTGTCTGGTGGCTGGTGGCTGGTGGCGTGGAGAGAGACGAGAGCGAGGGCGCTGGTGGCGAGAGAGGAAAGCGATGGATGCAGGGAGGCAATAGCGAGCGAGAGAGAGAGAGAGAGAGTCGGAAAGCGATGGAGAGAAAGAGAGGCGGCGATAAAGAGAGTTTTTCAGAAGGACAAAAGGAAACCAGGATTAGAAAAGGGGCTTTTTTCCGAAAGGGCTCTGATCGTTTAAATTTTTCCAAAAGGGCTGATGGTTCACCGGATACACCTATCATATTTTTTGTTTTTCCAAATCAAACGTCTCTTACATTTTTGCGGAAAACAAAAATTACCATGCACTAAGTAAATACCGGTTACTTTCTATAAAAAGTAGCATTTTACCTAAATGATTACATATTTCTTAAGATATGAACATAAATCATGAACCATGCAAACTCAAATGTTGAGTAAAACAAATAATTTTTTAAAATAATTTATTGACGAATATTTATAAGTACAAACATGTTATCACCAATCAAATTTAGTTTTCCAGTTTTTAGCCTCCTAAATAATATCAATCTATTTTAACAATTATTAATTTTATTTAGTTCCCAAGTAAGTAACTAATTATTAGTTTCTAGTTTCCTTACACTATAGGAATAATTAACCAAATTAAGAATGAAACTTAACATGATTGTAAATGGAAAAAAATCAAATAATTTTTGTAATTTTTTATTTAAAAATAAAATCAAATAAAAGTCGTTTATAAAAATTAAAATAATTTCTGACATGTTTAACACGTCGTGTTGACATATCGTGTTAGTTTTTTTTTGACTTGACATGACATGTCACGTTCAAAATATTCAGTCGTGTCAACACGACACGATACGAGTTCTAACACGCACATATTTGGCACGACACGACACGACACGATACGTCTGCAATACCTTAACTTAGGCATAAGTTCACAAAATATTAAATATTACTGCAAGTCTAAAAAAGTGACTAATAATAGTTTACTGGCATTTATTTTGAGAGAGAAATTAAAACAAATTGGTGTTGAAAAAATTTATCCTTATGTTTTTTTTTCTTGAAAATGGTATTAGCTTATTAAATAATAGCCGATACAAATATTTTAGAAAGAGTAGACACATATTTATATCATGGAAACCAACATGCGACATAATTAAGTTGCAATTCAAATAATCTCATATTAGACGTTATGTTGGTAATATAGGATCCTTTTAATTTTGTTTATATTTGTTGTGGTACATTATAATATAGTTGATATAAATCTGTACTTTACATAAAATGGCTACTAATTAGTTGCACAATTTATAATTTATAAAAAAATAATGTAATTTCTATTTATAAAACAGACGGTACTTCAATTAGTCATACAATTTTAATTAGTGCATACTAATTTTCCACAAATGCAGCGACATTTTTTTTTCCAATATCTGAAATAAGAAAATGCAGTGACATTTGATTTGGAAAGATAAAAGATAGGATAGGTGCATGAAGATTCGGTAAACCATCAGCCCTTTTGGAAAAATTTAAACGGTCAGAGCCCTTTCTGATATTTCAAGATGGATTTAGGCCCTTTCGGAATAATCCATAGAAAAGTGCGATCTTAAGACAAGCGTTTTTCTCATGCCAATATGAGACTAGTATCATTGGCAGTCAAAAAAAAGACTGCCGAGCAGTCCTTTTTTTTTTTAATATTTAAAAATTTTAAAATTTAATTGTTAAATCCAAATCGTTAATTTTGTTTAATTTTACGGTCAATGCATTTTCATATAAGTTTTATAAAATTTGGAGTTGATTTGATACTTGATTAAGTGCTCAAATTATGAACATATTAGAATTAATCAAACCAGGTTCATTCATTTGTTGAGCGCTTAATCAACTATCAAATCAACTCCAAATTTTATAAAACTTATATGAAAATGCATCGCCCGTAAAATTTAACAAAATCAATGGTTTGGATTCAACAATTGAATTTTAAAATTTTTAAATATTAAAAAAAAGAAGAAAAAGGACTGTTCGACAGTCTTTTTTTTTTACTGCCAAGGATCCCTGCGCTGCCAATACGCCATATTTAATATCAGATTGATTAGCGCTCGCTCTCTATTTTCGTAGTCGTCTAATATAATTTTAACTTCACCAAAAATAGCCAATCAAATGAAAGGACCGCTTTCTTGACAATTTCCTAGTTGGCAATAATAATAATAATTCAAATCTGGTCTGTAAGAATTATGTCAATCCTGCTTCTCTGAAAAAAATTATGTCAATCCTAATTTCCTTCGCATTTTAGAATAATAGAGCCGTTTCTTTTTTTTCCTAATGTATAATAACATGAAATGATAATGATGTTATGAGATTAGCATCATATTTTGAGTTTGCATTAATTGCATGAAATGACGTACAAAAATATCCTATGATCATAGGAATTTTATGCTTTTCATGTTTTCCATGTTTAGGTAAAAACTCAAAAACAAGCACAAAGCACTAGTCTCCATATATAAATATCTTAAAAATAACTGTTGTTTATAATATGTTTAAATAATTTTAATTAACTGATAAGTTGAAGTGTTTCTGCTTATTTATATATGATATGTTTAGACTTTAAGCTATTTGAGAAAACCAATAGAAGCTTAGTATTATTGTATTAAAGTTGAAAAATTAGCATTAGCCTTAGATCAACTGAATATAAATTTCAAAATAAATTTTGTTAATGTTATATTTAGTAATTCCGTTGCCATAGAGAGAGTAAAATAGGTGGAGATGTCATGCCTGAACGAACTGTGTCCGTCTTAGACTGAGTATATGATATCTGACTTGCTTAGCAATAAACAATTCCAGTTGCGAGAGACCCTCCTCGACTTGACGAGAAGCCATACACCGCCTTCTTTTTTCGTTTTCGTCGGAGGAGAACTCATGTTTACTGGTGATGGCTGGTGGTGTGGAGAGAGACGAGAGACGAGAGCTATGGCGTTGGTGGCGACAAAGGAAAGCGATTGATGCAGGGATGCGAGAGCGAGCGAGAGAGAGTCGGAAGCGATCGAGCTTTCCAGAAAGAGACATGCAATAAAGAGAGTTGTTTTTTCCCAGAAAGACAAAGGAGATGGATAGAGAGGAGAATTAGAAATTTAGAATCGGTGGGGCGCAAAGGTGCAAAGAAAAAGTGTCTCGATGCAGAGATTTTGCTAAATGATCTTAAAACCAGCATTTTTCTCACGCCAATACGCCATATTTAATATCAGAGTGATTAGTGCTCACTCTCTATTTTCGTAGTCATCTAATATATTTTAAGGTTCACCGAAACATAGCCAATCAAACGAAAGGACCGCTTTTTGACAATTTCATAGTTGGCAATAATAATAATAATAATATTTCAAATCAGCATGTAAGAATTATTTCACTCCATATTTCCTTCACATTATTAGAATAATAGAGCCGTTTCTTTTTTCTAATATATAATTACATGAAATGACAATGAGATTATGAGATTATCATCATATTTTTGAGTTTGCATTAATTGCATGAAATGACTTACAAAAATGAGGAGGGTTCCGGTACCCCATTTTAAAATACCCTCAAATGTCACACATTATGAACCGTTAAATCAGTGTTTGATAAATGATTGGGATTAAATCTCCCGAAAAGTTTCCAAGCAATTAATATCCTCTCGTTCCCACTCAGAGCACTCCCAAGTCCCAACCAAATGCGACCAAATTTAATAATAAATTATTAACATCTCTCCCAAATCAACTCTCTTCTAGTCCCAACAGTTCCCAATTTCCCACTAGTTCAGAACGTCGCCTCTGTCCATGGTTCTCTCCAAAACTAGACGAGACTCCTCCCCCATCTTGACGAAATCCATTAGTAAACAATTTGAGAAATAGTTAGAAAAATTACTAGTATAAGTTTCTTTCTTCAAAATCTTTGCCAGATTACAATCATGTAAAAGAAAATTTCTTAACAGCTAATTCGGCCAATTGGAACCATGTATTATTTACCAAAAATTAAAGCAATAAACAAATACCTTCATCATATTTTCAGATTGACTAATACAAGATATAAGAGTATCTAACACTCCTAAACGGAAGGAACGATCCCTTTAAAGGAGAAATAAAGATCGGGAGTAAAGAAGGGTGAAGCGAAGGTGTGAGGGGAGGGGAGTTAGACTCGCGTGAGGGGTGAAGGTGAGAGCGTTGATTGCTTGATTGCGACTTTGATTGTCTTAAACAATTTTCATTTCATTTGTTGAGCAGGAGCTATAAAGTTATAATTTGATGCTACATGTTAGACTTTAAGCACTGCATATATTTTGAGAAATAGACATAAATGTATAATATAATATATTTATTTTTCTAGAGTTTTAATATATTGATGTTTTTTGCTTCTTTTTGCTCTTTATGTCTTAAATTTATTAAAATTCCAAAAGATTTAGATCAACCAGTTGAAAAACTTCAAAATATAAATTAATAGAAAAAAAAATAAATCTCGCAAACTTTGACATAATGAAGCTTACATAAATTAGTCATTAGCCCTGTTTGGTATTGCACGAGAAAATTAAGTTATAATAAATTATTGGAAATTCTTGCGTTATCATCTTTCGACTCTTTGAAAAGAAAATAATTCCTAATTTATTTTACCCCTACTACAAACGCGACATTGTTTCTTCTCATAAAAAAATATGTGCTTCAAATAACATAATATAGGAATTAGTTTTCAACCAAAGTATATATCATGTGTGATATTAAGATTAAATTAGATATTTTGCTAACTATACATGCGTTTTTTTTTTTCTAATTGTTTTTAAAATTTGCAATTAATTTTATCAGGCATTTATTTCTTTCTATCTCAAGCTTGCGCTATACTAGATTAGTGTTTATATAAATGATGATAAAAAAAAGATAAAAATCAGATTATAAAATGCATTTATTTCTCTGGAAGGTGGGACCCGCAAATCAGAAAGCAAGCTAAAACTAGTCAGACCATGAATTATTCGCCACGTCAGTTGTATATATTTTCGCTACAAAGTAAACCACTTCAATTAATCACATCTTAATCTTCTATTCTCTCTTGCTCGCTCAGTTCGACCATGCTTATTTTCGCTACCTCTTTGTCCTTCCCATTTCTCAGATCATGATTTATTCGCTCTGATTCAACTTTTAAAGAAGCCTCTCGAGGCCTCAAATCCCATCTGATTTTCCCTTTCTGTGTGTATATGTAAGTTCTTCTAAATTATTATTTCTCAATTCTCTTAAATTGGAGCTTTTCGCTACAGTTCTCTCAGTCTGCTTTTTGTGCCAAAAATTTTGGGTTTTGTGCTTCAATCGAAAATATTACTTCAGTAAGCTGCATTTTTGCGGGTTTAATTGCATGTTGTTCGATTCCCCTTTACTTCCATCAAGTACAATAATCTAATTAAATTTTGTCGAATTTCCAGGATGGCTGTTTCATGCTCTGGGTGTACGATCAGTTCTGGTTGTTTGCTTTTTGAGAGATCAAAATTCTGTAAGCATGAATTATTTGGAGTCTCGCAAGGCTCAAACTTGGAATTCCTTCAATGCAAATACCCTTTGCTCACTTCCTCACCAAGAGTATGTGTGCTTTTTTTATTTTTTATTTTCAGAAAAATAACCATTGGGTTACCGGTTTCATTATAGAAACATTAAAATTTGTACAAAGTAGAACTCAAAACGAAAAAAAAAACCACAATTAATTCCCAGTCCATTCCACTAACTATTCCCCCAGTAATCATCTCAAACAAACCTGCAAATAAAAGTACATCACAGCATCAATCCAATTGAAAACTCAGAAAATATATCGAGATCAAATTCTTCAGCATTTTTGCAAGAAATATTCTCTGTGTGTTTCCAGTTCTCTCCTTAATCAAACTTGCATAGTTAGAAACCCAGCTTTTATTCCTTTTTTGTTTGTATTTTTATGTCATTCAAATTCTGAAGTGCACTTGCAGGAAAACTACATGCTAATCATAAAATAGTCAATTATATTATTAGGTGATAATAACTAATAATATGGCACTATTTACACAGTAAAATAGTTCAATTTGATAAATTTGTGCAGGTTTTGGGGCATAAAGTAAATGTATTTCCTGGGATAAGTGATTGTTTTTGGGAGAAACACTCAACTCCTCTGCTGGATACCATCAATTCTCCTCAAGATTTGAAAAATCTTTCCAACAAGGTCACTCTTTCTGGTTCATAATTGTATCCTTTTTCATGGCAGAATCACTGATGGTGAATTTTACTATATGGTAACCGTAGATGGAAAAACAATAATACATGGTAAAAAAAAATGTAAATCTTAGACAACCTTATGGCTAGCTTTTCTATTTGAAATTCAGATCAAATCCATCCCCTTTATGCAAGTCTTAAACTATTCATATTACATCACTTTCCAGATATAAAGTAAATGTTGAATGTATGTTGCCTTGTATATCCTCAACAAATTGGAAAAGATAAAAATTCGCCAAGATGCCTTGATTCTGTCAAAATTTTCCATTTTCTTTGTTTCAGAAGGGGCGTGTTGAGATATTTGCCATTCTGCAGGGATATATATGATGCCTTATAGGATAACTTGAAATTTTTTTCTAGCAAAAGGACTCCTGCTAAAAGCATACAATTCTGGACACATGGGAAAATCTTATTGGTCCGTTTGGGATTTTATTGTTTCCTATTTGGAGAAAATTTAAGAACCATATCAACAATATAGTTTGCGTTAGTACGCTACATGTTTGTGCCTTAGCTTTAACTACATGCCATAAATCATTAAATCTTATGGGAAATAGAAGATTGAAAATGTAAATTTGTATGTGAAATTGCAGGAGTTGAGACAATTGGCAGATGAAATTCGGTCAGAGATTATCTTCCTGATGTCAAGAGCATGTGCACCATTCAAAGCTAGCCTTGCATCGGTCGAGCTAGCAGTTGCATTACATTTTGTTCTCAATGCTCCTGTTGACAAGATTTTATGGGATTTTGGTGAACATGTAAGGCTACAAAGTACTTTTTCTTTTTCCCTTCTTAGGAGTTATTAATCCTAAGTGTCCATGAAGTATGAACCTGTAAAAATTCCAATTTGCGTCATTTTGGTCCTTTCCATTATCTTTTTCGGCCAAAATATAGACAGCAATCCTTCTGCACGGAATGAAAGTTATTGATGTTTCAGAAGTTTAATGTTTTACAGACCAAGGTGGAAACTCTGAGGGACCATCTTGCGGAACAATTGATATTTAAGACCAGATACCCAGTTACCCTATGTTTATTGTTTTTTTATTGAATCTTACAAATCTTACCCGCCGTGCGATCACTGTTTGAGCTCAGTTGAGATGCATTTCTTTGTTATTGGTACAGATATTCCTAATCTACAGACAAATTTATATGATCTACACTAATAAGATTGATGATTATTACCATATTATGGTAACAAGAAATAATCAAAATAATAAGGGGCCTATTTTCCTCAGTACCAGCTGCTATCATCAGGTATTCATGCTTGATTATCCCTGGTCAGGATTGCATCATTCCTCTTTTGAGGAGAAGTGGTATTGTTGAGTATGTACATACTATGGTACTCTCTTTGACTTGTGTATTCTGTATTTATTGTCAACGTGTCTTTTTCTATTTTTATTTTTTAGTCATATGCTCACAAAATTCTGACGGGGAGGAGGTCTAGATTTCATACACTGAGACAGAAAGATGGCATATTAGGCTTCACATCTCGTATGGAAAGCAAATATGATACTTTTTGTTCTGGCCATGGTTGCAATAGTATTTCAGCCGGTCTTGGTATGTAATCTTATCCGTTTCTTTTCTTTTGACTGGATATTATTGTTATATTTTTTTCTTTCAAAATACACATGGTATCATTGGAAGAAAATGGAATTTTAAAAAGTTTACAGGAATTTTCCATAAAGTCACAACTGTGCAAAGATCTCATAAAGAAATAATTTTAAGTTTTAAGACCATATAATTCCCTGCCAAATCATGGCTGGATTCAATTTTTGGAAACATGTATCTATGACCTAAAAAAAGTGCATGATTTGTTGAATGGAAGATATCTTGTACCACACCATAAGGCTGTCTTACCAATAAATACCACTCATCCGTCTGTTTTTCTTATCATCTCCCTCTCTTTCTTTAGGCATGGCAGTGGCAAGAGATATTGATGGAAAGAAAAACCAAGTAGTGACAGTTATAAGTAAGTGGACCACCATGGCTGGCCAGGTGTATGAGGCAATGAACGATGCAGGGTACCTTGATTGCAACATGATTGTCATTTTAAATGAAAGCTGTCACTCTCCCTTACCAATTTCAGAGGAAGCTGGGTCCCAGACAAACTTGAACCCTATTTCCAGTACTTTGACCAAGATCCAGTCCAGCAAGTCTTTCAGGCGACTAAGAGAAGCTGCAAAAGTATGCTATTTAAATTTCACTGTTACTTTCTTGTTTAATGTCTAATATACTGAAAAGATCCCTTTGAAGAACTTACAGAAGTATTGTCATGAACTTAAAGCAATGTTTCAACTGTTTTACTGACTTTTGTGAGAAAAATCGGATTGAAAATAGACTTTTAACACCTCAGTGCTCCAATTAAGGAACTGGTTGAGGGCTTTGCAAAGCAGCAGTTTATTTTGCCTTTTCCCATATAGCCTTCAAAATGAGACCCTTATTTTTATTGATATCTTTATATGCTTGCACATTTGAAATAAACTGAAAGAGATCCTTAATGGTGGTCACCTGGTGTACTGTACAGTATACTTAATTACTCATGATGACTATTCCGAATTTAGGATTGCACCACTAAATTGTCCCTGTATACTGTGGCAGGGCCAAAATTTCTAGCTACTGGTGTCAATTAAGAATATGTTTATTTATTTTTTTTTAAATGAAGTTGACTGTTTATTTAACTTAAAACTCTATTGAAAATTCGGTAGGAGCAATTTAAAGAGCTTTTTGAAAATCTAGTGGGATCATACGATCCCCCTGGAACTCATTTAACTTTTCCACTGCATGTGTACCAAGTTTCATCTGGATAGTATAATTTGATCATGATACTAGACCATACTGATCAGGCTTGTACCTGTAGAACACAGATTTCAGTACAGGTACAGTATGCTAAACTGGTACATCTTTCTAGGGGGTCACCAAATGGATGGGTAAAGAGGTCCATGAAATCGCTGCAAAGGTGGATGAGTATGCCCGTGGCCTGGTGGGTCCTGCCGGTGCGACTTTATTTGAAGAACTTGGGATGTACTATATTGGTCCAATTGATGGCCACAACATTGATGATATGATTTCTGTTCTCAGTGAGTTAGCCAGTATGGATCTAACAGGGCCAGTGCTTGTGCATGTGGTGACTGAGGTTGGAAGAGGGTGGAAGGTAGATTCCAAAGGCGAAGAGAAGAATGACAAAAATGAAGGTATAGTTAGTAGTTGGGATTATGGTTCATGTCATATTTGATTACTTTATGACCGATATTTTTTATTGGTTTCTCTTTTCTTGGCTAGTTTTGCGTTTACTTGTATAGTTCACAGATTGCATAAGTTCAATTGAGAATTAAATCTAGTGTTGAGCATTCAGTGAGCTTGGTAAATAAGGCTTGGATGAGGGATATACACAGCTGAGGGGTTGAGAATATTATTTGACTGCTGATTTGACTTTCTACTATTGTGTTGGTAAATTAAGATTTAATAGGAGAGTTACTGCTAATTACTTGATCAATAAGACTTGAAGAGAAATAATTGCACTGCTGAGGGATTCAGGCAAAATTATGTCAAATTTAGTGAGGGTTTAGTCTCCTGTGCAGAATAAAGGCATATTGACACTCAACCAAGGCATAATTACACATGTGACTGGTAATTGGATGCAGGTTCACCCAATGTGAAATTGGGGCATAATTGCACAATGAGGGCTAACTCAGGAATTACTGCAAAAATAAGTTGGTAGGCTTGACTCCCATCTTGTCAATTGAAAAATAAAAACTCAGGAAATAATGAATTGAGTTCCCATTTGAACTTTTGCAAATTAAGGTTTATTGATAGCTTGATGCATAAATAGGAAAAAAAATGTATTTAATGCTAATTAGGGACTTGTGATGAAGTTTGACTAGTGCAAAATTGGAGAAACTAGTTCAAAATCCGAGCAACAAAGCCCTAATTCAGTTTCTGTGAATATTTGTCAGGTAGAGCTACTAGCTCAAAGGATTACACTTTTGGCGATACTAGCCCCTCTAAAACATACAATGACTACTTTGCCGAGGCCTTAGTAGCTGAGGCAGAACTGGACCCACACATAGTGGTAGTAACTGCTGGTATGGGAGTGGACCTATCTCTGGGAATATTCCAGCAAAAATTTCCTGAGAGGTTCTTTGATCTTGGTATGGCTGAGCAGCATGCAGTCACTTTTGCTGCTGGCATGTGCTGTGGTGACTTAAAGCCATTTTGTGTCATACCATCAACTTTTCTCCAGAGAGCGTATGACCAGGTCTGTACATAATAGTGTTTTGGTTATGTCAGTATACACTAAACTATGCATGCGTTGGTACTAGCCATACCAGTACAGTATTTGCTCTGTAAACATTGTTCATGAATTCAGAAGGACGGACAAGTATTGTATCTGTCACGAGTCATGACTAGTGCAAGAATTTTGTCTTTATTAGAAAACTTGCATGCATATTAATATGCTAGATTTAGTTTTAATCGTGCTGAGGTGATGGGCTTACTATAAGAAAATGCACTGTATAAGAAGCAAGTACTTCTAATATCATGAGAAGTGATTTGTCTACAAACCAACAGGTATTGGCATACATTGAATTGTACAGTTATAATTTAGAAATTGTATTTTATGCTATTAGCTATCATGACAATATCAATTTCAAAAAATGATACGTAAATTGTTACAAGTACTGGATGTCATAAATATAGCATAAAAAGATAATTGAGGAACCAAAAAATTGAATATAATAAGTTAGATCCCTTTTCACAGGTCATAGAAGATGTTGACTTGCAGAGCCTCCCAGTAAGGTTTGCCATTACAAATGCTGGTCTGGTAGGGCCAAACGGGCCTGCCCTGTGTGGTGCATTTGACATAGCCTTCACGAGCTGTCTCCCAAACATGATTGTGATGGCACCCTCGGATGAAGATGAATTGGTGAACATGGTGGCTACGGCTGTCTCCATAAATGACCGACCAGTCTGTTTTCGGTTCCCTAGAGGCATAGTTTTTGCAAAAGAGCTTCCTCTACTTGGGACTCCTTTAGAGGTATTTATCCTTTTGGGGCATTCTATTAAGTTTTGCCTCAGCCTATTGATTACTCTGTTATTATATGGGATATAGTGCAAGAAATGGTGGTCAAATCCCCCTATATATTTTTTAATAATCATACATGTTTAATGTTATAGCTGTATTTTTTTCTTCAGAAAATTCATGCATGATCCCCATAGTTACAATTCAATGATTTTGAAGGATCATTGTATTTGAATACAATATTTGAAATGATGATAGACCCCCATTCAAAAGTTTTTGGCTCTAACCTTGTCTATAATTATAACATATTGAGTTTTTCATCTAATATACCTAATGAATTTTTTTTCTATTTTTTGCATACTTACTTGGTTTCTATATATTTGCATAATTACTTTAGCATGTAATGGAAGTTTCAAAGAGGCAAATTTTGTCCAAAAAACCTGAAAACCATATATGTAGGTCCTTTTAACCCAAGGATATCTTTTTTTTTTTGCAATATTCTTACATGCCTGGAAGTGCCCAACAAAACCCATTTCCATTTATATTTTTTAATTTAAACCTCGAAACTATAGCATTAGAAATGTAGAAAGGGATATTTGGTAACTTTCTGACATCAACAGTTCTACGATACCTTTTCAGATAGGTAAGGGAGAAATTTTAACCAAGGGAAAGGATGTGGCACTGCTTGCCTATGGTGTAATGGTGCAAAGTTGCATTATAGCCCATTCTGTGCTTTCTAGACTTGGTGTAAATGTAACCATCGCTAATATGCGGTTTTGTAAGCCCCTTGATATAGAGCTTATTCGCATGTTATGTAGAGAACATAGTTATATTATAACAGTCGAGGAGGGGACCATTGGTGGGTTTGGGACCCATGTGTCACAGTTTATGGCACTGGATGGTTTGCTTGATGAAGGAACGGTAAAGGTAAATATCTTTCTAGCAATGATTTTGTTTTATTATCTTGGATAAAAATTTTCCGTAAAATTGAGTTGCACCAAAGAACGACATGTATTTTGTTGTAGTATGTTCTCTAATGTATATCTTTCTTCCTTGATGATCCTGAAAGATCAATCATCTTTCTTTGGTCCTAGGATTTCTATTTGTATTATTTTTGTCCTGCCATTATTCTGCTAAAATTGAGTGAAAAAGAATTAATTTCCCCATGTTGAGGAACTTAAAAGAAGAAAAATAGTTCTTTGCTATATGATGGCAGTAGAGCAGTAGAGAAAAAATTGTAAAAACTTAAAGCCAGAAAACTTTAAGACCAAGTGAGTCATTGATGTTTGAACTTGGAACTCGTCCCTAACGCAGGACCAAACAAGTCTATGGTACTAAAATATTGCTGTGCCTAGCTTCCTACATTATCCTAACATACTCAGTGTACTTTTTTCTTTGTAAATAAGCAATCTTTAGTCTAAGTGACATTAAATAACAATTTTTCTTTTCTTTCAGAGATTTTATTGACAATTATATGATACTTTTTTATGTATCAAACTTGCAGTGGCGACCGATTCTGCTACCAGACAAGTATATACAACATGCTTCCGTTAAAGAACAGTTTGACATGGCTGGAATATCTGGTCATCACATAGCTGCCACAACACTTTGCTTATTGGGACGAAATAGAGAAGCCCTTTCATTAATGAGATAGAAGTTTCATAGAAGTATTTATTATGAAATTTTTTGTAGAGGAAATCCTGCTTACTGCATTGGGAATGTAAAATTGTGCATAAAGTATAGAGAAATCCGTCTTGGAGAATTGGTCATCCTTTACTGTTTCTGTTTTAGTTTATTCATGTAAATAGTAACCTGAAAGCTGAATCTCCTACAGTTGGTAAAGTTTGTATCAGCGTATAAGAAAACTTTCTGACGTTTAGGAAAGGAAGATAGATGAAACGGGGTAAGTTGATTGTCGCCTCGCAATACATATACACTTTTTACATATGAAAATTAAGGACTGCATAAATTTCCCACAATGCGAAAAAGGAGGTATTACTAATCCGGTAGGATTGAATTAGAGTTTTTAGAAAAATGTAACTATGAATATGAGATCAGTTTGAACTGAGTTATGATTTTAAATGCATACATTCTATTTAAATCAAAGTAGTGATCTTTAGGATCCATGAAATTAACTGGCCAGTGGCACTCTCTTTAAACAGCTACAACTCATAAATGATTGAACTTTCCGGATTACGGTTAAGGTAATCGTCAATTTGGGCCCAATTTCTGCTTAAGTCTGGTCTGTTAATGAAGCTACTCATTCGGCCCAATCATACAATCTGAGATAATAACCTCTTCATTAATTTATAGGCGGCCTCTTATCATCGATTATTCTGTAGCAGGTATAAACACAAACACCTTCTTCTATAGCATATATTCGTTACAGGGTTAGCTCCAATTGATTGTTACAGAAATATTTAGAAGCCCGAGCTCAAAGCTCTTTGAAGTATCTATACTCCGACGAACACTGACACAGAGGCAGGAAAGAAAACACGAAAAAGAGAGAGAAAGAGAGATGGTGCTACAGCTGGTAATGGCGCCCAACTGGTGTGGCTGCGGTGTTGCATCGGCTAATTCAGCAAAACTTTCAACCAATGGTTTAAAACTGAGTTCGAATCGCTTCAACTTCTCAAAACCTTATCCGGTATCTCACACAAACACTTTGCCTCCTTTTTTTTATATTTTATTGTTTATTTATTCATTTTTATTTGTCTATCTTTTTTTTTTTTTTTCCTTTCTTGTCATTGAAAGTGGCGATTAATTAGTTCTATTATGTTATTTCATTTTCTAGTGTTTTTATTTGATTTGCCTGTATATATATATATATTGAGCATCAAATAATTACCAAAGGAAATAAGCTCAGTTGTTATTTTTATGGTTATTGGTTATACATTTTAATGATGGTTCTGGTCATTCTTTTGTACCTTTAGTTCACTGTCTTCTAACTGTTCGATGAAATGCCTCTACTAAAACCATTCTTTGTGTAAAAAAAAAAACCCAGCCAATTGTACAAACTCAATAGAAAAATATCTTCTCTTGTCCAATCCTTACTTGCATTGAGCTAACTCCAGATTCTTCTTTTCTTTTTCTCCCAGAGAAGGGCGTATAGAGTCACAGCTTATTATGGCCTTACCACACCTCCATATGAGCTTGTGAGTTCAATGCAATTTTCTTTTTTCTCTCAATTTCAGGTCTATTATGGGGTGTATGTCCTTGCAAATGACATATTACAGCTTATATAGCACATCAGATATACTGCTTACAAATATCATTATTACCCCCAAAAAAATATTGGAAATCCAGGATATAACCTAGAAAACAAGAAAACAATTGCCAGATGCCCCTTATTTTCCATTTTCTTCTTGCCATGCATATAATCCTTGCTAACTTTCTCTTTATCTCCACATAAATATGAATGAAAGAGGCATCTGTTGGAACATAATTAAATTGATTTGCTTAATTATTTATTTGATTATAATACTTGCGTTAGGATGCCTTGGAGCCATACATGAGCAAGAGAACGGTGGAGATTCACTGGGGAAAGCACCATAATGAACATGTTGAGAAACTGAACAGGCATTTGAAAACTAGTGCTTTTTATGGGCACACATTGGAAGAGATGGTTAAGGCCACATATAATAATGGCAGCCCTTTGGTCGAGTTTAATGATGCCTCTTCGGTTCGTTGTTTTTTCTTCTCATGTCTACTGCTTCTGTAACATTCTTTCTGTGTGCTTATGTGTTGTCATAGGGTTAAGTCGGCACACATATTTTCTATTTGTACTTGTGGGTTAGTAGCTAGACATGATTGCTCTTCTCTCTCTCTCTCTCTCTCTCTCTCTCTCTCTCTCTCTGTGTTTACATCTTTGCCCTTGTGTACATTTGGAGATCTCACTTGAACAAGATGAGACAGGTTAAGGACTAAAAAAAAAAGAATGTGGTAGTAGCCTGTCAACTCTATGGCCATTATGAAATTCTAGTTTCTAAGGATTAGGTACCTAATGAAAAGTAATTTTAAATTCGATGACACCATTATGAATAATAAAATTTATGACGGACTTGTTATAACCATACTTTGAAAGTGTAGGTTTGGAGCCATGACTTCTTTTGGGAGTCCATGCAACCTAAAGGTGGCAGCATGCCAACGGGAGGCGTGTTGGATCAAATTGAGAAGGATTTTGGCTCCTTTACAAATTTCAAGGATGAATTTACCTTCGCGTCCCTCTCCCTTTTTGGGCCGGGCTGGGTTTGGCTTTACTGTGAGTCTTATTTATAATAGGTCAATTTAACTTTAGTTTACTAATTTAAGATTTCTGTGGTAAAGGCCAGAAATAACAGTACAGGTTGGTAACAGCAGTATATCATCCAGACCTGACCAGGAAATGGAGCCCAGTGGCATCCTTCTGAAGTACCTTATTGAGATCATTTTTGTTTATTATATGTTTTCTATTCTTGTTTTGGGTTATAAATCAAGGGGAAAAAGGAGCCAAACATTGAATTTTCTGTTACATTTTGTATTTCATGGTATGATATGGTGACAAATGAAATTCTCTCTTCTTACTATGTAATTTGAGTCACTTGAAGTTTGATGTTTTTTTCTTATTTCAGTAAAGAGAAATGAAAAGAAACTTGCAGTTGCTCCAACTCAAAATGCCATCTCTCCATTAGTTTGGGGTGATATTGTAAGTGAAAATGAGTAGTTTAGTCAGTTTCATGGCATGTTATTTTTTTTTTTTTTTTTTTTTTTTTTTTTTTTTTTTTTTTTTTTTTTTGTATTTTGCATTCTTCAAATAGTTGGCTAAGTTTATCTTGTTTCTTTTTGTTGATCAGCCAATCATTGGCCTGGACATGTGGGAGGTGAGGATTTTTTTTTTTTTTTTTTTGATCTATTATTTTGTAAATTTGGCAAACACTGACACTTTCCTTTCTTTTTCTTTTTCAGCATGCATATTATCTGGACTACAAGGTATAAGAAAGTGCTGAATCTTTTTCACTCTGTATAAATTGGCAAATGAGGAAATAAAAATAAGGGACTTTCCTTTTCAAACCAAGTCTTTGCTTCTTCCTACTGTTATTAAAACACTTGTTGGGTTTCTCAAAGAGTTGATTTTATGGGATTATATTAATTTTAGTGATTTAATTGGCAAGGTGCTTCTGACAGAGGGTTCAAAATATAGAATTAAACATGAATTTATTCTCATTCTGGCAAGTAATATGCTCTAAGTCCAATTATTTGAATATTTTGAGCAGGATGATAGATCTGCATACGTGAACAACTTTTTGGACCATCTAGTTTCATGGCATTCTGTCATGGTACGAATGATGCGAGCGGAGGCCTTTGTTAACCTCGGGGAACCTAAAATCCCGGTTGCTTGAAATTTTGCAAATTAGTCCAAGAACGTCTTCTGAATTGTTTAATGAGGTAAAAGCAATTTGTCCTTCTAAACCTTACTGAACCACAGCTATATATTTGCTGATTGGTAGACTATTTGGTAGCCATACTAGCCTTGTAACTGGATACTAGCTTCTTGCTTCTGGGATGGATCACCTTTACGTTACAAATAAGCATTTTCTTTGGTTCTTTTATGAGGCATGCTTTTCATGTCTTTTCCCTTTGACTGGCGTTACCAACTTTTCTCATTTTTTGCACGTTTCAAACTTTTGAACAGTCGGCTACTCCGATTGATATGTACTTAAGCGCGTAATTTTAATTAGATAATAATTCATTATCAACTTTTTTTAGGTTAAGAAGCAACCCGTTGGTAAAGCTGTCCTTTTGTACTTGTTAACTTGTTTTATTTATTTATTTATTTTTACAAGAGCTATTAAACATATTCTGCCTTTAAGCAACATTTTTTTCTTTTTACTGGTTCATGCAATTTTGGTATTTTCATCCGTTTTTTACTCCAAAGTGAATACTAGAAGAAGGGGGAAAAATTCAGGCCGAATTATTTTTTTGAAAGATTGTATGTGGAGTTTTAGGGTGTGCTCCAGAAAGGAGTAGCGGAGGAGAATGGGGAGAGGGTGAACTGACCAATCCCTGCCCAGCAGTGTTAACCTGCTCCAAAACAACAAATTTTGAAGGGAAACCAAGGTGAACTGGGGAGAACTTGGAGAAAGTCTGTAGAAAGGAATGAAGAAAATAGAAACTTGGTTCACCCCAAATTTGGGGTGTACTGAGCTTCTTCCTTTCTATACCTTTCTTTCCCTTTCCCTTTTATTCCAATTCCTGGAGCATGCCCTTAAGGGAAAATAAAGAAGGTACCAGGAATAGGTGGCCAATAGTTTTCTTCAACAAATCTAATGTTTATAACGAAATCGTGTCATTTTATTGTTATGGATAACTGGAACTCATTATTTCAAAAAATTCTGGAAAAGAAGGAACACTGCACTATATTTTACTATCAGCAGTTCATGACATATCCTTGTACAAGTTTTGAATTACAACTGTGTTGTTCACATCGGTAATTATGGACTGAAATTGACCAACGTCTTGGAACACAAACCCTGATACTTTTTATTGGAGGATTACATCTATAACCTGAAATTCTTAGATAAATAGCATAAAAAACTAGGATTAATAAAAACAAAGATGGAATAATATAGCAATAACTAACCATACTCCTAATAGATCATTAGATTACCAGTTTCTTATTTATATTTGTTAGTCCAATTTGATATTGGTGGCTCATATTTAAATTAATTAGAATTGTCTTAAATAACATACCAAAAATTAATTTATAGCCCCGTTCTACATTAAAAGAAATAATAATAAGAAACACATTTTTTGTATCTATATAAAACTTATGCTAGAAACAAACGGGTCGTATACGATCCAGCAGCACTCAATTAAAGAGGGATTAGTTATCAGCGGTATCACAAATAAATTTCACATAACGATCCTGAAATTAAAAAAATTCTAGAAAGTTAAGCATACTTGAGACGCTCAACCCTATATGGAAACGGAGAATTAATATCATATACTCTAAAAAAAAATTGAGATGAAGTGCATTAGAATTTAGAAATACATTATATACTATAAGGGTGCAAAACTTCCTTTCAGAAAATCAGTATACCACACAACACAATAAAAAATTTAATCTAGCTAGACCCCTGTAGATTCGTATAATCCCGTATGTATTGGAATTCGAAACAAATAAAAAAAAAAGAAAAAGAAAACGAACATCGTCGCAACTCGCAAGTATATTAATATCAATTCTTTCAACGTCTTAGATTTTCAGGGTGTATTGCTGTCTAAGAACAGGCTACGAGCACTCACCAAATAATATGAGAAAACCGACACTCAACGATTTACCAACAAGGAAACAAACAACATATTCATAAATTAGATTTCTTGTAATTTATAACTTATCTCAAATTCTTAAAAAAAAAAAAAACAAAAGAAAAAAAAGAAGAAGATCAAGTATGGAACAGTTTCACCTAAAAATTGAAACGTAAAATTTCTGCAAGTGACATCTAATTGTATCATACTTACTTTTTTTTGTTAGTGAATGTGATTAAAAAACTTTATAAGATAATGGTATTGTAGCAATCAATTCGCTGGTTACACCGCCTTTCATTGATTTCATTCAAGAGTCAGCCGTTTGTAAAGATTAAGTCGAGGTTTAGTACTTTCAATCACCCAGCAAGCTTTCTTTAACAATCTCAGTTATTCGATTGACAATGAGAACTAGAGATCAAACGAAGTTCAAGATTGCAAACTAACTTTAATTTAGTACTGTCAATTGCTATGGGATAATTGGGCTGAACTCTTAACTAAAGTTTTATTAGGCATCCATCTTAATTACCATGGTGCAGCAGAACAGACAAACACAGAAGCCCACAAATTAATTTAATAGCATTTCGTATAACAATAATTAGGCCCACTTATGGTAACAAAACACATTCAAAATTAATAATCAACATGGAAGACCAACGACACCATAACTGCATGTACAAATAATAGCCTATAAAACCTATAGTTCCAACGAATATTTGAAAGGATTCAATATGAAAAATCTGTAAATAAAGCGCACAAAACCTACCGTAATAATTTGAGACAGCAAGACTAATACAGCCATACAGTTTATAATTAGCAGTATAAAACAACCACAATTGAGCACCAAAGTGCACAAGTAATAATTAATAGTTGAAATTAGAAAATAAAGGATTGAATTATCCAATAGAAAATAGAAGCCTAACTAAAAAAATCATGTCCACTGGCCACTGCTAAACGCAATTTAAGTTACAACACAGATAGTATTAAGAACAATCATTAAGCAACATTCCTGTCACAAGTCAGGACAACACTACTTCACCTTCTTTAGGCTGAGGGCTCTGGCCCACAAGGGAAAAGTTAGACGGCAAAGTAAAACAAGGACCATCAGATTTAATCTTCAAAAGGGCTCGACCTAAACTGTACCCAAGTGCTCGACCAACTGGTACTGCGACAGCATTACCAACTTGTATGTATCTAAACGTGTAAGATCAATGCAGTTAGTTAAAACAGTTCAAAATTCTAAATTAAATAATAACAAGACAAACAGGTAATGTTTACCTCTCTTTGATGGGGCCGCTGAATTTGTAATAATCCGGAAAACCTTGTAATCTAGCATTTTCCCGAATTGTAAGAACTCTGTCTTGTTCAGGATGGAGTATGATCTATAACAAAGTTCAAGAATTTGTAACTAGATTAATAATTAAACAAAGTTTAAATGAATGAATTTATCAACCAGTGGATAGATAATTAGACAAAATCAAATTATTAATATGAAATTTCACTTACCTGATTATGGGGTTCAGCCCGGGTAACCACAGTAGGGACAGTCTCGTCCCACCACAAGCGCCCAAAACATCTGAAATTTCATGAAGTAGGTGAATATAGAACTTGATAATAAGTATCTGTCACAACTTGACTTTTCCACATGAAAAAATAGAATACTCAAAATCACAACAAGATAATTATTTTCATGAAAGTTGGAGAACCCATAGATAAACGAGGATTCTATCCACATCAAAACAATCAGATTTTAATTAAATCCATCTTCAAATATTAATCACAATGACCCATAAAACAAGTACACAACTAAGAATACAAACAAGATACTACCATCGGGAGATCACTTAAACTATCAAAATATAAGAGGTAAGACAGAAAAGCTTACTTCAAAGACTTTCCCTTCAAATGTGAGACAGCATAATCCGGCACCTTGAAATAGTAAAACAACAATAGCATAAGTTCAAACAATTATGTTCCATATGGAAAAATAAAGGATATAAAGATGACAGCAAATGTATTTTGGAAATTACCAAGGGCTTGCCAGATGGCAGCAGTGGACGTGCAATATCTGGATCCAAATAACAAACATTATCGGGTCCTACCTTCACACCATCCAAGTCCCTAAAATTTGCACCCTATATTACAATATTAAAAAAAATAAATTCATTAATGAAAACATCACAAAGCTATATAAACTCACAAAAGCAAAACTTTTTGCAGTGCATCAATACAACACCAAAATTCCATAAAATTAATAATAACTAGAAAAAAAAAAATGTACCTTTCGCTTTGGAATTTTGCATACTCGGGCAAAGTCATCTTTATTAAGCTTTAGGGGCTGGTGATCTAGCAATTTGTGTTCTTGGTCCTCATTTCTAAAAGAGTTGTCTAGTATTTCTGTGCAAACAATTAACAAAGCGTACTAATCTGTTACAACCAAACCATATAATAGATTTCTTCAATCTATCCTGATTTAAGAAGAAAATTAGACATCCAGAAAAATAAAGTTGCTTAATATGTAATATGGCATGCTTCACTGAAAATAGTAGCTAAAAGGAAACTATACAGAACAATTTAGTTACCTCTCCTAGACAAGCGTATATACCGCTGAAATTCATTTCTAGGTCCCTCTCCGTATGGCATCTCTTCCCTAAGCTCATTATTAGTAACCTAATTCCAACAATTAAACAAATTACATGATTAACATTAACAGACAAAAAATCAACTAACATACAGAAGTACATTTATGGACAAAGGATATGTGAAAAGGTACTAACTTCTGGCAATTCTGATATAGCATCACCAAGACGTAATTCATCCTTCAGAACAGAGCGATCAGCACTTTCATCCAATGCAACAAGACACGGCTGTACCAAACACATCTTACATTATACCAACACAACAAAATATACAAGCTGTCGAACATAGAAAGAATGATACCTCAAATTCAGTGGGACCACCCCCCCTCAGAATCACATTGTGTGTAGGGAGAGGAAATTGCGGAAGCATCTACAGCATCAATATTCAAGAATACATTACAAGTATTGCCATACAGAATAGTATAATAACTATCCAAAAGATGTAAATACATACCTCACTAGGACGAGCACCAAACAGAAAAACTCTCATTCGAAATTGTGGTAGTCCATAGGCACCAGCAGCCAATAGACCAAGCCGAGCCTGGTATTTCATCTCCACAAGACTAGCCATAGCAAACCGGCAAAGGAATCCTTTAGAAAACTTGAGAATGTCGACAACATTCTCCATCAGAACGTATCTTGGTTTAAGATACTTCACAATTTCCATAAAAACCAACATTTGTTGGTTTTTCTCATCTTCTAAAGGATTTTGACCATTCCGGAATCGATTGAACCCACTTATACCCTGACAGGGGGGACCACCACATATGACATCCACAGTTTCCTGAAGATCAGACAAAAAAGGGGTTATGGAGGCTCAATATAACTAAACAAGAGTGCAAAGGACTGAAGTAACATTTACCGGCAAAGGTAGAATATTTCGCTTGTAACCATTCACAACAAATTCTTTAATCCTCTCCTTGGCATCGCTGCAAACATGTCATTAAAAAATGCATAAGAACATAAGTTACAGGTTTTGCAATTTATACTATGAAAAGAACATACCAAAGACCATCAATGGGCTCCCATGTGTCACACTCAGGACCATACCCTTTCCAACGCACCTGAAAAGAATTCCAATTTCAGAAAGATGAATTAATACCAAATATCTAGAAAATACATAAATATAGGCAATTGAATCTTGTGCAAATTATTACTCAACATCAACCAAAAAACCTTGCCAATCTAGGCAATTGAACACAGCTACTTAATCTCGAGAAACAAGAATCAAATATAATATAAACCAATACAAGAAGATTGAATACTTTATAGTTTCTGACATACCAAAAATTTTACACCAACAATGCCAATTTTGTGAGGATCGCCATAGCAGATATTCAGCAACTTGGCGACCTCAAAGACTCCTTTAGGAAGCTTGGTGCCATCATCGTCCTCACTGTCACTGTCTTCGAGCTCACCTGATTGGTCGACATCATGCTCATTTTTAACATTATATTCATCTATCAGTTTCTCCCACTCCTTGAGAAGTGCCAAGAAGTTCTCTGCCTTCTCATTTCGCACCTAAAACAATTTTAAATTACTTGAAAATGAACATATTTTTAAAATAAATTAGTAATAAGGCAATACATTTGTTATTTACATACCTGTGTTCTGGGGTGATTTTGTTGCAAACTATCACAAGCATGCTCATTGAGATCTACCGCCCATGTCTACAATTGGTATGGTAAGACTTATATTTGCAAAAACAACAGTCTTATATGCAACACATGGTAAAAGAGAGGAGCTCACCGTTTCAAGATTGATGCCAGAGAGTGCAGCACCAAGGCAGAGCCCAGTAGACATACCCCCGCATCCTGAGTAAAGGTCCAGAAGATGGAGGGTCTTCTTTTCCAAACGTGATGGCTCGGTGTCTGTTTTGTCTCTGTTAGCTGATTCTGAAGAAATAATGGAGGTTGACACCACCTTAGTCGTATCAATCTCTACATTACAAAGAAATACACAATAGCTTAGTCAAGAGTAATGCAATAAAAAGTACAAAAAGGTAGATTAGCAAGAGCTACAATCTCTTTAAAAGATGTCTTTGAAATGCAGAAATCCATTAAGCTTTTCCCATGAAAAGCTAGAAATTACCTGGAGAAAGATTCTCAAAGGTCGAATAGGCAACAGAGTATGACATATCATAGTAAAAGTTGCACCACTCTGGAATTCTCTTTGATTTTGCGTCCAAGTCAATCTACAGGAAAAAATATATATATAAATTTCAGTTTACAATAAAGTCACTACTTTTTTAAACTGAAAAGACAAGTTCTCAAATCTAAACAACAATTTATATTCTTACATTTGGTTCCACACGAACTATCTTGAGCTTGGAACCTATACAATCCAACGGGTTATCATTTTTATCTTCAGACAAGAACAGCCTTCTCTTGTCGACTTTCTTACCACATTCCTTGAGAACCTGCATAATGTAAAAAGTTTATTCAATATGTATAAGTCAATGTTTACCCAAATGTACTAGTTGTATTCATGGCAGGTAATTTAGTTACTCTTTACATCCATTTTATCATACACAACTATGGGGCCAATGTAAAGAAACATTTACAAGCAATCAGTTCACACAGATTAAAATTGTTGAAGACATTATTTCTACAAAAGAATAGAAAAAAAATGGAGCTTACAGTGTCTTCAGCCCTGAAGAACCACTGTGCTGTGAAGTATGGTTTTCCATCAATGGCTTCAAATATTTCCACTATACGGCAAATATAGTCTGGCTGGCCATCCTCAGCCTAAATTACATCAAAAAATAATTAGATTTTTACAGATTGCATATTGGCATACAAGAAAACAAAGATTTTAATAATTTACTTAATTAGTTTAAGTTAACCTTGACAAAGGCATCATCCATAAGTTCGAACATCACTCCGTCAACCTTACAAAAGTCATAATGCCTTCGAGCACGTATATCTTCTGGTGTTTCCATACTACCAATGTAAACAAATATTTAGCTTGATAAAATATTTACAAAACTATTTACATGAAAATAGACTAAGAACTATGAATACCTCACATGGCCAAGAGAATCAGATCCAGTTTCCTAAAAATTAATAAAAGAAATAATTATTTTTCACAAAAGCCTAGAAAATGATATGTGAGCAGACCAGAGTTTGCAAAAGCCCTATTTGAAATAAATAGTTGAGAATAAAACAATTATCTTATGTCTATAACCCTGATATGTTAAGACAAACTGCACATTGAATGGATGTAGAAAGTATTCAACTTGGCAATTCTCCTGAACAATATTAATGAAGTTAAGGTTAGCAGCAAAAAGACATGATAATTCAACAGAGAATTTCATGGAGGAAAATTTGGAATACTGTATGTTTTTCTAAATAATACAAATTTTTTGAAACTTATAAATCACTACTTGTAGAGTAGTGTTAGAAAACTGGACTTCCAACAGAAAATGCTCAAAATGAGAAATTCTAATCAAAACTTCAATCTCAAAATTTAGATCTGGCTCCATAAACAGTTTAAACGCAGTAATATATTTATCAGAAAACATCAATTATAATGTACAATTAATAAAAAGATAAGGCTAAAGTCAGCACAACCATAAACCTTTATTCAAGAGCAACTTCAGAAAACATTTTAAGGTCTGGAAGAAATCAGAAATGAAGAGAAACATAACACTGGAGATTAAACAAGGCCCAAATCCCATTTCAGAATGGATATTCAGTTATTCACCGATGATACTGAATGATCTAGGAGTGACTTAAAGACTTGAAGAATAACCTGATAATGTTATCTTGGCATTTAAAAATAAAGAAATAAACCGTCTTTTGTAGTCTGAAAAGGTGGTTGTTTTAAAAAAATAAATAGACTCAATTTTTGTGACTATTCACCTACATAGTAATTATTACTTACTCCTAATTGCCAAACTACCAAAACAAAAGGGAAAGGCTGAAAACCACCGAGAAATGTCATATCTTTTAGCAAAGGATTGAAGAGCATATCTAGTTAAATAATCAAACCGTTGAAAAATAAAAAGAATCATCAGAACAAGCGCATAGTAATCAGATATACCTTTCTCCGGTATCTATGAGGCCACCTCTCTCTGGCCACTGCATCAGCAATAGGATCTCCTACCAGCTCTACCTCTGCGTCACTAGCTTGGGATTTTATCGGCTTCGTGACTCTTTTTGCTGGCTCTGTTGCCTGCTCCGCTTGATCATCCACTGCCTCTTCTTCATCTTGCGACATGTTCTCCTCCTCTTCTTCGATTTGATCTCCACCAGTGTCGCCTTTCACAACTGATCTCGTTTTCTTCTTCTTTCTGCCACCAGACGCAACAGATTCTGCCTTTGCCTTGCTCGATTTAGGTGTTTTGCGCTTTGAATGAGCAGATCTAGATTCCCCCCTTCCTTTGTTCGATTGGGAACCCGAGGCATTGCCTTGTGCCGCCACGTCATCACCATTGGCAGGTTGAGCTGATGTGTTTTCCTTCTTTATGGATCGCGAAGTAGTCTTTCGCCGCTTGGTTCGACCTCTGACCTCCTCATCGAAGTCGAACTCAGGCTCCGTCAGAGCCACTGGCGCCTTCCGCTGCCGTAGCTGCCTCTTCTCAGTTGCAGGTGTTGTCTCCATTTTCGAAATCTACTGTTTGAGAAGAGAAGAAAGAGATTTTCGAAAAGTTTTGAAAACTGGGTTTTGGAGAGAGGAGAAATGATTCGAGGCGGGATTTGAAAATTGAGAGGTTGGATTGAGGTGAAATGAGCGGGACGGGAACGAATTGGGAAACTCTACATTGGTTCCGCTCCTTTCTAGTTGCACGGAAAGCTGGATATCAGCACATCTGTCCGTTTCTTATGGATCGACGGTCTATGTTGATTCGGTTATTTCATTAGATGCTGGAAATTATCCGACCCTGATTGGAGACCATCGAGAAATGGAAAGGTCATAGTTAGGAAACCACTTTCCCTGGTAATTAAAATCTGATTCATTGAATACGAAATTTAAAACTACTCGTTTGATTAATTATATTTATTTATATCTGCCAACTCGAATCGTTTTTCTAACCATTTTATTATGAATTATTACTAGTTTACTACATAGGATTCAGCTAAGAACTCATAAATTTTACCTTATTATTTCCTCCTTTTTAGAACCATTTTAAAATATTTAATTCGAAAAGTGAAATAGACAACCGTTTATATTGAAATAAATATTCAAATATATGGTGTAAAATAACAACTTTAACCTTACTGGATCGATTGTCTGGTGGATATTGACTCAACTAAGAACAATTCGCGATCTTACCGTTCGTTTAAAAAATTAATTCCTAAATTTTGAAATTGTGAAGCATTTATTCAATTTTTGGGAACCAAAAATTCAGTCTCCTACACTTAAATCAAGGGCCGTGATTCTCGATGAAACAATCTGCGGAAGTAAAAGAGCATAACATTGTGGAAAATCACTGTCCTAAATTTCTAAATTTTGTTGATTTATAACTGTTGGGTTCTGCAGAAAACATGTCGGATCAACGTGGGGGTTTTCTCTATTTTGTCTAGTGTCTTTTCGTGTTGCGGATCCCCAAACGGGCTAAATGCATTTAATTGATTGATTGATTGCATTTTATTACATGACAACCACAAGTTTGAAAAAGCATACTATTGATGAAATACAAAGATTGATGAGGAAATTTTTACGGGGGAAACATGATAAAGAAAGATATCTATCTCTCATCTCCTGGGAAAAAGTTTGCAAACCAATTGAACAGGGGGGTTTGGGGCTGAGAGATCTTCAAACTTTCAATGAAGCTTTCCTTACAAGAATGGCATGGGAATTAGCAGCAGGAAAAGACAAGTTGTGGATTCAAGTGATCAAGGCCAAATATTTTTCCAGAGTGGGGTACTGTAATGTCTCACCAAATGGAGGAACTAGTGATTTCTGTAGATGCATACTAAAAGTTAGAGACATATTGAAACATGATGTTATGTGGAAGGTGGGTAAAGGTGACAAGATCAAAGCTCTGGGAGAACCATGGTATATAGGATGGCAACAACAAACCGCATTTACTAGGGGCCTTAATAAGACAATGGTTAAGGATTTGTTGAATGAAGAGGGAACATCTTGGAACATACAAAAATTAACCCAGCTGAAAGATGAAAATTTTATGCAATATATTGTGCAGAATGTTAGACTATATCCTGGAGAGGAAGACAAATTGATTTGGCTGCATGCAAAATCTGGTGCTTATGTAACAAAGGTTTCTTATAGTAAGCTAGCTGGGTTATCAGATACACAGCAAATGAATGGTGAGAATATTTGGCAAAAATTGTTGGGTTTTAAGTATGTTCTACCTAGGGTTACTATCTTTTTGTGGAGAGTTATGCATAATGCTTTACCAACTGCAGAAAGATTAAATAGGATTTTTCCTCATTTTTCTCCACAGTGCCCTAGATGTGGCTCTCATAAAGAAGATAATTTGCATATTTTATTTTTATGCCCATCTTCTAGAGCCACCTAGTTTGCCACTCCTTTACAGATAAGGGTGCGAGATATGCCACAACAAATTGAAGAAATATTCCATTTAGTTTTCCAAACTTTTACTACAGAACAGACACAGTTGTTCTTCAATATCATGTGGCAATTATGGAAAGCCAGATGTGATTTTGTTTTTAGAGCAACCCCTTGTGAAGTGAGCACAATTCTTGCAAAAGCACAAGAAATGAATATTTTGGCTAAAGATCGCATACCTCTCAGACCATGTATGAGAAACTTTATAGATAAATACATGATACCACATGGGGCTATTCTGGCATTGATAGATGGTTCATGGGACCAAAAATTAAATATGGGCACAGCTTTGGTTCTCTACAATCCTGGAGGGGTGATGCATTCTGTAACAAAATTTTCGGCAGTGCTGTTGATGCGTTTTGTGCGGAAGCCATGGCTCTGCTGAAAGCTTTAACTCATATTTTAAATTCCCCTTTTGCAGATTGTTACTGATAATAAAAATCTGGTACAGATTGCTAATACTTTTAACTTGCAGGAACTTCCTTCTTGGTCTTCTTGTTCCATTCTCCTGAGCTGTATTTGCATTTTGAAGACTAAGCTGACCTATAAAGTTAGATATGCTAGAAGAGAACACTTGGAGATTGCTCATAGGTTGGCAAATTTTGCAAGAAGGAAGATTTCACATTCAGATGAAATTGTGCAGCATCGAGTATCACAAGCATTTGTATGGGAATCTAGTCATAACCATTGAATTAATATGCTAATCCTAGTAGTAACTATGTCTGTTTACCTTCCCTTCTTTTGAATTTTCATATATGGGGAGGATTATGCATTATTATGATTTGCAGTACGTTTGGACTGTTATTTTGTTAGGATCTGTGATGTTTAGCTCATCTTTGATGTGGGATGTAATATTATGTGGGTACTGTCTGACTTATATGTAAGGCTCCTATATTATTAATGCAGAAGCCTACGGGCGGTTTCTATTCAAAAAAAATTTGATTGATTGCATGTACTACATGTGCCTGCAGAATGTGTTAGCTGTTAGCAACATCAGATGTTTGGGCGGTACAGATTATCCGGATAAAACATAAAAGCCACAAGGTACTAACTATTCAATCGAAGCCACAAGTAGCGGTGTCAATTTCGTACCGTTTCGAACGTTTACGTTCCGTTCCGTCTGAAATGGAGCGAAATTTCCTTACGTTTCACTAACCAGAACAGAAACGAAAACGATTTCAATTTCGTTTGTAATGACGGAACGTAAACGAAATCAGTCGATTCCGTTTTGTATATTTACGTTGTTCCGTTGGCCCAATTAGTTTGCAGCCCATTTTGATTTTTGCAGCGTCGTAGAATGTTAAGCATTGCAGAGGGGTTGTGAAGAGCGGAGATACAGTCGAGGACTCGAGGGGCACGCGTGCAGCTGTTGAACTGAGTAGTCATTACACCTAACCCTAGCGCCGCTCGCAGCTGCCTTTCTCTTTTCTCTCCTCTACCTCGATTGTGTCTCAATCTCTCTCTTTTCTCTCCTCTTCTACCTCGATTGAGCAGATCTGTGAGTCAGTGAGTGTTCTGACTTGTGAGAGCGCGAGTGTGAGACTGAATGTACTTTCTGCATCGTTTGTTCATCTGTGCCAAGCTGTGAGTGTGTGAGTGTGAGTGTGACTGTGTCTGTGAGGTTAGAGTCCCTTTTCAACGATGCCGTGTTGTACTATTGGTCTATTGTTGTCGATTTGTCTTGCTATTACACTGATTTGAGCAGATAACTACATTTTTTAGAGGAGATGATTGCATCGCCGTTTAGGGCTTTTTCTCACCAGTCACACTCACAGTTAGTCAGCATGGTACAGCTGTACAAGTTAGAGACACTTCTTGCTTGCTATTATATACGAAAGTTAGAGACAGAGTCACAAAAAGAAAGAATAGAGAGGAGCTTGAAGAAAGCACAAAGGGAAATAAGGTATGCTCATTGCTCAGGTCAAATTAGAATTTTTCCTTCGATTTTGTGAATGATTTGAACGTTTTTTTGTTGTTGTCTATTTTTTGGCTTTCTTAAACAAGTATTGAAAACACCAGAGAACTTAATTGTGTACAAATAGCTCTTCATAGATCTTAGACACCATCGACATTAATTGTCTTAATTAATGTCTTAATTGTCTTAATTGTGTACACACACCATCGACATTAATGTCTAATTAGGCTGCCAAAGATTGTGCTTGTGTAACATTAATGTCAGACACATTAATGTATAATTATTAGCAGTAGAGTCCAGGCACATTAATGCCAACAAATGAATGTCCCAACAGCACCAGATTGCACATTAATGTCTAATCATTAGAGACTTGGGAGTTTGGGATTAATAATTAGACACTAATAACACCAGTACCATTAATGTAACTAATAGCAGACGCCTATGATTTTCTGTGGCACAATACTTATTTTATTTGCTATATTTATGCTTTATTTTGCAGTTTCAATTTGTGGACTTGTGTTGCAATTTCGTTGACTATCTTTAATGGCTGATCCAGGCAGTGATGTATCCTAGCCGGATCTTCAGTATGAAGCTGAGGATGAGTATGCCATTTTTTTATGTATCTATGTGAATTTCTATGTGAATTGCTAGCTGAATTTAATATTAACTAAATTGTTATTAAAATTAATTTCTTATTAGCAATTTATGTGAATTGTTAGCTGAAATTTATGTGAATTAGGATTGAGTTGTTATGTGAATATTATGTGAATTGATATGTGATTATTATGTGAATATTGTAGCAATGTAGATCTAAATTATACCCCTGAGGAAATTGAAAGAATTGAGAGCGATGCCCGCAATGCCGACAATGTTGATACACAAGACCATGGTACTGATGCTGCTGCTGGACCTGAAGGTCAAGGTGTTGGGAACAAAAAGAAAAGGAAACATAGGGGAAAAATGACCGCAGAGGCATGGAAGTACTTCACTAAGGGTGCAGTACAAGATGATGGTTCTTATACTGTAACTTGCAAGTATTGTGGGGAAATTTATCTAATGGGAAATCAACGGAGTACTGGATCATTGAGGCATCATTATACTAAGCGATGTAAAAAAAGTCCATATAAGAATCCCCGCGATATTAAGCAAAAGATGTTGTAGACTAGCATTGTGGCAGGTATTTCCTAACTTGTTAAGGACTTGAATTAACCAATTTAATTATATGACTATGTTCATATTGAAGTCTAACTACATTATTATTTTTAGGTGAGAACAAAGTTATTGTATGGGAATTTGACCAAGCCACATGCAGAAGAAACTTTGCAATCATGGTTATTGTCCATGAGTACCCCTTTAATTGTGTGACTCACCACTACTTAAGGGTGTTTTTAAAGGAACTTCAACCACAGTTTAAGTTGGTATCAAGGAACACTCTTAGGGCTGATTGCATTGGTATTTATGAACAAGAAAGAAAATCTTTGTATGAAGAGATTGGTAAACTAGATTGTAAATTTAGCTTTTCTAATGATTTGTGGACCAATCACACAGGGGATAGGGGGTTTATGGTACTAACTTGTCATTACAAAGATGATAGTTGGAGAATTAGAAAAATAATACTTAATTTTACCCCTCTTCCCTCTCCACACACTGGAAAAAACATTGCCGAAGCCTTGTTTAGTATGTTGGTAATGTGGAACTTGGACAAAAGGGCTTTCAGTCTTGTGCTTGACAATGCATTTTCTAATGATGCTTGCATCAGAGAGCTTCTGAATGGGCCATTGGTAAATTATGCTTGTTTGTATGACTTAAAAAATGCCCTTCTTATTTACCTAATTATATGACTTGTTAATAAATTATGCTTGCTTGTTGAAATGTAGAGAGATGCACTACCTGCAGATGGATTTATTTTTCATCAGAGGTGTGGATGCCACATCTTGAACTTGGTTGTTCAAGATGGGCTTTCTATGGTGGATGATGAGATTAAAAAAAATCGCGATATGATGAAGTACCTTCGGCATTCGCATGCTAGAATGGAACGTTTTAAGTTGACAACAGAGCAAGTCTGTACTATAACCTAAGTAACTTTACTTACTTTGTAATATAACCTAAGTTTGTTTTTAATCTTTGCAAGTTAGGGTTCCATTTAAGAAACCAGCATAGGACGTAGAGACACGATGGAATTCAACATATCTTATGTTAGAGCTAGCTTTGCACCTCAGACCTGCCATTGATCGGTATGAAACTATTGATAAGAATTTCAAACTAAAAGTACATGACATGGAATGGGAAGCAATGGAGGCATTAATGGACTGTTTAAAGGTGTTTTACACTGCCACATTAAAATTTAGTGGCACCAAGTATCCAACGCTTAACTTCTAATTTCCTGAATTGTGTGATGTGTTTGTAAGCATAAAAAATATGGAGAGTAGTCCATACCCTTTTATTGTTTTGATGGGTGATGTCTCTTATATTCACTGTTATTTTGATCGTACTTAGCACCCAATCATGACCCGAAACACCTTATTATCTGACATTTTGCTGTGTTTTTCTAGGATTCGGCTTTGCCATCGCTCTTATTTGCCTCACACAGGTCTAGATGAAGAATGAAGGGAAACAGACACAAGGGGACCTCTCTACGCTAGTTTGCACGCCAGATGACTCATTCCTAGCAGTGGGGGTAGGTCTCAGACCGACATGCATGCCACGTACCACGACCCGCGCTAAGTCCTGACCTCACTCCGGCTCATCCGTGCTCAGTTCGGACCGAACCACCTCTCGTTCGGGTCGAACTCAGCACTGAGGCTTCCATTCCACTCCAGCCCGAAGTGAAGCTCTCTCCAGGTCGAAGTGGGTTCTCTCCAGGTCGAACTGACCAGTTCCTGGCTCAGCTGTGCGTCTGTCTTCTCCAGCCTGGCTCCAGCCCGAACTGACCTGTCTCCAGGGTCGAAGTGGCACTTTTGGCAAGAATCTATGCATTGAATTCTATGGACTGACCTCCCCTGATTGCAGCTAGACACCCCAGCCTGCGCCCCAAGTTTAGGAGAGGCTATATAAGCTCTCCTCCAGCCAGACAGGGGGCTTCTTCTTGATTCCCACGTTTTTCCCAGAGAGAGATCCATTTTATCCTATAGATCCCTTGGATTTCCTTCATCAGACTTGTGTTTTCTCTACTGTTTGAGGCGACGGCAGCAGCAGTCCAGATCTCGCGCTCATCACCATTTCCTTTGCCTTGAAGACGAAGGGTTAGGTCTTAAAGGAGTTCTTCGGTTCTATCTTTGATGCTTTACTCTTTATCTTTTATGGCTTGTATCTTTACTGTTTTATCTAGTATTTCTGTTATATTTAGTTGCTTTGAGAACATGAGTGAGTAGTTACTTTTGTCTTAGGGTAGGATGTAGTCTAAGGTTTAGTATGAAGTTGTGATATGTTTGGCTTGAAACTTGACTTGTGATTTGTCTGTTCTGTGCTTAATGTTATTGCTTGTTTAAATCCTGTTGTTTGATTCATTTTACTTCTAAATCTTAGGCCTGGTTTGGTTAAGTTACAAACTTGAATTGATTTGACAGTTTGAACCAAGTGTTTGGGTTAAGCCAGTGACTTGAAGGAGTAGGCTAGTTAAACTGAAAGGTTAGCTTTTGAATTGTTTGAAAGAAAGTTTGGATAACCCCCAGGAAGAGAATAGATGAACTAAAGTAGACTTGAACCAGCCCCAAAGGGTAGGACTTGTTTAATTGAGTGGACGAAGCGGTGTCCTGTACTAGTTTCTAATCCAAAAGGCGAAAGTTGAGGGTTAGGGGTTGTAGTTACAGTCGGTCTAAGTCCAACGCACGTCAAAGCCAAGACTCACTATCACTAACTCTTTTCCAAGCGCTCGGTTCGACCCGAACTGGTCTGGTTCGGGTTGGACTGAAGGCTGGAATTCCGGTACTGAGGCTCGTTGCGATAGCAATTGATTCCTCAAGTGCCGGAAGCTAAGCCTAGGCGAATTTTGATCCCTAGGACGCTTTTATTTATCTTTTAGACACCCAAAAATCTCAGTTCGTTATCCTTGTTGCTTAGAATTGATTTTTAAATCCTGTTTAGCATTCAAAATACCCAAAAATATTTACTTATTGCATGTTTACCTTTGTTTGTTTGAAATCATCCTGTTTTTACCCCTCTAGCTTTTAAAAACCAGTGAATCCAGTATTCATTAATCCGTCTCTTGGGTTCGACCCTGAAACCTTAACTAAACCGACTAGTGAAGTTAGGTTCTAGGTACAAATTTCATTTGATATCTGGTTCTAAAACCTTCATCAATGGGTAACAAAATGTTTCCTTAGTGGAAAAAATATTGGACAAGTGGAAACACACTGTTAGCTATTGCATGTGTTATGGATCCAAGATGCAAGCTAGCTGTTGTGGAGTACTATTTTAAGTTGATATACCCCAGCAACTATGAATGGTACATGTCAAATTTGAATGCTTGCATCAATGCTCTGTTTAATGAGTACTTGGAGAGGCACAACATATCTTTGCTAAGCCAAGCAGATACATCAGGGACTCAAACCCGGCGGTATGTGTTTTTGCAATAACTTATTCAATTCACCTTGTTATTACTGTCTTAATTGTTATGCTTATATTAGGAGCCAAGCTTCTGGGGCATCAAGTAGTGCCACTGTGAATGATACAAGGGCTGGACTGAAGAGTTTATTGGCTGAGAAGAAAACCGCAGAACCGGTCAAGTCAGAGCTTGAATAATATTTAATTGAGCCATTGGATGATACTGCTTTGGATGTAGAATTTGGCATCCTTGCATGGTGGAAGTTGAAGGGGCCTAAATATCCAGTATTGGCACGACTTGCCCGAGACATCTTGGCGGTCCCGGCATCGACAGTGGCATCTGAGTCAACATTCTCCACTAGTGGCAGGACACTCTCAGCTGTGACAAACTCTTTGAATGATGAGAGCATAGAAGCTCTCATCTATGCTCAAGACTGGTTGCATAGTAAAGTGACCGGTAAGCTCCATTCTTTTATTTTATTTCTTTTTTTTATGCTTGGTAAATTCCTTAGATGGTAAGTAAACATAATTATATTGCATTGCATCTCTGTGTTCATTTGTAGAGACAGGTGGAGAAGTTGGTGGTCCACTATGGGCTACTGCCGAAGCAACATACGATGATAAAATATGTGGCAGTCAAGCATGATATTGCTTGTAAGTTGTAAGAGCCACAGATGTCATAATGTCAGTGTTTATTTTGTGCTTAACCTAAGTAGTGCATGACTGCATGCATGTGCATTTTGTTGCTTGTAGTTGTTAGCTATTAGTAAGATCAAGTAGTTGTGTAACTTGTAAGTTACATGCATGTTGTTGCTTGTAGTTGTTAGATGTTAGTAAGATCAAGTAGTTGTGTAACTTGAAAGTTGAAGCTTGGAGTTTCCAGCTCTTGGGCTCCTTAGTCCCAACCCGATATTCTTCGATGATGACTTGTGTGTTTTATTGGCTTGATAGTAAGCTTTTATTTTTAGTCATGGCTGAGAAAGGTATCTGAGAAGATAGCTTGGACTAGGTCGAGCTCGTTGCTGGTTATATGGGTTTCAACTTTCACCTTCATGTAGGCTTTTTGTTATGAGCTTTATGACTTGGATTTGTAGTTGTGTACTTGTGAAGTATGACTTGGATTTGTAGTTCTGTTTGTGAACATTTATGAGTTATGATTGCATGTAGGATTTTGTTGTGAACTTGTATGATTTCATTTAGGTTTTTATTGTGAATTATGTTGTCATTTTAAACGGTACAAAAAATTAACATTTTTAACGTTTGTTACGTTTAAAAATACGGAACAAAAATGCAACAAATTATAGTTACGTTTTAATAACGAAACATAAACATAAATGATTTTTGTTACGTTCAATAAAACGTTTTGAACGTTTGACACCCCTAGCCACAAGGTACAGACCTTGAATCTCTACTAACTATCGACCATTTAATGCTGTATATTATTTGGTATTGTTTGACCCTATTTTATTGTGCCAAAATTATGGAAATAATTGAATAAATTCATGAAGTAATAAATATAAGGAGTTGAGAAATTCACAAAGAAATACCAAATGAGCTCCAAAAATTATGAAAAAATACTCAAAAATTCAGTGGAGCGTGAGGAATATTATGGAGCCCTTGGATTTATGAGAAATGTTGTGGAGGACCCATTTTATGCAAAGAAGACCCTATACTTGGAGAAAAATATATAAAAGAGTAGGGAGAGTATTTTTGAGAGATTATTGATTCCAATGGATTCTACACATTTTTATGGAGCTATGTACGAAATTTCATGAAAAAATTCGACAGAGAAGGCCTTCAAATAATTTTTCTCAAGTGGCAGCAAAAATATGTGAATAAATTAAAGGAATTTGAGTGAAAATCCCACAAAAATCAGAAGGAGTTGGCGCGTGCATACCATTGCAGGGGATCCAAGCAGGGGAGGAGCGTCGCTTCTGATTTAAAAATCACACGTCCATGTGAAATCTCTGTGCACCCGTTACATACACCGCAGCGAATGAAATCTTTGGTTTATCGTTGGCTCATGATGGACCATGCGTTACTATCCCTCTGTCTCTCACTTAATCCGACAGGTGGGCCCAGCGAAGCGCTCGTCTTCTCCACGAAATAACAGAAGGAGGAGGAAAGGAAATCGCGAAGGAAGAGGGGATGACCACTGCAACCATCGTAACCGCCTGTAAACCACCTCCAACAGAATCTGTTAGCTCTTACTTGAGTTCGAATCAATCCAAGCTGTCGGAAGAAGAGATCGTTACATAGGCAAATGATGACGATGCAACAAACCGTAACCACCTCAGTCAAAGCTTCCCTCCTTCACTGTTGACCGTCCTAAAAGAAACACAGTGTGATGCCTTCGCTGTCGTTGGATCAGCTGGCAATCCGTGTGCCTCCAAATGGATGGTAGAGATTGATTGAACATCCAAGCTTCTTGAAGAAGGAAACCGACCTCTAGCTGCCTATAAATACCCCATCGATTGAAGAAGTGACTCTCCCCCCTGGTCCAAGAATCCACTCCAGAACCTCTAGAGAATTTCTCTAGAAGACTTCTGCACACACACGCACACTATAGGCTAGCAATTTTTGTAAAGCTTAGGTAGATTGTGTTAGGCATTTCATCGAACAGTTAATAGGCATAGAAAGAGAAGTGAAGAAAAGAGCAATTGAAGTTCTCTGAGCGATTGTAACCAAAGGGTAAGACGAAGGTACGTGTCAGGATCGCTTTTGTAACTCGATTTGTGAAGTTTAAATGATAATTCTGGTTTCGTGTGGATATTTTGCTCAAATTGAGGTTTTGTATCTGGTTTTGCAAGAATTTCGCTTTAGTAGCTCAATTAACCTTTATTCTCCCGGATTTTAATGATTATTCTGTCTCGACTAAGGATTCCTTAGTTCTTGACATTGTATTGTTGATCTTAATTAAGGTCTTCTTAAAAATCATGATGTTTCTTGAAATATTTTCTTTTCTGGTTTGTGCATTTCAATTAAATACTGTCCAAAACCTTAATGATCTTCTGTTGACTTCTTTTAATTAAAATGAGTATGTACTTAGGACCAATTTAGTCATTGAATATCTGTCCAATGGGAAGTATTTCTGATAATATAAAGTATAGTTCATTTAATATGATGGAGCTGTGATAGTCTTGGCTGGAGTTTCTCCACGCTTTGGCTGGCTTCATTGCTTCGGTTGGAGTCTCCCCAATCCTAGCTTTTTACCTCGGCTGGTGTATCACCAGTTTCCGGGTAGCATCTCCCTCTCCATGGTTTCAGCCATGGAAGGAGACCTCATCAAAACAAGGAGAGGGGGAGGTGCTGCCCAATTTTTGCCAAAAGAAATAACATAGCAAGAACAATCAATATCCAAACCTATCCAGTGAAGAGAAAAAGAAAAAAAATATATATATATATATATAGGGTTTATTTGCATAAAAATGTAAAATTGCATTTGGACAGTAAGTATTGAGATTATTGGACAGCAGGGAGCGATAATTTCCATTTGTGGAATTCTCTCTGATTTTATACGATTTAATAGGGGCAGTAAGGGTATTTTATGCATTAAAAATATTATCCTCTAAATCTTGGACCCTTCTGCAAATGTGTTTCTATAGAAAAGTTATAGCTGTTCTTATGGACGTTTCTGCAAATCTTCATCATGTTAGAATTTTGGTAAAGTAGCTTCTTAGGGATTGACTAATTAAACAGAAAATGCATGTTGAACAAGTATTTTGCATAAAATTGCTTTCTGTTGTTCTTAAGTGTAGTACCTATGATATTGTAACCTTTGTAAGTAATTTTCAAGCACTTACAGCAACTCCAATTAAAAATGACCAAAAACAATGAATAAAGGGTATAAAAAAATAAAAGTTGAAAATTGTGGAAAGTGAAAAAGAGGTTGCCCATCCAATTCTTGTGGGTATGAACCCCTGAAACAGACTTATTCTGACCTAAATTGAGTATCAAAACAAATTCTCTTGCTGTAAGATGACTTACACGCAAAACCAGAAATTGAATAAAAATGTTGAAAATACAACTTCTGCCCCTATGCTCTCCATGCGAAATTGAGATGCTTAAACAGGAATAAAGGTATGAATATATGTTATTTGACCCCTTGAGTCTACCCAAATAGTGGCTGGCACCAATGGACTGCTCTGTAGGCCCCACAGAGATGACTCACATCAGACCAAAACTGAGTCGACATGCCTCAGTCTAGTTCAGTTCTTTCCCTCATTTTCTAAGAGGAATGGGTTCTAAATTAAAGTTTTACGCACATTCATGAGTATAAAAAACCTAAATCTGGCACAAGGAGATGGTCAGAGAACTCAGAGCTCCATTAATGGATGCTCGAGCCTCATCAAGTGCCACACTGCAGTATGTGCTTCCCCAGTAAAAACTAAACCCATCAATCACTTCGTCTCTCTCTCACGATTCGATTGGAACCAACCTCGACAAAAATGGTGGTCGGAAACGACGTAATCTCGCCGGAGAATGTATAGGGTCTTTCTGCAAAAATACATTTTTCGTCGGAGAAGAAACAGATTAAACCGCGCGACTCTTCGGGATTTTCTGTGGCGACGAGCATGTGGCAGCTCACGTCAGCTAACCCAGTCAACGCTGATTCAGCGCCAGTCAATGCCTAGTCAGACACGTGGACCAATCAGAGAATTATAAATCAGCAAAAAACTTTAAAAACCCATTAAAAATAGTAGGAAACTCACAAAAATTCAAATAAAATATCCATAAAATCCTAAAAATCTGTAGAAACTAGATTTACTGATACTTTGATATAAAATTATGTCAAAACGTGCTCCTTTTGTATTTTCAAAGTATTTTCCTTAAAAATCGGATTTTATAAATTGCCAAAACTTTGTAAATTCACCAAAACTAGCAGGAAGCTCAGAAAATTACAAATGATATATCTTCGAAATCCTAAAAATCTGTAGAATCTAGATTCATTGATATTTGGATATTAAAATCTCTCAAAATACTAGTCTTTTATATTTTTGAAGTATTTTCACTATAAAAATTGAATTTTATAAAAATAGTAAACATAATAAACATAATAAATCTTCTATAAAATTTTAAAAATAAAATCTAAGTGATTTCAACACTAAAACAACCTTCAAGTGACTATTTTCAACTAAATACCTTCAAGTGAGTATTTTCAAAAATGTAAAATGAATTTTAAACCCTTAGATTTCTTAAAATCAAAATAAAAAAAATAATAAAAATCACTAAAGTCTAAAGAGAAACATTAGAAAATTAAAAGTCCAAATACGGTACCCAAAGTCAAAGCCGAAACCTCTTCAGGTAAGGAAATGTCACTCCCCGAGATCAAGATCAGCGTTGACATAAATTCAAATTGTCTTTCCAAAAACCAATTCCTACAGCGGCCCAACATAGCCCTTGGAATCCAAATCTCTTTTATTCCTATAGCGACCCACACAGTCCTAGGAACCGATTCCTACAGCGACTCACACAGTCCCAGGAATCAAATCTTTTCTTTGTTCCTACAGCGACCCACACAGTCCCAGGAACCGATTCCTACAGCGGCCCAACATAGCCCTTGGAATCCAAATCTCTTTTGTTCCTATAGCGACCCACACAGTCCCAGGAACCAATTCCTACAGCGACCCACACAGTCCCAGGAATTAAATTTTTCCTTGTTCCTACAGCGACCCACACAGTCCCAGGAACTAATTCCTACAGCGATCCACACAGTCTCAAGAACCAATTTCTATAGCGACTCACACAGTCCCAGGAATAAAATCCAAAACCTTTTGTCCTTACAAGTCATCAAACGATCAGAAACCAATTCCTACAAACAGCCAAAACCAAGCTATCATCCGAAACCTACCCGATAAGACAACTTTAACAAAGTCATTAATAAAACGTTACGATATCCTCAATCAGGTCCCGTTAATTAGGTCTGGAACCGTTAATTGAGTCCGATTCAAGCCAAGAGAAATAAATCATTTGTATTCTCAATTGTGCCCCGTCGACTAAGTTTGGTAACATCAATTGAGTTTACTCTAAGCCAAAAGTAAATTGAGATAACAACTTTTCTAGCCTACGACATATAATTCCTCGAATCCCTTAATCAGAGGTTCTCGTGATTCGTCACGGGGTAATTAACAATAGGGGCTTGCGCCTATTGGAAGGAAAGGATCCACAAAATTAATAAACCCTTATGAGAATAGATTCTCGTTAATGTTTTCTTGTTGTTAAGAAGCATTTCACACTTGAATTTAAACTCGTGAGGGGTGAATCTAAGACTTATTCCCGTTCTTGAGGAAACCCAATTATTCTTCGAGAAATGACGAAAAAGTCCACACAGGTATAAGTTGATGTCATTGTTTTTTAGATTTATATTCCAATACTAGATAAACACTTCGGCATGAACCTAAACTGTAGCTTTTTGTAGCATCTACTATTTATGCTCATTAGGTAATCAGGTCATCTTCTCATTGAAAGGACAAATGGACAGTGTTTTTTTGTCTACATTCATAAGTTTTCTTTGTCGGCTGAGTATGATGAGTTCTTGCTTATACTAATTTTTACCTAAATCATACCCAATTTTAATCGCAAGCGCACGATTTATCGTTGAGTAAGTCTAGGGTCGATCCTCGGAGACGGATTATTCAATTTCTAAGTTTTACAAATCAATTTAAATTAAATCCTAAGGTTTAATAACATATATGAGGGTAACAATTATAAAATCTAAAAGACAGAATTAAAAACAGTTAAGAAATCCTAAATTAAGCATTTTCCTAAATTAAAAACGTGGGAAATAACCAATTTAATAAAACTAGGAGTTTTTGGTTTCAAACAATTTTTTTAACTTGTCAAAAGTGGAACGGTCTGTTCCATCCTTGGCACGGTCCGTTCTGGATTTCAGATGACGTACTGGAACTAACCGTTCTAATAGTAAATTAAATACTTGCGCTCTAAGACCTTGCATTTACCTTGTGGCTTTGTACTTTTTTTTTCACAGTATAAAGAAGCGCGCTGTTAATCATTGAGAATAAAAATTTAGTATATAGGATTCTAAAGTTAAGATACTTTGCCAGTATCTGCTAGTCGGCCTGTTATTATGAGCAACGCAGTATTCTCTAAACTGCAGAGGGCAAAAATTTGATAATATCTTGTCAAATTTCTAGTGAAATAGTTTATAACGCTTCCATTGGCAGAGTAATATAGCTTATTTTATTTGAATTGGTAAAATTTATATGAGTGGAGTCATGTGCTTTTAAAAAAAAAAAAAAACAAGACATGAAGCCTCGGGGAGAAAAGGGAGAACATCTCATTGACAACCGAGTACTGATAAGTGATAGGGCACATTGTTTTGTGTGAAATTAGAAAGTTTCCCATGTTGCAAGGCTGTTCCAAATTTTGATGAGAATTAATCATGAGCTTTTTGACTGATTGATTGTCCTCACACAAACGGTGAGTTTGGTTATGAGAGGGATTAATTTTTCTAAGTCAATATGTCTAAGAATTAATCAATTTGACAATTTTCACAATACTAATAAATACCTTTTACGTATATCGTATGCATACAAATTAAAAAATGATGACATCTGATGCAACTTTTATTCTTAATTAAAAGTACTTTAATTTTTCATGGTTTAAATTTAATAGCCTCCTTTGAAATATCAATCGGGGCATTTAGATAGCATGAAAAATGAAACGCAATCAACATATGATGCTAACAATATATCAATAAACCTTTTTTTATTAAAATTTTCAAAATTATTTAACATAAAAATAATTGTCAAAAGCATCAACCAAGCAGCATGCTAGGTGAACAACAGTTTGTAGTTTTGTACCAAAAAATGCCGAATTAAGGGCAATAATTTTTTGTTTAAGACCATCTTTGCAATCAGTTAACGAAGATAGCATGAGAGCACACTAGAAATTTCATTCTTGAAGGATATGCATTACTATTGGTGTTTAATTCTCGGAATTATCTCCTCTATGAGAAGTTTCATGTGAAACCAATGTTTAGAGAAGACCTATTCAGCTTGAGTGGTCGAGTAAGTGAGTGAATACATTGCATAATTAGGTCTTGGAGAACTTCAGATTATACTTTGCCACTAACGTGTTGTGGTCGAGAAAGACTAGCCCAAGCCGTTGCCAACAATTTATTATTATTTTTTTTTGAAAAAAGGCAAAAGCTCTGTTTCTTATAGAAACAAAAGAATTACAAAATCAATTTTCTATTTGTACCATATCTCCTACTCTATCAGTACCAAGTACCAACTATCTAAACCAACCTCTATCTCTATTTTCACCTCAACATGCCTCTTGCTTCTATCTTTCCAACAACTACACATCTACAAATTCTCTAAAACTTAACAAAAATTCACAAGAAAAAAAAATGACAAAAGAAAATACCCCACTTTCCTTCATACAGTGTTCTCACCCTAACAACTTCCAGTAACATTTCTTTGGTTATCCTCCCTTCATGTTTTCTATTTCAATAATGCTCTGCTAATATCATTCTCTACTAGCACACCATTTCACTTGTTGTCTAACGCCTTTTCTATGGTTTGAGCCACCACTCAGTCTCCCAATGATTTGATGTGAAGGTGTGAGATTACCCTTCTCAACTTCTTTCATACCTTTATTTTCTTCTATTGATGCCTCTAAAGTTTTCTTGCAAAGATAGGATAGCAACAACTCTATTTTTGCATCTCTATCATCCATGTTTCTAACCTCAACGGATTTATCTATTCCACTGTTGCCAACAATTTATGCTGTTGTGGTTTATTATTTTACCTTGACTATTCTGATATTGAATTTTATTGATTGTCTCTAATATCTTAACAGATCAATGTGTATAATTGATGAGTAAATCTAACATTAATTTAAGGAACCGTTTGCTTTGAGGAATTTATAGAGAACCGAGCATAATATATTCATTTGATCACATCATTTTAATTCTTATCTGAAAATGAAGTGCATAGATTTTATATGACTCAAATCTGTTTGAGCGCAATAATTGACAACTTTTGACTCTAAATGTGATGATCATTTTTTCATTGAATCTATTAAAAAATGCTCAGAATCTAAAAATAGCCCGGCAGTGCAAGAAAAGATGATCCAAATTCCAATGATTCCTATAAATAATTTTATGGTAGAAGATTGCACATAATGCATTCACCTATCTCCTCTCGTCTTCTCTCCTCTCTTACAGGCAAAGCCTAAGAATCCCAACCCCAATCCATCCTTCTTCTGTGGGCCTGGTTTAATTAGTGATCTTCATACCTACCATGTGGGGTGTATAAAAAAAAATTATGAAATGAGTTACGGGCATCCACATCCGGATCAACATCCGATTTAATCTCAACTGTTATTTTTTTTTGGCCTATCAATTCTAGTATTATGCACGGGACATTCTTAACCGTTGAGATTAAATAAGACGGTCCGGATAAAAAAACGATCAGAAAATATGAAAATATGAAAGGACAATATGCTAAAACGAGAATGAAAAAAAAGAAGAGAAAAATAAATAAAAAAAAGTGTATCAGGAGACTAATTGACGGGGCGTAGTATGAGAATGTTATTGATGTGTCTTCACTCTTCATTAGGGTACAATCTACATTTTGAGATGCTTTAAACTATACTAGGGTTGGACATCGAGCTTCGCTCGATACATTATTTTTTTTTACATAAAATATGTTTTAAGAAATTATCAAATCAGTTCTTGGCTTCTTGCAAATGGATTTGAACAAAGTATTGGATCTTCAGTTACTAACTGGGTATGCTTTGTTTTCACAAGCTTATACAGCTTCCTACCTAACAGGTCTTCTGTTTTAAGATGGCAATTTTTTTTAACAGTACTGAAACATCAGTAATAATAACTCAACGGAACAAAATAAAATTTTATTAATAACATGCTAAATCATAAAACAACACAAAAAAAAGTAAAAGATTAATAACAATCAAACATTAATACTGCAAATATTGTCTCACCTAATCTTCCTTAGTGAACAAAACAAAAGACCCCAATAATCAAGCATTGAAACATATTCTTATTTCTAGTCTAAGTAAATTATGAAATAACGAATAGAAATAATGAATTCAAGAGATACATGTTCAATATCATTACAACAAACAATAAATTTATAAATCATAGATTAATACCAAAATGCTAAAGATCCAAACTGGCGTTTGTTAATTACATTAAAGGAGATAAATTACTTACATAAAAATCACTTCTTTGTTTCCCATCAGATTATCCACCAAGAATAAGTTCTATGATTTTTTTTTTTACCGACTGGTACACCACCAGCATCATCAAAAGGTCTAAAAACTTATTTTAAAATAAATTTTACTAAAAATATTTTTACTCAATATTAACCACTAAAGACAAAATATTTAGATATTACCTTTTCTCTCTGGGATCATTATCTGCCGTAAGGTGTGTCAGAGTAGTTTCATCGCTTGATGAAGCAACCTAATTATTTCTCAGTAGTTTTTAATTCTTGCTTCACTTCTTTTAACAATATATTGCTTCTGTTATCTTCCATGGTATTCATCTTAGAAGGAAGGCTGTGAGTAATATTGACAAATAAAAATATATGTGTCGGTTAAAACTTATAAGAGTCTGTTTGGCTAAAGTAAATAACAAAATAAAAAGAACTTTAATTTCCACAATCTGGATGTCATAATGTAGTCTTCTTTGTCAGTTGACTCATTCTCAATCAAAATAGTATCTCCTTTCAACATTCTGTCTCCTAAGTCGTGATTGAATGGGAACTAAGGAAAGTTGTTCTTTCACACTCATCATCGCTGAGTGTAAATTTTTATAGGCACGATGGTTTTTATAGAAAACTTGCAACTTCCCTGATACATTGAACTTGAATTGGTCAGGCAATTCATTATAATCCATATTCATTCCACCCTTTACAACTGTTGCTTCTTTGCTTACATTATCCTGGGCTGTTCTTCCCAGGCACTGAATTCAGCCGTACTGATATCATCGCTGACTTCAAGTAGTAGCCAATAACTGTATAATTTTAAATGGCATAAGATAAAAGAATAACAACATTATATATTTATATGAATTATAGTGTGATATGCATATTTACCATATGGAAGGATCTTGCTTACATCCCTTGCACGGTGAGCAAAAAGTATCTTTCAATTTTGTGTTGTATTTCGGACAACCCTCATAGCACAAGTCAAATGGATTATTGATAGTTCGACACCAACAATGTCAACATTCCATGAATGAATTGACCAGACTGATTTTTATCATATTTAAAAATAACAAACATCAGATACATAAATTTTATGGAAAAAAATTTTTGAATGAAATTTCATCTTCAATTTAAAGGCACAAATTCATAATGAAAAATTGTCCAGTGGTAGTAATGCCAGATCTGCTAGTGAAATATTGGAAGGACCCTCCTTTTTAATACAAACTCCATGTGATGAACCGTCATTGCAAGCAATCTCAGTCTGATATCTCCCAATGACAGTATTGTTGTGATTAAATCTGACAAAACATGAGTTCCATTAATTAATAATGTCATAAGATTTATGAGCAGTACCCAAAAATATTATAGTAATAATACAATTTATCACAGTCACATATAAAGTTGTACCTTTCAAAGAAATCCTTTATTTCATGTATCTTATGGTCTGTGTAGAAACATGAACTTGCATAGGCTCTCAACCCAAATTTTCCTAAGAAACATGTAACAATAAATTAACAACTAAAGACATTTACTGCAAGATATTATAACAAAAGCAAATAAATATATAAATACATAAGATTAAAACATACCCTTATATTGTTTCAGCATAATGGAGCTACACGTCAATAAAACAGGTCAACCATTTGACCTCTCATGCACACCCCACACCATGACACCAATAATATCAAGCTTATTGATAAAACCAATAATATCAAGATTATCGATAAAACCTGACCATAGAGTTAGATCAACGGTATGCCCCCCTATGGTTCAAAATATATTAATTAGCAGACACATTCATATATATTTACACATTAAATGTGAAATCATTGTTTAAATATATATCTGATATATCTGACTAAAAAGTAAAGGCAAAAAATGAAACCTTTCATTGCTTATAAACACAACTTGCATCCTTGTAGGTTTGCCTCTGGCCATTTTGTCTTCAATCGGTTGAAGTCTGACACAAAATCCATGAAATCTGTTCCATGCAGTGTAGGCAAAAGTTTAGAGATATCAAAATTAAGAAATATTATAAATAAATTAACTAACACATTTACCAATTAGTTGAGTCTCGTCCGTTATTTTTTCAGCCAATATCTTGAAGCAACTTAAAAAAAAAAAAGTAACAGTTAGGGATGGCTCTTAAACTTCAATTTTTAAAAAGTAACGGCAACAGTACTAAATGGACCTCAGACTTCAATTCCATAATAAATAAATAAATAACGGCTGTAGTAATAAATGGGTCTTAAACTTCAATTTCATTAAACAAAAATAAATCATAAATTTTGTGAGAAAGGTAATAAACCCAATTTTCCAAAAAATAATAATAATAATAATTGCAAGTATATAGTAAATCAATGCAATCCCCATGCCTTCCTTTCATTAACACACAATTCACTTTATTAATTGATTATATGCCACTGATACATTAAAACTGTAAAAGCTGAAAAAATTACATAAAAATCAAATTAAAATACATGAAAAGAAAATTCAAAGTACCTTTCATCTACATTAGTTGCTTGATGCAAATGATATTCATGAATTCAGTTTCTGACAATGAGAGGAAAAATCTATGAATTGAAACAGAAGATAAAGAGAGGAAAAATTAAAGCAAAACAGAAGAGAAAGAGACACGATGGAGATATGAAAAAAAATAGCAAAACAAAAGAAATTTACAAAGAGAAAACGTGAGTACAGTAAGTTATTTTGTTAAAAAAAAATAAGTAGAAATGAACATACGTTAAATTGAATAAAAAATAAAATCATGGAAAAATTGATAAATTGCACAATCAAAACGAAAAACCAAACGCAAGATGGTGAAAAATGCCAACTTTCAATAATTGTTTTAATACCTTAATAATTTGTATCACTAAATATTTTTGTGCGGAGAAAATTAGAGAGAAATGTTTATAATAAACAAAGAGAGACCTGGAATCACGCGAGAAAGAGACCCTGGTTTTAGGAGACATGATGCAGAGTGGCGATGGAGGTAAAAGAGAGGCAATGGAGATAGACGGCGGAAGGGAACGGCTGTGGAGAAGAAGAAAAACCTAGAGGTGATAGGAGTCTTCTCGCTAGCGAAAAGAAATAATACTCTGAAAGTCCAGGTTGGGAGGGAGGTAAGGGGTAGAGGTTGCGCTGATCTCCGACGTGACGGCCATTATCGCCCTCTATAACCTAAGCGAGAGAGGATAATGGGAAAAAAAAAGGAGAGTAGCGTTGTAGAGTTTAGGCGTAGAAGGAAGGGATGGGATTAGTTATAGATCGCTTGGAAAAATCAACGGACCGTATACATGATGAGTAGATCCGACGGATAGTATTGTGTGCGTTGATTAGCGTCAAAATCCGCGTAAGAAAACCACGCGGATTATATTAGTCTTATGATATCGCAATCACATTTAAGAAAATAAAATTAACCCAAGTACACTCCTGACTCAAAAGTCATTCAAAAGAATCAAAACAATATCTCATATTCCCATGGATCATTTATGGATGGAGTTATTGTAACATCCCGTATTTTTATTTTACTTATTATTATTATTATTATTATTTGTATAATTATTTTAAATCTTCCTTAGCCTTAAATGAAAATTTTAAATTTTCATTCGTCCCAAATATCTATTGACTGCCTTTATTTTGTTGACCATGCTTTTAACTTTTAGTTTATTTCTTTTACCGAATTAGAAAATTACTTTTATATGTACATATATTATTTTAGATTTTATTGAAGGCATTTTTGGTTATTTACTTACCTATTTTCTACACGTGTACGGAATAAAGGAAAATGTTTGACTCTTCGACCATATCATTTGTCATCTGCTTGATTTCATACCCTGTGGTATCCGAATTTAATTTCTATTAGACGCAAATTAGGAATCCAATTATGGTCCTTCATTATTCTTTCCCATTTTTCTTATGCGGCAGCAATTTCATTTCCTTTCATTTGCACCTCTGTAGATATATCGGATAAAATAATGCAAATGACCATTGCACTTATGCGTGTCTTTCTCTCCTTTATGTTGGCCCAATGATTATTTTCCATGTATCATTTGTTTCCATATAGTTTTTTGTTTAAAAAGGAATCTTATTATGCGTCAATTACTTCTCCTTAAATTTCCAATCTGTATAAAAATCTTTCTTTTAGTTATTCGGTTTCTCTCTTAATTTACACCCACGTTTCCCATTTCCTATATTTAACCGCCACCTGTTCCTTTTATCAAAATCCATCCAGATATGCATAATGTCCCACCCTGATATCCGAATTTATTAGGCTTGGAGCCCACGCACATATACTGATTATATAAACCCCTCGACCTCTTCTGTTTCTTGTTCGAAATATTTAAGAAATCCTTTAATATTCTGCTTCATAAGATTCGAGAATTTTTATTAAATTTCCGACTGCAATTTGATTGGTCATCCGATTGAAATTCAAGTTTTACGTCACGATCATTGTCGTTTCTTTTCTAAATCGCTCGTCAGGTAACCGAACTTCTCTATAATTTAATTTTCGTATTGATTGATTTAAATATCGTTTGGTTTATTTGAATTTTTGAATTGAAGTGGAAAAATGAAATGGAATGTGAAGCGAAATCGCCTAGAGAGGGATTTGCGCTAGTGGAAAAGTGATATGAGAAAGTGATTTGAGAAAATCTAGACCCGTTGATCTCTGTAAAATATATATAATTTGTTTGTTATTGATGTGTGGATTAATCCAATCGATTGATATTTTGATTATATAAATTGATGATAGAGAAGCTGCGTCGTTAAATAACCGATTACTCGACTTTGTAGCTGACTCCGTTTTACATTTATTTCTTGTGACGTAGGTTGACGGATCGTCGGATGGATGCGAAAAATACTGTATCACCTCACGCCTCGTATTTCGGATACGGGATGTGACAGTTATATATATATTCCCACAACAATACTGTACCATAAACTAGCGGCTACTTGGCCAGCTGCTTTTGTTTAATCCAAATTAAGATGCTGAAAAAAAATCCTTGACTACATGGAGAAATGGGACAAATGTAACATTATTTGTTTAATGTTTTTCATTTTTTTTTTTTTTTTTTTGGAAAAGTGACGCCAAAGACAACTGGTTTGTCATTAGGTCAAGACAATATTAATCACCAAATTTAGAGCGTAAGTTGCGTAATTCCCATCTCTGAGGTTTATTCATAGTCGATATCAATAGACAACACATATACAATTACAATGAAATATTTCAAATCTCTTTTTTTTGTTGATTCTTTAAAGTTGCTATCAAAATGTCACCGCCCATCGATCAGGGCAACAAACGGAAATAGTTTGCCACAATTAATAAAAACAAACGAAAATTAATAACTTCACACAATTAATCATTTTGTCCAAGATAAGCAAATCTTAATATGCTAAACAATTATCTCGTGCCATAAAGTACTCTAAGTGCTAAAGACCAGTCCCTTAGAAACAAGCCACTACATCATACTAGATAAATCTAAAAAAGATACTACCAAAAACAGACTAACCAATATCCATCATACCGATATAAATGTCAAATACATCATCGAAACAAGCTCAATAACCGGTAACATGGAGGCTAAATCGGCAGCAATGTACCAAGGTGTGAAAGCATATGATGTAAATGCAATGATTTAAATAGCGGCCATAATGACAGCAATAACGCTGCTATAGCGTTGTGACTTGGTAAACCGTTATCTGCTAAAAGTAAAAATTAATAACATATAAATTCATTTAGTGGTATTTTAGCGAAATATAGATTTGCAATTTGCTATTTACTGATATATAATTATTACCTAACTTTTGTACTTTAATTTTGTATCGAAATTGATGCATGGAAACAGATCGATTCATTGAAAATTAATACTAATTTCGGAATTAGCACACGTTTCATTGAAAATTGATGCATGCGAGTTTCCAGTGGACTGATCGATTCATTCTTTCCTTTTTATTTATTATTATTATTATTTTTTTTTTAAATTTAACACCCCGTAGGCTCTTTTTATTTATTTTTTACTCTTCAGTTACTGCAATTAATGGTGAAAGAGAGCAGTCAATTTTTATGAAATATGAACCAATAGTTACGTTATAATTTTTGCTGCTGTTTTTGCAAGTCAGGTGCTGTATGGCAACTTGTTATTGCAGCAGTGGCTGATTTACGTGAAGCAAAATGGGGTCAATTGACCCCACTATTTCAAAAAGTATTACCTTATATACAAAATTCATGCTTATAAAATATTTTTTTTTAATATCTTCAATATGAACCCCATAACTATAGAGACATCATTCTGTTATTGAACCCCATTTGATTCATTTGATCCATGTTGTGTCTCATGAAGTGTTTTATTGTGTAAAAAAAATAGGAATTTTTCCAATTTTAAATAAAGACACATCAAATGAGACAAAAAAATTTTCCAAGTTAGCTAACAATTCTTCCTTTTACTTTTAGAAAAAAACATGTAATAATTTTATTTTCTAATTTGTGCATTAGAAATGTAAGATTTGGTAACCGAGCTTGCTTTTATTCTTTTGATATAAATTACGGAAAATGAATAAAAATGCAATTCTTCTCTATTAAAAATTGTAAGAATGTGGGTAATAAAAAGTACATAATTTTGTATGTTTTACAATAGCTAAAATTTCGATTAATTGAAAAATAAATTGAAAGAATGGCATACACTTGTTTTCATAAAGTATAACTGTTATAAATTTATTTTTAATTATTTCAAGCACAGAGTTTAATTTTATGTTGATAGAATACGACTCATGTAGAATTATTTACTAACGAAAAAAATACAAATTAAGTAAAATGAGTTATATTTTGATTTCTAAATGCTTTCTCCCGTAGTGTTCGATTAAATAATTTTAGAATTATTATGTTTAAATGGTGTATGAATTTATTTCAATTAAATAATAAGTGCTAAATATTATGAATTTTTTGAACCCATTGTATAATTTTCTGGCTCCGTACAGCTGACCCTTTTCGATTGTCGTGCTTGTTAAATGCACAAAGGTATACTAAGGCTTAGTCGAAATTTAATAAGAAATTGTGAACTTGAAAGAAAATAATGTTCCAAAAAATAAAGTTCACTTTGGGACAAATTTTGCACAAATTGGATATGCTGGAGCGAATTCAAGACTTAACTGCGGGATTTCGGATTAGTAGACGCTTAATTTTGTACAATTTGGTATAGCTTCAAAATGGAAGAAGTTTGTGTCCTATTGTACCAGTTCACTTCGGTACCAGCAAGTAACAAAAATAATTTGAGTCTTTTGTAAACTGATTTTGAATATTTGGAAAGTAAATTCCGAAATTGATGAGGAGAAAATATTAATCTCATTTTACTTGACGAAATAAGTTCTATTTTCATGAATTTATGTTGACGCGTTTTTTTTTCTCTGAACAATCTTCATCCTTTGGATCTTACATGAAAAGAATTTCAAAAAATAAAATTAAAGGGTCTAATGTTCTCAATAATTTACTTTTTACCGGTAAAGCCTTCAGGTTATGTTTAGATAGATATATTTTTTTAGATGAACTAGATAGTGGCTAACTAGGTAGATATTTGAGACCGCAGATTGGTATAAAAAGGAAAATTGGCGCTTCCATTGCCAAAGGAAAAACTGTCCCCTAATTGTACCAGCATCAATTCGGTACCGGCAAGTAACAAAATAATCTGATTCTTCTGTAAACCGATTTTTGAATATTTGAAAAGTAAAATCCAGAAATTAATGAGGAGAAAATAAGGACTAAAATTACCATTGTACAGAGTCATAAAATACATCTATATTAGCATACAAACATAAAAAAGGGAAATTAAGTTTAATAACAAATAGTAGCAATAGAACATAATATTTTACCACATTGACAACACCCAGCTGCTTAAAATTCCAACTAATATACATGTCAATCAGTACGGTAATGGAAATCGTTTCTCGCGTTGTCTTGACTAAAAGCTTCAGTATGACTACACATATGAAGCTCCTGCCTCCTGGTCTATCTAACGCGACGCTTGTGGAGAAATAGCAACTTCACTGTGGATATCTGAAGAGCTCAAGGACTCGTTGTCATAAAAGTTCGCTCAATCTTTGGCAGGCAGTAAGAGAGACTAGGTCTCTAAAAGGTGCCCCCTCCGTTCAAGTTAATAATTTGAACGATTGAAGATGCTTTGCCGAGGTTGAAATAGGCCATCTCAAGCTAACCCCAACAACATAATGCATAATTTGACTGCTTACTTAAACAATTATTGCATAGAGTTTCATTGGTTTTCTCAAATATCTTAACAAGAGTGAGATGTATGATTGAAGTGTATGTAAACACAGAAATATTGGAGTTTCTTTATTTGAATACAATGATTTAATACATTGTGAGAATGGTTGTTTTCAAGGATTAATTAACCTAGAGATTCCAACGAAATTTATGTATTCATTTGATCACATCATTTTAGCTATCACCTAACCATAAGGAACATAATTTTTTTATGACATTAATATGTTTGCACGCACTGATGGTTACCTCCTGGCTTAAACAATTAAAGGTAATCATTTCATTCGAACAAAAAATGCATGAAGCATTGAAGCTAGAAACTTCTGATCATTACTTTGCGCCTTTTTTTTTTTTATAAATATTGCAGTATCTCATCGTAGAAATAAGACATACATCAAAAGAAATTTATCTGTTAGTTTAGATTCTTAAGAGTGCACAAATAAGTATTGTCATTTGTCAAAGAAAGTTTTCTTGGCATGCGACCGCTGGGCATAAAGATTTTTTAGTGTTCGATACTAAGATAAATTCTAGCTTTGAATATTGAAATCAGCAATTGAACCCAATAGCTTCCAATATGGGACAATTTTTCTAAACTCAGTTGTAGGTTGAGATAATTTCAACATATTTATCCCAAAAAGCAGATCACATTTTATTTTGTTCAACTTATTTGGCGGTCAAGGAGTAACGCTTATTAAGTGGAAGCATGCGTATTTTAATTTTTAAGGGGTTTGGATCATCTAAGAATTAATAAACTTAGAATTAGTTATTGGGAGTAAAAATATAATTTCTAAACAAAAAAAAAATTAAAGATTTATACTCCGAATAACTAATTCTAATTTATACTCTGAATAACTAATTATAATTTTATTCTTAATTTTATTCTTAAACAATCGAAAAAACCCTAAATGTAAAAGATTTTTTTTATAAATATCTAAAGTGAAATATCTCTAAAGAAAATTACTTTGTTCGATATAAATCAAACGCTTCCCGGGTGGCTATAATGGCTACAGGAAAGCAGAAATGGAAACAATTGATGAAGAAAGATATAATGTGAACTGTCCGATTAAACATATCAACGGTTCAGATTCACTCCAGTCCTTATATGGTGGATATGCAAATGCAACAGATCTGGATCCTCTACAGAGCGGATTGCTGTCCAACAAGGATCAAACAGCATAAATAAACCTATAAGAGAGTTTATTTGCACGAATCTAAATGAAGTACTGCAAATCTCATCGGTCCAATCCATAGTGGAAAATAGTAAACGCGGACTTCGTGTTTTTTAGGAGGAATTGCTGCGGTAATATGTGTGAAACCATTTGTGATGTAGTTCTGGTTTCCTTCGACCATCAGTTTGACAGCTCCATCGCGCATTAAAACTCGCTGCACAGGAAAAAGGCATACCTCTCCGCTGCTCAAAAGTCGAAACATTTTTGGGGATAAAAAAGCGAACATAATCTGAGCCGCTGGATAAGAGGACAAACACGAATCTTGATGAATCCTCTTAGGCAATCCGGACACAGTTTAGTTGGATCGTACGAGATGTAAATCAGGTGTGATCTATATATTTTCATTTTTTTTGAACAAATTAACACAATTACCGTCTTAATTTAAAGTTTTAAGCAAATAAAATAAAAGTAATTAAATAATCATAATTGTACCGAATGGTGATTATTAAGAGTTAAATGGAGTATACTCCATGGAGCGCTATCCTCTGCTCAGAGCTCTGCTCACTCGATCCGACCCGTTCGATTTAGATCGGACGGTTAGTTTTTTTTCGGGCCTATCAATCTGGGATTATTCACGGGGCACCATCATTGATCGGACGGTTCGGATCTAAGGTGAGCACTCTGCTCACCTAAAAAGGTGAGCAGAGGATAGAATTCGTATACTCCATGACGTGCCTTATAGGACTTCTGAATAAGGACAAAAAAATAAAAAATATTACTGTTCTAATGTCATAGTTCATTTCCTCGCTTGTAGAAGATCAATTAAAACAACTACAGAAGCAATCAAGGGAACTCTCTGTTTCATAGCAGCGTAAGCAATTATAAAGTATAACAACATAGCCAATTATAAAGTGCAGATGAAGAACAATTACTTGTTTGACAGCTTTTGTCAACGAATTCTAAGAAAAAGGATGAATAAATTACACAGGAACAAGTCCGGAGCATGTATCAATTGATATATTTCTGAATTAAAAAGGGACTAAACATAAAATTTTTGTGAACACGTTATCATATAGTTGACAAACATGTTTCCTACAACAGTCAACAACTATAGCGACGCTGAATATTTCATTGATTTTCTCAAATACATTTAACACATATTGCGAACAAATGACTTCAAAATTCAAATGAATCCCTAATCGCTTCAAACTGATACTCAGAATAAGACTTATTTATACTTTATATGAGTATGTTCTGTGTATAATTCAATATTTTGAATAACGAAAATTTGATTTTTATTATAGACCATATAAAGAGTTTAAATATAGATTATTTTGTATAAATGACTTTCAAGCTTCAAATGAATCAAGAATCACTTAAAAAAAAACTCAAATGATGCTCCGAATAAACTTTATTTGCACTTTATATCTGAATTTTCTATGCATAATGCAATATCTTGAATAAGTAAGATCCAAATTAAATTCTAGAACCAATAAAGAGCTTAAATATAGATTATTGTGAATAAATGATTTCGAATGAATTCAAAATCGCTTAAAATGATCTTGTGATGCTAAGAATAAGCTTTATTTGCATTTCATATGCATATTTATTAGTATAATCTAATATTTTGAATAAGTAAGATCAGAATTATATTCTAGACTCTATAAAGTCCTTAAAGTTTAATTATTATGATCAAATTACTTCTAATGAATACATAATCTTTTGAATGCTCAGCTGATACCCAAAATGAACCTTAGTTGTAGTTTATGCGTGTATTTCTTTAGTGTAATACAATATTTTTAAAAAGTAAAATTTGAATTATGTTTTAGTCCATGTAAAGTGCATAAATATAAATTGTGATAAAATGACTTCGAATGAATACAGAATCGCTTGTAATACTCAACTGTTGTCCAAACTAAGCTTTCTTTGCAACTTTATGCGCGCATTTTTTATTTACAATGTAATATTTTGAATAAATACGTTCTTAACTATATTTTAGGCCATTTATATAGCATAAGTATAGATTATTTTAATCAAATTGCTTCGAATAAATCCAGAATCACTTAAAATGCTCAGCTGATGCCCAAAATAAGATTTATTTATAATTTAATTTGCGTATTTTTTTAGCATATTGCTTAAATGTAGATTATTGTGAATAAATGACTTTGAATGAATCTAGAATCGCTTACAATGCTCAACTAATGCTCAAAATAAGCCCAATTTACGATTTGTAAGATAACTTTTAAGGTATAAAGCTATTTTTTTGAATAAGAAATATCTGAATTATATTCTGACTATCTATAAAGATTAAATATCGATTGTTGTGATCAAATGACTTCGAATGAAGCCATAATCGCTTCAAATGCTCAACGGATGCTCAGAATAATCTTCATTTGCACTTTATATCTATATATATTTTTTTATGTATAATGCAATATCTTGAAAAAATATATATATATTGAAATATATTTGAAACCATATAAAGAGCTTAAATATAAATTATTGTGAATAAATGACTTGAAGTGAATCCAGAATCACTTAAAAAAACCCAAATGAGCATAGAATGATCTTTACTTGCATTTTACTTGCATATGTTTTTTGTATAATCAAATTTTTAAATAAATAAGACCTGAATTATATTTTAGACCATATGAAGAGTTTAAATATAGATTATTGTGATCAAACTAGTTCAAATGAATCTAGAATAGCTTAAAATTCTCATCAGATGCCCAAACAAGGCACACTTTTTAGGCATAATGCAATATATTGAATAAGTTAGATCTCAATTATATTCTAGATTGTAGAATGAGTTTAAATATAAATTATAGTGATCAAAAGACTTCAAATGAATCCAGAATTGCTTAAAATGCTCAACTGATTGATTCTACACACAAAATAAGCTTTATTTGCAATTTAAAATTTGAATATTGGTTTTTAAGTGTATATATAAAACAACATTTTGAATAAGTAAGATACCAATTATATTCTAGACTATATGAAGAGCTCAAATATAGATAATTGTGACCAAATGACTTAGAATGAATGCAGAATCACTTGAAATGCTCAAATGCATACTCGAAAGATGCATTTTTTGCACATTATATGCGTAATTACTATTTATAATCCAATATTTTTTAATAAGTAAGATCTGAATCATATTCTAGACCGTATAGAGAGCTTAAATATGGATATTATGATCAAATGACTTAGAATGAATGCAAATTCACTTGAAATGCTCAAATGAGCTCATAATATGCATTATTTGCACATTATATGCGTAATTACTATGTATAATCCAATATTGTTTAAAAAGTAGAGCTTAAATATTGACTATTGTGATGAAATGGCTTAGAATGAATGCAGAATCACTTGAAATGCTGAAATATATGATGCCAAAAATATGTATTATTTAAACATTATATGCGTAATTACTATGTATAATATAATATTTTTCAATATGTAATATCTGAATCACATTTTTGACTGCTAAGGGGCTTAAAAATATATAATTGTGATCAAATGACTTAGAAGGAGTGCAGAATCTCTTAAAATGCTCAAATGAGCATGAGCTGATTTGAGCATTTTAAGCGATTCTGCACTCATTCATTATTTTTCTGTTATACGCAGGATATGCATTATTTGAACATTATATGTGTAATTACTACTTATAATCCAATACTTTTTTATAGCAAAGACCTGAATAATTTTCTAAACTGTATTGAGAGCTAAATATTGATTATTATGATTAAATGACTTAAAATGAATGCAGAATTGCTTGAAATGCTCCAATGAGCTAAGAATATGCATTATATGCACACTGTATTCGTAATTACTGTGTATAATCAAATAATTTTGAGTAAGTAAGATCTGGATTTTAATCTAGACTATATAAATAGTTTAAATATAGATTATTGTGACTAATTTACTTTAAACGAATCCTTAATAGATTGAAATCCCAAAAAACAGACAAAATAAGCTTTATTTACAATTTATATGCCTATTTTCAGTGTATAATGCAACATTTTGAATAAGTAAGATATGAATTATATTCAAGACTATATAAGGAGCTTAAATACAGATTATTGTGATCAAGTGAATTAGATTCAATGCAGAATAACTTGAAATGCTCAAAGGAGGCTCGAAATATGCATTATTTGCACATTATATGTGTAATTACTATGTATAATATAATATTTTATAATAAGTACGATCTTTATCGTATTTTAGACCGTATAGAAAGATTAAATATATATTATTGTGATCAAATAACTTAGATTGAATGTAGAATCACTTGAAATGGTCAAATGACCTCAGAGTATGCATTATTTACACACTACATGAGTAATTACTAAGTATAATCCAATATTATTTAATAATAAAGATATGAATCGTATTATAGACCGCATAGAGAGCTTAAATATTGATTATTGTGAAGAAATCACTTAGAATGAATGCAGAATCACTTGAAATGCTCAAATGATGCTCAAAACATGCATTATTTGCACAATATAAGCGTAATTAGTATGTATAATCTAAATTCTTTCAATAAGTAAGATCTGAATCATATAGAGAGCTTAAAAATAAATTATTGTGATGAAATGACTTAGAATCAATGCAGAATCGCTTGAAATGTTCAAATGAGCTCAGAATATGCAATATTTGCAAATTATATCCATAATTACTATGTATAATCAAATATTTTTGAATAAGTATGATATGAATTATATTCTGGACTATATAGAGAGCTTAAATATAGATTATCGTGATCAAATTACTTTAAATGAATCTAGAATCGCGTGAAATTCAAAAATGTCACAGAGAATAAGCTTTATTTGCAATTCAGATACGTATTTTTAGTGCATAATGCAACATTTTGAATAAGTAATATATGAATTATATTCTGGACCATATAAAGAGCTTAAATATTATTGTGATCATATGACGTAAAATGAATGCAGAATCGCTTCAAATGCTCAAATGAAGCTCACAATATGCGTAATTACATTGTATAATCCGATATTTTTGAATAAGTAAGATCTGAATCATATTTTAGACCGTACAGAGAGCTTAAATATAGATTATTGTGATCAAATGGCTTACTATGAATGCAAAATTGCTTGAGATGCTGAAATGATGTTCACAAAAAACATTACTAGCACATTATATGCGTAATTACTATGTATAATCCAACATTTTTTTATAAGAAAGATCTGAATAATTTCTTAAACCATACAAAGATGTTAAATATAGGTTTTTGTGATCAAATGACTTAGAATGAATGGAAATTGCTTTATTGCTCAATTGAGCTCAGAATATGAAATATTTGAAAATTATATCAGTAATTACTACAAATCCAGTATTTATTTAATAAATAAGATGTGAATAATGTTCTAAACGGTATAGAGAGCTTAAATATAGATTATTACGCTCAAATGACTTAAAATGAACGCAGAATTGGTTAAAAATGCACAAATAATGATCAGAATATGCATTATTTGCATATTATATGAGTAATTACTATGTGTTATCCAATATTTTTCCAGAAGTAAGATCTAAATCATTTTCTAGACTGTTTGAGAGCTTAAAAATAGATTATTGTGATCAAATGACTTAGAATTAATGCACAATCGCACGAAATGCACTAAAGATGCTAAAAAAATGCATTATTAGCACATTATAAGCTTAATTGCTACGTATAATTCAAAAATTTTTAATAAGCAAGATCTGAATCAAATTCTAGAACGTCTAGAGAGCCTAAATATTGATTATTGTGATCAAATGAATGAAAAATCGTTTTAAATGCTAAATGAACTCAGAATATGCATTATTTTCTCTTTATATGCTTAATTACTATATTATCTAATATTTTTTAATAAGCAAGATCTGATCATATTCTAGATGTAAAGAGAGCTTAAATATCTATTATTGTGATTAAATTACTTAGAATGAATGTAGAATAACTTGAAATATTCAAATGATGCTCAGAATATGCATTATTTGCATATTATATGTGTAATTATTATATATAATCTAATATTTTTTTAATAAGTAAGATCTGAATTATATTGTAGACTATATAAAGAAATTGAATATAGATTAGTGTAATCAAATTACTTTAAATGAATCTAGAATCGCTTGAAACTTCCAAATGATACATAGAATAAGCTTTATTTGCAATTTAAATGCGTATTTTCTGAGCAGAATGCAACATTTTGAATTATTCAGATCTGAATTATATTCAAACTATATAAAGAAAATAAATATAGATTATTCGGGTCAAATGACTAAGAAGTAAGAATGAATACAGAATCGCTTGATATGCTCAAATGATGATCAAAATTTGCATTATTTGCACATTATATCAGTAATTACTATGTATAATCCATTATTTATTAACAAGTAAGATATGGATCATATTATGGACCGTATAGAGAGCTTAAATATAGATAATTGTGATCAAAATTACTTTAAATGAATCTAGAATCGCTTAAAAGTCTCAAACGATGCACAAAATTAGCTTTTTTTTTTTGCATACTATATGCGTAATTACTATTCATAATCCGATATTTTTTAATAAGTATGATCTGAATCATATTATAGACTGAGCTTAAGTGTAGATTATTGAGATCAAGTAACTTAGAATGAATGCAAAATTGCTTGAAATGCTCAAATGAGATAGAAATATGCATTATTTGCACATTATATTCTTGATTACTATGGATAATCCAATATTTCCTAATAATTAAGGTCTGAATGATATTCTAGACTGTATAGAGAACTTAAATGTAGATTATTGTGATCAAATGACTTAGAATGAATGCAGACTTACTTGAAATGCTCAAATGATACTCAGAATATGCATTATTTGATCACTATAAGCGTAATTACTATGTATAATCCAAAAGTTTTTAATAAGTAAGATCTGAATCTTATTCTAAACCATATAGAGAGCTTAAATATAGATTATTGTGATCAGATGTCCTATACTAAATGCAGAATCACAGAAAATGCTCAATTGATGATCAGAATATGCATTATTTGCACAATTTAAGAGTAATTACTATGTATAATCCAATATTTGTTTTAAGTTAAGTAAGATCTGAATAAAATTCTAGAACGGATAGAGAGTTTATATATAGATAATTGTGATCAAATAACTTAGAATGAAAGCAAAATAGCTTGAAATGCTTAAATGAGCTGTAAATATGCATTATTTGCTCATTACATGCATAATTACTGTGTATTGTTCAATATTTATTAATAAGTAAGATCTGATTATATTCTAGACGTATACAGAGCTTAAATATAAATTATTGTTATCAAATGACTTGGAATGAATGCAAAATCTCTTGAAATGCACGAATGAGCTCAGAATATGCAATATTGCACATTATATGCTTAATTACTATGTATTATGAAATATCTATTAATAAGTGAGATCTGAATCATATTCTAAACCGTATAGAGAGCTTAAATAATGATTATTGTGATCGAATGTCTTAGAATGAATGAAGAATCGCATGAAATGCTCAAATGATGATCAGAATATGCATTATTTGATCATTATATGAGTAATTACTATGTATAATCTAATATTTTTTAATAAATAAGATCTGAATCAAATTCTAGACTGTATAAAGAGCTTAAATATAAATTATTGTGACCAAATGACTTAGAATGAATGCAGAACTGCTTGAAATGCCCAAATGATGTTCAGAATATGCGTTATTTGCACATTATATGAGTAATATTATGTAATATCTAATATTTTTAATAAGTAAGTCAAAAATCATATTTTAGACAGTATAGAGATCTTAAATGTAGATTATTGTGATCAAATGAATCAAAATGAATGCAGATATGCTTGAAATGCTCAAATAATGCTCAGAATATGCATTATTTGCACACTAGAAGCGTAATTACTATGTATAATCCAAACTTTTTGTAATGCTCAAATAATGCTCAGAATATTGAGAGCTTAAATATAGATTACTGTGATCAAATATCTTATAATGAATCGCATGAAATGCTCAATTGATGATCAGACTATACATTATTTGCACACTATAAGAGTAATTACTACATATAATCCAATATTTTTTTTAATAAATAACATCTGAATCTTATTATAAACCTATAGAGAGCTAATACAGATTATTGTGATCAAATGTCTTATAATGAATGCAGAATCACATGAAATGCTCAATTGATGATCAGAATATGCATTATTTGCACATAAAAAGAGTTAATTACTATGTATAATCCAATATTTTTTTCATAAATAAGATCTGAACCGTATAGAAAGCTTAAATATAGATTATTGTAATCAAATGTCTTATAATGAACGCAGAATCGCATGAAATGCTCAATTAATGATCAGAATATGCATTAATTGCACATTATAAGAGTAATTACTATGTATAATCCAATATTTTTGTACTAAATAAGATCTGAATAAAATTCTAGAAATGATAGAGAGCTTATATATAGATTATTGTGATCATATGACTTAGAATGAATGCAAAAAATCGCTTGAAATCTCAAATGAGCTCTGAATATGCATTATTTGTTCATTATATGTATAGTTACTATGTATCATTCAATATTTCTTAATAAAGATCTGATCATATTCTAGACGTATAAGAGAGCATAAATATAAATTATTGTGATCAAATGACTTAGAATGAATGCAAAATCGCTTGAAATGATCAAATGAGCTCAGAATATGCATTATTTGCACATTATTTGCACATTATGTGCTTAATTCCTATGCATAATGCAATATCTATTGATAAGTAATAGCTGAATATTCTATACCGTATATAGAGCTTAAATAATGATTATCGTGATCGAAATGTCTTAGAATGAATGCAGAATCGCTTGAAATGCTCAAATGATTATCAGAATATGCATTATTTGCTCATTATATTAGTAATTACTATGTATAATCTAATATTTTTAATAAGTAAGTCCAAATCATATTCTAAACCGTATAGAGAGATTAAATATATATTTTTGTGATCAAATGACATAGAATGAATGCAAAATCGCTTGAAATGCTTAAATGAGCTCAGAATATGCATTATACCTTATATGCATAATTACTATGTAAAATCCAATATATTTTAATAAGTTCTTCTGAATATAATCTAGACCATATAGAGAGATTAATTATAGATTATTGTGATCAAATTGTAAGTGCTACAACAATTCTAGAATGCGGAAATAACCCAGAATCGTAAAATACCTCGTGCCATCGCTGATTGAAATTGAGTGTTGAGCGGATGAACTTGAAACCCGCAAACTAAGCGCGTCTCCTTAGTCTCTGATCTTCTCCACGTTCTGCAGTGAGAGAATCGCTACAAAGCCGATATCGCAACCCCAACTGATGGTGTTTGACAGGAGTTAGTCGGCCTTGACTCGTTCCCTCAAGAAAATCCTTATGCTCTCTTTCTCTCTTGTCTAAAATCTTTTTAGATCTGAAAGAGACACTCTTACATACACTCTGCCATCTCAAAGTAGTATATATAGAGGGTTCAAATCGCTCAGAAGATGCAAAGGCAGCGTTTCAATGAATGGGTGCGATGTTCACAATATTCTGTCCAGGTGCACCGTAATGACTGAACTGGTCCGTTCTACAGACAGAATACTACATTCTCCCACTTGAACTTGCATCATTTGCATATTAAATACCTTCTGTTTTCTTTATGTTAAATATTAGAAAATATAACACATGAACTGTAGCAGTAAGTCATCTTATCGTTACTAGCGTTTTAAACTACTAGTAAATGCGAATATTACTTTCTACAATTACAATATGCTACACAACTAATAATTCAACCTTTTATGCGATTTTGAATTCCTTTATGAATAAACCCAACGTTTATTCCAAGTCAATCTTTATGATGTAATTCTCAACCTTATGATCAAATATATTCCATATATGTGCGCACAATCAACACGAGAAAACATCTATACTTTTATGAAGAGTTTATACACAATCGTACGATTAATATTAACTATAGGATCAATTCCTATATATACCCGCTACATGATCTTTGAATTCCTTTAGCTGCAGTATTTATTCAAAGAATCAGTCAGCTTCAATTCTGTATGAACACATTTGATGACCACTTAATTCTTCTTAATGCTCTCTTTCAAAGTCAAATACTTAATGTCAATACCTCGACCTTTACCTTTATTATTCTTGACTAGAAAGACTGCAATAGAATTATCATACAGAATCCTTAATGACTTAGATATAAAATCCACGACCCTAAGTCTCACAATAAAACTCTTCAAACACCATCGAGGGTAATCTCAAAACACACAACAAACTATAATTTATGTTGAACTAACGAACAATGTCAGTTAGACATTTCTTTATAACACAATTTCACTGGTTAACATGTATCCTTAATTCGATTTACTAGAATCGACACAACCAGTTTGTGTACCAAAATAACTTCAACTTATCAATCTGTTGAGACATAAGCACACTATCTTAAGTACCTTAAAGATATATCATTACTTTCTTAGCAATTTAGCTGTGGTCTATCCCCTAATTATTATGATATCAATCCAAATATTCAAATGGCAAAAGCTATGTCAGTTCTTGTGCACAAACCTGACTATACTTTATGCTTTCAAATTGCCTAAATACTTAAAAGTATTTACTGTTTGTTCCCTTTATGAGTTATACTGAGGATACTGATTCAAAATGAATCTATTACCTATATTAATAGGTACTGGACGCGGTGAATACCATTCCTTCTGGAATATTTCTAATATCTTATTGATATATGCTTGTTGAGATAGATCAAGAATATCTTGATTCCTATCTACATGGGCTTTTATTTCTATCACAAACAAAACTTCACCCATATCCTTCATATCAATATTTTAGAAAGAAATTATTCACCTTATATAATCATCTTTTATCATTAGTTACAAGTAGAACATTATCTATATATAAAACAAGCAGATAAAATCAACTCCCACTGATCTCCTGATATATGCAATAGTCCATCTTATATTTCTTCAAAACATATGAAGAAATAACCTTATGAAACTATTAATATCATTAGTGAAATACTTGTTTTAATTCTTATATAGAATACTTTAACTTGCTAACTAAATACTTATTACCTCAAAAGAAGAAACTTTTATGGTTATTTAATATAACCTTCTCCTCTAGATCACCATTAAGAGTTGCAACATTTATATCCATTTAATGTAACTCCAAACCAGAATGAGCTACTAATGTCATAATCATGTGAAGTGAATCTTCTTTAATACATGTGAGAAAGCCTTCATGTAATTCACTACTTTTCCTAAATGAATCAATTGGTGAGAAGTCTAATTTGGTATTACTTTATGTTTACTTATGAATCCTTTTGGTTTTAAGAAATCCATTACAACCAATAGGTTTAAACCATAATTAACTTAACCAAATTTCAGACTTCATTGCACACCATTGACTCTTACAGATTTTACTTGGCATTATACTATAATATGGACTCACTGCAATTCATTATCTTGGAAAATTTTAGAATCTTATTCAACAATAATACTTTTATAAGAGTCTCGTAGATAAACTACATATTATTACTAGGATAACCGACCTATTGCTTTATTAGATCACCTTGATATTGAATATTAAATATTCAACTTGATCTATTATTGTATTATATATCGATTAACGAATGTCAATAATTGGATTATCAATATTTGTTGATCCTTAATAATATATCCAATTATGAATTAGAGGGAGTTTTTGTACGACCTAAAACTGATCACTCCCACTAATTTGAATATTCTCTAGAACTTAATATTTCTAGATTCATATCCTAGTCATATTTCATATTTCTAATCTCTTTACCATTTTCTGATCTCACAATCTTTATTTGCTTATCGTATTGTTTCTCTACTTCCACCTTAAAACTTTACAGGTATGTAGAAATACATATATTGTGAATAACAGTCAAATAAAGAGATAAATGCAGCTATACGCTTGATGCCAACTAGTCATTTTCTTACTTGTTAATCATATCTCAACCATATGAACACTCTCAACTTTATCCATAATATGTCTATTCTCCTATTAAACACATATGGTCAAAAACACCAAACTGGTCATTTATCTTTATATGTGTTATAACCTTATAGGAAATCTTGATAAGACTATATTAAACTGGACAAGTATTCAAAATAAAATATACAAGTAATGACTCAGAAATATGATATAGACTCTTTTGTTGAACAACTATATTCCTCATTATGTGCTCTCGCACCTATAATGGTAATAAGCCTAAAAGATAAACTTTTATGATGAGTATTATTACATTAGCCTTAACCTAAGAGGCCAACTACTCATCTAATGTCTTATGTAAGAACTTTACATTAATATGCACATCAACCAAATCACTTTACATTGAAAGAACTTATTCTTTATAAAAATGAAACATAAGCAGTTAAACTGCTCCCACTATTCATTATAACTTATGTTCATAAGTTCAACCTCAAAAGTGGATCCTACTGGTTGATAAATTTAATATCCTTACAACTTAAATGAAGGAGAACAGTATCCTTCTAGACCCTATAACTATTATCCTCAACCCAGGAACTTTGACACTTATCATTTCTAAAGGGAATCTGCTATCCTTATGAAAGTAGAACCGATACATGCTTATCTTTATATCGAGACTTAACTTTATACTTTAATTTACCAATGCAAACTAAGTGATGTATCTTTATGAGTCAATTCTTGCATAATATTACCTGTGGGCTAAATATCATGCTATAACTCTTTATGTAATTAAATATTACAACTATATGAATCAATTTCTCACCCAGTCTAAATACTATGATTTGATTCTTCATACTTTATGATATAACTAGTTAATTATATTCCTATCCTTAATCCCTGTGGGCAAATTAAGTATTCATAATTTAACTATTATATCCTAATATATTAAGTTAACTATGTCAATAGTCCTGTGGGACGATACTAACTTCGTTAACTTAATCTATTACAATCTTGTGTCTGTTTAATCCAAATGCGATTTTATAAACTTTATATATACATAACTTTAATCCAACTAAGGATGCTGTGGCTACTCCTTAATATATTAATATATATATTCATCACTAGACACAAGCTATGTCCTTTCTTCCTAATGTGATTTATAGATACACTATATAATATATATACCTTAATGTAATTGAAGATGCTGTGGCTACTCTTCAACTAATTAACATATATTAATCAACTAGACATAATATATTATAGTTAGATAACTAATATATATGTATATGCTCAATAACTAGCATAGTTATCTAACTTTCTTGATTAATTGATCCTTAATCAATTTATTTGTCTAATTAATCTAACAATAATATCAGACAAAACTTTATTCAAACTTTTCCAGACAATCCATTCCAGAACCTGACGGTTTGTCCCAGTTTGAATCTATCAATACCCAGACGTATCCTCATGCAACTTCATTCAGAACTGTTCGTCCTAAAACTAGACTATTTGTTCCAATGTGCTGAGTAATGCAAATAGAAAGTTTATGCAAATTTAATCTGGAACGGTACGTTCTAAGCCCAGAATCCATTTCAATTTGCATCTGAAACCCTAATTCACTGGTATTTAGATTATATAACAGTTAGGGTTTACTAAACTTTCATAGATCATCTAACTATAATTATCTATATCTACATAATTATCATATGCACAATTACTGTCATATCCTTTATAAATACAATTTGTGTATTACTATACCACACGTATAGTTCTTCAAGTTTGTTTAATCAATATAATGCTTGTAACGCCAATACTAATGAATACCAGATAGTATGATGGTCTGTGGACTACATCAATACTTTATTACTATAGTATATTCAAGCATATCATTACTGACTAACCAATCTTAACCAAAAATGCCAACCATCTTTACAAATTTAGTATTTATGACAAACTGTGACTATTCTATGGAATTCCATAGTAGTTAAGTAATCTACAAGCTTTAATTAACAATGGAGAACCATCATATGTCTGATTATACCTTAATTTTCATCTTAAAATTTATTTCTGGACCAAACTCTATTGGAATGGGTCGTTCCAACTCCAAACGGATCGCCCCATACGAAAGGGTGCGTCCAAAGTTCATCCAGAAACTTTCTGACAGTCTGAACACTTTCTGGTAAACTGACAATAACTTTCTCTATACTTATTTGTTTTCTGTGTTATTGGTCATTATAGAAACTAGATTCAAAGATCTTTCTTATGACGTAAGTTTTATCAAAAACAATTTTACAGATCAAAAGCTATGTCCTTCGAAAAACAGACTATCACAGACGAAACCCGACAAACTGTCAGAATGACCTATCTTGCAGATAGCATATCTCACTCATACTTTATCAGAATTTGCAAATTTACACTCTATGGAAAGATATCTGAAATATCTACATCCCAGTAAAATTTCATGCAAAACCGAATTATCAATTGAGAGAAATCTGGCCCGTAATACTGAAAGGTCAGAAAATTCAGAATCCCGACTGTCTGACCTCTACTGGTTGCAACTTGATTATCTCACTGTATACCCACTGGATTTTCAAGATTTTGGTCTCGTTAGAAAGTAAACTCATAGATCTTTCCAATCTCGAAAACCTCACTCAAATTGGATAAGCAGATCTTGAGATATTGCTCCACGAATTCAAACAATCAATGAAAATCAGACAAAACTCAATCCACTCAACACTTACAACAGAATTTCTTACAAACCGTTATGAAATTCCATTTCAATAAAGGCAATCCAGCGGCATAACCCGCTCTGATACCAACTGTAAGTGCTACAACAATTCTAGAATGCGGAAATAACCCAGAATCGTAAAATACCTCGTGCCATCGCTGATTGAAATTGAGTGTTGAGCGGATGAACTTGAAACCCGCAAACTAAGCGCGTCTCCTTAGTCTCTGATCTTCTCCACGTTCTGCAGTGAGAGAATCGCTACAAAGCCGATATCGCAACCCCAACTGATGGTGTTTGACAGGAGTTAGTCGGCCTTGACTCGTTCCCTCAAGAAAATCCTTATGCTCTCTTTCTCTCTTGTCTAAAATCTTTTTAGATCTGAAAGAGACACTCTTACATACACTCTGCCATCTCAAAGTAGTATATATAGAGGGTTCAAATCGCTCAGAAGATGCAAAGGCAGCGTTTCAATGAATGGGTGCGATGTTCACAATATTCTGTCCAGGTGCACCGTAATGACTGAACTGGTCCGTTCTACAGACAGAATACTACACAAATGACTTAGAATGAACAATGAATCCCTTGAATTGCTCAAATGATGCTCAGAATATGCATTATTTGCACATATAAGCATAATTACTCTGTATAATACTATATCATTTAATAAGAAAGATCTGAATCTTATTCTAGATCGTAAAGAGAGCTTAAATATAATAGATTATTAAGAACAAATGAATTAGTATGAATGTAGAATCGCTGGAAATGCTCAATGGTGTACAGAATATGCATAATTACTATATATAATCCATTATTCTTCAATAAATAATATCTGAATTATATTCTAGATTATGTAAAGAGATTAAATGTAGATTACTGTGATCAAATCACTTTAAATGAATTTAGAATCCCTTAAAACTCCCAAAAGATACATAGAATAAGCTTAATTTGCAATTTAAATGTGTATTTCTGGATAGAATGCAATATTCTAAATTTGTAAGATCTGAATTATATTCTAGACTATATGAAGAGATTAAATATAGATTATTTGGATCAAAGAACTAAGAAGAATACAGAATCACGTGATATGCTCAAATGATTCTCAGAATTTGCATTATTTTCACATTATATCAGTAATTACTATGTATAATCCAATATTTATTAAGAAGTAAGACCTCAATCATATTATGGACCGTATAGAGAGCTTAAATATTGATAATTGTGATAAAATTACTTTAAACGAATCCAGAATCGGTTTAAGTCAAAACAATACAAAAAAAATAAGCTTTATTTGCACAGTATATGCGTAACAAAGCATAATCCAATATTTTTTAATAAGTATGATCTGAATCATATTATAGACCATATAGAGAGCTTAAATATAGATCGTAGTGATCAAATGGCTTAGAATGAATGAAGAATCTCATAAATGCTCAACTGAGCTCAGAATATGCATTATTTGCTAATTATATGTGTAATTACTATGTATAATAAAAAATTCTTCTAATGAGTAAGATCTGAATCAAATTCTCGACTGTATAGAGAGATTAAATATAAATTATTGCGATAAAATGATTTAGAATTAATGCAGAATCATTTCAAATGCTCGAATAAGCTCAAAATATGCATTATTTGCAAATTATATGAGTAATTACTATGTAAGATCTAATATTTTTGAATAACTAAGTCCTGAATCATAATTCTAAACTGTATGGAGAGCTTAAATATAGATTATTGTGAACACATGAATTAGAATGAATGTAGAATCGCTTGAAATGCTCAAATAATGCTCAGAATATGCATTTTTTCCACATTATAGACGTAATTACGATGTATAATCCAATATTTTTTAATAAGTAAGATCTCAATTATATTATAGAAGTATAGAATGCATAAAAATAGATTAGTGTGATCATATGACTTAGAATAAACGCAAAATCTCTTGAAATGCTCAAATGAGCTAAGAATATGCATTATTTGGACATTATATTCTTAATTACTATGTATAATCCAATATTTTTTAATAAATAAGATCTGAATCATAATCTAGACCATATAGAGAGCTTAAATATATATTATTATGATCAAATGACTTATAATAAATGCTGAATCGCTTGATTTGCTCAAATGATGCTCAGAATAGACATTATTTGCAAATTATAAGCGTAATTACTATGTATAATCCAATAGGTTTTAATAAGTAAGATCTGAATCATATTCTAGACTGTATGGAGAGCTTAAATATAAATTTTTGTTGTCAACTAACTTCGAATGAATGCATAATTGTTTTAAATACTTAAATGATGTTTAGAATAATCATTACTTGCACATTATATGAGTAATTACTATATAATCTAATATTTTTTAATAATTAATGTCTGAATCATATTTTAGACCGTATATTGAGCTTAAAAATATATTTTTGTGATCAAATGGCTTATAATGAATGCAAAATCGCTTGAAATACTCACATGAGCTCAAATATCCATTATCTGCACATTATATGCGTAATTACTCTGTATAATCAAATAATTTTTAATAAGTAAGATCTGGATTATATTCTATAGTATATAAAGAGATTAAATATTGATTAATGTGATCAGATGACTTTGATTGAATTCAAAATCGCTTGAAATGAAAAATGAGCTCAGAATATGCATTATTTACACATTATATGCTTAATTACTATGTACAACCCAATATTTTTTAATAAGTCATATCTGAATATAATCTAGACCATATAGAGAGCCTTTAATTATAAATTCTTGTGATCAAATGAGTTAGAATGAATGCTGAATCGCTTGAATTGCTTAAATGATGCTCAGAATATGCGTTATTTGCATATTATAAGCGTAATTACTATGTATAATGCAATATTTTTAATAAGTAAGTTCTGAATCTTTTTCATATCGTACAGAGAGCTTTAATAGTAATTATTGTAAACAAATGAATTAGAATGAAGGTAGAATCGTTTCAAATTCTCAAATGGTGCTCAGAATATGTATTATTTGCATATTATATGCGTAATTACTATGTATAATCCAATATTCTTTTAATAAAGAAGATCTGAATCATATTGTAGGCCGTATAGAGAGCTTAAATATAAATTATTATCGTCAACTGACTTATAATGAATGCAGAATTTATTGAAATGCTCAAATGATGTTCAGAATATGCATTATTTGCACATTTATAATTACTATGTAAAATCTAATATTTTCTTTAAGTAATATCTGAATCATATTTCAGACCACGTATAGTGAGTATAAAAATATATTTTTGTGATCAAATGACTTAGAATGAATGCAGAATCACTTGAAATACTCAAATGAGCTTAGTTTTCCACTATTCGCACATTATATGTGTAATTACTATGTATAATCCAATAATATTTAAAAAGTAAGATTCAGATTATATTCTATAGAGTATATAAAGAGCTTAAATATTGATTAATGTGATGAAATGACTTTGATTAAATGCCAAAATCATTTGAAATGATCAAATGAGCTCGGAATATGCATTTTATGCACATTATAATCTATGTATAATCTAATATGCATTTTAATTACTATGTATAATCTAATATTTTTTAATAAGTAAAATCTGGATCATATTCTAGAGCATATAAAAAGTTTGGATATAGAATATTGTGTTCAAATGACTTAGAACAAATGCTGAATCTCTTGAATTGCTCAAATGATGCTCAATATATGCATTATTTGCACATTATAAGAGTAGTTACTAAGTAAAAAGAGTAGTTACTATGTATAATCCATTATATTTTTATAAGTAAGGTCTGAATCTTAGTCTAGATCGTACAAAGAAACTTAATTATAGATTATTGTGAACAAATGAATAAGAATGAATGTAGAATCGTTTGAAATGATCAAATGGAGATCAGTATGCATTATTTGCATATTATATGCGTAATTACTATGTATAATCCAATATTTTTTTTAATAAGTAAGATCTGAATCATATTCTAGACCGTATGTAGAGCTTGAATATAAATTATTATCATCAACTGACTTAGAATGAATGCTGAATTGCTTGAAATGTAAAATGATGTTCAGAATATGCATTATTTCTACATTATAGGAGTAATTACTTTGTAAAATCTAATATTTTTAATAAGTAATATATGAATCATGTTCTAGACCGCATAGTGGACTTAAAAATAGATTTTTGTGATCATGACTTATAGAATGCAGAATCGCTTGAAATGCTCAAATTAGCTAAGAATATCCATTATTTACACTTTATATGCGTAATTACTATGTATAATTCAATATTTTTTGATAAAAAAAGATCTGAATAAAATTCTAGACTGTATAGTGAGCTTAAATATCAATTTTGTATAAGTAAAATATGATTTGAATCATATTGTGATCAAATGACTTAGAATGAATGTGTAATCGTTTGAAATACTCAAATGAGATCAGAATATCCATTATTTTCACATTATAAGCATAATTACTATGTTTAATGCAATATTTCTTTAATAAGTAAAATATCTCTCATATTCAAGACTGTATAGAGAGCTTAAATAATAGACTAGTTTGATCAAATGACTTAGAATGAAAGCAAAATCGCTTCAAGTGCTCAAATAAGCTCATAATATGCATTGTTTGCACATTATATGAGTATTTACTACGTGTCATCCAATATTCTTTTAATAAGTAAGATCTGAATCATATTCTAGACCATATAGAGAGCTTAAAAATATATTGTTGTGATCAAATGACTTGGAATGAATGCAATCGCTTGAAATTCTAAAATGATGCTCAAAATATGATTTTATTTGCACATTGTATGAGTAATTACTATGTAAAATCGAATATTTTTTAATAAGTCCTAAATCATATTCTAATACAGTATGCATAGCCTTAGTGTAGATTATTATGAACAAATGAATTAGAATGAATGTCGAATCGGTTGAAATGATCAAATGGAGCTCAGAATATGCATTATTTGCATGTTATATGCGTAATTTCTATGTATAATCTAATATTTTTTAATTTGTAAGATCTGAATCAAATCTAGACCGTATAAATAGCTTAAAAATATATAATTGTGATCAAATAACTTATCCCTCCCTCTTTTCTATTATTTTTTTTAACCCTATTTCCCTACCTCTTTAGACAGATAACCTAACTTACAGATTTACCATATTTTTACTCATTTTGTCAGGCAATTCATATATGTCAGCCCAAATAAAATTAAAACAAGAAAATTGTATTTCCATTTTTGTATGAAAAAAAAGAAGAAAACTATTGACTAGCGACTGTTGGCTTCAGTCTCTTCCTCTCATGGGTCGGTCGAGGGATCAGGTTTTTCTTCGGACTTTCTTTCGCACCAATATCATTAGTTTTGCCACAAGATGAGTTGCGTGCAACCCCATTTCCAGCGCCAGACTTTCCTCTTCTCCTGCGATCCCTACCACCTCTTGTTCCTCAGGACATACTGAAAAAATACACATTTGATAACATATCTGCAGTTGTGATGAACATCATCACATGGAGCCACATTACACCCGACTCTGAGAAAAATCAAACAAGGTTCCAGTAAAACCTTGCAATTAATGAGTAGTTTAAATTATATTTCGACTATGGCCTCGTTGTAATTGATGTCAAGCGACCCACAGCAGCAGGTCCGAATTTTAAAATGTTAGTAAATAGAGTTCATCTTTTCTGCTTGACCGCTAGATACAATCAATTCCATTAGTTTTCTCAAATATCTTAACAAATCAACGTTTGTATACACCTAAGTTCGGACAAATGATTTATAAATATAGGATCTCCTTTACTGAAAAATATGATTTTATAGGTAAATCCTTAATTAAAAGGATTCATACAGAGAACTCAGCTGGGCAATATATTCATTTGATCACATCATTTTGGTTTTCCAACTAAACATGGAGGAGCATAACTGTTATATGATTAAAATATCATGTTTTACACGTGCTAATTGTTTTTTGAAGGTTGGTTTGGTATTCTGCCAATTCAGAAATTTTTTATTAAAACGGACTTAACCCCCGAATGTAAATATGATGATCATTTCATCCGATTGTTGTTTCTTTATTCTAAAATGAAATATTCAAATTTTCTTGAAACCTAAAAAAAAAATAACTAATATAAAGAATGAGGCTTGTGATTATTATTTGAGCCTTATTTTTTACGGTATCATGCAATAGAACTGTTCTTTTATATGAGAATCTACAATGAGAATTAATACGACTTCAAAGCATAACACATTTTAGAGATTACGAGATGTAAATCTGATATGATTGAATCAAGTTCGCAATGACTATTCGTACCCAAATAAATAACCGTACTCGGTACAACAGAACAAACGCAACAGTACATGGTACCGATTAAAAAGCACAAATAAAAAGTACAATATGATGCTATATTATGAATTATGAGAAAAGAAAATAAAAATACAATGATGTACAAATAGCAATATAGCATGATTTTTTTTCTTATTTCTGAATTATTCGGAGGTTAATTGCAGCAGCAACACAAGCATTCAAGGCAGCACTCGCACGTCTCAAAACAGCAGAAGCAGCAACAAAGTGCAAATAAGCTGAAATGTAATAAAAAACGTGAATTAGCGATTCTCATAACTTTTTTTTTTTAATGGTACTCCATAATGTCCGAATTCGAAGTGTGACATTTACCCTCTTAACATAAGAAGTTAAACAATAATGGTGGCTGATGCAGTAATATATAGGGGTAAATAACCATACTTTATTTCAAAAGTATATGCTAATGCGCTTATTTTTTTTTTTAAGTTGTATATAACTAATCTCATATTGTTTATAAATTAAAAAAAAATAAAAGTTGATGATTTGTGTATATTAGCTCTCGTAGTCCAAATATGCCTCCGCCCATACCCATTGGGCTTAAATAATAATAATAATAATAATAATAATAATAATACAATAAATTTCCAACAAAAGACACATAAGAATCCAAATTTCCAACTAATAATATTAATTAATACAATAAACTTCCAGCTAATACTCTCACTGATTTCTGTGTATTGTGTGGTTCAACTAGCAAGTGATCCAACAGCTTGCATCTTGACTATGATGGCAATATTTGTTGAGATTTTGGTGACCTACTTTCCTTTTCTATTAGATTAGTTATATTATACTATATCTTTGATTAGGACCTTGTACCAAAATATTAACTAGCTAGTCTACTATAAAAGATAGACTTAAACTTTGTTTAAGATCAAGCATATAGTTTGCTGTAATACATACCTTCTTTCAATTGTAGACAATGTGACTTATTAAAGGATCTTGATTTGGACCCGGCGGAGTAGTAATTGAAAGATACATGTATATACTTTAACTAAAAAAGTTGTGCAAATTGGATCGCACCGAGCTCTAACAAGAATTGAGAATAAGAAGAACAGTGTTTAATTTGTTATATTATCTTATATATACACTTTAAAACAATTTGCCCGTGATTTCTAATTAATTCAAAAAGTTATGAATATATATATATATATATATAGTCTGGCTGTTGAACTCGTCCTTGTCTGTTTTTCATTAACAAACGATATTCGCCATTACCAGATGTAATGGTTTGCTCTGACCATTTTTACGGGTGCCTAATGCAGAATGACTGTTAAAAACTTTAAATCACTTAAAAATTTACTTTAATTGTTCTCACTTGAGCTCTGAGATTTTTTTTATGCCAATTTATTTAACAATGGTATAAATACTATTATACTAACTTTACAAGGTGCATATCAAATCATCTTAACACAATATGCACAAATTGGGCTACGTGAGGCACATTCCACAAGGCCACAATGACATAGGGTGCACAAATTCGGTAGAACAATTGTCAATGATTAATTGCTTTATAGGGAAGTTCCTTGGGGGCACTAACAAGGAGAACCACGGTTAGGGGTGCTGACGGTATAACGTTTGACGTTTACCGTGCACCTTCCGTGCCAACGGAACGGTTGGCGGAATGGTATTTCATTTCATGGTACGTAACGAAACGGAACACGAAATGCACTCTGGTACCGTTGGGATGGGCGGAACGTGAAACGGAATGGTATGTTTCGTGCACGTTTCAATTCGTTTCGTCCAAAAATCCTCTTTTCCCATCCCAATCCTTCCGATACTGCAGCCTCTCTCTTTTCACCATTCCCAAATCCCACTTTTCTTCACTCGAGCAGCCACTTGCCCACCTTTCTCAGCCCATCAGTCCACCGTCACCTCACCTCCACCACCTCTCCTCCTCCCACCACCACCTCTCCTCCTCCCACCACCTCCTCTCCACTCTCTCTCCTCGTCTCTTGCCTGACCTCCTCCCTCCGCCGCTCCCTCACTCTCACTCGACCACCTGCCCGCCTCTCTCAACCCACCACACAGCCCACCACCAATCCTTCCGATCTCCACCACTTCTCCTCTCCCACCACTGCGTCTCCACTCTCTCTCCTCCTCCCACCGCCACTTCTCTCGTCTGACCTCTCCCTCCGCCGCTCCTTCACTCTCGCTCGGCCATGGCCGGAGCTCCTCGACACTTCCTCCTTTCCTCGCCCCGACTTGCTCCCCTCCGCCATCCACCGTCTCCGGCTCAACGTTGTATAACGTTACGAACGTTTAATAGAACGGAACATCAACGAATGCAAAAATCTGTGCCGTCCATCAAACGCAACGTTCAACGGAAAATTTTTTTTCACCGTTGATCAAACGTAACGGATAACGGAATAGCTTGTTTCCGTGTCCGTTGTGAACGTTCGACAGCCCTAACCACGGTATATATATATTAATTTTTTATTCAATTAGAATCATAATTGATTCGGTATGCAAAAATATTTAGACAATCCCTATTACTTTTATTGAATTATTACTTTTCAATTGGAAAAGTTATTTTTAGAAATATATTATAGAAAATATCAGCGTGATATATATTTGAAAATTTAATTGATGCAATCAATAATGGGGATAATATAAGATCATTTTTATATAATAGTGAAAGACCAAAAAGATTACAAAAAATATTTTATTTTAGAAAGTAAATTTGAATATATTTGATTTCTTTCATATTGTTCCTGATTAATTAAACATTTTTATTGAACTATGGTGTCCGTGTATTGGGGGGAAAAAAATTCTAGATATTACCTATTCTCTCATCAGTATTTGAGAAAAAAAAAAAAAAAAACAATGAAACCATCTACAGGCAATTAATACCGCAGCCTCTCCAATTTTATTGGGGAACGAGTGATATGTTTTTGCCTCGAATTATAGCATGCTATATAATAACATATATAATGAGATCAACCTTCTAAACCGACTACATATGCTTTTATTTGTGCATTCCAAAATCACTACCTAACTAACAATTTTCTAGATAAAAATGAGATCAAACATTCAATTTTTTACGAGTCTTAAAATTTTCCATTATGGAGTTCCGAACTTGTATTCCACTCAACAAAAATAATAATAACACTTACAAGATTAAAAAATACATGTTCTCAGAACAAGCTGGTTTATATAGGTACAGTTAATTTTGTAACAGAAAATTGTGCAAATAGAAAGAAAAAAAGAATGTGTATTACCAGGCGTAGATGCAGCCTTTTTCTTCATGGCGCTTCTGCACATGTTCAAAGTATCCCATTTCCTCTACACTTGGTGCGTTATACATGTTTTCCTAGTTCTCTCCCTTTCTTTCTTTTTCTTTTTAAGTTAGAGAAAGAGATGATCTGTTTTGAAGAGTGCTAGAGGAGATTGGATGGGTTTTATAGAAAGAGAGAGTGAGACATGCCAATGGACATTTTTGCATGCATGTCCCTATGTTTATTTGTTTTCGCTAAGCATGTCTGGCTGCGTTGCATTGATGAATGATGATTGTTTATTTGTTTGTTGACTCTTTGACTGCCGATGGCTGAACTTCAGTATCGTATAAGCTTGCCATTCCAAGTACCTGTCATTTTTTTTCCCTTTATTACTATGAAACATGTGAGAAGCAATTGCTATTCTAACTAGAGTACAAAATTAGTTTTCATGTTACATAGAAATCCAATAGTAAAATAATTTTCATTTGAAGATTAACAACTATAATGACACAGATTAAATCAAATTAAAAATAATACTAATTCAGATTATATATTAACTCAATCAAAATTTGAATATATTTTTGGATTGCTTCTTTTATAAGGAGTAGAAAATTTTTATGTTGCGTAGTTTCTCTTGTGCTAAATTTCTTCTCATGTGTCATATCATAAAATATGCTGTTTTTTTTTTTTATGATTTGTGTTTCCAACTTATCGCTTATTCTTATTGCCACTTACGTTTATCTAACTGCGAATTATTTTGTATGGGATATGTTTGCCTAGGTGAAATAACAATATGAAGTTGTTGTCTCTAACGAGATGACATAAATAATTTTTAATATTGACCTACTTTGACTAATTGACTCATGATTGATGTATTTAATATGCCACCAAAACAGAAATTAGCTATTAGTTGGGAACAGGTCAACTGTATATCCATCCACCTCCACCTTCTACCTTTCTAATTAAATTCAGATTCTCTGCAGAGCGATTCAGCCAAACCGCTTTCTATCACCAGAAAAAATGACGGTCTACATCAGTATTTTTTACTAGATCGCTCATCTTATACCCAAAAAAATGAAAAAAAGGCAATTTTTCTTTTCAAATATCTGAAAATGCTATTGGTTAGTGGAGTTTTAAAGTTGAGATTTGGTAAGGATTCCCAAAAAAAGAAAAAGAAAAAGAAAAAGAAAATATATATGAAAAAGAACGCCCATTCTTTCGGAAAAATGTGCAAGCTAGACAAACAGATTTTGCTGATTGTTCGGACTTTTGAAAGGGTACTGCTAACAAATGTTTGTCTTAATGTCAAATTTGAAATCCTTTGTGTGTGTGTGTGTGTGTGTGTGGATACTAACTAAAAGTCGGAGACCTGACCTGATTCTATCTTAACATCTAAACAAATGGCATCACACTACCGACGGATAAAAATAAATGAATAAAATTTTATATCATCTCATGATATCATTAGTTAAATAGGAAAAGGAATTTATACATTAATCTTTTTAATTAAAATTTGTGATATTTAAGAAGAAAAAAAGATTTTACTGTAACTCTGAGGTCTACTATTTTTAGATGAGGTGACCCAATTGAAATATAGATTGAAGCCCCATACAGGCCCAAATATATATATTTTTGTTTCAATACAAATACAAGTATGTATATACATATCAGAAATTATATACACCATCAAAAAAAAAAAAACCATCCAATACCATCTAATTGAACCAGCGCCATCCAACAGGCCAAAAAAAACTTTTTTTCCGCGTGCTGACGTCAGCAAAATTTTTTGACCAATTTTCGAAATTTTTTTGTGCTGACGTCATCAAATATGCTGATTTAAGGATTCTGTTAAATGTTTTAAGGGTTCAGTTAAATGTTTTAAGGGTTGAATTAAAGTGTATAAGTGTTCAGTTAGATGCACCAATAATTTGAAATTTTAGTGTTTTGTGTTCAGTTAAATACGTTAAGGGATTATTTAAAAGTATGTATGTGTTCAGTTAGATGCAGAAATAATTTAGAATTTTAGTGTTTTGTGTTCAATTAAATACGTTAAGGGATGAACTTAAAGTTCTATGTGTTCAGTTAGTTGCAGTAGAAATTTGATTTCGTAGTTTTTGTGTTCAATTAAACTAGTTAAATAAAAAAACAAAATGAACAGATACAACAAACATAGCAAAACATTTACAATAACAATATGAACATTACAACAATAAACTGAACATATATACAAATTTCGTAAGTAAGAAATAAATGATCATGTTCAACATACAAAGTGAAATAAATTATTTTTGCATCTAACTGAACACTTACACATTTTAATTCAACCCTTAAAACATTTAACAGAACCCTTAAATCAGCATATTTGATGACGTCAGCACAAAATTTTTTTCGAAAATTGGTCAAAAAATTATTGATGCATCTAACTGAACACTTATATACTTTAATTTAACCCTTAAAACATTTAACTGAACCCTTAAAACATTTAACAGAACCCTTAAGTCAGCATATTTGATGACGTCATCACAAAATTTTTTCGAAAATTGGTCAAAATTTTTTTGCTGACGTCAGCACGCGGAAAATTGGATGGCGCTGGATGGTAATTCGGTGGATGGTAGATAGTAATTACCTATACCTATTATTATTTCAGGCGAACTTCTGTAATCATGTTTTACATGAAATGGCCCAATTTAAATGTGGATTGAGTAGGCCTAACCCAAGGCCCATTTCATCCTGACATCTCGGACCCACATTTCAGTGAGGAAAGGAGCGCTTGCGATGAACCGACATAAATTGCTGAGAGCCAACGATGGATTGATTCTTCGGAAGCCGACCGGTACGCCTTCATCGTTCGATCTTGAATTGAACGGTCGAGATTGAATCAATGATATGGTAAGGTTCTCTGACCTAATTCTAATACGCACCTTGTCCCTTCTCTTTTCTCCCTCTTTCGCTCTCTCGAGCTTCGATTCGATTCGATTCTCTTTTATTCTCTTCCCATTTTTACCAAAATTCTTTCGAGATAGCGCTCTATTTTTGAATTTCTTTCTAATTCGTACAAATTTTGAAGCTGATTGAGCGTTTGCGCCAGCTCCGATTTGCGTGTCGAATTAGGGTTCCGAACCCTAACGTAAAGGTAAGCTCCGCTTTCGTTTTTTTTATTTAATTATTTGTAATGACTTTAAGCTTTTTTATTTATGTATTGGTGTTACCTGAAATTTTGTTTTTAGTAGCACACTTTATAGGAAAACTTCTAAATTCAGAGGGTTAGGGTTCGGACACCATAGTTGGGAATTGGGATGGTACAGTTTTAATCTTTTGCGATTGAAGCCTCATTGAGCTAAAATTTTAGTTAATTGGATGCCTGACTTGTTTTATGTGCCTTAAAATTCTGAAAATTGCATTAGTTTGCGAAACGCCTATTAGGGTTTGACAGAACCATAAAGAAAATTGGCCTTTATTAAACAATTAGGCATGCCCAAAAAAATACAAGTATTCTCTAAGACAAATTTTATGTAGGTAGACCCTTTGACAGAGAACCTTTTCTGAGTAACGACATAAAACATGCCATCTATTTACATGATGTACAGCATAGTAGAAGTATTCTCTTTGTGAACGACCACTTGTATTGTTAATTTTCTATGCATCTTCTTAATATTTGATGCTTTTAATTCTTTTCATATATGCAGTTTTCATGACGTGAAGTGACATCTGATCAGTACTTTAACTTACTAGAACACCCTCTTTCCCTCTTCTGGAAAGAAAAAGAAAGAATTATAGGTTTAAATTACAAGAAATAAAGTTACAAACAGCAGACACAAAAGGCTAAACTTTAAAAAGGAAAACAAAAGAGATGGAGATACAGTCGTCAGGTAGGCCGATTGACACCCTAATGGAGAAGGTGCTTTGCATGAACATACTGTCCAGCGATTATTTTAAGGAGCTGTTCCGGCTTAAGACATACCACGAGGTTATAGACGAGATATACAACCAGGTGGACCATGTGGAGCCCTGGATGACTGGCAACTGCCGTGGTCCCTCCACCGCATTCTGCCTCCTCTACAAGTTCTTCACTATGAAGCTCACTGTTAAGCAGATGCATGGCCTCCTCAAGCACCCCGACTCCCCTTATATCCGAGCTGTGAGTTCCTTTCTTTTCTTTTCAATTTTCTCTTGAACTTATTTACTCGATTTAGCATGTGTGCATGTTTGCCTTCAGCTGAGACTTCGCTGAGAAAATAAATAGTGTGTCAGTGGATTGTTAAATGATCACCAGAAAATAGATAACAAGCTATTGAAGCATCCAGACTGCCCACATACCAGATCAGTTAGTGTACTTTTCTTTCCTTATATTTTGGGTTTCCTGGTATTTATCACAATATACTGCAATTGGAGACGTCGGTCATTATTCCTTGTATTACCAGTTGGCACCTAATATGTTAGGGTTAATGCCAATGAAAGTTTGACTAAATGCCCTGACTTAAGAATATGCAATCCTACAAACGCTCTTGCACTATCATCCTAGAGTACGGGACAAAGCTTTCATAGTAATATCTGAAACATGATTATTATTGGTTTTCTGCTTTAGAATGGTGAATATTTTGCAAATGCATTAAGGATTCCTATTGATACCAAAAAAAAATCTACTTTTGCAAACATCTTCTATCTTATCACAGAAAAGCAGAAAACCTCCTTTTTTTAGTTATTTGCAAAATTCCCTCACGTGTTGATTAATTTAAGAGTTATCCATACCTTCTGGGGGCCATGCTGAAGAAATACAAAGGGGGTAACCATCAGTACCATTTGACAGAAATGTAAATGAATGGCAACATAATTATAGGTGGCTCAAACAATGTTAATAATTCTTCATAAGTTAGTTTTTTAATCTTTGCTGAATTTTCTTTGTGCATTTGGAACATAGTTTATGCATTTGACTCCAACTCTGGTGGTCCTGTATATTCAGCTACCAAATTTGTTATTGTAAGTTGAATATTGTGATGATTTCTTTTACTCTTTTATTGTGCAAATGCAGGTTGGGTTCCTCTACCTACGATATGTGGCTGAGCCAAAAACATTGTGGGGTTGGTACGAGCCCTACATTAAGGATGATGAGGTAAATAATGTCTTTGATTCTTTTCAGTTATTTCACAGCTCATTTTCTTTTACTGAATTGATTTGGAATATTTCTTCAACATAGTTTTACATCTTTTTTTTTTTTTATTATTTAGGAGTTCTCTCCAGGGTCAAATGGGAAAATGACAACAATGGGAGTGTATGTACGTGATCTTCTCCTTGGCCAGGTATAGAGGTTTTCCCCTTTCACTTCTTTTCTTTTCTTCTTTTTCCTTCATTTTTTTTAACTGCATCTTATATCTTATGTACTGCATATATCATAGCCATGCTGTTGTACATTTACATTTCTCAATATCTACCAGATTTTGACTCCCTTTGATTATATTATTTTTGAGATACTTGGCATGGTGTTTCTGTTTTGGAGTTGCCATGAGAGGCGGTCACATCTCTTTCCACAATTTCTGTTAAGGTTTGTGAATGGTGTCTTCGACTAGCTAATTTCCCATGTCTTTGTGGAAAAATAATGTTATTAATTTTGCTTGTTCAAACAATACTTCATACAACATTCTTGTTTTTTTCCACCAAATATGTCTAGCTCTGGGAAAGTCTTACAGAAGCTGGAAATTCTGCTCAACCCAGAGCATATCTTCACCCATCCTTAAATATTTTGAAAGTTGAGGGAAAAAAGGAAGAAGAAGCTGATAGACCTAAATTCAGTGGAAAATGGTCCAGCTGACCTACAAGATTATTAGGATGAAACCCTATCTGAAAAGAACCTTGTTGATGTAAAACCTGAAACAGGAAACCTTAAAGCTACCTCTTTATAACCTGAATAGAGTTTTGCCTGACCAAACCTGAAGATAACCTTCAATTCATTTGCTTATCCTCTATAGATTATACTGAAATTGAGGGCTGTTACAGCCTCTGGAGGAAAGGTCTCAAACCTGACTATTACTTTCTGTTAGATCTCACGCTAAAACCACAAAACCTGATAGCCAGAGTGATTACAGTTTACCTCCTGAAATTTAGGTCTCTGCATGTGAATATGTTTTTGTGATGCTGCCTATTCAGGCAACTTATAAATTATGCATGTTGATATGATAAGCTCAGGAAAATTTATCTTTTAATAAGTCTACAGACCTACTGTTATTATTACTGTCATCTCCCTTCTATTTTTAACAAGCTATTTTGGCTCTGTACTTTTTGGATGTAATAGTACTTGGTCTCATGCATATGCAGTACTACTTTGATACACTTCTCCCCCGAGTACCCCTCCCGATGATGCGGCAGATCACCACCAGTCTTGAGAAAATGAAACTTCCAACAAAGCTATCAGGTGTGACTGGTGACTCAACCCGTATGGGCGCTGACGACTCGACAGCCCGCCGGCCTCCCTCTGTCAAGGCATCTCTTTCTGTGTCCTTTGGTCAGCGGGCCCCACACCGCGCTTCCACCCGTGACTCCTCCCCAGTCCGCAAGGCAGTTGTAGACAGAGACAGAGACAGAGACAGAGAAAGGAGTGTTGATAGATCTAGGGACAAAGAGAGAAGTTATGATGATAGAGATAGGGACAGGGACAGGGCTCGGGACAGAGATAGAGAAAGAGACCGGGAGAGGGATAGAGATAGGGAGAGGGATAGGGATAGGGATAGGGAGAGGGATAGGGATAGTAGGGATAGGAGAGACAGAGATAGAGATTACCATCGGTCAAGCAAAGAGAGGAGAGACTACGATCGAGATCGATATAGTTCGAGGCGGAGCAGGAGCAGGAGCCCAAGACGGGACTCGCATGAAAGGCACAGGGATAGCCCATTTAGAGGAGAGAAGAAGGAGACGGTATCGAATAATTTGCAAAAGCTGAAGGATTTGTATGGAGATGCGAGTCAGCCCAAAAACGACAATGGTGCTGGGCCAGAGGGGGTTAGAAAAGGTACTGGCACTGAAGAGGTAATTAGGTTGGGGGGTTCTTCAAGTTGGAGGTGAAGGGAGATGAACAAGTTTCAATTCATTTTAGAAATTTACAGACTTGTTTTATTTTAATCAGTGTTGTACTAATAGTACAAGGCTGCTTACGGGAATTGTGCTTAATTTATAATTCGATATCTATTCTTAGAGAATGTCTGAATGATTTAGTTCAATCAAGTGTTGTATGAAAGATGTTCTGTGAACTATGTTACTTACACCACCACTTAGATTCAGACAAAATTTCTATTTCTTTCACTTTGTAAATTGTTTGTGCGAGTTTCATTGATTTATTAGAACTTTTACTAAATTCAGATGAGTGTTGATTTTCTCATCTTATTATTTGATCTCTCTATGGTTTATTCAAGTTTCCTCATTATAGTCATCTTGGGGGAATGAGACCAAATTATTTGGGATTTTGTTTTAGAGCTTCACTAGCTGAGTTGGTTCTGAACTTAGTTTTCATCTCTTATTAATTATTGGGCCCCAACGAATTTCAATGGCCGTAAGCTTGCATAAGTTCAATTTGGAGTTTGTTGCTGTGATAAAAGCACTTCTGCAGACATTAATGTTGTTATCATTAATAGCATGCAAGGATCGCTTTCATTGTCATCTGTGCATAAAATGGAATATTTCTCCAAAAATGAAATGACGTGACAACTAAGGAACGTACTTGTGAATTGTGATTGCCCTAACCATGAAAATAAATCAAGACGAGCGCATCACAAATCACAATCAACTTGGCGTTTTCAACATAGGTTCAACGTTCTATTTCTTTGTTTTTTTTTTCCTTCTTCCTTTAAAAGTAAACTTCTGAGTAGAAAAAAGTAAAGTATTTATAAAGAGACAGTTGGCATTGTTTGCTGTCTATATATCCTCCCACATATCTTGTGGGGCCCTGTAAATAGCTTTGAATAACAATAACATGATCTGGCCTAACTGCATGTAAGATATACATGCATGGGACCTATGAGTGGGCCTAATTCCAGTTGGCCTGCTAAACCTACCAGCAAAAAATAAATTTATATATTTATGTACACAAAGATACCTTAAACCACCAACATGACAACATCTACACAAGTACCTCTATTGATTTTTTAAGTTTCTTTGGGAAGTTTTCATTGCCCACCAAAACAGGCGTCGCCAATTAAACATTTCTTTAAGTGATTTATGTTTTCCCAAGTTTAAGCCAGTTTTTATCATTTTCTTTTTGTCATAGCAGTATATAAATCTATTTGCCTTCAAATTCCGGTTATTGTTCTCATATGGGCGACAACATTGTTTCCCAACAAGTCAATTATAAAAAATAATTGCCAAGAACAGAGCAAACATTTAGTGTTGCATTTCCAGTCCAACCTGTTTTATACTTCTATTTGGTGCAGCTTCTAGAGAAGCAATTATGAGGCATTAAATGTGTACTTGGCCACACGGAAAAGTAAGTGCATTAACTAACAATCTGACACAGACAAAGGCAAGGTCTTGATGTGGTTTACTCTTTATGATGGCAGTGCACCTTTTAAATCGAACAGCTCAGAGTTAGGTCCGTTGGCTCTTTCCAATTTACACCCCGAAGAGAAAACATTTGATTTCTTCTTTCGATAGGCAACAAAACGCTAGGCATTCTCCTCCTTTCTGCACCTCACCATAAAGATAACGACGTAAATTCTATGCCTTGTCCTTAGAATTTACATCAATTACATCACCAATGTTTCATTAGCATACCTAGTTTGACCTCTCGTAATTCCTCTGCCTTTTCTTTACACGAATGTGGATGGCTTTTTCATCCAATTAATTTTGATCTTCATTAACTATTTCAAATTTATTTAACCATTTTTTTATTTCTCGTAATAATTAGTCATGTTTAGTTTCTCATTTGACAACCCTCTCTATATAAAAAATTATAGCTCAGTTTACACTTTACAGGGCAACTCAACATTCAACAAAGAATTTTTTTAAGTCCTAATAAAATTTTTGGAATAGTGAACTCATAATCAAAGCTCGAATAATTACACCTTCAATACTATCCATTTTCTGGAACATAACATTTCTTCCCATGGATCGTAATGAAATCAAAACAAAAGAAAAAAATGGAAAAAGAGGAAAAAAATAGTAGATTAGACCCATAAATCATATGCCATCCACACCACCTGCCCAGACTATTATACAAATGAGAAACAAAAATAATTATCATTGAACCAGTCTCTCTCTAACCCTGCTGCCATTTCCCTTCAAACCAGAAAAAATTTTGAAACTCCAAAATTAGAATTCAGATTTCGTCTGAAGCCTCTGTTCTAAAATAATTTCATTTTTAAGCATTCTGGCCTGAAAAGGCACCTGCATTTCCTTCCTCTTGAATCCGTTTTGGCCTCCATTCAGTCCATCCTTTCACAATCTCAGCCCCACTCTCCAACTTGAGAAGATGCTCGCACATGACCCCTTTTTCTCCAGTACAATCAACACTGGAGGACACAGTTGTCAGGGACTGAAGCACACTGTCCCTGCCACATTCCTTCCTGTACTCCAGTGTCATGCTTGCCAGCTCGTGTTTTTCTAAAATTGAAATTGGAGCACTCTGGAAAAAGTAAAGAAATAAATTATTAAGGACAAGAAAAAAGACAAACTTTTGATAACAAAGAAGATTAACTAAAAAAATGGCTAAGAATTTTAGTAGCATTTATGAACTCTTGACACAGTCAGCTGCTTTTCAGGGATCAGTTGTAAATTTCACAAGGTCATAGGCATAAACAAGACCCAAACAGCAATATTGTAGTTTCAAAGTAAATCTAAATACAAGTATAAACAAGGATAGGACGCCTCAACTAACCAAGCATACATTGACATATGCCAAATTAATAAAAATATAGTTATACCCAGATTGGTGTGTACTAGGGCCTAACACTTGGAAAGTAGCTCAACTAAGCTAACTATACCAATTTATGAAATAAATCTGAAGAAAGTACTTGTATACTATCATTTTTGAAATAGCACCTCTAGAATCCAGCCAATGTACTTCACATTATTCACATGCTGGTTGACATCCAGATCACCCCATCTTGGCTGTTACAAAATAACATCCACAAATATTGTAAATAATTCATTTACACTATTTGAAATTAATAAATCTTATACTTGTTTCTCACTGAAGATTAATTTTTGAACTTAATATTATATTTATTCAGCAAAAAGTATGTAAGTGAAGCCAGGGTCCATAATGCAAGTTTAAAATATCTATTATCATTCAGCAAACAAGAAAAGCTTACGGTTAGGCCCTTTCTGACAAAGCGCTCCGAGGAATCCTTCTTCTCAGCCTTGGGGAGCTTTTTGGCATCCTCTGCACGTATAGCAAGACGGTCAATGAAATAAGGCCCAATTTCAGCCCGTACCTCCTCTGGCATCTTTGCTAGCCGTCTCGTTTCTTTGTTCATCATCACCCATACACTAAATAAGCAAAAACCAAAAATAATAAATAAATTCAAACACCAAAGTGAGAACTTATGAAGGCCTAGAGGCCAAGTGCATCTAGTTACTTTTTAGATTTTTGGCTTGATTGGTACTTAATTGAAAAATGAAGGGTCAATGCAGAAAAAAAATTGAAAATAAAGGTAACACAAGGGGCTTATGTGCAAACAATGTGCAGTACCTAGTAGCTCTCAAGATTGTACGGCCAGATTTATTATCGCGTACATGCCAATCCCTCCTCATGCCATTTTTTCCTGATGCACCGACCCATGTATCCACTTCTACAACATCACCCCTAAAATCCAAAAAATATATATAAGAAAATCAAGTCATTCAACAGGCAACACAAAAAGTTGTTGACAGCAGTGCTAGTTCCAAATGGGGTTGATAGAGTTGGCTGGAACAAACACAGAAGTATCGCATAGTGCAAATTGATTTTCATTTTGTATTTGACTTAGACAAGACATTAAAATTCAAAGTAAGATATATACCCCAAAAAAATAAATAATAAAAATAGTAGGTACGTGTATGTACCATGAAGGGTAGTGTTCAACAAGGAGTTGGATTCTACTAACAACCCAGATAAGGTTTCTCTTACTCATCTCCGGAGTTGCACCAAAACCATCCCCTAGCAACCCTGCAATCTTCACATGATTAAGCGCTGTCTCCTATTAAAAAGAAATAACATAGAATTGAATTAGAGAAACTATATAATACAGGTTAATTCTTCATGTGCTTAGATACTCCTCCATATAACAAGTTGTTTCATATGTTAAAGTAATTCTGTACTTTGGGGTGCGATATAAGATGTTTCCTTTAATCTTCTAATGCCTTAGATAAAATCTTGAGGATGTAAAAGCAATGTGTTGCAAAGTGTGATAATATTATATAATTATTTTTCTTTTATTGTATCATTTTAGTTCATTTTCTAGATTTCTCTATGCCTATATGACAAAATTTCATAAGAATAATATGATTTATATTTCAACATAAATGCTAATTGCCAATACACAAACATATGCATTCATAACCTAAATTGAAAGAGAGAGAATATCTAGAAACTGCAACAGACTATGCTACCTTACTGGTATAGAACACTGGCACGCAACTAGACAAACAGGTCATAATCTGTATGGTACCATTCTATCTGTGTACCTGCAAATGGTTCATGAGGGTCTCAATAGAAGCAGTACGATCTGCACCAATCTCATATGACCTTATTGGGAAGGTCTGTCTGAAGACTGACCCATCTTGAATCATGCGTCCAAACGCAAATGCATCTGCTAGCATATCAGGTCTCTTTGGTTTCCAATCTGACAATGTCAATTGTTTCTCAGCAGCCAGAAAAATATAAGTTATGGCTGCCAACAGGATGCTCCAGTCTGGTAGCTGATTATAGATTTTGGAAGGTGCCGCCTGAAATGGAGAGGATGAGATTGGAGCCTCCAATGGAGAGGAATATTTCTTTTGTGGTTCTTCTTCCTCTAAGAGAGGATTTTCAAAAGGGACTTTTAGGCCAGGGTTGACGCCATTTATTTTGGGGATGGTCTGCGCTTGAGCTTTTATGGATGCTTTATTATCTACTTTGTTGGGTTTTGGTACTGCATTGAGAGATATCGCTTCAGGCTTCTCAGGAAATGGGTTTTTGGTGGGTTTGGTTGGCGTGCTTGTTTTGGGGAAGAAACCTGCGGCGGCAAAAGAGGCTGCCATGGTCGGAAATTGCTTAGGATTCCCGTGCAAATGGAAATGAGGAATTGAAATATGAAGAAAAGGAAAGAAGGCTTGATTAGCTGTCACAGGGATAGATTCGATGCCAACTCCACCAATTAAAAGCACAGACAAAAGTCTGACCTAAAAAAAAGATAGAGAATAAATCATTAAATGGTATAATTTTAGCATGTATGCAGTTAAATCAAATAATGTATGTAGATATCAAGCAATCCAAGTTTAGATATTGCATGCATGACCCTGAACTGAAATGTTGAAATCTTATGGCGTTGATACATAAACTGCTTAATTTAGAAAGGCGACCAAGAGAAAATATGTTGAATTAAAAAAATGTGATAAATTGCAACTAAGAAGTACTACTTTTATCTACCGGGACCAACATAAACTAAGGATGCAAAAGAATCAAATAGTGAAAAATGCGGAGAAACAATTAATATACACTTGGGATTGCCACAAGACTTGGATAATAGCACCAAGAGTCAAGGGAAGCAATTGTTAGGTAAATTTAACCAAAATAAATGCTGGATCTAATTAATCCGCATTCAATGATGGAAATGAGGCAGATCTTTCAAAGCGTGAGAAATTGACCTATCTAAATAAAGCTACATCTACACAACAAATAAGCTAGACTTTATAGGAAACAGTATTGTTCCCTCTTCTATTCTTCTTATGAACAAATGGGAAAAAAAAATTGCACAAATTTGTTTTCCAAATATGAAAAATTGAAGTGACATTTTAAAATGTAGCAAATTTGCAGAGATTAAAAACCCAAAACATACCTACTGATCCTGAACCTGAAAGGTAAATTTAAAAATAGAGCCCACTGTTGTACAAATAAAGATTAATAGATGCAATGTAGTTTCATTATTTGTTTCTTCGTCAACATGAAAAAGAAATAGTTGAATAACACAAAATGGTGATTGGCATTGCAATTTGCCCAACAAAACTTAGTATATCGACATAAATTGACACTAATAACAAATAAATAAAACCCACCCTGCCACCAATTAGAAAAGAAATGGAAAACAATTGGAAATACCAGGGGCTCTAAACCAAATAAAATCCCGATCTCTGAAGAATATATTTAATAAATTCATTAAAAAATGCGGAGAAAAACAACTGGACCAACTGTCGATGAATCTACCCAGAATTTATTACGCCGCTAAAAGAATAAAAAAGACAACCTGGGTACAAATCAAAGTCCCCAAAAACACGAAATGCAATTCAGATCTAGTGATAAATCATACAATGCGGGAGAAATGCGAGGAAATAGAGAGAGGAAACCAAGAGATTTGGTGCCGAACCTTATCTGTCTAATCCAGTCAGGTTTAATTTACTCTTTTCTCTTCGCCTTTGTAGACTCCAGAGAGAGAAAGAGAGAGATGTACAACTGGAAATTGGAAAAGTAGCAATTGTTTTTTTTTAAGAGGCGAAAAGGTGTATTTATATAAGCATTTTATAATGCGAGTTTCCTTTCAATTTTCTACACATCCCTAGCGACGAGCCGACGCGACGAGGGTGCCAGTTTTATGAAAGAAAAATATGAATTGACCCTTCTACCCTCCGTGCATTTTGCAGATTGTTTGTGTCCTTTGTCATGTGACCATTACAATTGTATAATTCTGTGCGCAATAATTGTTACCGTTTGAAGATTGTTACATTGGTGGATCCATAACGAAGAGGGAATTCTGTGACTGATTTATCCCTGAATTTGATTGAATTTTTTAGCACATGGTAAGACATTATAATAAGCAGGGGCGGAGGGACAGGGGGGTGCGGGACTTGCATTGTCCCCCCCCCCACCAAATGATTTTATCTTTTTTTTTTAAAAAAAAAAATGCATTGAGTTTTTTGGGCTGGGAGTGGTTAATTTGTATTTGTGCCACCCTATCATTTATATTTGAGCCCCCTGTTATCCACAAGCGCCTACTCCAAGTTCTATGAATAATTCTAATACTAATTGATTATAAACTCTCTATGTGTTGGTAATATGATTATTTTATTAGCAATTAATTTGTATTATTATTTCTCTGATTAGTCAAGTAATACGCTGCAATATTGTTGTCTATTGTATTTCTGGTTACAGCATTGTTGTAAAAAAAGGCATTCCCGTAAAATTTCAAATTAACCCCTAAAATATATATTCTGTTTAATTTGTTTAAATCTCCTCACAAATAAAAATATTTCAATAACATAACCCCCGCTCCTCTCAAAATTCTGGCTCCGCACCTGATAATAAATTAATAAGTCAATAACCGTTATGTCAATAACTAATTCATGTAAAATTAACAAAAATTATATAAACGATTTCTACAGAGTAATCATTCATGCGGCATGTTGCATTAAGTTTTTAATTGAGACACAAATAGAAAATTTTCAATATCAAAGAATGTGCAATAAAAATAAACAGAGAGATCTAAAGACAATGGCCATTGGCAATTTGGCACCAAACAATGCATTTTTTTTTTCGTTTTACTTCAATTTATAAATTTGATCTATAAGATTTTTTTTATCGTGTAATTATATGCAATATATATGAGTCGTTTGGTAATATAGTAAATAGTATTGTAAGTGTGGTATATGAAAGAGTGTATAGTTGAAAGGTGAAAAAAAAAAATATTAGTTATAATAATTGTCACTATATTTGATAACAACGAAAAAAAATAGCACTGAAAAAGTGTAAACATTTCCCTTGTTTAGTCTATTTCGTTTTTTTTTTTTTTTTTTTTAAGTAGTTCAATAGCTACAACGTGTTTGACAATTACTATTGCACAAAAACGTTATTCAAAATAATATTTGAACAAAATGTTGTCAAACAGCCAATAAATTAGAAATTTGTTAATATGAAAATTTGCTGCCTTAGCTCAGAACCGCATAAATGTAGCTCTTTGAGCTTGTTTCTTGAGCAAGTATGTACATGCATTTCCTAAATCATATTTTATATTCTAGGTAAGCCAAATCACAAGCTCCTAGGGTTAATTGGGGAAATACAACTTAGAAGTGTCCAGAAGACGGCCATCGTAGTTGAACCGTTGGGTGGACCAAAAAATGTACTACTTTTCTCCATTTCAAAAGCTGGAGATCTCCATTTTCCTTCATGTTCTTAATTAGAGGGTCAACTCAATAATAAGCAGAACATATATAGCAGCACATAAATGGCCAGGTCAAAACGTAAATTATCTTTGTCTTTTCTAATTAAAAATTAGCATTCAAAGTCCAACCGAAATATACCAAAATCAAAGTGAAAAAAATTGTTCATAACCCAAATTTTCAGCTGAAATTACCAAATGGTACACAGGACAACAATGAATGAATCTATGTTGATATACTCCTAACTTCATGAATATGATTAGATTATGAATCATGTGCAGATGTTTCATATCTAATAATCAAGAAATTAATCTAGTTCAACAGAACTGATCAATGCATTAATTTCCCCATGTTGGATACGGCAGAAGGATTCTCCAACACGTACTTGTGTTGTCCGAAATGGAGGCGTCAAACAATAATTTTCTATTTGAATTGGATTCTTATAATAATAATAGGACCTTGCTTCCTCTGCTTCCATTTCTTCTTGTATTAATTTTTCAAGGAAGGAGAAAAAAAATGATGGAGGTGGAGATCAGAAAAGTAGCGCCACCAAGGCAACTCACATGAATCAAAAAATAGAGGTGGAAAAGGGACAGCAAAGCAAAGCGTGTCCAGCTTGAGTTGAAACTTGTGGTCAAGAACATGGGATTCCCATTTTTATTTCATAAAAATAGTACATTTGCCAAATGCTCCTTAACTATCTCACTTTTCTCGCTTATATTCAAACTATGATTTCTTTTTCAATTTTAATCTCTTATAAATACATTACCAAGCACGTTACACAGGCAGTGCAAATGACCAAGTGCACGACGTTATATTTTTCTTTCAGATAATGAAAAGGAAGGTTTTCGCCGTCTAACGTTTTGAATTAAACGCATTCGAAACTTAATGCTTCATTTCAATGCATGGCATTAATTAAATTAGTTTTTTTTATTGTCGTATTTTACAAAAGAAAAAGTTCAAACCAACTTTAGGAATCGAATTTGAACACTTAAACAAGGTTTTAAGCATGAAATCATAGTTTGAAAAATTTATGAATTAAATTTGAACACTTCTTATTTATTATTTACGTATACTTTATATATTTAATCATTAATGGTTAATGTTTAAAAGAACATTTTGATATGTTCTTGTTTGTGTTGTAAAGTTAATGCACGCATCAAAAAATTTATGTCTGTTAGACATGACCATATTTATTTATTAATTTATTTTTCTGTCAATAGTTATTATTAGATAGTAATTATATAATGTGCTTGCTAGTAGGGGAAATAGTTTATCTCATCAAAGAAAATCATATTTGAGCTTAATTACTCGCCCGAAGGAGTCTATCGGAGCTATATATCATTTCTCCACAGACCACAGGAGAGCTGATCTAATGCATGAATTTCATTCATTTTCACTTATTGTAAAGTACCATATCTTAACTTATTTGATTTTGTTTTAATTATTTAATTATAGATTTAAAATAAAATTGTAACTAGTAAGTGTGAAACAAATTTTACATACAGCAACAAGTCCGGTATGAATAATTTGTACAAATATTGTCCTGAAAAGTCTAACATATTATGAGCGAGTTACCGATCGATGAATTAATTATTAGCAAATATCTATAAATAAATATAAAGTGTAATATATTATATTTTTAATAAGAGGAAGATTTTGAGGTTGCGATTTATATGCTAAGAAGAAGGAAAACAATTTAAAAATATTTTTAAAAACATTTTCTGAGAGAAGTAAATGTTAATTTTCATTAATAAAATACAAAAGTAATTATTGGTGAATGATAAAATTTGCATAAAAAGAATATAAATTAATCTCATATTACTAATTTTATTTCGATGGTGAATAAGAAATTAATTGAGGCGAATGATGCCATGCAATTACATGAATAGTAAGTATTAATTCTAACAAGAAATATATATAATTATATAAAATAAAACGAATCAAATGAGAGGTATGTATAGCAGTATATATATAGTAGCACTGATGGATCAGTACTGATCAATGGGGTCGAACTGCTCCACTACGCTCTCCATGATCATCTTTCTGGATACCGACGACATCCCCCTCGGCTTGGGAGTACGATTATGATATAGATCTTCCTCGCGTTCGCATGCACGTATCGACGTGTTTTCACAGTAGTTAGTATTAAGCTTATACCATTCTGGAGTATCTCTGCATGCATTGAAGGCCTTCACGTAGCAGTCGGAATGCCCCTGGTCCCAGAATGTTTCCTCAATTATATCGAAGATGCATCCCGGGATACAGCTTATCCATGACGGCCATTTAAACTTACTCCATATTGGAGAACTTGAGAAGGCTCCCTGCGCTGGCCTGATAAATTCTCCTCCTGACACCAGCAATATTGCAACTATCAAAATCTGTGCATGCACACCCATCTCAATCTCAATTCCTTCTTTTTATTTTCTTAAACTTTTTATGATTATTTGTGTTTGTTTTCATGAATGTGTGTCTACTTGTGCTCTTTATTTTATAGCGAGGAATATATTGCAGTACCTCTCGCATCCAATTATTCCTTCAATCTTCATTAGTAACTCCAATTATTAATTAATTTATTTATTAAAATTAAATCAAATTAGTCTTCGGTTTCACTTTCAGACAAAAATTTACAGCATGATGGTCATCAATACAATGTAACTTAGCGTTCCTATGTTATGTTTATTACAGAATTTATCTGTGCAAGAAGTTTTCTACACAAGAACATATATTGCATGCATACCTAGCAGCCAAACGCAACGACCAAAAGATCAATTCTTTTATATATATTGAATAAATGGCGAAACCTTATATAATAAATTTCACTTTTTGAGCCAACAAAATAAGTTGTTAATTAATTGAATTTGAATAAAAGGATTGCAAAGTTTAAATAGTTTTTGTTAATTAAAAAATCTTTTTGTTAGTGAGCTTTCTGAAGGCTTATTTAATTAAGAAATCGAGAGGAAGAAAGTTGCTTATTCTTCATTTATGTTGTCAAACACTAGCGGAATAACGTTACATAAGGAGAAGAACTTATACCACCTATTAGGTGGCATAAGTTATATATATAAGAAAAAGAAAAAAAAATCTTGGCAATCATCCCATTAATATCCTCTCATTATATATATGATTCTTTTAAAGATAATATGGATATTTTAATCTTTAAAGAAATATTATGTTATTTCTCTTTATTCCATAACCAAACATACGTTACATGATTTGACATAATTAAGTGTTTATACCTTCTTAAGTTATGTCATCACTTATTTCACTATCAAACGCCTCATCAATAATAATATTTACAGCTCATTTAATGTAGCCATTAATTGATCATTATAACCGTTTTTTTTCACATTCTAAGTAATTAATTCACAAAATTAAATAGTTCTCCCCATTCTGAATTTCTGATCTAAGAAAAAAAAAAAGGAATGAAGTATATATTTACTGATTCGATTTTTAGAAGAAGAAGAAAAAAAAAAACATTTAAATTAACCACCGAGCAAACAGAAGCCAGAAGGCACAAAGTTGTAAATGCAAGTGCGTTGAATAGGTAAAGATAAAGCTTGATAAGCTTAATTTAATGGGCCAACATGGTTAGAAATACGGTTATGTGCTAAATACATGACACCATTAATTGTTCATGCTTACGTACGTAGTTTAACAGAAACATGTAATATGCGTGATAAGATTTGACACGAGTAAGGTACTGGAATTACAGCGGATAATATTTTTCTTTATCAAGAAATTGAACTCAACTAGAAAGAACGAAAGAAATAGGAAGGCTTGCGAATAATTAAGTTTTATACCCGAGTTTATGAAATAAATAAAGAATGAAAGAAATAGGAAGGCTTCTTTCTACAAGAGAAGCACGTCAGAAGCATATATTTAATTAGATTTAAAATTTGAAGTTGGACATATATAAATTTACATAATTACGATACTATACAAAAACTACGTATAATTTATCAATTTGAAAATAATAAATTATATGAAAACAATTATTGAACAATTTGGTCATAAGCTTATTTTATCTAGCTTGTACAGTATGATAAATACTTAAATGGTCGAACTAAATATTAATGATTTTGATTTCCTAAATTTTTAACATGAAATTATTTTTACTTACTGGTTTTAACATTTCTTCAATCACATAATCTTTCCTACAAAATACGACCTGATCTGATCTAGACCGAAAGTCTGAAACTTGTTGGTTCAATTCAGATCGGATCAGTACATGTGATATCTGGTCGATCTGACTCGTTTTGATTATATTTATGATGAATTAGATTAACCTTAAACTTAGCATTGATTTTAGGCTTTCAATTAGTTAATATTATTTTTTCATAATAAGCACGTAAAAGATATAGTAAAATTTACAAACTTTTTGCCGATGGAGTTGTGACTTGTGATTCGGATGAGATTCATAATTTATGCATTTGGAGTCCAGAGAACAAAAGGACAAGTTTTTGTTTTCTACTTCGCAGTCTATAAAAACAGCTAAAAACTTCACACACCTTGCATAAAAGAAAACATGACAACTTGAATTCAACTTGGTCCAATTTGGACAACCACAAAACACATAAAAAACAACAAAATCCAAAATAAAAAAATTGAATTAGGGAACTGACTGCATATTATTTATATTTACATCTTACCGAAAGTAAACCACTCTCTCGGTCAGAACTCAGAACGTATCTCACATGACAACTTGAAGTCAACTAATTGTAGCTGCTCCTCAATTTGTTTTTTACGGTTCAGACTTGACTACTTTAGTAAAACCTGCGATCGGGAAAGTCAACTAATTATTATTATCATTTTTGTTGAGGTTATTTGAGCGTGCAATTCGCTGCTTCCGGAGCCTCATGCTAAACATCAACACCTATATATGTAACTATCCGATGTAAAGGTCATGCATTTAATTTGGATATTTTAAAATTGAGTAACTTACATAAATGACCTTTAGAAATAATCATGATACAACTGTCATTTTAAAATCTAAAGTTTTAAAATAACATTCAAGTTTTTTAAGCTTTTAGGGGGCGTTTGGATCATCAAAGAATAAAATTAGAATTAGTTATCCGGAGTAAAAAAATATTATTCCTAAACGATCAAGAATAAGCATTTTGGAATTTAAAGTGTTATTTTTAAATAGTCCAATATCGAGATTAAATTTTTATTCCTAAAGTGTTTGGATCATCTTTTTTAATCCGGATTAAAAAGTGGTTTTAACGACTTCTTATTCCACATTAAGAAGATGATTTAAACACCTTAGAAATAAACATTTAATCTGGATGTCGGACCACTTAAAAATAACACTCTAGATCCCAAAATGCTTATTCTTGATCGAATAGGAATAATATTTTTTACTTCGAATAACTTATTCTAATTTAATTCTTAGATGATCCAAACGCACCCTAAGTTTCTATTATATTAAATTATATTAGAAAACCATACTTCCTATTTTTTGGGGGCGTCAGTTTAGTATTATAACTTGTTTAACTGTAGCAGCACAAGCAACAAATTAACGTGGATACAAATATTGTTTTGTAACATATATATCAATTAAAATGAATACTTAAATCAATAGTCCGTGCCATCATAATTAATTAAATAAAAAAAATGATACATACGTGCATCTCATCTTATAAAGATAATATATAACAAAGTATGCATATCTCCGTCGAGTTTTTTTTGAACGGTATTGTAGTTGGATAAATCTGACACAAATTATAATCAAAGAACCATATTATATGTTGAAATATTAAGGATCGAAATAATAAATAAGTGATCACTTTAAGAAATAAATTGTTCATATAATTGGACAGGGTTTTCTAACTCTGCTCCTGTTCCTTTGCATTACCCAAATGTGAGGAGTGGTGCAGTTGGTGCCCTAATGAAGATTTGCTTGATTAATGCTTCTAAGTATTTATTTATTTTTATTTTATGTGGGATTGTTAAAACTGATGTGTTTTGTATTTCTGTTTGAGCTTTTCTATGCTTTTGTAATGGTGATGTGGGTGCGATCCCCTTAAAACTGGCTACTGACTTGTACGCTTTTCATATTTTTATTACTTAATAAAACCGGGATGTCTGCATTGGATACACTCTTTCCTAACCAGAAAAAAAGGAGGAGGAAGTTTAATATAATATAATTTAGTCTTAACTATTAATTAAAATAAACACATAAATAGATACTAAATAAAATGATTAAAACGGGAAACAAGTTTCCTAAAAAATTGCTGACTTGCGAAGAGAATCAGAAGGGAAAGGTTTCCAATTTCCAATAATCAAGGCCCAAGTGAACACTGTCCATCTCGGCCCATGGTAGCTTTTGCTCAACTTGGCAAAAACACCTGTATTCTCATTTCTCAAAGCTTCCTCTCTCTTCACTCCCTCTTCCCTTCACTTCGCATCAAATCTCATTTTTCAACTTCCTTTCTCCTCTTCTGGTGCGCGCCATCCAGAGAGATGTAAGTCTCTGAGAAAGGTTTCAAATATCAATCAACGGTAGGCTCTCCTACTCTCGCTTTTCAAATATCAATCAACTAGTGATTGTACTGGCTTTCTTTTAGCACTAATCATATGGTGCTACAGATGCAAATTAGCTTGCATTGCAAATGGCTTGATTTATATAATTTTATCTTTTAAAAGGTAAGCCGGGTGATTAGTACACACTCTTATGGAAATTACCCCGTTCTCCAGCAAGTCTAACATAATACAAACTCCAAAACAAAAATGTCCGTGCGGTGCCGACCATTGCTACATTGACACGTACCCGGTTGATGAAGATGATGAGTTCACCGACCCCAATTGTACACCTAATAATTCGGGTGATCAAGTTTCTGTCCCGGCCCCATATGTAGGACAAACTTTTGAAACTGATGAAGAAGCTCTAGAGTATTACAATAATTTTGCACGTTGCAATGGTTTTTTGGTGAGACGGGAGAGGTCGAAGGGGAATCCAGACCATCCAATGGGGGTTTATAAGAGAGAATTGGTTTGTCATAGAGCAGGGGCACCATTGTCAGCCAAACTGGGTGAGACAAAACGACTAAAGAGAAAAAAGCCAGAAAGGTGTCGGTGCGAGGCTCAAATGGTGATCAAGAAAAACATGTCAGGAGGTTCAGCAAAATGGGCAGTTGTTAATTTCAGTAATGCTCACAATCATGATTTGTTGGAAGGTAGTTTTGTCCATTGCCAGCCGCCGTACCACCACAGGTACATATCACAAGCCGATCGAGACCGTATCATAGCCCTGGCTAAAGGCGGATGCAACGTGGGCTTGATTATCAGAGCACTTGAGATGGAAAAAGGTATTAAAACAGGTCAATTGACTTTTAGCGAACGAGATGTGAAAAACTTCTTGCATGCATCAGAAACTGTGAATCCTGAACTGGAAAGAGTAGAACTGCTTAAATATTGCAAATCTATGAAGGAGAAAAATCCTGATTTTAGGTATGAGGTTAGTATTGTGGAGGACAACAAGTTGGGGAACATCGCATGGTCATATGTAGAATCGATCCGGAGCTACAAAGCATTTGGGGATGTGGTTATTTTTGATGTAGGACACCGGCTGTGCACTAACGGCAGGCCGATACTCACATGGTTTGGTCTAGATAACCATGGAAATATTATATTCTTTAGTTGTGCTGTTTTGTTTGACAAGAAGTTAGAGTCTTATAGATGGGCTCTTCAGGTCAGTTTCTTTTCACCCCATCTTTTTTATTGATGAACTTAAATTTTATACCAAACAGGTCATATGCTATGCAAATCACATCACACTGGAGTCGAGGATTATTGTTTTAAATTGCCATTGTACTGGTCACTCATATTACCAGCATCGGTATATAATTCACACAGGATGGTCTGTTTAACTTTTCTAGAGTTTTATATATATGATTGTGTGTGTATTTATTATTTATTTATCTTTCGCCTGTGTTTCCAAACTTGTAGGCGTTTCTTCGATTACTGGATGGAAAACACCCACAAACTATCTTGACTGATTTCAATGTGAATCTCAAAGAGATCATTCAAACTGATCTTCCAGAGACTAAACACGCCCACTCATTTGATCACATAATTTCGAAACTTTCAAGCTGGTTTTCAGCACCTCTGGGCCCACAGTATGAAAAGTTCAAAACTGAAATTTGTCAATTAAATGAACTCAATGAAATTGAGGAGTTTGAGAGGGAGTGGGAAAGAATAGTTCTACAGTTTGGGCTTGTTTTGGATCGGCATGCTGAGTTTTTGTTTCTGAACCGATTCTTTTGGGGTTTGGCATACCTAAAAAATTGGTTCTTTGGTGGTTTGCTGGGTGGCGAGCACAATTTGAAAATAAGGGGATTTTTCAGAAGGTTTCTGAATTCTCAGACAAAGCTGAAGGATTTTATTGAACAGGTTGAAATCTTGCTAGTATGCTATCAATAAGTATCATTACTAGTAACCAACAGAAAGAAAATAAACATGCAGCAATTGATCTAAACTAACTAATACTGGCACCACTATGCACCAACCTCTATGTGGTGTCTAACCAGCACAGTAAGAGATGTCATTTTTAATATTTTTATTTTAATCCTACCAGTATGGAAGAAATGATGCCAGCTAAGTAAGATAACAGCTAATGCCCTAATACATTTATATCCTTCCAGTGGATAAATATATGATAGCAATTACTACAACTTGTACCAGTAATGCAGCTTTTGCTTTTGTTTAGTAAGCCAGTCCAACACATAATGGTAGGTACTGAGATTTTCATTGACTTTTATTGTTAACTTTTAGAATAACTTTATAGGTTGGTGTAGCAGTTGATTTTCAAAACCAAGCAGCTGAAGAAACAAACCAAAACCAAAATCAAACCAATCTAAAAACATGTCTTCCCTTAGAAGAGCACGCCTCGACTATTCTCACACCGTATTCTTTTGCCATCTTTCAAAAGGAGATCTCTCTTTCCACGCAGTACGCAGTTTACGAGACAGCCACAGAGACATACCTTGTGCAGCATCACCTCAAGACTGGCGGCGGTGGCCACATAGTCACGTGCATCCCGTCCAGTGAAGAGGTCAGTTGCACATGCAAGGGGTTCGAGTTTCTTGGCGTGCTGTGTAGGCATGCTCTTAGGGTTTTGTCTTTAAAAAATTGTTTTGTCGTGCCAGACCGGTACCTCTTGCTGAGGTGGCGCCGTGAGAGCAATATGTTTCCTAAGAGTAGTGGTTTTAAGTACCGGTCTCAGGCTCTGAAATCTCTTGGTTCAATACTGGTACAAGAGTCAGCAATTACAAAAGATAGGTTTGATTATGTGCAATTCCATCTGGGAAAGCTTCTCAACCATGTTAGAGAGATGGAGGCAGGGCCTGCTAATGTGGTGGAAGATGACTGGTTGGATGCTGGCATGTCATTCATTGCTGAGATGGATGTGGGCCCAACAAGAAAGATTGCACCAAGAGGAAGGCCGAGAAAACAAAAGAACACTGTGAAAGTGGCCAATGAAGAAAATGCCGCATTGTTGTAAAATTTTATGAGGTCTATTGTTATCTTAGCTTGTCAAACAATCTAGAGTTTTTTTACTCTTTACAAATACATTCAAGCTGATTAGAAAACTTTGCTTATATAAAGTTTTTTTATTCATTTAGAATTTGCATATTGCGGGGACGGTATTTTCAAAAGCTATCGTAAGTTAACACTTGAATCAAGCATTTAGGCGTCACAAAAATGATGAAATGTGAAAGAATGCAAGAAATTTACAAGACATTCTCATTGTTGCATCCTGCACCCAATGTTAGAAAAGAACAGGGAAAAGAGTTGTATCCCACTGATTTGCAAGAGCTTTTGCAACTACAAGCCAGTTCCCATTGACTAATATCTTTACGAAAATTACACTATTATATTGCTCTCAAGACAGTCAAAAAAGAAAAAAAAAAATGTAAAAGCCCATGAAAATTTACCAAGAGCCTTTCTGCTATCCTCTCCTACGCTATTCATCATCCAACAAATTTCACCATGGTGCATGGGAACTAAACAACTCCGAGCAGTTTCTTTTTCCCATTCAGCATCCCCAAGACCTCTTTACACCATCCTATAAACTAACAAGTTCTTGCCACCTGACAGTATGCATAGAGTTTGAAAAACTTTATCTGAACACAAGATATTACAAGTGCGCAAGCTTTAACCAGAATCTACTTGGAGAGAGAAATCTATCAACCCGTTCCTACACAATGTTGTGGGATGATGATCGGTCGATGGAATAATTCCCAAATTCCTTTTGTCTTTACGTTATCCCTGTGAAGCAGAGTTGGGACCACCAACCTCAGCCTTGCAAAGGGGGCACAAGGCATTGATTTTGAGCCACTTATCAACACAATCCTTGTGAAACACATGTAAGCATGGAAGTTCACGCAGTTCATCATTATTTGCGTATTTTCCCAAACAGATGCAACAGACCTGTATGCAGTAAATATCATATGTTAAATCACTTGATGTTTTAATCATCAATAAGTTGCATTAAAGAATGATACCTTTGCCCGTCCTTAAATCCTATTATTTTCCTTGATACAAAATCGAGTAAATCAGATGCAACTTAGATGTTGTGTTGTAAGTTTTAACAAACTAATTAGCCTTTCACTCGGTGTTGTTTAAAATTTGAGAAAACTAGCATCCGAAAAGATGTTCCTTAGTTCAAACAATTAGAGAACACATTTTGTACTAACAGCTGAGGCAGAGATTGTGGAGGGCTTTTTGAGCATCTTCTAAAATAAATTTATGGTTATGAATTATAATGTGTGAATATCCATGATTTCTCATCTTTGGGGTCAATAAAACTTTTCCAATTAAATAGTCCAACAGTCAAATGATATGTGCATGCAAACTAACCAGCAATCTATCCGACATCCATTACAAAATGAAAAGATGCCATTCACAAATGGACACAAAGTATGGATAAATTCTGCAAATAATAATAATAGTAAATAGATGTAAAAAAAATGCTAACAGCATCCTCAGCAGAGATGACACGCTCTTTATCAGTGCCTGGAGCAAGGACCCCGCCCTCAAACCCAGTCTCACTGCCGGCACCACTACCACTGCCGCTGCCACGATGTCGTTTTTTGGTCTTGAACTTGTAAATGGGCAGTGCGTTAATGGATTCTGACGAGGCTCCACGAGTGTTGGCCCCATCCTCCCTGAAGCCCATGACAGAGATTATGCATGGGAGGCAACAGCAGATCACGCCACAAAGGATGAATGGCATTGCGTACCCAATGCAACTGAAGGTCAAAAAAACTATACATAACCTGAGGTCAAAGGAAAAAAGAAAACACATTTGAGTGTCAGATTACAGGGGTGTGTTTTAAACATCAAAGAAATAGGAAAATAATATTGCCACAGAGATTGGTATGTGAGAATAGCGTGTGAAGTGTGCTAATCTGGATAGTAGGAGAAGAGCCTAATCTTTGTGTTATTTGGAATAGTTCACAATTTTGTATTGTATAATTCGAAATAATGCTAATCCGAAGAGTGAAAATGTTTTCAAATTGTCTGTAAATGATGCCAATGCAGTGAAGCAAATTTCAGTTGAATAAGAGATTGCTACATAACACCTACTAGAAAAATTAATCAATGTGTATAAAACCCAGCAATTAAAATTGCTTTGATTGAAAGAAAAAAAAGGAATTTGCACGTTTCAGATAAATTTTAAGGGAAAGAAAATTGGGATCAGTATAAATTCAGGAACAAAGATACATACCAGTCTAGTATCCATTGACAAACCATATAATTTGACAATAGCTAATATAAATTTACAGTATTTTAGGCATGAACATGATTAACATAGATATACCATGCATATACAAAATAACAAGATTTAACGACCCTTGATGCATTATAAAACAATAGTCAAAATAAATGATTATTAATAGGTAGGGCATCAATGTATCCAAGACGACAGCTATGAAGGTATTGTTGTTTATTTTTCAAGCTTTTTGGGCTATTTGTGAAATATTGACATGCATATTAATATTCTCTTGTTAAGGTCCCCTCCCTCAAAAGTAGATGCCTCTACTATGACAGTCTGCTACCACTGGATGCTAGTTGAAAACATCTTGGGGCTTATAACAGCAATCAATTATGAACAATCAAGCAATCCAAGGATATTTATAATAATTGCCATCATTCACAGTCGCAAAGAGGTCCACAATTCAGCTGATTGATTGCTTTATGGCATGGAGTCCTGATTGCAGATAGCAATTCACGCATAGAATAAGGGAAGAAATTACGCAAAGAAAACAACATGTAATGTTGTTTAAGATCCAAAAGGTACGCAGCTTTAGGGGAAATAAAAGATGTACGACACCAAAATGGCTAAACAGTATTACAAAAAATTTACTGGCAACAGTTTGGTGATTCCTCCATGCACCCAGAACACATTTGATATACTAAGCAGACAATGGTTTAAATAAGTATAATGAATGAGCTATCGGTACATCCATTGACATTTATGCTGTTGCACCCGTTGTGACCCCAAGTACTGGTCCAAAATATGGTGACAGTTCCTTGACACAGTCATAACAAGCTCAAACATAACTATATCAAATTATGATGTAAAAAAAAAAAAAAAAAGTATTGCAACTATGACTAAGAATAGTTGCTTGTTAAGCATCAAAATGTTCGCAAGTACTAGAAACCTATGCTCAAATATAGAGCATGGTTCGAGTTAACCTTCTGAAATCAAGTTCAAATTTAGCTTTACTCAACCAGCCAACTACTCCAAAATCTCTAACCTGATAGCAAATTGATGGTTCCATTATATTTACACTCTTAGCAGGTTAAAAACAAGACTTAGGACCCACATATATATATATATTTTCCACTTCAGTACCTGTACAAGTTGGGGGCATCATCTTGAGAGGAATGGCCACCAAAAATCCAGATGTTTCCAACAACAAACCAAACTGCAAAGAAGCAGTCCAAGGCCATCTTGAAATGGTCAAACAATGCATTGATCCTACAAAATAGATCAAGAATGTTACACCACGCCTTGCTTCAACAATTTAATGTGCTGGACCAACTTTTCAACATAATTACAAACACAGCTGTTGTTTCCTGAAATCATAAATAGTACAACCTAACAAGGAGCCTATTGTGTTGGGTTTTGATATTCTGTGTGTAATAATTTGCTACAGGGCAAGGTTTAGTCAAAATGACAAGGTTAGCACGTAGTAGCAATAAGGTCTTTTACATATAATTCACTAACTTCTTTAGCAGTTGGGTTTGTATGCAAATGACCCAAAAATGCAAGACCTTTGTGTACAACAAAAAAAATACAAGGGCTGCAGTAGCAGATATGAAAAATGTCTGTTCCTTCTTTTAAAAAATTGAAAAATGTTCCATAAAGCAAAAAAAAAAAAAAAAAAAAAAAAAAGGCCAAACAAATAACCAAAAACACAATCAGCCAGCCAAACAATTAAAATGACATATCCAATAACCTGGGGTTAGATGCCACCACACTAAGCTGACGCTCCCTCCTAGTTTCCCGGCTGCTCTCTACATTTGACGAGTGAGCCCCATTTGCCAAACTGGCCTCTCTGACAGTTCCCTGACCAGTATCACTCTGTTCCTGTCCTTGCCCTGTGTTCTGATTCACATTTCTATGAAGATACCTCCAGTATAGATGGGGTAGTGTTGCAAAACAGCCAACCGTATAGCCAATAACCCACTCGAAGAGTGGGGCTTGAGGTCTCTCCTTTCTGGAGAGAGAGAGTACAATGATAGCTGCAATTATTTGGCTAACATTGACTAAAACTTCAATTGAAATCCAAAGACCAGAGTTAAGCGGGCTACGCCTGTTTCGGTTGTAGGTAGTTGTGCTGGTCCCACTTCTATTTTGGTTTGGATCACTGGTAGATGGCACATTGTACTGTTGTGAGGTTGAGACGCTACCCATATCAACTACATGTTCATGAGGAGTGATTTGGGTAGTAGCTGGAGGATCCATGGCAGGGAGTTGCTTCTCAGTTGAGTATCCTTTATCCTAAAGAGATTTAATTTTCTTCTTGAAAGCCCAGAAGGAGAAAATATAGTGCTTTGTCTGCAAGAATTATTACCTGAAAAACGAAAGATATATTCAAATACTGAACTAAGCTCTAGCAAATTCTTCTTCTTGCAACATAATGAGATAATTTAAAACTTGTGGCTGACTAATGCCACAAAGGATGATAGAAGGGACTATACTGCTGGATGTTATTAATATAAAAAGGTTTCCAAGTATTAGCTCTTTTTAACCTAAAAAGCCATCAACCGTCCCATGCCTCAAAACGAGAAAAAATGGCAATGAGAATCCACATTGACAGATACTATAGCATTCAGGATTGTAGACATTCTAACAATCAGAAGTAGATCCGCAAACAGTGGTTGCGATCTTCCTAGTTTTAAAGTTTTTGATCTAGGTTTCATTTTCTTTTCATTTTCTAGTATTAAATATAGAAAAATATATATCTGCCCCCAAAAAACCTTATTCCAATAGCCCAAAACCCCTGGTCTGAGCTTATGAACATGTCAAAAATGAGAATATTAACAATAGTTTCCTTATTATGGCAGTAATGATAGCATTGCAGTAAAAAATAACAAATGAAATTCAAACAATAACAGGAATAGTAATAACTACAGCTGCAATAATAGACATAATAAAGTAACAGTGATAATTGAAAGAACAATCAAATAAATCTTTCCGTGAATCAGAACTGTGCAGCGCAATTGTCATCATAATAGATTTGAGAGTATTTAGTGGCATATTTGGTGTTTGAAAAACCACCGAGCTGATCTTACTGCTCAAGTAAGAGCAATGCATAGGCTTAATTCAGAGAATTTGAAAAGCTTCCTACACTGAACTTGAAATTAGATCTGGCATTTCAATCTCACTACTATGCATTTGATGGTCATCTAGCATTCACATCAAAATTGCCATGTAATTTTAATTGAAAATGGAAGCACTAGAAGTTGAACCGTCTTCATCCCAATTCAAAGACAGAACTTAAAGGAAAAAGTATAACAATAAAATTTGAAGGTAAATTTAACAAAACGTAGACTCAGACAGAAAATACCTTTTAGCTTTTTTTCCTTTTCCCCCCTTTGGTATTTTGATCAATAAAGCCGTGCCAAACGCACAGATGAAATTGGAGCTTGTTTGGGTCGAATTCAGCAAGTCAACCTAATTAAGAAACCAAATTAAAACCAAAACACAGACAAAAAGTACCTAAAACCTAACCCTATAACCCAGACCTAATTCAAAATCCAGATCCTCGCTTAAGGCTCATTCAATCCAAACATCAAATGCAGTTGATTCGATTGTTTCAAAAAGTACAGAAGCATCTAAAATAGACCGAGGCATCCCTCGATATTTCATAAATCCAGTTAGCAAGAACAACTTACGAATTGAAATTCAGAAAATTTGCGACCAAATTCCTCTTCAAAAATTGATCGCACTTTCTCTCTCCGCCGCGCGGTTCCTCTCTCCTCCGACGTCTCTTTTTTTTTTTGTTTCTTTGGTTTAATTTTTTTATTTTTTATTTTTTGGGTTCTTCTCTGGCAAAAGGTTGGAATTAAGATTATTTGGGAGGAAAGTATAAAATTAGATTTGATACTTCTTTTCTTTTCTATGGTTTTTGTTTTGCTTGGATGAGCAGCTCTCGAATATGCGACGTAGTGAAGGGTATACTCGTCATTTCCACCTCCCAAATGGAATACATCCTGGACCCGGTGCACAGGTTCTTTTCGCCAGTTGCGACGTGGACCCCACTTTTCTGTGATATTTATTGTCAGATAGATGCAACCGATGTATTAAAATAATAATTTACGTCAGGTCTGACGTGCCCTTCAATAGTTCAATCCTGGTTACTCCATTCCTAAAAAAAAAAAAAAAAACTATCCCTGAATATTATTTTGAATTTTAAATTAATTAAAAAGTAGAAAGAGGTGGCTGGTAACTGTCTCCACTGATGCCTTGTCTTTGTTTTTCTTTTTCTAGTTAGCTGTTTTACGATGGACGACCATTTATATTACACATACACGTTTTTTTTTTTTTTAAAATAAGCTGTATTCAAATAATATATAAGATACTTTTTTTTCAAATAATGTATATAATTTCAATTATTAGTGCCCGTAATCTAGAGTCGTGAATGAATCTATTTTTTTTTTTTAAAAAAAAAACCACGTCATACGTATCATGTCCGGATGCCACATGGTGTCTGTGCCGCACTAGTAGACTGTAGACGAGCATTAAACCTCAAATAATTTAAGGTAACAAAATAACTAAAATGTAATTAAATGAGATGACTTTTTAGTGCTTTCAAGGGGTTTCGTGGTTCACCAAAAATACGATGTGAAAATACGCGACCAAATTTATCTCTATCAGCATGAGTTGAAATCACAGTTAAAAGACATGTCATTCATATAAATTTAGCACGCAAAAAATGTGTCATCCATTGATGCGACGTTTATGATATCTTTACCAATATAATATTTGATATCGAACAACATTAATGAATGCTTCAAACATAACATTTAATATTCGATAACACAGTCATACGAGAGTGTAATGATAAAGATTGACATTAATGAATAAATCAAGATTTAAATGATACCATACTTGAATAAAAAAAAGTAACTTATTCAAATGAAAATCAAGTCCGAATTTTTAGAAATGATGTTCTGATATCCTCAAAGATCAAAGCTTAGAGTCCTTGTTGGCATGCAACAGTCCCTTAAATCAAAAATAGAAAAAAAAAAATGAAAAATTCATAAATTCAAACGGTCGCGTTACCATACCAAAGTTGGCAAAGGTCAATACGTCATGACTAAACTTCTTCACTTAAGAATTACAGTTATATCAAGGCTAGACTTACGGTTTGTTTAATTTAGAGAGTGACGTTGACCCGCTAACTACTATAAACTAAAATCATTGACCAGAACAGAGAGGTCCCATTTACAATTACTTTGATTGAGCTGAGGTTGTAATTCAATGCTACAGGCGCTCTTTTGAACAATTTGTTAGCTAATGTGATTAGCCCTCGGTAAACAAAGTTTTTTTTTTTTTTTCCAAAAAAAATTGCAGAAAGAGGAAGCGACAAGCTATGAAACAAAAATTTGACCAAAAGAAAAGAAAGAGAAGTTCTACACTCCATCTCCATTTACACAAAAAGAAAGGAGGATACAAAAAATTTCTCGGTTACACATCATACTCTGGAAGACTTCTACATGCTTGATCAATCTCCTCTTCTGTCATTTCAATGGTTTCATCACTATCAGACCCCTCATTTTCAATTTTCTTCCCCTTATCTGGAGACAAATCCATTTTTTTGAACTCACTCTCATAAATTTTCTTGCATTTAATGGCTATCTCCATAATCTCTTCTTTGGAAAGAGATGCATTCTTACTGTTTTCAATAACAGCAAGTTCCCGCACCACTGTCGGTGCAATGCCCCATTGCTCAGCCACTTTATTCAGGCCCTACAAAATTAATTGCTACAAAGTCAAATACAATTTGTGCAATTTGGGAAACCTATACTTCGTTGGTTTGATTACACAACTTACATGGTTTTGTTGGAGAGACTCAATGGCATCTTGCAAGCAAGTAATAATACCTTCTGCTGCAATTTCTTTTATCTTATCTGCTTCTGGCTGCAGCATAAATATAAAAGACAAAGAATATATGATATCAAATAAAGACAAATGATTTATTCCCTGCACTGTACTCCACAAGAGATCGTGTCGTTGGTGTCAAATGCAAAATTATCATGTAGTTAAATTATTATTATTTTATTAAAAATGTGGCGTGTGTTACTGTTTTCAATTTAGCATGCTGATTTACTAAACGATATAGGAAGAAAGTAGATTTCTCACAAAGTAGACAAAACATGTGTGTCCTGAAAAGATTTCTTTTTTATGAAAAGGACTCCACTGAAGAAGCCCAAAACAGTGGGCCATGAGATTGCAGATAGATGTGGGGGGATCTAATCATTATTTCTAATGATTGAAATAATATTTGCTCAAAAGCTGTAAGCGAACAAGAGCTTGGTCATGAATTAGAATAGCTTTCAACAAACCTTCTCTTCTTGGCTTTCAAGCCATGACACAGTTTGCATCAGGTCATCCTTCGCCATCACTTTAATTTGAGATGGAGAAAATTTCCTTTGTACGCTGTCCATATCTCGTCCCCGTGCAGTTATCTGCAATCAATGTAGATTACTTATTTATTTCTGCTGTCATAACTGTTCTCTTATAACATTGTTAAATGATTTGCATGTAATTGTATAAACCTAAAGCCATAGTTTGGCCAAAACTGAACAAATAATCAATAGAAATCACAGTTCATTCTTTTTGCATGCTAGTCTCTTGACTCATCGTACCAAACTTGTATGTATTAGAACATAAATGAGAACATAAAGAATTAGAGGTACCTCAGATTGAACTGACTTCCCTTGTGTCCTTTCAACTTGCTTTTGAACATTCCTTGCAGCAGAATCCTTATCATCTACAATCGATGGTTCACAAATTTATCCAAGAAGTATAAGGGACGAATATATTGGCACCCGGTTTATTTGATAACCATCACAAGTTCAAAACCACGTGAAAGTTCTTAGAAATAAAAAAAAAATGAAATAACGTCTTCTCCAGCCACCACGATTTAGATATGCGTGTATAAAATTTAGTATAGTATGAAAATTATTTGGAGAATACACCTATGAATTTTCCTTATTCCAATTTTGAGTTTTGACTTTTATTGTTGTTATCGTCAAATAATTTTGATACCAAGAAAACTGTAATCAAAATAAAAATATAATAATATTTTATCAATAGGGAAGAAACTATGATAGCAGCATGCAGAGATGTGTAATAGTTCCACTTTGTAAGTTTCTGACTGGAGCCATGGTTTTCAAGTGTTTCCTCTCTATTTCCCTTTATTGGGCCTTTTTTATATTATATTTCTTATTTTGGAGAATCCACTGATCTTTCAGGTGCATTACCTCTACTTTCATGTTTGGGCTTCTGTTGTCTTCTCCAAGGCTTCCCAGCATGCATTAAATATGGCTCAATTGGCACCAACTTTCTCTTTTCATGACATTCTGAGATCCATTCCTATGGAAGAACAATGTAGAAATAATGTAATATTTAAAGAAAGTTTCAACTAATTAAATATATGTCACTAAACCCAAATTTTGCTAACAAAAGAGTTAGAAAAGGTCCTTTTCACTATTAAAACTAGTATCTTGTGCAGCCCTACAAGGCGTTAAACTGTTAATTATCTCATATTTCCTGATAAACATATAGCAAATCAGTCAACTTCACAAATATACCAAAATTACCCACCTTATTTACTATGACGCAATAGTGAGGGAGGCAGAAACAGTCACATTTCTTGTATTAGGTTTACATTTGCCAGCACATCAATTAATTAGGTTATACACTAAATGAACATAAATGTTCATGACAATAGAAGATGGTTAACTTAACCTTTGAGACAATGGTACCATTATCTGACTGGACTTGCTTGAATTTTGGTGTATTTGCAAATGCACAAACAAGAAGTGTACAATCAGGGCTCCAATCAGGTCTGTATATTGCTCCCAAATCCATAGCTTGGGTACGCAGATTACCCCGTTCTGGGTTTACAAATCCCGAGAGAGCAAAAACAACCCCATCCTGGAAAAAAGGTTTGTCAAAATGAAAATTCCTTGCAGTTGATATTACTAGCATTTTTGGGGCCCAAGCCTTTTTAAGAAATCTCATTTGTTTGAGCTAAAGTGCTTTCACCAAATAAATATGAATAATCTCATTAGTTACCAATAGGTATGCACTATCAAATTGATTTGTTAAAAGTTTTGTTGTCCTATATAATCATTTATGTGGTTTTGGGCACTAAATTGAAAAATGAGGATAGTTGAAAATCCCAGCACAGTTTAGGGGCTAAGCTTTAAAATTAACGGGTTAACTATATCTAATTTTAAAGGGCGATTGGGCATCAGTCAAATGAAGCTTTGTGCAACAGACAGTCAAATGAAGTTTAACACCAGTAAATTGATGTATTGGTTGCACTATGAAAAGCAAAAAAAAAAAAATGAATTTCGACACTACCAGAAGTTTTGAGAAACCAGTGGCATTATTCGCGGTAGCATCACCGGAGCAGGACCCACCACTCTCTTTTACTTCCTTTGTCACCTGCGTAGGGATGTGGTTGTCAGGCTTATTCTTTTTCCCAGAATCGCCCTCAGTTCCTTTTGAGGTCATCCAAGAAGGAAGGTTTCTCTTTGGTTGGTCATCTCTATTTCCACCACCCTTCTGTGAGGTTGATTCCGGCATATTTCCCAGGACCTAGAATAAAGGGAAGAGAAGGGAAGAAAGCAAAACCAATTGAGAAACCCAAATTTTGACAAAATGTTCATAAAAATGCAAAATTAGGAATTCTGCTGGTATATCACCTACTTGTACCAGCACGTACTTATATTAGCGACATGCCAGTATGTTACTAAGAGAAGATGTATATGTCAGTACTGATTAGTATTGTACTATGAGGGAACACAAACCAGAATCCTGGATAGTAGATAGTTCTGTAATATAATTTCAAAGGCAACAATAATAAAGGAAATATCACAAAAAACTACAGACAATAATATATGATCAGTTTAAGAATCCGAATTGGGTATTTGGTCAAGTTGGTAAAATTTTCTTCAGCACTTTCTGAGATTACGAAAGAGAGTAAGCAACATTACTCACAAACTAGAAAGATGATACAAATACGGAGTTAACAAGGAGTGTTGTTATAGCAGTTTGGAAATGGGAAAATGAGGGATCAAAAGAAAACTAAAATATCATCCCAGGCGCCTGTTATCTTCACCTTGTGCAAGTTCAATTCGAAAAGTGAAAAACAAAAACGAAGAACAAAACAAGAGAGGGATGCTAACCAAATTCAAGATTTGGACGAGGGTTTAGCGCCCGATTCAAAGTCTCCGCTTCTCCAGGGAAGGAAGATGAAAAATATACAAAAGCGGATTTTATTAATTTTGGTGAAATTTCTTTTGTTTATTATTTTATTATTATTGCTTTTATTATTTTTAAGCTTCGGATGTAGTAGCCAGCTTGGGCTGAGACTGAGATGAACAAATTCAAAAGGGTTTTCTGAGAGTTCTTCTAATGGGCCCAGAAAGCAATGACATCTGTTTAGGGCTGGGTCAAGTCCATCTCTCTTTGCACTCTAGTCATAGATGACCGTCTGTCAATGAATCAGAGCCATTTATTCATTTCTATGCAACTCTCAGTCTCTCACACCAACCTTCATTTATATGATTATTATATTTATTCCAGAAAATTGTACCTTCACTCAAGTATTGGTCTTATCTATGGTGAACTTGAAGGGGCGGATGAATCATGAAACTAGTGGGTTGACAACTTGACATGGTGTAGAAACTATTGATGCAACTTGACAACTTGGAGCTGGCAAACTTAATGGCTTTTGGCATTGATTTGATAATTAATTGCCTTCTTATTATACTTATGTTTTGTTGTTGTCAGTGGCCTACGATATATTCTGTTTTTCTTTTACATAAAACATAATAACGAGCTAGTTTAATTCAAAGGGATTAATCCTGTTTTGAGGTAAAAATTCGTCAACTATGTAACGCTTGGTTTTTAAAAAAAAAATTACTAAATACGTATCAAACTTTAGAAAATACATATATCGACATTCTTTATTTGAAAATAAGGGAATGAAGAAAAAAAAATTCATTGTTCGGGTCCCTTTTTTCAATTTTTTTTCAAATTCCTCACGTAGGAATCTTTTTAATTTTATACACGCGTACGCTCGATAATCGAATAGTCAAATTATCAAATAGGCTGATAGACAATAGAGAGGTGCACATGATGACATGAACCAGCATTTGTCGGAACTTGAACCACATGGTTTACCATAAGAATTTTACATATTTTAAATTTTACCATAGAGAGGTGCACATGAACCAGCATTCTTTTATGCTCCAAATGTCTCCATTTTATTTTTTTATATTTTAAATTTTACAATTCATGCGATCGAATTCAAACTTTTTGATCAGGACTTTTTTATGTATAATTTTTGTAAATTTTTTAATTCATTTGATACAATCAATATCCTTAAAAATAATTAGATTTTGTTAATTATGATAGATTAATTTTAATACTTTGAAGTTTTGATTTTTTTTATCGATCACCAAATAAATTAAAAAATTTATAAATATTTAATGAAAATACATCGCTTGTTAAATTAAACAAAATACAATGGTTTTAAATTCAATATTTGAATTTTTAAAATTTTTAAATATAAAAAAGAAAAGTGAAAGGAGATTAACTACGACTAATTTCATTAATGCCGGACTGTATTTATAACAGTGGTTATATAATAATATTGTTCCCCTTGAAATTGACATCATTATATAGCCAAGTTGCATACAGGTGCGACATTATATTTCTATATACGATTTGGCTATATATATATATATCCTCCCCCTTCTCGCATCTTTTTCCACCAGGAACAAATTTCTATTCTCTCCTTCTCTAGCTCGGCACAAATTTCTCACATCTTTTTCTTCAAAAATTTCTCACATCTTCTCGCATCTCTGTGCTTAGGTACCTCGGGATATCCTTTACAATTGCAAAGAAAAAGACATATTTGAAAATTCCAGTCAACAATCGAAAAATTGAACAATAAGTTGACTAAATTTAGTATAATTTGAGTCAATTTAAAGTATCGGCCCAAGTGCTAGATGTATTAGTCAATGGTCATTTCAATTTGAAGCACTGACCCGAGTGCATATCCCATAAATGCATCAAATTCTACATATATTAGTCAATGGTCAGTGGTTTCAATTTGAAGTATGACCCCAGTGTGTACCCATGAAATTTGGTGTTATTCATGATAATGAATTAGCAACACTCGCTACATATATTAGTCAATTGACTAAGCCAACTACAGCATACCCATGAAAGCGTGAGAGAAGAGAGCGTTTTAGGGGAGATAACATGGTTTCGATTATGGGAGCAGATGCGGGGGCGAGTTTGATAAAGATATTGTGCTATCGCGGACAAAGCAAGCGTGAGAGAGGACATGAGCGATTTTAGGAGGAAGACGCAACAAATAACGGACGGAACAGAGGGAAGTAACGGAGGTGCGGAGAAATGTAACGGAATTTTTTAAAACATCTCATCTGCCATCTCTCCTCAGCGCCTTAATCTAATCCCTCCATTTAAATCTGCACACCCATCTTTATGCAATCGTACGGTCAGAAATTGAATAGAAAAACCACTCTATCCTATCCATAGGACTTTAGCCTATCTATCTATATATATATATATATAGAGATTGGCTAAAATGCTTTCTAAAGCATATGGGGTCTGTGCTTTAGTGTTTCAGACCGTTTGATTGAATAATCCGATGGCTCAGATGACGTACAGTAAGAGCGCTGCACTCTCCGTTTGTTTAATTTTTCCTTCCGTTATCGTCTAGCGCTGTCGTGTTTCCGTCTGGCGCCCCTTCGAGAAAGGAAATAAAACGAAACGACGAGGTGACCCCTTCAGTTAGAACTTAGAAATTAGAAACCTCTTCTCAATTCCCTTCGTGTCCTACAGTCCGAACTGCTCTCTTCCGATTTATTACCACATAATACCTTTGTGCTTGTTAACATCGCTCTCATCGCTCTCAAAATTTGTGTAATTTTGTCCTTACCAAAGTCAAATTATCTTGGAAGAAGCTTGATTGAAGGAAAACCACATATGTCAGGGGTGGATTTTCATGAGAAAAATTACCACAAACTGACAAAAGTGAAGCTTTGGATGGGATTTATATTAAACAAACATCAATCATTTTCAAATATGCTCCATAGGTCGGAAGTGTCAATCTTGCATCAAATTAAAACTACACTGATTTTACACCTACCAAAAAATATACAAAATTCATGTTGACGAGCCTTGAGGCATGTGATACTGGCAATAAATCCATTTCCTGACACAAATAGCAAATGTCAAATTTATACAGTTCATATTCTTTATTTCAAATAGCAAATAGCGATTAATATGATTCACATTCTTTATTTCAAATACCAAATAGCAATTTATGAGCTTGTCCAAGATGGATTGATGTTATTTGAAATCGATTAGTTACAGCATATATATAGATGCATCATCAAGCATATTAGAAATTACACCCTAACTATTGTGTGATTAGCACATCACACGCAATTCAGATCATTTGCTTGCCGATTGTAGCTGCTTTGATGCATTGTCCCTGCATTAGATGATAAACATACTATGAGCAAACTCAGTCGTATAGAGGGAAAAAAAAAGTAACTTGCATTAAATTTTGCCTGTAGGCCAGGTATCGTTTATAAATGAAACTATTACATTGAAAAAAAAAAGGATTACTTACCTAATTAAAGACAATACAACATGAAACCAAGTTCCAAAACATATAAACAAACAACCTAAATACTACTTAACTACTATGTCACTAGAAACTACTTAACCAGATTGATATCTATACCCAAAGAATTTTCTAAAAACACCCCCAAGTTCACTTGTACCAGAATAAAACTGCACCTAAAAAAGGATAAATTATAAGTATAACCTTTCCTATGGTAACCACTTGCACCAGTATCCACTTGTGCCAGAATCTCTTTTATATATGATATACTTAAAAAAAATTCTTTCACTCATATTTGTGCTGTACTTATATGCTGCTCCTCTATCATATGCTTCTTAGAAACCATCATTTATAAGAAACTAAGACTACATGGATTGTTAGAAAACAACATTTATATGCATTTCCAGACTTAATATGCATTGCTCAATTTTTTTTACACAAAACTCACCCAATCAGGGTTGCAAATGCAAAAATCTTAAATCTATAAGAGCATATATTACAGGGTTTATGTTCATTGTTTAAAATTACTTGTGCTAGAGTTTATATGAAAATCAGTGGTGCAAATGCAAAAAATACTGGAAATAGATCAATAATTATCTAATCAGACTCAAAACAAAGCTTATAGTTTTTCAATAAACCTTAATTTCACTTTAATAAGTCTTAATTGAACTGAAAAGAAAGGTTCCTGTATGGCACCAGTTTTTCAACTTATAGATCAATTTCTTTCTAACAAACAAGTCAACTAGAAAGAGGTACCAGTTAATTTACCTCTTACAGATATTTGATTGAAATATCAATTGGAACCCCCAAAAATAAATATTGCAATAATCTACAAATTTACCAACTTTTACAATTCAGGAACCAAAAATAGAAAAAGGTACCTTTCACAACTGCCATTTTGGATTATCGTGCTTCTTCTTCTCGATCTTAAAGGCACTAATCCCAACCAATGAAACTAGATTTAGGGTTCGTCACACGTTTTCTCTTTGGAGGTGACCACTGAAGGAACTAGAGGCGGAGAAGAGGGGAGGAACCTTCACTCTGTCGAGAGAGTCGAAGAAGCAGGGAGCATCTAGGGTTTTGTCTCGAGAAGGGGAGGCGACAGTCGCAAGAAGAGATGCGGAGAGATCACCTTACCGTTTCGAGTCAGAGGAAGGGGGACAGCGATCTGTCTGGTGTGAGGTAGGAGAAACAACTAGTGGCACGAGGGGCAGAGGGAGACGATGACCTGAGAGAGCTTTGAGTCTCATGGAATCGGTAAGGAGAGAACCATGCGAAGGAGAAGAAGTCTCTTTTCTTTTTTTAATGAAAGGTTCCTCTCTCAAACAGAAGAGAAAGATATAGACGGAAAATTTTAATTTGACGGAGAAACTCACACACTTCAGCGCATGAAAGCTGAGCCATACGATCTGATCTCTCCACGAATCTAAAGTCCGATCCTACGGACAGAAACTTTAAAGCATTCATCTCCTATGCTTTAGAAAGCATTTTAGCCAATCTCTATATATATATATATATATATATATATATATATATATATAGATGTTATGTTATTCCTCCGCTCTAGTATTGTGTTCCGCCTCTCTTAACCCATACCTCAGGAAAGAGAAAAAAATCATCCTCTCGTGTCTTCTATTTTCCATCTAGTCTCTCTCACCTTCAGCAAAGAATCCAAGAGAAAAATAAAGAGAGAAATTGATCCTCGCCTCTCCACCTCTCCTCTCCATCAACGTAGAACCATACTCTCCATCTCTTCAGCAAACTGAGGCTCGATTGTGCTCTCCATTGCTCACATTCGACAAACCCTATAATGACAACGAGCAAGGACGACAATGAATTGAAAGTAGTCGACTCTCTATCAATATTCCCACGTTGCCTCAAATCGCTACAAATTATTGGTACATTTTCTTTCCCCCTATTTACTGGTTCTTGGTCTACAGTTAATGGTACTGGTTCTTGGTTTACAGCCTCAAATCTCTACAAATTATTTTTACTGGTTCTGTGTATGAACCGATTTAGGCTTGTAGATGGCTTGTAGAAATTCTATTTTGATTGACCTAATTTTATTGAACTAGTTATGGTTTGACATAATTTATTGAATTGGTTATGGTTTGGGACTAAATCTGAGATATAACTAGTTGGTTGTTTTGGAAGGTTGAAATGATTGTGAAATGTTTAATCCACATGAACTGATTTTTTTCTTACTCAGTATAACCGGTTAAATTTTGAGATATAACTAGTTATGAATTGATTTTTTCTTACTCAATATCTCTTCAGATTGCCTTCAATTAATCCACATAGAAGATTCAAATGTGAGAGAGCAAAGGTAGTAATTGATGGATGTATTATATCTATTGATGATTTGGAAAGGAAGATGAAGGCTAAGGAGAGGAAGGAAAAAAATCCTCATTGTAATTTTAGTTGTTTTAATGAAGTAGCTGGTATTTTTGTTGTTTTAGTGTTGTTTAGTAAAAAATGCTCTCGAAGAGACTAGATCAGTAGCTGGATCTATAGATAATTTGTAGTGTTGTATGTGTCTATTTGTAGTGTTGTAATGGATGCTTGTAACATGTATGCTAGTGTTATCAAACAAAAAATAACATTTGGTAAAAACAAAAAAAAAAACCTGAAACTGGTACATATCAAAGTGATGCAAAAACTGGTACATATCAAATTTGAAATTAACACATATATAGCATGAAATATAAAATAACATTGCCATAATCACAAAATCAGAAGTTCAAGAACCACTTTCCTTAGTCATGCTAACCGACCTACAGATCTTAGACATTTGCTAATCGCAAAATATAATTCGTAGTCATTTGCTAGTCACAAAATGCAATACTTAGTCATTTACTAAAATGGCTTTTTAACAATCTTTTCATATGCTCCATTATTTACCCTCCTCAGCTGCATCACTACCAGATCAAAGAATGCTCCAGTTACCATCAGTTCTTATTACACATTTATTTAACACTACTCAGCAGCAATCAGGCCTCCAACCTCCACAGATGCAGACTCTACTTCCTTCCCCATTGGCCAGAGACACCCTATCTCGTCCTTCAAGCTAGCTTTCCACAACCCTGACCAGTAGGACAGTAGCCTTGTTATTTCACCGATATATCTTCTAAGTGTATATCTATTACCATTATTAAAACAATAATCATTTCTATATCTCCAAGTAATCACACATTGCTATGCAGCACTATTTATAAGCCACACAATGTTTAATTTTTTGTGCAAAAACGTACATATCCTCTAACCTAGTAGGCACCCCATCTATTTTGTGAATATCATGAAACCATTTCCCTTGTCAGCAATCTCTTTTTACTCAGTATCCCACATAAACATTTTTATTTTTAAAAAAAAGCTTCATTTCCCACCACTCCTCTTTACCAAACACATTGATTCCCCCATCTTCTGACCTGCAGTAGTTAAAATAGTTTAATAGTCAATTATTTTTGTAGGACCTTTCTTCAATTTTATTACTAATTTTCTAAAACAAATATAATCTTATCAATCATACTAGGAATTCTTCCTCTACAGAGAATTAGCGCATAGCAAGAAAAAAAAAAAAAATAAACCCAAAGTAATCCGGTCCCAGAAAGGGTCTTAGATGCAGTTCGCTACTTTAATTGTTTTCTCCTTTATTCAATTTAATAAACACTTTCAAAATTAAACCAGGTCAGAGAGAGAGGGATGAATGAACCTGTACTAGGGTTTACTCCAAGAGAGATGTTCTAGATGTACTCGCTATCGTCAGACGGGAAGAGGCAAGTGTGACAAAGGGAGATTGAGGCGGAGAAGATAGGCGTGACAAAGACAGGTTGGTTTAGCAGAGAAGACATGAAGGTGCTGCGTCACTGGATTGACTGGAGGCGGAGAAGACATTTTCGAAATTTTGTCGGAGACAAGAGGGAAAAGATGTGAGCAAGAGAGAGCCAAGAGGGAAGTTTTGGTGGCACAACGAGTTCGATTTCTGTTCTATTCTCTCGATTTCTTTCATGGAGGTACGACAGATGAGAGGGAAAAGAGATGAGAAAGAGAGAGATCGATAGGGGTACGGTTAAGAAAGAGTCGGAGCATAATAATAGAGAAGGAACAGTTTATCATCTCCATCCAGCGACACAGATCTGCACGAATATTGATGCGCATCGAATGGTCACAATTTCAGTGCATAAAACTTCATATGCATCGCAGTGCATATTAGTTATTCTCAATATATATATATATATATAAAGAGAGAGAGAGAGAATATCTATCGTGAACCACGGTTCAATTAGGCCTTCGTGAACCATGATCGTTTGATCGATGGTTTTGTAAATTGACAAATCTAAATTAATCAATCCAATCTATATATTGAAATTTCATAGAAAACCAAATTTTTCAATTTTTTTACTATTTTTATCGAATTTCTTAAAGCTTGCCATTTTCGACTAATTATTATTGTCCAAAAATGGCAAGTTCTAAAAATTCGAAAAAAATAGTAAAAAAAATTTCAAAAATTATAAAATTTGGTTTGCAAGGAGATTTCAATATGGAGAACATATTGGATGGTTTGGATCGGTCATTTCAAATCAGATCTAACTGTTTTGATCACAATTCACGGAAGGCTCCGTGAGTTGCAACTCACCATAGTAAAACTCTATATATATATATATATATATATATCTTTATTTATCTCCTCTCACCTCTTATGCATCGCATCTTAAAGAGAAACAAGGGGGCCAATAATTAAACCACAATGGAAAAATGCAATCTATCTTCAGTAAATTCTCTTACATAACCCCCTAAAACCAGCAATTACATGGTAAAATAAAGGAAAAAAATTAGAAAACACTAAAATCATTTTAAAAATTGAGTGCCACAAACTTTATTGAAAACTTAATAAAACAAAACTACAAGAAATCTTGGTCGTCGAGCAGGCTAAAGATATGCTCATTAAGATGAACTGTTGTCCCCTTTCTATACTTCTCCTGATAATAAAGTGTCGTGTGTGTTGGATTTATCGTGCGATCAGAATCCAATGGTCCACATATGACAATACGTGCATCTTTTGATGCCTTTGGTATAACAGCGAGTTGCCCCTGAATTATTTTTAGAGACGAGCTATTATTTGAGATGTCGCATTGGTCAATGAGTACTATAAAGATCGATTCTAACATAACTGCTTTCTTCAGAAGAAATTTGACCATTTTTAGCTCCGACGGTGAACCTCCAAAATTGGTAATTTTGATCCATGAGAGATTTTCAAATACTACATCCGGCTCATCGGTCATTAAAAAGGTGTCATCTTTTTCAAAATTGTTCGTTAACTGCAGGGTAATCAAATTAGAAGTAATTAATTAGTTTTGAGAAGAAAAATGAACAACAACATGGGTTTGTTCTTATTCTACATTTTTTATGGAACAAGAAAATAAGACTATTTCGATCTTGAAAAACAATTCTTAGCATGTTTGGTTTCACGTTGTTCATCTAATTTATGAATAAGCGTGTCATTAACCATTCCAAACAACCGTAGATTAATATCACAACTGGTTGTCATTTGAAAAAAAAAATAATTATATAATTAATTAATAAATTTACTTATTGTGACCAAAATAAGCAACCATCATATGATAATAGTAAGTTGCCAAATTAAATCTTCCTTAGCAGCCGCTGCTAAGCTGTCTAAAAAAAAATTACCAAGTTAAATCAAATAAGTATCATAATGTAGTTCAACGACGCAAACCTTAATGAAAAGTTTCTCCAAAAATGGAGAGGGACAGACACTAAAAAAGGTAAATAGGTAAAATATGGGCTCGTCGTCTAGATGATCGAAAACGAGTTGTAGTTCTTGCAAGTTGGATAGTTCCAGGGGGTAACCTTCAGATGTAGTTCCTTCCCAAAGTAGAGTCTGTTCCACAGAATTGCCCAAGTCAGAAACTATCTATACATGTACTTTAATAGCAGTTTTTTTTCTTTTTTCTTTAATAACATATATGTAGTTCTATAGCAGTTTATTTTTGTATATGCCCATTTGTAATATATGAGATAGTGCTTTCTATGCACGGGGACTTTTTCGGAGGTATTTTTATAAATTGATAAATCTAATTTAACCATTCTAAATTATATATTGAAATCTCAAAGAAAATTAAACCAAATTTTACAATAATAATAGCAACTTTTAAAAAATTCAAAATAAATAGTAATAAAATCTCAAAAATTGTAAAATTTAGTTTTCTATGAAATCTCATTATGTAGATTAATTGGTTAAATTAAATTTGTTAATTTACAAAAATAAATCCGAAAAAATCCGTGGTGCATAAAAAGTCATATGCACTATGGTGCATATTAAACTTTCTCCGCATTTTGGACTGGGTAATATGTCTGCCAGGTCATGTTGCTCGGGGTCAACAAAAAAAATATAACATGTACATTTCAAATAGGCCAAAGCTAGCCAACGAGACTACGAAAAAATTTTGTTTTTATCTAGACAAAAAGAACAACCTTTCCAAAGTTTAAAGGTGAAAGAAAAATACCGCAACACAAACGCTGGAAATTGTCAAGACCTTGATATGCGACAATTGTGCAAGTGTTGTTTCAAAGGGCTCATAATATCCTGCTGCCCATCCATCAGAGCATATGTAAGCATCATTAATATTTGACACATTGTAAAATCCATCACCGAACGGTAAGGAACTATGATTCACAAATGACTCAAGATGAGGTGCCGATATCTCCATATCTTGCACAGAAAAGTCTACCATCACCAATTTGCGAAGTTTCAATTTATCCCCAACAAACTTAACCATATTCAATCTATAACATCTCTTAAGGCAAACAATTTCAAGTGAAACACAGTTATCTAATATATTCGTTAGTATCTCATCAGTTAAATTTACATGATCTAGAGATAGGGAAGTCAAACCTACAAAATTGGCCGAGTCCAAAGGGTCCGAGAAATTGCACCGTGACAAAATTAAATTGGTCAGGGAATTGCCATTAAATAGTGAATTGTTTATCACAAATGACATTCTTCCATCCATGTTGTCTAAGATGCCTTGAGACAAGTCAATTTCAAGTTCTTTGACCCCTTTTTCTACAACGGTATGAACCCATTTCTCAAAATTGGGAAAGAAAACATCAAATGGGGAGAAGAGAATTCCAAACTTGTGTAGGTTTCTGTCTCCATGGAGCTGGAGATACCGATCTAGAGTCGTGACGAACTGTTTGGGAGATTGATTGCATGAGAAATCTTCACCGAATTGGAGAGTTGTCGCAGAGATGAGGTTGATTTGCCAGAGATGCCTCCATCTCTTAGATAGTGTGCTTGTTCTGATTGCATATTTGAGGGGCATCAAACAGAGAATAAAATGGAGGATTTCAATTGGGAGATTGCTTATTCTATCTTCACCCTTTCCCATTATGTACTGGCCTCTCCTTGCTTCGCTGATTGAATTGAACTATATACGGATCTGATTGATTGTTCTTTGTCTCTATTTGGGAAATATATATAGAGAGAGATGACTTTAGAAGTCATCTTGCCAGGGAAGATTCAATTTAAGACTTGAATGTGTCCTTAGTTCAAAATTCCTTCCCCATCTGTTAACTAGTCGCCGACAGTATTGTTTGAAATGTTCCATGTTTTTCATTAATTACTAAAGATGAAAACTTGGAAATATTCTTTCCTCTTTTTTTTAGTTCTTGAATATTTTTTATCAGACAACACCCCCAGATTATGACCTATTTTATTAGCAAAACACAATACATGATACAAATAAATAACAAATTGCAAATCAAATTAATAACAAAAAAACCAGCCAAAAAAAAAAAAAACATAAAGAAAAAAAAATCCAAGGAACGAAACAATTAGTCCTGACCACTAGCAAGCCAAAGACAAGGAAAGAAAATCATGGACAAAAGTGAATTTGTATATCTGCGTTTTTTGTTTACATATAAATAAAGAATCTGTTTTTCTTTTCTTTTTTCTTTTTTTTCGGTCAGGGCTTTAAAGTAGTGGAGGTGCATGATATGCCCAATATTGGACCGGGACTGGTTTCTCTCCAATAGTACGAACTTATTAGATGATCGATTTAAAAAAAGTTTTTATTGCTCGTATCAAATTGATAGGGCTCCGGGCTCTGAAGAAATTTTCATTTAACATTCCTTAATCACCAAACAATATATGTCTATAACGCTGGAATATTACTTGTACAATATTTCCTTAATATTCCAACACGCATTGCCGAAGAAATTTGATGCAAGATTGCAAGAGCCAAGAGGTGATCTGGTTGGGTATGAACCGAGTTGAAGACTTTCGCATTTCTTTCTTTTCATGTGGCCCATGAGACAGCAGCTCAGATTATATCCCATTTTTTTCTTCAAAACTTTCGGTTATTTAACCAGAAATTGTAAGGATCATCTGTGAAAATTATGGTGGGGAGGTTGAATGCAGTTGGGCAGAAATTCATAGTCTCCAAGCTAGATCATAGTGTATAAAAATATGTGCAGAAGTTTCTACAATTTCAGAGTTTAAATAGGCTTTAATATTTAATCCTGTTTATAGACGCTATTCGGTGTTATTTCCTTTGGCACTTGATGAGCTGTTTGTCAGTCAGCTCTGCTGATCGCAACAGTACCCATATTACCTAGCAATATCGGATCCTGTGTGTATGCCTACCATATGCATGCCCTGTATGTGCTAATCCAGTACAAGTACTTCTCGAGATAGAAACTACTTTGCTCGGTTTTCTCCCTCAGAATGAAGACTAGATAGTGCGAGTTTTTATTATTGATGAATTGTTTAAACATCATGGTTTTTTGGTTTGTGCTGCTTGTTTTTTGTTTAGATATATTAAGGCAATTCTTGGTGCCTCTTTGAAGCTTTCTTATTTGCTCTCGTAGTTGAACTTTTCTTTCACATGAGATTAGATTAATTTAATAGGTGGATGAAATTGTAGCACTAAAATTTTCGACTATCATTTCTATCTGATGCTATAAAAGCATACTCAGTAATAATCATTTCCAAATGGTCGATCGGGTTTTATTGTACATGAATAAATATATGATTTTTTTAATTTCGTTATTATTGTTTCTTCGTCTGCATTTGATGCTCTTTTAATAATAATATAAACAGATAAAGTTAACAATCAAATTTAAAAATAATTAGCAGTGCACGATTATGTCACTAATTAATACCAGTTAAAGGGATTCTCTCTTCTTTTACAACAGAAAGAAAATTTTCAAGAAAAGAAATAAAGATGGGTACAAAATTGAACAGCGAAAACTAATTCAAACCAACCTTTTTTTTAAAAAAAAATAATAATAAAAGAGCAATAACTAAGACTTTGCTCCAGGCGTAGATCCATGTTGAAAGGGAAGGAAAAGAATAGGAGTAGGAGCATAGACGGAGTCAGGAATTTTTTGAAATTTGGTTTGCTATGAGATTTCAATATATAGATTGGATTGGTTAATTTAGATTTGTTAGTTTGCAAAAGCACCAATTAAATGAGCATGGTTCACGGAGAGCTAAATGAACCATGGTTCACAATAGATATTATATATATATATAGAGAGAGAGAATGGATATAGAACACCAATGTGCATATGAGCCTTATGCACAGGATTTCTGTACTGTCGGATCGATATTAAAATTCGTGCTACGATTTAGATCAGCGGATCTGATTGAGGCGCTGAAACCTCACAACTCTCCGTTATTTTCTAAAATTTTCCGTTGCTTTCCTCTGCGCCTCCATCTTGTCTTCTCCGTTTGCAAGATTGAAGCGCCGAACCTGAAATTGGCCGCACCTCTCCTCTCCTCTCCGCACCTCTCTCCTAAGGTTCGCCTCCAGCGTTAGCACCTGCAGTCGCACAATCTCTCCTAAGGTTCGCCTCCTGGTTCGCACCTCTCCTTTCCTCTCTCTCGTACCCAAGTTTCGTCTGAGATTTACAACAATGACTAATCAAGAGCCACCTCCTAATGTTGATGAGATTTATGAAGAAATTGCAGTTCGTCTAAATAAAACTTTTTGTCGTTACCGATATTGGTTTGTACAACTTGTGTCTGAGATGACCTATAGTAGAAAGTTTAATCGAGACTTGATATGCCTAAATTACGGAAATAAATGCCAAATTTTTTATCCATGGGAGCTGATTAGGTACATAAGGTACAGAAGTACCTGGGTACATGGAATTGGTTACTGGGTGATAAAGGATCAAATTTGATTCAGGGCTTCGCATGTTTGCTTTCTGGTGGTACGCATGGTACATGGGAACTGGGTAACAATGTGACTTAGGTACTGATACATGAAAACAACATTCAAATTACATGGTGATAACCAACAAAAATTATACAAGATGAATGATAACCAACAAAAATTAACAAAAATTAATTAATATATACATTAATTAACAATTACCAAACTTAATATATCTGAATGATAACCAACAAAAATTAACAATTGCCAAACTTATATCCCTGTCCTAACATCTTAGCATCAAAAGTGACGAAGTATTTATTGGTAAAGTTATAAGATTTAATTACGAAGATAAAATCTTGGTGTTTTCGCAGAAGGATAAAATTTGCCTATCAAAATTCACGATCTCATCCTTTTTTTTTTTAGCTAGTACAAGCTGTTCAACTCGGCGTTTTCCAAACTCAGACAGCATGATGTTTGAGCTTGGAATTATATATGGTTGATTGGTTATTGTGAAGTGCAAAATGTGACACTTGTACACAATAATGGTCTTGACAAACGTCTAAAGCAATTGAAATAGGGGACTAGGGGAGGTTGCGCTAGTGACAAGAAGATGAGGCCAAGGTGGAGCCTTACGATTTTCCTTTAGAGGGGAGAAGAGACCTACGAAGGTAGAGGTGGAGTCGTGGAGAGGGTAGAGGTGGAGTGAGAAGAGAGGAGGTAGAGGTCGAGTCGTGGTCTCATGGAGAGACTAGTAGGCAGCGGCGGAGGAGAAAAGGACGGGTACGAGCAGCCGTGAGTTTAGAGGGGAGAAGAGACCTACGGAGGAAGAGAGTATTTAGTTACGGAGGAAAAAAACGGAAATTTTAAAACTAACGGAGAGATCAGTCTATCAGCGTCTCTATCTCAGCCCCTCATCTAAATATGCTGCACGAATATTGAAACGATCCGATGGAGCAAAAATCCTGTGCATAAGGTTCATATGCACATTAGTGTTCTATATCCATTCTCTCTCTCTATATATATATAATGCTTTTAAAATGCTCCATTTTATCACCGATTATACTGAAATATCTATGTTTTTAGCCATTCCGCATGACCGTTTATTACCGTTTTATCACCGCTTTATCACAAATCATCACTCAACCGCTAAATCGCATTTTAAAACCTTAATATATATATAAATATATATATATATATATATATAGAGAGAGAGAGAGAATAACTAATATGCACTGCGATGCATATAGGGTTTTGTGCACTGGAATCGTGACCATTCGATGCACATCAATATTCGTGCAGATCTGTGTCGCTGGATGGTGATGTTATGTTATTCCTCCGCTCTAGTATTGTGTTCCGCCTCTCTTAACCCATACCTCAGGAAAGAGAAAAAAATCATCCTCTCGTGTCTTCTATTTTCCATCTAGTCTCTCTCACCTCCAGCAAAGAATCCAAGAGAAAAATAAAGAGAGAAACTGATCCTCGCCTCTCCACCTCTCCTCTCCATCAACGTAGAACCATACTCTCCATCTCTTCAGCAAACCGAGGCTCGATTGTGCTCTCCATTGCTCACATTCGACAAACCCTATAATGACAACGAGCAAGGACGACAATGAATTGAAAGTAGTCGACTCTCTATCAATATTCCCACGTCGCCTCAAATCGCTACAAATTACTGGTACATTTTCTTTCCCCTATTTACTGGTTCTTGGTTTACAGCCTCAAATCTCTACAAATTATTTTTACTGGTTCTGTGTATGAACCGATTTAGGCTTGTAGATGGCTTGTAGAAATTCTATTTTGATTGACCTAATTTTATTGAACTAGTTATGGTTTGACCTAATTTTATTGAACTGGTTATGGTTTGGGACTAAATCTGAGATATAACTAGTTGGTTGTTTTGGAAGGTTGAAATGATTGTGAAATGTTTAATCCACATGAACTGATTTTTTTCCTACTCAGTATAACCGGTTAAATTTTGAGATATAACTGGTTATGAATTGATTTTTTCTTACTCAATATCTCTTCAGATTGCCTTCAATTAATCCACATAGAAGATTCAAATGTGAGAGAGCAAAGGTAGTAATTGATGGATGTATTATATCTATTGATGATTTGGAAAGGAAGATGAAGGCTAAGGAGAGGAAGGAAAAAAATCCTCATTGTAATTTTAGTTGTTTTAATGAAGTAGCTGGTATTTTTGTTGTTTTAGTGTTGTTTAGTAAAAAATGCTCTCGAAGAGACAAGATCAGTAGATGGATCAGTAGATAATTTGTAGTGTTGTATGTTGTCTATTTGTAGTGTTGTAATGGATGCTTGTAACATGTATGCTAGTGTTATCAAACAAAAAATAACATTTGGTAAAAAAAAAAAAAAAAAAAACCTGAAACTGGTACATATCAAAGTGATGCAAAAACTGGTACATATCAAACTTGAAATTAACACATATATAGCATGAAATATAAAATAACATTGCCATAATCACAAAATCAGAAGTTCAATAACCACTTTCCTTAGTCATGCTAACCGACCTACAGATCTTAGACATTTGCTAAACGCAAAATATAATTCGTAGTCATTTGCTAGTCACAAAATGCAATACTTAGTCATTTACTAAAATGGCTTTTTAACAATCTTTTCATATGCTCCATTATTTACCCTCCTCAGCTGCATCACTACCAGATCAAAGAATGCTCCAGTTACCATCAGTTCTTATTACACATTTATTTAACACTACTCAGCAGCAATCAGGCCTCCAACCTCCACAGATGCAGACTCTACTTCCTTCCCCATTGGCCAGAGACACCCTATCTCGTCCTTCAAGCTAGCTTTCCACAACCCTGACCAGTAGGACAGTAGCCTTGTTATTTCACCGATATATCTTCTATGTGTATATCTATTACCATTATTAAAACAATAATCATTTCTATATCTCCAAGTAATCACACATTGCTATGCAGCAGTATTTATAAGCCACACAATGTTTAATTTTTTGTGCAAAAACGTACATATCCTCTAACCTAGTAGGCACCCCATCTATTTTGTGAATATCATGAAACCATTTCCCTTGTCAGCAATCTCCTTTTACTCAGTATCCCACATAAACATTTTTATTTTTAAAAAAAAGCTTCATTTCCCACCACTCCTCTTTACCAGACACATTGATACCCCCATCTTCTGACCTGTAGTGGTTAAAATAGTTTAACAGTCAATTATTTTTGTAGGACCTTTCTTCAATTTTATTACTAATTTTCTAAAACAAATATAATCTTATCAATCATACTAGGAATTTTCTTCCTCTACAGAGAATTAGCGCATAGCAAGAAAAAAAAAATAAAATAAACCCAAAGTAATCCGGTCCCAGAAAGGGTCTTAGATGCAGTTCGCTACTTTAATTGTTTTCTCCTTTATTCAATTTAATAAACACTTTCAAAATTAAACCAGGTCAGAGAGAGAGGGATGAACGAACCTGTACTAGGGTTTACTCCAAGAGAGATGTTCTAGATGTACTCGCTATCGTCAGACGGGAAGAGGCAAGTGTGACAAAGGGAGATTGAGGCGGAGAAGATAGGCGTGACAAAGACAGGTTGGTTTAGCAGAGAAGACATGAAGGTGCTACGTCACTGGATTGACTGGAGGCGGAGAAGACATTTTCGAAATTTTGTCGGAGACAAGAGGGAAAAGATGTGAGCAAGAGAGAGCCAAGAGGGAAGTTTTGGTGGCACAACGAGTTCGATTTCTGTTCTATTCTCTCGATTTCTTTCATGGAGGTACGACAGATGAGAGGGAAAAGAGATGAGAAAGCGAGAGATCGATAGGGGTACGGTTAAGAAAGAGTCGGAGCATAATAATAGAGAAGGAACAGTTTATCATCTCCATCCAGCGACACAGATCTGCACGAATATTGATGCGCATCGAATGGTCACAGTTTCAGTGCATAAAACTCCATATGCATCGCAGTGCATATTAGTTATTCTATATATATATATATATATATATATATATATATATATATATATATATGAGAATGGCTATACTACTATTCATATGTAAATTGGCTTTGTAGGCTAGATTTTTGGACCGTTGGATTCCTTTAAGATCCGTGGGAGGATTTCAATCGATGGAGAAGATAGAAGCGCTGGTTGCTTCGTGGGATTAATATTTTCCGTTAGTAGCTGTTAAGCCTCTCCGTCTAAACTCTAAACAGCTCTCCGTCTCCCTCATATTTACAGCTTCCGTGTATACAGCGCCTCTGTAGATAAAAAAAAAAATAGAAAAACAAAAAAAAACAAAATCAAGAGCTCAAAATTGGTGTGGTTTTAAATTGAGGCTGCAGATGTTTTTATTTTGCTCTCTAATAGTGTATGGATATATTATTTTATTAATGTGTTGTTTGAGTTGAAACAAAATGAATTTAGTGTATCTGAATTACGTAACTTATGCTTTGTATGCACAGAATCAAATTGAGCTTGGATCATGATTGGGTTCACGTTCTTTTCGTTAATATAGCAAAAAAGCAAATAACAATAACAATTAATGAGCTTGGATCACGTTCGTATTGCATTTCATCAAACACAACATGAAATCTCAAAACAAATACATTATTGGCTAATCATTTATATTATCCCAAAGAAACAAATCAGGCAACATTTAATTCAAACTCCATATCGGAATCACAATTAAAGCAACCCTAAACTGTTCCTGCCACCTCGTAGGCATTTCAGCAAACACCTCCCATACATTATGAAAACCCTTACCATAACATACAAAACGCAAAAATTAAACAATATACATGCATTAATTAAACAACATACAAAACGCAAAAATTAAACAATATGAAAACTCCATCCAATCAAAAGGGTTGTTGACTCCAAAAATCTTGTCACAACCCAGTGCCATGACCAATTGATCAGCCACAAATTCAATGTACTGGCTCATCAAATCAGCATTCATCCCGACCAGAGCCACCGGCAACGCATCACACATAAATTCCTTCTCAATTTCCACAACATCCATCACAATACTCCTCACTCTCTCCTTAACTTCCTGTTCAACAACCCATACAACAAACATGAAAAATCAGAGTGTAAACCCTCATCCTGAGAAATCAGTTCATTCAAGAAGGTAAGACCCATGTTAAGAAAAATCTCCTCATTCGTTTCTTGAGCCAGAAAATGGCCTACATGTTAAGAACTCAGAAATTACCTACCCAGATTGAGAAAACAAAGGATTCGAAGTCAATTGAAGATAGAGTTTAGGCTTCGTTGCACCGATCTGGCCACAATCGAATCTAGGGTTTCGGTTTGGTCTCAACCAATCTGGCTCAATCTGTCGAGTACCGAGCGAAGAAAAGTGGAGGAAGGGCAAGACGAGGCGAGCTCGGGAAAAGGGAGGCCAGTTCTTCAAACTGTCGAGATCGAGGGTCGAGAGTGAGACAGAGGGATAGGTGGAGGAAGTTCTTTTTACTCGAATGAGAAATCACCTCTCTTCTGTTTCATGGAGTCGGAGAGGAAAATATACAGAAACGGAGAGAGACGGAATAGAAGAACAAAACGGAAAAAATTAAAGGCAAAGGAGGGCTCAGCGCTTCAATCTAATCCGTTGGTCGTCATCCCCACACGAATCTTGAAGAGATCCAACAGTCTAAAAGTCTGGCCTACAAGAACAGTTTATATATGAATAGTAGTATAGCCATTCTATATATATATATATATATATATATATATATATATATATATATATATATATAATGTCGCACCTGTATTTGTATCAATACACAATAGAAATAAATAATTGTTCCATCATAATAATATGAGAGGAAGATTCGGAAATTAATGAACTGACATGAACCCAGCCCTATTACGAGGTCAACTGCTCATTACATAATAAATAAAATAGATAATCATATAAGATTATGGCGTACCCTCCATTCCTTTCACGTGATCATCATCACCGTCATATTATAATATATACTATTTGGCATTGCAGCCCGTAGTCATCAGTAATCACCGGTTGAGCATTGACCAAGACACAAAAAAAAGAAACATATATGTATACAATTAAAAATGCGGCCTTTTAATTGAAGTTAAGAAACTATAAAGAATGGGGGGGGGGGGGGGGGGGTTGACCTCCCCTGGAATTTGGTAAAGAAAGAGATCGGGATCAATCTAAGCTAAGCTCCAATACTAGTGTACTAAAATAATGGACAGAAAGGGAGATGAGACTGATCATCACTCCATGGAGCTGGAAAAGGAAGAATCTAGAAGACATAGTAATAGAAACAGTGAAGAAGCAGAGTAGAAATGGGCGGCAATAGAACGGCTGCCGACGTATGACCGACTCAGGACCTCTCTGTTCCAGTTCCAAGGAGAGGGAGAAGGAGAGAAGCAGCACTGGAAGGCAATGGATGTGGGGCAGCTGGGGCCTGTGGACAGGCGCCTTTTCATCGACAATCTGATCAAGAACGTCGAGCTCGACAACCCGAGACTCCTCCAAAAGCAAAAAGACCGCATTGATCAGTATGCATTCTACTCTTGTACCTTCTTGACAGCTCCCGCCTTGCTCTTTTGTCTGCATGCAAAGCTACTTAGCTACACAGCCACACACCTGATCAATATGTCTATATACTCTCATATTTTGGGCTTCTAATTTCCGCATATTCTTTCTTTCTTTTTGGAGCATGTTGCACATGTTAACAAATTAAACAGCATCGGCATAATCAAGAACACGATCGATCGAAATTTTAAGAGGTTGAAATCTTGTCGAAACCCTTTTTTCAATTTTGTTCACCAATATCATCTCTATATTTGAAACTTTATTGAAAACGAAAGTCTTTATATATACTTTCATATTTTTATTATTTTTTAGAATTTTATAAAATCCTTAATTTAAATTATCCTAACCCTTCAATAAATTAAAAAATAAGGTTCATTAAAATCCTCTATATATAATACGTGCATTGTTGTTATTATCAAAGTCGTTGTCATCATCATTATTATTGTGATATAGCAACAAGTTATTGTGCTCAATGCTAACATGTCAATTGCTGTCGCTGGGTTCCTCTACACTTCTGTTATACGTCCGGACCATTTAAATTTAAATAAATAGATTGCCTCCACGTCAATTACCCAGCCTAAAATTAATTGAAATGAGTGAAAGCCTTAAAAGAGGAATCTAGTCAGCCAGAAGGGAGCGAACTATCTACCTTTTCATTTATTTATTTTGGTTGGATGGCATTATTTTTGGTTCTTCCCCGGATCTCAAACACATACATATCCATACTATAAAGCATCTATCTACTTCTTAATTTGACGTACTTTACAAGCATTCTCTATTTTGACATTCGCTTTTAGAATATTGAGTTATTTTGATTTTACATCTCATATTTATCAATTTGATTTTTCTTCTATCAATAAAGTGCTAAGCCAAGCCTACAAAACCACCCGACAAAATCGATACCTTGTGTCTGGTTTGAGATATGTTGACAATTAAATGCATTATTTGAACACGCATGAACCTGGAAATTTAAAGCTTCAGTCATCCTGCCAAAATGTAATTTTTTGGGGCACTGAGAATTAATTGTGTACTCAGTTGCGCATTATAATTGTTTAAAAATTAGATATCAAACACCAATATTAGGAATCCTCACACAATAACGTACCCCTGGAAGCAATTTTCGTTACTATTAAATATTAATTAACAGAGTAAATGTGAAGCAACCAACAATAGAAGTGAGGTACAAAGACCTTACCGTGGAAGCTGAATGTCAGGTGGTACGAGGGAAGCCTTTACCCACAATATGGAACACTGTCACGAGTATGATTTTGGTAACGTATCCATCCTTTCTAACCAAAATAATTGATATCGTCCATATCAGCTTATACTTGCTAAGTACCAATTCATTGTTCTGGTGCTGCTGCAGCCGAATTTGTTTCCGACAATAATGGCAATTTGTGCCTCTTAAGGTTGTAGGTTTAAACAGCCATCAAATTGGACACATATATATGAGGCCTTTACTTTATTTAACATATGGTAGTGGGCACTGGGCACTGGGCACAAAGAATCTTTGAGATTATATGTAATTTGACAATTTTTTTTTGGTGTAGGGCGTCACAAGGTTGGCTGGATTAAACAGTCAGCAAGCAAAAATTCGCATTTTGAAGGACATCAGCGGAGTTGTCAAGCCAGCCAGGCAACTTAGTTTCTCACCAATAAATTTCTACATCTGGAAGCGCAAAAACTGATAATATATCTGAGTAAACTAATCATTTAATAACTAATTAGTTAATAATTGATCATATAAATAATATGCAGGATAACTCTCTTGCTGGGACCTCCGGGATGTGGCAAATCGACTTTCTTGCGAGCTCTTTCTGGAAAGCTTGACAAATATCTCAAGGTATCCTTGTAGCTTGCAATTAATTTTCCAGTTTTATTCTTTGGTATTTGCAAAAATTAGGATCTCTCACTATAGTTAATTTTCAAAGAAAAACAGACCGTTGTTAAATTTGCAATATAATTTTTGCTTATTTGCAACACCAAGCACCACTGGTTAACATGCTTTGAACCGAGGCTACTTATGTTTACGCCATCAGAATGCCCTGTGTTTTCCCCCATGAAGTCACTAACAAAATGGTCTTATGCCTGCTCAACAACTAAATTCTATTTGCAAAAGTTAAATGTAGCAAAATTTACTCATGTAGGTAAATGGGGAAATTAGCTACAATGGATACAAATTAGATGAATTTGTACCAGAGAAAACGTCTGCATATATTAGCCAATATGATCTCCATATTCCTGAGATGACAGTAAGAGAGATTTTGGACTACTCTGCTAGATTTCAGGGAGTTGGTAACCGAGCAGGTAGTCAACCAATCCATCTCCAATATTGTATTATTGTTGGTGCACAGTGAACCTTTATTTTTTGTTTTTTCACTAAGATTCTACTTATTTGCTCTACAGGAGTTCTTTATTAGTATTATTTGAAATAACATGCAGAGATCATAAAAGAAGTAATAAGAAGGGAGAAAGAACAAGGAATTACTCCTGACCCTGATGTAGATGCATACATGAAGGTAAACAAAGCAACTTCTTCTGGTTTTACAATTCAATTAAGAAGGAAGCAGAGCAAACATCCAAATTATGTGTTCTCTGGATAGTTTTAATAATCAGTGAGGAGACGGATCATTTTGTTGCAGGCCATATCTTTGGAAGGTTTAGAGAGAAGTTTACAGACTGACTATATTATGAAGGTATGTAAGCTCATGTTGCAAATAACAAAGAAAGTATGCTTCAACATTATTCAAATGATCAAATCTATATTTTATTTATTATTAAATCTGAGGCCTCGGATCCTTTTAATCAGATAATGGGGCTGGACATATGCGCTGATACAATTGTTGGTGATGCAATGAGAAGAGGTATCTCTGGTGGTGAGAAGAAACGACTAACTACTGGTAATCATCACATGTTTCAGTTTAGGATCCTAAATTGGGAAGCATATAAACTCTACTTTCAGTTTAGGATCCTAAATTGGGAAGCATATAAACTCTAAAGTGTATTATTGTTTCAGTGAATAAAAAAAATAATGAATATCATGACGTCGATAGGTACTATGACAATGTCAATGTTAGTCTTCAAGTACTTATTGTTTCAATTATGTTTTAGGTGTTGGGTTCATTAATGCAATCCGTTTCCAGTAATATGAGGGTATCAGTAAACAGAAGGATACATTTTGGTTTACAAAAATTTCTTATTTACCAGGAGAGATGATAATTGGGCCTTCAAAAGCTCTATTTATGGATGAAATATCAACCGGATTAGACAGCTCCACAACATACCAGTTAGTCTTCTGCCTTCAGCAGCTGGCCCACATAGCAGAATCTACTGTTATTGTTTCACTTCTCCAACCTGCACCGGAAACATATAATCTATTTGATGATATCATATTGATGTCTGAAGGTAAAATCGTGTATCAAGGACCCAGAGACGAAATTTTGAACTTTCTTGAAGAATGTGGATTTAAATGCCCGGAAAGGAAAGGAGCCGCAGATTTTCTACAAGAGGTGATCCCTGTATACATATATTGCAAAGTAAAACAAGCATAAATGTTGTTATTACTGTAATTTCTTCTCAAAATTACATCCTATATACATTATTGCACACTTGATTTCGTCAAATTATGATTTTTTTTCCCTCTACAAAATGGAATGGATCAGGTGATATCCAAGAAGGATCAAGAGCAGTACTGGAGCCGTTTGCATGAGGCTTATAGTTATGTTACGGTGGATGAACTTGCTGAAAGATTTAGAGCACACAAGATTGGACAGGGTTTATCAGATGAGCTAGCGAAGCCATATGACAAGTTGCAGTGCCACAGACATGCTCTTTCCTTCAGCCCCTACTCTCTGTCAAAATGGGAGTTGTTCAAGGCATGTGTCTCCAGAGAGCTGCTTCTCATGCGCAGGAATTCCTTTGTTTACATATTCAAATTAACTCAGGTTTACCTCTAAATTTTCATTCTGGATCGCATGTTTAAAAAACATGTTTGCCTGGAATTTTGTGTTTTTATTAATTATTGCTTGTGCTGCTGCATGACACAAGCCATTCCCCATTAATAATGAAAAATATCACAGGCTAATCCTTGAGATCAAATATATGCATGAACCATATATAGGTAAATAAAATAAGTAATGATAAAGATGTTCATGTTTATGAGGGATCGAGATGTATTTCACTACCCATAAGCTGTCCAATAGCTTAACAGGTCGGTTTATAAGATGGTTAGAATTTAGAGGCAAAATTGGTGCTAAATGAGGTGAAAGTAGGACGAAGTGCACAGATTTATGAAGCAAAAGGGAGGTCTAATATGGCAACTATGAAGCAATGAAACATATTATAACTAAGAAGTGTACAGATTAATCTATCTAATCCTTATGCAGATGGGCATGCTTGCGCTGATCACTGGTACAGTACTTCTCCGTACACGCATGGGGGTTGATCTGCTTCATTCCAATTACTATATGGGCTCTCTCTTCTTTTCACTGGTCCGATTAATGGTGAATGGCGTTCCTGAGTTGGCAATGACTGTAACACGACTTCCAATTTTCTACAAGCAGCGGGACCTCTTCTTCTACCCAGCCTGGGCTTACTCAATACCTGCTTCTCTCCTGAAAATACCAGTCTCTCTGTTAGAATCTATTGTTTGGACAACCATTACCTATTTTCTTATTGGATTTACACCTGAAGCATCCCGGTAAATTAAATGCTCTTCATCATTAATTTCTTCTTTTTTGTCCATTTGATGTAGTTCTTGTTTGTTCATTTTACATAATCGAAATGTTCACTTAAAAAAAAAAAGCCCTCCCTTCCTTTTAATAGAATTAGCTTCAACTGCTTCACTATCATTTGTTCATCATATGCTACAATTTAAAGGAAACAAGAATGAATTAACTTATAGCCACAAAATTCAATTTGTTATTCTTCCAATGCATTTTATTTGCATAAATTACCTCAGGTATTTCAGTCAGCTTCTACTACTATTTCTTCTGCATGCAATGGCTTTGTCTATGTTTCGATGTGTTGCTTCATACTTGCAAATTGGGTGGGCAACCATTATGGGTGGTGCTCTTATTATGGTGCTTTTCTTTCTTTTTGGAGGATTTATTATCCCACTGCGTAAGCAATTACTTTTGTTTCATTTCTTCTTTCACATGTACCTAAGATGCATAATCTTGAAAGTTAGAACCCGCACAATTGCATTTATTGATACAACTTTACTGGACGATTTAAACCATTCTTACCAGTTTCTACTAGCAGTTTGTACTTGTACAGAGTAGTGATTGTCTAGAATCTGGTTAGGTATAATTGTCCTTAATCCCAAAAAGGGCCAAAAGTGGACACAAGTTTATAATTTTTATCTGCTTGTTCAGATGAATTTAATTGGAAAAATTATTAATTCAAAAATATTTTGCAGCTTCCATACCACAATGGCTCAAATGGGGATTTTGGGTTTCGCCTTTGACATATGCAGAGATTGGTCTAGCTGTAAATGAATTTCTTGCACCGAGATGGCAAAAGGTAGTACAATTACCAAGCAAAAACTAAAATAAATGAAAAGGAAATCTACTTGTATAATTAAAACTCACATTTCTTATCTAATCCTTGTTTTTTTTTTTTTTTTACTTTTAACACTGAACTAGACGCAATTATCAAATAATGTAACAATTGGGACACAGATGCTGATTAGTCGAGGGTTGAACTACGCTGAACATTTCTACTGGATAGGAGTTGGAGCCCTTGTGGGCTTCATCCTATTGTTTAACTTTGGATTCACTCTTGCCTTAACCTTCAAAAAACGTACGACTCTTTGGCCACACAGCCTTCCCTCTCCTCTCCTCTCCTCTCCTCTCCTCTCCTCTCCACCCCCACTCCCCTCTCTTTATTGTAACATTACCTTTATAATCCACTAGTATATGTAACAAGTACTTGTTGTCCCTTTGAGAGTGAGGCACTAGTTCAACTAGAATAATCTACCATTGTATAGCTCTTGATAATCAACAGTCTCTTGCATGCATGCCTGGATGATAACAACATTAAAATAACCAGATAGACTTGATAAATGTATAAATTAAGGTGATCACTCGAAATTCATAATTCCATATATATTTACATGTCAGTCATCCATCCCAGCTTATGGAGCTTCGAGGGCAATTATATCTTGTGAGAAGCTCCATCAACTTGAAGGCCATAACACAGTCTATTCATCAACAATAAACTCTCAAGAACTGATGAAGCCTGGTATGTAATTAGTTTATCTAGTATATAAATACACGACAGCATTATTGCACTTGATATTACATGTTTATGAAGATTTTCAGCTAGATTTTGTTGTAGCGACAACGAGAGAAAGAAATAAACGAGAAATACAAAAGGAGGGTTCATGTTCAATTATTCCCGGCCTGGTGCCTCTTTAGTCTTTTAGTTTACATTCATGGTCATTTTACAGAATAGTACAAGCCTTTGTTAGCATTACTAAAAGGTCCTTATACAGTAAAAAAAAATACAAAATTCAATTATAACTGTCAACAGTTTACAAACTGACTGACGATTATTGTTTTATCATTTCATGGCTTCTTCGTTAGGGGACTTGATCTTCATTACAATACAGTTCAAAGATATTTGATGTTGATAAAGTCATTAGAAATTATGATTAGATTAGCTGAACAACTGAACGTTAATTGCGCTCTGCATAATGCATAAATTATTTTCATACCAGTGTGCTTCTCTCCGATACCTGCCCCCAGATGGTTCTCTTGCAATTATATGCCAGTATAATCACCTGCGGAACAACTTAGAACTTTTCATAGCTTTAGCTTTTTCTTTTTTTACTTGTTTGATTTTTTTTATTTTCTTCCTTTTTTTTTCTTTTGGTTTTCTTTAGCCACTGGCTAAATTTGTAAACTTACTTTATTAATGCAAAAAGATGAGGGCATGACCCCCATTTTTCCTAAAAAAAAATTATTTTCATACCAGTCTAGTTTCTTGTATCGTTAGACTAAAAACTAGCAATATATGGACAAAACCGAAGAGATTTTTTTTTTTTTTTTTGGAGGTAGGGAGACGAAAAGTCTCCCCTACAATTTCATTGCACAAAAAGTTTCGTACAAAAGTTAGAAAAAATCAAAAGAAAAAAAGTAAAAAATACAGATTTATTCTATTTACAAGGCACAACTCTGAAGCAAGACCAGAATATCGCTGGGTGTTTGTTGGCAATTTTTAATCCAAATGGTTGTTGTTTTGTCTTATTTTTGCAAATTGGCGACAACATATTTGATAAACGAATATTAATTATAATATTGTTCTTCACAGTGAAGATGGCGTTGCCTTTTATACCCCTCACTGTGTCATTTCAGGATTTAAGTTATCACATTGATGTGCCTACAGTAAGTTTTCCTATATAAAACATTGGATGTATGTACTACTTAATTATGTGCATCTAACTATTAACTGCATTGGAAAAGTTCTACACTAAACGTAGCAGAAATTAATGTGCAATTCATATGATGTAGGAAATGAGAGAACAAGGCTATAGAGAAAAACGAATCCAGCTTTTACACAACATAACAGGCGCATTTCGACCAGGTGTTCTTTCAGCATTAATGGGGGTTACTGGAGCAGGTAAAACAACCTTACTGGATGTGCTTTCAGGGAGAAAAACAGGAGGTTACATTGAAGGAGAGATACTAATTGGTGGATATCCTAAGGTGCAGCAAACCTTTGCAAGAATATCAGGTTATTGCGAACAGACAGATATCCATTCTCCACAAATCACTGTGAAGGAATCAGTCGCTTATTCAGCATGGTTGCGTTTACCTGCAGAAATCAGTGATAAAACAAGACATGTGAGTTATTTTGTTTTATTTAATTCCAGATCAAATATTTATATATATATCATCAATAGTAATTTTTAAAAAAGTTGTTACCTAATGTTCGCTGCATCTAGGACTTCGTGAATGAGGTGATTGAAACAATAGAGCTTGACCCTATAAAGGATATGCTAGTTGGCTTACCAGGATTGAACGGTCTGTCAACTGAACAAAGAAAAAGGCTAACTATAGCTGTGGAGTTGGTATCAAACCCATCAGTGATATTCATGGATGAACCCACCTCTGGCCTCGATGCCCGTGCTGCCGCAATTGCCATGCGTGCTGTTAAAAATGTTGCTCAAACTGGTCGAACTGTTGTCTGTACTATTCATCAGCCAAGCATTGATATATTTGAAGCCTTCGAAGAGGTATTTCTTTTTTGTTAAAGATTACTAAGTTTCTTTCATTCAAACAAAAACATCTTAAATGCTTATAGTCACTGATTGATTAACCTCATTTCTTTGCATTACTTATTCAGCTAATTTTGATGAAGCGGGGAGGGGAATTGATCTACTCTGGGCCTCTTGGTCGATGCTCATGTAAAGTTATTAAATATTTTGAGGCAAGTTTACTGGTTTTCAGTAAATGAAGAAAATAAAACCTACTAAATAAAAGTGTGTTAATTTGAACCCACTAAATAATTTTCAGGGAATACATGGAGTACCAAAGATTAGAGAGAACTGCAATCCGGCAACATGGATGCTAGAAGCCAGCTCCACATCAGTTGAGATACAACTTGGAATAAATTTTGCACATATTTACAAGGAATCAAATCTATATAAGTGAGTTCTGACATCACATATAAGCATCAAATTTAATTTATTCATTTTTGTCTTTTTAATAAGGTCTTAATAGTCTATCAGTTAGTACAAGCACCAATATTTCTTCCTGAGCACATAAATCATGTCGTGATTACTTTCAACCCAAATAATACAATAATCAGTGATTAATTTTTTCCAATTTTGATAACATATTTATTGAAGGGAGAATGAGATTCTAGTGAAACAACTAAGCACACCTCTACCGGGGTCAAGCAATCTTAAATTTGAGACCCTTTACCCGCAAAAGTTCTGGGTGCAGTTCAAGGCTTGTTTGTGGAAGCAATCCTTAACCTATTGGAGAAGCCCTCACTACAATATGGCTCGCATAATTTTCATGTTCATGTCAACTGTCATGCTTGGTTTATTGTTTTGGAAACATGGAGGCAACATGTAAGTTTCATTTATCCACAAGTAAACAAGTTATATCAATGATAAAAGTAATCTTACTGGCCCTCACCCCCCCCACCCCCCCCCCCCCCCCCCCCACACACACACACCACCCAAACCGGGTAGAGGCAGAATTTAAATTTTATGCTCCCCACATTATGCACTCTCATAATTATGAAAAATAATTAGTGGAAATAAAATCTAAGTATTAAGAATATCAAATAATCAAATTTGATGTCTATACAATAAAAACAAATGTAGAATAAACATTGTAGCTAGTAAGAAAAAGGATATACTGTATGCTGTAGGCTAACACGTCCTCATTTCACCTTAGTTACACCTCCTCATTAGAAAATAAGGAAAAAGAAAGAGCAAAAAGCCAACCGGCCGGATGAGGTCATCTCAATTCTTTTTTGTTAATTTTTAGTAAAATCTCATAATATTATTGGATTATCACTTTTTTCAGAAAAAGCCAACAAGATTTGTTCAATATGTTGGGTTGTATGTACTCAGCGACAGTGTTTCCGGGGATAAATAACAGTCAATCTGTAATACCGTTTATTTCTGTTGAACGTATCGTCTTCTACAGAGAAAACTTTGCAGGAATGTACTCGCCTTGGGCTTACTCTTTCGCTCAGGTACCTTCTCTTTTCATTTTTTTTTTAATTTCCATCCGTAATACAGTAACACATTTTATGCTATCAGTTGGACATCTTTTGGCACTGTAACCAAAGTCACAATTGTCACTTCGAGTTTGGGCCGTCAACTTTGAAAACTATGATCAGGATGTGGATTCTGATAAGGTTTATTCTCCATGTCCAATTTCAGAGTTTAAGTGGGAAGTAATAATATGTTGGAATTTAAAGAGATAATTTATTATATTGCACCAGATATTTCAAAATATGGAATTAAGAACTTGAGTTTCTAGATCTCGAGGTCTAATTCTTTGAATACTATTTCAATTTTTTTATTTTTAAAATTATGTAATCGATTTTTTTTTAAAATCTTGCAATTTGGATTTGTCATAATTAATGTTTAATTTTCATACATAGTGAGCACTGGAATACCGCATAAAAAATTTGAACTACGGAATTCGAATACTTTTATGTGAAAGGAGAGACAATTAATGAAAGAAGAGATCGAGATTCACATTAATGCAAAACAAAAGTAAAAGTTACTTACCAAAAATGCTAATATATATGTGTTCATCGTTGGCACATTGCAGGTTGCAATAGAGATACCGTACGTGTTGTTCCAAGTAGTACTGTTTATGATCATAGCGTACCCAGCTATTGGTTTTGCATGGACGGCAGCAAAATTCATGTGGTTCTTCTACGCCATGTTCTGCACGCTTCTGTACATGACATACCTCGGGATGATGCTCACTGCCATGACTCCCACTCTTCAGCTCGCCACCATTGTGCAAGCTGTTTTCAACCAGCTTTTCAGCCTTTTCACTGGCTTCATCATTCCTCAGCCGGTAGCTACGACCCTTCCTCTCTCTGAGTGTGTGATTGGTTGCATAAATTTTCATTTTTAAAATGTGCTGAACCAAACTAACTAATTAATTTGCAGCAAATTCCGGGATGGTGGATCTGGATGTACTACGCATGCCCATCATCCTGGAGCCTGAATGTCCTCTTCACATCCCAGTACGGAGACATCGCCACACAAATATTTGTCTTTGGGGAGAGGAAATCCATTTCTCGGTTCTTAGAAGATTATTTTGGGTTTCACCATGACCATTTAGCGGTTGCCGCTGTAATTCTTTTGCTATATCCCATTGCTTTTGCCACTCTTTTTTCTTATTGCATAGGAAGAATCAACTTCCAGAAAAGATAGGTGAAATTCTCGAAGAGACTAAAATTTTGACTGACAGAATTCATTGTTCGTGCAAAAGGTTAACTAATAATGTCATGGGATATCAAGCATAAAAAAGTTCTGTACGAGAAAATCCCATTGGTCTGTATGGAAAATTTAGAAGTCCAATTTGTACAATTTATTTATAATATTTTGATAATATTTGTCGTTGATACAATAATTTTTCTTCGATTAAACCATAATTATGATAGTACTTCTATGGTGGATTGAATCATATTTTCCTTTGTCTCTCAGTCCTTATTTTCCCAATTATATTTTGTTTTGATTGCAAGAGTAGGAAGGAATCTAGAAAACCAAATTAATATAAAAAAAAATATAACTAAAAATATCTTTTCATTGAAGTACAAGCACCGTAGCAAAAATGAATTCCATTTTTCAGGAGAAATTAAGTCAGCTGGTCCAAAAATGCGCCAAAAAGAGAAGTAACAGTGAAAACCGTTGGTTCTGATTCACCCCCACGCCGACCTCCTGCTCTTTCTCTAAAGAGATCGTTTATTTATTTCTTGTCCTAAATGTTCTCTTATAACATTGTTGCTCCCAATAAGAACCCTTAATTCAACCGAAAGTTAAAAACCACAGGCAGGCTAAACAGATGACCAAAATGGAAGCCGTCTGCTTTCGATGAAATTGTATAAACTAAAGCCATAATTTGGCCAAAACTAACCAAGTTCATTCTGTTTGCATGCTAGTTTTCCGACTCATCCTACCAATTTTTTTTTTTTTTTTTTTTTTTTTTTTTTTTTTTTTTTTTTTGAAACAAGTGAGCATAAGTTGCTCACCACTCTTTTCATTAAAATGAAAAAAAGTAGTCTATTACACCCCCTCTCAGCCCTCAATCCTAAAGCCTGTCGCACTGGTACCAAAATCTAGAGGTACCAGTGTTCTAACGCTATCTTCCTTTATTTACATGAGAACATTGAGAATTAAAGGTACCTCAGATTTAACCGACTTCCATTGCGTCTTTTCAACTTGCTTTCGAACATTCCTCACAGCGCTATCCTTATCATCTTTATTTATTATTTTTTTTGGGAGATGTGCGCTATCCTTATTATCTACAATTGATTGAGCTAAAGTGCTTTCACCAAATAAGTATGAATAGTTTCATTTAGTTACCGGTAAGTACGCACTGTGACACTGTCATACTGAATTGGTAAAGTCTCTAGTACTATATAATTGTTTCTTTTGATTTTCCAAGTTTTCGCTGGGCACCAAATTGCAAAATGAGGATAGTTGAAACTAGCAGCACAATTTAGGGGCTAAGCTTGAAAAAATTAAGGCAAGTCGGTCTGGTATTTCTGTCTTTGGAACATACTCTCTAGCATTTATGTATTATAGAGTGCTAGTAAATATATTGCGCACCTAACACGCAACAGCCTTCGAGCAGTGCAGCTCAATCCGTTGCTTGTTCCCTTTTCACTCGTAACAAGGGTTAAGAACTTCTATATCTCATTAAGTTGGGCGATTAGGCATCAGGGAATCTATAAGATGCTTGCAACAGGCACTCAATTAAAGTTTCACATAAGTAATTGATATATTGTTTGCACTATGCAGTCAATTAAAGCTTGAGAAATCAATGGAATTATCCTTGCTAGCATCACCAGAGCGGGACCCACCACTTGCTTTTACTTCCATTTGTCACCTCTTTGGGGATGTGGTTGTCAGACATTCTTTTTTCGGAGCTGCCCTCAGTTCCTTTTGAGGTCATCCAAGAGGGAAGGTTTCTCTTTGGCTGGTCGCCTGGTCATCTTTATTCCCACCACCCTTCTGTAAGGTCGATTCCGGCATATATCCCAGGATCTATATCAAGGGAAGAGGAGGGAAGAAGACAAAACCCTTCAAGAAACCCAAATTTTGAAAAAATGTTGGTGAACATGCAAAATTAGGAATTCTGCTGGTACATGACCTACTTGCACCAGCATGTACTCTTATAGGAGGCATAGTAACCACATTTACTAGTCAGTATGTTACTAAGAGAAGATGTTTGTGTCAGTAGTACTGATCAGTATTTACTAAGAGGAAACACAAACCAGAATCCTAAATACAGGATAGTTCTGTAATATAAATTTCAAAGGCAACAATATTAGAAGCAATATCAGAAAAGCTACTGATGATAGATGATTAGTTTAAGAATCCGAATTGGCTATTTGGTCAAGTTGGTCAATTTTTCTTCATTACTGACTGAGGTTACGAAAGTCCCATATAAGCTAAAAGGAAAGTTCTATAGGACGGCAATTAGACCTGCGATGTTGTATGGCGCTGAGTGTTGGGCTACTAAAAGACGACACGTCCAAAAGATGAGTGTAGCAGAGATGCGCATGTTGCGGTGGATGTGTGGGCATACGAGGAGGGATCGGATTAGAAATGATGACATACGGGATATGGTCGGAGTGGCACCGATAGAGGAGAAGTTGGTCCAACATCGCTTGAGATGGTTTGGGCATGTCCAACGTAGACCCCCGGAGGCACCCGTGCGTAGCGGAATCCTCAACCGCTTTGAAAACACAAGGAGAGCCAGAGGTAGACCAAGATTGACATGGGAAGAAGCAGTAAAAAGGGACTTCAAAGAATGGAATATCTCCAAGGAGTTGGCGTTGGATAGGACCGCATGGAAGCTAGCAATTCACGTGCCGGAACCATGAGATGCGTTTTTAGGGGTCAAGTGTTGTCTTAAATTTGTAGATTTTAGTATTAGCTTACGGCTTAGGTGTAGACCTCACTACTATTACTATTTATTATTATTATTATTACTACTACTACTTTTTTTCCTCTCTCTATATATATATTTTATATTTTTTTATTTTATTTTTTTACTATTATTAGCCTTTTGACATATAGCATACCCAACTTGTTTAGGACAAAAGGTTTAGTTGTTGTTGTTGTTGTTGTTGTTGTTGTACTGACTGAGGTTACGAAAGAGAGTAGGAAACATTACTCACAATTCACAAACTAAAAAGATGATACAAATACGGAGTTAATAAGAAGTGTGGCTATAGCAGTTTGGAAATGGTAAATTGAGGGATCAAAAGAAATGAATAAATTATCATTCCAGACGCCTGTTGTCTTCTTCTTGTGCAAGTTCAATTTGGAAAGGTGAAAATAAAAGGAGAGATTAAAGAACAAAACAAGAGAGAGAGATGCTAACCAAATTCGGGATTTGGACAAGGGTTTAGCGCCGGATTCAAAAGTCTCTGCTTTTCCAAGGAAGAGAAGATGAAAAATAAACAAAAGCGGATTTTTTTTATTTTTTTCGGCGTGGGACGTAGGCAGCTTGGGCTGAGATGAAAAAATTTGTAGGGTTTTTGAGGTTTGTTCCAATATATGGGTCCACTGGAAGCGTCCCATTTAATTCGAATTTTTACCTTCAATTTCGTTTGGGCCAGAAAGCCACAGCATCTGTTAAGACTTGAGAGCAATTGAGCTGAGCGAAGTCAATCTCTCTCTGTCCTGATTACCGTCGCTTAATTAATCAGAGCCGTTTGTTTAGTTAATATGTGACAACTGGAAGCAGACGGGAGAGCTAGTGAAGATGGTGGGCTTGGAGTTAAAGCTGGCAGTCTGGCGATCGAATGGATTTTGGCATTGATTTGATGATTCATTGCCTTCTTTTTATAAGATTTATACGGTATATTTTGTTGTCGGCCGTGGCCTATGATATACTTTCTTCTTTGTAAAATGTACTAGCAAATTTGTTAAAATTCAAAGGCATTGATCCGGTTTAGGTAAACTTCTATCAATTCTTTAACGCTTGAGTTTAAACAAAAATAATAATTAACAAAATACGTACCAAACTTTTGAAAATACAGATATGTACATTCTTTTTTGGAAAATAGGTTGACATTGCAGCAGGCATTTTTCGGAACTTGAACCACACAGTTTAAGAAAATTACAAGATATGTGTGTGCCACCACCCCCCCCCCCCCCCCCCCCCCCCCCAACCATCCCCCAACCCCCTTATGCTCCAAATTCTTCATTTTATTTTTTAAATATTTTAAAATTTTAAATTCATACATTGCATTTAAATGATTAATCTCACACATTGAATTCAAATGGTTAATCTCGGTAAATTGCCATGGCAGCATGTGTAACGTTCCTGATACTCAGAAAAGCTCAGAACGTTCAAGTAGATCAATTGAGACCAGTTCTTGTCAGACCAATTGAATTATGAACTTCAATTACACCCAAATTGCAGTTAACTAGTTGAAATTGAAAACTTGATAAGATAAAAGATGCAATAACGATGCTATTGAGCCTTACTTAAATCAAAGATACATGGATTGAAAATAAAGACTAGAAAATGAGATAAAATGGGATAAAATGATATAAGTTGTTTTCAGATCAAATTGCGGATAACCCTAGATCTCTGAGTCTCAAGCTTATATAGACAAGAAGAATTACTACTAGTAAAAGAAGAAAATAACACAGCGTCAGTCTTCTCCTCACGTTTTTTTCACCTCTGTGGTGACGTAGCTCTCAGGCTTGTCAGTAAGCGATCTCGTTTTAATCTCACCGTTAACTCTTTAAGCGTGACCCCTGAGACAGTAATTGATATTTAACAGCATTTTTTAATTCTTCCGTCTTTTCTACCCGCACCTCTTCTGTTATTTGCATTAATGACTGGGTCAACCCTTTGAATCCAATGGCTCCAAGTTTGAATGAGAATCTAGATGGCCATCTCAGCCCTTGAGTCACTGGGATCGTGACAGCATGGCAGAATTCCTCTCAACTCTCAAGATAATTTTAACCTCTCTTCCTCTCCAATCCCCGCCCGTTGGAACCTCATGTGCAAATTGATGAGCATGGGTGCTAATGTACTTGCGCCTACTCTTTGGCTGGGCGTTTCTGAATTGAATGGGACTTTTCAGTACATAAATAATCTCAATTTTCTGGCATTTGTAATGTCTATAATTGCTTACTCCTGCCATGCATGACAATTTATTCCTTTGTTTTGTATAGATTGTTTAAGAGGTCTGTTATGAAGGATTTAGTCACCTCTTTCGTCAGCAAAGAATATGTTTTTTTTTTTTTTCAGATTGAAATGATTTTCATGGCTACCTTACCGAGTTGAAGAGGTATCATCCAAAAAAAATTTTAGGAGTAATGTACTTTATTTTTTGGACATTCTTGATTTTTGAAATTTTGCTGTATTTTATTATGTAATATATGAATTGCAGTATTTCTGGGCTAATATAAAGGCACCTTCTTAGAAGTTATATACAACATATTCCTTTTTGTTGATTCAGTTAGTTTCAATAAAAACTTATTCTTATCTTTGACAAACACACCGGTCATAGAGAGCAACTTCATGGTGGGGATGAGGAAATGGAAAAGCCAACGGAGGAAGGAGATAAGGGGTTTAATAATAATCGCGAATTATAAATCAATTTTCTTTGAATTCACCTATTTGTTGTAAACTTGTTTAGAAAACTCTTTTATTAGTTTAACCTATTTTCATCCGTCTAAGTACAATTAGTGCATTTTTTATAGTGTTTCATATTTCAATTGTTATGGAAACCGGACAGGACACTGCACATCTGCGATCATGGTTAAACTAATTTGAGTTAATCCTCTTAGATTTTTTCTTTTAACCGTCTTGTATGTTCTCTGTTTTTATAGCAAAAATAATTTAAAATTACATATTTCATTCTGCTGACATATAGAAGACATGTATGTGTAGAAGCTAAAAAAACCACAAACGCTTCCCCCTACAACTTTTTTAGATTATTATTTGCCTTCTTTTTTAATTGAACAATTAAAAGGTATAAAAAAATGGATTACAAATAACTTTTTAATAAAAACAAAATTAAAATTAATTTAATATCAACTCATGTATCAGATGAAACTCAATCAAACTCCTAGGAATAAGTAAATGACTAAACAAATTGTATGAAGGTAATAAGTTAAAAGACAATAATAAATGAGTCATCCGAACTCCTATATTTCCTCGGATTGATTGGCGTTTACTTTTTCATAGTTGAAGTTGAAAGCAGTGTTTTCAAAATCATATCGGATACCGAAAAATTCTCGTAATATTAGAAACCAAAACAATGATCGAAATAGCGCTATTCGATAATGTGAAAGAAAATATCGGAAAATACCGGATTTCAGTCACCTTACCAGTAGGTGGGCCGGTACGGTTTTAGAAACAATGGTTGAAAGGGGGTTTTGTAAAGAAAAAGTTAAGAGAAAAGAATTAAAAATATATAACATGAAATGTAGTAATAGTTATAGTATTAATTAAACTATAATTACACTAACAAATTAATAACAATTATTTATATTGTAATAATATATAACATCCTAAAAATTTGACAGAAGTTGACCAGAATTTTGACTTCTGTGACCAGCTTTGACCTTGACCGAACTAATTATATAAAAATTATTACTTTGACCAGCTGGTTGACTCTTTGACTTTTGACCACCAAAGTTAAACGAATAAAAAAAATGATGACCGAACAAAACCGCCACCTGCAATGCCATTCCATCACATGCTAACGCATATGCCCTCCTTAATGTTGCGTGCATGATCCAGCGTTTCTCTTTTTTATTATTTAAACCTATATATATTCTCATTCTTTTGTTCGCATCATATTTAAACCTATATGCTCATCCCTTTAAACGCATCAGTATCAGTGGGCGGACAAGGATTTTGACTTGGAGGGCAGAATTTCGACTTAAAAAAAGCTAAAGTTTGAAATTTAAAAATCTAAAAAAAAATTGACAAAAAAAATTAATATTACATTAGTTAGTAATTTTTCTGAACATGAATTGTTTCAAACACAATAAAGTAGTGATTTTCTTTTAAAAAGTAATAAGCTAAGATTTTCGTATTATGCAATGTTTTATTTGTGATTTTTCGTCTACTGATTTTGCTCTAAGAGAAAAAAAAGTCATAATCAAACTAGTTTGAACAAAAAGTAAACTTAACTAGATTGGGAGCAAGATATATATATACAAAGATATTATATATTAGCAAAATTTAACATATAACCCATGCTTATAATATTGAATTCTAACATTGCAGACCAAAATGCTCTATGTGCTCATAAATCATAATATTGAAATAATACAACATTATTGTTACTAGTGTGAATCTCCGCTATTCATCAATATGTTTAAATTTTTTGTATTGAATTCTAACATTGCAGTGTTATTGGATGCGAACTTCTTAAGTAGAAGCTAGAGATTGTATGTAAATAGCTATCACTCCATGCTTCTTATATCATATCCTAAAAAATGAATAATACGCATCATTATGAAGATATTAAAAAATACCATCATGGCATTGCGTATATAGTATTTTTTTTATAAAGTTAATCAATGTACCCATAACTTAACAGTACTTTTTTAATCCTCTTTAATTTAACGTGATGCTAAACATAAAGCAACTAAAACAAAAACATGCACACTCTACTCCGGAGTATATATCAACGAAAAAAATATTTATAATAAAAACTCTAGAATTTTGAGTGATGACGGAACAAAATATCGCTGAACTGAAAACTGCTTCAATGGAGTATGTATTTATGCTTGATCATTTTTGCTATTGTTGATGAGTATTCATTATCTATTTATGTAATTGTTGATGATGTTATTATATATTAATTTCACTGTAAATATATTAACATGGAATCTAATAATGTATTTTGATGAGGAAAGTATACAAATACATATTACCATGCTGAAATAAAATATTACTTAAAAAAATGATAAACATATATATCAAATTACAATGAACTCATATCCCAGTCAACATATCTCGATTAATTAAAGGATGCCAGATGGTGGGGATAGGAAACGACCAGGTGGGGCGTGAAGACCAAATTAAAAAAAAAAAAAAAACACACACACACACACAGATTGCTATGCGAAATACGAAAACAATGCGCATGGGAGGAAAATTGCAGTATGCACGTGGGGCGTGACTCGTGAGGGAGATGGGAGAAGACCACAGAACAATCTAGACGCAATAATCCGACGTGCACTGAATATACTGCAATATAGACCACAGAACAAGGATAAATGAACGGTTCAGATAAATCATTGTGGACGTACGATTCCTCTTCTCCACATCTTTATACGTTTCTAATTATTATATATATATATATATAGAGAATATCTATTGTGAACCATGGTTCATTTAGGCCTTCGTGAACCATGATCGTTTGATCGGTGGTTTTGCAAATTTACAAATCTAAATCAACCAATCCAATCTATATATTGAAATCTCATATGAAACCAAATTTTATAATTTTTGGATTTTTTTTTACTATTTTTTTCAAATTTCTCAAAGCTTGCCATTTTTGGATGATAATGGATTTTTTTTACTATTTTTTTCAAATTTCTCAAAGCTTGCCATTTTTGGATGATAATTCACTAATTATCATCCAAAAATGGCAAGTCTTAAAAAATTCGGAAAAAATAGCAAAAAAATTCCAAAAATTATAAAATTTGGTTTCATATGAGATTTCAATATATAGATTGGATTGGTTGATTTAGATTTGTCAATTTGCAAAACCACCGATCAAACGATCATGGTTCACGAAGGCCTAAATGAACCATGGTTCACAATAGATATTATATATATATATATATATATATATATATATATATATATATATATATATATCAATTAATTATCTGCAGCAATAGTAAGAGTATTAATGATGAATATACTGCAATATATGAATATTATAATTATTGTCCGTTCTATGTACAACTTGGCTATATATAATACTTTATTTGTATCAATACACAATGGAAATAAATAAATTAATTAATGAACTGTCGTGAACCCGGCCCTATATATAACTGCTCATTGCATAATAAATAAATTGATAATCATACAGGATTATGACGCAGCGCCATTCTTTTCACGTGTTCATCGATCGCCTCCGTCATAACATATAATTTTTTTGTTATTTAATATATAATTTTTGTGGTGTTAAGGCCGTAGTCATCACCAGTTGAACACGACAAAAAATAAAAACAAGAATAAGAAACAAATATGTATGTAAAATAAAAAATGTTGCTTTTTTAAATTTGAAGTGAAAACTATAAATAAGGGGGTGCCTCCCCTGGAATTTGTTAAAGAAAGACAAGGGGGTTACGTTCAAATCTAAGCTAAGCTACAATACAAGTATACGGTACTAAAAAAATGGACAGGAAGGGGAAGGAAAATGATCATCACTCCATGGATCTGGAAAAGAAAGAGACCAGAAGACATACTAACAGTAACGATAGCATGGGAGGAAGCAGGAGGACTGGGAGGTCGTTGCGGGAGGATGCATTGAGTTTCAAGACAAGTTTGAACCGAGAAGGAGACGAAGGAGAAGAGAGGGAAGAAGAAAAACTGAAATGGGCGGCGATAGAGCGGCTGCCAACATACGACCGCCTCAGGACATCTCTCTTCCAGTTCCAAGGAGAAGGACAGGGAGAGAAGCAGCATTGGAAGGCAATGGATGTAAGGCAGCTGGGGCCTGTGGAGAGGCGCCTTTTCATCGACAACTTGATCAAGCATGTCGAGCACGACAACTCGAGGCTCCTCCAAATGCAAAAAAACCGCATTGACCGGTATGCATTCCACTCTTTTACCTTCTTGAGTGCTCCTGCATGCGTTGCTGTCTTGTGATCTGCATGTAAAAGCTACGTACACAGGCACACATCTGATCAATATATATACTCTCATCGATCTTACCATCTTATTTCCGTATATTCCCTTTTTCTTTTTGTAGCATGTTGTGCGTGTTAACAAATTAATTAAACAGCATCGGCATAACCAAGTAAACAATCAATCCATCGACCATGTCACATCCCGCAGCCAGACGTGACAGCTCCCGCCACGAAAGTACAGATAATTGTACTCTCGTAAGGCTTAAACTAAAACTTAACCATAAACTAGCAGATTTTTTTTTTTTTTCTGATAATATAAATCGAATATTATCAAGTTAAGAGTATAAACAAAATAAAACATAATACAAAATATATCGTCTGACAGTCGATCGCAACACATGTTTATCAATAGGTAACTGACCTAACAGTATCTCCAATCATCTTATGAATATATGGTCACTAGCTTCCCGAACACAGGTGATCTCCAACACAGCCCACCAACAAATTTATAATGCAAGTGATGCATTCTCTGGAACCCCCATCCGCCGAGGAACATGCAAAACAAAAACGGAATGAGAATAAAATTCTCAGTGCGGGTTTTAATTCCAGACGTGGATTTCTAATTGAAATCTTAGTCCGAAAGTAACACCCATAATAATCAACATGAATAAATAACTGATTAATTATTTAAATACTATCGTAGTCAAATCATTAATGTAATACTAATGCAAGATGTCTAACCAGTTACATAACAAGCTATTATCCAGAATTGATTTCCTTATAACCATTTTCCATGATCATGCACACAATCGAATCAAGAACAAGTCATTTTTCCCTAACCCACTGGGCACATGAGGGACGTATCCCTAACCCCGGGCACACGAGGGAATTCCATATCATAAATCATATCATCAAAACTCACTCAGGTTTCCTAACCCAACCGGTTGGGCACAGGAGGAAACCTTTCCCTAACCCACTGAGCACATGAGGGACGAATCCCTAACCCCGGGCACACGAGGGAATTCCATATTCTAGTAGCGCTACCGAACTGGCCGAAGCCGGTGGCCGACCGACTCCGGAGAGTGGCTTGATTGACATTCAAATCCATTTACCATCTTCCAGTACCAATCACATATTACCATAATTCGAGATCTTCAGGCAAGAATAGGTTAAACTGAGACAACTCAGTTTATTCACAATAACATGTAAGCAAACTTGCCTGTCTGTCATAATCATTTTAACAAAGGAGATCATTTTCAACATGAAACTTTGAGTTGTAATATCTGTTCCTAACTCTACATGGTTATTGTGTAATGCATTCAAAGAGTTCCACAACATGCCATGCACAATTTAAAGTTACCAGGACCGGATCTCTATAAAAATCCACGTATCCGCACCTGTTGTTGGATTGGAGTCAGTCTCCGCCAAGCCTCCTGTACAATGGTCAAAAACCGTTAAGACTTGACTAAACGGTTTCTTAAATCAATCTACTTTGAGATCCTTAACTGTGGTCCGACTTAAGTTACCAGACTGGCTGAGTTTTCTATTTAAATTTTATAGTAATTGCTTGTGTTTTCAGTAATTTAATTATTATTTATTATTATCTTACTTTATTTTATTTTTAATTTATTTTATTTAAATTAATTTCATTTTATTTGAATTTATGTTTATTTATTTTATTAATTATTTATTTTATTAATCTCCTTATATTTAATTAATTTATTAAATAGTTTTATGTTTACAATATTATGCTTAACATTTTTATTATTAATTATTTATTTAATAATTAATTTATGTTTATTTTAATATATTATTTTATTATATTTAATTTATTTCTTTATATTTAGTTTAAATAGTTTCTTTTAATTAATTATATTTTTGTTAAATAAGAATTCAAATCATTAAATAAAATTATAAACTCAAAATCCGAAATTCAAAATCAGAAAATCATAAAACAATTTAAAAGTCTGAAAGTTATTTGTTATTGGGATCAGAAAGTCGGTGATTTTGATCGTCGTATCTGTTCTCGACTCACTCGAACTATTATCATCATATCCCGTAAAAATCCGACTAATTAAAGAAATTCCCGACATTTAAGTGGCTTTTTCTTTAATTAATTATTTATTAATCCCACAATATTAATTAACTTAATCATGGATTAAGTTTTTTTTTTTTTTTATTAATTATTACTTACTGTTCAGCCCACAATCATACTTTTAATTTTCAGTCCGAAATAATTAAAGGTCCAGCCCGTCCAAAATTTTTTTTTCTTTCTTTCTTTTCTTTTCTGCTGCAGCCCAACCGAAACCAGCCCAAAGGAAATTTGGGCCCAAACTCTTAACTGACTCGACCAGGTCAACCTGACCCAGTTGACCTGGATCAGTCTTAACGGGTCCGACTCCTTCCGCCAGGATCCGCTAACCAGAGAACGGATTCCAACCCGCAATCTCTTCTGACTTTTCTCGAAACAACCTTAAATCATTTTAATTTAAGACTATACCCTTTTTCCTCTCAAAACAGTCCTTTTCTTTTACAAACAAATCCCCAACCCAATTTTTTTCTTGCAATTAAGCCCCTGTCACCCCTCTCCCGTACCAGTATGGTACCAGAATAGTACCAGAGAGGTACCAGACGCTCAAATAGGTACCAATAGGCTGGTACCAAGCTCCAACAACAACAAACAACTCGTCTAAACACATTTTCACACTCAACTCTTGCTGACAACCCCAACTTCAACAATTTACATCAATTTCCCTCTTTACAAACCCGTATACCACACCACTTCCATATCTGCTATCAACATCGATTTAACTCTCTTCCAAAACATTAACCCAACCTTATTGAACTCAATTACAAGCTCAATTTATTAATATAGAAGTCAATAACCCGAAATCAATCCAAAACCCTAAAGTTTTTCCTATCGGTTCAACAACTCAATCAAATCTTATAAACGAAGATATGGATATACCTTAGGTCTTTTAACTCTTCCCTTTTGTTTCTCCTCCGCCCAGTCCTTTTCCCTCTCTCTCATTTTTTTTTTTCTTTTCTTTTTTCTTTTTTTTTCTCTTTTTTTTTTCTGGAATTTCTTTGTCACCCGGCCAAACAAAACCAAGAACACTCAACAGGGGTTTAAATAGAGGCAGGAAGAAAGAAAAACTCGAGGGTAGAGATTAACTACACTAATCTTACAGTTTGAGTAACCCGCTTGATTTCTCACACCTGGCAACCCCTCGGCTGCGATTTGAGAAGGGAAATGATGGCTCTTTTCAATCGTGGCCAAGCTCGATTGGTTGGCCATAATCGATCCACATCAATTCTCGCGCAAGGCGGTGCGACGAGGAAGATGAGAACGAAGAAAAATCGGACGGAGAGAAAAAGAGAGAGGCGGAGAGAAGAGAGAAAGAGAGATGAGGCCATCTGTCTCGTCGTTTTTATTAATTTTATCTCAATCAGATTTTCTGTGGCGCCACTTTGTGACCAAGCATGTTGCGGCTCAACTTAATGAATTTTAATTACGAATTTCATGAAGATTTACTTAAATTAACAATAGATTTCATGTTTAATTAAGATTTGATTTTGCTAGAATATTTTATACTAATTATAGATTTTACACAAAGTCAAATATTTCGAATTCGAATCGATTTTTATGTTACTTTTGATTTAATTGTTAATAAAAATATTATAATTATGATTTTTCTTATAAATTAAAATTTCTAATATACTTGTTTAATAATCTAATTGATTTAATTTGGTTTAACATTTCCACTATGTTACAGACCAACAAAGAGTAATTTTAGGAGGTTGAAATCTTGTTGAAACCCTTTTCAAATTTTGTACTTAAATGTCATTTAAATTTTATTAGAATCGAAAATTGTTATGTATATATAGATTTTCATATTTTTAGTATTTTGGAATTTTTACAAAATCCTTATTCTAAATTATCTCAATTAACCTTCCAATAAATTAAAAATTAGGTTTTTAAAATCCTCTATGTATAACATGTGCATTGATGCTATCATCAAAGTCGTTGTCATCATCATTATTGTGTTAGCAATATAGCATCAAGTTATTGTGCTAAATGTTAACATATCAATTGTTGTCCTTGGGCTCTTTTCACTTTTTTTTTCTTTTTGAAGGTAGAGTGGCGATAGCCACGCTCCCACTCCTATAATTTTATCTTTATCTCTACTTTTATAAAAAGCATCCATTAAAAAGATATAAACATGTCAAATAAAAAGTGTTAGCAACCCCTAACATCAAATATGGATCATTGATTTTATTAATCTAATATGATATGTGGCTTAAATTTGAATATCATATAAAAGATTGACATTTTATCTGAAAACTGTCTAAGCATTGGATGAAAATATCTCATTAGTATATATTTTTTTTGGTCAATCTCAATTAATGCAAAAAAGACAAAATTAGATAATATAAATAAGGAGACAATATGTTTTAGAAATTTAGTTGATCTGAGAAGTCTTTTCATTATATGTATTAAAAAATATTGTCATAAATTATATTTTGATAATTTTTTAGTTTGTTAAATTCTGAACTAAATTTTGTCCACACATTTAGGCGGGCACATGTGCTAGTTAATAAAAAATAAATTTTTGCATGACATTACAAAAAGAGATTAAAATTGGAAAAGACAAGTAAAAAGGAAAATTAAAACAAACCTAAATGCACTTTTTCACTTCTTTTATACGCCCGGACCATTTAAATTGAAATAACTTGCCTCCATGTCAAGTGACAACTTGCCTAAAATTGAAATCAGTGAAAGGCTGAGAGAAAGGTAGCTATATATTCTGCTAGAGAAGGTAGCGAACTATCTTCATGTATTTATTTTGCGCACACAAAATGCTCGATGAAATGTTAGGATGACATTTTTGGTGCTACCCCGGATCCCAAAGAAACATACATATCCACACTCTAAACCATCTATGATCAATCTACTTCTTCAGTATACTTCTACAAGCATTCTTAATTTTGATATTCGCCTTGAATGAATTATCATAGTTTTACATCTCATATATATCTTTCGATTTGAGCCAAGCCTACAAAACCACCTGCCAAAACTTATACTTGTGTCTGATCCGAGACATGTCGACAGTTAAATGTTTTACTTGAACATGGAAAAAAAAAAAAATACTTCAGTCATCCTGCCAAAATGTAATTTTTGGGCCGCTGAGAATAAATTGTGTTCTTAATTCCACATTAATCGTTTAAAAATTAAATTATTAGACACCAAATTTAGGAATGCTCACACAACATGCTCCTGGAATTAAGGTTATTAATATTAATTACAGAGTAAATGTGAAGCAACCAACAATAGAAGTGAGGTATAAATACCTTACTGTGGGAGCCGAATATCAGGTGGTACAAGGGAAGCCTTTACCCACATTATGGAACACTGTCATGAGCATGATTTCGGTACGTGTACCCTAACCAAAATAATTCATAACATTCATATGATCAGCTCACTTACTTTTAAAGTACCAATTCATTGTTCTGGTGCTGCTGCAGCCAATAGTCCGATACCCCAAAGAAATTAGCAACAACGGCAATTTATGTCTCTTTATACTGATAGGTTTTAAGCAACCATACAAGTTGGACATATATATGGGGCCATTACTTATTTAACATATGACGTGGATTATATCTAAGTAGCCTGCGGTAATTTGGCACACACTTTTTGATGTAGGGTGTCACAAGGTTGGCTGGATTAAACAGTCAGCTTGCAACAATTCACATTTTGAAGGACATCAGCGGAGTTGTCAAGCCAGCCAGGAAACTTATAGTTTCTCACCAAATTGATTTCTACATCTAGAAATTATTTATTTCCTAGTAAACTAAGCTTCCAATGATTAATTAATTAGTAATTGATCAAATAAATAACATTGCAGGATTACTCTTTTGCTGGGACCTCCAGGATGTGGCAAATCGACTTTCTTGCGAGCTCTTTCTGGAAAGCTTGACAAATCTCTCAAGGTATCCTTGTAGCTTGCATTTAATCTTCCAGTTATATTCTTTGAAATTTGCAAAAGATAGGATAGTTTATCATCAAGCATAAATTTTCTACTTTATGTTGCAATAATAATTGACCTCTTAGTATGGTTGATCTGCAAAGAGAAACTGACAGCTGTTAAATTCCAATATAATTTTCTATTTGCAAATAACAACCAAGCGCCACTAATTAACATGCTTTGAACCAAGGCTAATTAATTATGTTTTCACAATCAGAATGCCCTGTGTTTTCCCCCATGAAGTCACTAACGATATGGTCTTATGTCTGCTCAACATCTAAATTCATTTTACAAGGGTTAAATGTAGCATAAAAATTTTTAGCATTATCCAATTTTACTCGTGTAGGTAGATGGGGAAATTAGCTACAATGGATACAAATTAGATGAATTTGTACCAGAGAAAACTTCGGCATATATTAGCCAACACTACGACAGAAATGATTTTTGGAAACACTCAATTAGAAACGGTTTTTAAAAAATTCGTTTCTAAAAATAGATAGTGGCATTTTTGCAATTGTCAGATGAAATTTTTAAAAACGGTTTTTTATCAGAACCGTTTCTAAACTTTTTGAAAAAAAAAAAAACACTGTAGATTATTAGAAACGGTTTTTTACTAAAAACCGTTTATAAAAATACTATTTTTAGAAACGTTTTTTAGTAAAAAAAAATGTCTGTAATAATCAAACAGATTTCATTTTTTGTTTGATTATTAGAAACGGTTTTTTACTAAAAAACCGTTTCTAAAAATACTATTTTTAGAAACGGTTTTTAGTAAAAAACCGTTTCTAATAATCAAACAGATTTCATTTTTTTTTTATTATTAGAAACGGTTTTTTACTAAAAATCGTTTCTAAAAATAGTATTTTTAGAAACGGTTTTTAGTAAAAAAACCGTTTCTAATAATCAAACAGATTTCATTTTTTTTATTATTATTAGAAACGGTTTTTTACTAAAAACCGTTTATAAAAATAGTATTTTTAGAAACGGTTTTTTGTAGAAAATCGTTTCTAATAATCAAACAGATTTCTTTTTTATTTCCCATTTTTAGAAATGGTTTTAGTAAAAAACCGTTTCTAAAAATGAACCACGATTTTTTCTAATAATCACCATATTTTTTTCCTTCCTTCTAAAAAATGAAAAAACTGAAATATTTTTTACAATTTTATATTTTATATTTTAAAAAATAAACTTCTAAGATTTTTTAGTATTTTAAATAGAAATCAAATTGAAAAATAGGAAAAAAAGTATTTTGTATTATTAAAAAAGCCAAAAATAGAAAAAAATAAGCATTTTGTATTATTGAAAAAGAAAACAGAAATTAAAAAATATGATTCAATGTTTACTATTACTCCAAAAATATGATTGTGTGACGTCCAAAAATATGATTCATCGTAATTTAATTTTTTCAATTTAACTTTTTTAAATTTCACCTAACTTTTCAGCTACTTTTTTAAATTTCACCGAACTTTTGAAAATTTAATAATAGTTGTTTTAATAAATAATTTATGTTATTATTTTCAAATTTTCTAAAAATATTATAGTAAAAATAGTAAAATAAAAGTAATAAAGTAGTGTTATATGGTAAAGTATAATAAAAGTAAAGTATAGTAATAAAATAGGGTAAAATATTAAGTTTTCTGACGTTTGAGCGGGAATCTAGCTGGTTTCGGAATCTCAATTGTGTTCCTTCAACTTAGGCTGCTTACAATGATTCACAACGAGTAGCTCAACATATTATATATACATATAAGAGAGATGAAAGAAAATAAAACACTTTAAAAATCGATGTTTTGGAACACTATAACTTCAAGGAGGCTTAACTTTTGATAGGAACGTCCGTTTTGGGCATATGACCACTTTCCGGAAAGCTTGCGACGAGATCTACAAGGTTTAACAGGGTTTACCTTGTAACGACCATTTTCGGGGTCAAAAAACGCTGTCTGAACCTCCAAAATCTACTTTGAAAGTTTTCAAACCTAAATATCACATAAAACTACTTAGAATTTTTTAAAAATCATAAAAAAGAGAAATGTAGTAAATCAAGTGACTTTCATTATAGTTAACAGGGGTAGTAAATCAAGTGACTTTAATAGAATTTTAGAAAAAAAAATCAAAAATAAAAAATCAGAATTAATTTCTAAAAATCAATTCTGATTTTTTTTAAATAAAAAACGAAATAGCAGAATAATATATATATATGTAAATTATTTTATAAGTTATATATATTAAAAATAAGAAAATCATCTTATATATGATAATTAATTCCGTTAGAAATAATTTAAGATTTTTTCCTTTTTTAAATATTTAATGGATTGTTTAAAATTATATGATATATATACAAATTATTTTATTATATATATATATTAAAAATAATAAACTTTTATGATATATTTTCTAGATATTTAATAGATTATTTTTGCTTTTTATGATTTTTAATAGAATTTCTGAAAAAAATGAAAAAAAAAATCGGAATTGATTTTTAGAAACGGTTTTTAAGTAAAGAAACGTTTCTAAAAATCAATTCCAAAAAAATCTGATTTTATTTTTAGAAACGGTTTTTTACAAAAAATCGTTTCTAAAAATCAATTTCAAAAAAATCAGGTTTTATTTTTAGAAACGGTTTTTTACAAAAAAAACCGTTTCTAAAAATCAATTTCGAAAAAATCTGGTTTGATTTTTAGAAACGGTTTTTTTTGTAAAAAACCGTTTCTAAAAATCAAACCAAAATTATAAACTAATCTCTCTCCTCTCTTTTATCTCTCTCGTTCAAAAATTGCCCCCTCCTGAAATTTGTCTAACTCCCTCCTTCGATCTACCTCCTCTCTCTGTTTTCTCAACACAGCCACTGTATCGGCTGCACGAAACTTGGGGTAGGAATTGGCTTTTCAGCGCAGCCTCGCTGCCGCCAAGCAGGAAGCCTATTACATAATGCTCGGCCTCAAGTTCTTCATGGATTTCAAGGCAGTCCAATGTTAGATGATGGATATGGTTTACCCAGGTGTCGTGCCGATGCGAGGTTTATTTTTTACTTTATCCTTGAAAAGTTTTTAACTTATTACCTTTATTGCCATTGTCAGTATGTCATTGTTTTCTTCATTTGAACTTGTATTGTTATGAACTTGACATTTTGCTTAATCCAATTATAATTGTAGAGACAGAAGATCTAATAGAAAAATAAGGCCTAATTATTAGAGAAATAAGAGGGCAGCCTATTGAAGCAGACAAAAGAAGGCAGCCTATTGGAGTTGATATAGAAGAAGTTAAGTAGGATCTACGTTTATTTTTTGCTTTGTAATTTGTTCTTTTTTTTGTTTAATTGTTTAATTGTATCTTGATGAAAGTAGATGGGTAATTTATATGTGTTACTTTGTTACTTTAATTTTGTATTTGTTCGTTATAGTTGCATGTGTTACTTTTTTTATTTTGTGTAATGTGTTAATTATATATCTAAAATATGTGTATATATTATATATATTATTTATGGCCGACAATAGTGGACGAGCATAGAAAATGACAAAAAAATTTCAACCGCTGCCCTCAACAAAATGTTTAAAAAAGCATTATATTTCTAATAATAATAAAAAAAATAAAAAAAATAAAATTCGGATTATTATTAGAAACGGTTTTTAACTAAAAACCGTTTCTAAAAATACATTTTTAGAAACGGTTTTTAGTTAAAAACCGTTTCTAATAATAATCAAAAAAAATAAAAATAAAAAATAAAATTCGGTTTATTATTAGAAACGGTTTTTAGTTAAAAACCGTTTCTAATAATAATCCGAATTTTTTTTCAGTTTTTGGAAACGGTATTATTAGAAACGGTTTTTTATATATCTTTAGCACCACCTATTTTTAGCACCGCTGCCAAACCGGTGCTAAAAACATGTAGAAAACCGTTTCTAAAAATAAAAAGTGGCGCAGTGCAATATGATCTCCATATCCCTGAGATGACAGTAAGAGAAATATTGGACTTCTCTGCTAGATTTCAAGGAGTTGGAAGCCGAGCAGGTAATCAACCAATCCATCTCCTACATAATATTATTGTTGGTGCACAGTGAACCTTTATTTTATTTTACACTATAGTATACTTCTAATTTCTAAAAGAAGAAAACACCTGAATATTTTATTACTATTATTTGAAATAACATACTTGTTTGGGACAAAAGGCTTAGTTGTTATTGTTGTAACATACTTGTTTGGGACAAAAGATTTAGGTCTTATTGTTTGTTGTTGTTGTTGTTTTTAAAATAACATGCAGAGATTATAAAAGAAGTAATTTTTTTTTTTTTTTGATAGGGTAAATCCCTACTTGTTTCAAAAAAAAAAATAAATAAATAAAAAATAAAAAATAAAAGAAGTAATAAGCAGGGAGAAAGAACAAGGAATCACTCCTAACCCCGAGGTAGATGCATTCATGAAGGTAAAGTAGTAACTTCTTTTGGTTCTACATTTAAATTAAGAAGGAAGAAGAGCAAACACCCAAATAATGTGTTCCGTGTATAGTTTTAATAATCAGTGGGGAGACGGATCTTTTTATTGTAGGCCACATCTTTGGAGGGGTTGGAAAGAAGTTTACAGACCGACTATATTATGAAGGTAAGTAAGCTCATGTTGCAAATAACTAAAAAAAAATGTTTCAACATTATTCAAATCTATATTATATATATTATCAAATCTGGGGCCTCAGATCCTTATAATCAGATAATGGGGCTGGACATTTGCGCTGATACAATTGTTGGTGATGCTTTGAGAAGAGGTCTCTCTGGCGGTGAGAAAAAACGACTAACTACCGGTAATTCATCGCATGTTTCATTTTAGGATCTAAATTTGGAAGCATACAAACTCCAAAGTGTATAATATTATTTTTAATGAATAAAAAGAGAATGAAATATCATGACTTCGCTAAGCACTATGACAATGTCAATTAATATTAGTCTTTAAGTCCTTGTAAGTTGTAAGAACTCAGCTGGCACCGATTGTTTATTTCTTGGTTTCAACTTTCAATTGTGTTTCAGATGTTGGATTCGTGAATAGAATCTATTTCAATTGTATTTAAAACAGAAGTATACATTTTAATTTACATAAATTTATTATTTACCAGGAGAGATGATAGTTGGGCCTTCAAAAGCACTATTTATGGATGAAATATCAACCGGATTAGACAGCTCCACAACATACCAAATAGTCTTCTGCCTTCAGCAGCTGGCCCACATTGCAAAGTCTACTGTTGTTGTTTCACTTCTCCAACCTGCACCCGAAACATATAATCTGTTTGATGACATCATATTAATGTCCGAGGGTAAAATCGTGTATCAGGGACCCAGAGAAGAAATTTTGAACTTTTTTGAGGATTGTGGATTTAAATGCCCAGAAAGGAAAGGAGCTGCAGATTTTCTACAAGAGGTGATCGCTGTATACATATGTTGCAAAGTAAAACAAACCTAAATACTGCTATTACTGTAATTTCTTCTGAAAATTACATCCCATGCACATTATTGCACACTTGATTTTGTCAGATTATGATTTTTTTCGTTCTACAAAATGCAATGGATCGGGTGCTTTCCAAGAAGGATCAAGAGCAGTACTGGAGCCATTCACATGAGGCTTATAGCTATGTTACGGTGGATGAACTTGCCAAAAGATTTAGAGCACACAAGGTTGGAAAGGGTTTATCAGAAGAGCTAGCGAAGCCATATGACAAGTTGCAGTGCCACAAACATGCTCTTTCCTTCAGCGTCTACTCTCTGTCAAAATGGGAGTTATTCAAGGCATGCGTCTCCAGAGAGCTGCTTCTCATGCGCAGGAACTCCTTCGTTTACATATACAAATCAACTCAGGTTTACTTCTGAAGTTTCATTCTCTATTGCATTTAGAAGAAAAACCATGTTTGCCTGGAGTGTGTGTGCTCCAAATCTCCAATTAATTATTGCTTTAGCTGCAGTACGACTGTACGACACTAGCCATTCCCCATTAATAATGAAAAATAGCACGGCCTAATCCTTATAAGATGAAATATATGCATGAACAATATATAGGTAAATAAATATAAAATAAGTGCTCATAAAAATGTTCGTGTTTATGAGGCATTGAGATGTATTTCACTACCCAGCTGCTGTCTGATAGCTCAACGGGTCGAATTATAATAGGGTTAGACTGAGAGGCAAAATTGGTGGTGAATGAGGCGCAAGGAGGAGGAAGAGTACAGATCAATCTATGGCAGATAAGAAGCAAAAGGGAGGCCTTTATGGCAACTAAGAAGCAATGAAACATATTGTTACTAAGAAGTGTACAAATTAATCTATCTAATCACTTCTGCAGATGGGCATGCTTGCGCTGATCACTGGCACCGTATTTCTCCGCACACGCATGGGGATTGATATGCTTCATTCCAATTACTATATGGGTTCTCTCTTATTTTCACTGGTTCAATTAATGGTGAATGGCTTTCCTGAGTTGACAATGACCGTAACACAACTTCCAATTTTCTACAAGCAGTGGGACCTCCTCTTCTACCCAGCCTGGGCTTACTCAATACCTGCTTCTCTCCTGAAAATACCAGTCTCTTTGTTAGAATCTATTGTTTGGACAACCATTACCTATTTTCTTATTGGATTTACACCTGAAGCATCCCGGTAAATGCTCTTCATCATTAATTCCTTCTTTCTGTCCATTTTATATAGTTGTTGTTAGTTCATTTTACAGAATCTTGGAAAAAATTCACTCCAAGAAACCCCCCTCCCTTCCTTTTAATAGAATTTGCTTCAACAGCTTTACTATCATTTGTTTATCATATGCTACAATTTAAAGGAAACGAGAATAACTTGACTTATAGCCACAAAATTCAATTTGTTATTCTTCCAATTTATTTTATTTGTACAAATTACCTCAGGTATTTCCGTCAGCTTCTACTGCTATTTCTTCAGCATGCAATGGCTTTGTCTATGTTTCGATGTGTTGCTTCATACTTGCAAACGGCGTGGGCTTCGAATATGGGCGGGCCTCTTATTATGGTGCTATTCTTATTTTTTGGAGGATTTATTCTCCCACTCCGTAAGCAATTAGCTTTGTTTCATTCCTTCTTTCACGTGTACCTAAGATGCATAGTCTTGAAAGTTGGAACCCATTGCAATTTGCATAAACTGGTACCATTTTTACTGGACGATTTAAACCATTCTTACCAGTTAATTTCTGCTAACAGTTTGTACTAGTACTACAGAGTAGTGGTCATCTAGAATCTGGTTAGGTAATTTTGTCCTTAATCCCAAAAAGGGCCGACAGAAGTTTACAATTTTCATCTGGTTGTTCGGATGAATTTAGTTTGTAAGTTAATGATTCATGCATCTTTTGCAGCTTCCATACCCCAATGGCTCAAATGGGGATTTTGGGTTTCACCTTTGGCATATGCAGAGATTGGTCTAGCTGTAAATGAATTTCGTGCACCGAGATGGCAAAAGGTAGATACTGCAATGACCAAGCTAAAAGTAATATAAATGAAAAAGAAATCTACTTGTCTAATTGACACTCACATTTCTTATCTAATCCTTGTTTATTCTTTGTTCTTTAATGTCAACATTGGACTAGATGCAATTGTCAAATAATGTAACAACTGGGACACAGATGCTGATTAGTCGAGGGTTGAACTACTCTGGATATTTCTACTGGATAGGAGTTAGAGCCCTTGTGGGCTTCATCCTTTTGTTCAACTTTGGGTTCACTCTTGCTTTAACCTTCAAAAAGAGTACGACTCTCTGGCTACACGGCCTTCCCACTCCCCTCCACCCCCACTCCCCTTTCTTCATTGTAACATTATCTTTCCAATCCACTAGTATAACTCAGTACTAGGTGTTCCTTTGATTAACAGTTCAACTAGAATAATCTACCATTCAATAGCTCTTGATAATTAACAGTTCCTCGAGTGGATGGTAACAACACCAAAACAACCTGATAGGCTTGATAAATGACTAAATGTACAAATTAAGGAGATCAATTGAAATTCATAATTCAATATATATTTACATGTCAGTCATCCATTCCAGCTAATGGAGCTTCGAGCTTCGAGGGCTTTTGTCTCTCGTGAGAAGCTCCATCAACTTGAAGGCCATAACACATTTGATTCACCAACAATGAACCCTCAAGAATTTATGAAATCTGGTATGTAATTATTTTATCTAGTATTTATTAGATATAACATCATTATTGTAATTGATATCAATATCTTGTTATCTTGCAAAGCAAATGTCTGGCCTTCTTTTTTGAGGTTTATGGAGTTTTTATCTAGATTTTGTTGTAGAGAGTAGAGACACAAAATGAGAAAGAACAAGAGAATGAAATAAACGAGATATACAAAAGGAGGGTTCATGTTCAATATTCCCCTGACACCTTTTTAGTCTATTTAGTTTCTATTCATGGTCATTTTATAGATTAGTACAAGCCTTTGTTGGCAATTACTAAAAGGCCCTGATATAGTAAAAAATACAGAATTAAACTATAACTCTCAACAGTTTAAAAACTGATTGAGTACCAATTTGACTATTGTTTTACACCATTTCATGTCTCTTCCTTAGGTGACTTGATCTTCATTACAATACAGTTCAAAGATTATTTGATATTGATAAAGTCATTGAGAATTAAAATAATGGTTAGCTGAACAACTGACCATTAAAATTGTGCTTTGCATAATTCATACCAGTCTAGATTCTTGTGTTGTTAGATCTAAAACTAGTAATGTATTGCCAAAATGAAGATTGTTGTAGTTGGCTTATTTTTGTAAATTGGCGACAACATATTTGTCAAAAGAAAATTAACTATAATATTGTTCTTCACAGGTAAGATGGTGTTGCCTTTTATCCCCATCACCGTGTCATTTCAGGATTTAAGTTACAACATTGATATGCCTATGGTAAGTTTTACTATATAAAAAAATTGCATGTTCATATTACTTGATTATATGCATCTAACCTAAACTGTACTGCAAAAATTGCACACTAAACGTAGCAGAAATTCATGTGCAATTCTTATAATGTAGGAAATGAGAGAACCAGCAGGCTATCCAGAAAAAAGATTACGGCTTTTACATAACATAACAGGCGCATTTCGACCAGGTGTTCTTTCAGCGTTAATGGGGGTTACTGGAGCAGGTAAAACAACCTTACTGGATGTGCTTTCAGGGAGAAAAACAGGAGGTTACATTGAAGGAGAGATACTAATTGGTGGATATCCTAAGGTGCAGCATACGTTTGCAAGAATATCAGGTTATTGTGAACAGACAGATATCCATTCTCCACAAATCACTGTGAAGGAATCAGTTGCTTATTCAGCTTGGTTGCGTCTACCGGCAGAAATCAGTGATATAACAAGACTTGTGAGTTAATTTGTTTTGTTTGATTCCAGATCTAATATTCATATATACCATCTAATAGTAAATAAAACAAAGGTGATCGCCCTAATGTTGCTTCATCTAGGCCTTTGTGAATGAGGTGATTGAAAGTTTGAAACAATAGAGCTTGACTCTATAAAGGATATGCTGGTCGGATTACCAGGATTGAACGGCCTGTCGAATGAACAAAGAAAAAGGCTAACTATAGCTGTGGAGTTGGTATCTAACCCATCAGTGATATTCATGGATGAACCCACCTCCAGTCTTGATGCCCGTGCTGCAGCAATTGTCATGCGTGCTGTTAAAAATATTGCTCAGACTGGTCGAACTGTTGTCTGTACTATTCATCAGCCAAGCATTGATATTTTTGAAGCCTTTGACGAGGTATTTCTCTTTTTCTTAAAGATAACCGAGTTTCTTTCATTCTACCAAAACACCTTAATTGTTTCTAGCTTTCAAACTCACAGATTGATATCCTCATTTTTTGCTCGACTTTTTCAGCTAATTTTGATGAAGCGAGGAGGGGAATTGATCTACTCAGGGCCTCTTGGTCGACACTCATGCAAAGTTATTGAATATTTTGAGGCAAGTTTTATGGTGCTCAGAATGAAGGAAATAGAATTAGAACCTACTAATTAAAAAGGGTACTGTTAATTTGAACTCACGAAATAATTTTCAGAGTATACCTGGAGTACCAAAAATTAGAGAGAACTACAATCCGGCAACATGGATGCTATGCTAGAAGCCAGCTCTACATCAGTTGAGACACAACTTGGAATAAATTTTGCACATATTTATAAGGAATCAAATCTATATAAGTGAGTTCTGACAACTTTCTAGTATTAAAAGGCAGTAATATAAAATTGACACTCACATATATATATATATGATGGACATTAGCATTTATCTATATACGAGCAAACCAGGAATAGCTTGATGGCTTAAAATTTCTGTTATGTGCTCTATATTTTATATTTTGTGCTCTATACGTTTCCTTTTCTTTTGGCTTCTTGCAAATTGAGAAAAAAAAAATAAATCTATTCATTTTTGTCTTTCTGATAAGATCTTAGTAGTCTATCAGTTAGCGCAGCACCAATATTAATTTCTTCCGGAGCACTTAAATCACGTCATGATAACCCTCAAGCCAAATAATACAATAATTACTGCTTCATTTTTGCAATTTTGATTACATGTTTATTGAAGGGAGAATGAGATTCTAGTGAAACAACTAAGCACACCTCTACCGGGGTCAAGCAATCTTAAATTTGAGACCCTTTACCCTCAAAAATTCTGGGTGCAGTTCAAGGCTTGTTTGTGGAAGCAATCCTTAACCTATTGGAGAAGCCCTCACTACAATATGGTTCGCATAATGTTCATGTTCATGTCATCTGTCATCCTTGGTTTATTGTTTTGGAAACATGGAGGCAACATGTAAGTTTCTTTTATCCTACAAGTAAAAAAATAATAATAATTAATGATAAAAGTAATCTTACTGGCCCTCACACCGCCCTCCTCCCCCCACCCCTGCCCAACCAGGTGGAGGAAGAATATAATTTTTTCTGTTCCCCACATTATGCACTTTCTCATATTTATGAATATTAATTATTTTAAAATATGGGATTTATTAGTGGAAATATTTCTTGTACAGTAATAAAAATATCTAATAATCAAATTCGATGTCCATACAATAAAAAAAATGTAGAATGAACACTGTAGCTAGTACGAAAACGGACATACTGTATGCATGTAGGCTAACATGTCCTCATTTCACTCCTTACCCCTCTCCATTAGAAAAAAAAAAAAAAAAAAAAAAAAAAAGGAAAAAGAAAGAGCAAAAAACCCTGGCTATCAGAGAAATACATGTAGGGCAGACAGGGAAGAGGATCACCTCAATTCTTTTTTGCTAATTTTTAGTAAAATCTCATAAATCATAATATTTTTAAATTATCACATTTTTTTCAGAAAAAGCCAACAAGATTTGTTCAATATATTGGGTTGCATGTACTCAGCGACAGTGTATCCTGGGATAAGTAACAGTCAATCTGTAATTCCGTTTATTTCTGTTGAACGTATCGTCTTCTACAGAGAAAACTTTGCTGGAATGTACTCATCTTGGGCTTACGCTTTTGCTCAGGCACCTTCTCTTTACTCTTTTCATTTTTATTTCCATCCGTAATACAGTAACACATTTTATGCTATCAGTTGGACATCTTTGCATTGTAACCAAAGTCACAATTTTCATTTCGAGTTTGGGCCGTCAACTTTGAAAACCATGATCAGGATGTGGATTCTGATAAGGTTTATTCTCCAGGTCCAATTTCAGAGTTTAGGTGGGAATGAATTAATAATATGTTTGGAATTTAACAAGATAATTTTATTATATTGCACGAGATATTTCAAAATACGGAATTAAAGAAAAGGTCTAGTTCTGTGAATTCTATTTCAATTTTTTATTTTTCAAATTATGGAATCTATTTTTTTAATCTTGGAATTTGGATTAATCATATTAAATGTTTGTTTTAATTCATAGTGAATATTGGAATACCACATTAAAAATTTAACTGCGGAATTCAAATACTTTTATGTGAAAGCAGAGACAATTAATGAAAGAAAAGAGATTCACATTAATGCAAAAAAATGGTAAGAGTTACTTACCATAAAGCCAATATATATGTGTGCATTTGTTGGCACGTTGCAGGTTGCAATAGAGATACCGTACGTGTTGTTTCAAGTAGTGCTGTTTATGATCATAGCATACCCGGCCATCGGTTTTGCATGGACGGCAGCAAAATTCATGTGGTTCTTCTACGCCATGTTCTGCACACTTCTGTACATGACATACCTCGGGATGATGCTCACTGCCATGACTCCCACTCTTCAGCTCGGCACCATTGTGCAGTCTGCTTTCAACCAGTTTTTCAACCTCTTCTCCGGCTTCATCATTCCTCGACCGGTAGCTAAAATCCCATCTCTCTGAGTGTGCAGATTGTTGCTTAAATTTGTATTTTTATAGAGGAGCGTTCCGGTGCCAACATTTTTCGCTGCCCCCTGTTGTCACGAATCACAGGCCGTTAGATTAAAACGTGATAAACGGTCAGGATTTCGATTTTCTTAAGCCACTTTATCGCTTTCTAAGAAATAAAACAACGAAAGAAAAAGAAAATAAAACAACGAAAGAAAGAGAATTGAAGCCTTCCGACTGCCCCATTCCTCCGCCGACGGCGCGATCTTTTCTCAACTCACCTCTCTCCGACTCTCTCCCTCTCCGTCACTTTAAATTGATCTCTCGCCTACTCTCGCCTCCGCTGTGACGACTCCAATCACTCTTGCTCGAACCCTAGGTTCTCCGCCGCCTCACTGTAGCCGTCGTACTACTGTCAAAATGAGAGGTGACAATACCTCTCCTAATCGTACATTGATTTAATTTGTTTTTGTGTAAAATAAATGAATTTGCTTGACTTGGCTTAGTTGAATTTGTTTGACAGTGGTTATACATACAAGTCACAACTGAGGTTCTGCTAGTTTACAAATAAAATTTCCCCTACTTATAAATAACGAAGGGGATGGTAGGATGTTCATATTTAGGTAAGGATTCAGTTGATTTACAGAAACATGAGAACCATACAAGGCACAAAAAGGATATTGTAGCTGTATGTCAAGTATTTTGGCATAAAATTCACCCTTTTCCATGGCCGTGGGGGCAACATAACATAGGCTGTGGATCGGTGTGCTCACTTATCTGACCATGAAGTTTGAGCCTCATGGTTCTGTCATGGTTCATTCATATACATGTCTTCTTCATGTTCACCTACTACTACTAATAACAATAATGATGAATCATTGATAATATTCTTATATGATTTTTTTGATGGTTTTAAACCAGGGTACACTGAGGTCGACCAACAGAGACATATGGTTATGGCCAAAATCGGTCTTTGCGTGCCATCCCATGGATCTTTGTGTGGACCCGGAGCAACTTTGTGTCGCTTGCTCGGGGTCTGGCACCAGCCTGAGGCATGAACGCAAGTAGGGGTACCAACTACCAAGACAACCTGTGCCATGTACTAAGAGTGACTGTTCTTCCAGTCAACTCTGGACTATATCGAGATGGTATTGTCGAAGGTCTAAATGCACATAACAAAGTACTACGACGATTGAGAGCTGACTGCCATATCTAAACCCCATGAACATGCTTTTATGTCATGCTTAAAGTCAAGATCTTGAAGTGCCTTAGGCATGTCGAGGATGATTCCACACTTAGAGATGTAATCTGTAGTTGTTGTAGATTATGTATGAATATTATGTAACCTGTTATATTTGTGCCATTCTTATGGAGTGAGAAAAAGGACTAGGGGTCACCATGATAGGCTATGTATATATCATAAGGGTTGCGTTTTTGTTTTTTATTTTTAAGAGTAGGATATAAAACTATGTACTTGAACTTGCTTTCCTTTTATTTAATGAAATTTTGATAGTCTGAAGTTGATGCTATTCATTTTTTAAAATCAATTTGATGCTCTTCGATACTGCTACATGTAATCAGTTTAAATGCATTTCTGGTTTTGGAAAACAATATGATGCTCCTGAGGTGTTCAATTTCTAAAAATGATTTTATGATAATGTATCAAAACGCTAAACAATAATGGAAACAGTAAAGCTGCAACAATTTAAACACTACAAGCATGGTTTAGTGCTGATTCTCCATTTGCATTCTTGAAAAAAAATTGTCAAAGCCATCTGTCTTATTGTACAAACTACAAAGGAACAAAGGAAATGAAAAAAAAAATTACATCTCTACATCTATCTCTCTATACTTCTAATTTGCATGTATCGACTCTAACCATGTAACTAAAGATGCAATAAAATATCAAACAAAAAAACTTCTCCTCTTTATGCCTTGTTGCTATCACCCTGCCATCGTATCGACCCCAACAATTAGCTACATGCCAGTAACAGACCGGGCCAATCCATGGCTATTCCAGTTGCAAATGTCTGAAGCAGATGATGACAACGACTCATCTATTACAACAGCCAAAGCTACAATTAAACAATGAAATATAGTAAGCTTCTAATCAGACATGACAGAACAAAACACAGCTTGATAAATATACTGCTAAAAAAGATGTTTTTTAAACGAGTTATATTTTACAATGGATATCCCTATTTTACTGACAATCAGATATGACAGAACACAATACAACTTGATCAATTATATAAACTGCTTAAATAGATGCTATTCTAAATGAATCCCTTTAGTGATACTGGTATCAATTGTTGAACTCATACATATACATTAGTTGAAAACTAGAAAATAATTACCAAGTTGGACCACCTGAAGAGTTGCTTTTAGCTCATGACAGTCCATCATGCACAAGAAATTTTATTTACTGGCATCTTAACAAAAGATTATTTTAGAGATACCAGCAAATTATTATAGTAAACTTATAAAAAAAAACATCATTATGCTCAATTTTAACAGAATTACAAGGTCTAACTTTGTTCATTACCAAGAGAGTATACAACCACACAAAATTGTAGTAAAAATAATAGTAGGCTAATGACAAAAGACCGTTCAATAGGAAAAAAAAAAAAAGAAATCAAATTCAGTTGTTGCTTGTAGGTAAGTATGCAACGATTTAGCAATTAGTTTATTAATAACTTCCTACTATCAATCAAGAAAATTCAATTAAAGCCTAACTGATTATAACTATTGTCAACCAAATGTAATCAGCATACTTAAGAGATACTCTCACCTCTGTAAACAATTTTCATGGCAGTGTGAGGCGGTAGAGAAACTAGGTTTCGAGCGAGAGTGATTGGTAGCAGGAAGGTAGAGGTGGGAGAACGAGTACGAATCACAAGAGAAGGGAGTTCGAGTGAGGAGGAGGGAGAGAGCCAGAGGTAGAGAGTCGGGAAGAAACCGAACCGTCGGTGGAGGACGAGAGCTAGGGGGCAGAAGGCTACGGAGGTTCTATTTTCTCTTTCACTCTTATTTTTTTCTTTTTACAGAGCGATAGAATTTTTAACAAACTACTATCCAGACCGCTCATCTAACTTCGATCCAACGGTCAGTGATTTGTGACAACTGGGGGCAGCGAAAATCGTTGGCAGCGGAACGCTCCTCATTTTTATAATGTGTTGAACCAAATTAATTAATTAATTTGCAGCAAATTCCGGGATGGTGGATCTGGATGTACTACACATGCCCGTCAGCCTGGAGCCTGAATGTCCTCTTCACATCCCAGTACGGAGACATCACCACACAAATATCTGCCTTTGGGGAGAGGAAATCCATGTCGCAGTTCCTAGAAGATTATTTCGGGTTCCACCATGACCGTTTAGCGCTTGCCGCTGTAATTCTTTTACTATATCCCATTGCTTTTGCCACTCTTTTTGCTTATTGCATAGGAAGAATCAACTTCCAGAAAAGATAGGTGAAATTCTTGAAGAGATTAAAATTTTTGCTGATGGTAGAGATTAAAATTTTCACTGATGGTATTCATTGTTCGTCTAAAAGGTTATATAATGATGTCATGGGATATCAAGCACAAAAATTTCTGTACAAGAAATTCCCACTGGTTAGACTTCCTATGGAAAATTAAGAAGTCCAATTTGTACAATTTATTCAGAATATTGCTTTAGTATTTGTCATTGATACAATAATTGTTGCGTCACTGTGGTGGTGTATTATATTTTTCCTTTGTCCCTCGGTCCTAATCGTCCAATTATTTTTTTTTTTTTTCGATTGTGAGAGTAGGCAATAGAACTTAAAATAACTTTCCATATTAAAGTTGAAGGAAAGCCATTGGTTTTGATCCAACCCCACCCAACCCAGGCCTGGTCCTTCTCTAAAGAGATTATTTATTTATTTGTTTTGTTCTAAATGTTCTCTCATTGCATTGTCGCTCCCAATAATAAGAACCCTTAATTTGACCAGAAAGTTAAAACCCATAAGCAGGCTAAACAGATGACCAAAATAGAAGTCATCTGATTTGCATGTAATTGTATAAAACTAAAGCCATAATTTGGCCAAAACTTAACCAAATAACCAATAAAAATCATAGTTCATTCTATTTGCATGCTAGTCTCCTGACTCATCCTACCAAAGTTGTATGTAGCAGAACTTGAATGAGAACATTGAAAATTAAAGGTACCTCAGATTTAACTGACTTCCCTTGAATCCTTTCTACTTGCTTTTGAGCATTCCTCACAGCAGTATCCATATCATCTACAATTGACGGTTCAAAAATTTATTTAGAGAAGCACAAGGAAAAATTAGGAATTCTGCTAGTATATAACCTACATATACCAACACTTGCTCACATTAGTTAGCATATATGCCAGCATTTAACTACTCGGTATGTTACTAAGAGGGAACACAAATCAGAATCCGGGATAAAGGATAGATATCGATCAAATATAACTCCAAAAGACAAGAGCTAGAGGCAATGTTAAAAATACTGATCAGACCAGGAATAACAAGTCATTTAAACTCAAAAGTTGGTTAACTACTTGGAGGATTGTTTCAATTTTGATCTAAGGTGAGAATTGGACTTAGCTATTTGATAGTTTGTCGAATATTCTTTCGCACGGACTGAGATTACGAAGGAGAGTGAGTGAAATTTCTATTTGGAAATGGGAAAATGAGGGAACGAAGAAACAAATAAAATAACATAATATTTTAGAAGCCTTTTATCTTCTTCTTCTGCAAGTTCAATTCGAAGAAGAAAGAGAGAAGAGAGAATGTTGATACAAAACAAGAGAGGAATGCTAGCCAAATAATGGAATTTGGGAATTGCGAGGTTTAACCTGATTCAATTTCAATGTCTCCGCTTCTCCAGGGAACAAAAACGGGTTTAATTTTGCTGAATTACTTCTGTCCATTATTATTTATTATTTTCTTGCATCGGGTAAGAATTAGGCTCTGATTGGAGGACTGAACCGCAAATTTAAGGCGAGAAATGGAAATGGAATTTATTTTTCTGTGATCGGAACCAACGAAAGAGGAATTCTACTATGATGTTTTTGGGCCCTGTGAATTTTATTATTTGATTGGAACCTCAACGGAGGAATTCTATTCCGGCGAGAATTTCGGCCCTGTGAATTCCGTCCAAAACTAAAAAATTTGACGAAAATTCTTTTCTTCTGGAATGTTCTTGGGCTGGGAAAAAAATTGAAAGGTTTATGACCGAAAAAATTATAACTAACTTTAATTAATTTAGAAATTATAAAATAATCTATTTTTAATTAATTTTTTAAAAATGACTGCGCAGTAAAACTAATTCTGCTTAGTTTCGGAATCTCAGATTCCGAAACTAAACCTGCCGACATTTGTGCGGGAAAATAGCTAGTTTCGGAATCTCAAATTCCGAAACTAGAAATTCCGAAACTAGCTACTTTCCCGCTCTTAGTGACTATTTAATCAATTATTTCACTATTTAACCACTATTTAATCAATTATTTGCCCGTTATATATAACCCCCACCCCTCGTCCCTTTCATCTCTCCTCTCTCGTCTCTCGCATCTCCGAAGAGCATCAGGTAAGTTTTTATTTTGTTTTATATTTTAATTTAATTATTTATTTTATTTAGATAAAATTTGTTAATATTAGAAAAAATAGAGAAAATATTTGAAAATTTTGAAAAAATCTGAAAAAAATTTTATTATTTGTTATGTATAATAATAATATAATTTTTGAATTTTTAACGTGATATAATAATAGAAAATTGCATTAAAAATTAGGTTAATATTAGAAAAAATACAAAAAATATTGTTAAAATATTGGAAAATTTTGAAAAAATAAGAAAAAATTCCTTTATATATTATGTATAATAATAATATAATTTTTGATTTTTTTACATGATATAATAATAGAAAATTGCATAATAAATTAGGTCAATATTAGAAAAAATAGAAAAAATATTGGAAAAATTAGAAAAAATTCTATTATTTGTTATGTATAATAATAATAATATAATTTAGAAATATTGTAAAAATATTGTAGAAATATTGGAAAAATGTTAAAAGATATTATAAATAATATGTAAAAAAAATATTGTAAAATTATTTTGACAGATTATAATAATTTAGAAATACTTTAAAAATTAGAAAAATTAATACTAAAATTGGATAATTCGTTTAGGTTGATATTATTTTTTTAAAATGTACAGAAAATATCTTACAAGAAGAGCAGTTGAATTCAACTTTGAGAGATATGGAGAAGGGAAAAGCGAAGGTTGATGCAAAAGTTGACAATACTCCAATACTCAAAAAACGAGGAGAAGTCGAATTCAATTTTGAGTGACGATGAAGATGGTGTAATTACAAAAAAACCAAGAAAACTAATGCATGTACGAAATTACAGGGCACTTTTCAAGCTTCCTGCCAAAAAGATGAAAGACAGTCCGAAAGAAGAACCAAGTGTTAACACTCCGAAAGAAGAACCGAGTGTTAACACTCCTGAAGATGATTGAATGCCTTAACGTTCTCTTTATTTGTGGAAAAACTATTGTGTTGTTTAATTATCATCTTGTTAACATATGTGATCTTTATATGTATTTTGTTAACTGTTTGTTTAATTTTAATCTTGCTGACATTTTGTGTGGTTTAGTTGGTTGTTTAATCTTTACATGAGGTTATTTTTTTAAAAATTTTTGTAAGCATAAAACTAAAGAGATATATAAAATATGAAATATAAAAATCACAATACGAGATATATAAAAAAACACCCAAGTACGAGATGAAAATATCATAACAATGTCATACAAAAAGAGATACAAAAATCCTAATTCCGTCCATCACGACGGTAATTCCCCGTTGCCGGGGAATAATCAATATATGCGCCTGGTGGCTGTCGGCGCTGTCGGCCGCGAGCAAGTCCTGGAGTGGGAACTGGAGTGGGAACTCGAGGAGGTCTACTAGATGATGCCCCAGGATGACCTGACTGTGGACTGTATCCAGGAAATGGAGACTGATACCGAGGGTGCGACTGAGAGAAAGTCAACAACGGATCATCATCTAAGGGAATACCGTATGTCTGGAAATAAGCATCAGCCTGAGTCTGGTACTGACTCTGCAGAGGCTGCTGCATATAACCCCCTCCATACTGACTCTGCTGCATATAACCCCCTCCAAACTGCGTCTGAGTCTGGTACGGAGAATAAGGAGTATGCTGGGTGGGGTGCTCTGGAGGGTGTGGCTGAGAATAAGGTGGAGGTGGAGGTGGAGGTGGAGGTGGAGGTGAAGGCTGTGGCTCAGCAGTCTCAGGCTCAGCAATCTCAGGCTCAGCAATCTCAGGCTCAGATGGTCGGGTATGAGAGCGTCTGCTCTGAGTGATCGGCTGACTAGGGCGCGGAACATCAAAAAATGAATCGAAATCATGCAAACTGAAATCACCTTGTTACACATAAAAGCAGTCATAATGTTAGAAAATAATTTTGAAAAAGAAGAACATAAGAAGAATAACACAATAATATTAGATTAAGTTTGTGATATACCTGCATGAACCGATGCTCCTCCCAACCGGGCTCCGGAAGCTCCTCCTCGTCAGATGACGTATCAGGTATGGATGCGATGTCCGTCGGAAGACCCTTGGACTCTAATACATGAGGTATCCGATGAGGCTCGCCGACAAGATTCAATGTTGTGCTGCAACTAGTAAGCAGCGTCTTTCCAGCACGTCTGAATCCCTTCTTCACCGCCCATGCACATGCTCGAAGCACGTCTCTCAAAGTATGCTTAACCTGTTTAACCAATGTTAGCCATCAAATTATATTTGAAATCGGTTATTGTGAATGGTTATTGCATCAAAATGAACTCACCAAAGCCACGTGTGCAGGACTGTCGCGAAGGTACGACATATCGGCGACTGGAGCTGTCTCTGTCTCCTCGGGAATATGTACGACATACGCACCCCCATGTACCCTCAGCCAACGTAGATACGTGGCCTCAATAGCAGCGCTCTACGGCCGCTCCTCCCTGACCCTAGCCTGTGCCATGTCACCCCACATGCCTACCTCCGTCTCGAAAACGCCACGCCAGTCTCTGTTTCGATAGGTGGTGAACATGTATCCCATCAGCTGCGACATCCTCTGCCAAGCCTGTTTTATTTAGAAAATATATTAAGTAAATATATTAAGTAATAATAAGTAAATATAGGAGTGAAAAATATATTTTATTGTACCTCAGGTCGAGGTGACGGCACTGTCTGGTACAGCATGAACTGGTGCATGACACGATCGGCGTAGTGCCACATCACCATCCAGTAATGAATGCACGGGATACGGACAACAAACAAGCTCGGATCAACCTGAGCATAAAATGTATGAATTTAAAAAAATAAAAATTATATTATTATTATACATAACATATAATGCAATTTTCTACTATTATATTATTATACATAACATATAATGCAATTTTCTATTATTATAACATGTAAAAGAATAATATATTCATTGCAAACCTGAGCATAACGAGGCATGAGGGCCCTCATATGGTCATAAGGCCTCCAATGGACGTGCTCGGGTCTGATCTTCATGAGAACGTCCCGAGCATAATCCATTCCGGATGAGTAACCAGGGCCTTGATACTTCTTAGATCTGTGACGTGTAGTCCATCTCCTGCAAATATTTGAACATGTTTGTTTAGTTATCTTATTTTTAAATGTAAATATTTGAACATATTTGAACATCTTCTGCAAATATTCAAAAGTGTTTAAAAATTTAATCTCAAATGCAATGAACATACCTCCCGTAAGGTGCACAGGTATCAATAGATGGTAGACCCCAGTCGCTAAAATCATACGTGATCGTCGGCCGACACAAACTCAATCGCGCATACGACCAGAACTGCAGAAGTAACCACGGAGCCCCGATGTTCGTACTGTTATTTATTGCTGCAGTGTCCAAACCTCTATATAAAGCAGCAAGTGTGGCCGCACCCCAATTGTACACTCCCTGAGAGGGAGCAGTACGAAGATCCTACAAATATTTACAAATTTCATTTATGTCAGGCAGTCAATTATGGCAAAACAAATGTACATATTATAATAATTAACAGAACTCATAAAGATTTTATAAAAATCTACTAACCCGCAAAAGATCGAGATAAAAAGCCGGAACAGAGTCCCCCGTGGCATCCGGAAATAACGTGCAACCAATAAGCTCTAGTACGAATGCCCGTGTGTATCTATCAATCTGATCCTCATCGTCGAGGACAACATCCTTCCAAATCTTTCGCAGCTTCGTAAATTTAACGCAATGTTTTTTCCTGCATTTCGACTTTATTGTTAGAACAAAACATTAAGTTTATTATAAAGTACACAATAAGTTTTATAATTTTCTTACTTTCTATTTTTTTCTCGGAAGCACTTTTCCACTTCCTCCTGCGATGTGTCCCACGGCAACGCATATGTCGAAAGAAGCTCGATATAATCGAAATGACAACGACCCGTCACGACTCGGCCAGTCAAGACGGGTAAACCATATAAAAATGCCACATCCTGCATGATAGTTCAAATACTATTAGTATACATATAAATCATAACACAAGTAACATGAAATTTACTTATAAAATATCACGTACCTCTAGACTAACAGTCATCTCGCCGACATGCGGAAAGTGAAACGTGTGGGTCTCCGGCCTCCAGAACAAGGCCAAACCCTGCACAAGCGTATGATCCACAGGCATATGACCAAGCTGAACGACGTGGATCAACCCAAGTGTCGTCAGATGCTGGTCCACCTGAGGAGTCCTAGCCATCATCGGCTTGTGCACCAGTGGATGTCATTTCTTTATTTATCAGAAAAAAAAAATTAGAGACTATATTGATTTGAAGTTGATTTTCAAATAGTAATGAAAAAAACAAAATAACATACATCAGGGCCACGAAGCTGGTCTTGTTGCAAATGCAACAGACGATCAGCACCAGGAGGAGGAGGAGGAGGAGGAGGAGAGGAAGAAGAAGGGCCCGCTGAGGTAGAAGCGCCGGCTGAGGTAGAAGCGCCGACATCAGCAACACCAGAGGATCGGTCCGTAGCCTCGGGCACGGCTGAAGTAGAAGCCTGAGGATCGGTCCGTAGCTTCGTAGATCTCTGTGAAGCTGGAGACGTTCTTCTTCTCGGGGGCATTTTCACTTAATAAAAAAAAATTCAATTTCAGAAATCTAACAAAATTTCGGCAGCATCTCCCCTGTACCGGGAGGGTTTCCGAAAATTTCTTTACCCAAATGCCCCCTAAATAAACCCATTTCAAACCAAGCAATCATATCATATCACAATCGACAATCATATTCAATATTCAAAATAAAAAACTATCATATCATATCATACCAAGCAATAAACTATTCTAAATTACATACATTAACTATGCAAAATAAATAAATTAATGAATAAAAATACTCACCTCGATCGACAAATGCTACTGAAATAGGAAATTCGAATCTTGAATCTTGTTTGAAATTTTCTGCACATTGAAAACCAAAACAATATATCAACCTATAAGAATTGTCCAATTTTTCTATTAATTTTACTAATTTTTCTATTGATTTTCCTTGATTTTAAAATAATTTTATGTTATTATAATATGTACAAATATCAAAATATATATTATTAATTTACATAACAAATAATATAATTTAATATGATTTTTTAATTTTTTTATATTTTTGGAATATTTTTCCTATTTTTTCTGTTATTAACCTAATTATTTAAACAATTTTTTATTATTATAAGATGTAAAAAATATAAAATTTGCTAAAATATTTTTTTTCCTAATGAATAGAATTTAATCTGATTTTTAAATTATATTTTTTAAATATTTTTCCTTTTTTTCTATTATTAACCTAATTTTTTAATGATTTTTCTATTATTACAACATGTAAAGTAAAAATTTTTGCTAAAATATATTTATCCTAAATAATAGAATTTAATCTGATTTTTTTATAATTTTTTTGATATTTTTTGAATAATTTTCCCATTTTTTCTATTATTAAACTAATATAACTAAATAAAATAAATTAATTAATTAATTAAATAAATAAAAAAAAACGTACCAGAGAGAGGCTCTTCGGAGGAGGATGAAAGGGACAGAGAGAGAGTGGGAGAGGGGTCTCCGCTATATATAATAAGCGGCATTCTAGTTTCGGAATCTCAGATTCCGAAACTAAGCAGAATTAGTTTCGGAATCTGAGATTCCGAAACTGCGCAGTCATTTTTAAAAAATTAATTAAAAACGGATTATTTTATAATTTCTAAATTAATTAATCTGAGATTCGAAGTGTTAACACTCGGTTCTTCTTTCGGACTGTCTTTCATCTTTTTGGCAGGAAGCTTGAAAAGTGCCCTGTAATCTCGTACATGCATTAGTTTTCTTGGTTTTTTTGTAATTACTGTTGGAGTTATGTCCTAGAAGTCAATATTTAATGACTTATTTTCTTAGTTTATGTTAATGATGATATTTGATCATTTGTTCCTAGAGTTTATTATTGACAGATCATTCAGGTTGAGGATCTGAATTGTAGATCTCTGTGGATCATTCATTAGAATGACAATAATAAATCTAAATCGTCCATAATCTTGATAATTAACAAGGAACATTAATTATCATAAAAGATTAGTATGCAAGTTAAGTGATGATTAAGTTCTACAAATCATAGGTAAGGAGTTACCAACTTAATTGCATATGTGTATGTTATTGGAACATAGTACAGGACTTGACCCAATGAAATAAACATATGGATTGTGTTATGTGTCATTGTTTATTTCATATGAGTTTGATTCTAAGTTTGAGATGTTCACCTTTTCCACATGAGGATAGGTTCAATAAATATCGTCTAACGTTGATTCCTGATAAAGGCTGCTATAAGGACTTTATTTATGTTCTCTTGAATTGTGCGGGGAAAAGTTGTTCATCAAGAAAACCGTATGTCCCTCATTAGTATACCTAGTGAGTGATGATATCTGTTTGGGCCCCTTGATGGAGTTGGATCGTATGCATGCAAACTAGACGATCAACTCTAGATTAAGAAATGTATAATCTGCAAGAATGACACATTCCTATCTTGGATTATACAAAGATATCGTGTGACATAAGAATCAAACAAAGAAATACTTTTATTTCTTATGCAGGATTGAGATATTGTAACGGTACATTATTTATACGAATTGGGAGTCATAACGTGTTGCTAGATACCGCTTATGATTATTGGAAATAAATAACGATTTATTTCCATGGCCAACATAGTATAAATCCTCAAATAGGGTCGCACAAATAGGATTCTAACCACTTGGTGCATTTATTGTTTATTCACAATAATGTGTATTGTGAAATGTGATAAGTTAATTAATTAATTATATACCGTTATGAACCGTTATAATTAATTAAATTAAAAGGATCATATGGAAACAATATAATGCATTAGCTAATCATAGATTAATTATTAATGAGTTAATAATTAATTATGTTCAACTTACTTTAATTAGTTTGAGCTAATTGGGCTTCTATTTAATTGGTTAATTAAAGGCCCGATTTAAGGAAGAATGAAGAGACAATTAAAGGAGATTCATTAATTGGTGAATTAATGAATAAAGGCCTTTTATTAAGATGGCCCAAGAGAGCCCATTAGGTGGCCTCTTAGGGTGGATGGCATACTTGTAAATAGTATGAAAATTGGATGAGAGTGGTTGGCTATATAAAGGGGTCTCTTTGGGAGAAAACCCTAGCCGTCATCTCTCTTTCTCTCCCCTCCCTTGCGCCTCCACCTAGAAGAGAGATTTTTCTCTCTTCTCCATGGCTCTTCCCTTCCTCTCTTAGCTCATGTGTTGAGCATCCCACCTCTCTTCCTCTCCATTAAATAGTTAATTAAGAGAAGCAAGGTGATTAGCAAGAGGTTCAAGAGAACTAGCATTCTCTTTGAGCTTGGTGGTGGGTCCTTGGTGGACTAGAGGCGGCCATAGATGGTGGAGATGGTGGAGCACGCACCCCATCGACTCCCATGCCATGGATTCGAGCCTCATGAATACAATTTCATGAGAGGTACAATTTCTCCTATTTTCTCTCTTGATTTAATGTGTGAATGCTTTAGCACTAGATCCTTGTCTTGCTTGATGTTTAATGGAGATTAATTAGTTGTAATTGATCTAAAAATTAAAATATGAGCATTTCCTAACAGTGGTATCAGAGCTATGTTCGTGCTTAAGGTTTTTCACACTTAATTAAGTGAGAATTCGTAATTAATTAAGTTAATTAGTGATGTGCATGCTTGCTGGCCCTGGAAAGGCTGTTTTCTGTCTTGTTGCTTGTTTTTCGTGGTGTAAACCTCTCTGAAATTTTTTTCTTCTTATTGGAGGTTGTAGCCCTTTGAGTTGTGATTGTTTTCCCACTGGAATCATTGAAATTCGATTTAAAATGGATTTTAGTGATTTAAACGGTAACGGTGCGCAGATCTGTTATTCTGCTGCACAGTTCTGTTGTTGTGGTTGGTAACAAATAAGTTTGTATACAAAGTACCTGTAACTTTTAGATAGGATTATTCTAAACTTGATTCTCTTTCTGGATATGTAAATTTTGTTGCATATTTCGGATATTATGTGGGCGTTCAAGGATAAAAAGTGATGAAGTTATCAGATCTGTTTTTTCAAACAAACTGATTGTTTTGAAAAACTGTACTTATTGAGAAACTTTTATGGAAAAGTGTTGAAATGGAAATGTTCTCCTTTAAGTCTGGAATCTGTGAAAATTAATTTCATAGATTTTCATTGAGATTTGATACCTCAACCGAGTGAAACCTTTTTGGTCGACGGTCTGTTCCAGAACAGGATACCTTGCTTAAATGCTTGTTATCTCGTTGATCTTGAATATAACTTGTAGATTTTCTTTTCATGGAATGATAGCCTATTGTATGTAGTATTTTTCTATGTAAATTTTTTGCTAGAAAAATATCAAGGGGATGATCATACAGATCAAAAGGTTGAGACCCATAACAGAATTTTATCTAACGGTGCTTCGCGCACAATCTGAGGATTTGTCTTTTTTGGTTCTCCCTGATGGTAATTGATCTCTCCTTGAGATTTTTACAGGTAATCACAATCTTTGTAAGGAGTTCTCTGGATTTATTTCAGATTTTTTGGAGACCGAATTATTTTGAATTTTTTCGGGTCCCGAATTTCGTATTTTAATTAGTTAAAATAGTTTCTAATTAATCAATTTATTGAAATGTTAATTAGAAGACTCCTTAAATACCCTCCTTTCAGTTTTGATGGTTGGATTTAATTTAAAAGGGCTTAAACAATTAGTTGTTAATGTTAAGCCTTCTTTGCATTCGAAAAACTTGAGCAACAAGTATGCACAAAGATTCTAATTAATGAAATTAATTAAGAGCAAGTGAATCATGTATATTGTATATGTGCTAACTTTGTTTTGTAGGAGGATGTGGGTTTGATATGGCTCAAGATGTCAATGCCTTGTGTGTTGTAAAATGTTGTGAATGCATGTGATTGCTTGTAAAGTGGCCTAAGGTGCCTTGATAATTAAGTGGTTAATTTTTGATGTAACTTGTGAGGCTTGCATGCCCCTAAGGCCTAGGCGGGGTTTTAGGAATTTTATCACATGTATTTATTTCCCTTAATTATTAGATAGGATCTTAGTAATTAGTGGGAGGGCTTGATTAGATTAGTCTCGTTACATGGAGATGCGACGAAGATTAATGCAAGCGGGAGCCATACAAACCCACGGCAATGCTTGAGATGCTTATGTTATGTGATTGTTTGTGAATGCCTTGAATTGTCATAGGTAGGTATGGGTGTATGCTTACACGACCACCAAACAAGAGTCACATATTTTGTCCCAAACTAAATTGATTAAGTCGACCGCCTTCCTTCTCTCTATCCCCTTCACGTCAATAGCCAATCATGGCGCGGTCCGCCATAGCGGACGTCATGGTTGTCAACCTTGATAGTCGGGGTACAAATGAAAAGATTTGTTAGGAGCAAATAGAGAGAGGTTGCTTATCGATGGACCCAACAAGTTTTCTTGGACATCGGGGCGAAGTTTGTAAATATACTTAGATATTCACAAACCAAGAATCATATGGTTGATATGATTGGTTGGAGAACCTACCTTGTCTAGTTAAGTAGGGTGTCGTGCCATAGCAGGCTCTACTTGACGAAAATGGGGATCTTGGAATCCATTACATTTAGGGACATTAATTAAATGTAGTGGGAGTTTTTGTTTATCATTCCATAAACAAAACATTGCATAAACTAAATGACCTTAAATTGAATTTGTTATAGATATTAAATATGTTAATTTCGTTGCGGTCAATCTTTGGAAAACGACAAGCTCGTTTATAAGGTATTTACTTGGAGAAGAAATACCGATTTCTAAGACATGTTCTTGGAAATGAGAAACTTGAGCAAGTTTAATCCCAAAAACGTTCATCGACTTCCCGAACAATAGCTTCGCAATGATTGATTAGTTTCGACGAAAATTATTCAATAAAGCGAATGCTTATATCCTTTTAGAAGTTCTAGACCTTTGAATTGGAGAATTCATAAGGACTATACTAAGACTTCTACACTCTCATCCATTTACTCAAGAAGACGTTCTTAGAGAAAGTAAAGATAGACTCAATCATTTATGATCGAGTAATGGAATGTGAGTTAACCAAGAGACTCTTCTTATAAGAAGATAAATGTTTCATTAGCTTGCGAACCGAAAGATTTGAGTAGCTAATTGACAACTAGAGATATTAAGATCTCCAATATCAAGGATTGTTGATATTGTCATACAATCTCTTTCTATGGATAAAGGATATATTGTTCGCACACTTGTTAGTGCTAAAAGTAATTGGTTAAGTATTAAAGGAATACTTCACCAAGATATGAGTTGAATATTTGAGACCCTCACTAGTGACCGTGTGTCACATGAGATGTTTCATTTGCCATTTATGGGAGGCATTTGAAAGGTTGTCCGAAATACCATGATGTTCTAAACCTTAAGATATTTGTCGTTCAAATTATCTCACTATCTCTAATTCACACTAGTAATTAGGTGCTAGTTCATGTGTTCGCATTTAACGAAATGTGTAGACAATGATGAATAAGAGAAAGTTCGAGATAAGTAAAGTAAACTCCGTTTTGGAAATGGCTTATACGTCTAAGCCGCTACCATTGAATACGTAGAGTTATCTTTATTAAGTAAAGAGTTTGTTTAGGAATTTGAGGTTGTATACCTTATTCCAAACATCTCATAAAACCTTATCTCCATATTTGATGATGGATGATCATGTTTTGTAATAGAGAAATGTTGTTCTCTTATTGTTATAAATTTGTGTATAAGATTTCATGCATCTTAATTGAATTTGCTTGAAATAGATAAACAAATTTTGAATGACAAATATGTAAGACTTCACATAAAGTATTTGACTTTTATGTAAAATAGTCGCTTAGTCGAATATAAACAAGAATCGCATTATGAGAGTCTACGTAACGTGGAGCTCGTAAATCAATTCGATTGCAAATCAATTGAAATTCATGCGAATCGTGTTTGTTGAAAGACAAAAGCGCCTTTGAACTACGAAGGTTTAAAGGACAAGTAACTTTATTAAGACTTATACATATTGATGTATATAGACCTATAGGTACTTGTGCAATTGAAAGGTTGTTGACACTTTACCACTTGACCAACGATCATTGTAGATATTAACGTATCTATTTGATATGGTATAAGTATGAATCTTTTGACAAGGTCAAAAGAATTTCAAGAGTAAAGTTGAAAAACTATTCAATAAAAGCAAAAGTCTTAAAATAGATCATGGTAAATAGTTAAGTCATGTAGTTTGATATATTGCCTAAAGAGTATGAAAGACGTTTCACTACTCGCTCCATGAGGAACATTGAAAAATGTATCCAAGGATGAAGATATCGAACATTGTTTAACATAGTTCGATCGGTAATAAATCAAATTGACTTGTTCGACTCATGTAAGGGATTTGTGTTTGAGGACAATATTGTTTACACTGAATAAAAATTCCATCGAAGTCTATTGAGAAAGATATCTTACGAGATTTGATCTCTAGGTATATTGTTTCTCAAGATTTGGTGTTGAGAAGCTTATTTCAAGGTTCGATTGATTGATAAGCTTGGACCCAAATAAGACGCTTATTATTTTGAAGGATATCTTGAATTAGCCAAAAGGTACTACTTCTATGAACATGATAAGAACAAAGTAGTTGTTGCTCATCATAACGTAATCTTAAAGAATGATATTCTTAAGATGAAGTAGTGGGAGTAAAGTGAGCATTAAAGGAGTTTATGCGTCACTACAAGAAGTACCTTTATAGGGAACTTGTCACTCCATACATGGTGCTTAGTGGAAGTTGAGCGGAACTTAACTCACAAGCAGTTGTGAAAGGAAGAAGTTTATAAGCACGCTCGCTTCTAAAGAGTACTCAAACATCTCATTACTGGATGATGTTAGAGAAACTCGTGCAGTACATTAGGATCAAGAACTTATTCTACAAGTTGTTGTAGAAGTAGTTCATAGACCTCAAGCACCAATCCTACAAAGATCAACGAGAGTGAATTGCCTAAACTGAAAAGTACATAGGTTTCACAACATCCTCATACTTGACATGTGAGGATCCGTTGATAAATAAAGAAGCGATGGAAAGACCCGATTCCACAAGTATGGTTTGAATCTATATGATCTTTAAGTGCAATCCATATATATAACAACAAGGTATAGACCTTGATTGATGTTCAAGAAGGAGCGATCCATCTAGAACATTTAGATGTTTCATAAGAAAGATAGATATGGATAGCAAGTCGACTCTGTACAAAGCACAATTTCATGATTGATGCTATGTCTAAGTCGATAACGAGTTGACCATGTACAAAGCACGGCTTCTCGCTTGTAGCTGTGTATAAGTCAATAAAGATCATTCTAACAATAGTTATATTTCGTATATATAGATATATGAAAAGATACATCAAAACCGTCTTCTTCGATTGAATGAAGGAAGTTGTAGTGTATTTGACACAAACCGAGGATTTGTTGTATTGTTAGAAACATATATATGCTTCAATGATCCATTAATGGATTGAAGCAAGTATTGTGGAAATTGGAATAAACATTTTGACAAGGAAGTCAAGGAGTTGCACTTCGTCAAAAGTATCTTATATAGATAAGATATTCAGTGGGAGCATTATTATGTTACATGTATTGTACAAGATACAAGACATTAATTGGGAATAACATTAAGAATATGAATATTGTCAAGATCTCATTGGAGAATGTTTTTCTCAATTGAGAACTTGGGTAAGTCACCTAAATCCAAGGAAACAAAATCTATGGAGATAGATTATGATGGATTTCAGGTTTGAGAAAACGTGCATATAATGACAAAGTGTTCTAGTAACATGAAAAGATAGACTCCTAGAAAGGATGTCTAACCAAGTTGTATGGCATACACTTGAGTTCTACTCGGTGTGTTGTAACTCAATTCGAAAAGAGTGCACGATATATTTCGAGCATCCTTCTGTTATGAGTTTCATAACGGATGCCATATTTATGCACATGCCCCTATGTGTTGTAACCAAGGAGTATGACAAGCAGTTGTCAACTGGATACAAAGAAAAACACGGTTGGACAATAATCGAGAATATCTTCGAGTATCTTATGAGAAAGAATGATATGTTTTTCCATCTGATAAGATAAAAGAAAGCTCATATAAATTGATATATTGATGCTAGTTTTCGAAAGATTGATATAAATACAATTGAGCTACATATTTTGTTTAAATGTGGTGTTGTAAGTTTAGAAGGTGTTCTAAATGGGATATTACAACCGTTTCCGTCACCAAAACAAAATATATAGCAACTTGTGAAGCAATGAAAGAATGTAGTAAGGATCGTGAAGTTCTCAGTCAAGCTAATATGGTTCTATGCATCTCGAACCATAGCTTAAACTTGAAGAACCCAATATTAAATTGGTGATCCAACTAAGATCTATGACGATGTCACTTGATCTCACATGATGATGATCAAGAACACATATATAGGAGTATATATGTATATAGGGTCAAATAAAATTGGATAGGTTCACGGACACAGCGAACACTCTAACTTAACCTCTACCTTAAGCGGTATACGAGATGCAATTGTGCATCCATGCGTGATGGACGTATGAGTAACTTGCTTTAAGTGTATTACATCTTTTGAGGTTCGAGACATGTATATATATAGATATATGACATTGTTCTAAATTCTTCACTGGCTAGAAGTCACTATTGATTGACTCTAGGCCAAGTGGGAGATTGTTGGAGTTATGTCCTAGAAGTCAATATTTAATGACTTATTTTCTTAGTTTATGTTAATGATGATATTTGATCATTTGTTCCTAGAGTTTATTATTGACAGATCATTCAGGTTGAGGATCTGAATTGTAGATCTCTGTGGATCATTCATTAGAATGACAATAATAAATCTAAATCGTCCATAATCTTGATAATTAACAAGGAACATTAATTATCATAAAAGATTAGTATGCAAGTTAAGTGATGATTAAGTTCTACAAATCATAGGTAAGGAGTTACCAACTTAATTGCATATGTGTATGTTATTGGAACATAGTACAGGACTTGACCCAATGAAATAAACATATGGATTGTGTTATGTGTCATTGTTTATTTCATATGAGTTTGATTCTAAGTTTGAGATGTTCACCTTTTCCACATGAGGATAGGTTCAATAAATATCATCTAACGTTGATTCCTGATAAAGGCTGCTATAAGGACTTTATTTATGTTCTCTTGAATTGTGCGGGGAAAAGTTGTTCATCAAGAAAACCGTATGTCCCTCATTAGTATACCTAGTGAGTGATGATATCTGTTTGGGCCCCTTGATGGAGTTGGATCGTATGCATGCAAACTAGACGATCAACTCTAGATCAAGAAATGTATAATCTGCAAGAATGACACATTCCTATCTTGGATTATACAAAGATATCGTGTGACATAAGAATCAAACAAAGAAATACTTTTATTTCTTATGCAGGATTGAGATATTGTAACGGTACATTATTTATACGAATTGGGAGTCATAACGTGTTGCTAGATACCGCTTATGATTATTGGAAATAAATAACGATTTATTTCCATGGCCAACATAGTATAAATCCTCAAATAGGGTCGCACAAATAGGATTCTAACCACTTGGTGCATTTATTGTTTATTCACAATAATGTGTATTGTGAAATGTGATAAGTTAATTAATTAATTATATACCGTTATGAACCGTTATAATTAATTAAATTAAAAGGATCATATGGAAACAATATAATGCATTAGCTAATCATAGATTAATTATTAATGAGTTAATAATTAATTATGTTCAACTTACTTTAATTAGTTTGAGCTAATTGGGCTTCTATTTAATTGGTTAATTAAAGGCCCGATTTAAGGAAGAATGAAGAGACAATTAAAGGAGATTCATTAATTGGTGAATTAATGAATAAAGGCCTTTTATTAAGATGGCCCAAGAGAGCCCATTAGGTGGCCTCTTAGGGTGGATGGCATACTTGTAAATAGTATGAAAATTGGATGAGAGTGGTTGGCTATATAAAGGGGTCTCTTTGGGAGAAAACCCTAGCCGTCATCTCTCTTCCTCTCCCCTCCCTTGCGCCTCCACCTAGAAGAGAGATTTTTCTCTCTTCTCCATGGCTCTTCCCTTCCTCTCTTAGCTCATGTGTTGAGCATCCCACCTCTCTTCCTCTCCATTAAATAGTTAATTAAGAGAAGCAAGGTGATTAGCAAGAGGTTCAAGAGAACTAGCATTCTCTTTGAGCTTGGTGGTGGGTCCTTGGTGGACTAGAGGCGGCCATAGATGGTGGAGATGGTGGAGCACGCACCCCATCGACTCCCATGCCATGGATTCGAGCCTCATGAATACAATTTCATGAGAGATACAATTTCTCCTACTTTCTCTCTTGATTTGATGTGTGAATGCTTTAGCACTAGATCCTTGTCTTGCTTGATGTTTAATGGAGATTAATTAGTTGTAATTGATCTAAAAATTAAAATATGAGCATTTCCTAACAATTACACCATCTTCATCGTCACTCAAAATTGAATTCGACTGCTCCTCGTTTTTTAGTGTTGGAATATTGTCAACTTTTGCATCAACCTTCGCTTTTTCCTTCTCCATATCTCTCAAAGTTGAATTCAACTGCTCTTCTTGTAAGATATTTTCTGTACATTATAAAAAAATAATATCAACCTAAACGAATTATCCAATTTTAGTATTAATTTTTCCAATTTTTAAAGTATTTCTAAATTATTATAATCTGTCAAAACAATTTTACAATATTTTTTTTACATATTATTTATAATATCTTTTAACATTTTTCTAATATTTCTACAATATTTTTACAATATTTCTAAATTATATTATTATTATTATACATAACAAATAATAGAATTTTTTCTAATTTTTCCAATATTTTTTCTATTTTTTCTAATATTGACCTAATTTATTATGCAATTTTCTATTATTATATCATGTAAAAAAATCAAAAATTATATTATTATTATACATAATATATAAAGGAATTTTTTCTTATTTTTTCAAAATTTTCCAATATTTTAACAATATTTCTTGTATTTTTTCTAATATTAACCTAATTTTTAATGCAATTTTCTATTATTATATCACGTTAAAAATTCAAAAATTATATTATTATTATACATAACAAATAATAAAATTTTTTTCAGATTTTTTCAAAATTTTCAAATATTTTCTCTATTTTTTCTAATATTAACATATTTTATCTAAATAAAATAAATAATTAAATTAAAATATAAAACAAAATAAAAACTTACCTGATGCTCTTCGGAGATGCGAGAGACGAGAGAGGAGAGATGAAAGGGACGAGGGGTGGGGGTTATATATAACGGGCAAATAATTGATTAAATAGTGGTTAAATAGTGAAATAATTGATTAAATAGTCACTAAGAGCGGAAAAGTAGCTAGTTTCGGAATCCTAAAATCCGAAACTAGCTATTTTCCCGCACAAATGTCGGCAGGTTTAGTTTCGGAATTTGAGATTCCGAAACTGCGCAGTTATTTTAAAAAAATTAATTAAAAACGGATTATTTTATAATTTCTAAATTAATTAAAGTTAGTTATAATTTTTTCGGGGTTTATGATGTTCTTTGAATGGGCCCAAGTAGATGTGGCCCATGAAATTCTTATTTGCTTGATGCCAGTCTGCCAGAGACTGAGAGCACCGCGTCGGATTTGGGCCTTGTGAGAGTGCGTATCTGTTAGGCCGATAGAACGTCAGTTAATAGATCTAAGCCTACGTTCAAAGACCAGGGTATGATTTTGCGTCGTAAAATTTTGCACAAGGTAGTTTATGTTATGATGATCATTTCTTAGTTTATGTTATGATGATCATTTCAACTGAAAGCAGCATATCTATCCACTCTAAATTTTACACTAGGAAGCCTCTTTCTAGTTTCTCCAAAAAAGCCTGCTTAGTGATTAGTGATTTCTTTTTAGTTTTCCTCTTCTTTTTTTTAGTTGTTTCTTTTCTTCGTTACTTTCTACCTGGGTTCACTCTCTGAACCTACTTTTTATTTCTAATTTGTTTTTTTTCTACTTAAACTCTTGTAACTCCTTTTTTTTAATATAAAAGTTTTGGGACATGACCCCTTACTTTCTTCAAAAAAAAAAAAAAAAAAAAAAAAAAAAAAAAAAAAAAAAAAAAGAGTCTAGCTAGGGATTAACTTCTTTACGTTGTCAATAGAGAACTATATCTTAGTCATGGTTAATTAGATGAACCATACCCGATAGACCTTTGGTGGTAATGTTAACGTACGAAAACAGCAGCCGAAACTTAAATTTGATTGAAATTAGATTTGCATGTGATCTTGATCCTGTCGAGATATGATCATTGTGTGCCGATTATATATCCAAATATAAAAATTGGATGGTTATATCGTCAATGGCCTTTTCTGATTTTTATTTCTCATCCGAGATTTAGAATGTTTAGCATGCATAAGTTGGTACTTTTTTCTTCCATTTTTTTTTAATCAAAGCTTTGTACCAAATTATTGTTCTTTTTTATTTTATAATTCAGTATAATTGTCTTGCCAATGGTCGGGATGACGGGATTGATTTCAGCTTGACAGAAATTCTTATTTGCATGAAATTTTAGATTGCCTAATTAAGTAAAAGTACCAACAAACATGTATATACTAGTGCTAATTTCGCGCGTTGCGCGATTCATCTAAAATCTAAAATATAGATAAATTTGCGTGGGTGTCGGCAGTTAATTTTTAATTTACTGGAAGACACGCCAACCTTTTTATCCTTTGTTAGTTTGTGAGGTAAATATTTTTTTATTCTCAAATTGGGACTCTGTAAGAAAATATGTTGCTGCATCTTCTCGTCATGGGATATGACCCGTTTCAACAGATACAGAATAATTAACATCACAATAGTTCTACCTTCCGTCCCCCTTTTTTTTTTGTTTGCTCTCAGAAGCTCATAGGTGATAGGGTCCTGGACCTATCATATTTTACGTTCTACCTCCCTCCGTCTCATATTTTACGTTCTCCAATCTCATCGCCTCCTCCGCCAACTCAGTCTCATCCATAGACCCTCTTCCGCCAACCGCTTCTCCCTCCTTTCCGTCATCGCCGCCTCCTGCGCAAACTTCGCCGCACCCCCTAGCTCCCCCCAATTTACGCGCCCCTCCTTCGTCCTGTCAACCTCTTCCCTTTGGCCAACGAAATTTCTAATCCAAAACTTGTCGAATCAACCTAAACTCGCAAATCCCTAGGTTTGAAATGTATTCTGATACACTTTCCAGCATTTGCACTAGGTTTGGTAGCGTTGAAGAAGACAACAGTGCCATCATAGGATACACCAAAGGGGCATACTGTTTAGGTCCGATTTTGAACCTTTCTATTTTGCTCTTTTACCTTTTTGTGTGGTAATTGGTTCCTTGATCCTAATTATACAGGTAATTAATTTTTATGTAATATGTTTGTTTCAATTTTTTTTATTCTCAAATATTTTTTTGAACTTTAATGCAATGCTTAAGGATCAAATTTGATGATACAGCTTGAGAATGATCCAAAGAGGCTGTCACAATATTTACCTAGATGTTAGCATAAATTTATTTTATCTGTCCTCTGCTAATATGTGTATTTTTTGAAAATTCCATAAATGATGCAGTTAATTTTCAAGAGGAGGTTGAGACCTTCCTTAAGAAAGGAAGAAGGGAGGCGACAATGGAAAAAAATAAGTGTAGATATACTTTTTGCTCCCTCAAAGGCCATAATTTTAGGTATTGGCTTTTCCCCCTTTTTCAATTGAAACTCTTTCTTTAATTGTACAAGTTCGTAGGGTTCCATTAAGACAGCTGCAATTGGCTTATTTCTTTCAATTGGTTATTTTTTTTCTTCAATTCTTTCTACCATGTCCCTTCTATGTATCACTTTCTTTATTCTGCCATGGATCTTTTTTTAACCAAGAATGGTAGCACATAAGGAAGTAAGAGGCACATCAGATCACTCTGTCTTGACATGGTCATTTTTTGCCTCAACCTTGCTTGCTTATCACTTTCTACTGTGATTCCTACAAGGTGGGTGGGTTCATCTAGAGACTGGAGTGAAATCGAGGTTACCAGTCACACTCAATGACTTACACCTCTATTTTGATTCATGGGTTCTTTCATATTTAATTACTGTTTGTTCACACCGAAAAGTCAAACTACTATTTATTTTGGGCACTATCCATTGTTGTGTCCATTTTATGCTTAATTTGATTTTCAGGGGTTTAATTAGTGTCAAGGCAGCGGTATCTGAAACTCATCTAAGGTACCTTTACAATTCCCCTAAGATTTTTCATAATTTTTCTAATTTTGTTATACTACGTACATTAAACTCTAATTTTATTTTTTTATATCAACAAATTTGGATAATCGAAGATTCTGTATAATTACTCAGATTACATTCTAAAATGATATGAGGATCAAAATCTGAATCTAAAATTTCATCTCCTCAATGAATTTTCTGAACAACCTCTCCTTTGATTATTTTCGAGGGCTAATTAGGATAGTCACAGCAAGCAATTGGGATGGAAATAGAGAGTTAACTTTGCAATTCACAAAGGATAATCATGGTTCTCATTGATCTTATCATGTTGCATACTTTAGAATATTGAAATGCAATTCTAACATACCTTAATTGTTTAATTCTTGATTGTTGGTCCTACTAATTTGAAATAGAGCTTCAATCCTGATATGGTGTTGGTGGAACATCTGTATACATTTTCTCCCTTTTCAATTAGTGTATTACAATTTATATAAGCATTTTCGTTATACATCTCAAATTTGTGAATATGTGCTGATGCTCTTTTTTTTTAATTATTTTTTTGGCTTCAAAATTAAAAAAGATAGACCTATCATGATATGTTCGGTTTTGATCTGCTGAAGGTGAAGGAATCAGGAGGGTCAATTACAATGGTACATCTCTATGTTCTTCTTGATAACTTGCAATATTAATTTAACATTTAATCCATTAAGGCTTGGGACATTACTTTTTAGAACCTATGCGCATATCCAAATCTAAATGACTACTAATCAGGTGGCTTATCATATACCATTTCGCATCAAATATTTTATTACTGAACTGCTATGAAGATCAATTATATGTCAAATCGGTCACAATGATTTGTTTTATACCAGTGTCATAACAGTAACGGAACCAACAGTGGTGGTAAGTATGGAACCAATGTCTAAATAGAGGCAAACAAACGTTAATCAAATCCTTAATAATGCTTATGCTGGTCATTTTGAAAATAATATAAACAAAGCACATTCGTGATGATGTTGTAAGTCTAAATACCTGAGGCTGAGAGTGTAACTCCAAATATTTGTTTATAATTTGACTTATCAGGTTGACTGAACGAGCTCGCTGACAATGGCCTATTTCCAATATGGTAGCTAACGATGGCCTCTTCATAAATCTTAAAGCACAAGGAATCCTTGAAACAACACATCCAGTATGCTTATATCTTAAAAAAATACAATGAACTCGAATGTGAATAGTTTTTCAGATTTATAAAGAGCCTGATTTGAAACAAATTGGATTGTTTCCATTTTCATATGAAATAAAACAATTCTCTATTGTACGTTTTGCCTTAGATATATAATATACATACCAAAGTATATATCATCTATGTTGCAATTTTTTTACACTTCATTGTATGTTTTCAGTAATTGTTTCAATAAAAATAAGCTATAGTATATTTGTATTGCCAGAAATACCCTTCTATTAGAATACAAATTTTAATACAGAAAGTTTTAAATTTTTAGCTTCATGAGACTTTCCTAATCATGATAGAAACTTAACCAATGATTTCCTGCTGGTACTAGAACAGGCAAAACAGTAAGCATAGAACATATGCCCAATTGATAAAAAAAATTTAGATAAATAGCTTACTACCTATTTAGAAAGGTAGAAAATCAAAGTTTTAATAAAAATATTACATATCTATTTTTGACAGGTTCCCAATATTTTGCTCAAATAATGAAATAATTTTGAAAAGTTTACTGGATGAATGAAAAGTCCTTTTTTATTTGAAATTCTTATTTTTTTTTAATGCATTGCCAGTATTTTGTTTGATTTTTATATATTTTTTTGTTTCCATTATAAGTGGATTGATATGCAATAGAAATAACGAATCAATTAACATACATGTCGAGTGGTATTGATTTGAAATGGATTTCAAATAAAATTTTAAAGCCATTTCTAGGTCAATTCAATCTACCTTGACCTAATTAGTTTTTCTGGTAAAACGTCTAACCACTGTAACAAGGTGAAGAAAAATGGGGGAAAAATATTGTAATAAGAATAAGCATGCTGATGGTTCATTCTATTTTAATTTCAGGAATAGTTGGAGAAAGGCTGATATAAAAGCTGGTACTTGATGCGTCCCAAAAATACTAGGAAGCTTAATTTACACCATTGTTTTGAAATTAACCAAATTGCGGGGATATTGGTTTGAATGATAAAATAGCTAAAAATAATTAATAGTTGAATAATTAGGGATTTAATGAGTCAATGGAAAATTTGAAATTGCGAAATGAGTTTTGATCATTGTTCAATATATTCTTTTTGTAAGTTGTTGATGCCATATTATTTAGTATATGGGAACATTAAGATCCTTTATCAGAGGCCAAAGAAATGCCCACAAAATTTTGTAGCAGTTAAGAATCAATGTATTTAATATTACAACTTAGTTTATCTTAAATGAGCATCAAATTTCTTTCTCTTGAATATTGCATGCTGAAACACTTTCTTATATATGATGAATGATAGTGTATGCTACAATGCGAATGCATGTGAAAGATCCACAGCTTTGGATCTTCTCCATCCAAGGTCAATTTTTTCGTCATTTTCTTTATATATAGAGAACAATGAAAAATACAATTATTAATTCTCCTGATTTTCTTAATTATGATTTCAAGGACTAATGGAGGTACTGTATGCCATCTACCGATATCTCTCTTTCTTTATTTTTTTACTATTCATTCTTACATCTTCAAATCATTTTCATTTTTCCTCTTTTTTCTTTGTTTCTCCTTTGGATGTATTGTTCATGTTTGAATTTAACAGAAATTTAATTATTTTTTTCACTTTTTTTATGGAATAAAGAAATTATTTTAGCAAAGCACAATTATCAATTAATGATATCATACATACATATAAAAAAAACAATAATGATGCTAAATTGTTGTTAAAATTTTAGCAAAAATTCTATATCGAGCGAAGCTCGATTAGTCCCCCTAGTTCCTATACGATTATGTTATTAAATGGTTTTTAATGAAATTAGCAACCGTGTGGTCAAGATTGATAACTATAGAGCGAACATCGCGCATATAATTTTTTTACGAAATTCAGACCACTATATAAAAAATGCCATAAAAATTGAGTATACTATTGAAATATTATATGAAAACTGTCACAGAAAATCCACACCAAAAAATTACGTCGCACCAAAAATCCAGCAGCTTGGTCACATAGGATCCGCGCGAGTTATTGTGCCTACCACAGTAACAGCTTGCCTCTCACACGCGGCCCAAGTGACCATATGTATAATTGTATAGGAAGGCTAATGTGTCATCGATAGCACATGCCATCCATTTTCCATCAAGTCGTTTTTCGAGATCCGAAATTCAAACGGTCAATCCAAATTGTTCAAGTTGATGACCATATTAAAATATTCTTGGAGACCGAATTTTACTTTTTTTACTATTTATTATGATATTTTTAATTTAGAGGGCATGAAATACTCCAATTATAATGTTTTTTGAAAATATCATAATAAATAGCAAAAAAAATCGAAAAAAATATAAAATTTGGAATCTAAGGGTATTTCAATATGATAATCAACTTGAACGGTTTGGATTGACCGTTTAAATTTTGGATCTCGAAAAATGACTCGATGGCAAATGGGTGTGGCACGTATCATCGATGACACGTTAGCCTTTTTCATATACAGTAATCTACAGCTTGAATTTGCACAAAATTCGGGTATCTTTTCGGAATAATGCAAACTATTTTTTTGCAAGTAATTTAAATTTATAACATTATTAAAAGGATCTCATTACTTTGGTGGTTTTATGATTTTTGATAGAAGGAAGACTATATATATTGGTGAATATATGATAACTTAAATGAACAAGCAGTAAATGAGATTCGATCTGTATATATTTGTTCAAAAGCTCTTTTATGCAGATTTTGAATTTACGCACATAACCATGTTAAAAACAAACCTAACTTTATATACCATCATTAAATTTTTTTTTTTTGAAATTTGAAACGCCCGTAGGCATATACCATCATTAAATTGAGTAAAAAAAACTTTATATTTTACAATTTGAACGATGTTTATTGATAAAAAAAAAACTTAAAAGTATAAAATTGTTATTTCCTGTCAGCTATGTATTTTTTTTTTTTTGTATAAAAGAAACAATTCATTTTAATTAAAACGACAAATTATTTTTGCGAGCAGTTTGCAGAATTACTGGTTTCAATTACTCCATAATTTTTAATGACGTTTTGATTGGTTAGAAATATAAATAGATTCGCACAATAGTAAAGAATAATCAACGATATAGTTTTGCAAAATAGCTGATTGTTGAGTACAGTAATACAAACTTTAGCTGATAATATTTGAATATTAGCTGTTAGTATATTTTTGTTATTTTGACTGGAAAATAAGTTTGAAAATATTAATAACATCAACCGTGCTCAAAAGATCCCAGGATGTATTCTGTATTCATAAGACCTAGATTTATACCTAAAAGTTCATATTTTTGAGTCGATCACATTGCTTCCTGGAGAATCACTTTGAATTGTTCTATATAAACCTGCACTTCGAATATAAGATGTTTACTTGAGATTTACTAGACCCATTTACTGGATATTCTTTGTAAAATCGCGATGCATTGACCTACTTACAGGATCCAGATTTTTTGTGACAGTTCTTTGTAAAAGTCGGTGCACGTCACTGACAACTAGACCCGATTACAGCTACTTGGGCCATGCCTTGCATAGTAAAAAAAAAAAAAAATACAATTAGGCCCTCTTGTTTTCTTTTTTTTTTTTTGGGAGAGAAATACAACTGACATATTATTATTTTTTTTTTTCCTGATGTATTTGTCTCCCATATTAAAAAAAAAAAATTTCCGGTTTTCTTTCACAAAAAGAAAAGTCTTTGCATACGAAAGCATAACAAAATAACAGTCAATGAGTAGCCCTTTATTGCTTCATGCATAAGAATATATCAAAATATTAATCTGTAGCCCACGGTGCTTCATGCATAAGAAATAACAAAATATTACCGTTTTCTCCTCATTAATTTATGAAATTATTATCGTTACCATCATTAGTTCATCACTGTCATTCCGGCCGAAACCCGACAGTGGGTCCCAGCAGACTCGGTGCACGAACACCCAGTCTACGACAAATTTCTCTTGTCCCCTAATTATAATTCCCTTCTCTTCTCTCTCCTTCACTGATCTCGCTCCCTCTCCTCTCTCTCCCCTTCCCTTTGGATCGCATCTCCTTTCTCTCTTCCTCCATCCCATCCCAACCCCAACTCTCTCCTTCTCCGAAGAGATCTCCACGCTTTCTTCTCTTCAATTTGCAAAATGGTACGTCACATTCACTCCTCGTTCGGATCTTCTCCAGTTCCAGCTTCGTCTCCCGTCTTGCGTCGCTGACATCGGGTCCCGCCGTCGGAGCTGCGATGGGAAAAGTCGTAGTTGGATCTCGGGATGGAGCTACGATGAACTGGAGACGATCCCGAACTCTTCGTTTCTTATCCAATCGAAATCTAGCATGTTTGATATGCTAGATCTGATTACTGTTGAGATTTGGATTTCATTGATCTGACTAATTTTATGTTTCTTTTTTGTTTTTTTTTTCTTTGTCTGGTTACAGCCTCTCAGATTAGAAATAAAGGTACGTTGAAGTTTTTATTGATTAGATCTCATTGCTCTTTCGTATCCGCTTTAATTGAACATTCATAATTCGTGATGAATCTGGGGTTAATTTGATCAAAATTGATTGGATCAGAGAAAATTCGCTCAAAGGTCGGAGAGAGTAAAGTCCGTGGATCTGCATCCCACAGAGCCATGGTATGTTCTGAATTTTATTTGCTTGTATCAGTTGCATAACTTGTATCTGATATCAGGTCTGTACCTCTCTTATTATGTATGTAGTTTGCATGTTAGCTAATTGGCATTTGAACAATTAGACTCGAAAGAGTTTTTCCTCATAAATTTACACTGGGCCTCTGTACCCTTTGCATTAGTCCTGGCTGTAGCACACCTACCAGCACTTTTTGGGATATGCCTAGAAAAGAAATAGATATAAAGTTAGTTAAATCTCCTTTTGTTACATAAACTTAGAAGGTACCAAATGTCAGTGCAAAAGAATGTTTCTCGATGGGCTTATATCGGTTTTTCAAAGAAAAATTGTTCTTACTGAATGAGCTACATATTTCCCTTCTTATTCTGGAACAAATATCACTGTTTTGTTGTTGTTATTATTGCATAGTTAGTAGTCTTTTCTTGTACTGACAATGTGTTACTTCTTCACCGTGAAGGATCCTTGCGAGTCTTTATTCAGGAAGTGTTTGCATTTGGAACTATCAATCTCAGGTTAAGATCTGATTAGTAGTTTATTATGTTATTCTGAAAATCAGCATTATTTTATTACAATTTTGTTTTTTATTGTTATGGGTTTAACTTTACTTTTGTTATAAGCAGACCATGGTCAAGTCATTCGAGGTTACAGAACTACCTGGTACATGTTTCTGCTATCGCTTTTTTTCTTATTATCTTTCTGCATTTTAAATTTCAAACTTCCCATCCAAAATCATAGTTTTACAAATGTTGTGTTGTTTTCATATGCTTATTTTTATTTGTATTTATTAGGTTTTATGGTCTATTCGTTTCTTTACTGAGGTTTGGCAGGAGTCTATCCATATTTCAATGGAATGTCCCAACAATGGGCATTTGGCAGATGTATGTTACATAAACATTAATGTGGCTAATTCCGTCTCCTTTGTTTCAAATAATTACAGTGAGGTCAGCAAAATTCATTGCAAGAAAGCAATGGGTGGTTGCAGGTGCAGACGACATGTTCATCCGCGTATACAATTACAACACAATGGACAAGGTTAAGGTCTTTGAGGCTCACACCGACTACATCAGGTATGTACCGTTTTAGTATTATTTTAGTTAACCCGGCTTTTCTGTTTGTTGTTCTACATGAGAATTTATTTGCACTAAGGACTTTATTTATGACATTTTAAATTTTTACAATTAGTCAACTTTGAAAGATAAAGACCAAAAAAACACTCTGATTACAAGCTGAAGGTTCAGTTTTCAGGACAATATTTGCAATCCTTTGGTGCCATTCAACCTTAATTTTTGTGTTAACTTTTTGATGAATTGCATTGACCAAATATTCTGATTCTCTCACTCTGATATGATAAAATAGAGAAACTTATGATCATGGTTATGCCTTAATGGTCTGCTTGCTCTGCATCACGTTCATTATTGTAGAATTGAGCTTGGACACGTTCATCTGCAATTTAAGCTGTCCTGTTTATTGTTAATTTATACTAGAATTAAACCGTTCAGCTCTATGCTAAATGATTTCTTTGGTTCTAATATCAGGTGTGTGGCAGTGCACCCAACACTGCCATATGTACTCTCCTCATCTGATGATATGTTGATCAAGTTGTGGGACTGGGAGAAGGGCTGGGTGTGTACTCAAATTTTTGAAGGCCATTCTCACTATGTCATGCAAGTGACATTCAACCCCAAGGATACTAATACCTTCGCTAGTGCTTCCCTTGATCGGACCATCAAGGTTAGGATTACTCTGTATATTTTTTGGTCTTATATCTAAATGTGCTTTATCATTAAATCATAAGCTCCATATATAATATTATAATAATGCAATTTTAGAAATATCTTCTGTGTGCCTGTAAAGCATGGGACTATAATGTATATGTTGTTCTTATCTTTTTTTAATCTCATTACCACTACCAATGTATGCTTTTTTTTAAAAATCATTTCGGTACAGGCAAATAATGAGGGGAAAGGGGTACTTCTTTGATGTTTGTATGGATATATAGCACATGCATGCTGTCATTTTGCTTGCTCATTTTCACTTTTTTTTTTTTTTAAATACAAACTTTCTTCCTTTTCTTTTGTTTGGCTTTCAGATATGGAATTTGGGCTCACCAGATCCAAACTTCACCTTGGATGCCCATCTTAAAGGGGTGAACTGTGTTGATTACTTCACTGGTGGTGACAGGCCTTACCTTATTACTGGCTCCGATGATAACACTGCCAAGGTCTTTAGATAATCATCCTTTATAAGTATTGACATTCTTTTGTTTATGTCTGTTTTACTAATTATTTGTTACTTTCTGTATTTGGTGAATAAGGTGTGGGACTACCAAACTAAGAGCTGCGTGCAAACTCTTGAAGGCCACACTCACAATGTCACAGCTGTATGCTTTCACCCAGAGCTTCCCATAATAATTACTGGGTCAGAAGATGGCACTGTTCGTATTTGGCATTCGACTACTTATCGGTATGATTTTATTGTAGTTTTTTCTCTTTTTTTTTTCAAAAATTATTTAGCATGTTTTGTGCTAAATATTTTTTTTTTTATTTATTCTTGGATCCAACGGTGTCTCAAGGCTCGATTGGGCCAACAGTATGGGAAAACTCTTTTGAAAAATGCAAAGCAAAAAATTGAGGGAGGTTATTATAAAAAGGAGTAAAATAATTAGTGAACATAGTAAAATATCTTCTGATAATATTGCTGCATGTGATTTTGTAGGTTGGAAAACACTTTGAATTACGGCCTTGAGCGTGTTTGGGCTGTTGGCTACCTAAAAGGCTCTAGAAGGTTAATTTTAAATTCAAGAAGTTGCCATTCTATCATTATATCAAAGTAACATACTTGAGAATTACAGAAGATACTTTTCTTTCTTGGCATAGAATGGTGATTGGATATGATGAAGGAACCATCATGATAAAAATTGGGCGTGAGGAGCCAGTAGCTAGCATGGATAGCAGTGGTAAAATTATTTGGGCCAAGCATAATGAAATTCAGACTGTTAATATCAAGTCAGTTGGTGCTGATTACGAGGTCAGTTGATTCTCCCTTTGCAGTTACTACTATATTGCAATTAGCCAATACTTCTCTTGATGAAAAGAATGTGACAAATTTTGTTTTGGTATAAGTTGACTTTATGAGTAATGTGTGTATGTAAATACTATGATAGGTCACTGATGGAGAAAGATTGCCATTGGCTGTAAAGGAGCTTGGAAGCTGTGACCTTTACCCACAGGTAAGTTTATATGCTATCATACTTAAATTAGACAGTGGTGTTTAGTTAGTATTTGACGAATTAGTTTTTCTGTGTTGCCAGGATATTTATAATGCTGTTTGAATCTGTAATTTTGAATTTCTTGTTGGTAATAGTTGCATTTTGCCTGAAAATCTGATTCCCTTCAGAAATAGTAGTCATTAACATATGAATACGGAGTCTCAAAAACTGTTTTCTTAAGATTAACAGAATTATATCTTCCATTGATATTTTTGGCTTTCCTTTTTCCTTATGTTTTATTGCAATATTTTTTTTTTCAACCAGAGCTTAAAGCACAATCCCAATGGTCGCTTTGTGGTTGTATGTGGAGATGGAGAATACATCATATACACAGCACTTGCCTGGAGGAATCGATCTTTTGGTTCTGCTCTGGAGTTTGTCTGGTCGTCTGATGGTGAGTATGCTGTCAGAGAGAGCACCTCTAAAATCAAGATTTTCAGCAAGAATTTCCAGGTCTGCCTTATTTTCTTGAATATTAAAAGTTTTTTCTTGTACAAAGCTTACCTCAGAAAATTTTTAATTCTCATGGAAAATGGAGTTGCAAGTTGTTAAGTTTGTGGGACATATGGGAATTGTTAAATTTGCATATTTGCAAGATTAGTTGGATTTGCAGTGTTGTATTTGATATAGCATGAAGAAATGGAAGATATTGTATGTTCTTGTTGTAGTGAGGTTCCATACATTTTTGTTATTATCTTGCTCATGTTGTGCTTAACATAGTATCCAATTGCAATGTTCTACTATTATGTTGAGTGTCATTTAACATTTCTTTAAATTTATTTTACTTTTTCAGGAGAAGAAAAGCATCAGACCTGCCTTTTCAGCAGAGCGTATTTTTGGTGGTAATTTGTTGGCAATGTGCTCTAATGATTTCATTTGCTTCTATGATTGGGCTGAATGTCGTTTGATTCGTCGCATTGATGTCAACGTCAAGGTATTCCCTTGGCATTGCTTTCGCTATTCAGATTAAAGTACTACTCGTGATCTTTCAGTTTGTAATTAATTTAATTTGATACGAACTTATTGTTAATGTGGTTCTATTTTTTTACACCAGCAATATTATTCAATTTCAAGCTTGCCAGAAATTGTTTTCTGTTTCTTGGAAAAAAATGGATTTCTCAAGTTTGAGCAACTCTTTAAGTGACGAATTTGTGAATTTGTATGTAGTGTTATACTTGAAAGTTCGTTCAAGATTACTAAGATTGATAACTTTCTAATTCTTTGTTTAGAATCTCTATTGGGCTGATAGCGGTGACTTGGTGACAATTGCAAGTGACTCATCCTTCTACATCCTGAAGTATAATGTGAGTAAAATTGTACTTCTACATCTGCATTTCTCATTTCTCATTTCTGACAAATAAATAATTTATTGTGAAATATTATATTGGTATGCAGAGGGATGTGGTGTCAGCTTACTTTGAGGGAGGACAGCAGGTGGATGAACAAGGTGTAGAGGATGCATTTGAACTATTGCATGAGGTTAATGAAAGGGTCAGAACTGGTATTTGGGTTGGTGACTGTTTCATCTACAACAACTCTTCTTGGCGCCTTAACTACTGTGTTGGTGGCGAGGTACTCTGGATTATTCTATATTAGCTTTTTCTCGAAAATAAGAGCAATAGCATACTATAGAGCTGGTGATATGCCTGGTCTGCTACCACCTAGAATAACCTTGTGCTTTATTTTTGTTTTGATAAAATTTAGTGAAAAGTCTATCTTCAAGGAACAAAACCTTGAGCTTATTGGATTTGGATAGACTGCCAATTTCATATAATTTTAGCCCAAATTATCACGAATGTTGTAGACATTAAAAATATTTTGATTTGAATCTGAAGTTTTAAGCTTAATTTTAGGTGACAACCATGTATCACTTGGATCGGCCGATGTATTTATTGGGGTACCTTGCCAGCCAGAGCCGTGTCTACCTTATTGACAAGGAGTTTAAGTGCGTCACTTATAAACTTTCTTATTGTACCTCATTCTGTCTTGCAGCTATATATATATATATTTTAGGAATGATAACATTCTTTTTCCCTGGATAGTGTTATGGGTTACACTCTGCTTCTAAGCTTGATCGAGTACAAGACCCTAGTGATGCGTGGTGATTTTGAGCGTGCCAACGATGTTCTCCCAACTATACCGAAGGAACATCACAATAGGTATCAATCGTGTCTCTGTTTCCTTCTCTTTAAAACTAAGAGTTTCACATTCTTTGATGAATGATTATATATTTTTAATGTTTAGTGTTGCTCATTTCTTGGAGTCACGTGGTATGCTGGAGGAGGCTCTTGAAATAGCCACTGATCCTGATTACAGATTTGACTTAGCTGTACAGCTTGGAAAGCTAGAGGTTGCAAAGGTATGGTTTATAATTACATCTTTTTTTTTTGTCTAATTGAATTTGATAGTGTTGTAGAGGACCCTCTGAAGATGAAGCATTCCAGTTGCTTGATAGTTTGAAAATGTATAGAATGAACTGATCTTAGAACGGTTCATTGATTGCTTATATGGTGATTGTTAATTGTTGACCTGTTTTGGTCGTCAAGCATTCTAGTTGCTTGATAGTTTGAAAATGTTTAGAATGAACTGATCTTGAACGGTTCATTGATTGCTTATATGGTGATTGTTAATTGTTGACCTGTTTTGGTTGTCAAGATTTATTAATATATATATATCATTGTTTTAGGCAATTGCGATGGAAGTCCAAAGTGAGTCCAAGTGGAAACAGTTGGGAGAGATGGCTATGTCTACTGGAAAGGTTGCCAAATAAACATGCATTTATTTTCTTTATTGTATTCATTTATGTAAGAATGTTGCAGGTACAGGTGATCAACAAATGAATTCTAGTACTCACACAAATAAGAAATTATCAATTTGCATTTGAAATTGTTGATTCTGACGTTCCCTCTTGAAAATATATAAAGTGATATATTGTCAAATAATGATAATGCTTCAAGAACATCTTCATATAAACATAATTTGAACATTTTTTTTTTTAAATATATTGTGCAGTTGGAAATGGCAGAGCAGTGCCTGACACAAGCCATGGATCTGAGCGGTCTGTTACTTTTATACTCGGCACTTGGTGATGCTGAGGGAATAACAAAACTCGCTTCTCTTGCTAAAGAGCAAGGAAAGAACAATGTTGCTTTTCTCTGTCTCTTCATGCTGGGCAAATTAGAAGATTGCCTCCAGCTACTCGTTGACAGGTAAAATATTTGGATCAAATATGAGAAAGATAGGATTTAACAAAAATACTGAAAACTTGTTGAACAAAAATATGGAATTGTTGTTTACTCATGCAGAATTTAGTTTGTGTTTAATAATGAGTTAATTACTATTAACTGTATATTGGTACAGCAACCGTATTCCAGAAGCTGCACTGATGGCCAGATCATATCTCCCAAGCAAGGTTTCAGAGATTGTAGCAATCTGGAAAAATGATCTAAACAAGGTATTGATTTTGTTGAGTTTGTAGAATGTATATTATTCGAATAAGTATCTTTGTTAAGGGACACTTATATTCTTCTATGTTCCATTGACTTTATTCTGGAATTTTTTTAAAGGTGAACCCAAAAGCTGCTGAGTCTTTGGCTGATCCTGCAGAGTATCCCAATTTGTTTGAAGACTGGCAAGTTGCTCTTGCTGCAGAAAGTCACATGACCTCAAAGAGGTACGATTTCTGCAAAATCTTCTCATTTTTTCTGTTAAATTATGTATATCCTGTGTCATAACATGCCGTTGCCTTGTTGCTTGTAATGTTGGTATTTTAGGGGTATATACCAGCCGGCAGAGGAATACCCGAGCCATGCAGAGGAGCCTAACCTACCTCTTGTTGAGGCCTTCAAAAAGATGCAAGTTAGTGAAGAAGAAGAGTTGCCTGCTGAGAATGGCGATGCCGCACATGAGGTATGCTTTTGTTCTTGAAATTTGAAAATGCCACATGTACTATTGCAAAACAAGATGAATTACCTATTCCCTGTTATATCTGAAAATGTCTTTATACCTTACCTGTTCAATGTGTTTGAGAGATTATTCAAATGATGCCCACCCTGTTTTCCTCTACATGCGTGAGGAAGAACTGAGGGATAGTTTGGGGATATTTGAAATAAAATAGGACCTGATCTATAGGCAAGAGATTTCTCATTTTATTTGCTAGGGTTCCTGGGGGCTGCCAAAAGAACTTTCCAAAGAAAATAAACTTACTAACAATATCCTTGTGTAACAGGAAATGGAAGAGGTGGCAGAGCAAGAAGATGCTGTACATGAGACTGAAGAAGAAGAGGCAGTTGAGGTGGAAAAGGATGACTCATCAGATGGCGCTGTGCTAGTAAATGGCAACGAGGGTGAGGATCAGTGGGGTACGATTAATTGTAATGGGCACCCCAATGTACCCCAAACTCTTCAAATAAATATATTTACACAAAATATATGATTGCTATGATCAGTGTGATGGATATAGGTCATTGTAATGGGGAGCCTAAAATAACCTTAGTCTAGGAAATTGTGTTACAGAATACAAATTATTAGGGAGTTTTTCAGAACAGATCAAATTGTAGCTAATTTTTGGTCTCTTTGTTTGGTTTAAAATTGTCATTATTTTATTGTCAAACTTTTTAACTTATGTCGTTTCTTTTGCAGTGCTAACTCCAGAACATAGGGACTAAACTAAGAGCAATTGATAATCTTGTAAGGTAATGCATAAATATCATTTGTAGTACTGTTAGTTCATATACCATTTGGTGGTGATGGATGCCACATAAACCTTTTGTCTTTTGATGATTTCTCTTATTAAGTGGTCAATTGGGTTTCAATAATTTATTTTAATTTTATTTGGAATAATTATTGTTTGCTATTTATGAAAAATTAGGTTGACGCAGAGTAAACAACACACTAGCAATTCTTTGTAGAAGAGAGATGTATTTGCTATTCTTCCCCCCCTTTTGTTCTACTGCGGGGTCCGTGTTCGTCAGGCTGTCTGAATCAAGACGTTTTTGTTTTGGTGATATTATGTTTACCAGAGAGAGCTTCTGTAATATCTTTATTCATAGAAAATATATAGCAGTAGATGCAGTAAGCATCCTAGACACATTATATTTTTTTTGTATTGTTTTCTTCTTTCTTTTTTGGTTTCTGTTTAAATTTTAGCCACTTATTTTCGAGAGTCGATGAGATATACCTTTGTATGACTTAGCTTTGTAGTAAATTTGGTTGGAATTCAATGCTGGAGAGCTTTTACATACATCCTTTTAGCTCACTCTTGCCAACTCTTGCCAGGCTTTTTGGTAAAAGAACAACACGGTATCGCTTTCCAGACTCCAGTGACCAGTATCTAAGAAACTGGAAAGTGCAAAAGAAAGTTTGTGCTGCTGCGCTTGATGATTGTTCGATCCTTATTTACTCTCATCTCTTCGATTATATGTAACGAATTAATTATCGACAAGTTTTATGGGATAAACGTCTACGTCGACCGTTGTCCGTTACTCTTTAAAGATTTGTTGTGGAAAAAAATATCCTGTAAAAGTGATTTTAACCCAAATTGTTATATCCTTTTTCAGGGCCAATGTTGTAGTCGCACTTGGCAAAGATATTTTGGGATACTAGATATTTAATGGGCTAAGGTACGAATTGATCTAGACCCAACTAATCTGCCATGAAACATTGCTTTCCAAAAGCATTTTGATCCATTCATGTCTGTACTGAAATGCATCACTAGGTGCTAACACCGTGGTAAACACCGGCCTCCTGCTGAGGCGGACCTTACGGAGTGGCAACTAAGCATCAATGCCTGAAATGTGTTTGTTGGTGCGTGGTGAGAGAGTGTAAAAGGCAAAAACGCAAGGACCTGCTGTGTAAACGAGATGCAACAATTGACTATACAAAGCTCGTCCACAAAGTAAAGAAAGGCATAAAGGGCACAAAATGTGTAACAAGAAGTAGCATACCTACTAAAATGAAATGAACAAGGGAAAAACAAAGATGAAAACGATAAACAACATATAGCAGACATAGGAATGTCTTTTTGAAGTTTAAAAACAGGAATGATAACCGTCATCCAACAAAATGTCATCCACGTCATCCAAGAAAAATAAAGTGAACACATATGAATACAAAGTGAACATATATAATAAACAAAATGAACATATACACCTTATTACAACTAGATACTGGATATTCCTTGTATTGGATACTACTTTAATATTGCTGACTGAATAGATACTCCTTGTTACAAGTAACTGAACACTTACGCATATTAGACATTTTTTTACTATAACAAATTGAACATTTAGAGAGTAGGAAGCACACAGAAAAAATGGAGATGGAGAATAACAAGACTAAAGGAAGGGAGGTAGGAGAGGGAAGGAGGCAAGAACGCTAACGAGAGAGAGGGGAGGGAGGGAGATGAGACACGGAAAGAATGGAGGGACAAATCGCGTTGAAAGAAGAATAAAGAAAAATATGGATGGCATGGATGACATTTGGATGGATGACAAGAAACAATTACCGTTTAAAAAGGAAGGTACTTGGTAGTTTCCGAAGGATTGTACTGCACTTGAGATATTTTCCTTTGGGTTTTGGACACTAGCAAGCAATTTCGATATCTTTAGGCTATGCTCCAGAACTGCGTATTAAAGGAAGGGGAAGGAACGGAGAGGGCCGGAGAGGAAGAGGAAGGTGCGGAAAGGAGTAAAGTTATCAAGTTTACTCGCTCCAGCGGTGGGCAGAGTAACTAGCGATTTAGAAGAAGAACCAGCGATTTTACAGCTGTTACTCCTTCTACACCCCGATTTGAGAGTAACGAAAATCAGCTCTTCGATGGAACGAGCACACCCTGAGTCGCTTTCCCTTACTCTCGCTTTTGAGTTCTGAAGCGAGTAACTAGCCTCTCTCCCTTATCTTCCGTTCCTCTCCCTCAAAAATGGCATCCTGGAGCAGACCCTTAGTGACCAATATTCAGGAGGAGGATCGAACTACTACGGGCCCATCGATAACTTGAAGAAAGTATAAGGCCCTTTATCAATATCACAGTCTCAACTACTGGGTGTTCTTTAGGTGCATTTTCGAGGAACAAGGAAATAGCGAGAATAGTACTAAATTAAGAGGACGAACAAGCACACCAATGTTTTTTCGATTGTCATTTTATGTTTTAGCTGTCAAAATTCGAGCTAAAAATTAGTTACTGATCTGAAATAAGGATTATTTACTCATCAAAACATGTCAAATCAATCATCCTAAATAATTAACAAAATAATCCCAAACATATCCCCAAAATGCCGGACTTTTACCAATTAATATTCACGTATGGTACTGAAGAACAATTAGACACATATAAGTACTCATTATTTATTTTTTTCTAAAAAAAGAGCGGGATCTGTAGTACTTTAATGGACAATAGGAGGGGTGATTATATAAAATAGATTCTCAAAGTTCCAGATCATGTTAGGTAAGGCTAAAAGATTTAAGGGGTCATTTTCCATTGACCTTAGCCAAAATGCTTTGCTTTAGCTAGGAAGTTTTTCTAGAAAAATTGACAGTGGCTGTCAATTGGGCTTTAGCTAGGAAGTTATTGCATGAGTTTGGACTTTGAAGTGGATGGCTTCAGTGACCCAAGACAAAATTGTACAAAGGAGAAGAGAAGGGATTCTCCGAATATAGAAGATAATAATTAGATAGTTCAACCGATTACAACTTTTTTACATAAGTTAATTGCATTGATAAATCAAATCAAAGCAGCTGAAAGCTAAACAATACGAAGTATATATATATATGACGCCGACCCAAGACAAAATTGTACAAAGGAGAAGAGAAGGGATTCTCCGAACATAGAAGATAATAATTAGATAGTTCAACCGATTACAACTTTTTTACCTAAGTTAATTGCATTGATAAATCAAATCAAAGCAGCTGAAAGCTAAACAATACGAAGTATATATATATATATATATATATTCTTAATTTACAGCCAATGAAGCTAGGAATATGGTAACCTTTGTCATCTCTAACAACTCAATCAACAAAAACTTAATTGTTGTTGGTTTTTGGAAATCAAATCTGACGTGTGTGTCTCGGCCTTATCATGGAGTCTTCACATGAGGTTTCTTGGTCATCTCGACATTTCCCACATGAATATCACTCTCACTGATATACTTCCCCCAGAACCAATGGTTCTTCCAAACAAGTATCATTTCCTCAATCGGGACGTTCTTTGTTTCCGGCACAAAGAAGAAAATAAATATGGTCATTATTAGCACCCAACCGCCGAAGAAGAAGAAGAGGCCAAATTTCATGTGGCACAGCATGGTGAGGAACACCTGCCCGATTATGAAGGTGAAGAACATGTTCACTGCCACGTTTACGGTCTGGCCGGCTGATCGAATCTCCAAGGGGAAGATTTCACTAGGGACCAACCAACCAAGCGGGCCCCAAGACCAAGCAAAGGCGGCCACATAGGCACAAATGAGGCCAACTATAAACATAGAATATGACTTTGATAATTCACCAACACCGCTTGTCCCGAAAGCATGACCAATTAACACTCCTACAGCTATCTACATTGCAAAATATATTATAACAGATCATATACAAGTACAGTCGCACAATATACTAAATAAGGATTAATGATTTTAAAATTTCCTCCTTTAATGAATATTTACCTGACAGATCAGCATTTGAACTCCACCCTCAAGAAAGAGAATCCTTCTTCCATATTTATCGACGACAATTATAGATACAACAGTAGCCAGCACGTTAATTACACCAGTTATGACTGCAGACATGAGTGAAGCATCATCTCCAAACCCAATTGTCTTGAAGAGAACTGGCGCATAAAACATGATGACATTGATGCCGGTTAGCTGTTGGAAAAAAGGGACGAGTATGGTCACGACGAGTGGGGGCCGGCACTTGGGTTCCAACATGTCCTTCCACTGGCTCTTGATCAATTTCGAATCCTCGCTCGCTGCTGTGAGATCATTGAACTCGTCCTGGATGTCTTTGGTGCCTCGTACCTTGGCAAGAATTTCCTTGGCTTTTTCGGCATGTCCACGCTCGATGAGTGAGTTAGGGGTATCAGGGAGGCAGAGGGATCCAATTGTGATTATAAATGCTGGTACACCAGCGAGTCCAAGGCTGACACGCCATCCCCATTCGTATTTTGACATAACAAAGTTTATAAGGTTGGCGGCCAGTATTCCTATTGTGATCATCAGTTGGAACCCGATGTTGAGCATCCCACGGAGCTTTGCTGGTGCCATTTCAGAGAGATATAGCGGAACAGACTGCCATATTATACAAATCAATGAGCCAAAAATTGATTATAAGTACTTGATAGATTTTGAACAAAATTTACAACTCGTGACATAGGTGATAATGAGGGTAAAAATTAATCTGCTATATTAAAAAAAAAATTGAGCTTCAAAGGTTACACTATATTTAAAAATGACATAATTCATTCGTAATAGGAAGCAAAGGGAATGCTGCTAAGATTAGGATAATTATTTCTGAAAAATTGATTAATTCGAAATGATTAAAAAAATCACCTGATTGGCAAAGCCTACGCCAACGCCCAGAAGAATACGGCCAAGAATGAGCATGAAGACATTTATCGCCAAACCATTAATTACGGCTCCTATTAAAAATGTAATGCCGCCCACGAACATTGACCATTTCCTCCCAGATGTCCGTGTCAATGATGATGCCACAAAAGAGGATGCAAGTGCAGCCAGGTACAGCGAGGATGTGAACAATGTCAGCAGCTGGCTGTCAAATTTGCAGTACTGGTTCGTACTGACGTCTTCCTTTGCCTTACGATACACGGAGGGAAAGAACTTGCTTAGAAAGGAATCCATTGAAGTCACTCCACCTTTCGCAATAAAGATTAAATTATGTCATATTGTCATGTTTATAGTTCAGCTAAAATCTTTGAAATGTTAAAGGTTTGTGGTTGCGGCTTAGACTTTCAGGTCGAGTGTTACAGTTGTCAGGTTCGACAAAGCCCCAACACTACCAGTTCGAGCCTTGTGCAGGTGGCGGCATTAAATCTTTTCAATAGGTTAGTATTAGAAGTTTCTATGTAACACGTTATTATTGTCAATTAATTTCATATGAGTATGGGGATGAACATTGTAAATTTTTTGTAATTATTTAATGTGAAGATCCATATAATGTCATCTACTAATTTTCATACAAAATTTAAATAAATTATTAATAGTTCAGTATTTTGAAAAAGAGAATAAAGATGAATTGACCCCATTCATTCCTCTCCTCCCCCTGCCTGAAGGGCCATTTCCAATTGCATTAAGTACCTTAAAATAATGAAGTCTTTTACTTATGCATACAAAACGATAAAAAATTAGTTCATATACTTGATATGTATAACAATTTACCCGAAATTCCAATATCATAACCAAATATAAGACCACCAGATGATGCGACAAGACACGCCATTGCGACAAAAAGTGTAAAACTCCCGGGGTACTCTTTACCCCCAACTTGGGTTACGATCGAACCACCTGCCATTGCTTGTTCTTAGAGCTCTATTTCTTTTGCAGAAAAAAGGAAAAAACTATGAAGACATGGACGAAAGATGTAAAAAAAAAAAAACAAAAAAAGAGTATTCAAATCGAAAGAGAAATTATCGGCAACTTATAGGTGTGGCATTGGTTGTTATTGAGCATTAATTATCTATAATTGGATAATGAAACATGTGCCAAAATTCCAAGTTGTGTTTTTTCCTAATTTCGGCCAGGTTGTTTTCAAAGTCGATTTGCTGCATTCTTTTGAAGGCTTGTCAGTGAGCTTAAGAGTTTCATTTTTAGCATATGCATGTGACGTTTGTCATGGTTGCTTGGCAATTTTCCTCTTAATTTTTACCTAGTTTGATGAAACGAGAATTTCCTAAAGATAGATAATTGTCTTGACCCTTTTGTTGTCAACTTTCTCTTAGTTTTATTGAGCAGAGTGAGAAAAAAAAAAAAAGATTTGTTGCTAATTGAATTTCTCTCCATTGTCATTTATGACCATCAATATGCATGTAGTGATTTTTTTTAGAAGGTTTATGTCATTTCACAAAACATAATCAAAGCAAATTGAAAGAATAAGAAAAATTGAAAAGACGTTAGTTGTCCTGAAAGTGCTCTGAGTATTAATGGAAAGTAAAAACCCTGGCAATTTTCTTTTAAGACAAGTGATAAAAACCAATTCAAATGGTTTCAATGATGGACCACCAACAACACTTGTGAGTTGTGATCATAGCATCCCCCTACTATGGATGATACACAGAAGGCAAATTTGCTTTTGTAAGTTTCGAATCTGGAGCGATTACTATAACTACAATTACTTGTCTGGAATAGGATTCAAAGAAAAACAACCAACCAACCAAAACATATACATAATGCATATGGCCTGGTGACTCAGTGGTAAGAGCACTAGACTGACTTCCAAAAAATTAAGGATTCAAGCTCCGCATGCATCTTTAATTTCAGAAAAAGTTGAATGGCAAAAACCTCCCTCTTTCTTCAAAAAAAAAAAATATATATATATATACATAATATAACCAACTAGGAAAACGATTCATGATGTGTTATCGCATTTCTTCATATGAGAGGTTACGAATTTGAAATCCAAAATTAGTTAGAGTTTTTAAAAAGGAAAAAGGTGGAGTACTTTTTGTACTCGCAAAATAAAATAATGATACAAAACAAGTTAACAACAAAGATATACTCAAACATTGGAAATTTTTTCTAACTTTTGTTGAATTTATTAGTTTTTTTTTTTTTTGGGAACCGTTAACATCATTAAGGGAGCTTCAAGCGAAAGTTCCTTAGGTTTGATTTGGAATGAAGTCTATAGATTGGTTAAACGTGAAATAAAATTCTCGCTTATTGATATAACTGAGCAAATGATAATAAAAACAATTTGTTGAGATATGGAAAGGGAGAAATCGTTCAAAAAGTTCGTCATTAAAAAAGAATAAAAGGTTAAACTTAGCAAGAATTCAATTACTAGAGGTAGCTTGTAGTCTCAGCTTCTTTCCTTTAACACGAGACACTGACAGAGACTGAGAGAGGTACCACGAGTCTGGTACCGCGAGTCTGTTGGTGGTTAACTTAGCAAGAGTTCAATTACTGTAGTTATGTTTGCTTTTGTGTATAATCTTTGTCTACTCTCGTCATTTTTTTTTTCTTCAAACGAAATTTTTTTATCTGGAGTTTGACGTACGGCATGTGTAGTACTTAATTGTAACATTGCAATTTTTCTCCATTTTTTCGTGTTAAATAATTTCTTATACGATATATAAAGCTCCAGATCACTGATATTAAACTTTTTGTTAAGATAATTTGACAATGACCGTAAAGGTGGTGGCACTATTATTAAACTTGACGTTGCGATTAGCACTAACTTTTTCTAGAAAGAAAGTTTTTTTTCCTTTTTTTTTTTGAAAAAAATAGTAGTTTAAATTTTTAATTCAAAATTATTTGAAGGATACAACCTGCAATTTATTTTAAAACAAACTAAATTTCAGGAATTTAATAAAATATAAAATATATTTTAACATATATGGGGAAGATTTCGGGCTTTTAATAGTTATTACTTTTTTTTTTTGGGTTCGAAATAGCCATAACAGACCATGCCCCGGTTACAAGTTTATGTATACATTTCACAAGCTTTTCGAAGTGGAGTAATAGTAGAAAATCTGATATTCCCATAAAAATAATGTCTACTGAAACAGAAGAAAAAAAAAACCATTTGTAATGTTACTTGATTTTCTTGGACCAACGATTTTTTTTAAAAAAAATGATCGTCCGATTCAAATAGTTTTCAGTACCCGACTCTTTTTTTTTTTTTTTTTTTTTTTTTTGAACAGAATCAGTAGCCTACTCTGCATCAGAAGTTCAAGTGATCACTTTTTCTAACATTAAATTAATTTGATTTTATTTTTTTTATTATTGCGTCACACTAGATTCGTCCCACCAAAGAGTCGCGCATACAAAAATTGTAAGCATCTCAACCGTCGACTACATCGATCAGATAAAACGTGATAAATGTCCGTATATATGTCCTTATCGTTTCACATATATTTTGAAAAGCTAAAACATGGTAGATGGTCAGTTTATCCGATCCACAACAAGTGCACCGTGCACTAAGAGAGTGAGACAGAGGCGCCCCGCTTCTAAGGTCTCATGAGAGCCCAATAGACTCGGTTGAAAGGTGGTGATAGAAGGATTAGCTTGATAGATAGATAGATTGATGGATAATCTCATGATACAAAAGCGAACAAACGAAATGCCAAAGGAACGCAGAATGGAAACATGTACTACATGCGTAAAGACACAAAATTGGTTAAACTGGATGAAATTGAGTGTCCTGGTCTGGATTCTGTTCCTCTCCAGTTGTAGTTGTAGGGTCAATTTTAGATCAACGGTGCTGATATAAAATGATCAAATCACGGTTTCTAGATCTGTTTGTAGTAATGATTGGTATTAATAAAAAAAAAAAAGTTAGAATTTGGAATGTCTAATTTGAATGAAGAGCGCGAGATGTTACAGACAGAAATTCAAAGTTTTTTTTATTTGAAAAAAAAATGATTAAAAGGGTCGCGTTGAATGCATCGGAGAAACAGAAAATTTTCTGCAAAAATAAGACTTGAGAAAATTTTGAGGAAGCAGGTTTATTTTGTGAATAGAAATATGGAAATTTTTTTTTGAAATGTAAGACTAATAGACATGAATATTTTTGACGTATAACTTTTATTGTTAGAATTTTACTCTATCCGACAAATATGCGAAAAATTTTTATATGCCCTATAAATAAAATTTACAAAAATAATGCTAAACAAATAAATAAAAAAAATATCGAGCAAAAGTATGATCTGTCAGCATAATTATATATGTATTCATTTTCATATCTAATGATATCCAAACAATATCTATATTCCGTATCTATATTTATATTCATATTCGTATCCGAAAAAAATATATATATATATAAATACTGATACAATTTGACCACTATGGTTTACGTATCCGATCCGTTTTCATCTTTAGGCCCTAGGATGAATCTTATGCTCACGTATTTCATATACACGTAATACGTACGATGAAGAGTTCATGTGGTTTTTCTAGACACCAACAAGAAAACAAAATTGCATTGTTATGAGTGTAAATCAAGATTTAATAAATATTTATCTAAAAGGCTCCTGCATTGATTATATTTTGTGATCGAACTTATATCAATACTTTTCCAAATGACTGAAAGAATGACAGCCTGATCAAAATGATTTTTATGCGGGATTTCATTCGAATTGAATTCGTATAGAAATTTGTTAGATCTAACTACATTGAAATTCCAACCAAATGACATCAAATCTGCTCATTTTGATCATAAATTTTCCAATGAAATGAAATGAATTGAATTCCCACGTTAAAAAAAAATAATTGATCAGGGCCTAAATAGATTTTGATAATATTTACGAATAACACTTGTATTATAGCCTTGTTTGCGAAAATTTTTGGAACAATAACTAATTTTCATAACAAGTTATCAAGCAATTTTTAATTTGTACATATATTATAAATCAGGGCTGTTAAGGATCATCCCCAAAATTCATTTTCCCTTGCAATCCTCATTAATTTATCCAGCGCCTTCATTAATAGAAAACGCGTTTTCTGTTTTTGGAAATCTAGCGCCCTCATCCTCTGTTTCGCTCCCTTCAACAATTACAATATTAACTTCAACAGTTACGTACTAACTTCAACATTTACATATTAACTTCAACAATTACATATTAACTTCAACATTTACGTATTAATTTCAACAGTTACATATTAACTTCAACATTTACGTATTAACTTCAACAGTTATAAATTAACTTCAACAGTTGCATATTAACTTGAACAATTGCATATTAATTTCAGCAGTTATATGTATTAACTAGAGCAGTTAATGTATATAACTAGAACAGTTACGATATTAACTTCAACATTTATATATATAACTAGAACAATTATATATAATAACTTCAACAGTTTATATGATAACTAAAACAGTTATATACATCTATATTTCCTCCCTTCCCCTCTCCCTGATGCTCATCCTCCCAGCGCCTCTCATCCTCTGGATTTCCAAAAATGGAAAACGTGTGCAGGAGATGTGGGATGATAGACAAAAATAGAAAACGCGTTAATTATGTTGGATTTTATCCCCTGGATTCTATCATCTTATCATCCCTTGGCCTTCTATTAATGAGAGCGTATGATAATTAATGAGGATTCCAAGAATGATGGAAGGCAATTCCGTTATATTAATCATAACTTTTACATCTAATCAAATTATTTTTTTACCTTTGAACGTGTCGCTAGGCGGATCGAAGTAGGTGTTGAGCAATAAATCACGATTTTTTTTCTCTTAAAAAAACGTCCCATGACATTAGACCACATAAACTAGATAACTCATATCCAGTCTCCTATTGGGCAAAGGTTGAATTGCTTTTTTATTTATTATTATTTTTTCTTTAGTAACGATTTGTTCTTCCTTTTAGGAGATTGCAAGGCTTGCACATTCTTCCATCCTCAGCCGTTCATCTGAATTTGAGGCCAAAATATTTGCAAATTTACTCAGCTTTTTGTCCCCCCGTGTGTAAAGCTTAACTAGTGTTCTAAAAAAAGCACGGCGTGTCCGAACACGGCACGGTACGGCACGGCACGAAGGTGGTACGACACGGTAAAACACGGACACGGACACGGCACGAGAGCTTAGGCGTGTCGTGTCTTAAGCGTGTCGTGTCCGACTTTGATGAAATAGACACGGCACGGCACGGCACGTGAATTTCCAAGACACGACACGACACGGCACGAAACACGGCACGACACGGTACGACACGGGACACGACAAAACCCAAGAGACACAACAAGTTTATAATGATGGTTACAAATGTTAAATTTTATCAAATAACAAGAAAATTCTTATATTATCTATTTTTTAGGATAATTTTATAATTTGAATTTCAAATTCATCTCTAAACATAAGTATATGACTATGTTTTATGAAATTCAAACGTATTCAAACACGACACGGCACGACACGTGTAAAAAAAACACGACACGACACGGCACGAGGACACGAGGCGTGCCGTGTCCTTAGACGTGTCGTGTCCATCCCTTAGAATTTAGACACGGCACGACACGACACGTGAAATATTTAGACACGGCACGGCACGACACGACAAATGATTCGGACACGGCGTGTTTGACACGGCACGACACGGCACGGCACGAATTTAGAACACTAAGCTTAACCGTAGTTAGCTAGCTAGAGTTGTTCCAAACTAAACTCATAAACCAAGAGAATAAATAAATGTGATTATATTCTTCAAACTTAATGTTTTTTTTGAAATTCTTGTGGCCCAGATATGAGTCATTTTCTGGGGACAAGAACAAAGAGAGATGAATTTATCCTTCAAACCGAGGTTTTTTTTTTTTTAGTCTTATAGCCCAAGATACGAGTCTTTTTTTCTGGGGGAAAAACAAACAAAAATGTACTTATTCTTCAAACCGAGGGTATTTTTGGAAATTCTTACGGCCCAGGTATGAGTAACTTTTGGGGCAAGAACAAAGAAGAAAATTGAATTTATGCTTCATATTGATGTTCTTTTAGAAAATTCTTTTGGACCAGATACAAGTTATTGTTTAGGGGCTAGACATTGACAACCACTTTTGGAAAGAACCATCTCCCTGAAAATGTCACATTTGATAAAAGCATATCAAATCAAATTAAAGTCAGGAGAATATTTTGATAAAATATGTTTAATTCGAAATGTTATAATGATATGAAACTCGTAGGTATTACGATCGAGCAAGAGAAGTACACAAGTACTTGGTGGAAGATATTTTTTTTCAACCTTTTTTCAATGGAGGTAATGACTGCCTATAATTAAATGAGGCAAAAAATGCTATAAGATCCAATATTTAGCGCCTTTTATATGTTATGCTAATTCAATTTTTTATTGGAATATCAGAACGTCAATATTAGTGATTATTCCAGATAGCCATTTTTTATCCAAACACTAAATAACATTTCAGGATAATGCATGACTAATCCGAATCAGCTTATGTCAAGTTAGCTCATAACTCGCGAACTAGCTTAAGTTAGAGACGAATTAAGTTTAAGCTAGTTTAAAAAATTCAAAAAGTATTTTTAACTCGATTTGAGTCATAGTTGAGTTATAGCAAGTCGAATTTGAGTTGTCCCGCTCGCTCGAAACGGCTTGTTAACAGTGTACTGCTGACTCGGTCCTTCATGGTGTCGCCTGAACCAGAATTGTCCACGTGTCACTTTCTGAAATTCTGGAAAAAATGTATATTTTCTACTGATTATTCAGTTGCGAACTTGCAATGTCATGTTACCTCTACAGTGAATAGGTGGTTTCAGAAGGCTACGTGTCGTTATACTGGTTTAATCTTAAAAATAAATAAACACTAGTTACTTTCGTTGCGCCTCCGGCGCAAAAGTTTTTTAGCTTTAATGTTTGAGTCATAAATATGTGTGTGATGTTGAGTATTATTGTGAGGAGAACAATGATTGGATCATTAAAAGATAAAATTGGATTTCCAAACATACGAGGGACCTATAAAACTAAAATTTTACACATATCATTGACAAAATTGAAATTATCACAGATTTTGAAGAGTATTCTCATCAGAGTAAAAGTTATACAAAATTAAAATAATCATTGACTACATATTATCCTTAATTTCAAAATTCCAATATCGCCTTGCTTTCACGACAGAATCTTTGCCCCTGCATTTATACCAGTATCATCTTCAATATTTACATCACCAAGAAACAAATTAGTTTGCAAAAGTTCATTAAATTTATATGAAAGACATTATATGAATTACTCTGAAATCTATGACCAACTATTCTATCATGTAAGTATCTTTCACTAATCACTTCGGTTCACCTTGATATCTTACTCAAATTATAGAATTTCAAAGTAGACAATTGGATTATATTTTTGTGAATAATATCCCCAGGATATTGAATTCGATTATTTATTTCAAATTTGGTTCAAACGGAGTTTTGATATCTGTAGTTTAACCAACTCAACCGTCAATGTCTTTTATGCAACTTAAAAATATCAAACACTTGAGACATACTTGCCAAGACAAGACATTATAAATTATGATTTCCTATGAATTTGTTTTCTAGCATTCACTTATGTTGCTTTGAGTTCAAATTTTCAGAAAATACAATTTTAAGCTATTTAATTGAGATTTCATAACTTAACATATAAAAAATCATGTTACATTAAAAAATAAATTTATTATAAAAGTATGTTTGTTTAACGATCTTAATTTATTAATTAGGATTATTGCGTACAAAATTTATAATTTTTCCATGTACTATATATATATATATATATATTTTGGGTTCAAACACCGTTTTGTTTTAAAAATGTATCACTTATGAAAATCTGAACCGTTCGGTCTGAAAAGAAGAAAACCTGAAAGGTTCAATTGATTAAAATACGGAACTGGATATGTCCATTTCGGACCTTTCTTCTCCAACTTATCTTTTCCCGTGCTCTCCATCCTGTACCCCGTTGGAACAAAAGGGGGCTGAATATCCTTCAACCATGGCGGCTCGTGGTGTGTCCCTGGCCTCCCCTCGTGGTTCTGCACGGCCCACGTCTCTCCACCTCTCATAGTTGATATATCAAACTTCATTACCGTTCCAAACCAGGAAAAATTGGCTCAGATCTGTAGAGAATCATGCAAATAATTTACTGGATCGAAAACCATATTACCCCAAACCCACCAAATAACAAATAAAGAAGATCTCTTGGCCGTTGAAGAATAACATTGGAAAATTTTCTTCTTTACTCCTATTATTAGCTGTACTCAATTATTTGTTTCTATGTATAGCATGTATTGTTTTAGTATGTAATTATGTATTATATTAGACCTGTATATATAGGTGTGTACAATTGTAATCAGCGCAAGAATCAATAACAAAGTCAATATTATTCTATCTCAAAATTGTTCAAGATCGTACCATAACTATCAGAAAATAAAAGGAAAAAAAATAAACGACGAGAGCAGGAGGCCTATCGACGATGTGCAAAACATATGCAATATGGATCTCTATGGGTTTGCCAATTCAAGGAGAGCAGAGATATGTGGTCGATCGGGAGAGTTGAGTTGTGTGCAACCGTAAAATTAAGAAGAAAGTCGGCACTCTATTTTTTTTTTTAGTTCCTTCTTCTCTTTGGTCTGTCGCCTAGGGCCTAGCACAATGGGGAAGAGAGAGAACCAAACATTGCAGGGAGGAATTAAATATAGGTCCGATTTTTTTTTGCATAGGAGCGGCTCGCATTGACACCCACAAACCACCTGTCAAAACACACGTGGGCTGAGAGAAATTGGTAAGCTCTTGATATAAAAGGATCGGAATAAATTTCGTGCACCAAGCTCATTGTAAGAAATTTGGAATAGCTGCGGTGGGACCCAAACTGGTGAATTATCATGACCATACCAAAGAAGTATTCAGTGTTGCTTTTAAAAGCGGATTCATATCAATGCAAACGTCAACCACTACACCAATGATTACACCAAAAACTAACTCTAAAATATGGCACATTTGTATCCTTGCGATGGAAATCAGACAAATTTTAGAACACATGCGCACTATTCATTCGCGTTCGTCACCTCACGTTACCGAATACTCAACATTATATATATATATAAAGAGACAGGTACGTGTGATGCAAAGAAGAGATTCATTACCCCAAAAAAAAAAGAAGAAGAGATAGAGATGGCTGTTTTTCTGCTTCATCTAAAGTGTAGTTCCTCGTGTTATCTCCTAGTTAACCTTTTGATTTTAAATGTTTCTTTTTTTAAATCGCTCCATTACGTTGTAGACTTGGTCAATGACAACATTGCATAAAATCACTCTGGATTCGTTCCATTACAAGTTTTTTTTTTTTTTTTTTTTTTACACTTAACTCTCTTTTTGGTAAATGAAAAGCTTATGTACGTTACTGACCCAAAAAAAAAAGCTTATGTACGTGCACAAGTGTGCTCTGATGGTTAGCAATCTTTTTCTTTATTCTTTTTCATGATATTTTTTACATGGACTAATTTGTGAATTTTATTTAATTATTTGACAAATATATGAATTCGCTCTAACAGAGAGAGATAAAAACTATTTCTTAATGGACAAGAATACGTTGTTGATATATCTCTACCAAACTCGTATTAATTCAACTAACAAATTTCTTGTGGACTCTCTATGAAATAGTCTTGTGTATTGGAATAGCGCTAGAATAGTGTTTTTTGGGTTAATATGTAAGATTAGTGAAGAAAATGTTAATCTAAATAGCATAGAAGAAATGTGTTAATTTGTGCCATCTAAAATTGTACAAATATATATTACATTAATAGAATAATACTAATCCAACATTATTTGGGAAGAGAAATGAAGTCTCTGTGCTCGGATTGCAAAGCATCCAATGCATGTATAATTTTATTAACTGTTTTATTTTTCAGATTAAATTATTTTTAAATGGAGGGTATATACGAAACCTCATCAATTTAATTAACAAAAAAAAAATCAGATTTAATTTGAACATTCCGATCTGAATGGATGGTTGGGATCTACCGAAGACCTTGAACTTGTGGCCGAATCCTTGAATTTGAGGTTGCGATGGGGCGTCAATAAATTGTGTAAACAGGAGATTCCACCACCAGTAATAGTGTTCCATGTGGGCATGTGGCTCATGATTCGGTGGGGTCCGCTATTTGCAAAAAGGATATCCAATTGCGGAGCCCACTAGAATGGTTTGTGCTTGTCTGTCAAACCTGTTTTGGCAGGTGAAGCCATTCTCACTCAAAGTGCTTTAGCCACTCTTGATAGAGAGAATAGGTGCTATTTAGCTTCCTTCTTATCTTTCTCTAAACAATTACCTATCTCTTTTTATCATACTTTTTTTTCTTCACATCTCCAATTTATTATTATTACTTTTTTCTAAATCAAGCTTAGATGTAGTGACCTACTTCAACAAAAGTTAGGTGCATTTATCAATTCAAGTGCCTTTTAAAGAAAGTCTAGTCTAACACGGCCTATGCTAGGCTCAGTGATGTTTCTAAATTCTAACGACCCGTTTGTTTGTGACTCAAAGGTGCATAACTTAAGTTATGCATTCTTAAGTCACCAAACACCTGTTACATAAGACGCCTTAAGGAAATAGGTTGCATAAGTTATGCACTCATCCCCTTTAATTTTTTTTCCAACAATACCCCTTAGAAATAATTAATAATAATAATTAATAATGAACAAATAATTAATAATATTTAATAACTAACAATAATTATTAAAAAATCATAGTTAATAATAAAATTAATTATTATAATTAATAATATTTAACAAGTAATAATTATTAATAATAACAATTTAACAATAATAATAATAATATTTAACTAAAAGTAATTATTAATATTTTATAATAACAAAAATGATTTATTATTATCATGTATAATTAAATTTTATAATAATTAATAATTAACAATAATTAGTAATTAATAATATTTAATAATGAGCAAATAATTAATAATAACTAATAAATAATAATATCTAATAAGTAACAATAATTATCAAAAAGTCAAAATTAATAATAAAGATTAATTATGAATAAGATCAAAATTAATAAATAATAATTTTTTATTGTTAAATAATTAATAATGTTGATAATATTTAATTAAAAGTAATTATTAATATTTCGTAATAATAAAATGATTTATTATTATCATTAATAATTAATTTTTATAATAATTAATAATTAACAATAATTAGGTCACAACGTCTTATTAATATATAATACTAATTCAAATTTAAGGATATTTTAGTCTTTTGACATGAATATATGTATGCATTAAGTTACACATCCTTACTACACAACCAAACATCTATTACATAACACTACATAAACATTTAGGTATCCTTAACTTATACAACCCCTTACTACACAACCAAAGTGCATTAATATTAAGAAAAGTGCATTAATTAGCTCTCTACTTAATTTCCCATCGATTTTAGTTTTATGAAATGTTATGAGCTATTTGATTAAAAAGAAATTAAGAACGCTTGTATCTTTATTTCCTAAAAGTAGTAAATTAATATGTTCAAATGGTAATAGCACTAAATCAGATAAATGGAATCTGTGGGCAATTAATGCTTTGGGGGGCGTTTGTTTGTGTAGTAAGAGGTTGCATAAGTTAAGGATGCCTAAGTGTTTATGTAGTGTTATGTAATGGATGTTTGGTTGTGTAGCAAGGATGAGTAACTTAATGCATGCATATATTCGTGTCAAAAGACTAAAATGCCCTTACATTTGAATTAATATTATGTATTAATAAGACATTGTGACCTAATTATTGTTAATTATTATTTATTAATGATAATAATAATCATTTTTATTATTATGATATATTAATAATCGCTTTTAATTAAATATTATAAACATTATTAATTATTTAACAATAAAAAATTATTATTGATTAATTATTTTTAATTAATTCTTATTATTTAATTGTTATTGTTAGTAATTAATATTACTTTTTAAATATTATTAATTATTATTATTTAATTATTAATTATAATAATTAATATTTATTATTAATTACGATTTTTAATAATTATTATTACTTATTAAATATTATTAATTATTATAAAAATTAATTATATATGATAAATAATACATCATTTTTGTTATTATGAAATATTAATAATTACTTTGAATTAAATATTATAAATATTATTAATTATTTAATGATAAAAATGTATTACTGATTAATTATTTTAATTATTATTATTAATTATGTTTTTTAATAATTATTGTTACTTATTAAATATTATTAAATATTATGATTAATTATTTCTAAGGGGTATTGTTGGAAAAAAAAAATTAAAGAGGATGGTGCATAACTTATGCAATCTATTTAGGTTGCATAAGTTACGCACCCTTAAAGCGTCTTATGTAACGGATGTTTGGTGACTTAAAGATGCATAACTTAAGTTATGCATCTTTTTTAAGTCACAAACAAACGCCCCCTGGTATATACAGTACACTGTCACAAGTTTGTCATCTTCAAGGGATCCGATGTAAATTTGAACTTTTTGAGTACTTGTGGGCAAATAGAGGATGTCACTAAAAGACAAAATTCAAACATTTATGCTGAGATAATTATTTTGTTTGGTCTAACAAATAAGTAGAATAAATTCTATTTATATCGATCTGGATTTTTTTTTTCTTGATACACTATTTATATCTGGACTTGAGTGTGATTTTATCCATATTTGTTTAGTATTGGATCTGCCACTGTCATGATATGTGATGTTTTCTTTTCCACAACCGAGACCGATACTGTTCTCTTGTTGTAACTTGTACGCCACGATGAATACTTCTTTTCGGGAGATTATTAAGCCTGTGAAATTATTTTTTTTAGCTTTTTGATCTAATACCAGAATTCAGCTATTTTTTAAAGAAAATAAAAAAAAAAATCTGAGGAAAAACTCGTGACACAACATCTATTGAGTGCTTTATCCACTCAATTTACTCTCCCATATACACTTGACACTAACCTCCAATGGAACTAGACACACAAATAGTGTCAATGCTTTTTCATTTTCTTTTTTTATAAATACAGAGCTCACTGGTCAGAAAATTCACTGCAATAGGAATCTAGTTCTTGTACGAGAAATGCTACGGACGCAATTTAAAATCCTTAGTATTGGTAGAACATCTAAATAACTTTTTAAGTGTATCCTATTATTATTTAAAGGATCGATTTCATTACAAACCGTTGTTTAATATTCAATACTCAATAGATTACATGACCACCAGGAGCGAATATGTACGCAAGAATCTCAACAATAAACAAACATTTTACAATAGGGATTATTTTTAATTTAATTCTTATATATTTTGGTATATACCAAAACTGAAATAGTACCAAAATTTGGGGATGATTATTGATGTACAAAAAAAAAATCATTAAATTTAATTATTTTGGTGTGAACTGAACTTTAATTAACCTTTAAATCAGTTATGGCAAAAAAATGTATTTAGAAAAGTTTGTCGATAAAATCTAATATGATCTGTAAAACACGACTCTGTTACTTGAAAAGCCTTATTATTTTCTTCCTCTTCTTGAATAAAATTATCATGTCTTAAATAGAGTAATGTTCCGGTGCCACAAACGTCACACTTTATTTTTTTTATTTTAAATTTCAAAATTTAAAATATAATCATCCGATCTGAACTGTTGACCTTGTTTCTTTTAAAGACGGATGTGTCGTTATAAAATTTTATAATTTTTAAAGTTTATTTGATGCTTGATCAAAAGATAAAAATGAACGAATCAAAATAACTATAATAGATTAAATATAATTTGTTCATTTTTCAACTTCTTGATCAAGTATCGAACAAACTTCAAAAATTATAAAAGTTTATGACAATGCATCCGTCGTTAAAATAAACAAGATCAACGGTTCAAATCAGACGATTATATTTAAAATTTTAAAATTAAAAATAAAAATAAAGTGCGACATTTGTGGCACTGGAATCTTGCTCAATTAAATAATAATATAATGTTTACTATTGTTATATTGTTTATCAGAGGGGAAATTGGATATAATTAAACCCCTGAATTCTCTTTTCAAGGTGTTAGTTCTACTTGATGATGTCTTTTGATTGCTTTTTTTAAAAAAAAAAAAAAAAAAAATTCTACTTGATGAAGAATTCAGAGGGTTATATACTTATATCCAATTTTCCTTTATCAGAAAATAAACTTGACAAATTGTTTTCGAGATCACATTCTTTTAAACTCCAATTATATCATAGTCCAATTTACAAACATCAACCCTCCACAATTTAAAACTACAACAATTAAAAAAAAGGTTTAGAGTTCATAGTTAACATGTTCTGCCGATAATAAACACTGCCCAAATTAATTTAAATTTCTTCATAGTCAGACCAATTTATATATCAAGTGATATCATTATTATTTGTAGGTATTTGGACCATACTTGGCACTCAAATGATACTCAAACCATTAAAATGCTTGACGATTTATCATGTTTTTCCAGGATTTGGCTATGCCGTCGTTTCTTCTTCCATTTTGCAGGGTTTTAGGTGATATTCGAGTATTTAGATGATTCTCAGCACTTCCACACGCTAGACGACTCATTCCTAGCATGGAGCAACTCTAGACGTCTCATTCCTAGCTCATGGCACCCCTATCCAGCCTCCACTCGGACTGATCGACCCTCTGCTCGACCCGAGTGGATCTCCACTTGGACTTGGCGCGACACAGAGCCACAGCCGCCACTTTTTCTTGACCGCTCGGACCGAATGGATACCCGTTCGATTCGAATGCTCCAGATGCTCGACCCAAACATTGCCTAAAGTTGGCAAGCCTCTCCACATTAGCGTTCGGACCGAGTAGATCCTCTGCTCGGGTCGAACAGTAAGCCGACTTAGCATGTTTTGGCAACTTTTCAAGAAAGGAATGCCATCTTTTGGCAAGATCTGGCCGACCTAGTGCCCTAACTTGCTCCCCAAGTGCCTGAGACGAGTATATAAGGCAGCCTCTTCGACAGAAAGGGGGCTGGACCCTTGGAGACAATTCTCTCGCTTGATTTTACCACAAACCCTAGTTCTACCATTGTTTTTGAGGCGACGGCAGCAGCACGAGTTGAGACACACACCATCACCTTCCTTTGCTAATAGGATTGATTATTCGAGTCTAGAAGGAGTATTTGTTTATTTCTTCTCTTACTTTGATGATTTCTCTTATGGCTTGTATCTTATTATTTCTGCACTTTATTATTGTTGTTTATGCTACTATGTTAGGTTAGATTTTATGTAGTCTTAGGAGTAGGAAAGTAACTTAAGTTTGGATGTTATGACTTGATATGATTTGTTATGATATGACTTGTTATTAATCTGTTGGGTATTATTGATTTATGCTTAATTGAATTGCTTGGCTTGATTTAATTATACTTCTAGATACGGCCACATCTAGTTAAGTCTAAAGTTGAATATGTTAAGTTATTTTGATTGAGAACTTGGAGTAAATCTGTGATCCGAAAGGGGAGATTAGTTAGCATCAAAAGTGCAACGTTTAGATAGGTTCAAAAGATCATTTAAATATTCCTAAGAACACAAACAGATTAGTTAGGTTAATTAATTTCTATACCAAAAGTTGTGAGTTAGTTAATCCTATTAGGGTGAGTTGAGTTTGACCAGACCCTTGCCCAATAAGCGACAGCTGAGGATTAGAAGTTTAGGATCAACCAACGAACCCTAGATCGAGTTATAAAATAACAAAGCGTATAAGTTTGAGCACCTCTACCTACTGTTCGGACCGAGTGAAGTCATTGCTCGGGTCGAACAGGAGGTATTTGCTCGGTTTATTTGTTAAGTTATGAAAATAATTTAATCGATAATTCCGAGTCCAAACTAAGGTGAAATCCGAGTCCTAAGACGCCCTTAATATTGTTAAAAACCCCCAAAACCTTTACATTGTTTTCTAGATTACTTCAGATAATTAAAATACCCAAAACCATCTATTTTATTGCATCTTTAGATTTCTCTTAACCCAAAATCACTAAAAATCGCTCGTCTAGATTTTGAGAACGAATAAGTCTGGTATTCATTAATCCGTCCCTTGGGTTCGACCCTAAAGCTTTACCGATAACGACTAGTGAGGTTAAGTCTTAGGTACAAATTTATTTGATACTTAGATTTTAAACCTTCATCATCAAGATTCGAAACGACATATACAACTAGCAAGTCTTAATTGATGGAACGTTAATGCTAAGAATATATTTTTCTTCAACGGAACAAAATATATATTTTTTATAAATATTATTGTTCTAGAGAGACAAGAAGAACTATTGAGGTTGTAAAGCTGAGAAGTCCAGTTCAACGGAAAAAGGAAAGATGCTGCCATGCTGGAAAAAGAAGGGTCAATTGGTCTTTTTGGATGCAATCAATTTGTTTTGAGAAATTTTTAAAGAAAGGGATTAAAAAGAAGTCTCTAGGAACTGTGCGGATATGCTTGGCATGTTCACTTAATTAGCAATTTAACGCCAATTCCAATGGGCAATAAAGAAAAGGGTTCCTTTGTTTTAACGAAATAGAGCTGGGAAAAAAGTTAGCTACTAAGAAAATCATTTCTTTGTGCCTTTTAAATAAACTTTCAGGTTAGAGGAGAAATTTAAATAAACTTTCGTGTTAGAGGAGCAATTTAAGCTACAAACAGAAAGATAAGTCTATATCAGTGAGCTACTAACAAAATCATTTCTTCGTAACTTTCGGTTTAGAGGAGCAATTAAGCTGTTTGTCGAGACCAGAGCACCGCTAGGCGCTAGGCCACTTAAATCCATATATATATATGTATGTATTTTATTGGTTTCATTAACATTCTACGTATCTATAATCGATTATTTAATAATACATGGGAATTTTTTTTTAAATATCATATTTAAAATGTAATCCATTATAAATTTATGCGTAACAACAAAAAAGTATGTTTTTGTTTTTTAAGATATCCTAAATAGCGACTATCTAGTTCAACAGAAAACAAAAAAAAAAAAAGTATGTTAGAATTCATTGGAATCAACTCTTAGTTTCATCAAACAAAATAAACTTGCAAAGTCAAGAAAACAAGTAAACCAACCGATTGATCTCATCAAGTAAATTATAAACTGAAGTTTAATTCGGTTAATCATGTTCAACCATAGAACGTGGGAGCCCAGCATAGATATGGTCAGTGGGTGCATTGTTATCTTAGAAGTAACAAGTTCAATTCATTTCGGCGCAGAAGAGGAATAAACTATATTTCATAGATTAGACTATGTCTCTATAAATAAATGAACCTTGTTTGAAAAAGAAAAAAAAACAAAATTATGTTCCACCGTACTAGTATAAAAATAATTTATAAACATATATACATATGTTAACTAGATAAGTTATAAATTAACATATATAATATTATGTTAAATGGCATAATATATACCAATATATCATTTCATTTACCATGTTAGGTTTATTTATTTTTCAGTTATCAATTCGAATCATAAACCGGAATCTCTGAACTTTCATGTATATTTTTTTAAACTAAAAGAAACCAATTAAACCAACAACCGAATAACTTGTCCAAAATAAATTTAGCCGTCTGGACTCTGGACACTATGTAACCACATTTTAGATATTTAAATCTTAATTTTTTTAAAAAAAATTTAAGAGTCCGTTCAACGCAGCTGTCTCTAACCTTTCTCTGTTTGTTGAAATGATATGCAATTTTAGTGAGAAAGGGCAAGTCTTTCCTTTTTCTGTTTACAATAATGCCCTTCCTGGCCTCCCTCTTTCAAACCAGCGTAACTACAAGCGCACAATATTAAAAGTTTCTTGCTCCCCACTTATGCAAATTGTATGCAATATTTTTTTTTCTTTTGGACGCATCATCGGTAAGTTAAATTTTCAACAAGTTAATGATGTTAAAAAAAATTAAATAATTAAGATGGGCTGATTTAACATGCTCTTTATATAGTTAATGAATTATGAATAATTACTATGTATCAATGATAAAACATTTAAATAATGTTCATTCGAATAAACAGAATATATAATAAACAGCTTTTGGCCGAAATGCTTTGGCATCCTTTGATGTTGATGTCTCGTAAAAATATTATTGATTATGATAAAAAATTCGAAACGTTTCATAAATACATTTTAGGAAATACAGTGAAAAAAAAGATACACTATCTCTTTCCTTATGAATAGCATTTACTTGAAATTTGTGTGTGAATCGATCTGCATGTAGTGGAGATGAGAAGTTTTAATAAAACAATCAGTGGTTAGGAAAAGTACTAGGATTATGAAAAAAAGTCAATTATAGACGACCACTTTCTGTTAGCAGGAGACTAGGAGAGAACAAATTAATAATCTGGTGAGACGAGACGAGACGCAAAGATATCTATATACATAAAAGCATATTAGTAATATGTATGATGTGAGATTAAGCAATGATTTTAAGTAATAAATATATATATCCTCACTTTTATAAAAAAAATTACACGAAAAATTATTCTTCGAAAAAAAATGACAAAACAAAGGTTTCAAATTTGAACTTATGCGCTGAGAGGTGCTATTTGAATAGACGAAATTATGTTTTTATATTGTATACATTTTTAAGATTTATATTTTTAAATACATGAGAGTCTAGTACAGCTCGTCTTCAACTCCAAAGAGGAACAATTAAACAAAGTCTTTTAGAGTTTGCTCCATGCTCCAGAATAGTTGAGGTAATGGGATGGAATGGAATGGAATGGGAGAGAGAGTGAGAATTAAATCTTAATCTTCAAATTTTGGATGACAAACTTTACAACAATTCTATATAAGATTTTCCTCATTTTCACCCTTTAACCTTCATTTCCACTCTATCTTTTTTTAATCTGGAGCAGGTTAACCCCATGGACAGTGCCACTCCATTCCATCCCTTGTTTCTCCCCTTCTGGAGCGCACCCTTATTGACTAAAATATGCTCTATAAATAATTTTTTTAAAGAAAAAATGTATAATTGTATGAGTTTACTTTAGTCGATAATTCATAATATATAAATGTTTTGAGATTTTCCGGCCAACGATTAATTTTCAGTTTACTATACGAATGCATATACCAAAATGTGGACACCTTACTCTAATTATGGCTCCATAATAGATTATTAGCTAATTGAAACGAAGGATAGATGTTTCCGTAAGGAAATTTTTTTTACCATCCAACAAATCGCCATTCAAGTCCAACGCCCCCTTCACTTTTTTGCATCCAACCCAGCGATCCGATCCGAGCACACCTTTGGATTCGAGTGCACCTTTCCCTCACCTAGCGCTACCTTCCCTCCAATTCGAGCACACCTTCTCCTCACCCAGCGCATATTCTCTTCCGAACGCACCTTCCTCTCACCCCAGTGCTCCTACCACCAAGCGCATCTTCCCCTCTCTCCCTCTCCCTTCCCCGCGCGATCTACTTTTCATCTCTTCCCTGTCTTCTCCCTTCTCTCGTTTTCATGTGATTTTCTTCTTTATTTCCCACTGGTTGTTCTATATGTTTATTTTTATTTTTATATGTGTTCAATTTGATTATAGAAAAAATTGGATATAACCCTCTCTAATCTTCAAAATCAGATATAACCCTCCAATATTGTTTACCAAGATAAAACCCCTTTTCATTAATTCTAATTATTTTTTAATTTAAAGAATTCAATGACATAAAATTAGGACAAAACTACCCTTCTTCTTTCCCGTCCTGATATCCCCTCCCTCTTTTATCTCTCCCTTTCTGTTTGTTAATAATTTAGATAATCAAATTCTAATCACGAGTCTCAAATTCTATCTAAGTATATCGTTCTCAGGGTCAAAAAGATAATAATATTTGTCGAAAATGCACTGGAGGAGCTAAACCAAATAGAAAAATCATCTCTCGACACCTGTATCAGCTGATAATTATTTAGATTCATAACAGAATAATAGAATGCTTTTGAAACTTCATGATATATATTTTTTTTCTTTTGCATTTCTTCTGGTCCTTAATTTCTATTGAGGTTCTTCGCTAATTAATGAATTATCATTTTAAAGAGCTATTTGTTCAACAATGAAGGATGAAAATTGGTGCCCCTCATTTGATTCTCCCAACTCCTTTTATAGTCGATGCTTTATATTCCACGCAGAGAGACTAAAATTTAGAAAGCATTTGGTATCACTTATAATTGATTTCACAAAAAAGGAAGATGAAAAACTTTTGGCAATGGATATATAAAGATTTTTGTATCGTGAAGATAAGGTGGAAAGGTTCTTTGGAAAGAAGGGTAATTTGGACATAACGCTATGCTGCTGATTTTTTTTTTCAACTAAAAAAAATTAAAACTAAGGAAAAGAGGATATATTCTTGATAAATAAGATTGGAGGGGTTATATTCGATTTTGAAGATTATAGGGGGTTATATATTAGAGGTGGTTATATCTAATTTTTCCTTGATTATATATTCTCTTTGTTTGTATGATATGTTCATTTTATTTCTTATTTTGTTATTTTTATATTTGTTCACTTCGTTTTTTGTATCTGTTAACTATGTTGTTATTTAAGAAATTTGTATATATATATTCACTTTGTTTTATGTGTTCACTTTATTTTTTATTTGTTCATTTTGTTTGTTTTATATGTTTATTTATTCTTGTGTCAATACATTTTATTTTTTTTGTTCATCTTATCTTTGTATATGTTCAATTTGTGGTTATATATGTTCTTCTTTGAGAAAGCACGAAAGAGGTTACTCGAGAGGAAGTGAACCTGGGATAGGAAAAGAGAGGTGGAATCGAAGAGAAAATCGAGAGAGAACAAAAGCGAATGCGAGAGAAGAGAGAAGGAGAGGGAGAGGAAAGGACGGGGTTAGGAAAGGGAGAGAGGACGCGCGGAGAGAGGGAGAATGCGTGAAGAGGGTATGGTGCAGAAAAATATACTGTGGATGGCGTGGATGGTTTTTCGTGGATGGTAGTTATAACACCGGGTTTCTTGTAATTTTAACCGTTTGTTTTTAATTTTTTGTTGGTTAATTGCCTAAATTTGTTAGTTTGGTTGTCGCAAAAACAACCTTATGTGTTTTATAAAATCGAAAATATATATTGAGAAATACTTTAAAATCGATGCGTGATTTCTAACTTTCCAACTAACTTATTTGATGATGTAAGATGCACTTTCTGAGCGTCAATTATAATTATGAAAAGGAAATCAGAGTTTACGTACTGAACTGGTATGTCCAAATCAGGAAAAACAATATAAGTTGAAAGGAGCTGTATAATGTTGAATATTTGATTTTTTTGTATGAACTATAATGTTGAATACTGAATAGTACTTAGCATGGGGTGATCTAATAAGCTCATGTTTAAACAAAACATTAACAATTGAGATGAGACAGGTATAATGTCAACAGTACTTAGCATGCGTGATTGAATAAGTTGACATTCTTTCAAAAATGATCATCTCATGTGGAGCCTTGCTGACTCAAACTTTCCTCATTCTTTGAATTTTTAAAGAATCATATTTATTTCCAAAAAGACCACAAACCAATAATATATCATTCTGAAGTCCTCAACCCCTATGTATAAAAAATCTAAGGATCAATTTATTTTTATACCAGCAAAACCTCGAATTTCTGCATATCGTTTGGAAATGAGAAATAACATCAACTTTGTACAAATTAACTATTAGAATTGTGTTTCTCCTAAAAATAAATAAATAAATAATTGCATTATCACAGAATGGTAAATTTCTTTTAATGTTTCTAATTTATTGATTTTGTTTAATTGTTCCTTGTCACGTTATTGTTCCGGAATGCGTAATTAGAGTATTTCAATTTCAATAGAGACGTAAAAAGCAATTGCTGATTTCTATGATTAAAAATTAGAGATCAATATTGTAAATTCTTGTAAATGTCAATTTTATGGATGTAAAAAAGAAACTTAATTACAAATATGTAAAAGAACATGTATTCAAATGTTTAATATATATGCCTCACAAGCTAAAATAACAAATTAACAACTCATCGTAAAGATGGAGAGAGTTGAAATTGATTGAAAAAATTATTGATACAGTAAAAATATTATCTTGTAAATTGCATTTAATAATGAATTTTCTTTAATATTTTTCAAAGTAACTAGCATTTCACATCTTGCTATTTATTTCAATTGTCATACCTCCACCCTCTTCCTCTTGAAATTAATCCTGTCCTCTTTCACGACGGATCAAAAAAATTATAGTTTTAAGCTAAGACGAGAGATACTGTCTAAAGCTAACTTCGTACCTGATTTTGCAAATAAAATTATGTAATCATCTTGAATAATTCAAAAGCAGCAGCGTATGCATAAAACTTCATCTGTCTAAACTCTTTACTTTGAAAAACACAAATTAATGTATGCCTATCTAAAATATCTTAAAAAAAAATCATAACTTTTTATTTTGCATGACTTTATTTGAGTGCCCACATATATTGTCAAATTTATATAGTTTTCAAAATTATTTTTGCACGTTTAGGTATTCCTTTTTTTAGGAAAATTATTGAATCGAACCTCTTCATTTTAAATATTAATTACAAACATTTTCAGCCGAGTTTCAAAGTTGGATCGTTCACTCTAAAATGATAAGATGCAATAAACTATGTTGAAACTAGTCTTGGAAGAAGTTTCATAATACGTTGGAACGTTGAAATTCATGTTATTTTTATTTTTACTTTTATTTCTGATTACATAAGTTAAGAACGAAGTCAAAAAGGAGCAAACATACAAAATAACAAAGTAGGACACTTAACCATTATCATTAACCCTGCATTCTACTGGTTCTTACTATTCAATGGAGGCCCACCTCGGACCACTTTAGATCAAAAAAACAATTTAAAAAATAAACATTGCATTCTGTTGTATACGAAGAAAATACATGTTCTCTCCCAACGGAAAGAATTACTTTCATTTCAATCATTATTTAATATTTCTATCTAAAATATCATACACCCGAAAAAAAAAATATAAATTTGCTTCCCTAGTAATTAATGCACCAAGCTTGTTTGGATGGTGTGGGAATAGTGGGAATAGTGTGAAAAAGTGGGAAGATTAGGAAGAGTGGGAAGAGTGGGAAGAGTGCTATTCCTAGGTCGTTTGGATGGTGAATTTAGGAATAGCGTTGGGAAGTGTGAAAAAGTAGAGAGAAAAGTGTTGTTGGGAAGAGTGTTGTTGGGAAGAGTGGGAAGAGTGGGAAGAGTGGGAAGAGTGACTATTCCCACTATTCCCCTATTCCGGGAAGCATCCAAACGAGCCCCAAGGCTATCATTAGAACCTAGTAATGCTTGATGCCCTCAAGAAATTCCTTATCTACAGTACCGTTTGTTATTTTGTAAGGAATTAATATTGATTTTTGGATTGAGCGTACACGGTGCAGTCCACCGCTCACCCTTTTTATTTTTGGCTAATATTAAATTGTTGTGCATCTCTATTCCATATATAAAAGCACCACAATGAGATGCATAAAAAGTTAAGAATTTATGGGGAGTAGTGTCGAGTTTACAAATTGGAAAGATATACCAGTGTCAGGTTTACAAATTGGAAAGATACACCATTTTATTTTTCAGATAAGACAAAGGAAAGGAGTTGATATAGGCCGGGGTGTACAAGCCTAATAATTTAAAAGGTTCCAACTAATGAAACAAGAAAAATATAGAGTACACATGATTTATATTTGCCGACATCTATGTTGCTTGAGTGCGGGTGCGGGTGTCGCGTCGGATTCATTGCGGGTGCGGGGATTCGGCATTTTTCAAAAAACTCGGATACGGCTGTATATATAAAATAATTAAAATAATTAGAATAATATATTTTTAATTAAAAAACTAATTTATATATATTATTAATATAATATTATTAACATATATTATAATCTTTTATTGATATATACTTTCGTCACTTAACTAACCCCAGGAGACTTACCATTAATGCCTTATGCCTCGCTCCTGTGTAGTCCTGTGTATTAAGTCTTCAACATTAAATTGCCTATGAACAAAAATACAAGTGAAACCCTCTGTCTTCCTCGCTTGAATCGTAGAACTGCCAGGGGATAGTATCATGTACTTACTTGCCATTGAGAAGATTGCATAGTAATAATGATCGTTGGATTAAAGCCGATGGATGGTCCAGATCATACTAGGAAGTACAATCCGTGGGTTCAAATTTCATTCAATTAGAGAGAGACACATGGCATCACACAAGTGGTCACTTCAAAATAAATGGTGGTGCAATGTTGCACGCAAGCATGAATGGGCCTTAGCTGCCTTGGAAGTTGTCGTACACGTTCACGTGCCATTAATTTTTTATAGCAAATTCAAAATTGCATGTATATGAAACCCAGAATCGGACTGTACGCATCCCCCACTGTATCCAGCGCGTATCCATGCGTATTTCAGCCGAATCTTGACCGAATCTTGAGGTCAAACTCATTAAAATATTCAGACTCGCCACGTGGTGCGTCGGGTGCGAATCGCACACGAATCCGCGTCGGACACACGTCGGACACGGGATACTTCTGTTTTTTGGAGTATCCATGTAACTTAGGCCGACATAAATCGGTGATACTAAGGGGTTAATAACCAAAATAAGAAGAAAATTAAGGTATATAAAACGGTGGGCTATTTTAAATACAACATTTCAGAACTTAAGGATTTTGTTATGTGCGTGTAAAGGTGAAGAAATCGACTGGTGACAGAGTAAATAAATGAATGTGTATTCAAAAAATAATTTCATGAAAATTTTCAATAAGTTGGTCAAATAATTTGGACAGATAATGAAACGAGATCAGATAAAAGAAAATATAGAAAGATCATAAATTTTTTTTGAGTAGAAGAAAGATCATAAATTGATTTGATATAAATCATACACCATCGGAAATATTTTGACGCACAATTAGTAGTGAAATTTTTTTTTTAAAAAAATGAAATAACGTATGAACCAAAATAAGAAATAAATGCAAACAGAATTTAGGGGCATTTGAAGCCATGATTTTTATCACTTTAATTATTTTATGAGAAAACCTATGGTGCATACTAATGTATCAAAATTTTGGTGCATACTGATCCAAACTCTTCGATCTACTTCAAAATGACCGATCCAAACCATCTAATATAATCATCACCCTATTATAATCTCCTTGCCCACCAAATTTTATATTTTTTTTACTATTTTTCTTTAAATTTGTAAAAGGTCTAATCAATTTTTTTCTGAACCGTTCAAAATAGCAGTTTTTAAAAATCCGAAAAAAATACTTACAATTTCTGAAAGAAAACGTAAAATTTGGTCGTCAAGGAGATTTCAATAGTGAGATCATAGTAGACGGTTTGGATTGGTCATTTTAAAGCAGATCAAAGAGTTTGGATCAGTATGCACCGAAGCTCCGGAACATTAGTATGCACCATAAATTTTCTCTTATTTTATTATAATTATTTTATTCTTTCCAAATATTTTTCAATCATATATACATCAAAAAAGTATGGTTAGCCAGCTGTATAAATATTATAAAAGAAAGAATCTTTTACAAATAATTTACAAATGATGGATGTTGACCGAAAAAGAAATTCAATCGATGGAGACAAATTTATTAATAAAATAAAATAAGACATATAGATTGGTGGGTTTTTACAGAGAATATTTAAGTATTTTATTAATTGGAGAATGGTCACACGCATAAAATTTTTAATTATATAGAGATAAAGGGGCTGTCATGTAGGAAATCAGATACCAAGAAAGCAATTAATATAGACAAAATTGCAAATGAGAATTGACACGTAAATATGGCTTCCAAATAGAGATAAAGGTTGTTTTCGTTTTTTCATCTGTTAAGAAATCATGTACATTTAAAACATAGAAAATCTTATGCTTTTGTCTATTTCATCCATGCACGTCACTCTGCAATGAATTCCGGTTCTACTATCTTCAAAATTAGCGATAGTTTACGTTTATAATTTTAATTAACAAAAACATAAATTATGAGATATCTATAAAAGATACAAATTATGAGGGTGGTCGCGGCGAAGCCGCGACGACAAATCACGCTAGTGTTTCAGTTAATCTTACTCGCATAAATACATTTTTTGCCACAAAGTTGTAACACTGCTAATTTGTAATAGGAAGTGCCCCAAGATACTCCGCGAAAAGTCGTTGATTGGATGATTTCGGGCACTTTTGGCATGTGTGAGGTTAGTGGGTTTAGTGGTGTAAGGTTAGTACTTTTTGGGATTTTCGAGGTACTTTTTGGAATTTCGAGGTAGAATAGTGAGGGGATGGGATTTTCGAGGTAGTTCCAACTAACCCCAAAAACCCCTCTAACCCCTCTAAACTCTCATGCCAAATGTACCCTTCATATGCAATATGTATATTATATATGATCCATGGCTGGGTTCCGTTTGTTGGCCTTTTAGCTTTCTGCTTTTTGACCTTTGGAATTTATTTATTTATTTCGAAGAAACTTTTGCTTACTTTTAGTAATGAATTAACATGATAGATGAGTCTAGTAAATAATCTACAGTATTGATATATATCGGGCATCGTATAATTAAACTAATACAAAATTAGTTTAATATCAGGAGTAACATTAATATTGTAACTAGAGAATGTTGAGTCTAGCATGCATAAACTCACAAATTATAATATTTTTCTAATAGAAATGAGTTAAATATACAATTTACATATCAATTAAATTTATTAAATTTGATAATTAAACTGTTAATATTTTCATCGATAGCTAATAAATGCTGATCGATCATCACAAACTATAATTTTTTTAAAAATGATACAACATGCAATATGTTTGAGCATTTTTTTTTTTCTAAACTTCAAATAAATACTGATAAGCATATTCTATACTTATATTTTGACCTCGTTTGGAACCGAACTTAACTTAATTTCTTGTGTTTTCATCTAACTTAGCTTGCATTTGTGTTTAGATAGAGTTGTTGCCGTCGCCCGGCACCTTTTTTACAGGAGAAGGCATCGAAGACGGAGAGAGATGCTGTATTTTGGAGCTGCTTGAAGACATTGCTCACGGACCTTGGAGACTCACCACGGGCCGCGAGCATAACCGACCTGAAGATTCTAGAAGACTTGGCAGTTATGGCCTTTCGAGTTGGTTTCTTTTGGCAGCAGTTTTGAGCGTATTTGGACGGTTATTTCCTCTCTCTAGCACTCTTCTACAAGCCTATAAAAGCAAGCATCGACTTCAGATGAAGGGATCCCAACTTTTAGACAGAATTATTGAGAGAAGTTAGAGGAGCGAGAAGGCAGTTATTTCTCACGGGTCGCGACCTCCAGTCACGGGCCGTGAGAATAGCGCAGACAAGCAGATAGAGGATTTCACTGGTGTATTCTATGTCTATCTTGTTTGTATTATCATTTCTCGTTGCTTTTATTACTATGTCTGAGTAGTTTGTTAGTAGTCTAGGGCGATGGCACAAACTCTTGATTAGTTTGTTATTATTACTTGACTTGTTTTTATTTGATTTGTGATTTATCTCTTGCATGCTTGATTTTATATATGATTGTTTGGCTTAGATTAACGACCTTGGTTGCCTGCCTTGATAATGGCCATATCGAGTAGTTAGGCATCAAAACCTTGTTCAATAGTTTACATCCAAACCGTCATGATTAGGGTTAGGGATTACCCGAGAGGAGAAACCTAAGTTATATGAACCGAGAGGCGATAACTTAACCAGATCTGAGAAGAAATGGAACCCTAGTTCTCAAGAGATAGACATACAACCCTTAGTCGATGCGAGAGTTGAGAGTAAGGTGTATGGGAAAGTTTGAGTCCTGTTCAGGTTAGGATCGACCAAGGAACGAAAGTTGAAGTCTTTCCCCTGCAAAACTTGATTGAAACATTCCTCACAAACCATCAAATAATAACAACCGAGTAGTAATAGTTTAACACGTATTATTCGCGGGTCCCAGTAGTCGTGACTATCAAGTTGTAAGTCCAGAACCCTAGGCTAATTAGTTAGATATTGTAATCAACCTTCAACTTGTTAAACCTTAGAAATTTTACTTCTTAGTCAGAACCTTCAATCATTACCTTGAATCAATCATTTCATCTAGTTCAGTTAAGAGTTTCAGAGATTCTAGTTTCCTAAATACCCGTCCCTGAGATCGACAACCCAACTATACTTCTTAAGGTTATAACCGTGACCAAATTAGGTAGAAATCGGTTTATTTGTTAGACACCTAACGACAGGTCTATCAAATACTATGTAAAATCATCTCTTAAAAATATAAGATTCAAAGTATAAAATTTACTTATGTTGTTTTATCAATGTAGTTAACTCCATTATATACGAACCATATGCCTAACAGTGATATAAGATATTAATTAATGTGGATAGGAAATTCATATCCATATTATTAGAAGAAAATGGTGAATTTCTTCTGTTATTATATATAGACAAGTGGATTATTACTTTATGTTAGTATCTCAAATTGAATAAATGCAGTTGCAAAATTTCATGGAGATCATGATCGTCTTTAGACTGTAAAGTGTGGACTGTGAATTATTACTTTTGAAGTTGAGAAGATGAACAGCCTTGTCGTTCAATATTAATACATATTGTTTGATCTAAATTGAATATTTCTTATCTATTTAAAATCTCTATGCAATTTTTTGAGTACCCAACAAAAGAATAATGGTAGGCACAAACCTAAAGTGAAATTAAAACAAAAAAAGAAAATTAGCAAGGTCGGCAGATCAAGACTTTGCCTTGTTGATACAAAATATTAACTTATCCATGTATGATTAGATAGGTCTTAATTACCACCAAATGGAACTTTTCTCTGTTTGACCCGCCGTAAAGCAATTCCAAACGTTGAAAATGCATAGCGCGTAAATTCTTTTTCTTTTTTCCTTTCAATTGTCGTGTAAACTGTTTGATGTGCTGTATCTTATCTCTCCACTTGAAAAAAAGCGAAAAAAGCAACCATACAATAATAATCTCTGTTCAATCCAGTCTTATTGTGAGTGGCAGGTCAGTTCTGTGTCTCTTGGATTCGAATGCTCTCCATTTTATGATCGCTTGTATATTAATCTCTTACGTATAGCTTTGATTTCATAATAATATACGGACTCGATTAATACAAAATTCTCCTCCTTTGTCACAAAAAAAACTTTGTAAACTCAGTATGATTACTTGTAAATTATTCAAAATGACAAAGGAACTTTCCAAAAATAAAAAATAAAAATGAAAAAGCACAGGAACAGAGAATACAGGAGATCTCCATTTTCAGGATCACAGATAAAAAAGAAGAGAGTTAGAGGTGAAATTTGACCCAAGTCTGGCTCCCGTAAGCACCGCCGAGACCTAACTAAACCTGAGTCAAGTTAGGGGCCGACTTCTAGTGGGCCCAGCCCGGGTTAGCCTTCCGCGCAATATAAAGTATAGACCACACAAAAAAAAAAAAAAAAAAAACATCATTACAAATGATGTTTGCATCCCTCAAAGACTAACCAAAAAAACGATGTTTCCTTTCTCATGAGTAATCCTTAAAAACGTGTTGAAATTCTTAAAGTAATATAGCTTTTTTTCTAAATTTGTTTACTAATCATATTAATTTTCATTACACACGAACACAGACATACATATATAACATTTCAAAAAATAATTTGCACCCAACACTTGTGAATATTATTTTTATTTTTATATATATATATATAATCTTGTTGCATTTATTTTTATCATAGATAAGTGTAATTCGGAAAAAGGTTCTAGCCTATATATATTCCGAATTTCACTTTTTATTAATAACATAAGATAAGTGATGTATTCGGAATTTCCGTATGATCCATTTTCAAATCTTCTTGTTTTATCTACGACTACGAATGATTGGAAATAATGATAATAATTATATTTGTAAGGACGTTTTGGATAGTAGACTAAGCACGTTTCCACTTTCCAGACGCTGGTCGACAGATGCAAAAAGAGGCCCACTATGATTTTTTTTTTTTTTTCCTTCTCTTTTTTGGTAGTTAAGCCCGTAGACCCCCTGTGAATTAAATCTTCATTTTTATCTTTTAAGCTATATAATTATTGCATATATAAATACTTTGTTGTCGTTCCAAATTTCCACTTAAGACCAAATTTGTTATACAACAGGTTATCAGGGGCGAAACTAGGAATTCATGTTAGCAGGGTCTATAAATTTTTTTCTAAAAACATATGTACAACATAACGTCTAATATAGATATAGTATAACAATATTTCCAAACAAACAATTCTAAAATAATGTAACTTAAAATAAAATTCATGAGAAATCAAATATACCTATAACAACAATACAAGATCTAAAATAATATATCCAATATCCAAAATTATAATTCAAGACAATAAAAAAAAAGTAAAAATTACAATAATTCCCTACGAGTTTTCATTTTCTAATAATTTTTGCATAATAGTTTTCATTTTCATAAATTAAAAGGTCAAAAGTTTTGTATTAAAAATATAATTTTGGTTAATTCAATTTAAAAAATCACGGTAGGAGAAAACAATTCAATTTCTATTTTTCTTAGATGGGTCCTCTGGATTTTATAGATGGGTCCCTGTAATTTATTTTATTAACATATAAGTATTACTACATGCAATTTTTTTTTCAAGGTGGGTCCATGGACCCACCAATCAATGTGTGGCTTCGCCACTGCAGGTTATTACTATACAACAAAAGCAAATGTGCCTTTTTTTGGCAATAAAACCCGTAGGTATATTACATTTATTCAAAATAAAATTACATCAATAGAAGAGCAACTAAAAGAATAAAATATGCATCAAAATGTTCATTCTAGAAGAGGAAAAAAAATAACCTCCCTCCGCAACATTCAGTGGAGACATCACACAGATAAGTAATGTATTGTGCTTGGATGGTAGATGGACTCCGATGATATAAACGAAGTATCTTTGATCAATATAGAAATTAAAAAGCACACATCATCGTCATAAAAAATGTATGCCTTTCAATTTCCATATTGATGCAAGATACTTCGCTTATTGAATTATGTTTAAGATCAAATCCCGCTTATTGAGAAGGTTCGAGTATTTCTATCTATCAACTTTCACAATTTAGATCACTGAGAAATATATTATAACTTTCAAATAATAGAATAAGATAATTATAAGTGATAGATATTACGATATGATTGATTTGAGTCTTATTTGAATTGGTATAAAGTTAACATTCTAGCTATTTTGCAGATTGAAAATCATACTGATGTACCCAAATAAGAGCGGACCACAAAAATCCGTGCTCGTGTAATCTAAAGTGTTGAAATGGTACCACATCGGTGAGATAAATTATTTTCCTAATTTTTACTTTAAGATAAGTTGGAGCTGAAAAAGGTTTATTTTCAATTCTATAACAAAGAGGCGAATTCTGTGCTTTAAGCTGAAAAGGAAATGTGTATTTTGTATAATTCGGTATAGATGACGAAGGCCGGTTTATTCTGTGCAACATAATTGTTTTCTCTATAAAGAAAAATAGTCTATTCTACAATAGACAAATGCGCCATTTGATATTTAGAAGGACATGTTAATTACATTTAGCATTTGATTAATATTGAAATCTTATGATCTGAAATTATTGAAAATTAAACTTACGTGAAATAAAAAGGTAACTACAAGTATTGAATTTCTGACTATTTAATAATTCTAGGCATTATAAACATAAAAACTTCACATCACAAAAATGCTATAACCAAAATATAAAGGTCAAGGAATTTAGTAACAAATTAATTTAGTATGAAAAAAATATAACCGTAACATGAGAACTCTACCAATGTGATTCGAAAAATCTGTTTAGAAATCATAATCATAAGAATAGATTCTGGATGCTTAGATAGTGATTATTGAAATAGATGGACCATCCAACAGTCTATTGTAAACTCAATATATAGGTTTTGAATCATATAGTTCAAAACAAATTAAGACTAGGAATTAAAGACCGTAGCCAACTTACAGAATTTTTTACTGTATTTATTTTAAATTAATTCTAGAAATTCTAAAAATACTGATATAGATTAAAAGAACTTATAGATATGTTATTAGCCGAGATTGGTTCCCAATCAAATTTCTTGTAAAATATCATTTGATATTCTATCATAGATTAATACACATAAATTGTTATATTCAATCTTATAATGAATAATAAAACTCGTCTCAAATTTCATACGATATACATATATATTATACAAGAGTTCTAGTGCCCACAATTTGAATGCCCCAAAACTCACCTTTTAGTTACTTTTTTCAAAATATAAAATTCAAACATCGAATCTAAACTGTTGATCTTATTCGATATAATGAGAGATGCATTTTCATATAAGTTTTATAAATTTTGAAGTTTCTTTGATACATAATCAAGAGATTGAATATTGAACAAATCTAGTTAAATATGATAGATTAATTCTAATATGTTTATACTTTAGCCTCTTCATCAAATATCAAATAAACTTCAAATATAGAGTAAAATCAATGGTTTGAATCCGGAGTTAAAATTTTATATTTTGAAAAAAGTAACTAAAAATGAATTTTGGGATATTTGGGACATTTAAATTGTGGGCACCATAACCCTCCTCTATACAAATCACGTTCGATATGTTGGATATCAAAAATTTAAATTAATTATTTTTATAGTTGTCAAGAATACAAATCAATCAATTTTCAAAGATCATCACACAAAAATCATCTGGATATTCGTCACTACAACTACTATCTTAGTATAAAACAAACAATTTAAAATATGTATATGAATATATTACCGCAATATAGATATTGAACTTCCGCAATGATGGGTAAAGGCGCATGAGAAACACGAGATTTCTACTCAATATTTAACCATTATTATTGGATTTGGCTAACTAGATCAACTTTGAAAACCGAAATTTCATGTTTTATGTGGTCCTAGGCATATTTCTTGTAATCATTTTCTGGCCTGAGAGCATCTGATCCAATGAAAAAGGGGGAAAAAAGGAAAAACTTGGAAAACGAACTTTCATTTTCCCTACGGGCCTACCAGCAAATCTCCTCTTCGGTCCAGGCGCAAATGTTCTGACAAACAATCTTTGGTGGGAATTTGGAATCATTTTGTTTTGTTTGTTTTACTTTGCAACCTGAACTTTAGCAATTGGCGTGGTAATGCTCTAAGCCTTTAGATACTTTTTAACTCTCTAGAAAATCTCGTTTCATGGCTAATATTTAAAACAGTCCCGTTGTTGGAATTTAGGATCTATTTTTTTTTCCCATTTACAGCAATGTAGCATTTTGGGTGGTGATATTCATCCTAAAGAAAAGGCGGAAAGCGTTTTGTGTGGTGATTTTTTTAATAGAGATCACGCCTATTTTGGCTTATCTGATAAATTCTAAATTAGCTATAAACCTACAACGCAACAAGACTTTTGAGTTAATCGAAAGATTTTATATTTAAAAAATCGAAACAACCAATCGTACTAAAATAATGCACCACTGTGTTTCTCAAAAAAGGCGATAATAAAATAATTGACCATTTGAGGCTTATTGAATGCTATATCTAATATTAATTTAATTATAAGAAGAGTAAAAAAAATTAATATTAACATAACTGTTACATTCAATAATTTGATTGTAATTACGAGGTTGATAATGAAATATGATTTGCTTATAAATTTAACACATTGTAATTATAATAAAATAATTATTGCTGTTCTTCATTTGGAGGACGATGGGTGGTGGGAGAGGCGGGGACCTGAGCATCCTTCATTCAAAGGAACCATAGTCTTTATTTATTTGTGGTATTTGGGGGAGGGCAGATCTAAGTAGGAAAATGAGGTTCAATTAAACTCCAATTTTATTCTCTTAAATTAGACAAATTTTGTAATAAAATTCTTCTCTACGTACTAACTCGGTTCCTGCAAAAATAAAATATAATTTTAATGTAATGTATGATTGACTCTCGTTGGAAAACTTCTGGATTTTTGTTTTTACTGGTGATATTGTTCACTATTGATTTGGAAAACTTCTGCTTCCATTTTCATTCGATATATATTTTTTGTTCTTTTTGAACTCAAACGAACTGCCTAAGTGTCAATTGTCAAATCAACCATCACTGTTTCTAACAATAGCATCAACAGTTGAATAGCAATATGGTATTTTGTAACCTTTTGCTCTGATTTCATAAATATCATCAAAATAAGTAGTGTATTTTCACATAAAAGAACGATTCATTTGTGTAAAACAACAAAGAGGTTTTTCTAATAACTAACATCGATGTTTCTCTTGCGTAGCTTCAACATATTACTAATTTTAAATTTTAGTTCTGTTTTCAGATTTCAAGCCATGATTCAATTTCTCTAAAAAAAATAGTTTTTATTACGGATATGGGTGCACAAGGTTGTGGTGCAATAGCATTTTCAATGAACTCAACAATGAAATAGTGGGGCCAACTGAGGAGAATAGCAGAGGCCAATTGGACGGATGGTGATGGGCCACATGAGCATGATTCCTTCTTCATCAATTCAATCATCACAACAAAAGAATGAGAAAAAGAAAGGAAAAAAAAAAAAAAAAAGTGAAACTTATAGGTCAAATAAGGATCACCATCCAAGCTCCGCCAGGAATCCAAACTCTTCCTCAAATGTTGTTGGTTGATACTGTTTCAACGACACCTGATCGCCGCGTACTCTTTGCATTTGTGGCATTTCTTTTCTTTGGTACACATGCGCTACAAAAAAAAATCTTTTGGTAATGGAGGATAGCTACTTCTCGCAAACTGCAACTACTATAATATTTTTTCCCGGACATATTTCTATTCAAATTTTATATTATATATATTAATGAAATAAATTTGTAAAAGATAAGCTCCACATTTCGTGATGATCCAACTTGTAAATATTGACCTTTTGTTTTGTTCCCATCTCTTTGGGCTTAAATTTTCATGTGATTAAAGATAGGAACAACCTTCATCAGAATTACTGGAAAAAAAATTACCTTCATCAGTTTACAATCTGAAAAGTAGGCTAAGCTTGTTTACCTTTTTTAAGACAACTAAAAATTTTTTCACGTCATTTTATGGTACATATCAAAACGAATGACACATATAGATTTTGATAATATGTTTTCTAAGATTTTCAGAATTCTCGGCATTTTTGGGTAAACGGCAGGGTGAACCGGTGAATCGCTACAGCGATCGCCAAAAAGCAGTGTTTTCAATACCGGACCGGATACCGGAAATTTCCGGTAATACCGGGTGCCGGATCCTGATCCGGTATAAACTTGATATAAAACCGTCCTCTCTATCTACCGGGAGATACCGGTCAAATACCGAAAATTTCGGAAAATTTCAGTTTCCTGTTTCTCTTTCCCACTTTATTTCTGGGATTCCACTCACGCACAGACCGAGAAATATTATTTTTTTATGAATAAAGAGATGGAGCAACACACCCACGTGCAGCAGGGATCGAACCTAGAGAAATAGCATGGCAAGCGAATGTTTTATCCACTGGACCAAGTCTCTTTTGTGCATAGATTTTGCAAAATATATATATTATATTAAATCAGTACTGACCGGTATTTACCGGTACAAAACCGGTAGAACCGGTAAAACCGCATACCGTCATTCTCGCCGGTTTGATGGCCGGTAGGGTATTAAAAACATTGCCAAAAAGTAAAGAAAGCAACTGGGAAATGGGATTCCTGGAGGCTGGAACTGAGTGATGGAAAAGAGGAGCGTTGACTATATTTGACAAGTCACTGTATTGGCTGTCATCATGCATTTTCTAATATTCCAAAGTCAACCTCCACTTTCCATGCCATATATAATATCTCAAAAGGAAAAATAAAATCTTTGTGCTGAAGAAAAATTATTGCTCAACTTCAGTTATTGTACTTATAGCTTCAATTTTCTTATTTTTCTTTTTTCAATGATAAATGGGAAGGGCTGTGTTATCAATTTCACATCCTCTTGAAATGAATGATTTTTACCTTACAAACTTCAGACACTGCATGAGAAAACTATGGACATGAGTGACACCTGCCGGAGAGATACCTAAGAAATTTATGGGGCTAGCATAATTTCCAACATTTCGTATCAAGCAAAAATGGATTGAAAATTTGACCAGTTTTTTAACCAGCGAAGGACGCAAAAATAAATACAAAAAAGAGAAAGGGGGGAAATAATGATGATTTTTTTTTTTTTTTGGGAAGTGTAGGCTTTTGTTTACTAAACTTAACCAAACAAAAGAATTATAAACATGAGGAGGAGAAAAAGTAAGGAAAAATAATGTAACAAAAAATATAATCAATGGCACTAAAAAAATGTAATTTAATTCAGAATATATTTTTGATGGATCCATTTATTTATGTATTAAAAATGAAGAATTTGATAGGCTGCTGAGCTCGGTGGCTGTATAATTTTTTATATCGCTAATTTACATTGGATCAAAACAATACTTATTTTTATTTATTTTGTTGTTGTTATTGTTATTCTTATTATAAATATTGTATTATTATTACATAGAAACACAATTACATGCATAGAAAGTATGTATATATATATATTTTAATCAAGCGTAGCTTTTCTCTTATTATTTAATACAGTTCTACACAGATTTGCAACTAGTCTCTCTGTTTGGCGGGTAAATAGAACTGAATTAATATTTTAGGTACTTATTCATATCCAATACGAATAAAGCAATCATTGTTCGTAAAAAAAAAAGAAAAAGAAAAAAAAAAGAGCTAAGAAATGGAACAACATCTATGGCTGTTATATTGCGCCGTACATCTAATTGTACCTCCACATCAAATTCTGTACCAGCCCAACACAGTTTGGAAAAGCAGATGAAGTGATATACTAGCGCCTTAGATAATAATAATAAAATATAGAGACCGATTATTTGTTACACGATAAACAATGTAGATAAAAATCTGATCCAATTAGCTAAGGGTTTGATCAAAATGGTTTTTACGTGGGATTAATTAGATTTTATTTCATTAGAATTGCTTTTTAAAATTTTATTGGGTATAATAACATGGAAATTCTGATCAAATGATATCAAATTCATTTATTTTGATAAAAAAATTTCAATATAAATAATTCCGTGTTAAAAAAATATGATTCTAATCAGGGGCTAAAGGTGTCAGATTTAAGAAGTTCGTTACTAAGCACTTATAATATAAAAATTATGTACGTTCATGAGAACCGTACGGAGATGAGTACCTCAAGAGCAGGAGCGCTTGTTGGTTGACTACACGAACAACAAGCCAGATAGACTAATATTATTTGATGAGCCTTGTTCTTAAAAATATCATTTGATACGCCCCTTTATTGATGTGTGCGTTAAATAAATGTGGCCCTGCAAGATTGGACCTTATTTCCAAGCACAGGTGTTTTTCCTTGTCGTCTATATTAACTGATTGAATAAATTAATATAATTTTATTTGATGGGAACTCCTTTGCTGGCGCCCGGCCATGGGATTGTTTTTTATCCAAAAATAAGAAAAAGTTTAAAACGAAAGAAAGAAATTGACGAGGACTGTGTTCGTGCGCAGTGTCTACGTACTACGTTCTAATCTATATTAGAAGTAATAAATTCAAACAACTGATTTTATATTGCAAACCTAATGAGTTTTATAAAAATGTTAAAATATATAGCCTATTCTGTACATAAAAAATTGACAGATATGACTGCAACGAACTATTAATTTTGGGTTTAGTGAATCTGCACTAAAATGCTCTGCAATTTACAAGTTCTTTTTTCAGCAAATGCTTAGTTTATGAAATAAGATCAATAGTTTAAAATTTATTATTTAAAAACTTGAACATTGAGATATAGAAACAAGTATAACATGATAATGTGCCACAGATCAAGTTTGAATTAATTTATTTGTTAACTATGTCAATATAAGTTATAATACAATTAAGCAAAGATTGCTTGATTAAAAAATTGAAGTCTGTACGGGTCCTTAACTTTATTCACTAAAATACCAATTTTCAAGACACAAAAAAAGGAAAAATTCGAAAAAACAAAAGTCTTTTTTTTTTTTTTTCGAAAATTTGACAGAGGCTGTCAAAGAAACGGAAAAAAAAAAAACAAAAACAAAAGTCACAATCACACTTCCTAGTTTTATTTTAACTTCAGATGTCAAATTCAAAATAGTTGATATTGTTTTTTTTTAATGTGTCCACATCAAGTTTTATAATTTTAGAGTTTAATTTCTAGTAAATTATGAGGTGAAATACACAAAATCTTGTTTAATTACTATCATAGTTTAAATTTAATGTGTTCAATTTTGACATCTTGTTCCACATAGACGAACTCTAAATATCATAAACTTTTTCTGTGGACGCATTGCAAGTATAAAATAAATTAGATCACTAGATTGAATTTAATACTTGAATGTTGCAATTTAAATAAACAATGAAGTGGTGGTATTGGAAATACTTTACAGTAGCTGTCATGGTAATTGTATATTAAAAAAATTATAAAATAATTATGATATTGGAATCATGGTCGTTTCTATTGAATTTCGTATGAAAATGTTTAATTCGATATTTAAATGATTAAAAGCCGAGGCAACCTTCAAAATATGTATCTTGTACAGATAATATGGTAAATTTGTCTCATTTTAATTAGGATTTACCTTTTCAAATTGTTTTTATAAGCAGTAATAAAGATATAAACTTACTTTCTGATTGGAGAATTTTATGCAAAATTCCCATAATTATACATCCAATTACGTCTAAACAGTCTAAGTGAAACAAATTTTAAATAAACGTGTTATATTTATGAAGCCGGTTGTGTCAATAATTATCGTTCTCTCTTGCGTTAAAAGAAAGGTATGGGGGGGAAAAGAACAGTTTAAGTCAGCAAACCTTAAACTTAAGAATTAAGTAAAATGACTGAATGACTGTAATAATAAAAGAAAACGAGGACCTGCGGAGAAATCTAAGTTTGGTATTTAATTAAATCGGATCTGAATATATGCTCAAGATCCGGAAGAAATGTAGGTTTGCGTCGGTGACGGTGGAACGGTGAGACTTGTCCGGTACAAAAATGCCAAAACAAAAGATATATTGTTCAAACAAATAAATGCGGTTTGTTCACTTCCGCCTTAGGCCAACTTTGGCGCTCATCCTCAAAAAAAAAAAAAAAAAAAAAAAAAAAAAAAAAACTTTGGCGCTGAATGGACATCATATACATTTCAAAATGCATATGTTCTCGTCCAAACAACAATTCTGAACGTTGGATCTTACTTCGAAGGCTAAGATTTAGCTACTTTTTTGTGATTCTTTGTGTTGCTGTAGTGCTGTTGAGTTAATGTACGCACGAGTGTCCTTTCTATGTCATCTATAAGATACGCTAGACAGCTTTTGTATTCCTTTACGATGTAAATAATTTGATATATATTTCATCCAGCAATATATTCTAAGATAAATAATAATGTTCTTCGTTATGGTTCTGTTGTAATTCATTACATTTATAATATATTTCATCTTTAAGCACTAAGTATATGATTAAAAGCACTATAGCGAACAAAAGGTGCAAATAATTTTCTATTAATATAAATTTATAGCATAATTAATGATGCTTACTGTATAGAAAGTCAACCATACAGTACAAAATTAATTTAAAAAATAGAGTAAATATTGACTATGGTGCATTATGGTGGACATACATATTTTTTTTTTCTTATAGTCATGTCTTAAATTTCGGTTACCTGTTTGTAGAAAATGAAAATCTCACCAAATCTTAAATAATCACAACCGCTTTTTAAATTACATCGTCTTTATGTATGGAAGTATTTGGTTCATAGGGCCGATCAAAATTAACATTTTAAAGTTTGTAATTTGAGTCGATAACTTTTTAGATGGAAGTGCCAAAATCTTTGAATATAATTTGAATAATATCAAATATATATTCTGCATCTATGCATTATAAGATCCATTAATAAAGTTTTAGTATTGTCGCACCCGCATACAATTAATAAAGTCCAAATTTACATTTTTAGAGAAGACAACTCTGTGGTCCATATTTTGGGCAAAAAGGAGAAATACTTGAACTGTCTGAACTCCTCGACTATGATTTGTTGACAAAACAATGTTAGCGATGTATATACTCTAGATCTTTTATTGATCCGAAATATCTTATGAAAATGTTATTTTCCTAATTAGAGAAATGTGCTTTTCAACAAAATCCGAGAATTTATTTATGTTTTAGATTACAAAATAAAAACGTGGGAAAAATTTTAAGCAAACAGCGTGTCGTACATGTGTGAGAAAATCAACCTCAATCACCAGGAATAGTATTTGTTTATTTATTTTTATTGAGCATGACAGCAGCTGTGATGTTGAAATTCTACAATTGTCTGATAGCCACAATTTAATAAACCGCCATGCTACCAAAAATAGAAGTATAGATACCTATTCGATTTGTACAGGAGGGAATAATTTTGTGATAGCTAAGATATATAAATATCTTAGAAGATTTAAAATTAGCGTAGAAGGAGAATTCTATTTCATGTATTTACCACCCTATATACTAACGTTAAACCGCTTAATTCATACTTTACGGTAATATCGTAATAGTGATGATGATGATGATGGGAATTACTTACAACCATCTTAATTACTATCATTAATACCATCCACTCTATCGCTCTCATTTTTTTTTTAATGGCGCACGCGCAATCAACACCTCCCTTTTCTTCTCGCGTCTTTTCCATTCTTCTTTCCCTCCTTCCCTCTCTCTCCCTCCCACACCCTTCACAAATCTCCTCTCCCTCCTTCCCTCCCTCTCCTTCTCTGCCTCTCCCTCCAGATCCATGCACCTCCTTGCTTCCCTTGTCCTCTTTTTTCTCCATTTTTTCTTCTTCTTTCTATCCTGCCTCATTTCTCTTTTTTTTTTTTCGTTCTCACATCCTCACAACGCTCATATAATCCTCATTTTTCGCTATAAATCTTATATTTTTATTTTAAAGTTATTATAATAAGAGAATAACTAATAATCATAAATGTTCAATTTGTCGTAACAAAAGATCATCTTATAAGTGCATATATTAGATATAATAAGAGATTACCTTATAAATATAAATGTTTAAGTAGTTATAATAAGATATCATCTTATAAGTCTATTAGATATAATAAGGGATCATGTTATATATGTAAATATTCATTTAGGTGTAACAAGTGATTATCTTATTGGTGCATTTATTAGATATAACAAGGAACCAAATTGTAAGCATATATATTCAGTTAATTGCTATAAGGGATCATTAAAAGTATAGAGTGCAGATAGTAAAAATGAGAATCATGAGACATAAGAGAGGAGAGGAGATGAGAGAAGGGGAAGCGCGTCAGGTATAAAATAAGGAAGATGAGAGGAGAGGAGAGGGAGAGAAGTGGAAGTAAAGGGGAGAGATGCGCAGCGTCAAATATGGAAAAAACGCTCTCAGCGTCCTTTTCATTTTTTATTAACATGCTATGGATAGTAAAGTGCAACATTGCACTTATCACTCCCGATTTTGACAATTGACTTTACATGTAATGCATTCATTTCGTATTTTGAAAGAGTTTCCAGACTTATACTAAAATAAAAAATATAGGTAAAGATGTGTGGGTGTCGGGATCATTTAGTTAAATGTGGTTCGACATTCCAGGTATTGTGAAATTACAATTTTTTCAATTTCTGTAACATGATATTTTGTGACTATTTGTGTATCGGGTATTATTGCTTACAAAATTAACCCGCTTCACCAACATTCAATAATTTGACAACGCATTGTTTTGTTTCTCATTTTTATGACCCCTTCCTATTTTCATTTTCATCGTGCCTCTGTCTCTTTTTTTATGTTGCAAGCATAACAATCTATTTATAATCATTCATTATTAAATAATAACATTTTAAATTTATATTAATATGTCAAATTTCGAGCGTCACTCGATCAAATAGCCCCAGTTAACAATAACAAGGGGAGAAAAATAAATAAATCAGGCTCAATTTCAATTAATATTCCATCTATCTTTATTTAACTAACTCCGAATCTTTCATTCTTGCCAAACGTGGGTGTCTATAATCCAGGAATATTTCGCTTGTCATCTTTATATTTCGTTTTACAAAATATATATACGCACCAATATTTGTACTTTTTTTTTGACAATTGCCCGTAGGTCCACTCACACACACTTTTAACTAGCAAATGCTGGGATTCGAACCCTGGTCTCTATGGAGCCACGCAAGTGCCTTAACCAGCTGCTCTAGCAGCGGCAGGTATCAATATTTGTACTGATTCAAATGGGTGTAGGTAATATTTAATAGAGAATTTATGTAAAATTAAAACTCGTGTTTGTGTGCTTGATAGAAATACAATTAATACATTATATGTGTTTGATCGATGAATAAAGCTGTCATTAAACTGTCTCTGGCGATACGCCCACAGAAAATTGATATTTACCATTCATGATACATGACATGTAACATTCATAGTTGTAATTTTTATTATATTATATATATATATATATATATTTTTTTTTTTGTGATATATACTACACTTGTATTTTTCGCTTGTGTTTGCCTAACACTAATTTTTTTTACCTAAACTTTATATTCTGCGTTATACGCCCATGATGGAATACTCTAGTGAAAACAATATACGTACTGTGCATTTTTTTTAAAAAAAAAGAAAAGAAGAAGATATTAATTGTGACAAACAATTTTAACAAAAAGTAACAAATTTTTTATTGACTCAGTACCTTTTGTCTTTTCAGTTAAACCGGCCGAGATAGCCGGTTATCTCCTGTGGCGCTGTCATCTAACAAAAAAGGAAAAAAAAAAGAAAAAAAAACCCTCTGTTACTATAAAATAACTTACCCAAATTCATGTAATTTAAATATCATTTGATATTTGATTAAGTATCGTAAAAATATCAGTCATTGTATATTCTGAGTCACTAAATGAACAGTGAAAAAACATCAGATTTTTTTTTTTAATGATAAAATTGGGTGTCTAGTTTCGCAAGTTATTTTTAAATTAATTATCTATTAAAAACCTTAGTCCGAACCTAAAACATTTCTATCAAGGTGCATTGTATTTTACTACTGGACCAAAGGCTGGTTCTCAAATATATCAAATTTATTACATTTCATGTGTATAACGTGGATTAAATATAAATTGAATTTCGATCGTTAGCTGATGGTATTAAAATATATGAATTTTATGTGTTTTTACGTAAATTCTGGCCAAAATCACTCTGTATGTATGTAAAATTGTAAATTGAAGTAGTTACTGAATTTTTGATGGCCAAAAGTTCTTTCAACGAATAGAAGAAAGTAAACATAAGTCATACGCGGTCAACTCTTCTGCCCAAAAGCATGAGCCAAGCGTTACTTTATAAGGCACTATTTTTAAAATAATGCGCGTGGTGGGTTTCGGACCAACTGAAAATTGCTTTGCTCAATCCGATAACAAGGTGCATGTGTAAACGACGTTCTCATCATTCATCAGCCAAGTAAATTACACTGTTATATGATCAAAGAAAAAGGTAAAGAGAAACTAAAAATGGGCAGCAGTTAACAAAATAATTTAAATTTCTTAAATGCCAAATCTGATATGGATGGGCCCCTTCAATATATCTGAACAATTTTTAAACTTTAAGCGATTCATATGAATTGTTCAATATATTTCCCGTTAAAGTCTCATAGAAAATCGAACAACACATTATTTCAAGTTTTTTTTTTTAAATTAAAAAATGTTGTTCTCGGACATTCCATTCCTCAGATCAATTTATTTTTATAAATCTTAAAAAATAGTAATATTTAGAATAAATATAAAATTTGGTTTTCTATAATATTTCATATAGAGAAAAATTTAAGTGGTTATAGTGTTCGTTTGAAATTTGAAAAATCGTAATTGAGACGAGTTCGATATATGGACCCATCTGTCAAACATATTTCATTGTAATCTTTCTCACCAAATAGTTTACGTTGGAAAAGTTAACTATTTTGTAACGTTTGTACGCAATTATTTTTCTTTCATTTAGTGTTTTTGTTGAGATTAATAAATACTTTTAATAATTACTTCAGCACCAATGACTTTTGTGCTTTTGCGATATAAATGCACGTATATATTTTTCAAATTTATGCAATTGATTATTATCATAAATTAATAATTAATTTTATTAGGCCAAGTTAATCATTTTAACATTTTTTTAATAATAAAATAATTATATTGTAATAATGACATCATTTGAATTTTTTCACTAGTTGAATCTGTTACATCATCAAACTAATAGCTCCACCAATTTCATGTCGAATTCAGTATTATAGACCTAGCAAATATTTATTGCTTTCTATCTACAATTATCAAGTAAATATCAAAGGGGTTTTTATCTAAATAAAAAAAAACAGAGGAAAAAAATTATTAAAAGTCATTGGTGCTGAAGTAATTATTGTAATACGTCATATCAACAATTATCAAGTAAATGTCAAAGGGCTTTTTATCTAAAAAAATTTGTAAAATAATTGTTAAGTAAGCTTTTTATCCAAAAAATGAAATTTTAATAACTGAAAGATACAATCAGTAATTCCGTAGTTTATATAAAGGTAACATGTTTAATTTCTATTGAACACAGAATAGAGATAAAGTCTAATTACCAACTAGGCAACTAGATTATGCTTTCCTAAATAAATGATCTTAATTTAAAAAAATAATAACTAAATCCATTCACTAAAAACTAATTTGTTCATCGGATCATAATCGTACCATTGAGGATAACAACAATTTTTGCAATACAAAGAATAAAAAAAACAGAGGAAAAGCTCCTACGAATTGCCACTTCCCTCTTAATCGGGTTAATACTAAACGGATCAGTGGACCAAAACCAAAACCCACCAAGGTATCCCTCCAAAGCCACGTGTCTAGTATTCTCGCTTCCTTGCACTACCCCGCCTAGTCACTAAACTCTATAAATACCATCTCTACTCTCTTTCCCTCTCAAAGCAACTCACTTCCTCTTTCCAACTCTAATTTCTCTTCTTCAAAAGCTCCAAACCTTTTCTCTAGAAGCTCAGGAGATGGTTGGGGGCTCAAATAGGGTCACTGACAAGGACCTAGAATCCCAATTCTCACTACACCAACAAAATTTGGAACAAATGGAGATACACAAGGTGGCCTTGCCTCAAGGGAACCAGAGCACATGGAAATCACTTAAGCAAAGGTGAGGCAGTGAAAACAAAATTCACATGCATCTAGATACCATGGCCAAAGTACATGTGTTTTTCTTTTGGGGGGCTCAATGTACCCCTTTCATTTTTTTTTTTTTAACTAGCATATCTAATGTAAACTATGTTTCCTTATGAGTCTATGACAAATCAACCTATTATTTATTGTTTACAGTTTTCTATTTTAGTGCAATTTAATTATTTTTGGTGGAATCGTTAGTAACAAGGAAACAAAAATGTGTAGTTACTACTTACTAAGTTTTTTGGTTTTTTTTTTTTCCTGCATTTTATTTTTTATGAATAAACAAAAATACACATTTAATTCTTACCTCTTGCCCATTTTTTCTTTGATATTTATTGTAGATTTGGAGAGGTGTTTTTCCCTGATGATCCACTCCACCAGTTCAAGAACCAAACTTTCTTCAAGAAATTGGTTTTGGGGCTGCAATATTTCTTCCCTATTTTTCACTGGGGGTCAGAGTATAGCCTCGATTTGCTCAAGTCTGACGCAATTTCTGGCCTCACTATTGCTAGTTTGGCTATTCCCCAGGTACCTTTTACAAAGAAAAACAATTATTATCTTACTATATCCTATAAATTTTTATATTCGAAAGTCCTAATATTGACAACATTTTTATATCATATTTTTATGAAAAATAGTGAAGTCCCTCTACAATGTAGAATACGTATATCTTTTTTTTTTTGTCAATGAAAGCTCGTAGGCAATACGTATATCGTTGAATGGCAACTCAAAAACAAGAAATGCCAAATTGGTACAGTTGATGATAAAACGTAATAAATTTATTCTGTACTTTCTCTTTGCCAACATTTAGGAAAGTGTTAATACTTTGATGTCTCACCTAGAATGGTTGGTGTTCATGTATGAACGAAAGCAATGACACTTTTTCTTGATAAAATGAAGAAATGATTGTATACGCAAGCTTCAATTTTGCATAATATTTCATATGAAGTCATGACATTAAATGCAAATTTGTCTCTCCTGATCACCACATAAAGTTAACCCACTTGAAGATGGAAAAAATTACACCAAAAAGTAACATGTGTTATCATTTATTTGAATTCTTATAAGAGAAAATTGACTACCAATTTGTTGACGCACTCTTGTTGTGCATGAAAGATGCATATATCTCCCATAAACTAACTTAATTTGCTATGTGATGTGAAACGCAGGGTATTAGCTATGCCAAACTTGCTAACTTGCCACCCATCATTGGCTTGTGTAAGTTCAAACTTGCACCTTCCCCCCTAACTTTATTAAGTTCTCTTTCAAACAGTCGCTTTTTAAATTAAGTTATTATTAATTATGTTCTTATAGTGTTTTATTTGAATATGAAACAGATTCCAGCTTTGTGCCACCTCTGATATACTCGGTGCTAGGGAGCTCCAGGGACCTGGCAGTGGGGCCCGTCTCGATTGCCTCTCTGGTGATGGGGTCCATGCTAAGAGATGCAGTCTCTCCTGAGCAGCAGCCTATGCTCTATCTCCAACTCGCCTTCACCGCCACCTTCTTTGCCGGTGTTTTTCAAGCATCCTTAGGTTTTCTCAGGTAATAAGCTTACTAAAAAACTATAATTAAAAAAAATCTTACTAAAAAAATGCTTTCATTAGTAATGCAAATAATTAGGCTTGAACCCTCTCTTATTGCATTATATACATTAAAAGGAAAGTACTATCATTTTAAAGAAGATATTTTTTTTTTCCAAAAAAAGCATCGCAAGTTGAATACATTTTGGCAGCGTCAGTGGTCCTCCAGGAAACACTGACATGTTACTACTACTAGTTATAGATATATTTTATATATATGGTGCTCTTCATGATATCAACATATTTTTATATATATTCAATATCAACAATTCAACATATATAGGAATGATACTTTGGATCTACCTCTTGAATTTTGTAGACAAGCTTATTAAAGAAGTTTAGTGCTCTTGGGAATAAATTTGCATCCAATCATAAATTACCAACTCTAATGAAAGTACAAACTAGGACAAATATTCCTCTTTCCACTAACATTTGATTACTTTTTCGGCCATTTGTAGATTGGGTTTCATTGTTGATTTTCTTTCGAAACCCACACTTATTGGCTTCATGGGCGGTGCTGCAATTATTGTATCGCTCCAACAATTGAAGGGGTTACTTGGAATTGTTCACTTCACTACTAAAATGCAATTCATTCCAGTCATGACATCAGTTATTCAGCACAGACATGAGGTATTAAAACCTATCTTAAGTCCATAACAGATATCTAATAACCTTCTAATTGATTTACAGTCTTATTAATTTCATTTTCACCTCATAGTTTCGCTATTTCATATTAGCCTTGAAGGGGAAAACATGAATTAAAATATTGGTATCGGATAAACAATTTACAGTCCATCCATTTTGAAAAAGCACTAAGTACACATATAAGGAATTTTGAGGATCATAATAAAATTAACTGTTTTGTTTATTGATATTATTTTTTTGTCGCAGTGGGCTTGGCAGACAATTGTAATGGGAACTTCGTTCTTGCTTTTTCTACTAATAACAAGGCACATTGTAAGCTCTTAGTTCTTTCCTTTTCCCCTCCTGGCCCCAGCAATTACCTTTAATGCCCACTAATTACCGGATATTTCTGAGAAAGAATGAAGTTGGTTCAATCTTATAGAAATATAAAATAGATAAAAGAGGAAAGAAAGAAATAACAACATTCAACACAAAACAGAGAGGGTTCCCACACTTATATATGAGAATCATCAGAATGCTAACAGTCCAGATTATATACTGTTGCCATATAATTACCTCATCAAAAAATACAAAGCAGATTATGCATATAAAAACTGTCATGTCAGCACACGTGCAGCTGTAATACATTGCAATTATTGTCAGGATATTTATGACATAAGCACTCTTTGAAGAAAACAGAAATTAAAATATGATCAAAGGGAATGGTAGGACCTTAGGCTGCTTCCCACTAAAGAGAAATTGAAATCCACTAAAAGCTACTGTACATAAAGTGATTCAAATCTAATTTGTATAAGTAGTGGTCCTTAATTTACACTTTATTAGTATTTTTTAATTACTTTCTTGAGGAAAGAGCATTTCCAAAGGTTTAAGTTTATCGGTTTTTCAAAGGCATCATGTCTCATACGCGTCTTCAAAAAGAAAAAAAAAATGAAAATAATGTTCCTTTGGAAGTATGATGTGAGAAATTGAGGATTCGAGGCTTACTGGTTAAACTTCTTTTTTATTTATTGTTAGAATAAAATATGCCCAAAATTGATTCAATGAACCTATCGTTTACATTCTATATTTGAGTAGATAATGGAAAGTAATATGTGAATAATATGACAATATGAAACAGAGCATGAGAAGGCCAAAGCTCTTTTGGGTGTCAGCAGCTGCGCCCCTATCTTGTGTTATTCTCTCTACAATAGTGTCCTTTGCCTTCAAAGCTCAACATCATGGCATCACAGTGGTAAGCATCCGTTTTTTTTTTTTTTTTCCAAATAGGAGAATAATTAGTTCTTCAAGTTTTTTGTTGTATAAACGATAAACATTAGCACTTTTTTCAATGATTAATCTAACATGGTTTTTCTTCTTTGTCAAAGATTGGTCATTTGCAAAAAGGAGTGAACCCACCATCAGTAAACATGTTATACTTCCATGGTTCCTTTTTGGGACTTGCTATCAAAACTGGCATTGTCACTGGCATCCTGTCTCTCACAGTAAGCACACAAAATACTTCTTCTTTTTATTTTTATTCTATTAAATTGTTCAGATCATTTGATAGTATTTGAGTGATTAACTATCAGTGTCATCAAAGTTGAAATTTAGATTATTCCATGGGTGCATTTAGACAAAGCTTATATTTCCAATTTTGTAATTACTAATGTAGGAAGGGATAGCAGTGGGTAGAACATTTGCATCACTAAAGAATTACCAAATAGATGGCAACAAAGAGATGATGGCTATTGGCATCATGAACATGGCTGGCTCGTGTGCTTCGTGTTATGTTACCACAGGTATTTATTAAGTTATATTTTTTTTTTCATAAGATATAAAACTCTAAATACCTGTAAATCCTCCAACATGAATTATTTCCACCAGATTACAAAGTTAGACTTAGTTAAACACATCAAAAAAAAAAAAAAAATTTCTGAAAAACAAACATAAATCCTTTCAAGGATCCACCTAACAACAATACTCTAAATTGTTAGATTGAATCTATATCTAGCTAAATAAAATTATTTTTTATTCTATTTGAAACAGGATCATTCTCTCGGTCAGCCGTGAACTACAACGCAGGCTCGAAAACCGCAGTATCAAACATAGTCATGGCATCAGCCGTGCTAGTCACTATGCTATTTCTCATGCCTCTTTTCTATTACACGCCGAATGTCATCCTCTCGGCAATCATCATAACAGCTGTGATCGGCCTCATTGATTTTGGTGCAGCTATCAGATTGTGGAAAGTGGACAAACTCGACTTCCTTGCATTTACAAGTGCATTTTTCGGGGTCCTCTTTATTTCAGTACAGGGCGGCCTTGCTATTGCGGTAAAAATTATTTGCATTTCTTTTGTTTTATATATTAATTACAGGAGAGAGTTACACATGCATATTGTTTCAAATTAATATACAGAAGTAAAAATATAAAAAAAAACGTGTACTTGTTAAATCCAGATAAATTTTTATTAAACAAATGATTGGCAATAGTACAGAGAATAAAAAAAATTATTGATTGTAATATGATCTAATCTCTTTTTTTTTTTTCTTTGCAGATTGGCATCTCTGTTTTTAAAATATTGATCCAAGTGACAAGACCAAACACTGTGGTAAAGGGAGTAATACCAGGGAGCCATAGCTATAGAAGCTTGGGGCAGTACAAAGAGGCATTGAGAGTTCCTCATTTCCTAATATTGGGTATCGAGTCACCGATCTACTTTGCAAATTCCACATATCTGCAAGAAAGGTACATTTTCCTTGGTTTAATTATTCCATTTGAACATCATAAAATTACTTTGAATTTATGCTGGTATCTATATGAACTTTTCACAATTTTCCATGATAGCTAATTTCGTTTTACTAACTTCATTCCTTGCATCACCTTTATATGTAGGATTTTAAGATGGGTAAGAGAGGAAGAAGAGACGGCACAAAAGAGCCAATATCCCATCAAATATGTCATTCTTGATATGGCTGGTAAGTTACTAAAAGGACAGTGGACATTATTTCTTCTCTTAGTAACGTTTCACACATTGACTTTGTAAAGAACTTGAGATTTAATTGAATTTGTAATTTTTCAGCTGTCTCTGGAATTGACACAAGCGGATTGGACACACTGATGGAGCTCAAGAAGATCCTGGCGAAAAGGTCCCTTGAGGTACTTTAAAAATATTTTGGGTCAAGTTTTCCATGTTGATTCAAATTTTTTATCACGGAGGTAAAGTAATTATAACTTAACATTTTTTTTTTTAATTTGTAGCTTGTTCTTGCAAATCCGGTAGCAGCAGTGGCTGAAAAGCTATATAAATCCGAAGCATGGGAATTGTTCAGCTCAGAGGGATTGTACATGACAGTCGCTGAAGCAATCGCGGCTATTTCTTCTGTTGAAAAATTCTATCCATGAAAGAAAAAAAATAATTATGTTATAGCAAAATTAGTCTAACCAAAGAACGTGTTTTGAGGGAAAAAGAGTTCATTAGAGAGAGCTCTTTGATGGGTGCTAAAAGATAGTGTAATTTATATTGTGCCTGTCTAGTAAAAGCTCCTCTAAGAGGAGAATTTTGGTTGCTGTAGCTATCAATAATTTCTTCTAAAAGCGATTTTTGATTCATAAAAATGTCTCTATCGAAATGATTTTCCTTGATATATATAAACAAAAGGGAAAAGTTGGTAAGTTTCATGCCAACTTCACATCGTAGCTTCATAAACATATACTCTTTAAATCTGAAAATATAATGTAGGCCTGTCTTCTCACCAGGTATTTGAGGAAAGTTCATAGCGGCTCTCATACGAATTTGGAAAGCAAAATTTAATCCTTCTTCTAAATATCTCTTAAGATGCTCTTTGTGGGACCCCAACACAAAGCTGCTACATTTTATAATTTACTAACTTGTAGTCTTTTTGAACACCGAACACTGGTTGGATTATTGGAATTGATGTCCATGAAAAATGAAATTTATCAAGACACGTCAATGGAAAGAAAAAAAATAAAAATTACAAGAAGAAAGGATGTTACATTGCTTTCTTGGTAAAAGTCTTAGCAGACGCAGTATTGAAATTTTGATGTTTGATTGAGACCAATTATGACCGAAATCAGGAGATGTTAATGGGGAATATAAGAAGGCTCTTTTGTGATTTTATTGGTTCACTTTTGGACCAATTTTTCATGATTGATAACTTATTGCTCTTCAAATTTAGCTAAGGGTTATCTTACCGACATTGCGTGTTGGTTTCAAAAATTGGAAGAGAAGTTTTATAAAACCACCAACAAAAGTTAAATATTCTCGTCAAAATTACCCTATGTTATGGTGATTTTGGAATGTGATGCCCCTTTTTAAAAACATGATATGAAATGCTTTCGGAGTTTTGGATGGAGACAGATAAAAATGAAGAACAAACTGTATATAAATAAAAAAATAAAAGGAAAAGGAAAAGAAGAGAGAAATGAAACCTCAGCCGAAATAGAAGTGTTGATATGGGATCTAAAATTACACTTCATGAGCTAATTAATTACCGAAAAAATTATAACTAACTTTAATTAATTTAGAAATTATAAAATAATCCGTTTTTAATTAATTTTTTAAAAATGACTGTGCAGTTTCGGAATCTGAGATTCCGAAACTAATTCTGCTTAGTTTCGGAATCTCAGATTCCGAAACTAGGACTTGCCTAGAAATCGCCTAGCGGGAGTAGCGGGAACCTCTCTGTCCCTCTCATTTTTATTTTATAATTTATTTATTTTTATAATTTATTTAGTTATATTAGTTTAATAATAGAAAAAATAGGAAAAATATAAAAAAATTATAAAAAATCAGATTAAATTCTATTAATTAGGATAAATATATTTTAGTAAATTTTATATTTTTTACATGTTATAATAATAGAAAATTGCTTTCAAAATTAGATTAATAATAGAAAAAATAGGAAAAATTTTGAAAAAATCATTAAAAATTATTTTATATGTTATGTATAATAATAATATAATTTTTTATTATTTTACATGATACAATAGTACAAAATTGCATAATAAATTAGGTTAATATTAGAAAAATAGAAAAAAATATTGTAAAAATTTGAAAAAATGAGAAAAAAATTCTTTTATATGTCATATATAATAATAATATAATTTTTTATCTTTTTACATGATATAATAATGTTTTGACAATATTACAACATTACAACATTCATACAAATAATGTTTTGACAATATTACAACATTCATACAAATATTATTACAAATATTACTATCTTCCCCATCCTGATATATTGTTACGGATTCGCGCACCGAGCTTGGCAAATCCTGTTCGTATTCCTCTTCCCCCAGCACTGCTTGTACTTTCTGTTGGCCCTCGTCCTCCTCTGCTACTTGATGCCTGCTGACTTCGATATCGTGTTGAAACGGATCGTGGGTCCGAGCTTATTGAATTGCGACGTGGTTGAAGACCTTCTATTCCTAGACCGAGACGACTTTCTGCGCGAGGATCTGTACTAATGGAATTCCGGCTTGGTTGAACTGGATCGTTCGACGTGTTGGCCCCCGTCCTAGAAGTTTCGCCTCTTTCTCGTGCAGATGATTGAGCTCGGTTCCTTGTGCTTGTTCTTGTCGTCCTTTGGCTGGTGGTTCGGCGACCGGATTGAACGTCCTCCATAGTCGTAAGAGGTTCCTTACCTCTGTTTCTTTTATTTTTATTCTTTCGCATTGCATCCATCCACATCCAATCACGGTCCTTCTTGCGCCTTCCCCGATTAATCATTCTCCTATCAGGATAAATCAAGGGTCCATCGTAAACAGGCCAATTCTCTTCGTCTCCGTAGCAGTGAAATTCACCGGATGACCATATTTTGAGCATATTCTCCGTGCTATATTTGTCATCTACAAAGTCATCAACTTCCCATCTGTATTTACTGCAGACTGCAATGACATGAACACACGGTATTCCCGTCAGTTGTGGCTTTCTGCATTGGCATACGGCACGCCTGGTGGGTAGTTGAGGATCAGTTGGTTGGTAATCTCGTCTGATTAAAACTTTGTACTTCCATGTTACACCTGGCTCAGATTTCTCGTAGGGCACTTGAGCTTCGAATTCCCCACGCATTTGATCAATAGGCACAACGTTTATTCCCACTGTAAATATGAATTTATATGATTATACATTTATTTCAAAAATAAAACGTAAATAATAATTATTAGTAATTAAATTTGGTACCTGCTTTTAGAGTACGCTTGGAAATCTTTTCTTGAATTATTTTTGGCCATCGCTCTCCCTCTGCATTTCTCTCAAATGATAGGAGTTTTCTCTCATTAAACCACGAGACCGTTTTATACCAAGTCCTTTCGACTAATCCAACAACTGGGAGTCTTCTCTCAGCCTTATATCTACTGTTGAGACTCTCTGATCCATTACTGGTCATAAGCCCCCAACGAGGACCACCGTCATGCGTCTGTGCCCACCTTTTAGGCTTGGCAGGCTCTCTGTCATCCTGTTCATGCTCTTTCCCACACTTTGTCAAGTATGCGATCGCTTCAGGGTGTGTTGATGTTAATTCGTTCCACATTCTTTCATAGGCCCTACGTTTTTTCTTGTTTGCCAACTTACTTCTAAATTTTTCCACCAGAGACAGATCTCGACCACATGCCTTGAACAAATTTTCGCAAACGTGCTGCATGCAATACCGATGCACAGCATACGAAGGATTAGCACTCTCTTACCATCCGTATTGAGGGCGTTTGAACGTGTTTCTTATTCCCCAGTGGCGATCTGAAACAACACAAAATTTTTTCTTTTCCCCAATTACATAATCCCTGAGAAATTTCATGAACCAACCCCAACAAGCTTCGTCCTCAGTTCGCACTAATGCAAATGCAAGCGGAACCAACCGCTGCTCTGGGTCATAACCAACCGCCGCTAACAATTTTCCCCTATAGCGACCCGACAAGAACGACGCGTCAATGCTGATAACTGGTCTAAGGTATGGCACCGCTGCGATGCAAGGACCGAATGCCCACGCTGCTGCAAGGAACATAGCTCTGTTGGGATTGCCACAAGTTGGAGCCAACCATTTGATAACAGTCCCTGGGGTCGTCCCCTGAATGGCCAACAAAAGGCTTGGAAGTTTGTTGTATGCGCCCTCCCACGACCCGAAAAGTTGCTCGATTGCCTTCTCTCTCCCACGCCAAAGTTTGTTATAAGTCGGTTTGACATTTGGATATTTCAGCTCTAACATAGATTTGACGTCCTCTATGGAAATACCAAGATCTCTTTTTACTGCATTCCTGATGCAGTTGGCGATAACTGTCGCCGTCAGATTATCATGTGTGAATTCTCCGAACCTTCTCACACATGTATGTTCATGTTCATTCTTTATTATTTTCCAAAATTGACCTTCCCTTTCTGTACGGGCATACAAATGCCACTTGCATGAGTATACCTTGCAATGTAAGCTCAACAATTGGGGCGTACTTTTAGTGGTTTTGTGTTCTACATTATTTTCTACGGAGTAATTATTACAAGCTTGTTGTAATTGTGGTTTAGAATAGAAAATATTTCCTTCAGCTAAAGGTCCCGAATTTTGTGGTATGGACGATTCTGGAATAGAATTTCTATACTCAGAGCAATCTAAAAATTGGAGAACAGGATGGTAAGTGTCTGTTCTTCCAGTAACATGATACCGTTGACCTCGGTTAAGAACCATATGTTGTTCGTCCAAACCCTGTGACTCTAAAAATTCTGCCTCTTCGTCAGTGAAGTCCTCGCCTGTGGCATATGCCGACTCATTACCCGGCCCACGATCGTATGCCTCGTCAAGTTGCTCTATATCTCCTTCTTCTTCTTCTTCTACTCCTCCTTGTTCAATTTGTTCTTCTCCTCCCTCTTGTTGTCTACTACTGCCCTCTGGTTGTTCCCAAGGTGACCAATCATTTCCACTATTATTGTATTCATAATTCATTTGTTGTTGTTGTTGTGAACTATGAGGGTCTATACTATTAGGGTTCCAAGGATCCCAACCCAACGTTCCAGATTGAACTTGTTCATCATTATGGACTTCTTCATTATAATTATAATTAATGGCTTCTTCATTATAATTATAATTATAATTATAATCTGAATACCCACCTAAGTAAAAAGTAAATAAAACAAATATTATAATTCCATATAAATAATTATTATTTTGCACATATCATTTATTTTTTATTGTCATTTTTGTAAATATAATACATATCAATTTAATGACTAGTTTTACAATTTTTTTACAATTTTTTTACTCATGTAAGATTATTAGAAGTTAAAACCGAAATATAGGCCATCTGTGGTGTACAGCTGTAATCAATTATGGCATATAGGTGTACAGCTGTAATCATGACATATAGGTGTACAGCTGTAATCATGACATATAGGCCATCTGTGGTGCTTTCATTATAAATATCTATTATTTTTATTTTTAACGAAAGCTTCTTTGTGTTTTAACAATAATGCATAGTACTTCTATATTCTGTCTAGCAAGCTCCACACCTAAATTATAGTTCAAATTTTGTATAATGCATAGTAAATTTTGTATTTCAAATTTGAGGACATTGGCACTGAATGGTACCTTGTACATTACTATTTTTATGCTTTATGCTTCAAAATCCACGTGAATGAATAGTGAAATAATGGATTAAATAGTGAAATTCTGGCGAAATGGGAGAATGGGCGGGAATCTAGCTAGTTTCGGAATCTGAGATTCCGAAACTAGCTAGATTCCGCCAAAAACGAATTTACTTTACTGTTTTTTATTGATGTACTTTATTACTTTACTGTGATTATGTTTTTTTATTGATTTACTTTATTGACCGTATAATAGCTAGTTTCGGAATCTGAGTTTTCGAAACTAGCTAGATTCCGTCCAAAAACGTTTTTTATTAATTTACTTTACTTTTATTATACTTTGCCGTATAATACAATATAGTTTTTAAATTTTTTTTAATTAGTTTCGGAATTCTAAATTCCGAAACTAGACGTTTCATATTTTTCACCTAACTTTTCATCTACTTTTCAACGCACTTTCAATTTCACATAACCTTTACGTTCTATATAAACCCTCAAGATTCATTCTCTTCCCACCATTCTCTTCTAATTCTATTCTTTGCTCAAAATAAGTTTTTTAGAAGTTCATATCACATCCGGTAATTGTCTCTTCTCATTCTATTCTATTTAATTTTTTTTATTTACAAAATGTAAATATAATGTAATTGTCTAATTGAGTTGTGAAATTCAAAATTTATTTTAGGTCTTAATGGGTCCTAAACCACGTTGCGTGTCTTCGGGAATTATTTTGTTAGGAGATCAACATACTACTGTGCCTTCATCACCCCCGCGAAACTTTTAAAGTCAAGAAACTAGAAAAAAATCAATTTCATGTTAGAGGCCCAAAGTTTTTTACCGATACAGTGGAGAGAAATCGAGGTATTGATCTTCAAGGCAAGTGGTTCAGTTACGTACCAATAGTTCCACCTGGTTTTGAAAATCATCCGGCAGCTCAAAATAGCATACATCTTCGAGAAATGTAGTATTCTATGGTTTGTTATATTGTATGTTTATTGTATGGTTTGTTGTATTTTATTGTTTTTAATTGTATGCTTATTGTATGGTTTGTTATATTTTATTGTTTTTAATTGTATGGTTTGTTGTGTTTATTCGTATTTTTAAATTATGAAATTTAATATTTGAGGTATGTTTTTTGTTCCTTACTATTGAAATTGTCAAAAAAAAACAACTATTAATAAAAAATGTTTTTCTAACATTTGTGCGGATTATTAAAAATATGATAAAAGTAATTTGTGAGGATTATTAAAAATATTATAAAAGTAATATGATAAAAATATGATAAAAGTACTTAGTAATAAAGTATGATAAAAAGTACTTAATAATAAAATATGTTTTTCTAACATTTGTGATTAAATAGTGAAATAATTGATTAAATAGTGATTAAATAGTGATTAAATAGTGAAACTCTGACCAAATAGCATAATGAGCGAGAAAGCCTGAAAAAGTTGTCTGAATGGCTTGTAGCCTCTGCGAATAGGACAGGCGTGCTTTGAGAAAGCCTGAAAAGTTGTCTGTATGGCTTGTGACCTCTGAGAATAGAACATGCGTGCTCTGAGAAAGCATTATGATGGTCTGAAAAAGCTACGCGTGCTCTGAAAAAGTTGGATGTGCTCTGATAAAGAATTATGATGGTCTGAAAAAGTCTGAAAAGTATCACGTGGAATTTAATTCATACTTTTTGTACAGTACACCAGAGCTCCATCTATATAGAACTCCCCAGCTTCAGCCAGACAAAATAATCTCCAACTTCTTCGTAAAAACTTTACCACCATGGAAAAAGGAAATAGCTCAAACTCCAACAATACCAACAAAATTAATCCAAGTGAAATTGTGAAAGAGTTCTGGGGATCATTCTTCCATTCTACTCTCAACGACCAACAAAAACAAAGAGGGGAATGGACCGCAATGTGTCGTCAATGTTCTCAAACTTGCCAATACAATGTGCATGAACCGTACTATGACGTGCCCTTAAAATGGCATTACCTCGAGCACGTAAAAGAACAGAAGGAAAGAGAAAGGCCGAAGCGTTATGACTGGTCAGAGTACTTACCATCTAAACCGATACCCCAAGAACAGCAAACATTGCAGCAATCACCCTTCTCTATGGTTGAATCCATTTTTAATTTTCGTGGAGACCACACAGTGATATGTACAAAGTGTGGTGAAATTTTCAATTACCAAGAAACCATCCTGCGTGAGCACTACTCTGATCACAATCGCCGTGAAGCGGAAGAAACGAAAGCTCGGTACAGAGAGGCCGAAAGAAAAAAGAGGGAAGAAAGTGACAAACTTAGATCTGAGTATTGGAGTAGGAGAATAGAAGAGTCGCAAAAGAAAAAACTAAAAGAAGAAGAGGAGAAGGAGAAATGGCGAAAACAAATTCAAAACATGTAGATGCGCCATAGACTTCAAGAGGCAAAAAGAGAGGAAGAAAGAAGAAATGCAGCAAGATGTATGGCAGAGATAGAAAAATAAGAGGCTGATGCGGCTTTCTGGAACGAAGCCGCTCATATGGCTGAGAACGTCGGTGCCAGTAATTAACAGGACAAGGAAAATGAAGAGGAGGAACCATGGTGGGATGAAATTCTGCAATATGTAGATAGTCAATATCTATAAGTAGATTTATTTTTAATTTTCATGTATTTTACTATTATAGTTTAGTAACTTAGCTATGTGTCGTTATAATGAATGATTTGCGGTTGTTATTATTATTAGCTACATGTCGTTGTAATGTTTTATTTTTATGGTTTACTAAGTTTTAATTTAAGTTTACTTTTCTATATTAATTTTAAATATAAAATCATTAAAGTTGTATTATAGAATTATGATAACAAAATAATTAAACAATAAACAAAAGAACAAAATCATTAAACAATAAATACCAAAACACATGATAACAAAATAATTAATATTAAAGTTTTATTATAAAACTAGAGGGGAATATCGAGCTTCGCTCGATGTAGATATCTATGATAAAAATATTTTTATTATGTTTCTATAGTTCAATTATGTTCATTTTTGGATATATGATTAAGATATATTTATCTTTAGAAATATAGTTTAGTTATTGTAGGTAATTTGATTTGATTAAAGTTAAAGAGTTTGATCAATTTAAAGAAAAAATTATATGTGTGTAAATATAGTTATAGTTATCTGAAATAATATGGTTAATATGATTTATATTATGTTGATATTATTCATGAAATGTAATATATTTATAAATGACTTAAATAAAAAAATATATATCGTAAAAGACCTGATGTTTTTTCAATTTTCAATTAAATGAATTTAATTTATATTTTGTAAACCGAAATTAAGAATGGTGATGAAGAGAAATTAAGGTGGAGAGAGACTCTAATCAACACAAAAGAGATGGAGACATGATGAAAATGAAAATAAGAAGGGGTCACAAAAATCAGAAATAAAATAATGTGTTGCCAAATTATTATCTGATGTTGAACCGAGTCAGTTTTATGAGCAATAACACCCGACACACAATTAGTTACAAAGTATCACATTACAGAAATCAGAAAAATAATATTGCACAACTATTTCACAATATTTGAAGTGTCGGATATTATTTAAATAAAAGATCCCGACACCCACACATCTTTATTTATAATATTGATGTTAAGGGAATTTAGTTATTTTCTTCATATTATAATTTAATGATTTGGGTTTCTTTCCTAGCCTACCCAATTTGTTTGGAACAAAAAGCTTAATTGTTGTTGTTGTATATTATAATATAATGATGGTCTATTTACTGATATTTATCACGGTAAGCTATTTTATTATTTAATTAATATTCAGGTAAGCGTTACTTGGTTTATATAAATAAATGAGAGAAAACTAACGTAAATTTTGCACACATATACTGGAACATATAAAATTTTAAATTTTTAGTTCGTCTCTTTGGTGTCTGACGCTATATTCCCAAAAATCAATGCTCATTAAGTGGAAACATAATTGCCATTAATAAGTTTTATGAAGTAGGAAGGTCAACAGACGATACAACATACAAAAATCAATGCTCATATATATTAATCTAAAAATCGTATTTGTGCTTATAAACAATAGACAATACAAAATTTAATGCAAATACATTTTCCTAGAATGTACACCAGGTTACTTATTGTAGCACCGATCAGGTAAGGATAGTACTTACTGTACCTAACATTTTTTTTTAAAAAAAAAGTGGTCCATTGGCATTTCTATTAAACTCGCATAAAGGACTACAGAGGCAAATTTCCACCACCAAGACTCGTATGGTACACATCCATCGAGTCCGTGACCATTAACATCCAATCAAATAGTTCATCTACCTAAAAAAATGTTTTTAGGAGAAAAAACATTGAAATGTAAAAATCAGACGCTACTTCACCGGCTATTGTAGTGAAAAGTAAAAATATCTTACACAATAAAATTGTCCTATCCAAAGCCAACTGAATACCTAGATCACTGATACGTTCTAGTAGAGCTCTCTTTAGTCCATGCTACATAGTTTTTTTTTTTGGCATAATTTGCCAATTTATGAGCCGGTACCACCAGGTCCACCACCTGCCTTGGTACATGCTTTAAAACTTCCTTGTTTGTCTCAGTCTTTAGTGCCTGAATAGCTTGATGTGCCAGCAATCTTGATCTCCATGATGGTATTTCACCACTACAGCTTGGACAATAAGGGCAAAATGGTCTATTTCATAAATCAGCTCTTTTCCCTTGTTGCATATGAATTCTGCTAAGCATAGTTATTCTGCCAGTGTTAACCTTCTAAAAAAAACATATGAATTCTGCTAAGCATGGAAGTCATATCCTTTAATTTTTTCTATTGCTCTTAATGCTGATGCCATGTTTAATGAAGTATGCAATCGAGCTTAAAAATAATAGAAACTTAGCATGTCAAAGTTTTATTACACATTGAGTAGGCATTCATACTTTGCAAATCAGCTAACATTCTTGAATATGTATATCAGAAAATTTGACTCCTGCCTAAATTGACATCTAAAGTTAGATCAATTGACCTACAGATTTTCAAGCTTATGGAATCCATACCAGTAAGACAAAAAAATCAATTGAAGTACAAAATTAAATAAGAATTAATGAGATAACACAGCCAATATAACTTCACATGAAATAAAAAAGGAATCAAACTTTGACAAATGAATCAAACAATAAGCAAGATACCTTGATGTAAAACTCGTGGTCACTCTTAGGTCTCTTGAGAATTGGAGAGGTGTAATTAAAGGAAAATTTCCAAGGCTCGAATTGTTAGAATAAAACTATGTAACACTACGCATAGGAAGCTACTGTTTGCCATAAAAAAATTATTTCTATTTAATATACCTCTATGTCGACTAATACGAAATTCTTCCACCATATGTTGTCGTTTTTGGGATCAACGACATCCCATATTTTAAGTACACGACATTGCAGAACTCCTTGAATCATGTTTGTAATTTTCGATACCGAGACAACGGTTGACATTGTCACCTATACATAAAAGAAGAAAACATAATTTTAGCTAAACAATCTTAATTTTCATGAGAAATTTTTGCATTACAGAAACAACAGTAATAATGCCTCTGAAAATAAAGAATATAGATAACAAAACCTCAATTGGAAAGGTACACACTGTATTTTCTCACATGTCATCATATATATATATAGACATAATAGTAACCGAACCCAAAATAATTGCATTTACTATGCAGTAATTACAATTTTAAATGTATTTAAAACAATTCTAATGACCTTAGGGCTTGCACAACCTGTAAATCAAATCTCAGAATATTAAATGCCCTTACCTATTTTACATAAATTTGAATCAAATCATTAATATCAATGTAAATAATTAAGATTTACACATACAAAGAAACCTTGTTATACACAAATAACCCTTGTACAGAAGGCTTACACATTAATACATTTCTTTTTCTATATATATTTCTTAATACATTAAATGATTCATGATGGAATACCATGGGATAATGTTATACACAAATTAAACAATTAGAATATTCATGAGAAAGAAATGCAAATAACAAATTGACCTGTGATCTTTTCTGACACCACCAGAGAGATGAAAGCAGAAGAGGTGTTTTCTTCCTCATAGCAGCGCCTCCTCCCATCCTTCCTTTCCATCTGCCACTATCGACAGAAGCAGCCAAGAAAGCACCCCAATCCAGTATTTCTTCAACCAAAGAAGCAGATCAAAATAGATACTAACAAACCATGGAAGATATTTTTGCTATGATTTCGAGTAGACAAAATATAATTAATATATGATGGCTTACATTAAAAAGAAAGAAGGATCAGCTAGGTTCGGTGATAACATCCTAAGAACCAACAAAAACAAATAGAGTTACATCCTGAGTGAGATGAAAAAAGGCTAAATATATATTTAAATAAAGCATTATATGGTGATCTAATACCAATTATGTATACTACGTAATATTTAGTCCAATTGCTCAATATATATTGCTCCTGCACGCCAAGTTTCTTTGATCTTGAGCTAAAGGAAAGGTAAAATGGAAGAGAATGAAAACTGTCAAATATTACTCCGTTGTTTATATAGTTCAGTTCATTTCAAAAGTACAAATGTGCAAAATCAAATTATTTGAATACATACATAATTAGATTGAAACAATAAATGTACATGTTCCTTTCTATTTGATATTCATTTACCATAACATATAAAAAAGGTCATCATTGGAGATTAAAGGCAGATTAAAAAAAAAAGTATGAGGCAACATGCAAAGTCAAGACTAAAAAAGAAGAGCAAGATAAATAGAAGCACAAACTCATATTATTTTATCAAGCCATTATTTCCATCATTCTCCCTCCTACGGTCCTACCATGTCATCCTGTAGAAGTGCTGCATTGTCTTAAGCCCTTGCTACCCAATCAGAACATTGCGTCATGCAAGATTGAATCTATGACGGAGCAAGACGTGTTAAAAAAATTTAATGGTAACAACAACAAAACTTTTGATCCTGAAATATGAATTCCCTCCCATTTCTAAGCATAAATAACAACCCAACTTCTATATGCATCTACTCCCGAATGCCAATTTTATGTGAAACGATCCCGGTAATAAGCCAATTTTTTTACCGACTAACATAAGAGATTAAAGGCAGATTTTTTTTTTTAAAAAAAAAGGCAGTATGAGGCAACATCAATAGTTGAGACTAAAAAAATCTATTTAAAAAATTCAAAACCTGATATTGCCTCCGCCATGTACCAAAAAAGGGGAATGTGCCTTGGCTCCTTGTCTTGCGATGGAGAGGACAAGAGGGGTAAAGAGGAAAAAGAACATAGCCGACGAAGAGGATGAACGGAGGGAGGAGGTCCGAAACAACGGTTAGGGCCATCCTAAAGCCGACGAAGAAGAGAAGCGGCGACAATTTAGTTCAGGCGGCTTGAGTGGTACGTGTTGGGAAGGGCTACTAAGAACAGAAGAAATGCCTTTTTTTCTGTCCCCTTGTGTTGCGATGGACTTTGGGAAGGGACGACCCAATGTAGGGAGAAAAAAACTTTGCGATTTCAATTACGCTTGAAATAATGAAACGGGTCATTATGTTGACGAGAAAGTTCGGTATAAAATTTTTTACAGAGTTAAAATTTCAGAACTGTAAATAAATTTCACCGCACATACAAACCAATCGAGAATTTTTTTTCCGTGTCGTTTTCCAATTTTCAAAATAGAATCTGACACCCACACAAATTTATCTATATTCTTGATTATAAAAATAAATAAATTATAAAATAAAAATGAGAGGGACAGAGAGGTTCCCGCTACTCCCGCTAGGCGATTTCTAGGCAAGTCCTAGTTTCGGAATCTTAGATTCCGAAACTGCGCAGTCATTTTTAAAAAATTAATTAAAAACGAATTATTTTATAATTTCTAAATTAATTAAAGTTAGTTATAATTTTTTTCGGACCCATGGCCATGATTGATTTACATCAAGGCCTGTCAGGATACAGGCCCAATAAAGAAACAAAAGTACAAAAAGACTTAGTTGAGGCCGAACAACAGCCTACTTTCTGATGCATGTATAATACCTTATAAATTTGCCATCGTGTTGGATTTCCTTTAGGCCTGTCAAAGTTCAGCCCCAATGAATAGACCAAAGTACTCGTGGTAGTTATAACATAATAACAGCCTATTAGGTAATGCAATCCTAATTTAGTTAATCAAAGGGAAAAAGTAACAATTGGCTTAAATTACAAGACAAAAGATTTTACCAGAGTTGAAGGGAGGGTTTAGCGTGTGTTTATTTATTATTATATAGTTAGCGATATCTTATCTTATTAGTTGCTTCTGTGGATTCATTCATTCGTTGCCTTTCTCTGGATCCAGAGAGAGAGAGAGAGAGAGAGAGAGAGATGCAAACTTGAATAGCGATTGAGGAAATCGCAAAAAATCAGTCGATGGATTTAACGGGGGCAATCTGCGTCTCAGTTTTCGCGCTTGCGCTTCTCTCTTTGTTTCCTATTAACGCCGTTGCCAGAGGTGGCGATCGGATCTCCTTCCACTCAGGTTTTTTGCTTCAAGTTTTGTTAGATTTGAATGAGAAATATGCCATGTTTGTTTATTTCCACTTTCTCCCTTTCTTTTTGAGTTGCCTCAAAGCTCATGACACCTAGCTTGACATTGTGTTTTGGTTGAGGTAACCGATAAAATTATATTGGAGCAAATGCCCATCTCGAATGTAAATGAACTAGGTGTGACTATAAATAAATTGTTAGAGATATTGTTACAAAAGCTCAAATATTACAACTCAGTAACATTTTTTCTTGTTAGTATCAAAGCAAAGCATAGGTTCAATCTTAGGAGTTACGAATTGAGTACACACACAATTCTGATAGCTTTAATTGAGTAGGATTGTACCAATCACTTCATTTTTCTGAGTATCGTTTATCTTTTCATAACTAGGTGCAATGAATCACAGCAATGGGTTCCTAACGAGACATCTTTTCGAAGCAAAAGAACCTCCATTTAGGTATGCTTTCAAATAAACTTCACTTGTATTTTCTCCCCATGTATTATTGTTAATCTGTTTGGTATGAACTCTACAATTAAATTTGATGGATTCTGAATTTAATTCTGGATCAGCAATAAATTAGAGTAAATGCACTAAACAAATATAAATAAAGCCAACAAGAACATAATTTTGACTGTTATCTGACTCTGGATTGTGTTTTCTGATGCCATCAAACCTTAATCACATTATTTGTTTATTTTATTTCTTTAGGGAAGAAATTACTTGGGGGTATATGAGTAATTTTGAGCTGGAGAAGTCCATAAAGGAGTTTGGAAAGAGATGTGCTAACATATCATATGTATACAGGTACATTAAAATCAGAGCTTTAATCAGTAATCTTTTTAACCTAGTAAAGAAACCTCACATGTCCCACATCCTCCAATTTGAGCTGATTTGGGGATTGAATGCATGACCTTTTGCAAGTTGCCTAATAACTTTAATATGCTAAGCCATTGTACTCTATTAACATGTTTAACTGAATTAAAATTCAAATTTACTGTATTTACCATCCCAGACTGGTCATGTCCGGTACTGGTATTGTATTGGTAGACATCAAGTGATATGTGGGCCCATACATTTAGATCCACCCAACAGTTTTCCCACCATAGTCTTGCTGACCTTTATTGTTTCAGTATGGTTACTTATTTGTTGCTTATTTTTTTTATTCTTTTACCTCTTCGAGGGATTATATAATTAACTTCTTTCAGCATAGGAGAGAGCGTGCAAGGATTTCCACTGGTATGCACATCTAAATAACCAATCATTTGTTAAAGGATGCAAATTTACTTTTTTCTTTGTTATCCTCTTATCATTTAATCATTTATGTAGTGGGTGATTGAGATTTCTGACAAACCGGGACAGAAAGAACCAGAGCCTTCATTTAAAGTTAGTGTTGCTTCTCTCTTGAACTTATATTTAAATTCTTATTTGTGAATTTCATTCGAGTAACAGTCTGGTATGGTACGAGTTTTTCTAATTACTCGTTTTTTATTGGTTAAAAAATAAACACCCGTAAAAAAATAAATTGTAAAGAAACAAAACCTGTTATATTTTGTATTCACTGATATTATTGTAGGTGTCTATCATGATTGGTTAAGCATATGTATCGAAAACTAGAACTACTTTGTAATGTTTTCATTTACCAATTTATTACAGTATATTGGAAATGTGCATGGTGACGAACCAGTTGGGAGAGAGCTACTTATGCGCTTAGCCAACTGGCTGTGTGATAATTACATGAAAGACCCCTTGGTAATTACTTTATAATTTTGTTATCTGGTGTCTTTATTCTAAAACTTTTGCATATCAACTTTTCAAACTAGTTTCTACAAAATGACTAGATCTTCCTTTTTCAGCATTGTCTTTAACCTAATGCGAAAAACAAGTCAAAATGCAAAATTAGACTATCTGTCAATTAATTAGCTTTATCCATTTCCTTTATTGTATTTTGTAGAACTATGTTTTCTCCAATTTTATTTTACAGGCAAACTTGATTGTAGAAAAGGTTCACCTTCACATCCTTCCCTCAATGAACCCTGATGGATTTGCTCTCCGAAGGCGTGGCAATGCAAATAATGTTGACCTAAACAGAGACTTTCCTGACCAAGTATTTCAACTGTTTTTTCTGCTTTTATATTATTTTTATTCTCTTGTTCAGTTGTTTGGCATTGGCTAATTTGAACCATTAATGTGGCTATTTTTCAAAGTTCTTCCCTATTAATGACGTGGAGAGCATGAGGCAACCTGAAACAATAGCTATTATGAGTTGGCTAAAAAAAAAGCATTTCACAGCATCTGCCAGCTTACACGGGGTACTCATTAGGAATATCTATTCTTCTATTTTTAAATTATTTTCAAGAGCAAAATGAATATGGAATACCTATAAAACTGAATATAGTTATCTTTATTTCCTTAGGTATTTGCATTATTTATATTATTAGTTCATTACTGATTGGGATTGTCTCAGTAGTCTTTCCTGATGAATTAAAAATTCGTATTTTGTAGGGGGCGCTTGTTGCAAATTATCCTTGGGATGGATCTCAAGATAAAAGGTAACTAGTTTGGTAATTTTTGTTCTCTTCCTTTATATCATTGGTGCTCATTAGTTTTTCTAATCTATTTTTTTGGTTTTCTAGGAATAAATATTATGCATGCCCTGATGATGCAGCTTTTCAGTTCATGGCGACAGTATACAGTCGATCACACCACAATATGTCTTTAAGTAAAGAATTTCCTGGTGGCATCACTAATGGGGCATTTTGGTAGTTTCACTAACTATTTGGATATGAGAAAATGCAATCAAGTAATTAAATTTTTTATTTATTGAAGTCTTGTCACTTATTACTTTTGGGTACTGTTAGGTACCCTATATATGGTGGTATGCAAGACTGGAACTACATACATGGAGGCTGTTTTGAGATAACACTTGAAATAAGCGACATCAAATGGCCTAAAGCTAAGGAGGTTATTGCCACAGAGATACTCTTGTCATAAATTTTATTTTCTTATTCTGTTTTCTAATGTAATGTAATGTCTTTTTAAATTTGTAGTTAGATGTGTTATGGGAACACAATAGAATGAGCATGTTGACTCTCATTTCTAGTCTGGTGAAGGTAAATTTTCATCGTTTTGTCTTATATAGTTATATTGTTTGCAATTGTTTCTAATTTTTGAATAAGATACTTGTTAAAGGAGTACCTTGTGTGTATTAGAGTAAATTTCTTTATTGTTAAAAAGTATAGTTTGGATTGATTTCAACTTGTTACATTTGCCTAATTATGGAGATGTTGTTTGCAACTTAGAAAAATGTAGTGTTCTTTGTGGAAAATTGCTTTCTAAATTTCATTGATTCTATTATTTCTTCAGGCTGGAGTTCATGGAAGGGTATTTTCTGGAGAAACTGGCTTTCCTTTACCAGCTTCTGTGATTGTGGAGGGAATCAATTACACGGTTAATTTAATATTAATACCTGTTGAAAAAGTCTATTTTTCTTATATTGTTGTCAAGTTTCCCCTAATTCAGCCACAAAAACATGTCACACAAGAATACTAAATTTTACTGTCTCATGTTAATTTCAGGTTACAGCTAGCAGCATATATGGAGATTATCATCGCATTCTTGCCCCCAGGGGTAGTTATAAAGGTACAGAAATAATATAATAATGCCTTTCTTTTTTGTACATTAATGTTGATTTAATAATAATCTTGATACCCAACTATGGTTATTTTAGCTGCTTAAGAATAAGCACTAAATTTTTGTGAGGCCCCTGCAATATATTATTAGATTTTTTTTCATCCTTGGCTTTGGGAAATAATTTCTTTGTTGAACCTTTTATTTTCTATGTAGTAATTGCATCCATGCCTGGCTACCAAACAAAATCTACACAAATACAGATAGGTGATGAAGGTGTAAACCTGGACTTCATTTTGAACCCAGATGAAAGCATCAATAAGGAAGCAAAACCAAAAAAGGGTTGCGAGTGCAATTGCAACTGCAATTGTGAAGGCATAGGAAATACAAAGTTGCTTCAATTCTTTAAGAGAATTCACATGGAGTTGTATATTTTTGCTTTTCTTATTCTTTTGTTTCTTTGCCTCTTGTTCAAGAGGAAATCTATATTGAAGTTTTCTAGACATAACAGGCAATATATTGGGGCTAAACGATCAGCTGTTGTGTAATTTAAAGCAAAGATCAGGTGTTAGGTAATAGAAAAGTTATGATTTGAAAATCTTATATCTTGTATACGAGAGACAAAACAGTTTTCTCAATATTCATGTTATAAAATTTGTAAAATTTATAGTAGCTCCTCTTTCCTCATATTAATGTAAAAGATTACTCATGCGCAAGGGAAGCTTGTGACAAGCGTAAAGTGTGAAAAGTACATGGTAATATAGTTTCAAGATTAACTTAGACTTGACCTTCTTGTTAAAATGTTGAAATTAAAGTAGCAGAAACATACAAAAAGGGATCAAACTGATGATGCACAATTACAGAGTATGCATTATAAAGAGAATGTGGATTTCCAGAAGATTTAAAAGAATGAACTGTAAACTTTCACTTGAAGAATTTTCCGTTGACCACAGATCGCGTGGAAAGTCGTTTATATTGCTTTCACATGAAGAATGTAGTGACTTACCAAACTTTCTTATTGTATAGTTTTACTATAATGATTTTGGTGTAAGGTTACAGTAATTGATCTTATTAATAAATAGTTGAATTCTTGTATAAATTGAAATGAATAATACTAATGGAAAAGAAAAAAATATATTTAACCAGAAAATTTAGGGGAAAAAATGGAAAAGCATATGCAATTGGGCAATTGTTAAAATATTTGTATTTTGACTGTAATAAAAATGACTGAGATTTTCTTCTTTTTTATGTCTAGATTATATACTTAAATTGTTTATGTTACCTACATGTTTCTTTTTTTATTCTAAGTTCTACTATTACAATTTTTACCATTTTGTGGTCCTATTTGAAATGTATTTGTATTTCTTTTGCTATAGTTGCCGGTTCGTGGCAGGTAACAAATCTGGTCGATAATATTGTGTTGAAGAAAGCAGAGGATATGCTGGGGAAAATAAATGCAAAATGCAGCAACAGTTGCGAGATATTGTGTAATCTAATTTTTTTTTTTTGTCGGCAACATTTTTTGAAGGTACTAGAATAACGAAATCTTAAAAAGAAAAGAGGAAGTGAATTGTTCTTAACCATAAATTTAATTTTGTAACAAAAAAAAGGTTTATACTTTATGAATTTGTAAAAGAAACAAAGCATTTTGTAGGTCTTAAAAAAAAGAAAAGAAACTTAAAGTGTAATTTCAGACAAAAGTTTCGAGATAATTAACTAATGATTCCTAAAGCAAGCAACGTTGATATTATGGAATTAAATTAACAAACCAGCTTATATGACTAATATAGCATCACTCTTGCGTTTTGTCATCTATTTTGCTTTCTTATCAGACAGCGCAGAAGTCCCAAAATGCTTTAAAAATCTTTAATAAATGCAATACCATCTTAGAATACTATATATATATATATATATATATATATATATGTATATATATTTTATTTTTTTTTGAAATAAAGCGCCCCAAGCAGGGGTACATATCATTGAAATCTTAGAATACTAACTAAACATCTAAAGCAAAAAAAAAAAAAAAAAAAAAAAAGGTTGAAGGAAGCATCTAAAACAAATTTAATATTATTTGAGATTGTGTTTATAGGTTTTTGCAACAATATTGTTTATTTTATATTTTAATTGGAACCAATTGATCTCCAATAAGCAATTTACATCTCACAAAAATCTGGGGATGTCAATCTCCAAGAAGTTGACTCATGGTGTTAAAAAACATTATGATTAACAATCAATTAACTACCTTTACAAGTATTTTATGAAAGGAAAAGATCGTAAAGATGATTACTAAATCATTCAAAATTAATATGAATCCTTACAGCCAAATGCCCGACAAAATTTACATACGGAACTCAAATGAATATATTTCAATAGTTAAAAAGTTAGAAAAAAAAATAATCAAAACATTAATTCGACTTTATGAGAAATCTTAGGAAGTGATGTAACCAGCAATTAGACCAGATTTTATGGAATCAAAACAAGACAGACATAAGTAATAAATCAAGATGAAATCCTAGATTATCTTTATTATTTTATATTGGGCATTAAGCAGAACAGATATGCAACTTTAATTTCCGTTTACTAAATAATATTAGAAATATGGTCTCGGGTATTATACACTTGACGACATATACCTAGAAATAGTACGCTGTTTTTTCTTTTGTCATTAAGTCAGCAATGAGATAAAGGGCAAAAAAATTATGGTTAAATGTATTACATACCGATAAAATTTATATCAATAAAAGTTATAAAACTGATTAATTAATATTGAGTTGTATATAAAAAAGATTAAAGATCCATTACTCCCACTCTTTCATTACCCTAATTTTTTCAAAATTTTCATATATTATGATAATCTTTTCGTTGCTTCATAATTTTGGCTCTATTAAGTTATATAATGATATTTAGTATCAGATTAAAAGATCGAGCATTAACAACAAGATAAACGCAAAACAGGTAGTACTAGCAAACTGAAATGAACAAAATTGATGCCTTAAAGCCAATGATGCACAAAACGAATTACAAAGCAATTATCCGAACCAAATGAAGCTGAAGTAATGACAGTCCCAAAACTAAAAATTAACTGCATTGACTATTTGTTCCTTTTATATGGGAGTGGGACTAACAGTTTTGGAGCTTTAAAGCCAACGAGGCAAAACAAACACAGCAGAAAAAAAAAAAAAAAAGAAAAGAGAAATTAGTAATATCATTCCAAAACAGACCTTGGATATCGGCAGCTTTTAAAACCAAAATTCATTACATTCTAGTATCTTGCTTGATTCATCTGTCAACAGCAAATAACCTCTCCATGGATCTCTTACCACCTTTGCCCATGCACACCATATAAATACCCCCTGTGGCCTCTGCTATTCTCGCACCACTCCAAACCTCTTAAACCGTATACAACTCTCTAAACATGGCACTCCAATCTTCCTGTACCGATTCAAGTTGGTGGGTTTTTACCCTACCGGCTTTTCTCGGCAGCGAAGTCCTTGCCGACCACTCTCTTCTTGTTATTTCTCTCTTTGTCGCCTCCATTTCAGCTGTCCTTCTTGCATGAGCTCTCTCCTCTGGTGGTCCTGCCTGGGCCAATGATCGCTCTAATAGAGGTCCCACCCAGATCCCTGGGCCACGTGGCATTCCACTATTTGGTAGCATCTTCTCCCTAGCTCGGGGCTTGCCACACCGTACCGTAGCAAAACTATCTCAGTCGAACAAGGCAACTCAACTCATGGCTTTCTCCATCGGTTCAACACCGGCTGTTGTTTCCTCTGAGCCAGGAGTCGCAAAAGATATCCTGACACATCCCAATTTTGTTGACCGGCCGTTGAAGCGTTCAGCACGTGAACTGATGTTTGCCCGAGCCATTGGGTTTGCACCGAGTGGAACATACTGGCGCATGCTCAGGCGTATTGCTTCAACACACCTCTTTGCACCCCGCCATATTGCTGCTCATGAACCTGGTAGGCAATTTGACTGCAGTACCATGCTTGCTGGAATAAAGTCTGAAATGGCAAGTACTGGTTCAGTCAAGCTGCGGTCCCACTTGCAAGGTGCAGCCTTGAACAATATTATGGGCAGTGTTTTTGGTAAGCGGTACAATCTGTCAGAAGAGAATGTCGATGCTGAGGTTTTGAAGGAGATGGTCCGTGAAGGATTCGCTTTGCTGGGGGCTTTAACTGGTCAGATCAACTCTCCTGGCTTCCAAAAATGTTTGACCCTGCACGGGTTGAGAAAAGGTGTGCTGATCTGGTGCCACGCGTCAGAAAACTTATTTCTGAAATCATTGATGAGCATAGGAAGTCCCTCGATGGATCTGAGAGGCAGCTAGGCGACACTGGTGATTTTGTTGATGTGTTGCTATCTCTTGAAGGGGAGGAGAAGCTCTGTGAAAATGATATGGTTGCAGTTCTTTGGGTATGTACCATCTATATATATTATGTTATCTCATTCTCCATAGATTCATTGAGAAGCTAATTTTCCATAAACTTCTTGCATTTTTCAATTTTCATGTACATCTAATGATGGAAAACCGAAGCTTAGTTTAGCTAAAAACCCCTTAAAAGCTCAATTGTATAATGAAGAACGCAATAAGCCTAAAACATTAATCGCCAATTTTACTCGAAGGTAAAAAGTGTAAAACTTCTCAAACATGTTTGGGATTGTTTCATGTGGGATCAGAATTTCGAAACATTAATTAAGGGTATCATTCTGAAAAATGGTGGACCTTAATTTTTATTTTCTGTTTCGTATTATATATGAGAACCTTTTATGCTTGCTCTATTCAATCTCCTGTTTTGTACTCTAATTGCACAATTTCATAATTTATATATGTAGGAGATGATCTTCCGTGGGACTGATACAACTGCACTTCTCATGGAGTGGGCCATGGCCGAGCTAATCCTCCACCCGACTGTTCAATCCAAGCTCAGAGCTGAGATAGACTCTGTTGTGGGTTCTGCTGGTACCATCGGCGATGCTGATGTAGCAAAAATGCCCTACCTCCAAGCGGTAGTCAAAGAAACCCTCCGTGCACATCCCCCAGGCCCACTCCTCTCCTGGGGCCGCCTCTCGACTGATGATATTCAGCTCAGCAATGGTATGGTAGTGCCAGCTGGTACAACTGCCATGGTCAACATGTGGGCCATCACCCATGACTCTTCTATCTGGACAAACCCAGACAAGTTCGATCCGACCCGTTTCATGGTGTTGACATCGATGTCCGGGGTGGGGACCTCAAACTTGCACCATTTGGTGCCGGCCGGCGTGTCTGTCCTGGTAAAAACCTCGGCCTGGTCACTGTCAGTCCCTGGATAGCTAGGCTTGTACAAAGTTTTGAGTGGGGCCCGGTGGACAGTGATCCCGTTGATCTGTCTGAGGTGTTGAAACTGTCTTTGGAAATGAAGAAGCCTCTTGCTGCTGTTGCCACTGCTAGGAACTGTGTCTAGCAGTCTCTCTGGTGCCAAGAGTAACACCGGTTGTTAGTAGCGCAATTTACTACGGAACAACGTGGAATAAGGATGTGTATGTGCTAAAGAGGCTCCAGTGTTCATATTATCACTTACGGGGTTCTCCAGTTTGTATGTACACAGTACAATAAGATAAATAAAATCAAGTTATTTACCAAAGTTGCGTTGTAGTTTTGACGAGTTTTATGTTGCTCTTTGACATGGTTTCTCACTGCATTTGGCGTTAAGAGTACACTTGAATGCATTCCTAAATCAATTTCATTAGGTATTTCATATCGAATTACAGGTCTAACTGAAGGAAGAAACTGGATGTAAAGCAATAGAAGTCGAGAAAAGTATATGATGCAAAGCAAATGATTCTGTACACGAGATGAGAAAAAAAAAGTTTGTATTGTTTTTTTCTGATCTGAAACGAGCGTAATACAAGGACTATCTATAGGTTCTGGTCCTTTTACTGTTGTACCGTTGGTACATATTTTTCATGAGTTAAAATGATGCACATGTAATGAACGACATAAATATTAAAAGCTCATCGCTATAGATTTTGATGTTAGGTTACAATATAAGTTATCATAGCCAATCAGAGGTTTTAAAGTCAACAAGCACGCGGTAAAAAAGAAAAAGTGCAAGTATTAGCACCGTAACCCCAACCTAAAATTGTGTAATTATTGTTTACTACCTTGATGCAAATGTGTAGAAGTAATTTGCAAATTCTACATAGAAAGAGTACTCGTATTCAATGAGAATAAATCTCTCATAATCCGTAACGAACTTAAACATCTTCTGGGAACTTGTGAACTAATACCATACCAGTGTCACAGGAGAAAATTGTAATTAGACAAAATAGAGTAGGAAAATGGACGACTATCTGAAATTTTGTAACCTGTCAAATGTGTTAATTGAATTTAATTATTTCTCATATGCAGGTAAAGACAAATAATATAATGAACAGGAGCAACAAGAGGAAAAAGTAAAGTTAAAAAAATTGTATGCTCAATTTACATCATCCATTGGTTCCTGACTTCCTGTGCTAGCTGCATCACAAAGTGCAATTATTTCTTCTGTAACCTTTAGACTAAGTCATCCTACAATAGCAAAAAAATATATATATATAAAAATATGGTAATACCTGCTTAAATGCACAGGTTCAGTTTAAATATACAAGTACAGATATATTGTCATATTAAATTATAGTAGTAATCACATACCCTCTTTAACAGATTGAGCACAAAACGTGATAAAGAATAACTTGCACAAGGATGCCTCATGCATTTGAATAATCTAAAATAAATAAATAAGACAAAAAAGAAGGTACATAAAAATTAATATGAAGCTTGTACAAAACAGAACTTTAATGTAAAATTTGTATAACATTTTCAATATATTCTCTTATAGTAGGGAACAAATTACATCAAGTATAAGTAATACCTAACAATTTTGGGTGCATTCCAGTTATCATAAGCAACATGATGAATTGTTTAAAGATGACGTAAGCATTTTCAAAGCTAGCCAAATGACTACCGTTCAACCTGATCTCAGACTAGTTCATAGCTATAACTCACAATCACCTATAACGCAATTTGAACAGTAAACCCAACTGTCTTTTTGTTTTTTCCTGAGATATCAGACAAAAGTTTTTTCATGAACAGTAAACTCTATTTATAATTTTGTAAAAGTTTAATGTTTTCTTGCTGATACTTGCGACATCTCTCCCCGTTTATCCCTTACTCATAAGCTCCGTCTCTTCAACTCTTTTTCAAGTCCCTGGGGACACACAGAAGTCATGTGTGACCAAATAAAAGACATGTAGTTTAAATATTGTTTAACAGACACCTACAGATATCAGTAATACTAGAACATGAAACAATTGTTATAAGCATTTAACGCTCCATAATAGAAAGCAGTTCTGTTTATAGTTCTCTCCTTGGTGCTTTTAAATCATGATCATTGTTTTTCGATCATAAAATGAAGGCTAACCTATTTTCCATTAGAGACCTTCATAAGCTCATGAAAAGCCTCTTGAGGTATGTCGACAGATCCTACACGCTTCATCCGTTTCTTCCCTTCCTTTTGCTTCTCTAGAAGCTTCTTTTTTCGGGTTACATCGCCTCCGTAGCATTTTGCCAGAACATTCTTTCTCATTGCAGACAAGCTGACATGAAATATCAAACTGTTAACAACTACAAGTAAAAGGATAACTGCCTCCGATCCAAACGTTCAAAATATCTCAGTCCATAAGAGTATATTATTATTAAATGGGGCAATAATATGAAAAATGGCACATTAATAATCACATGCCACATAAAAAGATAGCCTATTTGATTGGCGAACAAATTATTACCTCATTAATTATAAAAAAAAGAATAGATAATCAATTAAATAACAGATTTGTAAATTTGAGATTATCTTACGTTTCCCGGGCAACTACTTTAGAACCAACAGCAGCCTGTATGGTGATCTCAAACATCTGCCTGAAAAATGAGGCAAAAGAAAAATACTATATCTATCATAACAAAATGAATCCAATGCATATGACAATACTTTTAGCAGTCACAAATGCCTAACCTGTCAATGATTTTCTTTAATTTATCAACTAATTCTCGGCCAATCCTCTGTGCCTTCAAATTATGAACAATAGTTGCCATTGCATCAACTGGCTGCCCATTTAGTAGTATGTCTAGCTTTACCAAATCTGCTTGTTGATAGCTAAACAAAAAAGAAAAAAATGACAATTATTCACAATCACTTTTAACACTATCGAACACGAAAACCACACAGGGACCTTTGCAAAACATAACCAGCAGTTTACCACATATACAGCACGGGCAAAAATGTATTCTCAAGACCCAGTATTGTTGAGGTTATTTGGAACAGAATCCACCCATTGAAATAAAGGTTAAGTTAGTATCAATGATCAAAATGACCATAACCTTTTTTTGTACCAACCAAAATCAAACTCTTCACAAGTTCATAATTTGCTACTCTATTTAAAATTTTAAATCACTAGAGCAATTTCAAAACCCCTGTACAAAAATGTCTAATTTGCAATGTTTCATGTACCTCAAAAGTTGGTTGCATATTAATTTGAAGGATAAGAAATTTTAAGCATCAATTGCAAATATAAAATGGCTGTATTATTTGAAACAAGCTAAACCAAAAACTAGGAAAGAAAAAGAGACGTACTCAGAATCCTCATAATCGAAGGTGGCATATCCTGATGTTAAACTTTTTAACTCATTATAGAAATCAACTATTATTTCTCTTAACGGCAACTTGTACTTCATAAGAGCCCTCTGACTGCAATTACAAATTACATGTTACAAGAAGTTCCCCTTATATATGCCCTCTAAAGTTACTACTCAGTACTCACAAATACCAGAAAGATATATTCCTTTTAAAGGCATTACCTATCGATGAAAGAATACTCAATCTGCTCTCCTCTTCTCTCTGAGCAAAGAGTTATCACAGGACCCACATACCTTGATATGAAAAATAAAATGGTCATCCAAATGTACATTGGATATATATTATTCTGCACAGAGCCATCAGAAACAAGATTGTGTGTATAACAAACCATCTGAAGTACTTAAATACTAGCACTAACACTACCACCACCAATTCCAGAATCTAAAATAACACCATATGTTTTTTGGGCTTACTGAAAAACAAGAAGCAAATGCCCCACTAAGTATAGCCAAGCAAATAATGACCAAGCTGCCCTTAACTTTTTAAATTAACTAAATTGCAAGTCCTGAAAACAATTAGCAGCAAAATCGATAAAACCATCGCAACAGAATCCGTGTCCATTGCCTAAACCTAATGGATGAAGCTATTTGCAACCATGATGATTGTTTGGTGTCATCTTAAAAAAAAAAGAAAATCCATAACAGATAATGATGTGAGGATAAATGAGAAGACAAAAAGCGCTTACTCACTAGGAATAATTATAGTCGCAATCACGGTTGGTTCCCAACAAGCAGTTACTCTTTTTGCTGGATTTGATGCCAGTGTTGCGGGATTCGATACTTGCACTTTGCTGAATTAAATCGAAAGGAAAGATTAATTAAATGAGTACATTTTTTTTTTAATGAAGAATCGCCAAAAAAATACCACTAAGGCAAATTTTAGATAAAAACCTCACCTTCCGTCTGAATACTCAAATATGTAAGGTACAGTTGGTACTGTTGATATGACATTAGCTCCATATTCCTAATAAAATCAAAGAAACATTTTAGTTTGGTTAACTAAAAGGACTTCAGGGCTTGGGCATACAGCAGGGGAAAAAAGGTGTACTAAAGTATTTAAACATATAGGCCCTTGTATTTTGATTTGATATGCATACTTGCCCCTAAAATTTATCCAGCAGTACAGAATTAATTTTACTACAGACAAACAACAATTGGAGTGTGTTCAAGAAATATAGTACTCCATCAAGGTGCAACTGGAAAGGAGAAACAAATATGAACAACTGAAAATAAGAATCAATTACTTGTTCAAGTCGCTGATGGAAGACATCCATATGAAGTAAACCAAGAAAGCCACATCTGTCAACAAAAATCACACTGTCAATCAATCCTCGAGTTCCATGACGTTAACCCTACCATGGCAATTTATTCTACCACAACAAGTTCTTAGCGCGATAAGATCCCTAAAACAACAAAGGAATGTGAAATAATAGCCAAATAATATGGTTAACACATTAATATTAGCATTACCTGAATCCCATGCCAAGTGCAGTACTAGTCTCCTTTGATACACACACACTGGCATCATTACATGTTAGCTTCTCTATTGCATGGTTTAATGAATCAAAATCAGAACCATCTGCTGGGTATAGGCCAGAAAATACCATGTGCTTCGCTGGTTTAAAACCTGAAAACAAAATTCACAAATCTCTTAAGTGTGATTCAGGACGCATGTCACTGTCCATGTTGCTCGCAAGTACTTGTGTATTTGACTGTTTGTTTTCAGTGCTTAGCTGTGCAATTCTATCTGGTGCTTCTATGTGTAATTTTTACTGTGTTCCTCTCCTCATCCTAGTGTGCTTTCTTATTTGCGTGCACTATCATTACTTTTTTCTATGTATGAGACAGTTTCCAGAATTTAAATGAGTTTCATGTTGCTGTCTAAGTTCGTTGGTGGTTTTATGTGTGTGTCAGTCATTCGTACTCTGTGTATTTGAATGCAGTTGCATAACTGCTGTGTCTCTTACTGTCTGTGCACAGGTACGTGCATGTGCTAATTTATGTATGTGCACCTCAAGTGTATATGTAATTGTATCATTCCATCTATTCCTACGTCTTCTTGTCTAAGTGTGCATGGGGCTACATTATGCATCTAAACATGCATTTAGATTGATGTGTGAGCATATGAGTGCCTTGTGCGTGTATGTGAGAGAGATATCTAAAAGCCACTTTGCTTGGAACTTAAAAAGTAATGTTTCCTAAGCAAGTGTACCGAACTGGTGGCAAGTGCATGCCAGTAATTCTAGCAGAATCACATACCTGGTAGTGGTTCAACACTATGCTTTACATGAAACAGAGTGTCGCCAACCCTTGCTTCCTTAGTGGACCTCATACCACTAACCACATACCCAACCTGACCTGTATATAGAACGCCTGTTGATTTCAACTCGGGGTTCATTATACCCACATCCAGTACCTCATAACTCATACCGGTAGCAGCCGCCTCAATCTTCTCCCCCTTCCTTAGCCTACCATCCACCACTTCCACATGGCATATTACCCCTTTGTACTCATCATAGTATGAATCCAGAAGCAACATCCTTAATGGGTTATCAGGTCTCCCAGTTGGACTTGGCAACCGCTCCACAATAGCATGTAAAACATTCTCTAGTCCAAATCCAGTTTTTGCAGAGGTGAGTAGTGCCTCTGATGGCTCGAGGTCAAAGAGAGATTTCAGCTGGGCCTTCACACGTTCTGGGTCTGCTGTTGGCTGGTCAATTTTATTGATAACGGGTATGATTGCAAGACCCGATTCAAAAGCAAGGTAGAAATTTGCAACTGTCTGGGCCTGTACACCTTGGGCTGCATCTACTACTAATAAGGCGCCTTGGCACGCAGCCAGGGACCGGGATACTTCATAGCTGAAATCTACGTGGCCCGGTGTGTCAATGAGGTTTAACAAGTAGTTGCTATTGGTGGGTGCATGCTTGTAGAACATGGTGGCTGTTTGTGCTTTCACTGTAATACCCCTTTCCCTCTCTACCTGAGGAAGTCTAGGTCAAATATGGTATATTGAATTTTGTTATAGAATCAAATAGTAATGGATTTTTTTTGGTTGGGCATGCAGACAATACAAGTAAACTGCATGGTAATGCACACAGATTTGATATGTAGAAAGCACAGTAGTAATGTAGTTTAGCATCAAATGCAATGTTTTGAAGGATTATATGATCAATTGGTACCAAATAATTTAATTTGGTCGTACATATCACAAAGATATAATTTAACAGAATAATTCCTACACTTATACATTTCACCTGAGTCCAACATAATCAAGAACTAATCATTCTCGAATAAAGCAGGGATTAGAATACCTGTAACTTGTCAAGATACTGAGGTTGACCATGCCCCTTTTTGATAGTTCCAGTGAGCTCAAGCAACCTGTCAGCGAGTGTAGACTTGCCGTGGTCGACATGAGCTATAATGGAGAAGTTGCGTATCTTATCTGGCGCGTATTCGCTCAGATCGAATCCTCCAGTCTTGTCTCTCCGATCGTCGTGACGCACATTGGAACACAAGGAGCGCTGCCACGCGGAGAGAAGAGGGTTGAAGGAAGGGAGCCGAGTGGTTTCGGAGCGGCGCGAGGCCGCTCGGAGGAGAGAAGAGGCCATAGAGAGAGTGTCAGAGGCGCAGGCTTTCTGGAATCAAGGGTTTAGGCATGATATAACTGGAGAGAGAGTTTTCGAGTTCCAGTTGTCTCCATTCATGGAAGTACAGGAGACAGACTAGGTGTGAGGTAGTGCAGAACACTTTTTTTTTGTAATAGTTTTTTCGTTTTTTAAAATAAAAAGTACAAAAAATATGTATTATAATAAACAAAATTAATCTTTCTACCTCGACCTGTATCATTAAATTGCACCTCTTGCTCAAAAACAATATTGTAAAAACCGGAATGCGTTACATAAACAACTAGAGAACAATTTGCATCTTGGTCTTTTTTTTATACAAATATAATTAACTAGTTTGATAATAAAGCATATTAGTAAAAAGTTATTGTGGAATACAAAAATATAATTTGTGATTGAAACAATAGCATCACACAATTAGATTATTTGTTGATACTTTCTTGTCATAATTTGTTCAATATATTCTAAGTACCAGTTTGTATTTTCTAACTTGGCACGCATTAACCATGCACAAAAAACAGCTAATTAGATATTTTCGTACGATTAATCATACCTAGTAATAATTTGACATTTACAACCACAAACAAATACTCGCCTCATACATTGTTCATAATTTGGATATCATTTTTTACTTATCGATATAATCACCCTTTTTTCATACAAAACTGCTCAAAATTCGCGGGCTCTAGTTTCAAATTCATTAGTTTTTTTGTTGTAAGCTCACATTTTACTCGATATAAATAAAGTAATAAACTAATGAAAGGTCAGACGATATCAAATCACCAAAAAAATATATGACAGAAAGAACCATCGGTAGTAAAATGCTGTGAAGATTTAACTAACCATGGTCCATGTTCTCGCCATTCATGAACCAAAACAAAAACAAAAGAGTTGACAGCTGTGGGATTTGAACCCACGCCCTTTCGGACCAGAGCCTAAATCTGGCGCCTTAGACCACTCGGCCAAACTGTCTTTATATGATAGTTTACTTTACTTAGTTACTCTCGTTACAATTTTAACTCCCATATTTAAATTGGGTATAACAATTTTTTATGTATGTTTGGCATTGCATAAATATTTTTCTTTCGAAAAAAAAAACTTTCAATCTCTTGAACTGTGGAACCCTTTCAATTGTGTAGTAATGATGTCTTCGCAAGTTTTGGCAAGTCCATAGGGATAACTATCTCATAAGTGCAACTTGCTTCCAATTTTGAAAAAGATGGCACAAAATCTCAATATCGAGTTGAACAATTTGAATACGAGTCCCTTGAAGAAATAATGTATCTAATTATTCTTGCGTGCATTTGGATAGAAGATTTGTGGAATACCAAATGTCCTTCCCTGATATGAGAAATGCAATTAACATTTGGCAGAAAATTAGCCATTTTGATAGCACACGATTTGTAAAATTTACAAATGATGTTTGGTTGTTTGAGGCAAAAAAGTTAAAAGAGTTCTAACTTGGTTCAACTAAACAGGCACATAATAAAACATTTCTTGTTTTAATACATCCAGCAGGACCCTAAAAAAAATGAAAACTAAAAATAAATAGCCATAACAAGTACTATATATCATCTATGCCATTTCTGGAACTAACAACCGCCGCCGCCGCCGCCACCGCCACAGCCACCTCCTCCACCTCCACCACCGCCACATCCACCGCCTCCACCACTACAGCCACAACCTCCGCCACCACCACTGCCACTAACTACGCTAGGTGCTGCGCTATAATAAAGAACCGAATTGGATCCACCACTCGAACTGGTTCCTCTGCCACTTTTGCTGCTGTTTCTGGTACGTTTTTCTGAATATGATTTGTTCTTGAACTGGTGGCCTGCACATGAAACAATAGCAACAATCACGATGGTAATTGCCACTGCAACCAAATAGAGGGCGGCTAGGTGTGGAGGTACTAGTTTGGAGATATTCTCCATGGTGGTTTGGATCAAAACTCTGGCCATCTCTGTTGATGTATGTTAGAGTTCTAGTTTCCGGTACTGTTCATACTTATAGAATACACTACCGCCAAATTAAGGTGTACGCTTATTTTATTCTCCTATCTTTATGAACATGCATTAATTTAATCTGGAATTAAATAAGAAATTAATTTTAGATTAGTTACTAGAAATACAGGAATAATCCCAATGTGCGTCCAGTTGATTCAAAAATAGCAATGATTTACATTCTAAAGTAACAGCATTTATGAGATCATGTGCTATTGTTCATTTGTTATCTAATTTGGGCGAGGGTGCAAATATGAAAAGAACAAATTTCTTTTCTAGGCGACGATTTTAGTAGAAGTCCTGTCCATATAAGTAACTCATAAACGTATCTCACATAGGAAAAAAAAAAAAAAAAGGAGTATCGTGTTTATGTGGGGTTAATTATGCAACAATCTTTTTAGATAAGATGGGATTTGGGATCTCAAGTTCTAAATTTATAATCCAAAAAATAACTACGCCGGATTTCAGTCAATTATGCAATATTGCAAGTGTTTATGTAGGTTAATTGTGCAACAATCTTTTGTGATAAGATGAGATAAGAAGTTCTAAATTTATAATCCAAAAAATATCCCGGCCGAATTCAGTTAATTATGCAACGTTATTTGTGGTTTGGGGGAAATGATTTGGACAACAATTAAATTGATCCGAACCAAAGTTTATCAGTATTCTGGACTAAAATACCCTAGATATCAATTAATATGCTGTTATAATTTATTTCCAAATATTAACCTTAATAAATTCCCTTAATCAGGTTTTCCTTAACCAACTCTTCTTTCACGCTGAGAATTAGAGAGGTCGCTTTATCTTTTTCTCCCTCGGTACCTCTGATCTTCAAATTTATTTAAGTTTCGCTGATTAATTGTTGTGCGCTCAAAGCCTCAAAGTGCTCACTTTTATAGGTCAATGCAAAATCTATAGAAAGTGCAAATTACTCAAAGTGTCATAATAATTCATGAGGAAGGTTCCGCTACCAACATTTTGGTTGCCCCCAAATGCCAACATTTTACTATTTAATTACTTTTCAAATTTTAAAATTCAAACGTTAAATTCAAACCATTGATCTTATTTAGTTTAACGAGCGATGTGTTTTCATATAAGATTTGTAAATTTTGGAGTTCATTTGATGTTCGATCAAAGGCTAAAACATGAACGTATTAGAATGAATCTATCATAGTTAACAAGGTTCTATGTCTTGATCGAGCATCAAATAAACTCCAAAATTTACAAAACTTATATGAAAACGCATCGCTCGTTAAACTAAATAAGATCAACGGTTTAAATTTAACGTTTAAATTTTAAAATTTGAAAAAGTAACTAAATAGCAAAATGTTGGTATTTGGGGGCGACCAAAATGTTGGTAGCGGAACCTTCCTCATAATTCATATGGATGTTCTTAGCTTGGAGCCAACAAAAGAAAATCCATGAATATGACTAAAGAATGTCAATTAAATTATGATATATCGAATGCTTCAGTTAAATGAAGAATTGTTAATGGGTTCATTATTTCAACCTGAGCTTCCCTGATATGCAATTAAATTGGTCCATATTTGATAGCTCTATATTCAAAATAGCAAGAAATAGCAAAATATAATATATATATATATAGAGAGAGAATGACTAACGTGCTCATTTTTTTCACATCTAAAAATTGATGCTTGTCCAGAATACTCCGATTGTTTTACAGAAATACACAAAAAATTTCTAGTTTTCACTAGTCCCGAAAAAATATTCGTTTATATTTGTAAATTCAAATTACTTTTAAAAAAATAGGGTCACAAATGCTCAAAGTCTAGTTTTAGCATTCAATGTTAATTTTTAGCTTCAAAGCATATTTTCCACAACGCAAGAGTTAAAAATTCATAAAAAGGAGACTAAAATGTTTGACAGCTAAATTCATAAAAAGGTGACTAAAATGTTTGACAGCTGTGGGATTTGAACCCACGCCCTTTCGGACCAGAGCCTAAATCTGGCGCCTTAGACCACTCGGCCAAACTGTCAGGTTGTTATACGTAGACCTATTTAATAAATATAATAATCCTAATAGCAAGGTTTTTTTAGTTCAGATTGGTTTGAAAAACATGGTGGCGTCAACAACCAAATGCATTTTCAATAGCAATTAAACAACTTCTAATTGTCTTTTCAATATTTGTTTCTCCCTTTGAAACAAACTGCTACTGCAGGTTCTTCGTACTTGCATATCGCTACATTAATTCTATCTCTACATGACTTAGCAAAAATATATTGAAACAACTATTTATTTTGAAAAAAAATCAATTATCCAATTGGATGATGTATAATTAGTTTTTCTAAAAAAAACAAATTAAATAAATTGGTGTAATGAATTAGATTTAATTAAATTTTTTGAATCTGAAAAAAAAAATACAGTAGCTGATCTACAGAACCGCATACGAACTCTCCTACATTTATAATGGTACAACTTTCCTTTATCTAAGATATATATTAAAAGCCGTGGCTACTATTATAGCAGCCAAAAATATTTTTTTATATATATTTTTTTAAATAAATTAAAAATATTCGTACCAATCATTAATATTAGCAAAATTTTTTTGGACAGAAAATTTATGTCAAATTTATATAGCGACTTTCTGTGAAGCAATTATTAATTTTGAATTACAAATTTTTATTTATAAATTTTGACAAGTTTTTTACGACAGAGTTTTTATATTACATTAGAATTTTTTTATATTTTATATAGCACGATGAAGTTACGACTACCATATCTAATAAGTATTAAGTAACAATCTGTCTTTAGATGTAAAGTATCCCTAATATTAGCATGTTTGAGTTGGACTTTGAGTCTTGACAGAAGAAATGTGAAAACGGAGGGAAATGACCAAACAAGTCGGAATAGAAAGGACTTAATTGTAAATCTTAGGGTTTAAACATTTAAAAACCTGGTAATGAATTGTTTTAGAATCCATAAATAAGTGCCGATACAAATTAAATACACGGAAATGACTTAACCCTCAAGTACATAAGTAATTTTGAACCATTAGTTCCTTGACAGCCACTAGAGTATCTAAAAAAAACCAAGGTTTTAAAATACGATTTGTATGATTTGACGGTTGGGTAGCAATTTAGCGTTTATCGGTGATAAAATAGTAATAAAACAGTTATCAGGTGAAAACGGTAGTGCGGTATGAACCAAAACTAAAATAAAACGGCGATAAAACGAAAAAAATAGAGTTTTTTAAAAGCTTGAAAAAAAAACATTGAACCAACAATTTTAGTATTTCAGTAATTATTTTCTAATTTATTTTAAATTAGTTTTCAGTACGTTAACCTTGTTATTATCTGAATTTCTATATTTCTAGGTATGGAGAAAATCCAAATGCATGTTTTGAAGTATTCTACTATTTGGAACTAATGTTCCGCATTATGCATAGAAGTGAAATGTGATGAGTTAAAGAACCTAAGTACTACTGTGAAATTCACGTTCAGTATTAAGAAAATCAAATAATTAGTTTAGAGTTTAGACTCATCCTGGCATGTCCACCCATAAAAATATACGGATTTTTTAAAAATAAATATATTAACCTTTTTTTATTTTAAAGATAAATATTATATTAATTAAATTTTAAAACTAATGACCCAACTATGGGGTTCAAAAGGCCGCATTGGGAAATTGTCACCTACGGGTTTCAAACCCCGGAGTTATTTTTATTTTTATTTTTTACTTTGAATTATAAATTTGAATTTAAATTATTAATTTTGTTAAAATAATCAACATTAATAATTAAATTTGTGTTGATAAGTCGTTTTTAATTCGTGTTCGTATCGTGTTTATATCGTGTTGCATGTCAATCCTGTCGTGTTGGGCCATGTCAAACTTTCTAATGTCCCGACACGACACAATTATGGCACAACACAATAATACAATCGTGTCGTGCCAAATCTATATTTGTGTCGTGCCGTGTCAACAAACACACTATATCGTGCCAATACGATCATGTCATGTCATTTTGGAAGACACTAGTCATAATTGTGTCGTGTTGGGACATTAGAAAGTTTGACATGGTCCAGCATGCAACACGACACGAACACGAATTAACACGACATATCAACACAAATTTAATTATTAATGTTGATTATTTTAACAAAATTAATAATTTAAATTCAATTTATAATACTACATCATATTACATAGCATCATTTGACTACTATTGTTCTTATCTAACTATTTTTTTAATAAAAAATATTAATAAAAAGTTAAAACTTAACCAAAAAATAAATTATTACGGTGCAGTAAAATTATTTTCTTTACTTTTATTTTTTAAGTAATTTTTTATTCTAAAAATAAAAATATCTGACATGACTAACACGACGGAAAACTATATGTTAGTCGTGTCGTACCAAAATGCGTGTCGTGCTGATTTCTCTAATCATTTATCACGATACAATTAAAAAAGTTGTCTGTGTCGTGTACAACACGATCGTGAAACACGATATGACACACATGATTGGAGACGCTACTCCGGGGTTCAAAACCCAGTAGTAGCTTTATTTTGGTCCTTAAAATCCCATAACAATAGCAGCTCCTCGATTTTGAAAAAACATAAATTAATTAAAAATTGAAGAAACTAACACACATGGGGCGGGCAACTCCGGAATTTCAATCCCGAAGTGGGCTCATTTTCACTTCGTGGTTTTGAACCCCGTAGTTAGGTAGTTATTTTTAAATTTTATTTAGTATAATATTTATCTTTAAAATAAAAGAAGTTAATTTATTTATTAAAAAGAAAATCCGAAAAAAATATCTAATTGCAGGTCTTGATATTGAAAAACAAAATAAAACACGATTTAATTTGATCCGTTAACATTAGATCTCTGTGTTCGGCTCACGCCATTCTCTGGCCTCTCCTGCATTTTAACCCTTTCATGTTTGAACACTATCTATTTCGGTAGAGCCTTTTTTTCCAATGTAACTTCATACAAAAGTTTAATTTGTAACAATTATGTCAAATTCAGCATTGTTTGTGCTTCTTTTGAAATTTTGTTTTGTTTGTTGCAGAATTAAGGCTTAATTTCATCAAAATGATGAGACAAAATGAAGGCTATTATTTTTTTATTCTTAGTATAAATCTATAACAATCGTAATTTGAAATATTACGTTGTTCAACATTTCAATTAAGTATTTTAATCAGTAAGGGCTCGTTTGGATTGGGGTGGAATAGCCAATTCTTAGGAATTGGCAAATCTATTCCTAAATTTTTCATCTAAACGGTTTTGGAATAGTCAATTTCATTCCTAACACAATTTTTAATAACACTCTTCCCAACAATACTTTTCTCTCTACTTTTTCACACTTTCCAACGCTATTCCTAAACTCGCCATCCAAACAACATTTCTAATTCTCGGAATAGCCAATTCCTCCACTCTTCCTACTCTTCCCACTCTTTCCATTATTCTCAACCCATCCAAACGAGCCCTAAATATTTTGTAAATGGTATCTCGATTTGAATGTATTTTGTGCGTATGGAAACAAAAGCGTCCCTCGATTAAACAAATTAATGTGGTTTTTCCTGTTGTTTCAAACAGAAAGGAACCAGCATATAACGTGGCAGCTGGCTACTTAGTAGAAATTAATGGCAAGCTATAAGCTATTATTGTTTCAAATTAATGGTATGCACTCGCGCATATTAAAACTTTTGAAAATTTGGAACTTATTTTGACATGATAGCAAATCTAGAGCATTCATCTGCACAAATACGTGTAAACTGAAAGCATATAAACACGCTCATGGCCGCCTGATTATAATAGAGTACAAACATTGAAAGTGTCCAAGTACATTCGTAATTAATTTTAAAATGACGCGCCAAAATAGATAAGGGCTTGACCATTGTTTTTTCCTCAAAAAAAAAAAACAAAAAAAAAAATGACGCGCCAAAACAAACTATATTGTGGCAACTGAGAGGTTCTGAAACTTTGTTAGACCATTTCTAACCTCGATTATCCCAGAACTGTTTCCCTTAATTAGAGTTTGTTGTTTTAACCCCTTCTTATTTTTCTCTCCCTTCATTTGAAACCCCAACAAATTTGCAAACCATAATCCAAATAATAAATTTAGCACCATTCGAGGCAACTATCAAGTTGTGTTTAATCTTGCAATCCTGAAAGGATGGATTGCCCAAACTGTAGCTATGTTCTCTTCCTTATCTGGTCGGTCCTTCCTTTCCTGTTGGCTGGAGTGGCCAGGGCTGATCTTACAAATTACGAAGAATACTGGAAGCAGCGGGAAGTAATTTCTCGTGCCCATAACTTGGCCGCGTATGACCCTGATCCTGAGGTAGCCACCGACCATTTTAACAGAGCTGTTCATGAGTAAGCATACTTAGTTACAATTACAATATTATAATAGATAATTAAAGTTCTTTAATCCTTAATTAAAATGTATATGTGTACTGCAAAATTTATGATTGAACTTGTTGTTTGAGGTTTAGATTTTCAGAGCATTAAAGCAAAAGAGAGTTTAAGAGAGTTTAATTATGATATTAAAATCGTGGGGATAGCCCTGGGGAGTATACCTCTCGTCCTGGGATGAGAGAAAGACCACATGAAGAAAGAGAACAGCGGGCGGAGTTTTTATCTAAAACACAAACTGACAAATCTGAACTTTTTGTTAATAAATAAATTGATGCAATATCTAAAACAGAAAGTAAAGGGTTGAGTGTAAAAATGAAATAAGAATATTACAAGTTTTGATCCTATGCAGAACACTACGGACTAACAGCACAAGACGAGTCTTGGGTGAATGGCGCGGTCATCCCTGGGTCAGCAAGTGCACTGCCACCAACCCAATTGACCGGTGCTGGCGATGCCGAAAGAATTGGACCCGTGAGCGCAAGCGTCTAGTCAAGTGTGTCAAGGGCTTTGGCCATCGCACCACAGGTGGCGCTGCAGGTCGATACTATGTAGTTACTGACCCCTCAGATAATGATTTGGTCAAACCCAAACCTGGTACACTACGGCATGCAGTCGTGCAAGATGAGCCGCTGTGGATTGTTTTTGCGCGTGACATGGTTATTACCCTTCGCGAAGAGCTCATAATGAATAGCCACAAAACTATTGACGGGCGTGGCGCTAGTGTTCACATTGCTTACGGTGCTCAGATCACAATTCAGAATGTGCACAACATCATCATCCATAATGTCAAAATACATAACATTACCAACTCTTGGGGCGGCATGATACGGGATTCCTTGAGTCATTTCGGGCTGAGAACGGCTAGTGACGGAGATGGAATATCCGTCTTTAGTTCCAGTAACATATGGATTGATCATGTATCAATGTGGAACTGCAAGGATGGTCTCATTGATGTCATTCAAGGCTCCACTGCCATAACCATATCCAATAGCCATTTCACACGGCATGACCATGTGAGTTCCAGCCCCCAAAAGTTACAACATATGAAAATTTAACAGGTGACTGAGAGTTCAAAGAAATTTCTTGCAATAATAAATTTAATGACCACAAAAATTTACAATATTTCTAACAGGTGCATTTGCTTGTTTAATTTGCATTATTCATTTCAAAAACCATTTTTTTTAATAACAAAATTCTACCGTAGAGAGTAGATTGCATATTATTATAAAATTGTTCAAAACAAATTATTTGTGAAAATAATCCGTAAACATATATATGGATATTGTAGGTGATGCTTTTTGGAGCAAGTAACTCGTATGAGGGTGACAAAATCATGCAAATTACAGTTGCTTTCAATCACTTCGGGAAAGGACTAGTGCAAAGGATGCCAAGGTTTGTTTCTAAAAACCTTTATATAAAACTAGATCGGTTACTGTACTAACCACAGTAAAAGTGCTCTCTCATGTGAGAGGCACAATGGCCCAAATGAATATATTGATGATAATAGAGTTTACTGGATTTTCATTTCCACTTGAGGGCCTATTTTTTTTCTTTTCATTACAAGAACAGAAAAAGCATAAAATTTGTTCGCTTATTTTTTTATTAATAATAATTTCTCTTTAGTGTCTTTACAAATGTTTGGAAATAAAAGGTTTGTTATTGTTGTTGATTACTTAATTCTGAATATTCAAAACATTAAAAGAATATTAATTCCCTAAGAATTCCTTGGTCAGGTGTCGATTTGGATTTTTCCATGTTGTGAACAATGATTACACACATTGGGAGATGTACGCAATTGGCGGTAACATGAACCCGACAATCATCAGCCAGGGCAACCGATACATTGCCCCTCCTAATATCTTCGCTAAAGAAGTCACCAAAAGGGAATACACGTTAGAGAGTGATTGGAAGGATTGGGTCTGGAAATCAGAGGGAGACTTGATGAACAATGGTGCTTTCTTTATTCAGTCTGGTAGGAGAAATGAGATGCGGCATGACAGGAAGAATTTCATTAAGGCAAAACCAGGCACCTATGTCAGGCGCCTAACACGCTTTGCCGGGGCTCTTAATTGCAAGAGAAATCAGAAATGTTGATTTTGATTACAATATTTTTGCTGGGATTGGTTTGTGTGATCAGAATGGTAAAATTGAATACTTTTTAAATAGAGCTTATGTGGATTCTTTACACTGGAAATTGAAGGAACAAATTTTTTCATTTGCCGTTGGCAGTTCGCACCAGCCTTTTAACAAAAGAAGAAACAATGTTTTCAGTTGTGAGTGCTCCACGCCTCCACCGTACAAATGAGGAGAGCCATTCATATATTCTCTTCAACACATTCAAGAGAAGACCCAGCTCTTACGCCGTACAAATTATCATGTCATCTTTTCCACAAAATATAATGAAGTCAGTAGTTGAATACAAGAAATTATAAAGTTTGATCATGGATGCACATCCGAAACTTTTCGTCAGATTATTAACACAATGAAGTCAATTAATTACGTACAATCGATCTCACGAAAGCTCTTAGGTATCGATCACAACTCGCAAGCAGTCTCAAACGAGTTGAAATAAGAAATGCTCCTGGACTGGCAGGACTGCTCTTTCTCCTTCCTTTCAATTGGGCCCAACACATCCAGCTGAGGTGAAGTCTCTGGCCCAAACTACCAGACTTATCTCTTCCTTTTTCTCAGGCCTACGTACTGTCGAAACACATTATCTACAAAAGGCCCACGTATTTTTCTGATTTTATTGCAGGAAGTTCACCGTGGTCCGTGGACAATCTTCTAAATAACTAGTGTGCTGCAATTTAAAAGTATTCTGATTTACGACTAATATAAGTTTCAACAGACAATAATAACCGGGGCGATGGCATAAATCTAGCCTGTCTTAAAAAAAAAAAAATCATAGAACTCCAGATTCTTTTAATAACCTATACATCATCAAAGAGCAAGTTCCTTTCTTCCAAATTAATTTCCAAGTTAGAATTACCCTCTTTATTAATTAACCAAACCATTTGGTTTTCTGGACACTATTTATTGCAACTAGAAATTACTAGAAATATTTTGATGGATGTAATCCCCACTATTTGTACTTGTGTAAACCAAAAGACTGACTTAGAGCCTATAGAGAGCTGGAGAATAAATCTAAATACCTATTATCATCTTTTATGCTTTTTTTAATTTATTAATTTTTTTTCAGCATAGAATGTAACCAATTTGACTTTATGGACTAACGAAGCAAAATATCAATAATATAATATAAAATATGTAGATTGTAATAATGTAATTACTTTCTGAAATCATGGCTGCTGGTAGTGTTCTCCAAAATGACACGACACGATCGTGTTGGCACGACATGGTGTGCGTGTTGACACGACACGACGCAAATACAAATTTGACACGACACAATCGTGTTATCGTGTCGTGTCATAATCGTGTCGTGTGGCGATATTAGAAAATTTAACACGATCCAACACGACACGATTTGACATGCAACACGACACGAACACGAATTAACACAAAAACATTAATACAAATTTAATTATTAATGTTAATTAATTAAATACAATTAATACTTTAAATTCAATTTATAATACTATATCATATTATTTACCATCCTTCGACTCATATTGTTCTAATTTAATTATTATTTAGTAATTTTTTTTCTGTACTTCAATTTTTTTTAAATTTTTTAATTTTAAAAAAAATAAATAATCTGACACGATTTGACACGACTGACACGACGTGTCAACACGACACGACACGACATGATCGTGTTAGTCGTGTCGTGTCAGAATGCGTGTTGTGTTGTCTATCCTCACTATTTAACATGACATGACACGATACGATTAAAAAAATAATTCCTGTCAACACGACACTGCACGAGACTCTAACACGATCGTGTTTGACACGACACGACACGCACTATTGACGCACTATTGGAGAACCCTAGCTGCTGGTAGCGATGTGGGTCCCGGTTCCGAAGTAGATCACAATTCACATGACACGTCTTTGTTGTCGACTAGTGGGATGTTCACACTTCACAACTCCGGGCTACGGGCTTGGGACTTCGGGCTTCGGGTTTGGGGAGAGGGTGCGGAGCAGTTTAGAAAGGATAAATTGAAGTCCAAAGTCCAAACAATAAATATGATTAAAGACAAATTGATTGTTAAAAAATAAATAAGAATGACAATAAATTCTTATCCTTAGTGGTGTTCACAACAAAAAAAAATAATAATAAGAAATAAAAATTAATTCTTAGTTTCTTTTCTAAGAAAAATATGATATAAGAATGTGTAAGAATGTTTGATTTACCTTTTTCACTCTTCCATCGTGCACTAAAAAAAAAAAGAATAAGTTTATCACTCTTTTTTTCTTCTTTCCTCTCTCGTTTCTCTTCTCTATTCTCTTATTTATTCTTGTTCAACTAAACGTGTTAGTAATGTTTGTTTATCAATGTAACATATATATTTATTTTATTGTTTGATTTTAAATTTCTTATTTGCTATACTGTTATTTTTTTAAAAAAGCATAGGGGGCGACAACCAATTTGCTATTGGAGTTTTGTCACAAGTTTATTGGAGTACTAAATTAAATAAAATTAATTATTGAAGTAATTTAGAAGTTTGCTAAAATGCTCATGAATTGGAGTTCGCCAGAATTCCACCAAGCAACGAGGATTGAATCCGCCGAAATAAACAAAGCGGATTAAGTCAAGTCAAACGTAGATAAGGGCTTAGTTTTAATTATAAAAAAACTATGTTAAGGTTAATACTATTTTTTTTTGAAGGTTATAAGGTTAATACTATTGAACTTGCATTATTAATTTTTTTCCCAAATACTAAAATAACACTAGCTTAAATTTCGTTTGTGTCAAAACCTCACGAACTGGTCAGTCTGGTTTGTTCTAGTCTAATGTTTAAAGGGTGTGTTTGGAATAGGCCGGATAGGAATAAGGAATAAGGAATTAGGGCCGGATCTAGAATCCCGTGCCAATTCCTTATTCCCAATTCCAATTCCAACATTTTGTTGGTATAGGAATTGGGCCGGGAATAGATCTCTATTCCTTATTCCCATGGTGTTTGGTTTAGCACCGGAATACGGAATAGGCCTCTATTCCTTATCCACCCTCCATTTGGCTTTCCCGGGAATAAGGAATAGACCCCTTATTCCTTATTCTCTCCGTAACCAAACACACCTAGAGACACAAAAAAAAAATAAATACAGTATAAAAACAGATCTGCATATTTCAAATGACAAATAAAATATAGATTAGAACTGCTGATTAAATATCACATAACTATTAATAAGGAAAGGAAGTGTTTAGTAATATCAAGATGTGACATTATTCATGCATGTAATAATTATTATACTAATTGTTCGGTACGTGAGTCCCTATAAAAATAAAAAAAATGTGGTCAATTCAGCCATTACTTGGGTCATCGTACAAAAAGAGAAGAAAACCCCGATTGGTCCTTGTTTCTTGTCGGTTTCATTATTCCGGGCATCAGGCTTCGGGCTTCGGGCTTCGGCTTCGGGTAGAAAACAGTGTTGAGTGTTGACTGTTCAGACCTTGACAAAATCAAAAGAAAACAATCTTTTTCGATGCACTATGTATTGCTCAATCAAATGCCTATATAATGTAATGTCTCCCCATTCACACAATTGAATTAAACTCTTTCAAAATTGGGAAACTCAGATTTTGACCTCAAACCCCATTCACACACACCCGCTCTCCCCTCCCTCTGTCCTCTCTCCTCTCTCTCCTCTCTCCCTGCTCTACAGCTCAGATCTATTGGGAAGAAGGCTTGATTTCATCTCGCTTCGTCACAACTAATTGGTATGTGCCCTTTTAGCCCAAAGCTTTTTCTTCCTTCTTAATTAAGTTTAGCGATCTTTGCCTGTGGGATTCAAAGTACAAAAGGAAAAGAAAAAAATAAGAAAGTGTCCTAATTAATGTTCAATTTATTTCTAATCGTGCAGATTGCTGGGGCTATGTCGGATATTCGATTGATTGGTGAACACCCTGGCGAGGGAAGCAGGCCAAAGAAGAAACTACAGAGGAGGTCAGAAGTGTGGGAGCATTTTGAGGAGTCACCTGATGGCGAGAAAGCTAAATGTAAGTACTGTTTAAAAGTTCTGAGTGGAAAGAGTACGGGAGGAACAACCCATCTAAAACGTCACATTGATATATGTGATAAACGTCCAAGAGGGGACGTGAATCAACCTCTAACACTACATTCCAGGGATGAGGTTAGAAATATTGGGTTAACCCAGAAAGTAACATGCCTGGAAGATGTGGTTAAGAAAGCTATTCTGGATGAGGTTCCATTGGCTTCTAAAGAGTTTCAAAAAGGATGGTACAGTCTCTGTCCGATGGAGCCAATAGATGTTGGAAAGAAAATTTGTGCTTACTATGAGCGTGAAAAGGAAAATTTGGCCATTGAATTGAACAATTTAACTTCTAGAATTTGTTTTAGCGTGGACATCACCATGGTCAAAATTAATGAAGGCTTTTTATCACTAACTGCACATTTTATTAATGCTGATTTTAATTTGGTGAGAAAATTAATCAGTATAAAGGAATTATCTGATTACTCTCTTTCATCTATAATCAATGTGTTAGAAAGTTGTATATCTGAGTTGAATCTTGAGGAAAAAATATTTTCATTTACAATAGATCTTCATGGTGTTATGAACTTATTAAAGGATGAACTTATTAAAGGATTGAGAGAAAAGTTCTCCCCTAAAATGTTGTTTGGTGGCCATTACATCAGGGTTCCCAGTTGTGAAGAACAACTCGAAGAATCTTTTCTTTCTTTTCGGGATTCTCCTTTTTATTCTGGAGAAGGTGATAGTACTAAAAGATTTCTTGAAGTTCTGACAAGAGTTCCCAGCAAAATTGACACGTTTAACCAAATTGCTAAAGACATGGGCCTCTCTCCCATAAAAGAAAGCTGGTTCCATACTTATTCAATAATGTCCTTAATTTTTAAGGGCAAAGTGTTTAAAGACATATTAATTTACAGAGAAGTATTCCATCAGTACTACGCACGTACAGAAACTCTCCAACTTTTTTTCCCAGGGATATGTTCATATTCTTTTCATTGGCAGATACTAGAACTGATTGTAGATATTTCTGGGCTTGTTGAAAGTGCTATAAATGAATTTAAGAGTTTTAAGCATCCAACATCGCACTTATATTTACTAAAGATTTTTGAAATTGTTGACATGATAGTTGACATGATAGTTGTCAAAAAGAAAAATAGTAATTGCACATGTGAAGGCGGGGAATGCAGAGTTCATGATTGGAAATATCTACAAGATCAATTTGTACGCTATTTTATAGAAGTAGAAGCAGAAGATATTTTTATTGTAGCCGGTGTATTGGATCCTCGGTTCAAACTAAGTTTCTTTGAATACTGTATGAAGGAGATAGGAAATTTTATTGGCTTGGAAAAAACAATCAGTGACTATCGAGAAATCATTAATAATTTTTTTAGTGAATATGCAAAGAAAGAAGCTGACCATGTTTGTCCTTCACTCGAAGTTGTTGGAATTAGAAACACGCAAGATGAAGGTAATTTGTTAAATAACAATACATATCGTCACCCCACAAAAATCACTGAAAGATTCTCTCAACACATAAGAGGATTTTGTGTAATCTCAGAATTAGATGAGTATTTGGGAGAAAAAGTAATTGAGATGGGAGGTGAGGATTTTGATCTGTTGGGTTGGTGGAAGCAAAATCAATCACGTTTTCCTGTTCTATCTAGGATGGCACGTGACATACTTGCTGTACCTGCTACTGTCCGTGATGTATTGGATAGTATCAAAACAGACTATGAAGATCTTGAAGTAGTTCAAGTAGAGCGCCGGCTTTTGGAGGCTGTGATATGCTCGAAGGACTGGATTATTGACAGACAGCAACGGTACATACTACAACAAAATTATATGTATATTTCTGTACTTGTACATTTGTATTTCTTATTTGCCTAATGTTTTTCATTTGTATGTAAACAGTGACGTGTCAGAGCCACAGAATTGAAAATTAGCTGGGTTTTGCAAAAGATAATAAAAGGGGGCGGGACTGAAGAAGGGATCGAATCAAGCTGTATTGACTGCTATGAATCTACCTATGCGAGGGATTTAGTGTGCAATTGTTATTTTTTCTCATGCATGTTTTAGAACTTTAATTAAGAATTCAGAACGATTTGTGTGGGTATCTACATTTGTCGTTTGACAATTTTTAGAACCTTTTTCTCTATATATCACTTTATGTACAATCTGTGTTATTTTCTAATTTGAATGAATGAGTTTTTTTCTCTATAATTATTCTTGCTAGTGATATCCGAAAATAGCATACTTAGATCATTCGTGCTTGAAGTCGAATATTATATATTTGAGTAATAATAGATCTACTTTCCTTTTGAATTATTCTGATTTGTTTAAGTCAGAGTCAGATTTGCAGTTTTGTTTATAAAATGATTAAAATTCTAATAACAAAAAAAAATCATGTTATCAATAGGGTAAGTTTTGTACGGTGGGAAAATGTTATATTAATTCTTTATTTAAGAAGATGTTGAAGTAAATTATCCATCATGTTGTAATTTAATCTACTATATTTACGTGTGTATCTGCTTTATATGACAATTTTGAAAATCAGTGATGATAATTTTGATAATCACACTTTTTAAGAGTTCAGCAGTAAAGCGGAGCTTGTTCAGCCTAGTGATTTTAGCCGCTTCCTGTCAATTAAGTACTCCATTTGAATTAAACAAAAGAACAATTTTTTTCTACAGTTTCTGAAGAAGACATTGTTAGATTGGCAATACCAAAGCAACCTTCAAAAAATAATATAATTTGGCAGCAAAGCAATAATTTTTTTTCTTAATATTCTCTTATTGTAAATTCTATTTTTTTTTTTATGAAAAGCTTTTTCGTATAGACAAATGTTTTTAAAAAGAATGGCTTATTTTTGTATAATTTTCATGATTTATTGTAAACTTTGAATCCTTAGGTGTTCATCTAAGGTATATATATGTTCAATTTTATCTACCCTTTTTTGCAGGGGTTGATCATATTGATATGTCATTGAATCATTGGATCCCACATCCTGTTCCAGTATGGGATGATAAATCACTACCTTCCTTTAGTCTTGGTTTAGGTTTAACTTCTAGTAGTAAGAGTGAACGTGAGGATCCTGGCACACCACCAGGTTTCTTTGAGGCTGCTGCTGAAGTGGCTGACCTTATAGAATTTCTCAAAGATTCTGATGATCCCTTTTTCTGATATTTGTTTCTTTCTTTTTAGTTGTCCAAAAGTGTTAGTTTAGATGTAGCAAATGTGCAGATTAAATTCATAAGTGTATATTTTGTTTCAGTTGATCAATAAATTGTTTGTTCATTTTACATTGTTAATTGCAGAACCAATTGGTGTTTATGGTTTTTACTGGTTTATACCAAGTGGTGATCAAGATGGCAGTAAGAAATATTATGGATCTTTTGACCAATGGTTGGAGCACACAAAATTCAAATTTAAAAAAGTCAGTTCCAAGGGCCGTGTCTACAAATCAAATAAGAATTATGGGAGCCCGTACGAAGACCCTTTCTTGCGTAGAGGAGATGACAAGAAAAGAAAGAGGAAAACTGATGTTGAACATTTCTGGGAAGAGTTCAATTTCAATGCCCCACAAGAACTTTCTAAGGATCTGAAGGAGAGGACTGACGAGGTTATTGGAGATATTGAATCGGGGAAAGCACCTGAATTTGTTTACATGAATGGATCCTTTCTTGTTAGAGGACATGAATTGTTGTCGTTTCTAAAGAAAGAGTCATTCCCAGTCAGTGTAAGTATCCAATTTAATAAATATGTTTACTGTTCACATTTTTCTTTATCTGTCCAGGTAGTTAAAGTAATTTTTTATTGTTATTTTTCATTTCAGGTAATGTGCGCTTTGCTTGATCTGATTCGTAGAGAAGTACAAAGCAATCAGAAATGGCTTCTGATTAATCAACACCAATTAGTCAGTAATTGTGGTTATTTGTTATGTTTTTCTTATGTATGAAAAATAAAGAGCAAGTAATCAGGTAGTTACTAACACTGTTCAATCAGGTGTCATATAGGAGTTCATAATTGGCATAACTGTTCAGTTAATTGTGGTTATTTGTTATGTTTTTCTTATGTATGAAAAATAAAGAGCAAGTAATCAGGTAGTTACTGACACTGTTCAATCAGCTGTCATATAGGAGTTCATAATTGGCATAACTGTTCAGTTAATTGTTTACAAAGTAATTAAGTTTTTTTATTTTACAGCTTGAACTTTTTGGTGGGGATGTTGATAATATCAGATTGAAGAGCTCGCATCTTCTCAGCCCTGAAGCTAATGATTCTGATTTTCTTGTTGTTTTCTCTGGATATGACAACAAGAGTTGGTGGATGATATTTGTTGACATGAGAGAAAATGTTGCCGAGATTTACTATTCTGGTGTGGACAAAGAAACCATCAGGGGTCAGGTTGAAAATGAGGTGCTCTGCATCAGGCATTTTTTGTTGTGGCGCTTCCTTGTCAACAAATTTTTGAGCCTTCGTATAAGGTGGATTGACAGTCTGTACCAACAGGACTGTGGGGTCTCCAATAGTTTGATGATTCTCAGGGTCCTAGTCTGCAAACTTGTTAACAAACCCTTGCCAGATGGACCTGTAAGTATAACAAATTACATTTTTATTTTGTTATATTAAATTTAATATCATCATTTAACTACACCTACTCATTTTTCCGTTTCAGGTTGATGTTGGTGTTGATGAACAACTGCTAGGATATCATCTCATTAAGGATGCTGCCAATACAGTTAAAGGAATAATATAGCTTAGGTATGCGACAAATCTTTTCTCTTTTTAATTATTTTACGAAATTATTATTTAGCATTCGTAAATCATATGTTAGTTTCCATAACTGTTCACTTTGTGTGGACCTGTTTTTCCTTGTAATAAATCTCATCTTCTTAACTATCTATAAAATGATTAGTTATCAACTGTAAGTGATATATTAGTTGTCGCAAGTGTTCAATTTGTGTGGGCCTGTTCAAGTTTTCAATTTCTTAAATCTCTTCTTTGTAACTATTCTATAAAATGATTAGTTACCATTTGTAAATGATATTTTAGTTGTCACAAGTGTTCAATTTGTGTGGGCCTGTTCAAGTTTTCAATTTCTTAAATCTCATCTTTTTAACTATTCTATAAAATGATTAGTTACCATTTGTAAATGATATGTTAGTTGTCACAAGTGTTCAATTTGTTATTTCTCATCTTTGTTTGTATTATGTTTGTACAGGTTTGTGCTGCAATGGTGTCTTTTGTGCTGCAATGGTGTCTGAAAGAAAAAAAATTTTACTCTTGTTGAACGTCTTTATGCTTGTTGTTTAGTTCGTGTTTTGGTTTATGCTTGTTGAACATGTTTGTGATTGCAGTGGTATTAGATTGCAGTGGTAATTAATTGAACAGTTTATTTGTGAGCAAGTTGAATGTCGTTAGTTGAACAGTTATTAGATTGCAGTGGTAACTAATTGAACAGTTTATTTGTTGATATAAATGTTTTGTTTCCTTGAGGTATTTATTTAACGCAAAATGTATTTTATTAGATTGCAGTAGAAATACGACGATTAACTGAACACTTGGTGATCTTTAATTGATCAGATAAAATGACAATTCGATGACGTCTAATTGAACACTTGGCGTTCATTAACTGAACAGAACAAAACGACAATTTGATGACGTGTCAAAAATTAGCGCGTGAAAGCGTGCGCGTGAAAGCGCGTCAAATTTCCACGGAAATTGGATGGAAATCGCCTCCGACATTCAGAATAGCCCACCGACGGCCCATTTTTGCCCGCCAGATCCATTGGATGGCGCGGATGGTAAATGAGTGGATGACGGCTATCATTTCTGATTTAAAAGTATTCTGATTTACGACTAAAATAAGTTTCAACAGACAATAATAACCGGGGCGATGGCATAAATCTAGCCTGTCTAAAAAAAAAAAAAAAAAAAAATCATAGAACTCCAGATTCTTTTAATAACCTATACATCATCAAAGAGCAAGTTCCTTTCTTCCAAATTAATTTCCAAGTTAGAATTACCCTCTTTATTAATTAACCAAACCATTTGGTTTTCTGGACACTATTTATTGCAATTAGAAATTACTAGAAATATTTTGATGGATGTAATCCCCACTATTTGTACTTGTGTAAATCAAAAGACTGACTTAGAGCCTATAGAGAGCTGGAGAATAAATCTAAATACCTATTATCATCTTTTATGCTTTTTTTATTTATTGATTTTTTTTTCAGCATAGAATGTAACCAATTTGACTTTATGGACTAACGAAGCAAAATATCAATAATATAATATAAAATATGTAGATTGTAATAATGTAATTACTTTCTAAAAGCATGGCTGCTGGTAGTGTTCTCCAAGATGACACGACACGATCGTGTTGGCACGACATGGTGTGCGTGTTGACACGACACAACACAAATACAAATTTGACACGACACAATCGTGTTATCGTGTCGTGTCATAATCGTGTCGTGTTGGAATATTAGAAAATTTAACACGATCCAACACGACACGATTTGACACGCAACACGACACGAACACGAATTAACACGACACATTAATACAAATTTAATTATTAATGTTAATTAATTAAATAAAATTAATACTTTAAATTCAATTTATAATACTATATCATATTATTTATTATCCTTTGACTCATATTGTTCTAATTTAATTATTATTTAGTAATTTTTTTCTTTACTTCAATTTTTTTAACATTTTTTAAATTTTAAAAAAATAAATAATCTGACACGATTTGACACGACTGACACGATGTGTCAACACGACACGATCGTGTTAGTCGTGTCGTGTTGTCTATCCTCACTATTTAACACGACATGACACGACACGATTAAAAAAATAGTTTCTGTCAACACGACACGGCACGAGACTCTAACACGATCGTGTTTGACACGACACGACACGCACTATTGGAGAACCCCAGCTGCTGGTAGCGATGTGGGTCCCGGTTCCGAAGTAGATCACAATTCACATGACACGTCTTTGTTGTCGACTAGTGGGATGTTCACACTTCACAATTCCGGGCTACGGGCTTGGGACTTCGGGCTTCGGGTTTGGGGGGAGGGTGCGGAGCAGTTTAGAAAGGATAAATTGAAGTCCAAAGTCCAAACAATTAAAGTTTCAAACAATAAATATGATTAAAGTCTAATTGATTGTTAAAAAATAAATAAGAATGACAATAAATTCTTATCCTTAGTGGTGTTCACAACCAAAAAAATAATAATAAGAAATAAAAATTAATTCTTAGTTTCTTTTCTAAGAAAAATATGATATAAGAAAGTGTAAGAATATGTTTGATTTACCTTTTTCACTCTTCCATCGTGCACTAAAAAAAAAAGAATAAGTTTATCACTCTTTTTTTCTTCTTTCCTCTCTCGTTTCTCTTCTCTATTCTCTTATTTATTCTTGTTCAACTAAACGTGTTAGTAATGTTTGTTTATCAATGTAACATATATATTTATTTTATTGTTTGATTTTAAATTTCTTATTTGCTATACTGTTATTTTTTTAAAAAAGCATAGGGGGCGACAACCAATTTGCTATTGGAGTTTTGTCATAAGTTTATTGGAGTACTAAATTAAATAAAATTAATTATTGAAGTAATTTAGAAGTTTGCTAAAATGCTCATGAATTGAAGTTCGCCAGAATTCCACCAAGCAACGAGGATTGAATCCGCCGAAATAAACAAAGCGGATTAAGTCAAGTCAAACGTAGATAAGGGCTTAGTTTTAATTATAAATAACTATGTTAAGGTTAATACTATTTTTTTGAAGGTTATAAGGTTAATACTATTGAACTTGCATTATTAATTTTTTTTCCCAAATACTAAAATAACACTAGCTTAAATTTCGTTTGTGTCAAAACCTCACGAACTGGTCAGTCTGGTTTGTTCTAGTCTAATTTTTAAGACACAAAAAAAAATAAATACAGTATAAAAACAGATCTACATATTTCAAATGACAAATAAAATATAGATTAGAACTGCTGATTAAATATCACATAACTATTAATAAGGAAATGAAGTGTTTAGTAATATCAAGATGTGACATTATTCATGCATGTAATAATTATTATACTAATTGTTCGGTACGTGAGTCCCTATGAAAATAAAAAAAATGTGGTCAATTCAGCCATTACTTGGGTCATCGTACAAAAAGAGAAGAAAACCCCGATTGGTCCTTGTTTCTTGTCGGTTTCATTATTCCGGGCATCAGGCTTCGGGCTTCGGGCTTCGGCTTCGGGTAGAAAACAGTGTTGAGTGTTGACTGTTCAGACCTTGACAAAATCAAAAGAAAACAATCTTTTTCGATGCACTATGTATTGCTCAATCAAATGCCTATATAATGTAATGTCTCCCCATTCACACAATTGAATTAAACTCTTTCAAAATTGGGAAACTCAGATTTTGACCTCAAACCCCATTCACACACACCCGCTCTCCCCTCCCTCTGTCCTCTCTCCTCTCTCTCCTCTCTCCCTGCTCTACAGCTCAGATCTATTGGGAAGAAGGCTTGATTTCATCTCGCTTCGTCACAACTAATTGGTATGTGCCCTTTTGGCCCAAAGCTTTTTCTCACTTCTTAATTAAGTTTAGCGATCTTTGCCCGTGGGATTCAAAGCACAAAATGAAAAGAAAAAAGAATAAGAACGTGTCCTAATTAATGTTCAATTTCTTTCTAATCGTGCAGATTGCTGGGGCTATGTCGGATATTCGATTGAGTGGTGAACATCCTGCCGAGGTAAGCAGGTCAAAGAAGAAATTAAAGAGGAGGTCAGAAGTGTGGGAGCATTTTGAGGAGTCACCTGATGGCGAGAAAGCTAAATGTAAGTACTGTTTAAAAGTTCTGAGTGGAAAGAGTACGGGAGGAACAACCCATCTAAAACGTCACATTGAGAAATGCGATAAACGTCCAAGGGGGGACTTGAACCAACCTGTAACACTAGATTCTAGGGATGAGGTTAGAAATATTGTGTTAACCCAGAAAGTAACATGCCTGGAAGATGTGGTTAAGAAAGCTATTCTGGATGAGGTTCCATTGGCTTCTAAAGAGTTTCAAGACGGCTGGTACAGACACTGTTCGATGAAGCCAATGGATGTTCGAAAGGAAATTTGTGCTTACTATGAGCATGAAAAGAAGAATTTGGCCATTGAATTGAACAATTTAACTTCTAGAATTTGTTTTAGCGTGGACATCATCAGGGTTAATGAACCCTTTTTATCACTAACTGCACATTTTATTAATGCTGATTTTAATTTAGTGAGAAAATTAATCAGTTTTAAGGAATTATCTGATTATTGTCCATCAACTATAATCAATGTGATAGAAAGTTGTATATCTGAGTGGAAACTTGAGGAAAAAATATTTACATTCATATTAGAGGAGATTGAATATGATTCTTGGAATGTAGTTTTTAAAGGAGGGGTGGATGAATATGATGATTGGGATGACGTAGATACCGTAGGATTGAGAGAAAAGTTCTCCCCTAAAATGTTGTTTGGTGGCCATCACATCTGGGTTCCCTGTTGTCAAGAACAACTCAAAGAATCTTTTCGTTATTTTTGGGATTCTCCTTTTTATTCTCGAGAAGGTGATAGTACTCGAAGGTTTCTTGAAGTTCTGACAACAGTTCCCAGCAAAATTGACATGTTTAACCAAATTGCTATAGACATGGGCTTTTCTCCCATAAATGAAAGCTGGTTCCATGATCATTCAGAGTTAAAATATAAAGTAGAGTGGAATGAAAATTCGACTAGATTGTTGAAAGACATATTAATTTACAGAGAGGTATTCAGTGGGTACTACGCACGTACAGAAACTGATCAATTTATATTCTCAGGGATATGTTTATATTCTTTTCATTGGCAGATACTAGAACTGATGCTAGATATTTCTGGGCTTGTTAATTGTGCTATAAATGAATTTCGCAGTTTTAAGCATCCATCATCGCACTTATATTTACGAAATATTTTTGAAATTGTTGACATGATAGCTATCAAAAAGAAAAATAGTGGATGTATATGTCAAGATGGGGAATGCAGAGTTCATGATTGGGAATATCTACGAGATCAATTTGTACACTTTGTAACAGAAGCAGCAGATATTTTTATTGTAGCCGGTGTATTGGATCCTCGGCTCAAACTAAGTTTCTTTGAATACTGTATGAAGGAGATGGGAAATTTTATTGGCTTGGAAAAAACAGTCAGTGGCTATCGAGAAATCGTTAATAAATTTTTTAGCGAATATGCAAAGAAAGATGCTGACTTTGTTTCTCCTTCACTTGTTGGAAATATAGACATGCAAGATGAAGGTAATTTGTTAAATAACAATACATATCGTCCCCCCACAAAAATCACTGAAAGATTCTCTCAACACATAAGAGGATTATGTGTAATCTCAGAATTAGATGAGTATTTGGGCGAAAAGGTAATTGATATAGAAGATGTGGATTTTGATCTGTTGGGTTGGTGGAAGCAAAATCAATCACGTTTTCCTATTTTGTCTAGGATGGCTCGTGACATACTTGCTGTGCCTGCTTGTCCCTATTGGGTAACCGATACTATTAATATTCTTAAAGGTCGTGAAGACGATTATTTTGAAGATTTGGAAGCTCTTAATGAAGTAGATCGACACCTTTTGGAGGCCGAGATATGCTCCAAGGACTGGATTCTTGACAGAGAGAAACGGTACATATTACAACAACATTTATAGGCATACTTCTGTATTTATACAACAGTATCTAATAATACTACAATGTTGGGTACATTATCTACAGTAATTTTGGATGAAGTCATATCTCCATTTTGAAAAAACAATGGACACCTCCATTTCAGAAATTTCAGATTAAATATAGTTTAGTTTTTAAATTGTTTAGCTACATTTAAAAATTCATTTGACTATGAAAAATTATGTGTGCGCTCATAAAAATGTAAAGGATTTAAAGATGTAAATTTTTTTAATTATAGACTTAGAAAATATTTTAAATAATTTTATGAATCTCATAAAATTTAATATGCATAAAAGTTTGTAAAATTGTTTGGAGGCCTTGAATAAATCATTTGGCTATGAAAATTTATGTACTTGCTCAAAAAATATGAACAATTAATTGATGTAAAATTTTAAAGTTACAAACCTATAAATATTTTAAATAATTTTTTGAATCTCAAAAAAATTGAATTTCCGTAATTTCATAAATGTCATTAGGTTTTTAATTATTCTAAGATATTTACAACTTTATTAGTATATGAAATTTTATATAAATGATGTGAAGATTATAACAAATTCAATCGTGCCATTGAGCTATTTTTAATTTAATCATATAATTATATGAAATATGGAATATGGTTGGTGCTTTTAAAATTATTTGAGGACATTTATTAATTCAATTGACCATAAAATTTTATATCCTTCATAAAAAAAAAATGAAATACCCTGCAATATAAAATTCTATTCTATTGTTTCATAAATATAATTTTGCTTTTCATTGTTTCTAAATCTTTCCAAAATTTTTTGATTTATAAAATTTTATATACGTAAGAAAACCAATCTAATTTTTTTACTCCTCCTTAATTAACATAACAAAACATCACGTGCGAAGCACGTAACAAAATACTAATTTTTTCCATCTAAATTGTAAATATTTTATTTTTTTCTATTTCGAGACACAAATTATTTTTAACACAACATTTTTCCTGAAATATTTAAATATGACTATTAGTAATTATAATTATCTTATAATAATATATTCTTATGATATTATATGAATCAACAAAAATTATATGAAATCAAAGTGATATAGATTTTTCTTTTATACATTTCTTTCCACTTTTGTTTAGTTGTTTATAAGATTTTTCTAGATTTGTTTGTATTAAATTTTGTGGATTGTCTTCAAAAATTACGTAAATAAATTAATGTTTTTTAGAGTTTTAATATATTAATTTATCTATCAATATTTACATAATTTAAATGATATTCATTGATAGATGTATCATGTTAATCAAGTTCATCCTTCGTGTATTATTTTTCACTTTCCCACCTTGAAACTTAACTGGCCAGACATCAATAACACCTCACGCGCGAAGCGCGTATACAACGCTAGTTTATGATCATTTGTATGTAAACAGTGGCGTGTCGGAGCAAAATAATTGAAAACTAGCTGGGCCTTGCAAAAGAGAATAAAAGGGGGCAGTTGAAGTGAAGGGATGAAATGAAGCTATATTGGGCTATTGGCTGCTATGAACCTACCTTTTTTGAGGATTTTTTAGTGCGTATTTGTTATTTTTTTCATGCATGTTTTAGAACTTTAATTAAAATTTAGAACGATTTGTGTGGGTATCTACATTTTTCGTTTGACAATATTTAGAACCTTTTTCTCTTTTTATGACTTTATGTACAATCTTTGTGTTATTTTGTAATTTGAATGAAATGTGTTTTTCTCGTATATTATACTTGTTGCTGATAGTCGAAAATAGTGTACTTAGATCATTCGTGCTTGAAGTCGAATATTATATATTTAAGTAATAGATCTAGTTTGCTTCGAATTATTATGCTTTCTTTAAACCAGTTCCAGATTTTCTGTTGTTAATCTGAGCGGGCTGCTCACGGAACCGACAGACTGACACTTTTTGATAGAGTGTCTAATCTGTCAAATTTGAACGTCCCTTATTGTCACACTCCGAGTCACTTTTAGACAACTCGCGAGTGCATCTCGATAACCTGCCGCATATTTCTACACAAGACGAAACAAAATCACATACATACCAATAATTCATACATATAATGCCACAAAACTTTATTTAATCAATAAGAAAAGAATTTGACAAACAACAAGAACTAACATAGTGAGATGAACACGAGACTCCCATGTTAATTCAATGTATAAAAATATTTAAACAAAATAGAACAATACAATTAGCGGCATTTATTTGACCCGTTTATTTTTCTCTATTTTCTTACGAAACCTCGATCTCATCGTCTTCAATACCTAGAACCCATATTAAAATGGAAACGGATGAGAGATCGGACACTCTCTCAGTGCGGTATTCAGTTCCAGCCTGGAGATTTGTAAAACTGTACTAAATACATACTGACTACATGATCAAGTATCTTTATCTCGTAATTATATACAGTGTAAGATGCATCACATATGCAAATCACTAAATGCAATATAGATTTCAACAGAGTGTAAAGACTATTCATTGTATAATAATTAAGCTGTCGTTTGGATACACTAGGAATAAGCCAATTCCAGGAATTGCCTATTCCTGGCGTTTTTCATCCAAACGCAATTACCAATTCCAGGAATAGTCAATTCCAGGAATAGCACTATATCTAATAACACTCTTCCCAATAACACTTTTCTCTCTACTTTTCATCCCAATAACATTCTTCCCAACGCTATTCCTAATTCACCATCCAAACAACATTCCTATTCCCGGAATAGCACTCTTCCCACGCTTCCCGAAATCTCACTTTTTCCTTAAATTTAGTCCCAGAATTGCTATTCCTAGCATATTTCCCACCCATCCAAACGACCCCTAAATGCAATTAAATCTCATATGCAACCTTTATTAAATATTTAACTTTATAATGCATGACCCAATATATCATTTTCCAAGTTTCGCTAATAATGGGTAGCAAGTAGTTCCTTCGTTAGCTAACCCAATAAGTCAATTGTCACTTTTTATTTCCACTTAGTAAATCGTCCCACTTATACCAAGTCCACTTGTTTGACACAATTCCACTAACCCAGGGAGCCCACTTATCCGTTGCGAACGGATAACTTCTGGAGAGCGCGCTAGTACTAGGGTCCTCAGGCCAAACACTTGGTACAACGGATACCATCCACTTTCAATTTAACATTCACCACTTCCACTTTAACATTTATTATTTCCACTTAACATTAATATAATCACTATCCACTTTCTTTACCATTAAATTAACAATTATGAGATGCGCATGCATTCATACATTCAATGCTATGTATATTCATGATGTAATTTCATGCTCACTAAACTTTATCCCATCAAGCAGATTTCAACAATTAAAAAGGGATATTAATCACTATCCAAAACGTGTCCGATTCAACATGCCATACAATAACAATTTATGAAAATAATATGCACAATAAAATAGGTAACAACTTTACAAATAAGTCCAGGAACCCGCACCTGACACGACGGCTAACTCACTTATGATCGTCCAATCCAACAACAAAGTTGTGAGAATTTCCACACTCCTAATCTTATGCGCCTATTATATATTTCAATATTAATTTTAATGTCAAAGAAGAACTTTTATAAGTGTTAATTATCAAAGATTAATTCCATAAGAAAAGTATTACCAAATACGTATAAATATAACAAAACAGATTTATGATTTATTAATACTAGTGAATGCATCGCGCTCATCAGCATTAATATGTTTCGATTAATGACGACAGCTTAAATACAATATGAACTTTTGTTCAACCAAAAAGTTGATAAAATGAAAATTTGGAGCCAAATAGTTATTTTAGCAGACAAAACATCTCTCATGTTCATGTGGCTAAGATCTTGATAAGCATTTCATATCTTTATTATTATTATTATTTTAACATCGCTATGAAGATCAGCATCTTGTAATGTCTATATCAAGTTAAAAAAAAATGTTCATCATTTTAGGAAAAACATATCATATATGATCATAAATTCACAGGAGTTACCATCTATATTATATTTTGTAGAAGGCTACCAGTCAGATTCATATCAATTTCATCTGTATACCACCTACCTATGAAAGCAGCAAACGAAGGAAAATGAAAGTTAATTTATTAGTGCATACTGATTAAGAACTCATGATGCTCAATACAAAGAGGTAATGGTTTAATGTCAGTAAGTTACAATTGAAATAAAAGACACTTACCTCTTCACCTCCAACACAGAAGAGAAGTAGATAAAAGAACCTGGAACAGAAAACAGAAAGGAAAGCACATAGATAAGCCAAAAAAAAAAAAGGGAAAAAGAAGCTGTAGCAGTAGTTATGCATTTTAGACAACAGCAATCATGCTGAATGCTATCGCTAGGAGCATATAGGCTGACATTGGGCTGGTAATAAGCCTTGTAATTTTCAGGTGCTCCTTTCAATATAAGTGGTAGAGTATTACTGATGCGTGTTTGTGAGGTAAAAAGAGAAAAAAAAATTCCACTGACAGTGCAGTGAGGAGAGATAACCACCAAAACAGCAACAAAGGGCATAAAATCCTGGCATGACCATAATAAATCTCTGTCAACAATTATTCATCCAAAAAAATTATGTTGAATATTTTTAAACCCCACATTGTTTTTAAGATTTGTTCAATTAGCATGTTTTTAAACCCCCTTTTTTTGTTAAGATTCGTTGAACTGGTATATTCTTCCTCACCCCCACTTATTTTTTCACCCACTGACCTCGAAGTTGTCAGGACACCCATAACGCAAACAATCCAAGCCTAAGATAGAGAAAACGAAAATGGTGGCTAGCTACTCTGAAAACTGACCTCAATAAAATCGGAAGGAACAGAAGAAAGACAACAACAGCAAGGCACACCAGCAGTGAAGAAGATTGGGTAGGAAGAGGCGAAACTGCTTCTTTATTAGTCCTCTAAATCAGAAAGCAAGTTATATCAGAATTCAATGGTACTTTTTTAGGCACAATTTTTCTTTTCTTGTGACTAAAAGCTCAATAGGGATATTCAATTACTTTATTGTATAGCAGAGAAGATCGGTACTCGCCTGCAAAGGAGTCCAGAGATCCTACGCTGCGAGGATTCATTATAGCAGAGTAATTAACTTTGATCCTTCTTTTTATCCATGATAGCTGGCACATAGAAATCAAACAACTAAAGTTTAACGACGAAAGCAGAAATAGGGAAAAAAATGAAAGAACAGAAACTTACCTCAAAATGAAAAAAAAAAAGAATTTAATCACAATTTGAATATGTCATGCATAGATTCTGTAGCACAATGAACCAATGTTCCAAAATCAATTTAAATTCTACTTTCGAACAATTGTAATTTCTCGAAACTGAACCATCAATTGAATTTGAGCAATCTCACAAAATAGGAATATAGAAAACTATACCAGTAAATAAGATGACGAATGACAGTTGGTTTGAACTCCCCTTTGCTCGCTATAGGCTCAACATCCACCACCAGAACAAAAGCTTCAGATTTAGTACATCTAGCCCGACACAAATGACGGGTGCACCCTTCAAATCTAAATACACTGCATATGTTCACAAAAGTATTAGAATAATTAATAAGAGTTACCTACATGAAGGCTGCTTTTAATTTACTTTTCAGTCAAGCATAGATGGAAAGAATAAGTTATTAAATATTACCTTAAGATTGAGATCACTAAGGCGACATGACAGGCTCAAGACAGCTAATCAACAGCTATTCTAGTTTGCTAAAAAAAAAAGCGCACCCTGAACTGTGAGGACCACTGTATATCTGAAATAGTGCATATCTTGTGCGTTCACACTCCAATGCATCTCGCTATCCATTTGATGTTTAGAAATAATCTGCTTGGATCCATCAGCCCTAATTATCACATAATGATAAGCAATTGCTTTCAGGACTAACAAAGATTTTTAGTCAAGGTAGTGGAATAACTAAAACTGCAAAAAGAAGAGAGATGTAAAATTCTATTTGGTGAAGACAAATTAAAAAAGTTGTTCATAACAAAACAAAGATGAAATATCAACCACTGTTAATAAGAGTTGATATTGCATCTAGAATTACTTACTGTTGGTTATCTAGCATAACCATTGTCATAGAATTTAGTCCCCACCTCCAAGAAAAATAATATAGAATCAAATTAAGTAATAATTCATTGAAGCTTGTAACATTCTCTTCTTCAATCCGATCTGAATCATCTAGTTACATATCAAAATGATGAAATTACTATCTGTGTATGTTTCCCTAACAGTGTTCTGTCATTAAAAATATGCAACTAAAATGAGAACAAAATTATATATTTAAGATTATATACCGATGAAATTATTGTCTCTATGTTTTCACTAATAATGAGAACAACAAACACCTTTTTGAAAAGGGTACAATATCAGTGTTTGTTTAAAACAAAACTATTATTTTTAGCCTTTGACATTCATTTTTATACTCTATCTAAAAATATCTAAAAAAATATGAAGTAAATTAGAACCATTGAGCAAGAATAATGCTAAACAACTGACTTTCTAACTGTATAACTTGTGCAACAAAATTAGAACCGGGGCATGAAAAATAGGCTCGAAACATTATTTAAAAAATGCTCAAATCAGCCAGAAAATACCAGCTTTTAAAGGATCAAGTGGAAAAAGAGGCAGCTTAACAGATAGCCAGCCACATGCGAATTAATGCCACCGGCCATAGTCGACCACTGCAATGGCCGGAAATCGTTGCAAGTCTGCCTCATCTCCTTCTGATATTTTTCTCATTGAGCCACCAAAATGCATGCTGGGAACGTATTAACAATGCAACACAACCCTGAACTAATAAAGTGAGTAACTGTACGAAGAGAAGCACCATATAGGCATATAGCATAATAAATCACACAACTAATAAATCTTGTACACCGCATATAGACAATATCGTTTCTCTTATATTCCCAAATTAGCCTTGCCATCTAGATATTGTTATGCCAATGTAGCTTTCTTCGAACTTCACCAATGAAAAATTAAACCATGAGAGGTGTCTATCCCTTACCAGTTTTGAGCAATAAATAGCAGCAAGCTGCCACCATCTACTTCACTGATCAATAGTTTGCGGCTTCACCCTATCTTCCTCAAAGACACCTTGTAAAGAACAAAAGTAAAAAAAAATGTAAGTATACCAATTTTTGGACCGAGAAGGCATTAAAAAAGACCATAAATCCAAACTTTGGAACTTAATATTTGTATAAAAAAAAGAGAACCGAAGAAATAATAAAACAGTTTATCATTAATGACAGCAATAGCAAGAGAAACTATTGTTTAGTGTGCTATCGCTTCTATTTTCTCCTCTCTTAAGCATGTAGATATCGCATAAAAAAGAAAAGGAAAAATGATAAATTTTTTTTCCTCCAAACAACAGCTGCGACTTCCATTAGCTCATAGTAACAGAATACAACAGAATGTTTTTTTTTTCTGATTTTAGAAATAAATATAATATAGAATTAGCAAAGCACCATGATTTTGCTTGTAAGAGCAGCTGCTGATCAGACCTGAGGGGAGAGATTTGGAGACGAAATAACTGGACAACCAATCGGAGAACAGACTACATCAGCAATCGCTCCTCGAGTCATCCAATCGCTCTCCCTCCACGGCCACCGGCGACAAAAATTTCTCTCCTTTCTTCCAATCGCTCCACTCTGAAGCTTTTTTTTTTTTTCTTTCGTTTGTAACGCTGAGGAAAAGAGGAGAAGCATCGAGAAGGAAGAGAAAAAGGAGCACGAGAAAAAGGAAATCAGATTGGAGCTGGACTATGTACGCCACGCTTGTTTTCTCGTCGTCCTTTTCTTTTGTTCACGTATTCCAGCTCCACATAGATGGTGGCCCCAGCACGTGAAAAGTTCCCTCTTTTTTTCTATGGACTTCTTAGTGCGTCCTTTAGTGCAAACCTATAGGAAAATAAGCTAAACAGAGGGACACACCGCAGTAGACCATTGAAGACCCGCCCCTTATTCGCAAGAAAAGGGAGATTACCCAGTCTCAAATTCCTGCCATTCCTGAGACGCATGAGGAATTTACTGGTCAGGATTCCGAAAAGACTATAGAGGACTTTCCTCTTTTTAAGTCTAATCAGGAGGACAGTTCTACTGGGAAGGCGTCGGGTTCCCAAACGGGTTTTTTGGATCAAGCTCCCGAGACTTCTGTCAATAAGGAGGGGCCTTTGTTGATAGAATTGACTGACGATGACGATGATGTTTTGTTTGAGATTAAAACCCGGAAGAAAGCCCGACAAGCCGTTCCCGATACGTCAGTATCCAAGTCGGTCCCGCTTATTATTCCAACTTCTGAACTCGAGATCCCTATTACTTCTTCTTTGGAATTGATTCCCACGGAAATACAGAAAAGTTTTGAGCGGGAATGTCCTGCCACCCCTTGCAGGGATCAGTTCTTAGGCAGCGACGACGACATGATGCCTAAGAGCCACCCCTCTACTTCTTATGCAGCTCTCTCCCCTGAGGTTGTCCGAGTTCATGCTGTGACTTCCTCTCTACGAGCCAGTTCTCCTACTTCTGCTCGCTTACCTTCTCTATTAAAGGAGTTGGTGGATGCCTTTGAAGGTAAGGATGCGAAGATTGTTCGCTTAGAGAAGGAATTGGCTGACGAGAAGCGAAAGGCGCATGATCTACAATCCCAGCTTGACTCTAAGCACGATGAATGGGAAGGTTTGTTGTCGAGTATGTTGGACACTGCTAAAGAACTCGACTCCAAGAATAAGGATTTATCACTGGTGAATGCTGAACAAGCTATGAAGTTGGATAACTTTGAGAGTTTTCGGCATGTTATCTTGCTAAAGTTTGATTCTGCTCTTCGGCAACGAAATCTGGCTATTTCTCAGTTGCATGACCTCCGCTCCGAACTGACTGATGAGAAGGCTAAGAAGGTTGTTCTTGAAAGCAATGTGAACAGCTTAAAAGATCAAGTCAGCAATTTATCATCTCTGGTTGCTTCTCTTACCATTGAGAAGGAAATTGCAAGTTCTTTCAAGGAAGAGGAGAAAGAACAAGTGTGTAGAGAATTTCTAAGTGATTTCCTTAAATCTCGTGCTTTCAATCGTGCTTCGGCTATTAAGCAAGCTCCTACTCTCCGACAAGCTTTGATTGATGCTGCGCGCGACTTGCAACCATACTTTCCTTTTACTGATGAGGAATTTGGTATTCCCGATATCTCCAAGATGGATGAGCTACCAGATGTTTCTAAATGTTCTTGGTATCGTCCTAAAGATCGTCTAGTTGACGAACATGGGAATATTCTCGGAGGTAGGATTTTCATGAAAGAAGAGGGGTATGTTCCCGCCCATCCTTGGCCTGAGGATAAGGTTCCTTGGCCTGCAGATGTGCCCAAACCTCCAGTTCCGGAAGGGGACAGTTAGAGTATTCGGGTTTAGTTGTTTTGTGGGGTAAAACTTATGGGATTTTTTGTTGGTTATGATGACGTTGAATGTATGTTGTTGTAAGACTTGTTTTACTTTGCTCGTGTGACAACTATTTTTATCATCTTGTGAAAATGATATATCCCTCTTTTTTTATGTTTTGAATGTTTAGTTATCTTGCTACTTTATGATAAACTGCACATTTACTGCGCGTATCACCCAAAAATGAATTACATCTTTTCCCCGAAATATCATACGTAGCATGACGACTTATCATTCACGAATTTCACAGTTCGAGTTCTACCACTCCCGAGAACTCTATCATTTTCTCAGAACTATTTCAACATGAAATAAAGCCATATAAGATCATAATCTAAATGAAGTCATCATACTAAAATTTTATGAAAGGTTACATTTTTCCGAGAACTCTTTCATTCCCGAAAACTATCATAACCTAAGTGAAGTCATCATACTGAAATTTTATGAAAGGTTACATTTTTCCGAGAACTCTTTCATTCCCGAAAACTATCATAACCTAAGTGAAGTCATCATACTGAAATTTAATGAAAGGTTACATTTTTCCGAGAACTCTCTAATTCCCGAAAACTCTTTGTAACTATAAAATTTCTTAGACTATCCTGAGACAAAAGTTATAACAATTACATCTTCTCGACATCTTTAAACTATTGACCTAGCTTTTTCGGGTCTTCTTTGTTGAAGATACTGTTAGACGAAGGCCACACTGAAAGGTGTGCCTTGTCTTAGTGACGTAGTTTCTACCTCCGGACTCTTTGAGTATGGCGAGATAACCAGAAGCCCATTGGTAGGTGAGAAACCCTTTGATGGGTGTTTTCTGGCGCTCTTTTGCTCGCCGAGGCAGACCTTCATCACTTGAAAGATGTGCCAAGTTGAATCACATGAAGAATAGCTAACTTTGTTTTGTCAGCTATTCTACTGGATTGTCAACTTGGCTTCAGCTATTCTACTAGATTATCTATATGAAAATTGTAAGGTATTTCACTTTTTTCTTCTTTTTCATCATTTCAACGTTTGGAAACAAAGGGAAACGATAAAGGAAAGGAACAAGAGGAAGGGGTGTGTTGAGACTTAGAGTTTGTATCCCTATTTATAATGGTGATGACTTGAAAGGTTAGGTGAGTTCTGGTCACTTCACGTGATTTATGTTCGGTTTCAGTAACTTTTCCTCTTTTCTCTGACACAGTGTAAAAAGTTTTCTTGTCTTTTATGTATGTTTCAATAAAGACTTAAATGATTGATGTCTATTATTTATATACGTATTTTGACCGTACTTAGCCCTTAATTATTGATCAAACCACTATAAATTGTCTCATAAATTGTTATATTTTCCAGGATATTGCTGCTGCCGTGCTTCTTGTTTTATTTTGTAGAATTCCAAGAAAATTCGAGACGAGACGCGACTTTTGTGAAGGATGGATCACTTTCTTAGCCAGATGACTCATTCCTGGCTCACACACACATGCCTTGAGATCACAGGAGCCTAGCACGAGTCATATCTCCAGCGTGGGCTTGATTCTCAGCCCATCCAGCAGACCTGAAGTGCCATTTCGCACCGAAATGGTTTCATTTCGTACCGAAATGCATTTCAGGAAAGTGCGAAATTGGTATTTTTCGGAGAAGGAAAGATTTATGCCGCCTCTCCTTGCCCTAGCCGCCTCCTGTGGGTACATATGTGCGTCCCTGACCTCCTGGGAGGGGATTCTACTTTCCATACTCATTTTCCACCTTCCTTACATAGCGTTTTAGGGTTTTCCATTGATTTTCCTTGGAGTTCTCGGCGTTTTGGAGGGAGCAGCAGCAGCACGTTCGTTCAGATCGATTCCTAGGCCAGAGATAGCGAGTATTAGCATTGGGATTCTTCGGTTTACTCTTATATGCTCTTATTTCGTTATTTTATGGCTTGTATCTTTATTATTTGCATGATACTTGTTGTTATTGTTGTCATGACGATTAGTGAGTAGTTTTATGATGTCTTAGGGTAGTTAGTAGATTAGTTTAGTATGTTGTTATGACTTGATGATTATATTATGATATTTTGCGATTTACTTGTTTGAGAATTATGACTTGCTTGATTGATTTGATTGTTTGCTTGAAAGTTAACTTATTGATGATGCGCAGCGTTGATAGGATATAACTCGACCAAATAATTAATAGATTAAAGCGCTTGAGATAAACCAAAACTCGAAAGGGTAGGTTAGTTAACGATCGAAAGATCTAACTTTTATTGCACCGACAGGACCTTAAATATCTCTAGAAATCCCTTCAAGTATTCCTAAACAAACTAGTCTAATTACGCAAGTATAGGATTAGTTGTTTATGTGGCAAAACCCGACATCATATCCAAACCAGAACCAAGAAGCGAAAGTTGAGGTTAGGGTTAGGGTCTGGTCGCTTAGTAACCTTCGCAAAGTATCCTATAAACTTGTCAAGTCGAAACAATAGGTTTAAGGCAAGTTTTAGTGCTGGACAGAACCCATTTCGCACCGAAATGGCTATGTTTCGCCCCGAAATGACTCTCTGTCTCGATGAAAATCGTGATAGAGTTGTCTTAAAGCTAAACTAATTGAACACTTACCCCTAGGACATTTTATTGCATCTGTTTGAGTCTCGAAAATATCAAAAAATAACCCCAAAAATATTTTATTATTTATTATTTGTTTAATTACCTATTTTTCTATTACCATTATTATTACCTTTTAATTGCCTATTTCTAAAAACACAAAAAAACTCATCCTCTAGCTTTTAAGAAAGATTAAGTCTGGTATTCAACCGTCCTTGTGGGTTCGACACCTTTGCTTTACTCGAACGTCTAGTGAGGTATTTCATAGGTTTAATTTATTTGACCTAGGTTTTAAGCCTTCATCAATGATGTACGAAAGTGTCAGATTTTCCGAGAACGTATTGGTTCATAAAAAGAACATATACTCGTTAAGTTTCACGTTTGGTTTACTCAAGAAGTCCATAAGATGCGCTTATTCCGAGATCTAGTCTCAAGGAGGTTCACGACTGATTCTTATGGTGACGACCTATCCGAGAACACCATAAGATGCGCTTACTCCGAGACTTAATCTCCAGGATGTTCACCACTGATTCTTATGGTGACGATCCATCCGAGAACTCCATAAGATGCGCTTACTCCGAGACTTAATCTCTAGGAGGTTCACGACAGATTCTTATGGTGACGATCCATCCGAAAACTCCATAAGATGCGCTTACTCCGAGACTTAATCTTCAGGAGGTTCACGACTGATTCTTATGGTGACGATCCATCCGAGAACTCCATAAGATGCGCTTACTCCGAGACTTAATCTCCAGGAGGTTCACGACTGATTCTTATGGTGACGATCCATCCGAAAACTCCATAAGATGCGCTTACTCCGAGACTTACTCTCCAGGAGGTTCACGACTGATTCTTATGGTGACGATCCATCCGAAAACTCCATAAGATGCGCTTACTCCGAGACTTAATCTCCAGGAGGTTCACGACTGATTCTTATAGTGTCGACAACAATTTGGTGTTTTCAATTTCTTTATTCCATTCATTACAAATTACAAAATACAAGAATGTAAACTGAAACTGAAAAGAGAATTTGAGAAAATTTTAAACTACGGTACATTTTCTCAAAAATTTCAAACATAGGGCAAATAAATTGGTATTCACACATAAAACTTCCTGAGATGTGCAGCATTCCAAGCATTTGGTATTTTCTTTCCTTGCATGTCTTGCAGATGATATGCCCTCCCTTCAATCGACTTGGTTACTTCAAATGGTCCTTCCCAGACGGGATCCAACTTCCCCACGGGTTTCCCAGTTGCTTCCACCTTCCTTAGTACCCAATCTCCAGGCTGAAAATGTTTTGGAGCAACTCGCTTGTCAAAATTCTTCCTCATCTTCCTTTGATAATCTTCTGCCTTGACTTTAGCTTCCTCTCTTAATTCATGTATCATTGTCAACTCTTGTTCACGCCTGATGCCATTTGAAGACCATTCATAGGAAATAGTGCGCAAAGATGGGTGCACAATTTCCATGGGTGTGACTGCTTCCATCCCGTACACCATTGCAAAAGGAGAACGACCAGTGGCTGTGCGAGGTGTTGTTCTATAGGCCCACAGTATTTCATCAAGGTACTCGGGCCAAGTGTTCTTACTTCCTTCGATCTTCTTTTTTAACCCTTCCAGGATAGTTCTGTTTGAGACCTCTGCTAAACCATTGGATTGAGGGTGGCAAACTGAGGATGTACATGATCTGATCCCGAGACCTTTACAAAAATCTTGGAAAGGTGTTCCCGAGAATTGAGTTCCATTGTCCGAGATGATTGTGTGAGGAAGGCCATATCTGTACACTATCTGATGTCGGACAAAATCAACAACCTTCTGAGAAGAGATGGTTGCCAAAGGTTTTGCTTCAATCCATTTTGTGAAGTATTCTACTGCCACCACCAAGAATTTCACATTTCCTTGACCTTGTGGGAAAGGCCCCAATAAATCTATCCCCCATACGTCGAAAGGCCATGGGCTGGCTATCGATTGCATGGCATGGGGTGGTTGCCGAGGTATACGGGAATGGAACTGGCACTTCTCGCATCTTCTTATGAATTCTTCTACGTCTCTCCTTAGAGTAGGCCAATAAAATCCAGCTCTTATTATTCTGTTGCTGAGTGACTTCATCCCTTGGTGACTTCCACATATTCCTTCATGTATCTCGCTCATGAGTTCATCTGCCTTGGTTCGTCCCACACATGTCAACCAAGGGATTTCGTATCCTTTCTTGAGTAGGTTTCCATCCATGATGGTGAATTCTAAGGCCCATCTCTTCACCTTTCTTGCAATTTTGTCATCTTCTGGCAATTTGTCGTGGCTAAGGAAATCCCACAGCAAAGTATACCATTCATCCCTGACTTCCGTCACGTATACTCCCAATTCCAACACATCAATACTCGGGGAAGGTATCTCTAGCATGACTATTGGTTTGTCTCTGTCCAAATCACTTTCTTTAGCCAACTTAGATAGTGCATCAGCTGTTTCATTTTGTGTTCTCGGGACATATTCAACTGAAGCCATCTCAAAGGTTGCGATGATTGCTTTTACCTTTTCCAAGTACAAGATAAGTTTTTCATTGGTTGTTGCATACTCGCCACTGATCTGGTTAACCACCAATTGTGAATCTGTGTGTATTTTTACTTTTTTGGCCCCAGTAGCTTCAGTAAGTCGCAGACCCGCTAACAATGCTTCATATTCAGCCACATTATTGGATACATTGAAGGTTAAATGTATCGCATAATGAAACTTTTCTCCTTTGGGTCCAATGATCTCAACTCCGACTCCGGAACCTCTTTCTGATGCAGCTCCATCAACATATACATTCCAAACTTCATCCTTGGAAGAGAGTTCTGAAGACCTCGCTGTACATTCCACCACGAAGTCAGCTAGAATTTGACTCTTGTATGCAGTTCTCGGGATGAATGTGACATCATACTCCGACAACTCAACTGCCCATTTTAATAGTCTTCCTGCCACATCGAGTTGTCCCAAAGCTCTTCTTAAAGGTAGTTCTGTGAGTACTTTGATTGGGTGAGCTTGAAAATAAGGTTTGAGTTTTCGTGAAGCTATCATGACCGCAAAAGCTGCCTTCTCTACAGGTGGATACCTGGTCTCTGCATCTCGGAGAACCCGAGATATGAAATACACTGGTTTTTATACGCCTTTCTCTTCTCTTACCAAGGCAGCGCTTACCGCGGTGTCAGATGCTGCTATGTAGAGATATAAAGTCTCCCCTTTCAGCGGTCGGCTGATGACTGGTGGTGTTGCCAAGTATTCCTTTATTTTGGCGAATGCTTGTTGGCACTCCTCGGACCACTGGAATCTCTTGTTTTTCTTGAAGGTTTGGAAAAAAGGTTGGCATATTTCGGCTGACCTCGAAATGAACCTTCCCAAAGCTGCTATGCGGCCTGTGAGTTCTTGAACATCTTTGATAGAACTCGGTGGTTCCATATCCATGATTGCTTGGCATTTACTCGGGTGCACTTCGATTCCCCTTTCCGACACTATGAAGCCTAAGAATTTTCCACTTGCCAAGCAGAAAAAACTTTTCTTCGGGTTGAGACGCATTCCAACTGCCTTCATCTTTGTAAACACTTTGTCGAGATGTTCTACATGCGCCTGACCCGAACAGCTTTTGATCACCATGTCATCAATGTATGCCTCCATGATGTTGTCCAATTCTTCTTTGAAAAGCTTGTTCACCATTCTTTGATACTCTGCACCTGCATTCTTCAAACCAAAAGGCATTACTTGATAACAGTACAAACCTTTCTCGGTGAGGAAACTGGTTTTCTCTTCGTCTTCAGGATGCATTTTTATCTGGTGATAACCAGCATTAGCATCAACAATGCTGAGATGTGTGAACCCAGCAGTTGAGTCCACCATTGCATCGATACTCGGGAGAGGGAATGGATCTTTCGGGCATGCTTTGTTGAGATCTGTGAAATCGATGCACATGCGCCATTTGTTATTGGGTTTTGGCACAACCACAGGATTCGCGAGCCATTCGGGACAAATTACTTCTCGGATGAACCCTGCTTCCAATAACTTTTTTACCTCATCTTCAATAATCTTTTTCCTGTCACTCCCAAATTTTCTTTTTCTCTGATGTACAGGTTTGTGATTTGGAAAAAGCTTGATGCGATGTTCTGCAATACTTCGGTGTATGCCAGGCATCTTTCCTCCTTCTTCCACGAACACATCAGCATTTCTCCTTAAACATGCTTTCACCAATTCTCGATCTTCAAGATTTAAAGTGGTCCCAATTTTGGTGATTATCCCCGGTCCTAATTCAACCTCTTCGACTTCTTCTACAGGTCCACCTGAACCAGGTGGCTTCGTCTTCTTTACTACAGCTTCCTTTTCTATTTGCGCTACATGGTTTCCCAAAGCTACTTGATAGCATTCCCTGGAAAGTTGCTGCTCTCCCCGAGAAACTCCGACTCCTTCTTTTGTAGGAAACTTGATCATCAGGTGTTTGGTCGAGGCAATTGCCCCGATGCTGTTGAGGGATTTTCTGCCCAATATTGCATTATAAGCGGAGGGAGCATTGACAACTATAAATTTTATCCTTGTTGAAACATCTCGGGGGGACTCTCCGAATACAACATCTAATTCAATGGTTCCCAATGGTATTACTCGGTCTCCTGCAAAGCCGACAAGTGGAGTGTGCATTGGGGTCAATGGGAATGTGGCTAGATTCAACTGCTTTAATGCATCAAAATATAATACATCTGCTGAACTTCCCGTATCCACTAGAATTCTTTTTACTCTTGTTCCATGAATCCTCAACATCAACACAATGGCATCATCATGAGGATATCTCACTCCTACACAATCTTCTGGGCCGAAAGAAATCTGTGACTCAACAAAAGATCCAGCAGCATGTAAATGGAATATTTCATACCGAGAGAGGGTACTTGTGTTCCTTGAGTTTGCATAATATGCTCTCCCCTTAACTGTGTCACCACCAGAAGCATCACCTCCTGCTATGTAAGCAATGATAGGTGAGGAATTTCGGTCTTCTTCTCGGTTATTGACTGGGTTGTTGTTCCGAGAATTTTGAACGGGTGCTCTATTAGGACGCGAGTCGTTCTTTTTCCAATTATTTGGCTTGAAAGGTCTTCTTGTAAATGACTCCCCCTCTTTGTTTTTCTCTAGGTATCTTTCTAGCAAATGAGTTTGCCTTATCAACCTTTCAATCTCATCTTTCAACTTCAAACAATCTCGGGTGTGATGTCCAGCACTTCTATGATAATGACAGAAGACACTTTTGTCTATTTGTTCGTCATCTTTTAAAGGTTGAGGTTTTTCCAGTTCTTTGCTGTCCCTAATTGCAAAAAACATCTCTTCCCTTGATGCATTGGTTATGTGATAATTTGTGTAAAAAGGGGTATAGTCTTCGCCAGTTCTCTTATAAGAGGAAAGTTTGTAAGTTGGCCCTTTGATCTGTCTGTTCTTTTTCTTATTTTTCGGGGACGGGCTCCTCCTCCTACGGGGTGAATAACTTCGATGACGATTTTGTTGACCATATCTCGGGCTGTTTTGATCTTGATATCTTCCCATATTTGCTGCATCTTCTTCTGCCCGAATGACCTGGTCAGCACATTCTCTGAACTCTTCAAGAGTTCGGCACCCTTTTTTTACCAACTCGTACCTCAGATTTCCACTCCTTAACCCTTGCATTTCTGCTGCCAACACCAACTTCTCATCAAAATCTGTTGTCACTTTATTTACTTCTGCTGAGAATCTGGCAAGGAATTCCCGAGAAGTTTCATATTGTTCTTGTTTCAGAGATAGGAGACTAGCACATCTGACAGCCGGGGGCCTGAGCCCTCCAAACCTCTTCAAGAACTTTCGCATCAGGTCGTTGTAATCTGAGATGGAACCTCTCGGAAGCTGTGCATACCAATCCCAAGCTGGACCGACTAGTCGGGTGGGAAATACAAGGCACATTACTCTCTCTGAGGCTCCATTCAATGCCATAGTCTCCCGAAAACTATAGGCAAAGGAATGTGCGTCTCCAGCTTTGTTACTGGGATACTTGTCTAGATATGGAAAGTCCTTCATATCGATTTTTCTCTTCCCTCTGTACAAATGTGCTGCTAGTGCTCCTGGGGGAGGCGACTGTGAGTTGTATGAATCCGGACCACTGTCCTCATTATTATTGCGATCTTTTCTTGAAAGAGGACGGCCCCGAGAAGAATCACTGTTCCCCTGTTTTTTCTTCAAGTGATTTTCTTGAATATTTTGCTGTGGTGTAAGTTCGACTGGGGGATTTGATGCATTTCTGGTTTGCGAAGGTGGCGGGGGTTGTGGAGCTGGAGGGTAACGCGGGAACTCCTGATACATGTGTGGTGAAATGTATTGGTATGGATGTGCGTGGAAATTTGTTGGATTGTGCTGATAATATTGTTGTTGCTGGTGAAAATTGTAGTTCTCGCGAGTCCATTGGTATAGGTTGCTGTATGATCCCTGCATTATATGAGGATTCCATGTATTTGCCTGATAATATCCCCACGAGTTGTAAGGATACTGGCCTGTCTGAGTGTGACCTAATGGTGTAGACTGAGGTATTGGTATCTGAGAAGTTGTAGCATTCGCTGTTGAGGCCCTGGGTTGTTGAATAGGCTGAGAAGATGGTTGGGCTACAGATTCAACGAATGGAGGTGTCGGAGTTGACGATGCTACACCGCTTGGTGGAACGGTGCTGGTGTTTGCTGCTTGATCTGCTGAAAGCACTTGTGTAGGATTGGATCTGGTTGTAGGTATCCCTGACAACTCTCCTACTTGTGTGATCGGAGGTGGATCTGATCCGGACGGATCAGGTATTCCAGAAACTCTGGGTTGTTGTACTAAACCTCCTTTCGCGAGCCTTGGATCTGGAGTTACTGGATCTCTACTCAAGGAGCTTGGAAATGCTTCCATTGTTGGCATTCCAAGTTGTGTGTGCAGAAGAGCCTGTGCAGATCGTGGATCTGACATGATCTGATCTACGTTGAGAGAATTTGTTAATGCTTCAATTCCTGGCATTCCAAGTTGTGAATGCTGAGTTACATGAGCTTTTGATGCTGAAACTGCGATTTGCGTGTTGCTTGTTGAATCCGTCATTGCAAATTCAAAATCAAGGTTTCGTGGATTGACCACGCCTCTAATCTCACTCATCAAGATTTGATGCTGAGAGTGATGAACACTGACGTTTTCTGATCTATCACTCTAGCCACGATTTTCAGGTGGGCGCCAGTTGATACGTCTAGCTTAGTAGAGAGATCAACAATGGTAGAGATTGAGATTTGAGAGAGATGAAAGTAGATCTTTATTGATGATAATCGGAGATTACAGTGAGTATTGTGTGTATCTTCCTAAAGTGAATGTCCAACCCACTATACAGTGTTCTACCCCTGCTATATATAGGTCTCGAATAGAGAACCGCCCTGCTGACGTCACCAGACAACGGTTATATCCACTTGTGCCACTTGCTTGTCCCGAGATGTCGGGGACCTTCGAACACCTCTCGATGGGGAGCTTTCCCTTCAATCCGAGAAGTTATTCGAGCCTTCTTGTTGACATCTCGGATCTGGACACTCTAATGGGCCCGCCTGGGTTGTTCAGCTCTAACCGTCTGGTCCCCTCCAGGGACTCTATGCACTTCGTATTTCCCGCTTCTTTTTGGTTTCCAGCCTAATTTCTGTGTTTCTTCGTCCGGCTCCTGGACCTTTCGCGGGCCGGGCCTTGTGCTTGGCCTTATTGTTAACTTAATCCGGATTGGGCCTTTTGGGCCATATCCTATCAATAATTATTGTGTTATTGATAGTCGAAAATAGTATACTCAGATCATTCGTGCTTGAAGTCCAATATCAGAAGATGTTGTACTTAATGCTTATAAGTTCAATTTTTTTTTTTTTCAATTTCACAGTTGTTTAAGATATTGTTATTCGAATAGAAAGACCTAGTTGAATATAAAATTATCTCATAAAATGAAGAGCCCGAGCTGTTCATTTCCTCATAATTTTCTTAAGCTGTTAAGTTTTAATATTTAATTACGATCTTTACTACAAATAAGGACCAAAAAAAAAAAAAAGAACTTCAGAGGTCTGTACAAAGAATATATACTACCAACTAAAATCCGTATGATAACGACATGGATCATGTAGTTATCGGATCCGGATATATTGGTGAAATTGTCGGATTTCGGAAACATCAAATTTGGATTTCAGAAAAAGCAACTGGGTCGGGTCTCATGGCTTCGTCTAGCTCCATAATCTTCCGGATATAATCGTTTTCACCCCCAATTTTACATAATCACAATCAGATCCCTGACCAACAATTCACAGCTATTTCTCTCCGCAGAAAGAAATGTCTTACGGAGGTTTTGAGGTCCACCAAAAGTAGAATTCCTTCTCCGAGTTTTTACCCCTCCTTTATTAGAAGGAAAATTGAAAAAAGAAACAGCTGATCCGCAACTCTCTCCAACTGCGCAGTAAATGCCTGGCGCTAGTTCGTTAAATCTCACTCGTTGAAATCCCATCGTATGTGATTTTTCTTATTAATTAATTAGTTTTCTAGGTCTTCTTTGTTCCTAGTATATCTGTTTAGTAATCGCTTTGATTGATTTAATGGAACAATGGGTTTTTTAAAGATTACTATGAATGTGTTGATTTCCTGACGAAATTGATGCCACCGTTGCTATATGCTTTTCACAATTGTGATTGTTGCAATACTCAATTGATCCACTGATTGTATGGTCAGAAGGTGGTATTGGCCAGTAGTAATGTTAAAATTCTCTGCGTTCACTGTTTAATTGAAAGAGTTAATTGTTGTCTCATCTATCCAATGACCTCAAGTTTGCCAAATTGGACACAATTTGACTTGGGCATGTTACAATTTGTCAAAATGAGGCTTGTTTTAGGTATATCAGTATTTTGCCAGATGGTCTCGTCTGTAACCACCACTTCTACCATCTAGTATTCTGGAATTCATTATTCTCGTGTGCTGAACTATATGGATTTTTGAGTTATTTTGGTGTAAATGTAGATTTCTCTTCATTGTCATGTCTACCATTGAGGGAGACCATCCACCTGGCTATGAAAGTGTATCAAACAAGAAACCAAAGAGGAAATCTGAAGTGTGGCTGCATTTCGACGACTCCCCAGATGGCGAGAGAGCTATCTGTAAGTATTGCAGTAAAAGTTTCTGCGCAAAGAAGAATATGGGGACATCCATCTGAAACGGCACATTGGGATATGCAAAAAGTTTCAGAGGAAGCCACAAACCGAACTCCAATAATAGATTGGGAGGAGGTTAGATTTTCCTGTAATACATATCAATTTTCTTATTTGAAAGGGAGCTGTTTTTATCAGCTATTTTTATGTGTTCAGGTTGAGAAAATTGCATATTTTATCATATCCTTTAAATGAGAGATAATGCATCGACTAGATTCAGCTTCATTTTTCCTTCGGGTACAGAAACTAAAATGGCTTATAGGTTGATTGGTTCAGACCTGTTGATCAGTCGAGATATGTTAACTTGTAAGAAGCTGAAAGCAACCGTTCTTAGTTTGGAGTCTGTTCTTAGTTTTGAGTCCCTTGTATTTGAATGTACATCTATAACCTTAGCTCAGTCATTTTTATATTTGCTAGTTCATATATTAAGATGCTCATCTGGTCTGCTTCACTGCAGGATTTAGTGTGTAATATAGGGGAAGACTCAGAATCTGGTGAGAGAAGTGTATCTAACATGGGACAGAAGAGGAGATCTGAAGTGTGGGACCATTTCCAGAAGACTCCTGATTGTCAGAGTGCTATCTGTGAACATTGCGGTAAAATCCTTAGTTCAACAAAATATTCAGGTACAAGCCATCTGAAACGCCACCTTGAAAAATGTGAGAAGCGTTCAATGGGAGGCATGAACCAACCTGTCAGAGTAGCTTATAGTGAAGAGGATATAAATTTTGGTTTGAACCAGGAAGAACGTGAGGGTTGCTCAATGGGAAACATAATTCAACCTCTTAGAGTAGCTTATAATGGAGAGGAAAGAGATTTTGGTTTGAACCAGCAAAACCATGAGCTTCAACCTCTTGTGAAAACGGCAATTATGGCTAAAATCCCATTGCTTTCTTCAGATGATAGAAAGATTTGGTGTAGTTTTCTGTGGCCTGTGAACTTTGAGACCGAAGTTTGTGGTTATTATCAGAATGAAAAAATGAAGCTGGCTGTTCAACTGAAGCATTTAACTTCTCGAGTTAATTTTACCTGTGAAACTACAGGGGAGGTCAAAGGATACTGCTCCATAACTACATTTTTTATTGATGACGACTTTAACTTGATAAAAAAGTTGATTGGTTTTAAGAAGTTAAACAATTCTGGTGTAGTGGCTGGTATAGAAAGTTGCATATCTGACTGGAAACTTGAGGATAAAATATTCACATTTACACTGGCTCCGGGTTTAGATCAATCAGATGTGATTGATAGCTTGAAAGCAAAATACTCTTCTAACATGTTGTTTGATGGCCAGTACATCCATGTACCTTGTTGTAGAACAATGGTGGTTGATTTTATTGATCGTCACATCTACTCCTTTGTTCTCAAGGAAGCTCGAAAAATTAGAGAATTTTTTGAAACTCTGACGAGCATTCCTAGTCGAATGAGCATCTTTAATAAACTTTCAGTGGAGATGGGATTTCCTTCTTTAAATGAAAGTTGGTTAGAGAAGTATGCTGAAGACCTGGACTCGGTAGTTATAATGCTGAAAGATGTGATCTTATATAAAGATGTTTTCAGTCGATATGTGCTTACAGAAATAGGTCAATGGCATTTTAATCAGGAAAATCCCTGTTGTATAAATTGGAAACGAGTGGAACTGGCAATTCAACTAATCGTTCCTATAAGAGACACAGTGAATGGGTGGTCCAATTGTCTGTACCCCACAACAAATTTGTATTTTCAGAGTCTTTTGGAAATTGGAGCCATTATATCGAGTTTAGAGAAAGAAATTAGTGAAATTGAAGTTGTGCATGAAAGTGAAACTGCAGAAAATTATGTTTTGCTTTTGAGAGATGCAATTGTAAATCAGCTGAGCACTTGCAATGTGATCCTTTTCATTGCTTGTGTATTGGATCCTCGATTCAAGTTGGTTTTCTTGGAATATTGCTTTGAGAAAATTTTTGAATCAAACCAAGTCAAAGTTAAAATCTACAGGATTCGTGAATGCCTAAGAATGTTCTTTGATGAATATGCACAAAAGGAAGCTGATAAATCATTTTGTCTCCCTAAAGAAACTACCAGTATTAAGCAAGAAGATCCTTCTACTAATTCTACTCTCATGTGTCACACAACAATCATCAAAGAATTCTCTCTGTACAAGAAGCAGGTTAAAAAGACCACAACACAATCTGAACTGGATGAGTATCTAACTGAAGATGTGGTTGATGTGGGAGATGCGAACTTTGACTTATTGGGTTGGTGGAAAAAAAATAGATTGCGCTATCCTGTACTAGCTAGGATTGCACGTGACATACTTGCAATACCGAACTTTCCTTCAAGATCAAGTGCTGAACAAGAAACAGACCCTAGGCTGGTGGATGCTGTGATGTGCTCAAAGGCCTGGATGTTCTCTGGTATATAAAGGTACAGGCATAGAACCAATATATATCATCTTTCAGCATTGTACAATCATGTTTGTCATTTTTGTAATGTTTTTCTTAATTTTTTGTTCCAGAGTCAAAAGAGTGGATGAACCATCTTTTTGCTGAATGGACACCAGTGGCATGAAAACTTCAGAAAGGTTGAGGTGCGGGGAATCAAGAAACAATGTTATATCATATTTTATGATGTCTACCGCAGTGCCAGTCCAGCAATATTTTGTAATGCAATCTGTAATGAAGTATTTATGGCTATATAATTGTAGTCAAGAGTTCAACATTCGTTGTCGTTATTTTTTGTGTGTACCAGCCTCTTGTAAATTTTTTTTGAATTCTGAGTTCTTTGATTATTTCGTCGTAAATGATTGTGAACAGCAGATTTGTACCATTTTTTAGTTATTTGAAGCAAGGGGAAATAAATTTAGTGCATTGAAATGGAAGTTATACTTTTTTTAATCAATTTATAGATACATCAAAATATATTTAAGACAAATGTTGCTCAGAAAAATTAACAAATTATATAACTTCGGCTTAGTTATACATATATGGGTTACCATACACGATAGTTAAATAAACATATGTCATAAATAAATCTCTGAGATTTTAGATTCACAATAAATCTGATAGATTGCAGAAATATTAAACTACTATATTTTATCTAGATTATGATATTCTGTAACAATATTTTATGGTTATATATATGCAAATAATATTTTTAGTTAATTTGTGATGACATTAAAATTGACAGTAATGATGATTTATGGATAATCATATTAGTTTCTATATATTATAATCGGTTTGTTAGTGTGTTAAATCGATATACTTGTTCTTATGACAAATAAATAGTATAGATGTTGAAGCCTTGAAGGTACAACCAATATGGTACAAATAAATAACATAAAACACTAATATCAACACGTTGACCGTACGTACGTACCGTATACGGTACCAGTATCCGGTTCGTATCTGGTACGTATACGGTACGTACCCGGTTCGTATCTGGTACGGGTACAGTTGATGTTTCCGCGTACGGGGTAACATAGTTTGCGCTTTAACTGTTAGCTGTTGCCAACTTGCCATCGACCCGCTACAAAAATTATTGTACCTTTCTAACACATCGGGCAGTTCGAAACGCTTCTCTCTCGTTTCTCCATCGTTCGTTCGCGCTCTCGTTCCTTCCTCTCTCTCTCTCTCTCTCTCTCTCTTCCAACCAACATTCAAATATTTTTAAGGGGAATTAAATAGGTGGTGTTTATTATATTTCGAGTTTGGAGAAAAGGAAATAAAAGCAATGGCGATGCAAACGGGAGTTACCATCTCAAAAATTGTTCTGTTAGGTGCCGCGGGTAATGTTTCAATTTAGAATTTCAAACTACTTTGCACTGGTAAGGATTTAATAAGTAAATGAACTATTGAACTCTTTTGAATTTGACCATCTCATGTACCAATCAATCAGCAAACGGTAAACTAACTGGCTAATGCATCAAGGTTATGTCCATGAGCATTGGTACAGATAACGGATTAAAAGTGAAATATTATGTTCATTTTTGTACCTGATGTCTTTTATATCCAATTATGTATAGACCAATTAGAGAGGTAGGTTATTTTTGTGATTTAGGAGCCATTATACTGGCCAAAAATTTCACTCAGGCATTTTGTCTAACACTTTGTAAGTTTGTATACACATACATAAGCACGCGCACACACAACATATCATAATTCCATTACATTTTGGGAAGACTCATATGCTCCATATCAAATACAGCAAAATAATTTCACTCTCTAATGCATTCCGTTATTATTTGTGTAATTAGGTTCAATTCTCCTTCTAAATGAGAAACTTTCTGATATATTGGGGGAGCTTCAGGTAAATTAAAGAATCACAAGACAATCTTTTGCTTAAAATAAATGTTTGACTAAGTATTATGCAGGTAGATTTCATATGTTTTCCACTTTTAGGGAATTGTGAAGGGATTTGAGAGGTCAAAAGAAAATGGTGTTACTGACACTGATTTAAGTGATGCTCTTGCTTCTCAGGTTCATTTTTGTTTACAAAAATGCTTTTAGTTTGTCCCATGAAACATTCAATATGCCCTTCCTAGGTCTGAAAGCCAAACAAAAACATATTTAAGTAACATACATTGCTCCATTTAAGTTTAATATTGGAATATTAGGATATTCATATTTTATACTGTAGGAGTTATAAATTATGATTGATTATTCATAATTGAAAAATTTAATACATTCTGTCCTTTTTCTTACTATCTTTCCAGGTAAGGAGATTGGCTACAGAGGTACGTCAGCTTGCCTCATCACATCCTGTTATTTTAAATGGAAATCCCAACCAAACAGGTGAAACATATTTAATAAAATATATCTAAATAATATCAATATATTTTTCTTTTTAACCTAGGTGTTCCACTGCATAAAAATTTCTTCGTTACCTACCCTGATCACTTTTCCTTCATTTTCCTTCTTTTTGTAACAGGGGTTATATCATTTGTGGTTCCAGCTGCTGCAATTGGTGCATTAAGCTATGGATACTTGCGGCTGAAAGTAATTCATGCTGTTTCTCTTGATTTTTGTAATAGATTTGTTATTTGTCTGCTGACAGATTGTAAAACTTTTTCTGAAACTCTGGTCTATATATCTTAAAGTCTTAATAATGACCTTGATCTTCCTTTGGTCAAAAATAAAAATAGGGAATTTCAATTTCTGATCTGATGTATGTGACAAAGAGAAATATGGCAAATGCTGTGGCAAGTATGAGCAAACATTTTGAACAAGTCTCAGCTGCTCTTGCTGTAAGTTCAGATTTTGCATCTGACTCCACTTTTTATAGTTATTATTTTTTCCTAATTCAATTATCAGAAAATTTGTGCTTTTTTAGGCAACAAAGAAGCATCTAACACAGAGAATAGAAAATTTAGACGGTAAACTTGATGAACAAAAGGAGATTTCTAATGTGATAAGACAGGAGGTACAAATTTTTTTTATCCTGCTCTTTTATGAATCAGGTTTATGCACTAATCATAGAGTAAGCAATTCATATAATCCTATATATAATTCTATCGTACCCATTAGGAACCAGCTGCATAATACAAAAAGGATCATCTTGGTTTCAATCACACTATCTTACTGAATGTTCTTGTATGCTCTTCCTTTGTTTAGTTTATATTCTTATTTTTGTTTTCTCCTTGAGTATATTAGGTTGGTGATGCGAATAAACTGATAGAGAATTTGAGTATGAACTTGAACTCAATTCAACAGTTAGTTTCGAATATGGTGAGTCTAAAAAGTGAAGCAAACATATAAATATTTCTATTAGAATCAGATGTACGGTATACATAATAATAATGATTAATTATATTTCTGCTTTCTTCTTATAGGATGATAAGGTCAATTCTATGGTAGACAAACAGGTAAACATTTTCCAGTATTTTCTTAGAATGATATAATACCCACTCAAGTGTAATGTACCAGTCAGTCTGGGTTCAACACTGACAAATCTTGTTTTAGCTTTGGATGCCGCCTTTGTTTTGAAGGTTACTGTATTATAGTTTAGGACAGTATGCTTTATGATTACATCTAGATTTCTTATTCATGTTGTCTATTTGACTTTTGTTTCTAACAATATCTCATTTTTTCGCTGATGACATTTTTGACTTAATTTCTTCCCCAAGAGTCTTGCACTGACTGGTGTGATACACCTGTGCCAATTTGTGGGGCGAAAAGGTGGAAAATTTCCTGATTCTTTGCAGGCAAACATTCCATTTTCCTCATTATTTTGTGAAATTTACAAAACATTCTGTTAAAATGTTGCCATGAGTTGATTTGGTTAAGCAAATGTAACAAATGTGCAACACATGGTTAAGCACTGTTATGTCATGACATGCGATATAACTTTAATTTTTCATGATTATTTGGATGAGCTATTTTGAATTCTGTTAGTTTTGATTAATGAAATTGCTGGCATGGAAATCGCCACCTAGCCTTCAAAAAAAAAAAAAAAAAAAAAAAAAAAAACAAATGTGCAACACATGGTTTTGTTTTTCTTTTATAAGCATGATTGACTTAGAAAATCCTTGATTCTTCTGTACCGAAATAAAAGAGCAGAATTTAATACCCAATATTTTATCTGAATTCCACTATGTATGGTTCTTAATAACTTATTTTAGTTTGAGGGACTCTGATTATTCAGATAAATAAAGCTAAGGGTGAATCTGGAACGAAACTCAAGGGTAGCAATAAATTTCAGAAACTTACTCATTTATATTATCGCTTGTTCATAAATTATAAGTGTTCTTGTATGTTTGTTCTTCTATTAAGGATGTTTCACCGAAGCATGCTGTTCTTGGGAAGAGATTTCTTGACCACCTGGATACTGGTTGTTTAAAGGTTGTTGTTTTATTTCTTTTGCGAAGAAAATATAAAAAAAAATGATTTTAATAAAACATATTTAAGGAAAAACATGTTCTGATTTTCTGTTTCTATTTCAGGGGCTGCAACACATTGTTGACGAAACAGAGAACTTCAATTTAGCCATAGCATCAGGATGCTCTTCTCCTAGGTGAATTTCCTAATTTGTTTACTTCTATCTATTCCCGTTGTTCTTATTCTACCCACTTCCAAACATCCCCAATTTATGAAAAGACTTTTCAACCCTGAAAAGTTTAGTAATCCTGCCTACTCTCAACCCCCTAATATTTATGTTTTGACCAGAAAAAGCAAGTAAATGAAATTCTACCAGGTTCAGGTAATTGGGATTTACATGTTTGATGACAGAAAATACTAGCATTTCATTAACTTGTTTTTCTAGCTTAGATTTGTGGCTATAATTACTCGAACCTGATAGCATTTAGCTTAGATTTTGTGGCTATGATTACTTTAATAGTTCAATTTAACTTCCCTGTAAACTTAAATGAAAAAAAAAATGAAAGACAGCGTGGGCAAGTTAAAATATTTTCATAATTTGGATGGATAGTTGAGAATATTTTAGGTTTGCAATGGTAGAAATAGTGTTATGAATAGCAAATGTGTAATTTGAGATTTCAAAGTTTATTACATTCATGATTTTCAATTGTTGAATGAGTATGAGTGTGGGAATTTTGCAGAACAACATCCATCTAGTTTCAATAATTGGAAGAGAGACTACATAGATGGAATGTTTAGACAAGGTAAAAAGCAATAAGAAAGATGATTTCCTATGAAAAATTCTAGTGGAGGGGATAATTTGGACCCCATTTTGCCTTAATTGCATAAGTACTCGTTTTTCTATCCCTCAATTTTTTTTTTCCCTGTATTGCAATAGACATAGATGGAGATGGTCATCTATTTCTGTAAAGCAATATAGAGCAGTGACAACTGACGTTAATACTTATTATTCATTAAGAGGTGGTTAACTCTTGATGCTTTTTTTTTTTTTTTTCGGTTTGCTCTTTTTACCTTGGACTATAGAAATGTTGAATTTTGAACTTGCCATACAGTATTTTAACTGAGCAACATGTTTATCACACTTGTGCTATTGTACGTCTCTAGCGTCCTGTTTAATATGGGTCAAGAAAAAAAGTTTTTGAGTTGCTCATCTTCCTCTTGTTCTCATTATATACTTATATTTCTAATACTGATTCAATTAATAAACTATCAATTCTTGACTTTAAAGTAAACTTTGGGTAGTCAAAGGAAGACATGAGTATCTGTATTTCCTTTGTACCAGGTTTTATACAATCTCCACAACTTTTTTGTTCCTAACTAACTTGAAAAATTGGAAACAGCAACGATCTATTTCAATGGGCCTAATTAAAGAAGCCCAGACTGGCCCAGCTTAAACCCTGGCTTCTTCTTCTCCTCTTCTTTCACTGCACCGCTTCTGAGAAAACACGAAAACAATGGCGCTCTCAGTCTCACTCTCCCTCGCTTGCGGTGGAGTGAACTCGAAACCCTCCTCTCTCGTCAGGAATAGAGTTTTACCGTCTCCTAAAACCCTAACCCTAATCCCAACTACTCAAAACGGCACAAACTTGAGAAATAGGAGGATGTCCGTACAGGCGCGTCAGTCGCAGTCCGACTACTACGAGACGCAGTTCTCATCACAGCCACAACTACAAGACAGTGCTTTTTCTTCATTTGGAGGTTATTAATGCCTTTTCATTTTCTTATTTACTAATCCCCATTTGTTTTCAGTCAGAGTATAAAACCCACCTCCAGTGTGGATATTTTCTTTCATGTTATGCATAGAACCACAAATCAGAAGTTGGGTTGTACCTATATATATGTGTATAATGTTTTTCTAAATGTGTGAAGTGAAAATAATTATAACTACAAATGACATACTACCTTATGGGTAATGTTTTTATATTGTACCTTCTTAGTATCTGGAATTTGCCATGTTAATTTGGTAGTGGACTATTTGTAAATACTTGTTGGAGTTATCGAAATTTCCAATGGAAAAAGAGAGAATCAGATGTTGGTATGTTGCAATGTGGTGATGTGAATTTACATATTGTAAGGGTAAACTTGTAAAATATCCTAATTGTTATTGTTCTTTGGTTTTCAGCTCAATCAACAAAGGTTTTTGTGAGCCACTCTATCTATAAAGGAAAGGGGGCATTAACGGTCTCTCCTAAAGCTCCTGAGTTCAGCCGTATAGATGTTCTTTTCTCTCTTTTACTCTTTCCATCTCTTTACTTTTTATGTGTTTTATTTCTTTGTTTTTCTCTATTTTCAAATATAATGTACCTTTTAATTTTGTTGCTACAGTCAGGTGCTTATAGGGTTTCAAAGGAGGGATGTATATTTCTTGAATTTGCCCCTGGAATTGGAAACCGCCAGTTTGACTGGAACCGAAAGCAGGTTTATTTTCCATTATCCATATAATATGTTTAAAAAGAAAAAAAAATCATCAGTTTATTCTCATGAACTGAACTTATTAGCTGCTTATGTTTCAAGATGCACTGGTCAGGCACCACTTAAAAGAAAGGAAAGAAGTGGAATCTCACTTCTATTTCTATATATAAATTTCTGACATTCTTTTTTTATGCGTAGATATTTACATTATCTGTGGTGGAAATAGGAACTTTAATAAGTCTTGGTCCAAAGGATTCTTGTGAGTTTTTCCATGATCCCTTCCTGGGAAAGAGGTAATAGATATTTTTTCTTCTCATTTCAGTTTATTTACTTGTTTTTGTTTATTAAATCTTATCTTTGCTATTATGTCATTCCTAAGTTACATGACCTTTCCCTGCTTTTGAAGGCTTTATTTTTTATTAAAAATTTCTCTAAAATATATTTTTTTTTTTTTTGGGGGGGGGGGGGGGGGCTATCTTTTTAAACAGTGAAGAAGGTCAAGTTCGTAAATTATTCAAGGCTGAGCCTCTTCCAGATGGTTCTGGGCACTTCTTTAATCTGAGTATGTCTTTACAGATAGTTTCGATGCTCACACAAACACACACCTGGGCACACACCAAATAAAGTGTGACCTGACTGGTCCAGAATAGAGATACTACAACCTGACTGACAAGCAGTCAATCTGAGTTGATCGCAGTCTGTACAGAACCTGGTCCAAGCTGAGAGTTATTTTTGATCTGAGACAAATATGTTGATGTTGTGTTAATGTAGATGTTGTGATTGGGTATGTTGGTTTTGTAGTTTCTACTTGGAGTTGTGCATAATTTGCATTGGCTCACTGTAGAATTATCTGCATCTGAGATTTCAGTTTTCTTTCACAAAAGGAACTACACTAATAACTGATCTGAACAGCCCCTTTCCAAAATCATCTTTTATACATTGCATGCAGCTGTTACATTTTGAGATTTCTAGACTTTTTTTGAAGGTCAGGTATTTTATCTCCATTTTTATTTCTATGTAGGTGTTACCAATCGACTAACAAACGTGGAGGAGAGCATTTATATCCCTATTACAAAGGGTGAATTTGCTGTCCTGCGATCCACTTTTGATGTATTGATATAATTTCCTCTTTTTGTTTTCTTAATTTCTAGTTTTTTTAAGTAAATTTACACATTGGTCCTTTAAATTACTTCCCAGTTTCCCAAATTTAATGTCAATTGCCCAAACTTTTTAACTAGGTTTCTACTTATAATATATTTCAGTTGAAAAGTAGATGCAAAATTTAGTTTGCGCTGACATGGAATGAAATCTTTTTTAATTTGTTGGAAAGTATTATGCAAAAATTACTCACTAATGAATATTAACCAGAATACTTGAAGTTTTAAGCCTGAAAATAAGATCCTCCACCTCCCTTCAGTTGGATAGAAAAGTCACTAACTTGTGGATTTTAGTTGTTTATATACCCTTTGTTCCCAATAGCTAAATTTTTACTCATGGATTGATTATATTTGTTTTGGGTGCAGTTTCTTATACCATACCTGCTTGGTTGGAATACTTTCGTAAACTCTATTGGACCTGAGGATTTAGGCCGATCGAATAATTTCAGATCTCCTGAATTGGAGTGGGACAGGTAATGGAAAGTTATTGATAAAACAAATCGAGAGCTCATTATACAATGTACCGATGTTTCTAGCATGGAGTTGGAGCATCTGACTGGGAAGATAATCATGTATCTTCTTTTCTTTCTTTTTTTTAGGTGATGGGTAGGAAATGGATGTTAGAACAGTAGTTAGATTATTTATTGTTAGTTCAGTAGGTCGACTGGTCGAGTAGGAAGGTTTTGTATGTATGTGTTGTTGTTAGCAATACTGCTAGTACTCCTCTCGGTCAGTAACTGAGAATTATGAATCTGATTTAGCCTGATCTATGCAGAACGAGGTCTTTATTGTTTGGTGTCTTCATTGCCTTTATGAAATTGCTTGTTTGAATTTAACTTCGAGGCTCGGTCGAGGTTCAGATTCTTACCCGTATTTTCTGGAACTGCTTTTGGTTTACGTTGTGACAAAGGGATACGTTTTTATAATGCGTACATATGATAACTCATCAAGGTATCAAGAAGTTTATACAATATTCATCAGTACATTTTGACGTCACTGACCGACGTCTGATGGTATGCCTCCATGCAATATTCTATAAAAATCTCTCCTGGAGAGTGATTTCTCTTTTTTTCAAAACCCTGGAAAGTGATAATTTAGTTTTCCTAGCACAATAATTATTGCATGCCTGTCTTCTCTCCCAAAGGAAAAAAAAAAAAAAAGTGTACATTAACTGTCTGCTCTCAGTTGGGAAATGAGGCTATTTGGGCCTTGGCCCAATAACTTCTTCCAAAGCAACAGTTAATTTTGAGTGTTGGTGCGTGTAGTAATCGCCAGTCGCCCAGATCAAGCTCTTCCAATCTGAGCCGTTGAATATAATCTCAACCCAATATATGCCATCGTCTATCTAGGGTTTCGTTGAGGATCAGATCTTTTCTTCCTCTCTCAGTCCGTTTCGCTGTCCTGAAATTTGAACATATTAATGCTTGATACTCCCTTCAACTTCCTTATGAACAGTACCATTTTTTTTTTTTTGGTTTCAATTTCCGGGTGAATTACAGTGTAAAGTCAGCGACATTTCGATTTTCTCTTCCAGCGACACTGCCTTTTCCTTTTCCTAGCCACAATGCTTTTTGGATTACATGGATTGGATTACATGCAAGGTCAACGACTATGGGTGGTTTTCCTTTTTTTTTTATTTTGGCTGGACTTGCTATTTGATGGAATAGGTTTAAAAGTCGGAAGAAGACGGAAGAACCAAGTTGAGAAGAAAAGAATGTATAAAATAATAAGTTTTCCCAACAAAAGTTTTTGTCCTTCAAGGCTTCAACGGTCAAAGCATATTAATATTCATTGTCACTATTATTAAAATAATATTTCCTTTGAAACCGTGTATGAGGGAAGAAAGCAATTGATTAAAATAAAATTTTCTTTGGTGGGTCCACTGTGTATTCATCCCACTTTTTTTTCTTTCATCACGTCCCACTTTTTTTTTCTTTTTTTTAATGAAATCATCATATTATATAACAATATTATTATAACAGTATATTATTATAATAATTGTTATAATATTTTTTATTTTTATTATTTATTTATTATTCAGATTATTAATATCAAATAATAATAACTATGTAACAAATATTATATCACATTATTATAACATTATATTTTTATAATAATTATTATAATATTTTTATTTTTATTATTTATTTATTATTCAGATTATTAACAGTAAATAATAATAATTATGTTATAATATTATATCACATTATATAACAATATTATTATTATATTATTACATTTGAACATATTATTGCGGGATACCCCCTTTCCTTTCCTTATGAACAGTAGCATTTTTTTTTTCGGTTTGGATTTTTGGATGAATTTACGTGCAATAGTCAACTAATTCTTATCTGCTTCTTCCATGGACTTGCATGGGTTGAATTGCAGTGAAGGTCAATGACTGTAGGTCGGTTTGTTTTTTTTTTTTTTTTTTTGCCTGGACTTGCTATGTAGTGGAATTTGTGCACCGTTTTGTACTTGTCCCTATTTTCTTTTTGTTGTGCACATTTGATTCGCACTATTCAATTGTGCTCCGGGTTTTTTGTGCACCGAGTATTTTTTTCCTCCTCCTTCCTTCGTTATATCTTCTTCTTCCTTCTTTCTCCGCTTTTTCTCTCTTCCTCCGCTCTTTCTCTCTCACCCTCTCTCGCGGAACTAAGCACCCGTCTCCGCCTCCTTTTTCCCCACTCAACTCGACAACAGATCCCGTCGCCTCCTTCTTTCTCGCCAGTGCAGAGAGCTCTAAAGTTCTCGGCGGTTTTTGGGAAGCTCGTCAGGGAACAGCGTTCCGACCCTCCCTCGCCCTCTGCTCTGCCACGCACCGCCGCCGTTACTCCAGCAGTGTTGCCGCGTTGGGACCTCCAACAAATGCACCCTCCTCTTTCATCTCCAATCTGTGCTCTCTCTACCCATTGCTTGGTTTGTCTTTCTATCTTCCCTCTTCTCCGTCGTCGGCGCCTCGATACCACTTTGTTGGGGCTCGCTTGGCAACACTGCTCGCCTCCCATCCTTCCTTCCCCCACCGCTCCACCCCTCTTGTACCAACCTCTCCCTCACCGCTCCATCCCTCTTAAACAAAAACAAGAATAAGAGCGGCCGACCTAAAGGGGCTGGAGGGAGAGATAGGGGATGTCGCCATCTCACACTCCTCGGTTAGTCGCTGCTGATGGCAATGGGAAAACCACCGGATAGCAAGACAAGGACAAAGAGGTTAATATTCACAAGTGGTATTGCGGTGCAGTCGTGCGGGTAAGGTGTTCGATGAAATTACTTGGTCACTAAGTGATTCTGATTGTAATTGATATTTAGGTTTTTATGTTTTGCTTGAGTTTGTGCAGGCCCTCGAGTACAGAATAGCAGAGATTGGCAACTCCATTCGGTTATTTCTTGCAATAGGTCGAGGAGAGAGATTGTTGTCGCTGAAAAGAACGTCATTAACAAGCATATTGATAGAGCTTTTTATTTGATAAGGTAAAAGTTGCTTACAACCTTCAATTTGGTTATAATTGATTGGTGTCTTTTAAATTATGTCTTCCTTATTTGAGTTATGCTGACAAATAATTTGAGATTTGATCCATTTCAATTGATTTGGACAATTCGAATGATAAAGGCTGATTTATTTATTTTGGTAGGTTAAGTTTGGCAAAAGTCATGGTTCTCTAAATGGTGTTCACGATATAAAAAAAGAAATTTCTGATTCTACTTGAGAGAGTACTTTTGCATAGAGTTGAGGGTTTAGGAGGTAGTCTCTACAAGGGTTTAAAGTATAGGCCTGACATAGGTATAGTTCAAGTTACAGCAAACCTAAATCACCAAATTGCATCAAGTTTTTGCACCAAGTTCAGGTCCAGATGAACAAAAAATTGTTGCTGTGAAGTGACCTCACTTTCTATTATCCAGATTGTTGTTGGACATACAGGTAAATTGATCTGGGGTTTGGTTATATACTGATAACAAATTGGTTTAACAATCATAACATCTGTCTCATCATTTAGAAAAATATAATGGGAACAAAAATTAAAATTTGGGATATGTTCTTTTGTGACTAGGGTAGGTTAGCTGGGATCGATTTGGTACAATTTGCAATTTGATAGATCAGCCATTCATTAATTTAAAAATTAATGGTTTACTCTTATGGACATTGATTGGTACCCATACATTTTCAAATTGCATTAGATTTTATATGTGGTCTAAAACTGTGATGTGAATACATGAATTTTAATTTTCAAATTGCATTAGATTTTATATGTGGTCTAAATTTGTGATACTAATACATGCATTTTAATTTTAAATTTTTTTATTAATCTTGACGTTAGCATGGCTCATGGACAAAAACGGTCTTGCTTTAGGGCTGCTAGGCGGTGATGCATCAAACAGACAACAGTAGCTGATGCAGTGGGCGACGGGCTAATGACCTGATAAGGCTAAAATAGAATTCATTTTTTTTCTGCGGCAAAGTAAGAATATTTCAACTGGGGAAAACCAATTTTCAGAAATCAACATCTTTTGAAACCCGTATGCATCTTTTCTCTCTTTTCTTTATAGCTTTTGTCTGAATTTTTCTTCAGCTTGTAATTTGTTGTGTTTTTTAAATTAGGCAGTATGTCTCTAGCAGAGGTCATGTAAGTGCTAGAAAGCATCCGCCGAGGCAATAAGGAATTAATTACGTAATTGAGCTACTAAGTATAAATTTGGTAACTTTCGTGATTTGAAAAATAAATAGTAATCATAATATGTACTGATAAATATGTCTCTAAAAGCAAGCCTTTCTTTAAATAATGCCCATCCTTTGTTGATTTTAGAAACAAAGCTAGAGGACTACTGGCCATCAATATTAGCTCATCTTTTGCTTGATTGAAAGTGACGCTAAGATTACTAATAGTACCAAAAAAGCATACTTCTATACAATACTCGGCGATTTATGGACTATAAAGCATGATGCCTCCAAAATTCTTATTTTTAATAATCTCATAATTTTTGATTGACTTTCTGATTGACTGTTTATATATTTGTATGTCTGGTGCAGAGTAACAATAGAGAATATGAGTGCAATGAGATAGGCAACCATGCTTCTTTTTTAAGTACAACTGCTGATTTCAATGGAAGTATGCTATTATGTTGATTTTCCTACTGCTATTGCTGCTGGTCTATGGTGCTACTGCTACAAGCAACACAAAATACACTATTTTACATCAAGTAGGTGTATCAGCACTCTCTTTTAACAAATTCTCTTGTAAAGATAAGTTCATACCAGTATAGCATCACTGAATGAGTTTCTAATTGACTTTGTTTTTTTTTTTTTCAATATTTTGGTTACTTTGGAACTTTCGAGAGGTGCACTGCTTTGCCCTGACAACTATCTTATATCTCATGGTCCAATCTTTTTTTGCTCTCTTTAAAATTTATATTACAATTTCTGATATGAGAAAATTAGCTCTGGAATCTTGTAATAGGATTTCCATTTTGTGGGAAGTGATAAACATTTTTATTTTACTAAAGTGGTAAGTGGAGTTGATTTATCATATGAGCAAAGAGGCTAGGAAAGGCTTATTGATCATCCTTTCTCAGCTGCTGTGAAGAAAAGAGAGATTGATGATAATTGGTGCCATTCAATATCGGCTGTAAAGGTATAGTCTATTTGTATGTCTCGAATTAGATCTGAAGTTGTTTCTCTTGAGGGTTTGATTTATGATCTCAAGTTGCTAAATTTTCTTTGTTTTCTTATCCTCTCCTTGGATTTTGGCACTGTGCTCTGAATTTCTGTGCCTAAGAATTATTAATTTCTTATGAAGTTTTTTCTTTTCTTTCTTACTTGCCTTTTTCTTAATTTGATGGCCATTGTTGCATGATTATTAATGGGGATGTGCTTTATGATAGAAAGCGAAATAAAAAGGGTTTGACTTATAATCTGAAGTTGCTAACTATTTTTCCTTTCTTTATCTTTTTCTAGAATTTTGGCACTATTCCTAGAATTTCTCATCATTAGTTAATGTCTTACAGGATTTATGCAAATCTAAATAAAACATGAAAATGAAAGGGATCTATGATATTTGTTACTTATGCCAATTTAGCGTGACAAACTAATATCCAAATCCGATGATCTTAGGTCCTTAATTGTTTATTTCTATTGTGCAAGTCAATTGTCCTTTGTTTTGAATTTCTGATACAAAAGTTAAGATGAAAATCGATAAATCATGAACTCAAAAAGTTAATATGGACAAACCTTAGTTCTAAATATTAGGAGTCTTAAAGAAAAACTCCATCAAATAATAAACACGGAAGCTTATTTAATTTTTTATGCGTCTTTTCAGAACACTAACATTATTTTATTTACTATTTTAACAGTTCAGAAAATTAAGAAACGAGATTGTGTATATCTTGACAAGACATTAGTTTGCCTTTTCAAAGGAAAGCTCTGATGAATGCAAGATGAAGTTTTAACTTTTCGAGAAAAAAAAGGAAAGTTGGAAGCAAGAAAGCAAGGATAACAAACGAACGTTAATTGTGGGAGTGTATATGGTGCCGAAGCTAGATGCAATTAGATGCTAAGGTTAAGGATTTGAAGAACTCATGACTTTAGCCACTCAAATCACTCTGGCACTCTGCTACTGACGATTTGAGGGGGAAAAGTGATATTAGGATGCCTCCACTATTTTGTAAAATACAAAGTAATGATAGAAGCTCAACTATTTAGTAGGTCTGAATATCTTCTTATGTAGTTATGTGTATACAATTTATTGTCTTATGTACAAAGCTCCTGTCAATATTGTATTGGAACAAACAATAGAATTTTTTCTTTAGTTTAGCCTTTTTTTTTATATATATCTCAAATAATAACTGTGGGAAGTGCACTACTATGGGCATTTAATTCAGGGGCATGGACAAAGTCCAAAAAACATTTCGGCCCTTCTTAATCAATGACTATACAGCCCGAGAATTTCTGTACCTCTATTTACATTCCAAATCTAAATTTAAGTATTAATTTTAATCAATATGGTTGCACTTTTTTTTTTAACCCAGAAAAAAACATTTTCTTAGCATCCCTGGAGTTGGACCAAGCTTCCAGTGAAAAAATGGTAAGGTTGTGCTTAACTAAATTGCTTAACTATCTCAGCAACGACAATTCGCGAACAGGTGTTAATCGACGGACATACAACCGAGGGGTTGGTCGCGGCGAAGCCGCGACGTCAAGGCAACTAGTGGAAAAAAAAAGTAAAAAACCAAGGTGCTCTTTATCGGGTCGGCGGGATAGCCGTAGACCCGATAAACATAGCTCAGCTCGCTTATTTTCCATTCTCCAACTTGATTAGTCTCAATATTTCTTTCTCCAACTTAGAAATTCTTTGATTTTTCAAAGTATGGCTCTTTTCATTATTTCTTATAATTTTTGAGATAAGTGGCCAATATATTATTGCGCCTTTATCACATATTAGATTTATAAAGCGATTTCATATATCAATGCTTTTGAATGACTTTTCTCAAGTGTTTTTTTTTTCACTTGGTAATTAATTTGGGAGAATTACTGCCCTAGGCCGAGCGCTATCTCCGTAAGAAATGGAGAGGCGTGGTATTCCACGAGATAAGGTTTTACAATTCAGTGGCACATTCGTAGTTAATGCGAGTGTGATGGGCACATATTTAGTTGGAGACCTCAGGCCGCTCGGCTGTCAGAGTTGTGTGGTTTGAGCGAGGGGTAGGCCTACATTTTATCCCACCATTTTTTTACGAACTTTTATTTTTCTTATTTATTTGCAAAATGTTTGGACAATGGATTATTTTATTACATAAATTTGCTTTACGAGCTTTGGAATTTTTTGTAATTATAGCAAAATGTTTGGATAATTTGATTTTTTTTTTAAATTTCAACGCAAAACTACTTAATATTGTTTTGTTGTACTTATATGAGGCCTTTAAAACTCTATATTGCGTGTATTACCCTTTTGAACTTAAAAAAAAAATATTTATTCATTTCAGTTGGGATATGAGAGTAACACTTCTGTCAGTCATGGTTTGGATTGCAATGCATTTAAGCGGTAATCAATTCTATTAATTTGTCTACAGTAGGCTTAAAATTAATTCTATATATATTTTTTTATATCGGCAGAACAAAACTTAAAAAAGAAAATTGTGTTATACCAATTTAAGAAATACATGGGAGTTCAAATTCCATTAAGGACTAGCATACTGTTCCTATTCAACGTTTTTAAAAGCAAGTGGGAAATTGAGGTTAGGTTAAGTTAAAACAACTACAACACTTTAAAATTTATAAAAATTTGAATAAGTTGCATATGCGGACGATACGAAGCCTGCATTTATAACTCGATAATGCTATGCGTTAGCTACTGATTCTAGATTGCTCGCTGTTGTAAGAACTAGATGATCAATTTAGTGCCATCGAAATTATTCAACAATGTATAAATAATCTTGACTGGTGATATACAGCAGGTACTTTAAATTGAGGAATTTTATTTAAAATGATCAATAAAAAAACTTTGTGGGTCTTACAAGTTAGTGTCACATATTAAGATATGAATGGAGATCAAGAATGAACTGAACACATGCTGAACACATGGTAAGACATTAAGATGAGACGAAGAAAATCAGACATGAAACACTATTTTCTAACAAATTTAATATTCCATTTTGGAAAGTGAAAGTAGGATATTGTGTTGTTGAGTTGTGTGTGGAAAGTGAAAGAAGGAAAGAAAGCAGCGTGTGTGGGGACAATATTTATTGCTTATTAGTTATTAAGCATTCCATATTTCCATGCCGCATAATCCTAATTCTGCCTCTAGACTCTAGTGAGCTATCTTGTTCTGCTATTTCGATCAATGAATCAAAGCTGTAGATAATGGGATTGGCAATTTTGCAAACAAGACCCTCGTCCAAGAGCTCACTTTCTGTCTCATTTCGAATACAACAAATCGTGTCAATTATTCTATGCACTCATCGGGCTTGTTTGGATGGGTTGGGAATAGTGAGAATAGTGTGAAAAGTGGGAAGAGTAGGAAGAGTGGGAAGAGTGGGAAGAGTGTTATTCCTAGGTTGTTTGGATGGTGAGTTTATGAATAGCGTTGGGAAGTGTGAAAAAGTAGAGAGAAAAGTATTGTTGGGAAGAGTGGGAAGAGTGCTATTCTCACTGGGTTTGTTTGGTTACGGCAAGAATAGGGAATAACCGGTCTAATTCCTTATTCCTATGAAATCCAAATGGAGCTCGGATAAGGAATAGAGGCCTATTCCTTATTCCGGTGTCAAACCAAACACCATGGGAATAAGGAATAGAGGCCTATTCCCGGCCCAATTCCTATACCAACAAAATCTTGGTATAGGAATTAGGAATAAGGATTGGCACGGGATTCTAGACCCGGCCCTAATCCTTATTCCTTATTCCCTATCCGGCACACACCCAAACACACCCACTATTCCCACCCACCCAAACAAGCATCAAGTTATCCTGGGGACTAATTAAGTTTCTCGTTCAGATAATTTGTTTTCAATTTCGCTTGATATCCCGGAGGCATGAAGCGTGCAGGGTCAACTGGGAAATTCTCTGAAATTATAATAGTTGCTTCAAAAACAAATAAAATAATTCCTCAACGCGTAATTGACTTGACTTTTTAGCTTTTTTTGTTAAATCATTTATGCAATTTCTACAAAACTTCGGAATGCCCGACTATACTGGAATGGAATTTCTCAGATATTGTAATTGTAGAAACAGTAACTAGGGCCAAGGGTAAGTCTTTCGGTTGATTTATTAAATCTGCTTTTGGAGATATTTCGGTTTCTATGCGATGTTGACTGTTCACAATGTGTAAAGTGATCTTTCTTTCCTACGGCCTTATATCCACAAAAAAAAAAAAATGGTGAGCTTTCTTCAAACGATTCCAATAAATAACTTCTATTATAAGAGCCGCCAAAATTGATTTTCTTCTTGTGACTGCATAAATATAGCGAATTATTAGCTGAAAATATTTTTTTTTCAGAACTTTTGACCGTGATTGTCAAGTATATGTATGTGCCGTCGAAAGATGGTCTTTAGATAATTTTTTATATATGTTGTACTTGCTAGTAAACATTGGACGATGTGTTCTGTCTAATTGTCTATATATATAGCACGTAATTCAAATGCTAAAAGTATTTAATATATCGAATCTAAATTTAATGTCAAAACCTCCCTGAATCACATTATACAGGAACTTATTTTCCAGCCAACCAATATACAAGAATAATAAACGAAGAAAATGTTTCGGCCGTTTAGTGGAAACGGGCATATATCTTTGCTTTTATTGACAACTAGATCCGAATCCATTATTATATTGGTTTATCGATTGAACCCACTTAGCGGTGTTAAACGTGTGAAACGGCAGCAGAAATACCCTGTCTTTTTCGTTCCGTTTCAACAATGAAACACAAGATTCATTTTGTTTTTGTTCCGTTTCGTTAAACGAAACGATTTTTTCATTCCGTTTCTGTTCCATTTCTTATTTTCTATTGATTTCATCCCATTTTCCATTGATTTCAGCCAGTTTTCGATAAAACGAAATAGTAACGTGTACCACTCTCCGTTTCGTTTCTATTCCGTTCTCAGAAAATGAAACCAGTTACCCGTCCATTTTTGTTCCGTTTTGAAAGGAACGAAACCGAAACGGTTGGACCAAAATGATATTGACACCCCTAAACCCACTAAGCTAATATGGTGAATAGTGGGGGTCCTTTTCTTGCTTGTCATGGGAACACGTTACTTCCATATATGGTATCAATTTGTTGGTTGCTAGATCAATCATTTGATCTTTTCTTATGCGACACTATCTGTAATCAAAAGTGAACAGTGTCCATTTTCGCAGTAAACTTTTATATCGTCTTTCTTATCTTTTCGGTATTTTTATTATGCTAAAAATAATTTTTTGAACGCTTCTTTATATAGTACATTCCAGAGAGAAACTATACGGGGTGATATAATCTTTTTTACATGAAAATTGATCTTATCGAATATATATAAAAGATCATGCCACCATTTTTATTTTTTGATTGAACTGCATAAGATTTGCAAATATTTACAGTTTAGACTTTTAGATTAATATATCGATAAAGTATATATATTTGAAACGATCCAGTACAACTGGGGCGAACAGCTATACCTTTTCCTTTTCGTTTAAATAATGTTAAATTTAGAGGAAGACTATTGTAACTTATACATTAATTTATAATAAAACATTAATCGAAGGCATTCAGACATTAAAAAGATAATTTCAAAGGATTCATGACCTCACGATTTCTTGGGAAATAAATGCGCAAGGTAACTTTTAAGTATTGAATTGAGAAATTAATTAGCTTCAGATTTGAGAATATAGCCTTTCTTACGTGGATTCGAGAGAAAGTCAAAACGAACATACCCTGGGAAGAGTTATTTATTGGTAAAAAAAGGACAAAAAAAACTAATGGCATTGTGTTCAACCGAAAAGTGTTACGATATTTTATATTAAAAAAATGTTGTTACAAATGCTAAAATTTGACTGGGTCAAATTCCCTTATTCCATTACATCAAGAATAACAATTCATAATTCTTAATTTCTGGCTTTTTTAATTTGATAGCTCTCATAAGACATTTAAAACAATGGAAATTCTTAAATTTCTGGCGACCATGAATTATTAGAAATCAATTATCATTGTTTTGAGTTATTAATAAAACGGGAAAGAAAGATACACTCAATCGCTCATTGACCTGGAAATGTAAATTTGTTTCACCCTTATAAGCAAAAATGTAATTTGGATTACGAATCAAGGTAGGGAGGTTATGTTATTTTAGAATTTCAGAGCAGACACTGATTAATTATTGAAACAACGAAGATAATGATGTTGTTATAGACATTTATTCGAATGATAAATAGTATTTTGAAATGGAAATTACTCCCATCAATTCTAAAAATTGTCATCCGTTCCATCTTTGCTCATTCCCTTCCTCTCCATCTCCTGTTTCAAATCCAGAGCTAGATAATTCTGATTCTTTTCTCTTTATCGTCTCATCCAATTTTCCCTCTTCACCTCCCCTTTCCTTCCTTTTCCTTTCCTTCCCTCATTCCCTCCCATGTGGGCCCCACTTCCAACTCTTCTGTCGTGGCCAATCGATACGGTCAGTGTGACTCCTCCTCGGCCTCCTCCGCACTAATCTGAGCGCATTCCTTCTCCTTCCCCTTCCCTTCCCCCGCCTCTCGATCCACCACCTAGGATTTGCTCGAACCTATAGAATTATAACATCTCTAATCCCTCCGCCATCTCCTTCCATATCTCTCTCAGTCTCATCTCTCCTACCAACACTTATCCTTCTTTTACTCATGGTTTCTTCTCCCTCCCTGTCTCTTTTGCGAGCCATCATCTCATTCCTTCTCCCTTCCACTTACGTTATGTTTGGATAATAGGAGGGGAGTGGAAAGGGAGGAAAAATACAAGAGGGAAAGAAAAATAATGGAATTGAAAGGAAATTATTTCACCTTTATTTGTTTGGACGATTTATGAAAGGAAAAGGAAAAAAACTTTTTTTCCCTTCCAATTTCGTGTTTGGATGATATAATTTAAAGAAGGCAATTTTTTACAATTTAATGATAAATTACCATTATGTCCTTGAACCCTCCATTTACATACTACTTGAACTTGTAGTTAAATGCAATATATAATTTCTTTGGATTGTTTAAGCTGAAGAGGCCAAAAACTCACTGAAAAGACCCCAACTGCCATTTTACAAAAGGCTTATATTGCCTTTTCCAAGGAAGCAATCAATTTAAAATAACAAAAAAGAAATTGGGGCATATTTACATGGGAATTTTTCTTAACAAAAGTATAGTACAACTAACAGGAGTCAAAAGGGAGTAATGGACCATTGCCCAAATTAATGGACTTTTTTACAAAAGAAAAAGGTTGCGGAGATGACCAATATAATACTAAATTGGAAATTCCCCAAATCCAAATTGGAGGCCATTTCTCGTGGTGCACCGGTGCTTAGGAAGCACTTGACAGACGTACATGGAGAGAAGGGAGTAGATAGGAGACCAGGAGAAAGAAGAGGGGCAACGGTGTCTTTCAGTCGAAAATACTTGCGTCTCGATTTTTCCTTTCCTCCTCTACACACCAAATTGGAGTGTCTTTTTGAGAGAATTTGTTTTATGCCACTCTAAATTTGCCAATATCAAATATGTTATTTTTAAATGACTAATTAAGTATGTGCCGCTATGAATTTGTAAAAATTAGTTTTATGCCACTAATTCTTTCCAAATTATAGTAAATTCCATATTTGCTATTTTAAAATCTGTCAACAAATTTTAAAAACCCCAAACTACCCATAACTACTTAAATGGCTTATTTAGGTTAATAAATCTTACGAGAACGGAAAAAAATCTGCACAAAAAAAATTGGAATGTGCGCTTGCCGTAACAGAATTAATGCAAAAGGGGAAACAAAATAAAATTGTTATTTTCATGAGAAAAATATCAATGAACTTGCATTGCAAAATAAATATTTAATATGTTAGATTGATAGGCTAAGGCTAGGTTTGATTTATCTCTATCTCTACTACTTATAAATGCACGTAACGTATAGGTGTTACACGCTAGATCTAAATAGTAAACAATTGTTTCTACCGTTGGATTGATTTAATCTGTGGTTGGATATCAATCGCCAGACGAAACAACACTATTATTTGGTTTTTCATCTAATATAGAAACAAATTGAATAACACATCTATTTGTATCGCTGGTAAATTAAGCAACATATTTTTATTGTCTAACATTATTTTATTTCTTTATTTGCCCACATATGAAGGCATCTTATGCTAGTACCTTGATAATGATCGTTGTTTCTGTCTTAAAAATCAATAGCATAGCATCTACATATTTGCATCATTCTTTCAAGTCAACAAATTAATTGAATATTAAAAGGTCAAGGTCAAAAAAATGTGCAGCATTAAAACTGAGCAAATATATTTTTTTTCCTGCAAACGAGATACAATAATTTAATTTAAAGTTAAAATTTTGTTATTGAGACGAGAAACAAAATTTTAAATCGCATAATGAAATAATGACATAAAATCTATTTTTCTTATTTTTAGTGACATAAAACCAATTTTTATTACTTTTTAGTGGCATAAATTATATTACTTTATTTGTAATGACATATCTTGAATTTTATTGTTTTACAATGGCATATTCAAAAGGACAAAATGGTAATTTTAAATAAATGATGGCATAAAAATAATTTTAATTATTTTGTAGTGGCATAAAAATAATTCATCATTTAGTGAGGGCATATCATGAATTGTTAATTTTTGCAATGGCATAAAACAAAATGCCCCTAACTTTTTTGAACAAAAAGTAAATTACGGAAGAAAAAAAATTTGCCTCGGTTAAATTTTTTCTTTCGAAAATCATAATCCAAATAGGGTAACTTTTACAATTTACTTTCTTTCCCTTTTTTTCCTTCCATTTCCTCTAATCCAAACAAACTATTAGTTTAAAGGTCACTGGATCTGCTGTCAATGTTGTCTCTGGTTCATCTTTCTGAAGGTATTTGTTCAAATTGTTTTATCTGTTCATTTTGTTTCGATTGAAGTTAAGTTTATCAGGTTATTTGTTCAATTTTGTTTTTTTACAAATGTTCAACTCATTTTTTAAGTTATTTTATTGTGTTTGTTTGTTTTATTCATTTATATTCACTTTGTTCATTTATGTGCTCAATTTATTCTTTTATATCAATTTATTTTTCTATTATATTTGTTTTTTTGTTTATTATATGTTCACTTTGTTTATTTATATGTTCATTTTTTTCGTTTGTATGGTTGCTTTGTTCATTTAAGTGTTCAATTTATTTTCTGTACCATATTTGTTTATTTTGTTCTGTTATATGTTCATTTTGTTCATTTATATGCTTAATTTGATATTTAATATGTTAAATTTTATTTTAAGTATTTGTAACTTTGTTCATTTTTATGTTCAATTTTTATTTATGTACTGTATTTGTTCATTTTGTTCAGTTAAATGTTTGCTTTGTTTATTATTTCTATGTTCAACTTGATTTCTTGTATGTATTTATTTACTTCATTGAATAATATGTTATATTTGTGGAATTATGTGTTGACTTTGTTGAATTATTTATAAATTTGAGGAAAATTAAATCACCCCTAAAAGTGAGGAGGAGAGACGATGAGGGAGACATGGTAATGGCACAGGGAAAAAGAGGCGGAAATAAGAGAAAAGAAGGGGAGCTGAATGAGAAAAATGAAGGGAAGCATAATGAGAGAGGGAGAGCGCCTTTCCATTTTTTGATCGAGTGTGCTTTTTATTTTTTGTTGGAATGATACGGATTGCAATCCTGAAAATTACACTTATCATCTTGACAAAATATAAACATGATAAAGAAAATATTCCCATCCATCTGAGTTATTAGATACCTTGAAAAAGAATTTTGTCCAACTCGTCATTAATTGAATACAATTTCAGAAAAAATTTGTTAATTGGCAAAATAAAAAATATGATCAACATTATCTTTGTCATATTTTCAGTTCTTGTCCCCGCAGAAATCCTTCTCCACCAAGACACGCTCAAGTGTGTGTATATATGTATATTATAATATAGAATTCTAGTGTCTAACACATAATTTTTTTTTAATCTTATATGTAATATATATACAACTCAATTGAAGGATGGGTGTTTTGAAAGTTATCTTCATTAATGATAATTTATATATTGTTCATGATTTTGAATGTTGTAATAGATTCTTGTTCCTTGAGATTAATATGTTATATTTTTAGAAGTGCTCAAGAAGATGCTCGTGGTCTTGAACCTTAGAATTCTTAAGATGAAAATATATAATCCTAAATTTGTTCACAATCTTGGTAATTAAAGAGGAACAATAATTACCGAGCAAGATTGTCATGTCGATTGAAAGTACATTGTAGTTCTATAAATATTGATAAGTGATTATCATTCAGTGACATGAGCATATATAAAATGAGCATGCTTTATATATATTGAACATGACCTAAACGGATGAATTATTATATGGATTGTGTTTTGTGTCATTAATATTTTCATCGTGTCTTTGAATCCAAGATATGAGATGTATAGATTTCTCACATGATAAGCATACAATGTAATTACTGATTAAGATCATCTTTTTACTGATCTTAGTTATCTGTTGATGAAGGGAATTAGTGATTCGTTATGTGTGACTTGTGCGGGAGAAATTTATATGTTGATTATCATTGTCTCTCAGTTATCTGAGTTATGATATTACTGGGCTCCTTGGTAAAGTGGAATTATATAGCATGCAATATAACTGATGTAGTTATAATTATAATTTGCTTAAGAGACTAAGAAAACGAATATATACGAAAATGACACGATTTTATTTTGCATATTATTCACAATATCATGAGACAATGATAGACACAGATCAAGTAGATCGAGTATGTAATGACTATGTCGTTTGGATGACTATAATGTAGTGATAGAACCTCTTATAGTCTATAATAAAATATTTATATTATTACCAAGATGACGTAGATCCCCTGTAAGGTCACACCAACTGAAGAGAAACAACAAGTGTTTTACATTTTATATGATGTATGAAAATATATATGATAAAATGTTAAAATAATATGTCATGAAAAAAATGACATGCTTAGACATAAATAAATTCATGAAAATATATGAATATTATTGGTATAATGTTAGAGAGCATTATAAGAATAATATAGGCATCATATATTCCAATAATATGATTCATATTATTAATTCATTAATTAATTTATTAAATAATTTGTAAAATATATAAAAAATATGAAAATATGATTTTCTCATTTTGATTGGCCAACAAACTTTTCATTTTTGGTTTTCATGCGATTTTTCCATTTGTTGAGATTTCTTGCGCAAAAGGAAAAACAAGAAAAAGGAAATTGAAAAATAAAAGGAAATACAATATTTCTCTCTCTCCTCTTTTATTGGCCAACACCAATTATTAAATTGATTTTTTTCCTCTCTTGTTTTTTTCTTCTTCTGTTGGAGACTTGCGAAAAGAACAAAATGAAAAGAGAAAATATACTTTTTCATATATATTTTGCATATTTGTTTAGCCACCTTAAAATCAAATAGTTCGTTGATTGAAGATCGAATGTGGTTGGATCTAAGCTTGAAATTCACCATTCATCTATCGAAGCGTTGGTTGAATTTGTTGTTTAGGTTCAAGGTGAACCAAGAGAAAGAAAATCGCTAAACGTTAGAGGCGAGAAACCAAGGTTTTCAAGAGACCTAGAGAAAGACCGACTTTTCTCTACTAAGAGATTTGACAATCTCTTTAGGTATAATAATTTTTCTCCTCAAATAAAGTTATTTGATATTTTATTGTGTACATGAGATGTTTTTGAAATATTTAATTACAATCTTGCTTGATGTTGTCGTATAAATAAAATCCTTTGTGTATCAAGTCAAATTTTTAAAATTTCCGCATCCTTATCATACACACGAAATCCCTACACCAACCTTCCCCGAGACTAAATCAAATTCAACAGTACATGCTGATTTATTAAGGGAAAGGATGATGATGAGGATGCCATGAACATAAATAAAATAATTAAAAGAATATTGAAACCAGCCAACAAAGATTTATAACATTATTTTCAATAATTATGTGGAATTCCATCTGGAATTAAAGAGGACTGAAAATGAAAGGCCTGCCGAAGTGTCGACCAAGTCAACATTAAACATTTTCTTTTTTACAATAAAAGATATTTTTCTGAGGTCTCCTTCTAGTTGCCAGATTAATTTTCTTTTTTTTTTTTTTAATTATTCGGCACCATTAGAGGTTTATCCCTGCAATATGTATTGATGTCCTCAAATTATGCTACCCACGAAAAAATATAATTTTTTTGGCAGCCTAATAAAAGTTTTGGTGCAAGTTAGACGCAACAGCTAGTCATATACCCATATTCTTGATTTTATTATATATATATGAACCGCTTTTATTATTGGCGAAATTTGTCATACTAGACGAGTGCTCCGAATGATAGAAATTTTCACCCCAATTCCTTCCATATATTAACGATAATTGTTTCAAATAAATTGAACACCCCAACCCCTAAAATATAAAAATTGAAGAAAAAACAAATTGCCCCTTGAGAAAGAACCGCGTAATGCGAGATATCATTTGAGAAAAAACAAATTGCCCCCTTAATAGAAAGGGCATTTGAGAAAGAACCGCGTAATGTGTTAAGCTAGGAACATGTGTGATTGTTTAACAAAAGATAAAAATCGATTCTAAGTTTTAATTGACTCAAAGTTTGATGGTCGGAGTACTAGATGACATTTAAATTATGTGAAATTTGATACTTAATCAATACATAAGTAACATAATGTAAAAAAAAAAATGTCTATGCAGCTTGTTCTATTTTCAATTTTTTTAAACTTAATTCAAAAAATATTGTTAAGATTGTTAATTAATCACTACTAATTAATCAATTCATTTATTTATGCATTTATGAACTATTATTTTTTTAATTATAAGTTATGTTAGTGACATATATGAGATCCGCTACGCACCTACGTAAGCAGCCTATTTGCACCTGGGGCGAAGCCACATTTGTTTTGGACCCACCTAAAAAAAAATTATATGAGATAACAATAATTTATAAATAAAAAAAATGCATAATGAGGTAGGGATCCATCTCAAAAATTTGAAGGACCCAGGTGGATAGATTGTGTTTGCTTTGAATCACATAGCAACTGCTGAAAAATTGTATAGGGAGCTTGCCAAATCACATTGGTTCTCGATGAATAGCCTCCTCCCTTCCTATACAATGAAACTTATTAAGACAGACTTATAACATAATGGAAGATGCTTGTATGAATGATTGTCTTGTTCCAAGGAGATGTGTTCAAAGAGATTTCTAATGAATCTATTATGCAAAATTGTCAGAAAATGAAAATTCGTATGGAATTGTTGTATTTTAAAATTTTTTGGATTATTATTTTTTTGGTATATTTTGGTATATATTTTTTAGATTTTTTTGTTGTTATTATAGATATATTTAATTTTTTTATAAATTTTTATGTTATATTGTTTTAGAATTATTTATTTAAAAATTATTATTATACTATATTTATATTATAATTATGTTGTACATATGTTTTCAGTAAAAAAAATTTATGAACCATGCTGATATGAATTCCTGACTATGCCCTGTTTACACCCGCAGTTAAATAAATAAATTTGGTGAACAATATTATGGCTCTTCAGGAAGAAACAAACAATTGCATGTGAAAGAATTAATCAATGTGAATAATTGATACCCTGTTTTCCTTTCTAATCAATTCTGTCAGTTCAACTGACGAACCAACTATAACTAAAAGTAAAGACTAAAACACGCGCAGCAGCTTAACACAGAAAATGACGTATCGAATCAAACGTTCCATGGAACAGTCAAACATCACCAAAGAGTTAAAAAAATTCCCAACTGCGGTCCATACGGAATCATACATTTGGATAAACTTAACTCGAAAGACACTTTAAACCATTGACTTTGAAGATGTAGACCCTTCTTGTAAACTTCCCTAATTATTATAATTTTATATAAGACCTCCTATAGTTTACAATTTAACATGCATATATATAGAGTTATACACACATCCAAAATTCCAGAAACGAAGAAGCAGGGAGAAAAATGGTGCGGGCTCTTGCCATATTGCTTCAAAATGATTTCCCACACAACTCAATTATCTCACAAGTCATCCCAATCCTTTGTATGGTGTGCATAATTGGCGCTGTAATCTTCAACTGCGGCCATAAGGCAAAGAAACGGCCTCAACCAGCAAATAACATGACGTATTACGGAACTGGTGGCGGTTATAACTACCCTAGCAACGCTGGTGGAGGAAAGAAGAGCGGCGGAGGGATGGGTGGTGCTGCTCTGGGCTTGGCAGCTGGAGCCGGTGTCGGCCTGGCTGCCGGTTTGGCTATTGATGCTGCTATAGATGCTGCTGCCGATAATGATAATGACAAAAACAAAGATGGCGGGGGAGGTGGTTGCGGTGGTGGTAGTGCCGGTTGTGGTGGAGGCGGAGGTTGCGGTGGAGGCGGTTGTGGCGGCGGATGTGGCGGCGGTTGTGGTGGCTAGGGCAAGAATAATATCAATGGAAATATTACCAATCTGTGTTATTCATTTTTGCTTCAATGATTAGATTGTGTTAGGTAAAGTTGAATTGTCAATTACCTTTTTTTTTAAACAAAAAAAATTTGTTTTCTGTGTTTTTGACTTGTTGTACAGAAAATGAGTGGTTGAATATGTGACATAGTGCTCTTTTGTAAATAAGGCTGCCTTTATATATTAATAAAAGAGGCGGCGTTGTAATTGTAATACTTTCATCTCAGTGAAAGCTTCAATTGAACCACTTTCCTGATCCTGTTTAATTAGTAGAGATGCCAGTAGAGATGCCAGATAAGTTTAACAACAAAAATGAGAGATATATGTCCGGCAAGGAAGTTCTCTTTTTTCCCCATTTTGGGTACAGCATGCACAACTGCACAAGCACTACAAAGATGACTACGTAAGAGCCGTTGAATCCCATTCAATAGTCTTGTCAATTGTTTTATGCCTCACATATTTGCATTCTTTATTAAATAGATGTGACAGAGGCATAATTAATATTTATAAAGCAACTAAATATAGTGGAAATTATATTTATTGAAAAAAAAAAACGGGACAGAGGCAACTAAACTGATGCTCATATTCATGGTAATTATATCAATAAAAAATCATGAAAAATGTAGTGGCAATTTTCCACATATCTTAACCAATGTATAAATATTTATAAAGCATATCTAACATGTGAATATTGGTACCTTTGAATTTTTTTATTACACAAGCACAAAAATAATGGAGATTGGTTTGTTGTGTGTCAGCTTATATTAAATACACTTTGTATATCTTGCACTTTCTTTGAAGTTTGAAATCTATTTCTATTCAAATTGGAAGTTAATTTTTGAAATAACATAATTTTGATTTGATTAAATTGAAAACAATAATTTTGATATCGAAATATAACATTACCTTTGTTCGCATCTTCAATATAGTTTGCTAAGAATGCTAGTATTATTCAAACTTTGGATAGTATTTTTTATTTTTTATATTTTTGGACGTCGGCATGTCTAACGTCCCGTAAACTAAGTGTACGCTAGCATTAGTCAATTTCTGAAGTTGCTATCTTCTCACATATGACATATCACAATTTCTTCGGTCGGTTGCTTAGACAAAGAAGTAATGTACATCCTGTTTTAGAACAGAATTTTGGGAAGCACAGACAGATAAGACTCATAACAGGGTCTGTTAACCATTTAACCTTGTTCATCTTAAATTTTTAATGCCGCGCCCACAACATTCATTGATCTGTTAGGCTTCAAAAAACAAAATTTTGATAGCCCAATTATTTGATGTGATTTTCCGCAGGCCTAAAGGCCTGCTTTTCATGAGGTGTGTTTTCCTATTTGGGCTTAAATTAGGGTTATGTCGAACAGCCATTTTGAAAACTACTGGCCCGGGAGAGCTGATAAAGTTCTTTGGAGTTTTTAAAGCTGTTACAACATCACAGATTCACAGTCCTGTGCAATACACTTTTTATTTTCGGTTCTCTTTTTCTGATATAATCAAACAAAATGTAAAAGATATGATGTTTTATTATGCTTTTTTTATTCGATAAAGATTTCTCCTGCGCGGGCTTGCACAGATATTACAGTTTAGTTCAAAGAAGATGATCACTTCATTGAAAAAGAAAAAAATGCAATAGAACCATGGTCTTCTCACAATTGGCCGGCAATGTTCACTTTATCACAGTTGATTATACCAATTAATATTGCTCTTCAAGTTAGATCGATATTGAATACTTCATTGAATGTTCTCTTTCACCGAGCAATTTGGCCACTTAATACAACCTTTCCAAATTAAATGAAATGAAGAAGAAGATCGAAGAAGAAAAAAGAAGATCATGATAATGATGATGATGATGATGATGATATTCTAGGCAAAGTGATGCTACATAATGGTCTCCAAATCAGAATTTGAAATTGATAGTTAGTGCCAACCAGTGGCCTGTTAAGTAACCTTCTTAAGACTAGCCATTGCGTGTCAACTATCTGACAATGCAAGTCCCTGCTTAATTTTCAAACGACTCTTTCAGCTTCTTAATAATTCTCTCTTTTAGCACATACTATTTTCACCGACTTTATCCACCTATTTCTAGCAATATTCCTCAATTGCCTTGATAAAAAATTAACAAATATGTCGCCGAGTCCCTATTTCAGCACCTCCATTCCTTCTTTTACTTGCACTTATGCTTTAGAGGCTTAGATTCTCCTTGCCCTTTCCATGGGAAGCCATTACTGCCACATTTTCTGCCGAGGTTTTGTTCTTCAAAACTTAAAATTAGCCTTCTTTAGACTCCATTGATTGACCCAACAGCATCATTTCCTCTCCAATCTAGCGTGCAAAGTGATATTTCGATCTCTTCAATTCATTGAATTTTATGATCCTTTTATATCCCTATACCAGCTGAACTTAGATTCTCTTTCCAAGGTGTATTGATCAATGGTGGTAGACCATGTGGTTTCAAATTATTTGTTCACTAGCTTTCGCTATTCATGTTAACTGATCATGTCCATTTGTTCAGTAAATCTAGCTTTGCCATGTGGTTTCAAATTATTTGAACTTTGGAGGCCTTCTGAAGGGATTTTTTTGAATGAAACATCATAAAGTATTTTCAATAATTTTCCAACATTTTAGGACATTATTCTAATTGTGATTTTTCAACAGTTAATTAAAACAATCGGTCAAATGACAGAAATTTTACTCTAATTTCTTCCTCCATATAATAAACGATTAATAATTTTTTCTAAAAAAAATTGAAGGCGTTAACATTTAAAAGATCTTAAAGGAACCGGAAAAGTGACATAATCTTAATTCAATAATGTAATCCGCTTTTGAGAACCACCTCTTAGTTTAGTAGCAAAGAGCAATGCACCTTGAGCAGGGGCGAGACCAGTACTGGGCAAGTGTGGGCACTTGCCTAGGCTTGTTTTCCAAAAATCAAGACCTCTATGTATACATTTGTATAGGTGCCTAGGCTTAAAATAATATAGTGCACCCATTTGGGTTTCAAAACTGGACTTTTAATTGTGTACAACCCACTTGTAATAATATTGTGCCCATGCTTAAAAAAAAAGCTGGATTCGCCACTGACCTTGAGTAAAAGGTCGCAGATTCGAAACTCGGCTAACCAATAATCGTTTAATGATAGATTGCATCTGATTTCTACCTCCATATATATATATATAGAGATTGGCTAAAATGCTTTTTAAAGCATAGAGTATATATGCTTTAGTATTTTTAACCACCCGATTCTCATTTAGATTCGCGCTCAGATCTAATTGAGCCGCTAAGATTTGAAGCGTTGAGGCGCTAAATTTGTCCGTCAATTTTTAATTTTCCGTCTCTTGCTTTCTCTCTTCCGTTTTATTTCTCCTCCAACGCTTCTCTTTTTGAACCCACTTCTTTTTTCCATGGCTCTCTCCGACAAATTCAACCTCTGTCGACTAAAATAGGATTTCGAATCAATTTCTTGACTTCGACCTTCGGCCACTCGCCCCGCCAACCGTTCTCATTCCTCTTTCTAGAAAAATTGAAACCCTAGATGGAACTTCTCTCAGCTCGAAATCCTAGATGGACCCACTCACCCACGGACCCTCTCTTCTCTTGCGAATTTGGCCGCTAAAAGGCCACCTGGTCACTCCAATTGAGAAAAACAAGTGTAAGGAACTCCAATTAGGAACGGATTCTTAAATTTGTTTTTTTTTTTTGGTCAATTTTGACTAATTCTAAGATGTAAGTTTGAATTTAATAGAGGTTTCATGCTGGCATGAATGCATTCTTAGTGTTTGTTAAACTTGGAAATTGTTTTTCTTTCCGTTTTCATGTATCCAAGAAGTCAATTATATATTCTTCTAAGAATTTTGTCGTCGTAGCTAGGAAAAAATGTTGTATCTTTTTATTTTAATTTAATATTACTGCTATTTTCATATTTATAAAGAGTGTGAAAAGCAATTATGTATTCATTACATATTTACATGGCTATTGTGAATGAATAAGTTTCCAGGTTGTCAATTATGAAGTAATATTTGACAAATGCTAATGTACTGGAAGGACAATATGAAATAATATTGAACTTTTATCAGAAAGATTCCCAAACCTTTGTCTTCTTTATGCCATTGCAATTTACCAAACTTAAAATTACCATGATGTAGGAATCTGGTACAGACATTGTGAACCCACAAAAAGTGCAACAAAAATTTAGTTTCGGTCAACATTTCACTTAAGTATAACCTGAAAAGGAAAAGTCATAGCACAGAAAAATTGAAGTTGTATATATTTTGGTAATATCTTCAAATTAATTGCTAATTGAAAGCTCAAACCTAATGACACTTTGTACAGGTAAATGAAAAAATTGACTGTTCGTACCAGCAAATTCTATTGACAGTCTCTGAAGCATGTAGATATTTTAAGAGATCTCAAATTGTAACATCTAAGAGATCTCAAATTGACTGTTCGTACCAGGAAAAGTTATAGTTTGGTAATATCTAAGAGATCTCAAATTGTAACATGTAGATATTTTACCAATGATTATTGCAATAAACAAGAGAGAAGAAGGTTTTAAAAAATAGGTACTGGTTCTATGTTAGCTACTGAATATTTTTAATAAAAAGCTAACGAACACATGTGGTAGCATATAAAATCTCCACAACAAAACAATCATGAAAGAATTAATCAGAAAAACAATAAGAAAAACATTAATTAATTCTGTATACAATCAAGCCATAACTATATTGCATGCAAGCAGTACTCCAAACTGAACTAGAAATTGAAGCAGCTGCATCTCTTTCTCGACTAATTGGCTGTAAAAGCAAATTCATACAAGTCAGCAAGCTAATCTGAACAAGAGAGCGCAGCTGAAAATAAGTAGCGAATTGAAAATTAAAGTGCAAAATTGCAAATGACCCCAAAACTGCAGCTGAGTTGGCGTTGTTCAATTGTCAAATTTTTCACATAATCAAAATATATCGGTTAGTAGTTGGTCTGATTGACAAATTAGGTTTAAGGGTTTGATCTCTAACTACTTAGAATCGAAAATACAAACAAAACGAACTTCTCAAAAATATTCCTCAGACAAATTGACCGTGCCAAAGAGAAAATGACACAAATTTGGAAAAATTGAAAAAACCAAACCTAATTTAACACCATTATTAACATGAGAAGTTGAGATTGAGAGAGAGACTGACCAGATGGTCTTTCAGGCTCAGTTGGACCGTGGGTTTGTCAGGGGTTTCGAGGCAAGAGAGAGAAAAGGGTCCATCTAGGCTTCCGATTCTGAAGCGGGTCGGGAGAAAGGGTTAGTACCGGTAGAGTGAAGGGGAAAAAGACGAGATGGTTGGGGACAGAGGCAAAGGGCCGGCAAGGCTTCCTGTGCTCGACGCCTCGACACAGCCCCAATTGGCGTCTGAGAGGGAGGTTCTTTTTGCGTCGTGGTAAGAGATTGCAAGGGGCTAACGGGAGAAAGGAGGAGACGGAAGGAAAAATTAAAACAACGGGAAGGTGTAGCGCTAAGAGATCTGAGCCATCGAATAACTCGATCGGGTGGTTATAAACACTAGAGCATATATACTCTGTGCTTTAAAAAGCATTTTAGCCAATCTCTATATATATATATGTATAAATTAATTTAAAAATAAGTTGGAAGGCTTGACACCAATTTATCTTAAAAAAAAGGAAAAATTTGATTTATGCCATTCTAAAACACTCTAATTTTAAATATGCCATCACAAAACAAAGAATTCAATATATGCCATCTTAAAACTTTACAAATTGGTTTTATGCCATTATTTATCATTAAAACATACTAAAAATATTTTTTGTAAATTAAAATATAAATCTTTCCTGTCAGATTTTTCAAAATTGCCAAAACTACCCTTGAAATAATATAACGTATCTTTTCCAAGAAATAAAAAAAAAAAGAAAAAGAAAAAGAAACCCCTTCGTCTCTGAAGCGTAGATCTGGAGGAGACGATTCTTGCTTGAGGCTGGTTCCGTGACGCTAACGGCCATCTCCTTCACTACCGTCGCGCATCTCCTTCACACCATACATTTCAGCGCTTCTTCTTTCTCAGCAAATCAGCATGTGACTTTCTCCTTAAACACTAGATGTTCACTGAGATGTGCCGATATGCATGAATATGTTCATGAATATTTCACTGTAGAAAGATTTAGAATGGCATATGCTAGAACGATCAAACCAATGCCTGACAATATGCAATGGCCTATCACCACTTCAGATTTTATAAGATCCATCCACCAGTACTACGGAAGCCTGCTGGAAGACCAAGGAAACAAAGGATCAAAGCTAGTGATGAGATTGGTGTACGGAAGCAACACAGATGCAAACGATGTGGTGATTTTGGTCATCAAGCTAGGAGATGCAAGGAACCAGTAAATACTGACCAGGCATCTTCAAGCAACAAAAAAAGGTTTCTCTCATTGCACTTCTACTAGCCAGTTCTTTCTGCGAAATTCGTATTTATATGTTTGTATTATCATAGGAAAACTTCAAGTACGTGAAGCCTCCAAGATCAGTCAAAGGGATGCAATGATTCAAATGCTAGCGGTGAGCTATGCACTTTTGAAATAGAAAGGATAATCATTTGAAATCTTTTGAATTTTAATTTTTGGATGATGTTAAAAATTATTTTCTGAAATGAATTCATTTTTTTTATATTTTAGGTTGCCAACTCCCTTGCACTTCTACCAGTTGGTCACGCATGGGTGAAATTTGATGAAAAAAAAATGAGGAGAAAGTGGTGCCATGTACAAAATGAATGAATTACAGCAATATTTTCTAACTTCTTTTTTGTTCTTCTGCATAAATAGTGATATAAATTTCTTGGTTGTGTTGTTATTACTCAAAGTACGCTTAATTCTTGACTGTTATTTGTACTAGTATTTTTTCTGGTATGCATATTGTTCTATATTAGATCTTTTTTTCTTCACTGTTATTTCTTTCTGAACTAGCGTTTTTATGGTATACAAACAATATAGATATTGTTTCTATTTGTTGTTTCATCTTTAAAGAACAGAATAGTTGCAACTTTTTCTTGTGCGGATGAACTTTTTTAACATTGTGCCTTGTTATTAAAAGGGCCAATAGATTGATTGAAGAAACAGTTGTAATTCTATTTCAATTAAATGATGGGTCAACGGATCAATCCGTTAGTATCTCTTACCGTTAATCTCCTAAAATATTATCTTGAGGGAGACTTTTATTTTTGCCAATTAACCGGTGGTACAAAAACATATTTAATATTTTATAATGATATAAAACTAATTAGTAATTTACAATGGCATATATCAAATTTTAATATTTATAATGGCATATTTAAAAGGGCAATATATATAGTCATTTTAATGATTTAGTGGCACAAAATTTTTTTTATTGTTTTATAATGGCATAAAACTAATTAGTTGTTTTGTAATGGCATATCTCGAATTTTAAACTTTTTGAGTGGCATAAACCAAATTGCCCCTAAAAAAAATGATGTAAACCGTTTTTACAGTTGGCGAAACTTGTTACAGCTAACCAATAATCTGTTAATGATAAATTGCACCCGATTTCTGCCTCCATATATATATAAATATATGTATAATAAAAGAATATTTTCAATTGAATGCATTAAATGATCTTTATATGTTGATACGGATAGAAATGCCACATCGGGGAAAAAAAAGAAAAAGCAATATACATGTTAATTGTATGTTCAATATATGCGTATTATATATTTAGCTGGGAAGAAAGAAACAGCTATTTCTGGATTTCATTTCTAGTTTATTCCAACTTATTTGGGACTAATGCTTTGTTGCTGACTTGTTGTACTAGAAATAATTGAATGCCACCAAAATCTGTATGGTTGCGTGAATTCTTTTATATATAAGCCCCACGAAAAAAAAAAATAATAAAATAAAAAATCCCACGTCCGTACCCCGAAAGACACTTTAAACTATTGGTATTTAACTTTTTTTTTTCTTGAAATAAATGGATATTGATCGATATTTAAGTTAATGTTAATAAGAAAAATATTTTATGTCATCTTTTCTATTTAAATTTTTTTTTTTCGAACGGTAAGTTTTTTTTTCTGCATGCCCATATTTACATTTCTTTTCGGAACAATACATTTTTTTTTTGGAAATAATATTTTTCCTGCATTTATCCGTAAATTCCGTTGAAGCTGGCATTATTCAAATTTCTAACGCTCCTGTATTGTGCTCACAATTCACAATTTCGTAGGTTGTTTTCGTGGTATTATATGCATATCTAGTCCTATGAATCATAATATCAAAATATCAAGAGATTAGATATACCGCAGTGGAAGTTTCATCGAATAGTCTAGATCCATCTCGAAAGTGGTGCTGCAACCCTTTTCTACGATTTGTCTTTCTCCGTATAACGCTGGTATACTACAACCTCAAGTTAGGAGTTAGGGTCACCTTTCATGATTCCAAGTGCCATACATGTCGTGTGTGCCTCTTTCATGCTTGGAAATCCCTCAAGGGAGGAGAAGACTCCCTCTAACTTATCTCTCTCTAGGGTTTCTAGTTCGCCTCCTATAAGAGGAGAGGTGAACAGATAAAACCCATCTTACGAAATAAATCCTAAATCTGAGGTTATATAGGTCTGTAACCCACAAACTTATTTTCTATGCGTCGACCAAACGGATCCGTTTGAATATGGTCTCCGCATTTTCCAACAGAAATTATAGCATTACCTGGTATATATGGTCATCTTATGTTGCGACAACAACTTCCATGGGTCGTTGAGCTTTATTAATATGTTGATGAATTAAAGGGTAAGTCGTTGAGCTTTCATAATATGTTTATAGGAAGTGGGTTCTCCAAATTAGGCCTAAATTAAGCTTGAATCGGACACTTATATAAATAGTTGAATACAACTGGGCCGGAGAACCGATACAATTTCCTCTCTTTTGTTCATACCAGTTGGTACGTTGGTACTGGTACGGGGTCACTGGTTCGGTATAGTATTGCTTTTTTGCTTTGGTTCCTAAATTTTTTATACTCTTTTTTTTTTTGTTAATGGAAAATTGTCAACATTTGTTGGACCTCAAAGAATCTTGTATAGAGTGTCAGATACACTTTTGCATAAGCTGACCGTTGGGAGGTCAAATTCAGTCAACTCCTCATCTAGCTATTAAACTGAAGAAACCATCTGACGGAGAGGCAACGAAGTTAACATCTAATGTTACATTTAATGAAGGGGTCTACTTTAATGAAATAAACAGAGTTAGTGAAGAGGGTGATTTATCTGGAGCTGACAGCCTGACACGTGTCTCAGGTTCATTTGATGTGCTGGAGATACAAACAAGATGCAGCTTACTGAGATAAAAGAAAAATTGCCGTTGTAACTGATATTTTACTGAAAGATATTTGTGTGAATTATATAAACGACCGCTGTGTGCAAATTGGGTTTTTTTTAATAAGAAAAAAAAAGCCTAGAAATTTTAATAGAAACAAAGCTAATGCGAAAATTTTAATACAAGCACAGCTATTGCGCCCGTCTGAATGACGTAATTAGGAAATACCAATTGCGCCTTTCAAATAGGCGCTAAACCCTTATTGCGCCGTTCTAAAGGGCGCAATAAGAAAACGACAAATTAATGTTGAATATGATGGAGCGTTTTTATTATTGGATGGGTTGGAAACGGTACTATATGTTTCATGGTCATCATACTCGATGCTACAGGCCAATCGTACTATATGTTTTCAAAAAAATAGAAAGAAAGAAAGAATGCTACAGCGGATTCACTGTAACGGATGTGCGCACTGTCTCATCCATCTCCCATTACCAATTAATGATAATAAATTGTTTTCTTTATAATAAAAAGAATAATAAATTCAAAAAAGCCGTTCTTCCTCTCTCCTTAGTCAATTAATAAAGTCAAAATGAATTTTCTTCTCCCGAGATTGATACACTTTGTTTAATTTTGCAGTTTACAGAAAATGTTACATATTGCCAATACTATTTAATATTTATGCAACTGAATGCATAATAAATAATAATTACTAACAATTCGCCAAAATTACCTCAGTCCTCTTGAAATATATATCTTTTAAATAATTTACATTTTATCATTAGAATGTTTTTTTTTTCTTTTGTACAATTTTACGGAGATATAGAGATTATAAATTGACCAGGTTATGAAAAAAGATGTACTTTGTAGTGCAATTAATAAAGTTTATTAAAACGATATTTTGACATCACAATTATTATTATTATTATTTTCAAAAAATATATATATTTAATTTTTTTTTATTGTGCCTAGGCTTGAAATTATTCTGGATCCGTCCCTGATTTGATTGACAAGTTGCATTCATGAAGAGGAGACAATGGGGAGAATAAATAATTGGGTGCATTTGCAGTTTTGAATTTTCCTACTGTGTTTGATTGGGGACACTTATCAATACTGATGAAAGACATGAGCACCGTTTCCACTAGGAGACAAAATTTTTCTAAAGCCGGCATACTTCTGTCCCTTTTATCAATACTGCATTTGTCGTTTCCTTATTGCGCCCTTTAGAACGGCGCAATAAGGGCTTCAGCGCCCATTTGAAAGGCGCAATTGGTATTTCCTAATTACGCCATTTAGAAGGGCGCAATAGCTGTGCTTGTATTAAAATTTTCGTATTAGCTTTGTTTCTATTAAAATTTCTAGGCTTTTTTTTTCTTATTAAAAAAAACCCGTGCAAATTAGGGTTTTTATGTTGATGTTAGATCTGAAAACCTCATTTTACTCATTTTATCGTTTTCTTATCCAGTTTTCTCAATTCTCATTGTAACTTTGAATTACTCAGGCTCAATAGCCGATTAAGTGCTCAATAGCATCGTTTCTTATGGAAACTTTCAATTTCAGTTTCCAGTTATCAATTTATTTCAATTTCTCTTATTTCGCTGCAATTAGCTGAAATCCTTGGAACTTGGTTTGATAAATGTCACGTCCCGCACCGATGGATCACGGGACGTGAGGTGAAACAATATCTTCTGCATTCATCCGACGGCCCGTCAACCTACGCCGCAATAGAAAAACAAACAGAGTCAGATACAAACCTCAGTAACCGATTATTTAACGACGCAACTTCTCTATACTTAATTAATATATAACAAATATCAATAAGACTGGATTAATCCACATATAATTATTCAATGCAATCAAGTGAATTTGAACCGTGAATCATCTTCTCTGAGGGTTACCAACGGTTTACTATCACACCGCGAATCACCTTAGACGAGGGTTGCCAACTGTTGATAGCACAATTCAGATACCAATCACAATTGCACTAAATAACTTCAATCGACACCAAATGATAAATCAATCAATCAATCAATACGAAATTAAATATAGAGAATTCCGATTTCCTGATTGAGAAATCCAGAAATCACAAACAGATCAAAATGACTGTATACAGTAAACTCCTGTCCAGCTGAGTTCTCTGAGTTTCTGTGTTCAGCTGAGCATCTGGGACGTTACATAGAGAAAGGCGGGGGTTCATCTCTAATTTAAGACTGTAAATTCGTGACCTATTGGTACCTTCTAAATTTTCAGGTGCTGGTCAGGATACGGTTCCCTTGGCCTTTAATTAGCAGCAGTGAGAACGGATAAGCTGAAATATTAGACAACAACAAACTGAGATGTAAAATCTTACTGAGATATAATTAATTAGGTCAACGCCAGAAAATTTTATTTTCAGGACTCATATTGAAAAAAAGGAATCATTGTATTTTTAAACAATTATATATGTGGGCATAAGTTTTGCTTCTGTCTTTAACCTTCTTTTGAAAAGGACATACTATTATGTGTGCTTTTATTCTATGAATCGTACTAAGCTTTTATATTTAGAAAGCGAAACACCTCTTCCTCTTAGACAAGTCACATGGGGCTGCCAGTAGTAACAAGATTTCAAATAGTAATTACATATCTATCTATAGGCCGCTTGGAATTTTCATGGATGTTGTAGTCAAACAATTCTAACCACTCCCCTTATAGAGGATAATGAAAGGTGCCTTAACCGTTATTCAATACCCTCTCTCCCTCAGCTAGCTATTATAGGTAGTTTTTCTATATATATAAAAGAAAGGCTTGTTTCCTCAGCCCTCGTATATAAATAGTCTAATGGATAAATGGAGACATGGAGTCGCCGTTTTCCAGAAGTAACGTGGTGGAACAAAAACAGTAAAACACTAAAATAAAAATAAAAGTGGCAAAAACATTTAATCAGAATTAATTTCTTTCTGCAATTTATGCATAATCCAATCTCATTCAACATACATTAATTATTTTATGACAGGATTGAAGTCCCAGGAACTCACTTTTGTTAGCGCTTAATAAAGGACACATGTCATGATATTAATTTCCACTGTTACCTATTTTTGCACCAGTTGCTGACTGTGCTAAAAATTATTCAAAAAGTTTTATGAACTTTTGTTATAACAGCGCATGGTTCCATGGTGCTTAGGACTGTACGTAAAATGTCATGTAATGAACCAAAGTCTTTCAAACTAGCGATCTCTCTCTTGTAAGTTCTAACTTCAATGTCTTGACGTTATATTTTATTTCAACTTCAGTATATCTCCATCATAGTACGTTTAGATGCTTTCAACTTGAAAAATTAAGAAAAGTTTAATGTTCTTCGTTAGTTTGTCTTCCCGGAATTTATTTATCAGGTTATAATTGGTCCGCACTACTGTGTGTATGTCAAGGTAAATTAATACAAAATTAATTATGTTTTCAAAAAAAAAAGTTTTCAAAAATATAAAATTAATTATCTGAAACTTATGTTGATACCAAATTAGGTTTCAATCCTGGGGTGTTAATTACCTGCAAACTTTGTCTTTTTTACAGAAATCGATTTAACAGACACTTCTATACATACGCAAAAATACACAGCATCATAAGCTGACATTATGCCATTTTGAAATGAATTAAGTACCAGCCCCTTCTCTCCAAACAAGACGTACGTAATTTGATCATACTTTTCAAATCTTGGGAGCTCAATTGCCAAAAGCTAAGGTCACCTATATATGTGTCATGCATTTAGAAAAATGACGAACATTGACACAAGTTTAATATTTATCAATCCAAAGATTAATTTTTTCAACGTTCTATATATATTAATTTATTTAATAAACTTTGATGGAATATAAAATAATATTAAATTAAATAAAATTTGATATACTTGTAGACCTGGTACACTTTCTGAATTCTAACAAGGCTCTTAACGACTAACAAACAATAATGTAAAAGAATTAGCTAGTATTAAAAAATGATATACTGTCCTTACTTTCTCTATCAGTTTTGTCAACTAAACTGCCAAACCAAATAATATTCGAAAACACACGTGCAACTGCTTAACCCTAATCAAACTAAATATCTACAAATATCCAACTACAAATATCTAGATAGCTCCAAATACGTACGAACAGTCAAACTGGCGTTGCCTAAGACTTCGTGGCTAAGTATTATATGATAAGATTCATTGAGAGGGAAATCCCTACTGCTGTGTGGTCGATATATATGGGAATAACACAATCTAACACGTACGAAGGATACCGAGCTTTCAATAGATCACTACGCCACATTTCCCCTTCTGCAACGTTCAATAAAATGGATCTATGACGTTTATCGAGACGTTACAGTAGACCCTGTTACAGATTGGAAAAAACGTCATAGATGGTTGAGCTTTTGTGACGTTTAATATAAAATAAAACGTCATAGAAAGGGGAATATGTGACGTTTATTTGGGAAAAAAACGTTACAGAATATATATTATAATTTTTTATGTCATTTTTTATGACGTTTTTCTTAGAAAGAAACGTCACAGATTGATATATTAAAATAATAATATTTTTATTAAACGTTTATAGATTGATATATTAAACGTTACGGATTACTCTCTGTAGCCGTATACCCATATTATATTATATATACGCATCACAATATCAAACAAACATACAATCACAAGTATTACAGATAAAAATTAACAATTATATATGCGCACACAATATCAAACAAACAGACAATCCACATAATATTAAGAATTCAATACCAATTTATACTGAACTTCAAATAACAATCTACCATTTCATATTACAAATAAAAATGAAATATATTTATAACACAATCTTCTATATAATCAACTTAACTAGTACTTTGGCATCCTCAAATTGATTGTGTCATCCCTAATTGCACTTTACACTCTCAATAGCAACCTGCCAATGTACCAAATGAAAACAGATTAAAATGAAGAATGAAATTCTGAAGCATTAGATCAATGCTTTCTTACAAACAACATGTAAACTTAAAAATTCTAAATTTTTGAAAGACGCCTCTTTTGTGGGTCTTTACTTAAGGAGTATATTGATAATTATTTTTATTGAAGAAAAGTAATAATATGCAACAATTCTGCAAGCATATCTAATCTAAATGATGGACAATGCAATAGAAAGACATGAGAATTCTGCCAACATATGTAATGTATCATCTAATTCAAATTGTAGTTTAATTAAATTGCTAGTGTTACCATAATAAAAATTGGAAGGAATTTTACCTCCATAGGCACGTTGCTGCCATTTTGATTTGGATTTTGTTGTTGCCTACAAAATGGAATAACACCAAAGAATTTACATGACACAAACAATAGTTATTAAAATAGCAAAGGCATTCTACTAGTAGATGCAGAGTTACAAAGTGTACCATTGAAGCATCGGCCTCCTTGAAAGAGAGACTAACTTCCTGGGATGCAACCTTGATCTTTGTCTAGAGTTAATAACAGTATATAAGAGTTCATGATGTGTGTTGCACAAAGAAAAAGGGTTATTACATACCGATGATTGTCTAATTACTTAAGAGTCACAACATTTTTTCAAGAAAAAGGAAAAATTTGACAAAAGAAGGGTAGATAAATTAATGCTTATCAAGCTGGTTTTGAATCAAAGCTAAAATGCTTATCCATGCTCCATAATTTGCCTGCATTTGAGCTTGATAATTTGACAAAAGAAGGGTAGATAAATTTCCAGGAGAGATGCACTGTGTCACAATTCCCATCTCGTGAAGAGAATTATGAAAAGAATTATGAAAACCAAATTCCTTACAATGCCTTTGCTGTGACCATAGTTGATAATCTCTCTTGAGACATGGCTCATGTCGACTCTAGCTGAGAAGTTGCAAATAGCCTATCGTTCAATCTTAACTGGGTTTATCAGTTTCTATATAATAAATCACAAAAATTGAGTCAAATTCTAAGTTAAGAACTAAAATACTTTTATTGATGAAATTGAAAATTTTACTATTATTAAATCTCCAACCTTGTGGTTAAAGTTCCACTGGCCAAGATTTAGGACAGACTTCTCCCCATTACCAAGTAACAGCTGGAAGATAGGAAAAAAGTTAATCGAACTTCAAATTTTGAAAATCAAAGATATTATTGTAGAAAGGGCTCACTATAGGTGCAGTAAGGATATGACCATCAAATCAGTTCAGTTGTTTCTCAATCTGAATTCCACAAGCCAGTAGCAATGGATCCTCATCATAGCGACTGTTTCACACCGACTTTGAACTGTGAAGTAACATGTGAATGGAACTTAATTGAGATTACTGTTTGGGAATTTCTTTGTGAAAAAAATATATAGTATGGAGAAAGAGTTAAGTACCACTGCTTAATGCAAGGGTGCTCGGTTAAGCGAGGAGAGGCTGACGGTGAGGCAAAGGAGGTCGACGACGATGCAGTGGGGTAGTGCTAGGGTTTCGAGGAGGCGGAAAGCTCGAACGCCGACGGTTTGAGCACGGAACGGGGTCGAGCATGGTGAAGAGGGGCGGAGCACGTGAAGAGATCGAGGAAGAGGAGTTCAGGGATGGATGGTGTCGGAGTTGGAGGCGGCGGAGAGTTCAGGGATGAGAGGTGGGAGTTAAAAAAAAATGAAATGAATTAAGGTGGGAGATGGGCTGGGTCGGAGACAAAAGAAATGGGAATAAGCGGATCCCGTCACCCTTCGAACCGAATTCGTAACGTTTAATATAAAACCCGTTATAGATTATTAAATTATGTTCTAAAAAACGTTATAGATTTGAAAATTTTTTTATAACGTTTTTTATATAAAAAACGTCATAGAAAGGTTGAACAGATATTTTTTTTTTTAATGACGGGAAATTTATAACATTTTTTTATAAAAAACGTTACATATTAAATGATACTTTTTTTCTCCGTGCTGCCTCTGGGTGATTTGTGACGGGTTTTAGTTAAAACGTCACAGATGACCCGTTACAAAAGTCAGTTTTTGTGGTAGTGGATTGAGATTGCCAACTCCTTCACTACTTGATTATTACAATATTACAGAAGTGCTCAAATACTTAATAATGTGTGTGTGTGTGTGTGTGTGTGTGTGTGTGTGTGTATATACACACACACACAGTACACACGTATATCGGAATGGTAATTAAACACAAACAAGCAGGGAGAGAATAATGGTGCGAGCTCTTGCTATATTGCTTCAAAATGATATCCCACACAATCCAATTTCAAATGTCGTCCCAATCCTTTGTATGGTGTGCATAATTGGCGCTGTCATCTTCAACTGCGGCCACAAGGCCAAGAAACCACCTCGACCGGGAGGTAAAAACTACTATGGAGGAGTGTACTATGGAGGGGATGGTGGAGGTGGCTGTGGTGGAGGCGGCGGTGGTGGTTGTGGTGGAGGGGGTGGTGGAGGCGGTGGTGGTTGTGGTGCGATGATCCGTCTCAGTATATTTTGGTGCGATGATTACAGTCCTGTGTCTGTAAAATTCGATTGTTATTACTTTTAATTTTCTCTTTATTTGTTGTTGATTATTGTACTAGAAGACGTGATTGTGTGCCTATAATCATCTACAAATAATATTATATTTCAAATTCAAACTTTTTACCAATTATTTTTCATTTTCATTAGTCATCTTATATTTATGAAATAACAAACATTATAGATATCGCACTACTAACAAATAGAAATCTCTGCATGACATGTGGACCGGTCACAAAAATTCAATCGTAAATTTCGTCGATGCTAGCATTATTCAAATTTCTGAAGTTCATGTTTTAATTAGGTTCACATTTCATATTTTCTTCGGTTGTTTGCTTATTAGATACCTATGTCATGACACATCAGTCATCAAGACAGCCTAATTTTGATATCTAAATCCAAAGTCACCAATCATTTGTCTAGAGGTAGTGTTCTCTAAAATGACACACATACGTTTTGGCACCACACGACACGACATGTTTATCGAATTAATACAATATGTGCGTGTTGATATATCGTGTCAAAGTCGTGTCATGTTGAAGACTTTTGAGTATTGACATGTTTTAACACGACACGAGTTGACATGCGACAAGATACGACACAACTAGAATTAATATTTATTTATATTTTTAGTATATTTAATAACTTATTAAAGTAAAATGAGTTCATATTATGAATCCATTGTTACTTATTCATTATATTTCTTATTTAATCCTTAAATTTAATTATAATATATAAAGTAGCACACTTTAAACAATTTTAAATTATTTTTAATTAAGAAATTAAAATAATTTTTGACACGTTTAACACGTCGTGTCACGTTGTGTTGACACACAATGTTAGAAGTGTCGTGTTAGTTTTCTTCATTTGACATTACACGATGCGACATGACATGTTCAAAATATTCACTAGTTTCAACACGACACGATACGAGTTTTAACACGCATAATTGGTCCTTAACGTACTGGCCAAAATTAAATCCTAGACTACAGATGTAAATCGTTTGTAATATGGCTTAGGGGTCGGATCACGGGGACAAAACTATTCCAAATCTAAGTTTATTCCAATCAACTTGATTAAATCCTAAGTAATGAAGAAATTTAGTGGGTGTTTGTTTTTGTGATTTTGTGTTTTCTGACTAAAGCTAAAGGATAAGTGTCTCGCACTTTTTCGGGTCCGCACCTCGGTTAGGATTTATGGATACCTCCGTGGGGGTGAAAAAATACGGATCAGATACCCCTCGAACTCCTTGGGATATGACTACTAATACCCGCCTGACAAAGGATGAGGATACCGTAGTGATCTCAGGGGTTTCGAGAGTTTGATTGTTTGTTGCAGGTCCTTTCCTTCCAGTAAGCGCAAGTTCCTACTGTTAATTACCTCTGAACCGAGTCGAGAGAACCTCTAGATCGGAGATGTTAATAGATTGGGCATATGAAGTGTGTCTAAGTTTGTTAAATGGTCGCTTGAAACAACCATGAGTAAGGTAAACTGACAGTGAGTGCAAATGCAGGCTGAGCATCTTATGATGACATGAATGCATGTGATGTGCTGTGGTGGTTGTGAAGAGAAGAAGATTTAAATTTCAAAAGAGCTGCACGGGCAGTCTTTTCTGTATTTAATGTGGTCTGGTGGATCTTTGACCGAATAGGTATTAGATCATTTTAAGACTTGCTATTCCTATATCCGAGACGCATCGCGTGCATGGAAAGACAAGTATAAACATGTAAAGCCTTGGTCTTGTGACGTTTTGAAGAGCCGGTATTCTGAACGTGCTGGATCTTCGGTATTAAGACGTGTCTAAGGCTTAGGTTTGTTGTTGACATGTCGAAGCTAAGGTTATCGAACGTGTTGAGAGTTTCAGACATTCTAGCGTGTAGAAACTTCGGTTCTTGAACATGTTATAGCTTCAGTCGTTTGTTGACGTGTTTGAACTTTTAATATTTTAGCGTTTTAAGGTCTGGTTTAAGCGTTTTAGACCCTGGCGTCAAGATGTGTTATAAAGTTCAGGTCACTTGGGTCTTGTTTGCGTTTCTAAGACTTTAAACACTTTTGATTTAATAGCCCTGGCTTTCAGACATTTTTGGGTACTTGGTTTTCTGGAGGGTGTATGTTCCCTGGGATTTAATTTCTGGACTTGACTTTTGGGGTCTAAGTATTTCTGGACTTGACTTTTGGGTCGAAGTGTCTTTGGACTCGGCTTTTGGGCCTAAGTAGAAGGCTTGATGTTGTTTTGGCGGATCTTCAACTCATGTCTTAGGATCCGGGATTAGTTTTGAGGATCTCTGAGCTTGAAAGCTGTGTAGAGTTCATTTGGGGTTGTGGATGTTTTAGAACTGTTCTCGAGTTGGGTTTTGGTTTTGGTTTGTCTGAGCAGGACCTTTTGATTTTAATCTTGGATATCGGGAATGTCAGTCCCTGATAATTCAAGGTACCTGCTGTCCAAGTGTACCTGTTGTCCAAGTGTACCTGCTGTCCAAGTGGTTGAGACACTTAAACTTTTAATTTCATCATGTTTTCTAATGTCAATTTGGTTTTTTAAGACATTTTTAATGACATTTTTAAGAGAAATTAATGGTGTTGAATTAAACTCCCTTTTTCTTTTGGAATTTGGTATTGAAGCCTTATACAAAAACATTCCTTGTTCTGAACATTTTGGTATTTTTTGGTAATTTTATGATCCTTCTAGCTATTTTTAAAGCATTTCTGAAGTTTCAGTAATTTTAGAAAATTCTGATTGGTCAGGGGATTTGATGTTTCGTGTTCTGGATGTCAGGGATTCGCTACACGCAAGGCGCCACAGAGGATCCACACAAATCGCTGAGGGAGTTGATTGAATCAGCTGGTTCACGCGCGTGTCGATGCGCCGACAGATCTGAATTCTGACATTGTGGGGCCCACTGTCAGTGACTAGGCGTACCGTGCGCCATGTTTATTGAGCATCTGCCTTGGATTCATTGGAGACGAAAATCGAGCGTCGATCTGCGCCAAGATTTGTGTTAGTCAACAGGTCAGCGTTCTCTCTTCTCTTTTCTTTCTTTCTTCTTTCTTTCATTCTCGTCTCTTCCGACGAGAGCTTGACCGAGTCAAAGCTCGAAGGCGAACTTGATCTCAGCCATGAGAAGGTGATTTCTCTGTCGGGAAGCGTCGGAGGAGTCGTCGTGTCTTCCTCCTTCCTTCTCAACTGGTAGATTTGGTCATTTCTCGCCAATTAGGACTGTCGAGACGTGCCTGTGTTCGATTTGGAATTTTCTGATGGTGCTTTTGCAACCAAAATTGGACCGTGTGGGGCCAATCGGCGGCATGCCTGAGCAACCAGAGGAGTACCTCGAGTCAATTAAAGCACCAATTCGAGGTAAGATCCTAAAACTTGCTGTATGTGATTTGAGCTGCGATTTACTCAATACCCTGTGATAATCAGACCCAAATTTGGTCGTAGGGAGGGTAATTGATGAGCAGGCTTTGCAACAGGAAACCCTAGTGTTGTCTATTGGAACCATGTGGACTCTTATTTGGTCTTTTGGAATAGTGACTTGACTAGTTTAGGTATTTGGTATCTGTTGGTCTTTCTTTTAGTAATTTGGTGATTCTTGATAAAATTTGGCATTATGACTGGGATATTTGATACACAAAGAGGTGTGTAGGTGATCACATGGTCTTAATTTGGCTCTGGAAGGGAGATTGGGCTACACTGAAGGCTTGGTATATTATTTTTTTTTTTATAACTATGCTTGGCTACCTCTCTATTTATGGTATAATTTTGGCATTATAACTGAGTGACTGGGGTTTTGACAGGGGTCTGGCTATATTGGTATATCATGATAGGCTTGTATAGTGCTGTCATTGGATTGTGAAGAACAATCTATGAGGAATGAGGAATTTATTTGTGAGATTTTGGTTAATATGCTGACTGTGGGGTTGATTATCACAGGGGTTCATGCAATTCACTAAACTTTGAAGCATGAACCAGCCCCTAAGTGGCTGCTCAATGGCAAAACACACCCATTAGGACTAATCCATGCTCCAATGAGAGCTCAAAATCATGGTTCAGAGAGAGATCAAAGGTGACTGCTCAAAGGCTAGCACACCTGTTGGTTTGACTCCTCTCATCCCCTTATACAGCAAGCTTTAGGGGCTTGTACCCTTCTTCACTCTGGTCTTCCCCTCTGGTTGCATCATCCCTGCCACCTGGTTGCTGTACACAGAAGAAGAAAGATGTCTTGGCAGGTATATATTTCATATTTTTATATTTTATTGCTTGATTACACTTTTATTTTATTAATAGGGAAGTACTTAGTGTATTTTTGTGTTTTTCATGCAGGTAATGCTAACATGCTGCTGGTAGAACTATGTAAACATTTCTAATGTATATAAACATGCAACTGTTGAGATAATTTTTTTCTACTTCTATTACTTTTGCTACTTATCATACATAAACAGAAGGTAGATAGAGATAAAATAAGATAAATATGTACATAGAAAAAGCTTTATTTCAATTGAAAAGCTACATTTTTATCAATTACCTTGAATAAAACTAAACTATTTCTTTTGCTTTTACAGAAAATAAGCTAAGTTGAAAATTGGGCAGAGTTTCAATATAGCACTTTGCCTCTCCTTCTTCAGTCGATGGAGAGCTTGTTTTATAGGGGGAGATGACCCCTAGGGTTTGGATTGCTGATGTCTTGATGCTGCCATGTAGCATTTCCTGGGATTTTTTGAATGTTGATGAAGGGCTGAGATGCTTTCTTCTCCTTGCCGCCTCAAATTGTAAGTCTCCATGCATTTGAGCTTGTTCATTGTCTTGTACATCCTCCAATAGTCACTTGACATCTGGATTTAGTGTATGGCAGTGGGCATTTGGCATAGTTTACTTCATTTTACTTGCTGCTTGGTATTTTCATGACAGGTGGGCCATGGGGGCCACTTGTCATGCTGGTTTGTGAGATGTGTGCCTTCTCTCTTATGCTTGGAGAAGGGGTTGTATTTGGCGCCAACACTGGCTTGGACAGGTGGCATTGATCCCATGCTTGTAGGGCATCAGTGGTCTGGATGCACTTGTGGAGGTATCTCCATCTGTGCATAGCTGTTGAGCCTATGTCTGAGGCTTGGCAGTTCATTCAGAGAGCATTTGATTCTCTCCATTGTTGTATGGTTTTGGATTTCATGTTGGCTTGACTGTGTAGCCTTTGGTTATGTTTTCTGGGAAGTGAAGCTGCTTGTGGGACCCATTGGTCAGCATGGTGGCTTCACTGTACCCAACTGAGGTGTAGAAGAGATAGGTTTGATTTCTTTCCTATTTTATCTTTTGTTTTTTGTAGAATTTACTGGGTGCATCCATTGGGTGCATTCATTTGACCCAGGTGAATTCCTTGTTTTTGTGTAGGTGGCAGGCTGTCATTGTGCCATTTGGTGTTGGCTGTTTGGCATAGGCGCCTGAGATCATGTTTGGTATGTTGCATGCATTGGTACATTCTCCCTGGAGAGAATTGATGAGGTGTAGAGGTACCTTTGCCTTTGTGCATAACTGCTTCTGGATTTTCTGTAGCTGCAAACTGGATGATTTTTGGTTGTTTGAGTGGCCACTTGTCATGTTACATGACATTTTGGTGCTCATACTTAAATCATCTAGCTTGTGTTAGCTGTGATTGATTGTTGGCAGGGATTAATTGAGTCAATGATGTCATATGAGACTCAATCAGGTTTTCTGTGGGGCATGAATTACCTATATGTGGGCAATTTCATTTGTTTTCCTGCAGTCAAGTGTTAGAGACAACACTTGTCATTTCTTTGACAAGTTGTGCTCACATTTGGTCTGTCAGATAATTTGTGTTGGCTTTGGCAATGGCATTGATCATGATTTGCCTCCAACTGGTGCCTCCCCCATTCTATGTGCACCCATTAGCACAATTAGGGCCTATGATGAACCATTCTTTGGCAATAAAAATACCTTATCATGTTGGTCTGAGGCTTCATGCTGCCTATTGACATCAAAGTGAAGTGTAATTTGTGCACATATGATCTGTTATGAGTGCATAAGCTAGCTGATTTTAGTTGCTAATTTCTGTGCAACTTCTGTGCAACATTCTATGGAGAAGGGTTCCAAGGGTAATCTTGGTATTGATTATGCATTTGTGATGTTTCATGGGTGATATTCTCTTGTCTCCTTGTGGAGAATGTCTGATTTGCCCATGGGCAGGGGAATGACACGCATTTGAAGCTATCTCAGGTACAATCTGATGCTTCTCTTTCCACACTAGGTTGTATATATTCACAGATGCATATTTGGTTCAGTCCAACTGTAATCCAACCATTCATTGGACTTGATACGTATTTGGATGGCTGGGGATGACCCTGTACTTGTGATTTGGTGAAGCATCAACATGTGAGCGTTTATAGCATGTTCAATGTTGCACTGTGGCTTTGTATATCCCTTAATTTTTCTGGGAAAAGAGAGAGGGACCACTGGGGTGATGCAATGCATTCTTCTCTCTCTAATTACTTCCTCAGTCGGGGGTACACTGTTTCGGCAGGGCTAGACCACCTTTTTTCAGTCTGTAGGCTGGGGAAAGTATGTATTCTCTCCATTTGACCGTATGGTTTGCGGAATTCCACTGGATGTCTCCAGTTGCTGACATTGGTATCATTTTATAGGTACAATGCATAATTCTCCCCGTGTATATCTTTAAGAGCATTTCCTTGCTCTACAGAAACCCACAATTCCTTTAAACTTATGTTTTTTTTTCTCCTTCATGCCTTGAGCTCAACACTCGCAACTGTCACTGGCGATACCCTTGCTCCGGCGAAATTGGGCAGCAATTGAGTGAGAGAAGCACAGAAAACCTTCCGTTTTGCCACTGTAAGCATCTCTAACCACTTATTTGTCTTCAATTTCGAAGTTTTGTTCACCCCCAAATCCATCTTCCGACAGTTTCTCTTCTCGAATTCTCTGTCTGTAGGTTGAGGGAGCACTCGAGACTGGTGTTGTTGAGCTCGTGGTGACATCACCTACACGGCGGTGCAACTAGCTGAGGCAATGGTGGCCTATAGCTCCGGCGAGATTCATACCTAGGCGACGGAGAAGACGACTCCTTCAGGTTTGTTTTTTCCTTCTTTTCTCTTTCTTTTTTTTTTATTTTTCTTTAACGGAAACTTCCTGGGCTAATCATAGAACGCCACGTGTCCTTTTCAGTTAAAAGAAAAATAAAAATCTTGGCGGGGCCCGCTTGTCAGTACTCGTCGCTGAAGCGAGTTAGGCGCTTCGTCGCGTCTGGGCGCTGTCGAGTTGGGTCGATACGCAGTTGAGCCAAGCTGCTGTTGGGCTCGGGTCGCGGGTGAGTCCCGACTGGATCCGATTGAGCCTGAGTTGAATCGGAAGGTATAACTTGACTGGGTTGAGTCAGTTAGCTATTTGGGTTGATTTCCATTGTGGGCCGATATGGGCTCTTTTTTTTTTTATTTGGTTTGTATTAAACCCGGCCTATGTGCTTTTATATTTATTTGTATATGATTTTGTATGCATGGTTTTGTACATATATTTCATACGTATTTGGCACGTATTTCGTATATATTGCACGCATACCTTGTATATGACTTGTGTGGTTTGTGGGCCCGACCAAATAGCTTATGTTGTAGCATCATGGTATTAACCCTTTTGATATATTTAGTTAAGTCCAAAATTGATTGATATGAATTCAATTTGAACTTGTCAACTAATCATCGCCAATTACACCCGAGTAGCTCTGCACGAGCGTTCTTTCATGCATCTTGACGTCTTCTATCGGCTTGTTTAAATTTGCCGAATTTTAGAGGCAAACAATAAGTTGTAACAAAACTAGGGTAAATCAATTCCAAGATAATACCTGAGAATAAAATCCAATCAAATAAAATAGGGGTGTCTGATTTCGAACTCTTTGATCAAACTGAAACGATCCGTTTTGACCTCAGTTGATACTTGAAACCTCCCGTTTCATGCTGGAACTACCATCTCGGGCAGTCCATTCCAGCATAGAATGGTCCGTTTCAGCCATCAATGTTATGTTGCCATGTTATTTAATTAATATAATTGACTCGTTTATCCAAGTTTGGTGTTTTCAATGTAAAGAACCTTACTCTAACTCTCGTTCAGGTAAAGACTTTCTAATCTAAATATTGTAATTCTAACTTCCTAAATTTCAACTCTCGTTTATTAGTCCAGGCAATTTAGTTCAATCCTTGGATCTAACTGTACACCCTAATCTCTCGATTATGGTAAAGTTCTAATCTCTCGGTGACTTGGTCTATCCTCTCAGAAATTAACCTACATATCAATAATGATTTGGATCTTGTTATTTAATAACCGGACTTTTATCCTAACCTCTAAACGTGGCCTTTGTCTAGTGGGATAATCAGTTATCAACAATCAAGCACTGAATCAATAATAAGTAAATCAAAGCACAAGGATTAAAACATAAACATCAATAATCAAATTAATTAAACTTCATAATCAAACAGACACAACTAGTCAAAGGTTCTCATTCATAGCCCCCTATATCAACTACTCACTACAAATCATAATTAAACAACAAGCAGGTTTCATCGATAAAATAAACATAGAGATAGAAATCAAGAAGATACAACAATCAACATGATGACTACTCTAAGTTCTCCCCCTACCTTCACTGGAACGAGTCGTTCTTGCCTTGGAACAGATAGTTTCAAGGAGAATTCTTTGTCTTCAATGGCGGCTGTGTCTCAAATCAATCTTTGGAAGATGTCTAAACCATATAAAATTGACAACCCCCTCCTTGGAGGCAGGGGAGACACTTATATAGCATCTGGAGAATCGACTAGGTGAGAAAGATACGTCTAAAGTTGCCTTGTATTGGAGAAAAGCGCGTAGAAAAACTTGACAAATTCAGCCTCTGCATAAATGGCAAGTTTTCTGATATCTGAAATGGTCTATGTTCCAAAGGTGAACCGATCCGTTCTAGGCAAGTGTGGCTGAGCTTCATCCTTTAGTCTGGACTGGTCCGTCCTGCACTCGATCTGGTTCGTTCCACTCCTCAAGAAGGAAACATTTTGCTGATTTCTCATGCTATTTCATCGATAATCCTACAAATTAAAAACTTGGGCTACAATTGGACCTAGCTACACAAAATGTTAGTAAATCAGAGATAAAATAAGTAATTTAAATGAAATTAAGGCTCTAAATTGGGCATAAATGTATGCATAAAATTTCCCTATCAACGCACTTGTTTGGCATGGCACGAAATGACAAATTTTTAATACCCTACTTAGAGGGGCAAATTGGTCGGCTTAGTACATTTATTTTTCTATAGAGGTACATGAGATCATATTTGGCCTAAATTAGACTCGGACATTTATATAAACATTAATGAGCAGGGAGAGCTGATGCAATTTTTTCAACTTCTTTATTGGTGTGTTCGTGAAGGAAAACAGGAAAAGAATAGATGATATGTGTCACTCAAAAATTAGTTCAAAAGAATTTGAAATATACATACAACTTTCACGTCAATGTACATGTCAATGTAAATATTGTTGGATGCTGATGCAAAATTATGTTAAAATCATTGCCCTTAGCAAAATTACAAGTTTATTTGGTTTACATGTTATCTGCTATTTGACAAGGCAAATTATATAATGGGAAATAGTACTTGCTTTATTCATAGAAAGCGACTCGCACGTTTGTGGGAAATTTGACCTTTTCTCTCAAAAACAACACGTAATTACCTTGACATTTCTTGAGTTTATCATATAATTTTCTAATCTTTGCAGCTCAATTGCCAGTTAAAGTTCTTCTATGTTTTAATTTTTAAATGAATTACCATGTGGAAATATATCAATGTGAACGCACACTAAGATTTTGCGTTCCTTGATGCTTCCATCTTTTGCTTATTTGAAACTCATTGTTTACCAGTTCAAAGAGTAAAAATACTTGCAAAAGATACAACAAACAAAATTTCAAAAATAATTATGTTTTTTTATTGCTAATACAGGACGAAAGGTGGTACTTTCGTTATTAGTACGTAGTTGGTCTTTTATACCAAATGCATACCATTTAGATAGAAGAATACGGTGCAGTTCAGCAAATTAGTTTGTTTTTAAGAGGGTTAAAGTTCTGATATATATGATATGTTTTGTAATCAGTTGTAATCAGATCAGATGATTGTAACAGGTTAATTTTCTGTAATAGAAATGAGTTGGAGGAATCCACTAATTAAAAAAAAAAAGAAAAAAAATTCATACTATTTAGTTGAGTATAAATCTGTATATTTAAGTTATGTATCCTGGATAGAGTCACTTCACAATATACAGTATTAATGTTACTCGGACGTTTGTGAAAGTCAATATTCAAATTATAGCCTCTATCATTATTGTTCATTCATTTAAATCACCAGAAAGTAAATTTGACCAGATTAAGAGAGGCAAAGTAGATCAGATCAGAAACAAGATTCATAATTGTTCAATCAATTATGGACATTCTTCAAACACTTTATTGCAACCATATCTTTTTAGAAACCAACCAATGCAGTTGCATTTTCAGACTATAGAAGTAACAACACAATCCATTATTGAGAGTAATCGTGCTCACCCAATGTGTAAGCAAGATTTAAAATATACATTGCAAAATTAGCTTTTTATTTTCAATATTCCCAATTAAACTTTATTAAGGTGATAATTTATGTACAGTTCGAAGTCCAATCGAAGTTTTGCATGGGATGGGAGAATTAAATTTTTGTATCATGAAGGCTTGATCAAAATAATCTATACTGAATTTGTAATTCATAGCAATTAGAATTGTCAACTTGCGCAATGCCAGATGTCCATATGTCCTTGGAACATCTCTTCTAGCAAATGTTAATTTATGGCATCATTATACAATTAATTAACTATCACCAAATTTCATCTGAATGACAATTTGACGAATGATCAGCATTTCAACACATTGCAGAGCTATTCTTGCCACTATCATTTCCGTAGTTTAGAGAGAAGAAGAGGGGATCATGCTTCAGCTTCCTCTTAGCTTCACCTCCGTCTGAATCACTGTCCTGCATATCTCAAAACAAAGTGTGAGAGGGGATCATGCTCAAACTAAATATCAATTGACCCTTAACAACTCAAAAACTATTAGATATGCCCAGGTATATCAACTTTTATGTCATGGCTAGCATCAGTCACTCATCATCAAATTTCTTGATAATTGGTAATGAAGAAAAAAGATTTTCCAAGGAGACAAACCAGATTTAAATGGAAACCTTGAACCAGTTTGTTGGCATCTTCAATTAGATGCATGGCAGTAATTTAATTCTTTGTACTCAAATATTTCATCCAAAGACAAATTGGCCCCTTAATTCCACATCTAGAGTCATGTATTTCCACCTCTAGAAAAAGTTATCATTTTTCTGGTTTATGGTTTGATTATTAAACAGGCATCACATGTCTAGGACCTAAAAGACTGATGCCCGGGTATGATGGTGTTATTCATGCCATTGTCAGACCCATGTGTCAAAATTCTATAATGTCGTACCCTGCAAAGCCAGAGATTCCAAAGTCTATTCTGCTTCTCGCTCTTCAAGTCAATATCTATCCTGAAACTTCTCTCTCTCTAAAATAGTGCCAGCATCTATTGACGAAGCCAGAGATTCCAAGTTTTTTCTATCTCTTTGAAAAAATACCAGCAAAGAAATCCAATTTACAAAAAAACAAATTCATGTTCTTACCAGTAAAATCTGAAACCAGTTCAACACGCTATCTGATTCATATCAAAGTACAATTAGAAAACCAGCAAATCCGATATCTCATTATTCAAGGGTTCTTCAATTCTACTTCCACCTTTTTACCAACAAATTCACTTTACAATCAGCAAGAAATAAAAAAAAAAAAATGGAATTTTGTATCACATTTGAGTACCAAGTCAGGCCATGTACCAGTTCATGTGACAGTTCTCGACTCCGCACTCGCCAGTTGCATAGTCGTTTCCTCCTCTTCTCTCTGAGATTGGAGGACAGACGCCGGGGACAAATTGCTTCGATCGAGGATTTTCTGCGTTGAGGTGGGTTTAATTTGCAATGTGCATGGGCCTATATTAGACTTAAGTTGGACATCTTACATGAACAATAGGCCTGGGTAGAGCTCAAACAATTCTTAGGACCTTTTCTATGGTGGGCCCGAAAAAACAAGCAGCACCAGAAAATAAATGAGAAAAAAGGGGGAGAGGAATTTGTGTTATTGTGTATAGTTTAAGACCGTTCGTAGCCTTATTCATTGTACCTAATTTCCTGAGATTATGTAAAAGTCTACGAATTGGTAATCCCAATATAGCATCACACAAAATTTTCCCCATTTTCCTGAGATTAACGATCACCAGTTTCCTAACTAACTAACTAACTAACTTTAATCCATTGAATGTCAGAAAAATTATCTGACTTTAGAAAATAAGATTCATGCGACTTTTAATAGTTCTTTGCGTATATTAGTAATTTTTTTCCATTTATCTTTTCCTGAAAATGACATGCTATTATGTGGGACTTTATTCATTGAACCGTACTAAATATTTGTACTTATTGATTTGTCTATCTAGAGAGAAAATAAAATTAAATAACTCTCTTTGACAAGCCACATGCGGCTGCTGCCGAAGAAGACAAGATATCACAATAGTTTTTTTTAGGTAGCAATTATCTATTGGGCTTATAAATTTCATGGATGTTATATAAAAAGTTTTGGGGCTTGACTCCTTGTTTTCTTTAAAAAAAAAAAAAAAAAAAAAAAAAAAAATCATCCATGGATGTTATAGGTCAAAACAATCATAAGTTCATAACCACTCCCCTTAGAGAAGATAAAGATAATGAAAGGGGCCTTAACCATTATATCTATCGGTGTTGTTTTCTCAGCCAACTTATAAAAATCCAACGGAGTGGACTAACTTTTACTTCAAAAATAATAATAATAATAATAATAATACAGAATATAAGTTAGAATTGATGTGGAACTAATTAAATATTAAATAAAAAAAATAAAGAAACAGGTTGTCGTTCATTTTTTTTTGGCGATTTTTGGTGCTTTAACCTTTATTGCTAATTTTAAAATGGTGCATGTTGTAATTGTTTATGCGTAACCCAATCTCAGTCCAACATATCTATTATTAGTTCAGCTCAGCCATAAGAGTCCCCAGAGTGCACCATGAAGGTTAGCACTGAAAGAACACATGGAATCGTATTGATATATTTTCTTTGCAAGCTAATGTTTCTTAATTAATTTCTTAATTCAAAATTTTAATTAGGAACCTCTATTATAATAGCCTTGGTTGCATAGCGTTTAATTAGGCCTGTATAATATCATGTACTGAACATTCTCAATCACGCGTTCTATTATAAGTTTATACAGTACGGCATTTTTTTTATTAATACCGGTTAAATTCATATTATTAACATCGGTTGGACATCGGTGCTAATAATCAGTGGTGTTAATAATATATTAAAAACCAGTGTTAAAAATCCGGTGCTAAAAACCATCCGAATTCTTGGCGGGCAAATATTCACATCTTTAGCACCGGTTTTTAAACTAAAAACCGGTGTAGAAGATATCTAGCACCGGTTTTTAGTTAAAAACCGGTGCTAAAGATCTACGTTGATTAAAAAAAAAAAATATTTTTGGGCTATCCTCATTTTTTGCTAGTCATAAATATCAATTATACTAATATATAACCAGTATATATATAGAGTTTAGCTACGGTGAGTCGGTTTGGATCGGTCATTTTAAACTAGATTTAGGAGTTTTGATCGCGACTCACCGTAGCTAAACTCTCTCTCTCTCTCTCTCTCTCTCTCTCTCTCTCTCTATATATATATATATATATATATATATCAATATGCATGCATTACAATCTATATCAATTTCTATAAATCCCAAACATTATCAATTTATCCATACCATGCATTATCATTTACAAACAAAAACAATCATGCATCATCAATTTATCCAAATTTATCAAATTTCAACCATATCAATATATCCATGCATTTATCAAATTATCAAATTTCAGCCATACCAATTTATCAAATTATCAACATCAAAATTGAGAGAGAGCGCTTACCTCTTTGATTTCGGCCGGAGCAATGGAGGGAGAGAGCAGTCGGCCGGAGCAGTCGAATGGAGAAGATCTTGGCCAGAGTAGTCACGAGAAGTTTCTGACCTATGCCCTTAAATTGCAACTCCAATTATTTGATCTAGGTTTTAAGTCTTGCTCATTAATTAATTTATATTTTTATAAATAAAAATTAATAATTTTTGTAAATACATTTTTAATGATTAAGAAACTTAATAAATATAAAATTTTAAAAAATTCGTTAATAACTAAATAGAAAAGGAAAAAAATATAGTTCCGGTTAACTTAATAAGATCATCCCGAATTTTTTTTCTGTTTCTTATTCTTTTTTGTTATTTTTTAATCATAGAAAATATATCATAATATTATATAAAATTCTAATAAATACTTAAGTATTCTTGGAAGTACTCCTACGCACACATTCTAATAAAAATTTAAAAATTTTATTACAATTGAAGTACTCCTACACACATGCATTATGAGTAGTAACTGCTCTCGACCCTTTAACACCAGTTTTTAAGAAAAACCGGTGCTAAAGCTTAGCAAAAAAAAAAAATTAAAAAACAGATTTTCTTTAGCACCGGTTTTCGTTAAAAACCGGTGTTAAAGAAAATATTTTTAACACTGGTTTTTAAGGAAAACCGATACTAAAGAAAATCGGTTTTTATCTTTTTTTGTTTTCCTGCTAAGCTTTAGCACTGGTTTTCCTAAAAAATCGGTGTTAAAGAGTTTCTCTGATAATCACAAAATTGCCACCGTCTATTTATTTATACTGGTTTTCTGAAAAATCAGTGTTAATATGGCGGTGTTAATAATCTTTTATGGTGTAGTGTATAACTTCAGAGTCTTAGATTTTTTTTTTTAATTTTATTACAACTTCAGTATCTTTCTATTTTATATATTTGGGTGCTTTGTAGTGAACAATTCAAAAAAAAAAATTGATGTCTTTTGTGTCTTGTTGAAAATTATCAGGTTACAACTCCTCTCCACTACCGTACGTGTATATATCAACGTAAATTACTACAAGAATAATTAATTATCTGAAATATGCTGATGCCAAATTACGTTCAAATCCTTACTAGTTTGGTTTACCCTTTTGTCTGCTATTTGACAAGGCAAAGCATGACAATATTTGTCTTATTCACGGAAAGGGAGTAACTTTACACTTTCATTTGTACGCATTATATATAATGCATAATTAGCTGACTTAATGCCAATTTTTTTAATTAAATAACTACCTCCTTTGTCTCAAAACAACACGTAATTCCCTTGACATTTCTCGAGTTAATCATACTTTTCTAATCTTTGCAGCTCAAGTGCCAGCTAAGGTCTTATATTTTTCAATTTTCAAACGAATTAATTGACTGTCCTGGAAATATACCAATGTGAACAAACCATAGATTTTGCGTGCATCTTGCATAGATCTTTCATTGATGGCAAAATCATTTGCTTGCAGTTCAAACAGAGAAAAGCACTTATTTAAAAAAAGGTATATAAAAAAAGGTAAAGAAAACAAATCAGAAAATTTTAAAAACAAGGTTTATTTTACAGCAACAAATATACGAAAGTTTGGCAACTTTGATTAGTAGTAAACATTATTTTTATCAGATGCATACTGTAAAACTGGTCTCCTTCTCTTTTGTTCAACATAAGATGCCTTAGAAGAGTCTAAATTCTCCACTACAGTTTGTGATCCTTGGCGTAATGTCTAATATTTCTCCTCCTGCTCCAATCTCTTCCTGATTGATTGCATCATGCGTCAAGAATTCATGTAACTCGTTACAGTAGTTTTTCTATATTGACCATTTTTTTTTGTAAAACCATTATTGTAGTGTCTATGGAGACATTAATTTGGCCTTGAATTCATGAGTGCACATAAATAATTTTAATTTGATGATGCTGATGATAAGTGTATAGGGTTATAATTTGATGCTGCTAAAGTGTATATAGGGTAAATTAATTCATGCATGCATGTTTGTAGTCTCATATTCAAGTTTCTAAAATTCGCCGAATTAATTAACGCCGTATTATAGGAAATATCGGTTTTTGGAGCTACAACGCACGATAACATTTAACTATTTCTGCAAAAAACGGTCATTCGATAAAACCGAATTAACTACGTTTTATCGTGAAAATAATTCGAATTTAGCGAAGAAAAAGCGGAACAGCGCTAATACCAAACCCCTCAGCACCGCTCTTCTCCTCCCACACCACCGCTCGCCGCCTCACCACCTACTCCGTCGATCTTGCATCGCTCCGCCATTTCTCCTTTCTTCTCTTCCTCCCGTCAGCCGTCGCCATTTGCTCCGCTCTTCTCTTCCTCCCATCGCCGTTTACTCCGTCTCTCCTGCTTTTCTAGGCAAATAAAGAGGCAAGAAATCTCAACGATTCAGTAATTCTACCCTATAACCCTAAATTTTTCTAATGCATCCACCAATCCGTCTCCATCCTTCCTCCATCTCTACTTAGGCTCTCTTTCCTGCTGCGATTGCCCTCCTTTTTCCAGTTTCTTTTTAAAATCGCTGATTTGTTTGATTATCTCTTGGTTTCTGCTACATCTTACAATCTTAATCTTGCTGGTTAATTTTTTTATGAAGGTACCATGAGTTTTAGGCTAAGAGCTTTATCTTTTGGTTTTGACAATAGAAACTGTTACTAGTATTTGAGTTATATGAGTTGTTTATTTGTGTTGTAAGCTTTAAAAGTTTTAATCAATGTTGGTCTTCTCAATTGTTTCTCAAGCCTTTGTTGTTTTTGTGGTTGTGGATACATTTCACCAGTTCTTTCGATTTAATTTTTGTTCTAGCCTTTGAAGTCTGATTTGGTACAAGTCATGTACCAATTACGGAACCAATGTGTTTCTAAATATCTTAAGTACCATTTGGTGCTTTATCTAGCTTATCATAGCTTAACTTTTTAGCTTTCAATTTTTTTACCAGTAACTCTACAAACCACAATGACTCTCCACTATACTGGCACAAGTTAGTGACAGGAACCTTCAGAACAAGTGAAGTGTAATACTGGTACGACCTGATTGGAGCCTCGTACTAACCACAACTATAATATATATAATTCAAATGTTCAATCTCAGGGCACTTGTCTATGCACTGCACACACGTTGGCTTGAAATTAGAAGTTTTTAGAAAAAAATGTGATGAGGACGTGAAATGTAAATAATAATTATAAAATAAATGTTGTATGGACAATAGGATCCATTCTCGAAAGAGTATATATTCTATATTGGTTTCTCACTATATTCATGAACGCATAACTATTATATTTTTTATAATATATTGGCAGTACACATGTAGTCATGTCCGCATCAATTTACTTCTAAGTTCTCATAAACGGTCAAGTTTAAACTAAGCATACTACTATATAAATTATAAATCATAACAAAGATATATAGATCAGCAATTTTATCAGCCGCATACACACCATATTATCGCCGTTTTATCACCGATGAAACTCTGCATCGATAATTCGACACCGAATCGCTAAACCGTATAAATCGCATTTTAAAACTTTGCTCATATTTGATATGGAGCTAATCAAGTACGTACATTGTTAATCTGTGTTTCAGAAATATTTATCCTTTTTTCCTATATAATATATCCGTCCTCCAGCTGATTTTATACAGGAACGGAAAAATTGGTACCTGTAACGGATAGGATAGGACACATATATATTAATCCGTATTATATAATTTTACCAAATAACTGTAAATTTTGCATTGAACTTTTAGGTTAAAATAAGATCTAATCCTCAGTTTAATTTACATAGTAGAATCAACTAATAATGATAACAAATCCAGGAAATAGAAAGATAAAACTTTTTTTTTTAAGGTAATTTGTTTGAAACCAACGATTATATATATATATTGTTAAGAAATTTGAAATAAATACTCCGTCTGCAATTCGAATCAAAGATCACTTACTTGGTTGATATCCACTGGGAGAACAATCCACCCTTAAAATAATAACCTGAAACCAATAATAAATGAGGTTGATTTAATTTAGAGAAACGAGATCCCATTAATTACGGTCTGTATGAAATGGAGAAAAATAAACATACACAAGAATGCAGAAGATATATAATTTAATGAATTGGCTTTCGATTCTATGAAATATTGATTTTCGTTTGGACCCCTACAAAAATTCTATTGCATCTTTCTTTTGCCACAGATGAATATAGAAGTCAAACCCCTAACTTATATATAGATAAATAGAATGAAAGTACAAAATTTGGCCAGTGTGGCTAAATCTAAAAAGAAAACAATAAAATCTTAGAAAAAAGGAAATGGATAAAGTAAAATAGAATAAACAAGAAATAAGAAGGAGCAGAAATAGTTAGCCCCCCACTCCACAGAACACATGTTATTATGACTTATGAGTAGATATTTTGTTACTACGTTCATATATATATGATCCCTTTGGCAAAACAAGATGTTGATTGGTAAATTCTTACGTAATTATTTGTTTTTTATTTTCTTTTCTAGCACCCTTTAGCATTGAAATATCTTAAAATAACAACTATAGGGAAAAAAAAAAAATTACCGTATAGTTGCTTCGCCGAAAAAGGTCCACATGAATGGAGGTCAGGTGATGAAAGTATAACGGATGTGCTTGAAACCCTTTGACTTGTCTCAATCATTTGTCATGTGAAACCCAATATATAGGGGATAGGTTTTTTATGGCACAGCTATACATGCGTTGCACGCAACATTATCGAAGCTAGTTAGCTATCAAAAATTTGAATAACCCACCAAATTCAAGTTGCATGCAATAGGTTATAACTTTCACTAAAAAAAAAAAAAAAAAAAAGAAAAAAAAAGAAAAAAGAAGGAACTAATAGCTATATGATTTTGAAGTACTATCTTTATATATAGAAGTGTAAAAATCTCAAAATTGTCTAATTCTGTACAGGATGATGAGGATTGCATGAATCCATTTATCACAATATAGAGAATCAAAAGTACAAAATAATATTGATAATAATGAAGCATTAATTCGACTCCATCTGCTTAAACTTTAGTTAACTAATGTACTTATTATATATATATTAATATATATAGCCAACGATATATACAAATTTCAAATCCCAAATCTCAAATTACTATCATTAACTTCCTTAACATCAAATGAGGATTGTGCAGATAAACAAAAACAACACAAGATTGAATATGCCAGATAATAAATAATTCCAGTTTCTACTAAATTAAGTGTTCCTAGAACCAATGTCCATAACTTAACAGGTAGCCACATAATCTACTATACTGTTATCATCACAATTGAATTGAATTTGTGTCTACTTCTACATGCCATATGACATTAAATACTATCATATATAGCAAGAAGTCTGATGAGAAGTGGACTTTAATGTATCGTATATTAGCTGTTTATATGGGACATTAATATATATATATATATGTAGGGGCTATATATATAACGAAAAATATACATGATGCAATCACAGTAGCGCCAAAATTGGATCAATTCCTAATTCCTAATAAAGAATTAGTCCAAGGTCAACTTCAAGTGAGGACAAATGTGTACTTCAACCCTCTTGGCTTTTCTCATTGGCTAAAAAGAAGATGAAACGTCTCTCTTAAATACTTAAAGGCTTCATTGTTTTTTGTCATATTATTGTTCATCTAGCAGGTTTAATAGAGAATTAACTTCGTGACTTTAGGGTACTTTAAATTATTTGAAGCTAATTAAAACAGTAAATTTGGAGAAAACAATACTGTATTATGATTTTTCCCCATCTGTTTTGTAATTACATAACAAATGTTTGGTCCTCAAGGAAACAGTACAAAGAAAAATAACTGACGAAAAATTATTTTATATATATATATATAGTTGCACCTAGCACCGGATCGCTGAATTCAATAGTTTGATGAAAGCATTGACCTAGCTTAGTTAAAAATAATGTTTCCAACAAAGAGACTGAATCAATATTAGTTGTAGAATAAACGCTAATAACTATATTATAAACGCATGTTGGTGAACAGTCTACTCTTTTATGTAAATAAAAGGCATATCATAGAAAATTTAACTATCGTTATCACGATGTTGAAAAGGTTTGTTTTAAAAGATATACTTGAAAAGGGAAAAATAAATATGGTAGCACTTTTCTCGTTGCCAAATAATTAATCAAATAATTAATTAGTAGGAGATCCTGTCAACTACTGTCTCTCTCAAGGAGGGCTTCAGAAATCTTCTCATGTGCTATGCCAATTACTTGCTAAAAAACAAAGATTTTGGCCAATACTTTGCATTTTCCTTGATGCAATGTAAATTTAATTTAAAGGAAGAAGAAGAAGAGAAAAAAGTTCTAGAAAGTCGTCTATACCAATGGCAACCTATTTTAGTACAAATCACGCTTATTAGTTTGTTAATACGATAATAAACAAAATAACCCAAACACAATTAATCGGGTATAAATATAATTAGAAACCAAAAAAAATTAATTAGTGATATACACCGATGTATTTATCATGCTGTAGAAAAACTTTATAAGTTAAAAGTTGTTGCTCCGATTCCAAATACATTCCTTCATGATCATTGCATTTGGATCGTTCAGGAGAATAAAAGTAAGATTAGTTATTTCAAATAAAAAATATTATTTTTTGTCAATTCATAATAAAGTTTGTTATATTTAGAATGCTATCTCTAAATGATTTCGAATATGGATTAAATTTGTATTCCTAATGTCTTTAGTTCATCCTTTAAATTCGGATTAAAAAATTATTAGAGAATCATTTAAATATAACACTCGTAATTCAAAAAAGTTTATTCTCCACCGTCTAGAGTTTATTCAGAATAACTAGTCTTATTTTATATATCCTCAAGCGATCCAAACACACCTTTAATGAATAAAGAAATTGTACTTTGAAAAGAATTAATTACTGCTTGTATATTCAAAAAGGTAGGAGTGAGGGGCTTATACGCAATACTATATACATAGAATTTCTCATAATACAAATAATGTAATTTGTGAAAGTTCAGAAAAAAAGAAAGAAACAAATGACGTATATGTCATGCCAAAATGGGGGACAGTTTACCTGCCTAGATACTATGGTTGAGCCTATGCTAACCGAATCTGAGCATATACCTGCTAACACACTAGTCATTGATCGTTAAGTTTGCGCGCGGCAGTCTGAATAAATTAGCGACATCCTACGTGATCAATTTATTGTAGTAACAAATAGATGTAATATATTTGCTGTTTTACCAGCATGCAATTCAATAGATCAGCCGAACCTTGTAGGAGAACTAAGCGTTCATATATGCGCTATTCTTTTCGGCCTCTCCTCTTTTAATTTAGAATTAATTAACCTTCTTGTTTCATTGGGAAATACTAAACCGGATCATGATATACGGAATCTCAATAGCATAAAAAAATATTTATAAGTCAAGAAAGTGGATAAATTTTGGAGGTTGTCCTCACATGGCAGGACCTTCCCAGTGGATATTCACAGCTCAGAGTATCCATCTATTAAACAAGCATTTTTAAGTCAACGATTTCCTCTTGATCCATTGTGATTGACGGATAGTATAATAATGCTTTTTTTTCATTTAAGGTTTATAATTAAGTTACTGAAATTCTGTGAAAACTTTAATTGATTGTTTAATTCTTGAGGTATTCTGTATCGTAGGTATCTTGTTTGAAGAATATTGAAGATTACATATTGTGCAAAACAGAAAGATTTTGTTGCTAAATTAATGAAACTTCCTCAGTTGCTACAGCGAATAAACGAAAGATATATGCCAATATTTATGAACAATTGTAAGAGACTAAGAGTTGTAAACGACGTACGTCTATATTACTGAAATTAGAGAGCTAGCCCATGAATATTCAACTTAAATTACAAAAATGAGGTCATGTACTGTATCCATTTTGAAATGAGGCGGGACATCTCTAAAATAGAAATTATATTTAAAAATTTTTTAATAATTCGCTAATAAATACATGTTCTTTTTAATGTTATTTTCTTATTTCCAACAAAAGTACTGTCCGTATGATTATAACTTAATAAGTACCATCTATTTAATTATGGGATTTTTACTTTGAGTTTCAATGTTCTTAGTATTTTGCATACTTTATGAAGAGGCTTTGTTTACGTTCTTCGTCGTCTTTCCGCATATGTGATTTTGGAGACTTCAATGGGAAAAAATAATAATAACCGTGAGAAAAAAAAAAATGAGTACTTGATCAATAGATGAAACTATAGCACCCAAAAGAAAAAGATAAAAAGAAAGATGAAGTTTAGAACCCAGAAAGAGTCATAGACCAAGAACTGAGCTAAAAAACCAATGAAAACGTTTGGTATCACCATGTTGGTGGCCCCAAATCTAGAATTCAATTTCAACGCATTGGGATCTAAAAACAATTATGACTTACGTTCTTCAAAAAACATATTAATTAATGCCACAAAAATAAAATGAAGAACTAAAATATCTAAGTTTGAACTCTCAAACCTAGTGGGCAAATGTTAACTGGCAATTATAATTAAGTAAGCCCTCAGAAAATGTTGATTTTGTTTTATTTACGTAATCGAGTCTCATATTGCTATTTGCTAGTAAGTTATCATCTGTTACCTAAAACGTCCGGTACGTTCGGACCATTTTGGAAGCACAAAACAGTTGTTCAGTTTTTTTTGTTACGGTTTAGAATCTATGATTGTACTACAACATAATTAATTCGTTAATTAATTTATTAATGTGGTATAATTATAATTATTTTTCAAAAAAATGGCATTATATTTATTATACTATAATTTAGTGATATTGCACTGGAATATTTAATTACATAATCAGCAATATTTAAAATTTAGAGTAAAATTTATGCTATTATTTTATAACAAGCCAATGAATAACAGAAAGTTAACCACCGTTAAAGTATGATATGTAAGAACAGACGTACTGAAATAGATAGAGGTGGCAGATCAATAAAGTCAATGAAATGATGCAGCTTGCAATGACCATAAATTATCTGTTATAATAATTAAACAGACACACAAAGAAATGATACAATCAAATCGAATTGACCGGCCGACTCCGGTCAAACCCGTCAGATTTTAATTTCAAAAATTTAAATGACCGATCCAAACCGTCCAATGTAATCTCCTTATTGAGATCTTCTTGACGACCAAATTTTACATTATTTTGAATTTTTTTACAATATTTTTTTATTTTAAAAAATGGTTAATCTAGTTTGTTCCGAACCCTTTCAAAAATATCAATATTTGAAAATCCGAAATACATAGTGAAAAAAATAAAAATATATAAAATTTGGTCGACAAGAAAATTTTAATGAGATATCATATTGAATAATTTGGATTGGTCATTTGAACATTTTAAATTAAGATCTGATGTAGTTCAATAAGAGTCCGTCAAATCAATTTGATTAGATCCATTCTCTCTGTACGTATACAGTTATAGTATAAATGGGGCTTTGGATCTATTGAGGAGTTGCCTCGAAGGACAAAATAAAAGGAGATATCTAACACTGTGGACATGTAGGAGTCATCACTTGTATATATTTACCCTCTGAATTATGAAAGATTTAATAAACTTAGCACTTTTTATTAAACAAAAACACTTGAAGTGAGTATATATTTGTACCATGAATAAGAATTTTATGTTGTGAAAATAACAGCTAGCTCCACAGAGTGTGAAAATTGAAAGCTATATTGGTTTGGAAATCTCTCTCAGCTTAATTAGAAGGAATTGCTGAAGGAAATTCTCTCTCTCTCCCAAAAAAAAAAAATAATAAAAAATAAAAAAAAATAGCAAAGCCGAATAGAAAAATTATACAAAAAATAATGTGACATGCAATGGGCCGGCTTCTAGACAAAAATAAATTATGCAACCGAGAGAGAAACATTATTGCTGTTGACCCCCATCAAATAATTTCCCAAAAAGTAGTGCCCGTAGAGCACATAACAATATATTTTTTTTGCCTAGCTCATTGACTTGTCTTAAATGTTTTCATAGTTGACCACTAAAATTTTTTATTCTTTCTCCAACCAATTAGAGAAGAACAATGAAGTGCCTTTCATAATATGGCAACATGGAGACTTTGTATTGACAACTGGATCTAAAAATAATCATCCCAGTCAAACACCTTAACAAGATCGTATGGACAAGTACTAGATCTATCGTTAATAATTATTTATATTTTCTATTTTATTGAAAAAGTATTAATTACGAGAAGAGCTTGGTATCGCCGGAGTGTGACCACTGAACTTGCCATGAACTGACAATATTTATGGTCCTTGTTAATTTGCAGTGGGTATAGAAGGGAAAAGTTTGAACCATGCAAGGAAATTAATACAAACAAAAAATTATTAACTTCTATATTGAAAAGATATAAGAAGGTTTTAATTATAAGTTTGCAGAACAATTATGAAAGTCGAGAAAGCATATTTTCAATAATATTTTATGCAAAATCAACTAAGAATATATATCAATACATAAATTTCCGACGAAGAGAAGATCAATTGATCATTTCTTCTTTACTCCATTTGTGAAAACCGTAGCACGAAACAAAAATTTAAAAAAAGGGAAAAAAATCTTAGTGTACGTGGACAGTAATGTGCATGTATGTCAATAGCCGGTGATATACGTACGGATGCTCAGTGAATGCATGGTAGTTCCTAATGGACTCAAGTACGTACTCAATTATTAACATGCCAATAGTAATTAATTTGGATATTCGTCCAAATTTGTACATATGTATATATGTCATGAACGGTATAGATGTTATTCGGATGGATAGGCTCTGAATTTTCATCAGCTTCTTTTTTCATAAAAATCATAACTCAAACCTATTAATTATAATCTAAGTAAAACAGCTAGTCTATTAAATTGTTAAAATAATATATACTAGACATGGCAATCGCAGATTCACAGCGCTATGTAAAATATAAAAATTTCTAATGTAAAATATAAAATACCTATGTAAAAAATTTGTCAAAATTTATAAGCCAAAAAAAATCTTGCTAATAATAATGATTGGTACGACTATTTTTAAGTTATATAAAAAAAAATTTTTGGCCGCTATCCATAGTGGCCACGGCTTTTAATTAATACTTTAGATAACACAATGTGGTAAGAACGAAACTAGATCATTGTATCAGTATCGGGTCATATCCGAATTAGCTAGACTTATTATAGCTATTGTGTTCAAGTTGAATTCGGAAAATTCGAACATAGAAATAAATTGGTTATATAACGCACAAGATTAATTATTAAATCAGATAAAATTTTTTAATCAATACCACCCCATTTTGACTGTCTGGATCGTATTCAGTTCGAATCCTCATTGGATCAACCGAATAACCAAATAAAAATAACATCTCTAAATGAATTTTCCATATAAAAGTAGCTACTATTAACTATACTAGTATGTTTTTTCTCTTCTATTTTTCCATAGTTTTAGTGTTTTTCAATTTAGCTATGAGCTAAATTTTGTTTGTATTCTTTTAAATTAATTAATATAAAAGATAAGAACTTCGCTCTTCCCTTTCGGCCGGTTAAATAAAAACTACACAATAACAATGTTCTTTTATCTTCATAAAGGCCTGTAACAATGCACTAAAATAGAACGCTAATCCTTCCAAATTATATTCCAAATATCTGATATTAATGCTAAACATATTTAATGTATCATTCTAAAATATTTATCCAACGCACTGATACTATAGTACATCGATCGTATATTTGGGATGATTATTATTTTTTTCTATTTGTAATTTTGAATCTGATTATGGTGCATGCTACGTTTATCCAGTCAATAGCAAAAGCTCATAAACAATATTATATATCCAAGAAAAAAATTAATTATGAGGCGACTAAGTACGAGCCAATGGGGACTTAGAACAGACGCAGGTTTTGACTCAAGCATAAGCCTTGATTATTGTCTCCTCTATGCACCATCAATTTTATCTCCGAGACATTTCCCTTACCTGATTATGCGTGATATATCATCTCGTTTTCCCTTTATCTACATAAACTATTTATCATAAAAAAAAATTCAGTAATCGGAAGAACAAAAATTAATGAAACAAAAAAAATTGTACTAAATTTATTGTAAGCTTTTCCAAGGATACCAATTTCAGTTTTCGATCAGTTCCAAGAAAAGCAAACCCAGTTCCTTCGCGCTTTATTAGTATTGTTCATTCATAGTAAAAATTTAAGTGATTTCAGATAGTTTAGTACTGGTAATTGCTAGTTAATTTTTTTTTTAATCTATCAAATAGTTTAGTACTGGTGATTGCTAATTATATATGTAAATATGTTGACAACATAATTTAATTGATAACTATAACAATCAAACAAAATGATCACAAACAATTTATTATATTCACATATATGCAGAGATTTCTTGTTTCATATAATGCAAGTTTTATCTTCAAAAAAGAATTATTGTAAATAACAATGTAATTTTATATGTAATTAGTTGGAGATACGAAGCATTTCTTGTATGGTGTTAGGTATCCTACAAGTGCGGCTTCATATATGCTCTAAATTATAATCCAACCTAAACAGAACAACATGTCTAACACGTTGAAATCTTCCATATTTTGAATCTATCTCTTTTCCGTTTTCTTCAATTTTTCATTTAAAAGAACTATGAAGTTTCTTTTACAATTCTATTAATTGAGTCAGCACATGAGGTATCGTGTTGACAATTTGACATTTAGATAGGATCTTCCTTTTTATAGATAAGCATTTGAACTATAGTTTTTTATTAAAAACAAGTCCAAGAGGTAAGAGGTCTAACCCATTGGTCCTATAAAGGGGATTCGCTAGGAACAATAAAGGATAAATATTAGGCGTAGGATAACAAACATTAGAAAAGTAGATACCATATTTGGCGCTATTAATGGAGGTAGCAAAAAGAACATCTGTTGTGGAAGATAACAGAAAGCTTGATCAACTCGACAAAATGGAGAACAGAGAGCCTGGAAAGGTACCATCATTCTACCATCAGTTTCTCTCTTTCTAGGGAACTTGCCGTTTGATAAGTGAACATGAATTTTGTGAATAAGATCTTTTGTTTTGTTTCATTTCTTGAACAAGAACAAGATTTTTTTTTTTATTTATTTATTTTTTTTTTTTTTTGTGGAGTAAATGGTCTAGGCCTCTTGGGTGAAAATTTTGCTTTGGCGGCATACTTCTATATAGCTATTTATAATTACTCACTATATCTTCTTTCCAACTTTTTCATATTTCATGAAGGTTCATTCTTCAACTGGAACTGAGAAGCTTCAAACAGATTTATCATCAAAACCATCATCTTCAAGTCCACAAATGTTGCTCAGTCAGGTTAGATTTGTATTGTTAATGGATTTCACTTATTTGTAAATGCAAATATATGATATATTTATTTGATAAAAGACATCAAATCAACAATTAGCTTGAATAGAACCATAGACATTCTTAGCTTTTCTTTTCTTTTTAAAAAATAAAATAAATTTTAGAAGTTACCAGGCAAGACTGTCAAAAATTTCTGTTTCGATGAAGACTTAATCATTGCAATTTATATTAACACAGGAGCAAAAGCTGTCATCAACAAAGGTTGAAATGGGTGAAGTAAGAGAAGAGAACGAGAAATTGAAGAACCTATTAACACGCATAGTTGATGATTACCGCTCACTTCAAACTCACTATTTTGATATAGTTCAACAAGGGAAGGGTAAAACAGTAAAAGAAGCAAGTACGGCTATTGCACCCCCTGCAGATGTAGAAGAAGAGCAAGAGCTTGTTTCTCTAAGTCTCGGTAGCACCATCTTACAAGGTGGTCTCAGCAAAAGAGAAGAGAAGTCATGTATTGAGATCAACGGAAACAAAGAGGATAATAAAAATGAGGAAGAGTGTCTTATGCTTGCTCTCGATTACAAATTTGAAGGGCCTAGTTCAAAAGGTGAGGCTAATGTGCTGAGTTTGAGTTCTGACAATAGCTTTGATGATACGAAGGATGAGGACCCCGGTGAACCATGGCCACCTAGTAAAATAATGAAGAACATGAGAGCTGGTGATGATGACCTGTCTCAGCAGCCTCAGGTCAAGAAAGCAAGGGTGTCAGTTAGAGCTAGATGCGATGCTCCAACGGTGAGTTTTGAGTACATCAACAAATTATTTATAAAAGTTAAATATACATTGCCAGAAGCTGAAATCACTTGCCATTTCTCATTTATAATAAGGTAAAGAAGTAACAAATCAGATGCCTGACTACCTACACAATCACTGAGTCTATATATCACAATTAGGGTGATTTTGGCTTATTAATTTTCTTATTGTGAATTTACATGACAGATGAATGATGGGTGCCAATGGAGGAAATATGGACAGAAAATTGCTAAAGGAAATCCATGCCCTCGAGCATATTACCGATGCACCGTTGCACCAGGGTGCCCAGTTAGAAAGCAGGTTACTTATTCCCCCCTCCATTAACAAGCAAAAGATAACAAAACTGTGGATATTGTCCCCTTAATTGTAATGAAAATATTTAAATGTAAATTATTGTGGTAATTGAACTCTATGGCGTCAAGCTAGTTGAAAATATTTAAATGTAAATTATTGTGGTAATTCAACAGAAAATTAACTTATGAAATCTATTTCTTCTCCGTGGACGCTAGAAATGAGACATTTGGAAATAATTGGAAATACTTGGTCTATGCAAGCAACTGTAATTCTCCGATAAAAAATAAAAGAAAATTAATATTTTTAATGTTGCATGTGTGTGCTTCAATTTAAATAGAATTGGTCAGTAATTTTAAATAATGGTTATAGAAAAAGATGAAAAGAAGATTTCAATGAAGATAGAGACTTTGTGTTATTATCTTGCCGACTAGGAGTCTTATGATCAACTTATTGTGTCATTAGCAATTCATTTAAAAATCTGAATTAATCCGGCTGCTGATCTAAGACTTTATGCAAAATTCAAAGAAGATAAGTTCAAATATTATTTTGTGCAACATTGACTTCACTCGATTCTAAATTTATTCAATAAAATAACACGTTAGAAGATTTCTTAATTATGTACATACTGAAGACTCAATTAGATTGGCTAGTCATAAACTATATATTTAAATATAGGCCTAACAATATTGAAAAGTTCGAAACAAAACAACAATTTCATTATCTCAAAAATTATTCTGATACTATTGGAATATTGAATCATTCTTCATTGAAATTTGAAGGTGCAAAGATGTGCAGACGATATGTCCATACTAATCACAACCTATGAGGGGACCCACAACCACCCACTTCCGGTTTCAGCAACTGCCATGGCATCAACAACTTCAGCTGCCGCCTCCATGCTTATGTCTGGTTCAACCTCTTCGCGAACTTTTAGCACTCCTTCTATCTCTAGCACTTCTGCAAGCCTCCATGGTCTCAACTTCGGCTTATCAGATGCTTCAAGATCTCGCCCATTCTTTCTTCCAACCGCATCAGTGTCGTCAACCCCTTCATACCCAACTATAACTCTAGACCTCACTGCACCACCAACATCAACCACACAATCATTTGCAGTAAACCGTTTGACATCAAATCCAAAATACCCTTCCACAAGCTTTAGCTTTTCTTCACCAGAAACATCCACAATTTCAACCTCTTGGTCCAATAATTACTTGGGCTATGGAAGCCAACTCTACAGCAAAGCCCCAATAAGCTCTTTTAGCAATATAGGCAGACATGCCCAAGATTCAATCTTGAACTCCTACTTACAAAAGACAGCAAACCTGAAAGCACCGTCGACAAGTTCGAGCTCAACACCAAGTTTTCTAACAGACTCGATTGCTAAGGCGATTACATCAGACCCCAGTTTTCAGTCTGCCTTGGCAGCTGCCATCACATCATACGTAGGCAATCATGGACCAAATCAGGCTGCCCAAACAAGAGTAGAAGCCCCAGTAAGCCAAGCTTATGGAGCTAAATGGGGTGATCAATTGAACTCTTCTAGCTCAACCTTCTCGGCTACACCATGTGCATCAAGCTTCTTAAGTTCTAAGTCCAATGGACAGAACTCAAGTGCACAAAACGGAAGTAATTTGACATTTTCTTTAGGATTTCCTAGTTCTCAGAGTGCCTCAACTTCTCCAACGGAGAACAAAGATAGAATTAGCTGAATGCAAACATTTTTTTTATATGAAATATAGTTTTCCTAATTGTTTCGAGCTGTTTTTTCTAAAATATTGTTTCTTTTTTTTTTTTTTCCTTTTGTACATATCCAAAAGTATGGTTGTGTTGTGTGATCGAAAAATTTCACCAGTAGACAATTCTTTGGTATCAATTCGTGGCTTTTAAAGTTTGTACAAATTGAGGCCCAAAAACTGGTAAGAATGTCTGGGCTAAATGCTCCAACTTTCTGTGTAACCTCATTAGAAGTTTTAAAACTATGCTGTGAAGTTAAGAAAAAAAAAAAAAAAAAAAGAAAAAAAAAAAAAAGATATGAAAATAGTGGAGGCTTGAAAACATTTTTTTTTCTCTGAGTTTGGATCCTTTTATCACTGCATTAGGTCTCGGCAATAATCTCTTTTAAAGTCTCTACTCTGTTCTTCTGAGGCTTTAAGGAAAGTGCATCAAATATATGTTTCCTCATTTTGTTTTCCTACAGCGCCTCATTGAAGGCCTTTTTCCCTAAATAAAAACAATTGATTTTTTTTTTTTTTTTTTTTTTTTTTTGAAACTAGTAGGGGAGCGCCCTACCCTTTTCCGATTAAACAGAAAAGAATATAAGGATTACACTCATCCCAACATCACACTAAGTGGGTTCTATCAACCTTCACCTAGCAGCATACTACTGCACCGGTACCAACATCTCTAGGAACCGGTGCGCCATTATTATCAAAATGCTAACCTAATATATCATATTAAAAACAATTGATTTGAATTTTGTTTTAAGTTCTTTCAATCTTGCGGATAAATTTGGTGTATGACCCACAAAAAATTTGGTGTATGACGTCATATCTTTCAAAAGAGATGCCTTCTGATCTCACCGAAAGGAAAAGTAATGTTTGTTCCAGTCTTCCAGATGTAAACCTTGGAGATGAATAAGCTTGTTTTTATTGTGGGATGTACATATAAGCCGTTAATTCTTCATTCTTTGTACTATTCTACCCTGAGGGCGATCAACTGTCTTCTACTTGTTTCTAATATATGAAATTTATTTTTTATTGATTCACTTACATATCAAAGAAATAATTAAGAAAAAAATGTTAAAGATAATTTTCAACACTTGTACCCAATATATATAAGGATTTCAGAATGTCTGACATAAGTCCTAATTTTATTTTTATGAAGTTACTGCTTTCTACTTGGATATGGCCTTCATGAATTTATTGAAATAACTAAATACACCCATTGCTTGATCAATTATAGAAGCTTCCCCCTTCTTTTCTGTTTCCCCAGCTAGTTCACTGAATATGATCTGCTCTTCGTTTAGTGAAAAGAAGTTAGAATATGAAGGGCATCAACAGCATTGCAGTTTAAACTATGGTTGGAATATAATCTGAAATGAAGACTTGTCAAAGTGTCCCTGAGAAATGAATTTACCTCAATATCAGTCGAAGTGGGTGCCAACTGTAGCTCTTTAGCAAGCAAATATCTATTTGGCCTCGTCACATCATCGTAGAACACTTTCCACATTCTGAAAATAATTATAAGAAAGTATACCAGTAATTAGTTAATAGAGTAACAATATATATTTGAGTCGAGTATGTTTTGGCACAGCAAGTCATCAAAACGCTGCAAGTCATGGTGATAACAAGCCTTTTCCTTCTTTCAATTTCTAATTTCTATTCTGGGAACAAGTTCTATTTCTAATTGCTGAACTGAATGCTTCGGTACTGATATGTCCGTTGTCATATGATCGATTTTCTCAAAGGGAATGCTACCATTAGAAGAGGGAAAAAAAAATGTTCCCCAAGATTGTTTTTTAATATTTTGTAATTATGTTCTGTTATTTGAAAATATTTCAACTTTTAGGCTGGAAGAACATATGTAATGATAACAGTACTGGTCTCACCCAGGGTAGGATCTGAAAATAGCACCAGCTTCTAGTGGCTTCATCGAATAGACAGTGGTAAAAGTACTGAAATAAAAAGGAGCATAATATTAGTCTAGACTGAGACAGTGCATTCCAGTAACTGTGGTTGAACTAATTATAAAATGTACAGAAGTAAAATGAAAAAATTACCTTAAGAACTTTTTACGTAAATTTCGAACATTGAACCCAACTCCAACATCTCCACTGACAAGGCGTGGGTTCCACATTATAAGGGGCCTTGGCTGAAACTCACCAAAATATCCAAATCAGGGTGGGAACCAGAAACATTCTAAATTACCATGACATATACTGTTCAAAGAAGGGAAGCATTCAAGTATAATTCTTCTCAACTCAACATGAGAATTTCCAAAATTTTCTTTGTTTAATTCAATAACAATTGCAAGAGAATTTTAGCAAAAAAAAATATATTTTTGTTTGCAAAAAGCTCTTGCATATATTTTTCTCTTGTGGGTGACAGACACAACAACATTGTTAAGAAAAACTAATGCATCAGAAAAAAATAGGAAAAATAAGGCAATTTTAGGAATAATGTTCATACCGGGTCATCCGAAAGTCGATTTGCAATTATTTCAACTTTTTCGAGCATCTGATAATCAGGAATTATCATAACCACAATTTCATCTTCCTTGTCAACTGGATTTCGGTCGCCTAGGCTGATATCAAGCACAGTCACAGAAATATTTTAAAAAAATTAAAAATCTGGAATTTCACGAAAAAAAAATAAACACTTATAAATGCAAACAATTTTCTTTCAGTAATTAAACAACTAGTGCAAAACATCGGCGTGGCTGCAGCACTCAGCTGCATCATTGGTGCAGTGAGGCACTGGTTCTATTTAGTATTGCCCTAGTTCTCCTGTAGCTCAGAAACCTCCAGCCAGATGTTAAGAGGGACAGAGTGCTATTTACTTGACTGGTACCAGAATAGTGTAATTTGTAGTTATTATAACACCACAGATGTTCTAACTGGCAATTTAGTTGAGAAAATTTAAGAAAAATGAAAAGGAGCTATTCAATGCTAAGGCTTTTGTGAGTAGGTGGTTCTTTCATCTGTGCATGGATATTTACTGTATTGGAGATGGGTGGGTTTTACCTTGCACACCCAAACTTTGCATCTGTCCATTGGTATTTCAGTAGAGCAGCAGCCCCCGCGTCAGGAAATATTGCTTTTACTTTCTGTCAAAAGAAATGAACCATATATGAATATAAATTATAGCCAAAATACCAACGAGATGAACGTGTCCTCAATGAATTTAATTCATTTTAGAAATTTGCTTTCCTATCTGTACTGAAAATTTGGTAAGGCAAGAAAGCAATATATATAATTTGACAACCTTTTACTCAGACCTGGTTTCCTCCGGATTCTTCTATCAGAGTTTCCAAAAATACCCTCGATAATTCCCAAACTCCAACTTGAGCTCCTTCATCATTTAGAAATTGTAATTCAGGAATCAGCAGCTCTACCTTCACGCATACATAATAAAACAAGTTTGATAAACTAAAATTTGTATTCTGTTGGTACAACTTTCTTGTGGTTAACTATAGATGCCTTGGTCTGACATACACTTATTCCTCCAAAAGTCAGTGCAATTCACCCACTTAAGCTACTAAATCTAGAAAGATTCTTTGATTTTACATCATACAAAATTTTAGAGAATTCATTTGATTAATTATTATTTGCTAATTGACATACGATGGCACGCATTCCTCCAGCATTTATAAACAAGGCACTTGCTTCACCAGATTGACGTATGGCTCCCTCCAAGTCTGACGGCAAACAACTGAATAAAGAAATAACTAATTTAGTGTTATTATGTTTTCTGTTACTTTGTTTTCTTTGGTAAATTTGTTGGGGAACATTATTTTTCAGGAGATAGATTGTTTTTGTATATTTTTTTCCTTCCAACATAAGTATAATACAGAGATATTGTAGGTTCAATTGAGCCTATCAGTTAAAGGTGCTATTTGAATGCAACCGGGGGGCTGAAGAAGCACTTTTTTTTTTTTTTCTGATGTTTACAAATAATCATAAAAAAAAAAAAAAAAAAAAAAAAACTGAAATGGCCGTCCAATTAATTCTCAAAGCTGAATGTGACAGCAACTTGCTCAAAATATTCAGTTTTGAAAAAGCATCATTGAGCCAACAGTTTTAACTTTTTGAATACTAATTCCAAAAAGTTTTTCAATATATTCTCTTTAAGTACAATTCAGCAATTCAAATTACACTATGATTCAGAAATTCAAATTATACTATGATTAAAGTAACAGATTCAATGGCAGAGGGAGAAATCCAACTTAGAGGTTCTGAAAGCAAATCAATTCTAATAAGGACTAAAGTGCAAAAACACATTGTATCATGAGTTACATCCTACACCAACCTGTCATCCTCAGGTTCTTCAAGCTCCAGGGTGGGCTCCACTTGATCATCACCGTCAGTATTCGATGTAGCAACATCAGAGCCATCAAATTTGTTGAACTTAGCACGTGGTAGGAGCCTGACCTGGCGGTGCCGAGGCGGATGTTGGAGATGGAGAGAAATTGAAGAGGTGCCAGGGAATTGAATTTGGGGCCATTGGTGGTAGTGAAGAGGCAAAGTAGAAAAGCAAGGGGAAAGAGCCCTGGCCATCGCTCAGGAGATTTGCTCTTTATGTTGTGTGGCATGGAGGTGTCATAAAAGAAACCGTTATCTGTAAGGTCCTCTCCAGTATTGACAAATAATTGGATATCTCCATTGCTTCCTAATTCCATAACTTCATTAATTATTATCATAACCAAAGGAACCGGAAAGAATGCAACAGATTGTCCTATATCGGATTAATTGCTGATTGCGATATTTCACTACAACTTTAAAATGGGCTTATAGATGAATTTAGCATTCGCTTAGATGTACAAATTGGCAGCAATTACAGTGCGTCATGTTTGTGAGGAGCTTGTTTGCTTACCGTTGTTTAAGAAATTTCACCCGAATGTCGCCTACAACTTTGACCTTCTACGTGTACCAAAAAAAAAAAAAAAAATATTCACAGTTACTTGAACATGATAAGTAACAGAAATTTTATTATGGATAATTCCGGACGGTTGGTTCCTCGGGGCTAAAAATGCCATTACACTTACTGTTAGTCTACTTTTTCTGTTTTACAGGAACATATATACTAACATGAAAAAAGTTCCGTACCACAATTTTAGGATGCCACAAAATGCCACAACTTTACTTTTCATCAATAATTATTTTTTTAAAATTTAAATGTTGAATCCAAATTGTTGATTCTTGTACGACTTAACAAGCAATTTGTTTCCATATAAGTTTTATAAAATTTGGAGTTGATTTGATATTTCACAAGAGGCCAAACCATGAACGTATTACAATTAATATGTCATAGTTAACAATATTCGTTCATTTTTTAACATCTTGATCAAATATTAAATAAACTTCAAATTTAATAAATAAAATTTATATGGAAACGCATCGCTCGTTTAGTTGCACAGGATCAACAATTTAGAGTCAACATTTAAATTTTAAAATTATTAATTATTGATGAATAATAAAGTTGTGACATTGACACTATAAGATTGTGGGCTTATGGCACCGGAACTTTCTCAAGTATTAACATCCGGGGGATTGCACTAAAGTAATAGAAATTCCGATATTCAAAAAAAAAAAAAAAAAAAAAGTAATAGAAATTCTATTATGGATAATTCCGGGTGATTGCTTCCTCAAGACTAAAAATGCCATTCCACTTATTGTTAGTCTACATTTTCTGCTTTATACATGAACATATATTAACATGCCAATAATTTATAAAGGCATCTTTTTTTTTTTTTCCCTCTTATGAGCTCATTTTTAATGTACGACCACGCCAGACTAAATAATTACAACATATACTTATGAAAGGAAGTTGTGAAATCTTAATGCCTCTCTCCAATGGAACAAACTAGATGAGACATCGTGCTTCGCACGATCTGGGCCTCCTCAAAGCCCAGCCCCCCCCCCCCCCCCCCCCCCCCCCCCCCCCCCCCCCCCCCCACCCCCCCCACAAAAAAAAAAAAAAAAAAAAAAAAATGAAAGGATGACATCACCCTGACATCAGCATGTTACTAGAAAACATCTCCAATTTTGGAGTATTATATGATATGATATGATATGATATAAATAACTGATCAGCAAACTGAAACTTTCGTATTACAAGGTCTAATATATCTATATTACATGGTATAACAAATAGTAATTAAGATGTAGTTAAACTTTAATATCCTCCCAGCTATGCTACATTTAATTATTGCATTCAGTGGCTTTACTCTCATCGACAGCATTAGTGGCGAAAGACTTCCCACAGCCACAGGTTTTAGTTGCATTAGGGTTTTGGAAAGAGAAGCCGCCACCGATTAATGCATCACTGTAGTCGAGTTGCATGCCATACACAAACAGGAGACTCTTGGGATCGCACACTACAAGTAATTTATATAAAGAGAGAGAGAGAGGAGGGAAAAAAGAAAAAAGAAAAAAAAAAAAAAAAAAAAAAAAAAAAAAAAAAAAAAAAAAAAAAAAAAAAAAAACAGACATCATATGTCACAAATTTTGGCATTGCAATTGATAACAGTGATCAACTTCATACAATCCTTAGTAACATTTTCTACTTTGCAAAGACCAAATTTGTCAAACAAGTTCCAGAGCATCAAATACTTCAAATACCCTGCATCACCCAAGTTATGCCCAAAATACCCATGATTGGCTACTCATATTTTCAGTTGGGCAGCTATAAATATGTAGGATATGTGACTAATCTGAAACACCCCCCACAAACCCTTTTCCTGTCCCCTTTCAGATTATACTACAGCACCATATAAGTTGATTCAGATTACAAAAGTAATTAATAATGGTAAATATTATTTGATAGCAAACTAAATTACCACAGTACACTTACCAAACATGCTATTCAGCAAAGATGCACACAATTCTGACTACAACTGATATTATTATGACAAATTACACAATCAGAATATGATCCATTCTGAACAGAACAAATCTGAACTCAACCAACATGAATCAAGCCTTTGAGCAAACCAAACAAACCAAGAATGTAATGAAATTAAGGCTAACCGAACCATTATTCCAGCAGGACTCAATAGGAAACCTCAACCTACCTGATCGAAGATCCTAAACTAGCCCAATAACACAAACTGATTGAACCAGAACAGCTCCAAATGACTGGAGTAATAACAGATATATCTGAACCTGACTGACTCAAAATGCAAAACTCCAAACAAACCAGATCAATTCAAGGCCAGAAATTGAATCATTAATTAATTTCCATCAGAAAATGCTCCACTGTCTTAACAGTGCCACGGATAGGTAAGACATACACAACCCCATTAATTGAAAGACCAGGCGCAGAGCCAGTGGGGATGCGGGAGAGGGCTGTTTCACCTCCCATGATTTAATATTTTTTGTATTTATTAAGGTAAATTTGGTATAATTATGTATAAATATCACAATATGTCCCCCCCCCCAATATAATAATTTGCAAATCAGCCCCCTCAAATTTTGTTCCTGCCTCTGCCCCTGTGAAAAACAGGGTTCATTTGATCGCGAAAATAGCCTCTGATTAGCGATGATGAACCCAGAATTTGTTGCTGATCCAGTCCCCATGCAACTTCTAAATGATCTAAAGCAGAAAATAGATAAAAGGATTTACCAATGGAAAAACCATTGTACTCGATAAGTGAGTCATCAGGGCCGGCCTTTGATCGATCCTCTAGTTCCATAGTATAAGACATGCCAGAACAGCCGCCTTGCTTAACACCAATTCTCAGGCACAAATCTTGATTTTTCTCAGTTCTCATTTTGTTAAGATGGTTCAGCGCCTTCTCTGATAAAGAAATTGCCGGTGCAATACTCCCTGATGCAGCCGCTGTGACAATTAAGGTGCAAAATTAAATTAATAAAATCAACCAAACAGAGAATAAAGGAAATTAATTTTAGTTAATATGCTGTTTCAAACAAAATTGTCATAAATTAAAACCTAATCATGTAATACAGGTGACCTGTAGCTTCTGTTAAACACAATTGGTAAGGAATCTATCAAGGTAAATAAATTAAGAAAAAAAGTAACCAAAAGACAAAAGTAGAACACTTCCTTTTAAACCAAAATAATCTCTTAACCAAGTGACTCCCCACCATATGAGATAAATATTCCACATAAATAACAACAAAAGGTTTGTGTTTTATATTCGATCCTAAGCAGTTCAGAAATTGCCACGAAAGATGTACGTATCTTGGGTCAATCAACACCAGTCAAGTGCTCTAGTAACATAAATCAAGTATGGCAAAAGTGGCAGAGACAAAAGGGTGGGAATTGTAACAACCTGAAGCGCGAATAGAGAAGGATTTTGCACGGTTGAGATCGAGGGGGAAACGAAGAGAACGAGACCTGGTGGAGCTGATTGAAGGGGGGTGCGCGCACGAATCTCGAGGCGGGCGGTAGGTGGAGAGAGGGTTCGACGTTGTTCCAGAGGCAAAGAGCGCCATTAGATAGAGAGAGGGGTAGGTTTCTTTGTTTGGGGAGATTGATTTTTGGAGGAAGAGAGAAAGTTGGGGAGAGTCGCTGCGACTGAGACTGGGAAGAACGCGTGATTCACGAAAAATTAAAGACTTGAATGATGGCGGATGTAATAAAAAGGAAAAATCAGATAAACTGAGCAGAGGTTGCGGAGTATCTTCTCAGGAATTAAATGTAACAATTAGTAATGTTAAGTTTAAGATTAGAGTTGCTTATTATTCACGTCAACAGCAGATATTTATTTCGTTGTAAAATAGAATCAGATAATTTTCTAAAATAAATTACATAAGAATGACATTTTCTTTCTAAAAAAATGTGACTTATTAAGATTGTAGTTAACTAATTACTAAATTATTTATTTACTTCAGGATTATTTATTTTGACGATATTTTGAAAGTTAAATTTGAAATAAAAAATTATGAGGTAATTTACATGTTTCATATATCATGTCCATACAAAATAATGAAACTGATTGTGAAATTATAATTATCTTTTCAATGGTTTAAAATTAGTGTCTTTTGGTGCATAAGTTAATATACTCATGTGCTTCAAATTTCATTTAAAATATCTACATAACCCATAACATGTCTATAAATTTACTTTTTTATTTTTAGAATAATTATGTCATGACCAATTTTTTTACATGGACTCAAATCTAGACCCATCATTCAAAGTCTAATCAAATCACAATCATCCATCGTTACGGTTTACATAATTTAGGCTCAGAAAAAGTATCCATATATGACAAAATTACCCTTATTTTAATATCTCGTTTTAATTGATTTGAAAAAAAATACCATCAAGATTGTTAAATTAAACATTGTCATGTGATCTCATAACTAAAATAAAGAGCAAATTACATTACTGAAAAGCAAGGTTTTAAAATGCGATTTATGCGGTTAAACGGTTTGGTGTTGAGTTATCGACACGGAGTTTTATCGGTGATAAAACGCCGATAATGCTGTGTGTGCGTGTTATGATTTATGATTTATATAGGAACATGCTTACTTTAAACTTGATATTTTATGAGAGCTTAGAAGTAAATTGATACGTATATGACTTCATGTGTACCAAAATATTATAACAAACTATAACAGTTTTGCGTTCATGAAAATGGTACCATTGTACCAGCAAATGACTACAACGGCACATTAGTCCCCACAGGCATGGTCTACAAGAATCACACCTTCATCCAAATGCTCGGCAAGTAAACCAGCATGTGTAGGCCTGATTGAATCGTTTCATCGAACACCTGAATGGCTTTCACAAGCCATGCCATTCCACAGCCAGAAAAATAAATTCCAAGAATACAACTCTGCAATATTGGGCTACATAATCAAATGGACGGTATGAAACCAAACAATGTTGCTTGATATTAAGGAAACAAGGTTCAATTACACGACTTTAACTTCAAATATCATTATTTCATAGTGAAAAAAAAAAAATTGCAAAGAAACATCTACTAATATAACTCTATGTTTCTATAATTCTTTTTTCTAAATGCCACACGATTTGAGTATATTGAAGAAATTGAAATTCCATTCCTGAATTTAAAAGGGAAACAAGAAAACTAAAATTTTTAATTACCACCAACAGTAAGTCCCTCACACCAATTAGGGAACAACGAGATTGATGCATAAATAACAGAATCAGTGAAAAGGACAGAGATTAAGTAGTTCATTACTAATTCTGTTATTTATCCTCTATGTGCTTTAGGAAAGAAAAATTGTAAACAAAAAATAGTGGAAATTGAAAAGTGCAAGAACCTCTATTTGTTCTTTCAAATATAAATTTTTCTATTCCACGATCAATTTATCGAGCCAAACTTCTATAAACTTGTAATTTTGTATACAGTGATAGGATCTGGCCCCAAAAGGCCCAATCCGAAATAAGTTAATAATAATATCAGGCCCATGAGGCCCAACCCGGAATAAGACGATCGACGAGAGACAAATCGCCCGAAGATGCGAAAGGAAGAATTAGGCGGGAAACAAAAGAGGAGCGGGAAATACGAAAGATGGAGAATTTCTGGAGGGGACCAAACGGTTGGAACTGAACTGCCTAGGCGGGGCCCACCAGAGCACGTGAATCCGAGATGTCAGGAGTGAGGCATGAAGGACTTCTCGGAAGGAAGTTAAAGCCTCCCGACGTGGGTAACAAAAGGTCCATATCATCTCGGGATGAGCTAGTAGCACAAGTGGGTGTAACCGCTGTCGGGTGACGTCAGCAAAGAGAATCTCTTCTCGATGTCTATATATAGAAGGGGTAGAGCATTGTAAAAAGGGTTGGTCATTAGGACACACATACACACATAATCCACTGTAACAAAAACTGTGATTAAGCAATAAAGATATACTTTCATTTCTCTCAAATCTCAATCTCTACCATTGTTGATCTCTCTACAAAGCTAGACGTATCAACTGGCGCCCACCAGAAAATCGTGGCTAGAGTGATAGATCAGGGGAAATCTCAGTGTTCATCACTCTCAGCATCAAATTTTGATGAGTGAGATTCGAGGCGTGGTTAATCCATGAAATCTTGATTTTGAATTTGCGATGGCAGATTCAACTTGCAACACGCAAGTCACAGCTTTGCAATCAGTTTCTGGTGCAGTTCAGCACACACAACTTGGAATGCCAGCGATCGAAACATTGCCAAGCTCTCTCAGTGCAGATCAAACAACTCCAGATCCAAGACTCGCGAAAGCAGTTCAGCACACACAACTTGAAATGCCCACGATCGAAGCATTACCAAGCTCTCTTAGTGCAGATCAAACAACTCCGAATCCAAAGCTCGTGAAAGAAGGAATATCTCAACAACCTAGAGCCCTTGGAATGCCAGATCTAGCTCAATCCAACAACATTACAACTACACGAGTAGGAAAATCATCAGCAACACCTGCGGCTAGATCCAATCCGTCACAGATTCCATCGGGAAACCAGGGAGTGAACACTAATATCGCTCAACCAAGAGGCATAGCATCGTCAACTTTCACACCTCCAGTTGTCGAATCGGTAGTTCAACCTACTCCTCATCCCGTTCAACCACCCAATGCATCAGCAACAAACACCACGATCCCGCAAGCACCTGCATCTCAAACTGCACCATCGGGTTACAATCAAGCAGGTCAATACCTCTACAACTCGTGGGGATACTACCAAGCAAATACATGGGGTCCTCACATGATGCAAGGGTCATATAATAACCCATACCAGTGGACTCGGGAGAATCACAACCTTCACCTGCAATACCAGTACTATCATCATCATCCATCCACTTTCCAAACATATCCACACTAGTACATCGCACCTCACATGTATCAAGAGTTTCCACGTTACCCTCCAGCTCCACAACCCCCACCACCACCACAAAATCGAAATGCACCAATCCTCCCACATGAACCCACTCCACAGCAGTACATACAAGAAACTCACTTAAAGAAAAAACAGGTGAACAATGAATCTTCTAGGGCCGACCTCCCTTGAGAAAGGATCGTAGTAACAATGAAGATAGCAGCCCGGACTCATACAACTCACAATCATCCCCCCCCCCCCAGGAGCTTTGGCAGCACATCTGTACAAAGGGAGGAGGAGAATCGATATGAAGGACTTTCCATATCTGGATAAATATCCCAGCAACAAAACTGGTGATGCACACTCTTTCGCTTATAGTTTTCGGGAGACAATGGCATTAAGTGGTGCATCAAAGAGAGTGATGTGTCTCGTGTTTCCCACCCGACTAGTCGGACCAACCTGGGATTGGTATGCACAATTACCAAGAGGTTCCATAATGGATTACAACGATTTGATGAGAAAATTCTTGAAGAGATTCGGAGGACTTAGGCCCCCAGCGGTTAGATGTGTTAGTCTCCTATCTTTGAAACAAGAGCAATATGAAACTTCACGAGAATTCCTTGCCAGATGCTCTGCAGAAGTAAACAAAGTCACAACAGACTTTGACGAGAAGTTAGTGTTGGCAGCAGCAATACAAAGACTAAGAAGTGGCAAACTGAGATACGAGTTGGTGAAAAAAGGCTGGCGAACTCTTGAAGAGTTTAGAGAATGTGCAGATCAGGTCATTCAGGTAGAAGAAGATGCGACAAGTATGGGAAGATATCAAAACCAGAATAGCCCGAAATATGCACAGCAAAATCCTCACCGAAGTTACTCACCTCCCCGTAAAAGGAGGAGCTTGTCTCTGAGAAATAAGAAGAGGAACAGACAGATCAAAGGGTCAACCTACAAACTTTCTTCTTATAAAAGAACTGGTGAAGACTACACTCCCTTTTACACAAATTATCACATAACAAATGCATCGAGAGAGGAGATGTTTTTTGCTATCAGGGACAGTAAAGAGTTAGAAAAACCTGAACCTTTGAAAGCTGATGAACAGATAGACAAGAGCGTTTTCTGTCATTATCATAGAAGTGCTGGGCATCACACCCGAGATTGTCTGAAGTTAAAAGATGAGATTGAAAGATTAATAAGGCAAACCCACCTGTTAGAGAAATATCTTGAGAAAAACAGATAAGGAGAACCATATACAAAAAAACCTTACAAGCCAAATAACTGGAAGAAAAATGATTCACGCCCCAATCGGGCACTTGTTCAAACTTCTCGGAAGAACAACCCAGTTAACAGTCGCGAAGAGGAACGAGAAGCTTCACCTTTTATGGCTTATATAGCAGGGGGAGACGCTTCTAGTGGAGACAGACTTCAAGGGAGGGCATATTATGCTAATTAAAGGAATGTAAATACCCCCTCCCGATACGAAATATTCCATTTGCATGCTGCCGGATCATTGGTTGAAACACAGATTTTCTTTGGTCCAGAAGACTGTGCAGGAGTGAGATATCCCCATGATGATGCCATCGTTCTGATGTTGAGAATCCGTGGAACAAGAGTTAAGAGAATCCTAGTTGATACGGGAAGTTCAACAGATGTATTGTACTTTGATGCGTTGAAGCAGTTGAATTTAGCCACATTCCCACTTACCCCAATGCATACTCCACTTGTCGGTTTTGCAAGAGACCGAGTAGTGCCTCTAGGAACTATTGAGTTAGATGTTGTATTCGGGGAAGCTCCCCGAGATGTTTCAACAAAGATAAAATTCATAGTGGTTAATGCTCCTTCCGCCTACAATGCGATACTAGGTAGAAAATCTCTCAACAACATCGGGGCAATTGCTTCAACAAAGCACCTGATGATTAAATTCCCGACAAAAGAAGGAGTAGGAGTTTCTCGGGGAGAACAACAAATTTCTAGGGACTGCTACCAAGTAGCTTTGGGTAGTCATGTGGCCCAGATAGAGAAAGAAATGGTGACAAAGAAAACCAAGCCACCTGGCTCGGGTGGACCTATTGAGGAAGTTGAAGAAGTTGAATTGGGACCAGGAATAGTCACCAAAGTAGGAACCACTTTAAGTCCTGAAGAACGAGAATTGGTAAAAGCATGTCTAAAGAGGAATGTTGATGTTTTCGTGGAAGGAGGTAAAATGCCAGGCATACACCGAAGTGTAGCAGAGCATCGCATCAAGCTTTTTCCAGACTATAAACCCGTTCACCAGAGAAAAAGAAAATATGGGAGTGACAGAAAGAAGATTATCGAAGATGAGGTAAAAAAGTTGTTGGAAGCATGTTTTATTCGGGAAGTAACCTGTCCCGAGTGGCTCGCGAACCCAGTGGTGGTACCAAAACCTAATAACAAATGGCGCATGTGCATCGACTTCACAGACCTCAACAAAGCGTGCCCAAAAGATCCATTCCCTCTCCCGAATATTGATGCAATGGTGGATTCAATGGCCGGATTCACCCACCTCAGCATTATAGTTGCTAATGCTGGATACCACCAGATAAAAATGCATCCTGAAGACGAAGAAAAAACCAACTTTCTCACCGAGAAAGGTTTGTATTGTTATGAGGTAATGCCTTTTGGTTTGAAGAATGCATGTGCAGAATATCAAAGAATGGTGAACAAACTTTTCAAAGAAGAACTGGGCAACATCATGGAGGCTTATATCGACGACATGGTGATTAAAAGTTGTTCGGATGAGACACACGTAGAACATCTCGACAAGGTGTTCACAAAGATGAAGGCAGTCGGAATGCGCCTCAACCCGAAGAAAAGTTTTTTCTGCTTAGCAAGTGGAAAATTCTTAGGCTTCATAGTGTCTGAAAGGGGGATCGAAGTGCATCCGAGCAAGTGTCAAGCAATCATGGATATGGAACCACCGAGTTCTATCAAAGCTGTTCAAGAGCTCACAGGGCGTATAGCAGCTTTGGGAATGTTCATTTCAAAGTCGGCCGAAATATGCCAACCTTTTTTCCAAACCTTTAAGAAAAACCAAAAGTTCCAATGGTCCGAGGAGTGCCAACAATCATTCACCAAAATAAAAGAATACCTGGCAACACCACCTGTTATCAGCAGACCACTGAAGGGAGAGACATTATATCTCTATATAGCAGCATCAGACACCGCAGTAAGTGCTGCCTTAGTGAGAGAAGAAAAAGGCACACAAAAATCAGTATACTTTATATCTCGGGTTCTCCGAGATGTAGAGACCAGGTACCCACCCGTAGAAAAAGCAGCTTTTGCAGTCATGATAGCCTCACGAAAACTCAAGCCTTATTTCCAAGCTCACCCAATTAAAGTGCTCACAGAACTACCTTTAAGAAGAGCTTTGGGACAGCTCGATGTGGCAGGAAGACTATTGAAATGGGCAGTTGAGTTATCGGAGTATGACGTCATATTTGTTCAGAGAACTGCATACAAGAGTCAGATTCTGGCTGATTTCGTGGTAGAATGTACAGCAAGGCCTTCAGAGCTCTCCCCCACAGACGAAGTATGGCATGTGTATGTCGATGGAGCTGCATCTGAAAGAGGTTCTAGGGTCGGAGTCGAGATCATTGGTCCAAAGGGAGAAAAATTCCATTATGCGATACATCTAACTTTTAATGTATCCAATAATGTGGCCGAGTATGAGGCATTGCTAGCAGGTTTGCGACTTACCGAAGCCACAGGGGCCAAGAGAGTAAAAGTGCACACAGACTCACAACTAGTGGTTAATCAAATTAGTGGCGAATATGCGACAACCAATGAAAAGTTGATCATGTACTTGGAAAAGGTGAAGGCAATCATTGCAACTTTTGAGATGGTTTCAGTTGAATATGTTCCGAGAACACAGAACAAAACAGCTGATGCATTGTCCAAGCTGGCTAAGGAAAGCGATTTGGATAGAGATAAACCAATAGTCATGTTGGAGATACCTTCCCCTAGTATCGATGTGCTAGAACTAGGTGTATATGTGATAGAAGTCGGAGATGAATGGTATGCCTTGTTATGGGATTTTCTCAACTATAACAAATTACCAGATGATGAAAAAGTTGCGAGGAAAGTGAAGAGATGGGCCCTAGAATTTACTGTCATGGATGGGAATTTGTTCAAGAAAGGGTATGGGATCCCCTGGCTGACATGTGTGGGACGAGCTAAGGTAGATGAACTCATGAGTGAAATACATGAAGGAATATTTGGGAGTCACCAAGCAATGAGTTCGCTCAGCAACAGAATAATAAGGGCAGGTTTTTATTGGCCTACTTTGAGGAAAGATGTAGAAGAATTTATAAGGAGATGCGAGAAATGTCAATTCCACTCCCGCATACCTCGTCAACCACCTCATTCCATGCAATCGATAGCCACCCCATGGCCATTCGATGTATGGGGAATAGATTTGTTGGGACCTTTCCCACAAGGCCAAGGAAATGTGAAGTTTTTGGTAGTGGCAGTAGAGTACTTCACGAAATGGATTGAAGCAAAACCCCTAGCAACTATCTCCTCTCAAAAAGTGGTTGATTTTGTCCAACATCAGATAGTTTACAGGTACGGTCTCCCTCATACAATCATCTCAGACAATGAAACTCAGTTTTCGGAAGCACCTTTCCAAGATTTTTGCAAAGGTCTCGGGATAAGATCATGTACCTCTTCCGTCTGTCATCCTCAATCCAATGGATTAGCAGAAGTTTCCAATAGAACTATCTTGGAAGGATTAAAAAAGAAGATCAAAGGAAGCAAGAACACTTGGCCCGAATACCTTGATGAAATACTATGGGCCTATAGAACAAAACCTCGCACAGCTACTGGTCGTTCTCCTTTTGCAATGGTATACGGGATGAAAGCAGTCACGCCCATGGAAATCGTGCACCCATCTCTACGTACCATTTCTTATGAGTGGTCCTCAAATGGCATCAAGCGTGAACAAAAGCTAACAACTATTCACGAGTTAAGAGAAGAAGCTAAAGCCAAGGCAGAAGAGTATCAGAGGAAGATGAGGAAGAATTTTGACAAGAGAGTTGCCCCAAAACACTTCCAACCTGCATATCACTTGCAAGACATGCAAGGAAAGAAGATACCAAATGCTTGGAATGTTGTACATCTCAGGAAGTTCTATGTGTAAATACCGACTTGTTTTTCTTATGTTGTTAAAAACAAATTGAGAAAATGTACCGTAGTTTAAAGTTTCTCAGATTTTCAATTCAGTTGATTTTACATTTCGAATTCTGTAATTTGTAATGACCAAAATAAAGGAGAAGTTAAAACACCAAACTGTAATCTTCACCATAAGAATCAGTCGTGTATCTCCTGGAGACTAAGTCTCGGAGTAAGCGCATCTTATAGACTTCTCGGATAAATCTTCACCATAAGAATCAGTCGTGTATCTCCTGGAGACTAAGTCTCGGAGTAAGCGCATCTTATGGACTTCTCGGATAAATCTTCACCATAAAAATCAATTATGTATATCTTTGAGATCAAGTCTCAGAGTAAGCGCATCTTATGGACTTCTCGGATAAATCTTCACCATAAGAATCAGTCGTGTATCTCCTGGAGACTAAGTCTCGGAGTAAGCGCATCTTATGGACTTCTCGGATAAATCTTCACCATAAAAATCAATTATGTATATCTTTGAGATCAAGTCTCAGAGTGGATTTATCTCGTAGAAATTTAAAAGTGATGCACACAACAAAAAATCTGACACACTTCGTACATCATTTAAGTCTTTGTTAAAGTATACATAAAAGACAAGAAAACTTTTATAAAATGTCAGAAAAAAGATGGAAAAGTTACTACAAACTGAACACAGATCACGTGAAGTCGTCAGAGTTCATTTACCCTTCAAGTTCCTCGTCGCTATAAAAAGGAATGCAAACCTTAAGTCTCTTCACACCATTTCTTCTTCTCTTCTTCTTCTTCCTCATCTCTCTCCAAACTTTAGAACAATGGAAAAGAACAAAATAAAATACCCTAAATACTGAAACAATGGAAGAGTAAGTAGAACAGCTGAAGCCAAGTTAATGACTAAGTAGAACAGCTGACGAACTAAAGTCAGTTGTTCCTTACATAATTCAACTTGGCACATCCTTCAAGTGATGGAGGTCTGCCCCAGCGAGTAAGCGAACACCAGAAGATTCCCACCAAAGGGTTTCTCACCTACCAATGGAATTCTGGATGACTCGCCATCTTCAAAGAGTCCGGGAGTAGAAACTACATCACTAAGACAAGGCACACCTTTCAGTGTGGCCTTCGTCTAGCAGTATCTTCAACAAAGAAGACCCAAGTCGGGCAGATTAATAAATAAAAAGTGTCGGAGAGATATGTATAACTTTACATATTAGATACTTGTATTAAATGTAGGACATTCTAAGAAAATGTAATATGTCATGATTAAATCTCGTGAATGATAGAGTTCTCGGGAACATGTGTGTTAAAAATGTAACATTTCATGAAAGTAGATTAATGTTATGACTATGTTTCGTGAAAAGTATACTATGTTATGATTGTGTTGCGGGAGTAACAAAATTCTCGGGAACATTTGAGTTGAACTTCGTGAATGATAGAGTTCTCGGAGATGTAAGAGAGAAATCTTGTGAGTAATAGAACTCTCAGTAACATCCGTGTTAAAAATATAGCATTTCGGGAAACCGAGTTATGTTATACATAAATGTCATAAAAGACAGAATTTGCAGAAACACGTGATATACTCTTAACATCTCATAAAAGTAATTAAACAATGTCAGTAATTAAATCTTTATCTCATGAGTGAATAAGTTCGCAAAAGTACTTGAGATAGATGTATAATTTATCGTGAAAGGATTGAGATGATAATACGTTCAAGCTTTTTCAGAAAAAGATAAATTCCATAAAGAGTAATAAGGAAGATATCCAATTATCACGAGATGATAAAAAATTGTTGTTGCAAAAGTAGAACAAACAGTACCAAGTCTTATAACAGAATAGGGTAAAATACAACCGCTTACATCAAACATCATCAAAACACAGAATAAACTAAGTACCCAAAAGTTTACCCCACCAAAGCAACTACTCCCATAACCTGACTACTCTAATTATCTTTAACTTTCCGGAACTGGAGGCTTGGGCACATCTGCAGGCCAAGGATGAGCAGGAATAAACCCTTCATCCTTCATAAAAATTCTCCCACTAATAAAGTTCCCGTGTTCATCAACCAAACGATCTTTAGCACGATACCAAGTACATTTAGAAACATCAGGCAGCTCTTCCATCTTTGAAATGTCGGGAATACCGAATTCCTCATCAGTAAAAGGAAAGTATGGTTGCAAGTCACGAGCTGCGTCAATCAAGGCTTGTCGGAGGGTAGGAGCCTGCTTGATAGCCGAAGCTCGGTTAAAAGCACGAGATTTGAGAAAGTCAGTCAGAAACTCTTTACATATCTGCTCTTTCTCCTCCTCTTTGAAGGAACATGCTACTTCTTTATCAATAGTGAGGGAGGCGACAAGAGACGACAAGTTACTGACTTGAGCCTTTAAACTATCTACATCCTTCCCAAGAGCAACCCCTTTGGTTTTTTCATCAGACAACTCGGAGCGAACATCATGTAATTGAGATATAGCCAAATCTCTCTGTCGAAGAGCATAGTCGAACTTAAGCAAAATTACATGCCGAAAGCTTTCAAAATCATCAAGTTTTCGAGCTTGTTCGGAACCACCCGAGATAATTCAACATTCTTGGCGTCAAGCTCCCCAGCCGTCTCCATCATACTGTAACATTAGTGACTGACGTATGGTAAACCAAGTCCCGAAATTGTCCAATAAATAAGTTAGGATTGGTTGTTATTGATATCCTTAAGAAATAAATCAAATCTGACAGTAAAATTTGTGGAAAAATTCTGTTTTAAAATTTGTAAATGTTCAGTCTGAAATCTAGAATTTTTCAGTATAATTGCCACAAGAAAATTTTATCTAGAAGGATTGATTTAAGTAATTAGAGGAAATAGCTAATTTACAAAAAAATTAGTTATTAATGAGTTGCTACACACATAGCCACATGGATCTGGCCACATAGGATCCGAGGCGATTTTAATAAAAGATGCAGACGAGAGAGAGAAGGCGACTCCTTCGTCTCTTTCTTTCTGTCTCTCCGATACGATCGCCTCTGTCTTCTTCTTTTCTCTCGAGATGTGCTCGAGGCCATCTCTCTGTCGCCTTGTTGTCACTCTCTGAATGGTCGAAGTAGAGGCGCCGATGAGCTGTCCTCTATCCTGTCGACACCTCAGCTTCTTCCTTGTGCTTGAACGGGAAGGCAGCCGAGCTCGTTCCTTCTCTCGATGGTGGGCTGTCAGATGGCTTTAATGGAGCCATCGACGTGGCCTCTCCTCCTTTAAGCTTCGCCTGCCTCTCTTTCTTTCTCCTTCCTGTCTGCTAGCTAGGTAAGCTTTCCTATTTAAAGGTTGGGTAGGGTTTTGGTTTGAGTACGGCGGAGGAGAAAGGGAGGTAGATTGGAGCTTGGGGAGGTAACAACGTTCTTCTCTGTCTCACTTTTGTCGATCGATTCAGTTAATTTCTTTCGATTTGTTGATCCCTAATTTCTAGGGTTTTTACTGATAGGAATTAGGTGTATGGAATTGGCGTTGTTCTTGATTAGTTTGACGTTGATTCTTGCGTTGGTTGTGCTGAAATTTTTGAGGAGATTCCTTAAGGATCACGAGCAAGGTATATCTCTACTGTGACTTGTTAAATTGCGTAAATTGTTATTGATTGATGTGTGCTGTGTTGTGGCTAACTAATTCTAGTACTGTGAATTATTAATTGTGCTTGTGCTGTGTTAGCAGTGACTGTTAATGCTTATGTTGTGATCTGTGAGTAATAGAATAGGCTAATTGAGTTTGTTATGTGCTAACTTTACTTCTGATTTTACTGAGAATGGGTAGTTAAGTGGATAGGATGCAAATTGTATAATCTGTGGTGTTAACTGTTATGATTTCACTTCTGTTATAGTGTAACTGAGATTATAAGGGTTGATGCTTTACTGATAAGGGTTATTGTTGTTAATTAAGGGGGAAGATTGATAGTAGGATGGTTGCTGGTAGGATCTGAGCCCATGTCTTACATCTGGCTGTTGGTGTTACAATAAAATTTAGTGTATAATCATGTTCTGTGCATTAGCATACTTAGCTATCTGATTATTGAGTATAGAAAGCATAGTTGAGAAACATGTAGATATTACTGTGATACTTCATTTCATTTTATATGCATATAAAGGAGCATTTGAGTTTCATATAAGGGCATACTACATTTATACGCTTATGACAGTACAATCTAGCTTTGATACTTAAGTAATTTGAATGCTTACTTAATATTAGGCACTGTATACTCATTCCTAAGTGTTGTGATGCTTTCTATGTGAAGCATATGTTTTGATATATGCATGTAGCTAGTATATATGGTCTGACCTAGCCTAACTGCATGGTTTCAAGATATGTTCATATATAGCATCTGTTTCTATATTTTTTGATATAGTAAAAAGGCATGAAGGCTTAACTGTTTAGTGGAAACTATAGATTGTAACATGTGCATGATCTCCTATCTGTATACCTATGATTGGAACTTGGGTACTTTGCCTACTTTGAGTATAAATACTTTAGTATATGTATTCAACTACTGTGCTTAGTTTTATTTGTCATATGAGCATGTTTTCAATACATATAAATTCTGTCTATATACTTTTCTAATAAAGAAACTTGATATTAAGGGTTGCATGGTTGATTTAGGAGGAGTTAGAGGGATTGCATCATTCTGGAGCTTGCATGAGTTCAAAAACCTGTATTATGTATACTAGAGGGATCATCGAGCTTCGCTCGATATGGAAATTTTTTTTCTAATATTTTATTATCAATTTCCAACAACAAACTTTTGTCCTATGGAAACACGGAAAAAAAATTTTCTAACATTTTAATATCAATTGGCAACCTTCGCTTTATGGAAATTTTATTCAAATTTTAATAACTAATTATTATTTGCGATGAACAATGTCTATTTAAATATATATATATAGGAAATATATCAAGTAATTTATGACACGGGATACATAAGCTTTGTTGTTGTAACTTAATTTGCTAAAAATAAAGAGTCAGAATAAAATGTGATATGTTTACCGGACGAAAAGGAAAGTCTTTTTCTTTTTTATCATCAAAATAAATGTAAATAAACTCCATTCATTAATGGCGTCTGTCTACTCTTAAGTTCTTTGAATTTGCTGCTTATCATTCAATATATCACATGATAAAATACATAGAAGAGTTGTTTGACATTCATCTATCCTACATATAGAAAGATAAAATGAAGTTTGCACCGAAAATGATAGATTCAACATGATAAATTTATCAATAATTAATAAGAAAATAATCAATAATGGAGCACTTGCTTCATATGGCCGAAAAATAAAATTAATCAAGTGGTTCGTAAAAAATAACGATTTTAACAAAATTAGGTAAAAAAAAAACACTTCATACTTCATAGTAGATAGACATAAGGAATTATAAACGAATAGGAAAATATAATTAGAGATTGAAGAAATTAAAGTGGACTTAAGACTATATATATCTAATTTTTTGTCCTATGTAAAGGCCCATAGGACCGTCGAGATATGTTGGTAAAAAGCCTCTATAGAGTACTCGAAGATAAAGTAAAAAACAAAAAAGAAAATAAAAGAAAAACTAAAGGAAAATAAAAGGAAAATAGGTGTTAGGAGGTTCCATTGGAAATGTCGCTTCCTTCACTTGTGTTAGTATAAGAGGCAAACTCCGATCAACTTCGTCACCTCTCTCTGTTTCGTAGTCGAGTTGTATCATATGTGAGCTATGAATTCCGATTTGATTCCATCACACATGACGTACTGTATCCCAGTCGTGAGGAGGAGGAAGAGCCTCCATCCCTCCACCTTATCCCACCTTGAACCGTATTATCCGATTTTCTTGTTGTGCCTAGAATTTCGCATTTGGCTGTTGTTTCAGGTTAGTATGTTCCTATTAGCTCAACTTTTGACACTACACAGCTTCGTTTATGATCTGAATAAGAATTTATTATTGATTTGTTTGTCAACTTCAATATAGATTGGTTGACCTTCGAAATTGGCTTCCTACCTAATCCATGGGCTGTCGGCATCACCAGGTTGCTAATTTATGTGCCGATTCGATTGTTTCATGGCTGGCATAGTAGATTGACAGCCATTCTGACTCAAGCCCTTGATGTCTGGAGAATTCATGGAAGGCATGTTCAGATTTCCAATCAGGTAATTAAGACCCTTTGTGCCATAAAAATTGAAAAATGAAGAAAAAATTCGAAATTGAAGCAAAATGCTTACTTACTCCAGTTCTTGCCTTCTATCTCGCTGGCGTTGTGTTGCTTGGTTTAAACTTTTTAAAAGAAGGGAAATTGAGAAGGCCTGAGTCGTGTTGGGTCATGGGTTTGCAAATTTTTTCTTCTACTTTCTTTTTATTATATCTTTGCTCTCTGTTGTCTTTTCTTCTTCCATCTCGATTCCCTTATTATTACTCTGCTACCTCTCACGTTTAAGCCTTTAAAGGATTCATAATTATTTTTTTCCAGGAGAGGAAGAGGCAGAGAAATATATCTCTCACGTTTAAGCTTTTAAAGGAGTCATAATTATTTTTTTCCAGGAGAGGAAGAGAAATATATTTTCATTTTACTGAAGATCAAGGAGGCAATTAAAGAGCATTGAATATTTGATATAGCTATTTTTCCCATAGTTAATATGATAGATTATGGTATTAATGAGATAGCGTTACTGCAAACACTAAAAAGAGATCGGAAGGTCAAGAAATAAATTAATACGGAGAAGCAGAATTGATGCCGTGTCGCGAAAAAAGGAAAAAAAAAAAAATTCCAAAGAAAGGCATAGACACACACATCTTTATTTATAAATTTTGAAAAAAACTATTTAGTTGCAAAAAATTTAAAAATAAATAAAAAATAAGAAGATCTAATATACATGGGAATCTTATATAAAATAAAGATGTATTATGGTTTCTGAGATGATCTTATATTTGCGCATTATTCTTGAAGCAAAATTGGAGAATCAAATAACTGTGAAATACATTGGATAATAACGGAGGTCATTTTTAAGTAATCCCATTGACCAAAGTTGAGAAAGGGAAGAAACAATTAAACCTTAACTAATAAGTCTTATGCTCGAGAAACCATGGAGTATCGTGAGCAATTCTTGTGGTTCTCACACACTGGAAATTATTGGAGCAAATCATCTCTTCTTTAGTCCCATGGTTCATCCCATTTTGGATAATTGCTTAATTCCTTTTCTCTTTAACTATTTTGCATATATAAATTCAAACATGAACCATAAATTCAAAGGAGAAGAAGTAAAAAAGAAAAATAGTGCGCACACTCACCAGCATTATTTTCAATTAGTCACAATTTATCCTATCCTTCCTTATAAAAAGAAAAAAACAAACAATTTGAGGAGCCAAGGAGCAAGAGAGAGAGTTGGGGATAGAAAGTTGAATCATAGGTGTCCCCTCAGCGAGGTAGGAGAGAGCATAAAGAAAGAGGGAAGAGAAATATAGATCAGAAATTAGAAATGGGACGCTTGAAATTTTGAATGATTCAATGAGATTCCAAACAAATAATTACGGTTGAAACAGATCACTTGTACACTCAACAATACCCGTTACACATACCTCCACAGATTATTATGTTGCAGATATCAGAAAAATTCTCTAGTAACATTAGTTGGACCTGAAGGTGTCGAGCAATATTTAACGAAATAATCAACGACACCCACACATCTTTATCTATATTTTAGATATATGCATGTTATGTCGAGTGGTATACTTACATTCTGGAAGTAATAGGAAGATAGAAGGGAGTTAGGGCTTATGGAGTGCATATAGCAATGATCTGGTATAGGTACAGGAGGTTGGTACCATTCTGGTAACTGTTGCGTAGAGTAAGGACGGTTTTGTAAAAGAAAAACTTATTTTTGGACTGTTTTGTAAATTTCTAGGGACTATTTTATAACATAGGAGATATTTAGGATTAGTTGTGGACTTAGATGTAAATTGTAAGGGTCTGTGATTTTTCTGTGGACATAAGCGAATAAAACCTGTGCTTAACGGTTCGGGTTTGCTAACTGTAGGATTCGGATCTGATTTTGGTGTCTGGCGGACCCGTTACTCGTTGACCCAGTCAACTGGGTCAGGTTGACTGGGTTGAGCCCCTTAGTCGAGGGCTGTTTGTTCTGTTGTGGGCCTTGGTCGGATTTTGTCTTATGGGCCGAGAAAAAAAGAAGAGAAAGGGCCTGTTGGTCGAGATAAATTGTGGGCTTGAATTTTGGAATTGAATTTCAGATTTTTAATTAGCTTTCGGATTTAGATAAAGCTAATGACGGATTTCGGTTAAACTAAACGACTTGGAAACAATGTACTTAGTTTAACTATAGATTGTGGGCTTTTTCTGTTATGTTTTAATTGAGTTTCCTAAATTTCTGTATAACATTCTATTATTTCTGATGATTGATTCTCGATATTAGGAAACATACAATTAAACACAAATACGGACAATTAAAGGAATAATTAAAAAGTTATAACGAGGAATAAAGGACTTGGAACCAAAACGTACAGTCCAGTTACCAATAAGTTACCAGACTTAATTAATCGTGGTTTACCAAACGGATTTAAGGAACCCGTTAAACATGTAATAACGGTACTTGATATGTAATGTAAACAGGAACGTATACTGGAGTGCCCCCGGATCATTAACTCAAGTGAAGGTGCGGATACGTGGAATCTTTGTTAGAACTCGAATTTCGGTACATTTAAATTCATGCGTTGCATGTTGATCATTCCTTGATAATAGCATTCTCTTGTTCACATAGTCAATAGGGACCCCAAAATTATAACAACGCATGTTGAACCAAATTGTTCGTTTGATCCAGATAAACAAATATAGTCTGACGTGGAATCCCGATTGTTGATCATTTGAGTAAGTCAGACTATATTCAAAGACTGGAATGGCTCCGTAAACTGACTTAATTGCATAAAGATCCTTTGTGATAGAGGAATCAGACTTGAATTAAATCGGACCATTCTTATTCAGTCTGCATAGCATAACTATGATAAGTATCACTCTCCGGAGTATGGTTTGGCCACCTGCCCGGCCGGAATTATTAGCGCTTTTAATTACTGGAAATTCTCTCTGAAATCTGGACCTAGAGTTGGACCTATGGTGTGGGAAGAGTTCTTTCTGATTCTGTTGGGCCGATAAAGAAGTTGAGTGCATACTAAATTCTGTTGAGATTATGTGATTAATGAGTTATGCTTGATTTGAATTTATGCATATTTCATATTGCAGTATGCCAGTTATCGGACAGTTGCGGCTTGTGCCTACGGTACAGATCATTTATGATTTCTGATTAAATATGTTTTGAAATATGATTTGGAAAGTTAATTATTGCTTTCAAATAAAAATGGTATTAATTTCGATACCGGTTCGTACCAAGAATTCGTGTACTGGAACTAAAACCCGCACTGAGATTAAATTCTCATCCGAAATTTTGTATTGCCTCATTCGAGGGTTCCAGGATCGTAGAAATGGTGCTAGGCGAAGGTCCATAGCTACAGTTGAGTGCTCTTGTCTCCAGTTTGCTGTTCATATCCCGAGTTTAAATTGTAATGCTACTTTAGCTTTATATCTTGATGAACTTCCCGATGTTTTGGCGTATCTGTATCTTAAGATTCCTCCTCCGAGTCCGCCGCAGGAGATGGAGGTCGAACCTGAGTCCGAGGATCACTCCGCGGAAGCGTAAACGCGGGGAGCGCTAATGTCGTTGTTGTGGTGTTGTCCTGGTGTTGTGAGCATGTGTTTTGTGTCGGGCCCTGTCGGGAAAAAGTTTTATGTTTTGTATTATAGTTAGTAGAACTTAATCGGGTTTGTGGTAATTGGCAGCAAGTGGTAAGTGGGGTGGTTGTTATATATGTATAAATGTAAATAGAGTGAGACGAGTGAACCAGTCTTAGGTTGTAAAATAAATAATAAGCCTAAGCTACAGTGTGCTTCTACCTTTCCTAGTCATGTTAAGCTTTGTGTAATATTATCTGTGTAATAAAATAAAGCTTGGTTTGTTCATCTGTGTGTTGTGTAATTTTTTGGGCCGAAATCAAGAAAATGGAATAATAAATTAAAAAAATAAAATTGGACTGTCTGTCTGTAGCCTTACGGGAAATACTTGTCATTCTCGTGGCGGAGAAGACGTCAGCATTCTAGGTCAGGGTGTGACACATACTCTCCAATAAACCTTCCCACTCCTTGTGTTTAGCATCAAGCTTAAATTGCAGATCGCTTGCTCTCCGCCTCTCATTAGCCAATTCCCTTTCCAAGCGGACAATTTTAGATCCTTACCCTCAAAAGCTTCCACCAACTCATTCAGCAAAGAAGGCAATCTAGTGGAAGTCGGGGAGCTGGCCCGCAAAGCAGAAGTCGCGACATGAACTCTAGCAGCCTCAAGAGAAGCAGCTGCATACGAGGTGGAAGGGTGACTCTTGGGCATCATGTCGTCGTCACTGCCCAAAAATTGATCTCGGCAAGGAGTAGCGGGACATTCTCGCCCGACTTCCCTTCCCATATTCAACTGAATTAATTCCAAGGAAGAAGGGATGGGGATCTCGGATCCTGATACAAGAAGAGTAACTAATGCAGAATCATGTACTGGAGTAGTGGGGACAGGTTGACGAGATTTGGCCCGAGTCTTCACCTCAAATAGAACATCATCATCATCATTTGTCAACTCTATCAGTGGAGGCCCCTCTTTGTTGACAGAGGTCTCGGGAATCTTGGGTACAGTCCCTTGATCCAAAGAGCCCACCTGGGAACTCGAACCCTCTCCAGCCATACTGCCCTCCCGATTGGGCTCAAGTAAAAGAGGGTCCTCTGTAGTTTTCTCGGAGTCGTTACCTGTGGAATCTTCATTTATTTTCGGAAGTTGGGTAGCCTAGGCATGGGCAATACCTTTCTTCTTTCGACGCTCCCCAGCAAGAGTGGAGCTAGCTTTCCTTTTATGGCTACGCCCTATCGCAGCAGCAGGGATAGCAGATCGAGGGTATATCAGAGACATCACTTCATCCTTTTCGGATAACCCAGTGAAAGCCATACGTATATTCCCTCTAGCCTCTATTATAGCCTGAAGAGCAGTGGTGAAGGCATACTCGGGAACAGAAAGAGGTTCAAAGATCACCTTATTGAAGCTATCACGATCTTTATTCCATTTCGCAGTTATCTTAAAAATATCCAAGAAAGGTTCTTGAAGAAAGCAAAACCTATCCTCCCAATTCTCTATCTTAAGCACTTTATTGGCAAAAAGGGGAGTATTCGGTCGGGCCCAAATAGAACACATGTCATGAGCTTTAACGAAAGTGAAGTAGTGACCGAAGAGGTGAAGAGAAGGAGCCACTTGGGGCAAACCCAGCGTTGGAGCATATTTGGTGAGAAATTTTTCAAAAGAACAGACATTACACCAAGCGCTAGGGTGCAATTGCCCAGGAGGAATATCAAGAAGAGTCAGAACACTCCGTACAAAATCGGAGAGAGGCAGGTGGAAGCCACACTTAGCTATTTTCCAGAACATTACAGCACCCCGAGTATCATCATAGGGACGATCTTCAGGGTTAGCAAGAACAAGAGCCTCGGGTTCTCCCAGCCCGAGTGATTCCGAGAATTTAAGTACCTACGCTCCATCATCCCAAGGAATAAACTGAAAGGTAGCTGCCTTAGTAAAAACAAAGTCCAAAGGACTAGTAGCTCGGCGAAATATTTCTTTTTTCGGGGCAGCCCTAGTAGATTTTTGCTTGTCAGTGGCAACACCCGAACTACTTCCAGCGGTCGGGTCAATATCTTTGCCAGCCCGAGTAGATTTTTGCTTCTCAGCAGTAGCATCTGAGCTACTTCCAATAGCTTGATCAGTACTTTTATCTTTAGAAGACATATCTGATAACAGAATAAAAATGAAAAGATGTTGATGAAAGGATATAAGGAATGACACTATGACACAATTGGATGGTTCAATACTTAAAAGCCAAAGCAAGAGTCAGTAAAGAAGACCAAGAAATGCTGGTATCATAACAAATACCAGTACCATAGTATGTTGGTACTATAACAAATGTTAATATCATAACATACATGTGAAAGAATCCTATGCTATAGAAGAGCAACAAGACTATTAGCTTTCTACTGCGTTTTGACACCAGAAAGAAATGGGTACAAGAACAAAAAATAGGTACAAAAGCCAACGCTGGTACAAGACAACTCAGTACATGCTAAAACCACAAAAAAGGAAGGAATCTTTCCAAACTTTTAAATGAATGTCAAAAATGGTATATGTCCCTCAGGCCACGATGAAATGGTGAAGGAACACTATTCGACCGACAGACCATGGTTGCTTGTTATAACTAGTTATGAATGAACTAGCCAGAGGCGAATAACGAAAGCTAGACATACCAAGAACTATGATCAAATGATCAGAAACCATTATCAATTAGCTGTGTCTAAGCAACAAGAAAACCACTTCTTTAAACCCAAATGAAATAAAAGAAGAGAGAAGAAGCTTACCCGTTAATGGTGGCTCCGGCAATCACCAGAGATCAGGCACAGCTGGAGTTAGAAGAAGTGTATAGCTTGAAGAAAGCACAACCGTGGGTTAAGCGAAGAAGCAATAGAGAAAGGAAGAGAAAGAAGAAGGAGAGGAAAGGAAAAGGAAGCGTCAGAGCGAAAGGGGAGAGAGAAAAAGAAGTTAGAAGGGTGTAGAGAGCGAAGCGTACGAGGGAAAAGGCAGGAAAGCGATAATCCCAAGAGCGACAAAAGGAGAAGCGCAGTTTACGACAGGAGGCCGTATAGTCAAAGAGACTTAAAGTTTAAGTCTTCAATAAAGTGAAACGTCTCGGATGATCAAAGAAAGCTGAGACTCAAAGGCTCGATAATGTATCTCGGATACGATCTTGAGCTAAAACTCAAGGGCTCGACAATATACCATGGATATATTCTTGAGCTAAAATTCAAGGGCTCGATAATATATCTCGGGTATGATCTCGAGCTAAGACTCAAGGGCTCGACGATATATCACGGGTATGATCTTAAGCTAAGACTCAAGGGCTTGACGATATATCTCGGATATGATCTCAAGCTAAAATTCGAGAACTCAGTAATATATCTAAGGTGTATCCTTGAACTTAAGGCTCAAGGGCTCGACAATGTATCTCAAATACTATCTCGGGCTAAGATTCGAGAACCCGAAAAGACCTTGAGGTCGTAATTCAACAGACATCCCAAAGATTCTGAATTGATAGCATTACATATCGAATCAGATGGAGAGTCAGATTGTAAAAATATTAACAACTTCTGAGGAGTAAACTCCTCACAAGTTCAAGGGCTTATGATAGGATCTGGCCCCAAAAGGCCCAATCCGAAATAAGTTAATAATAATATCAGGCCCATGAGGCCCAACCCGGAATAAGACGATCGACGAGAGACAAATCGCCAGAAGATGCGAAAGGAAGAATTAGGCGGGAAACAAAAGAGGAGCGGGAAATACGAAAGATGGAGAATTTCTGGAGGGGACCAAACGGTTAGAACTGCACAGCCTAGGCGGGGCCCATTAGAGCACGTGAATTCGAGATGTCAGGAGTAAGGCATGAAGGACTTCTCGGAAGGAAGTTAAAGCCTCCCGACGTGGGTAACAAAAGGTCCATATCATCTCGGGATGAGCTAGTAGCACAAGTGGGTGTAACCGCTATCGGGTGGCGTCAGCAAAGGGGTAGAGCATTGTAAAAAGGGTTGGTCATTAGAACACACATACACACATAATCCACTGAAACAAAAACTATGATTAAGCAATAAAGATCTACTTTCATTTCTCTTAAATCTCAATCTCTACCATTGTTGATCTCTCTACAAAGCTAGACGTATCATACAGTATACAACAACCTCTTTGCTCCTTTTGCGATTAACGATAAAGAAAAAAAGTAAAAAACTTGGACTGAGCAGCACACCGTCGCTGAGGGAGATTAGCAGGACCAGCAGTGCAGGCGGACTAGCAGCGTCAGAGTAGAAGAGCGGGAGAGGCGGAGAAAGCGATGATGGGAGAAAGAGAATAGCGGACTCAGCAGAGCAAATGGCGGAGCAGGTTGCAAGACCGACGGAGGAGGAGGTGGTGAGGGGCGGTGGGTGGGGGAGATTAGCAACGGTGCGAGAGCAGAAGAGTGGCAATCGGAGGAAGAGGAACGGCGATAGGAGGAAGAAAGAAATTACGTTTGGATTGGGTTTATTGGTTTAATATTAGGAGTGTTTTCCGTCTTTTCTCCGCTAAAATCGAATAATTTTCACGAAAAAACGGCGCTAATTACGTTTTAGCGATGGACTGCTTTTTTTCAAAATGGCTCAATGTTATCGTGCGGATGAGGTCCTAAAACCGCTATTTTCGATAATTCGGCGATAATGCGCCGCATTTTAGAAGCTTGCTGAAAAGATAACTTTACTATCTCTACAATTCCAAAAAAAAATAAAAAATCCTTTACTATCTCTTGTTGTTTTTCTTTATTTTGTATTGTCTACAATTATGAAGACAATTATTACATGTGCTTTAAATAGTACTAGAAAAAAATTATGTTAAATGGCAATGGTATGTAGATTTACAAAATGAATTTTGTACTTTAGTTTTAAATTTTCAAAAGATAATTAGGTGTTGAGGCATTTTATTTATTTATTTATTGGGTATTTTGATGCATTTTTTTTAAGATAACACATATACGACTTATCGGAACGAGATATTGCAGCAAAATATAGTACAAAAATTTCTAGGAAAAGAATGTAAAATTTATTTTATTAGGTAATATCGCCTGATGCAAAAGCGCATTAAAATGCACCTGCCGAAGTGTCGAAAGACATTTTATAATTAATTTTAAGAGATTGTTGTAATGCACAAAAAAATATATATTGATTATATGATTTGTCATATAATATGTTATGTGTGTGCTATTGTTGACAGAAAAAATTGCTTTCTCAATCAATCACAAAATGTTGGAACCAATGACGTGTGTATATATATATATCATAATAGTAGGTAAACAAAAAAATTTAATATATATATTTTGGTTCCAACAAAATTTCATATGTAGTTAATATTAAGTATAATTAGTCTTGCGAATTCCACATATTGAAATTTGAATGCAAAGTACAGATGCATTGATTACCATAGAACAAGTAATTGTATATATGCACATTCTTTTATTATTTTGAATTTTAATTAAGATTCTGTCCTGAATTAGTATTTATAATTAAACTACTGCTTTTGGTTCATTCCCATATCACAGAATCATTCTAAATACACCAAATTAAATTTGTACATGAAACACGATAATGACAATTAGGACTAAAGGCACATAACTACGACCTATATTATATATACATCGACCAAATACTTACAAACAACAAAATAATGCAAAAACATATTATTGAAAAAGAAAAATATATATAATCTATGATATCATCATGTTTTTATCTCTGATCTTAATAATCAATCTTCTGATGAAGAAAAAGTGCGTAAAGCCCACCTAGAGACGATGCAGAACCTATTAACCACACCAAAGACCCCACAAAAAGAGGCATCATTGCAGCAACCTTCCAACTAAACATCACAGTTAAAAGAGTGGATAAAAGCCATACCACAACTTTTATTCTCTCTCTGTTTGGTGAATTAGGAGCGGCTTTCTCAAACAACCGTAGGAACCAGAACAATAATAATAGGTCAAGATACGAAATAAGAACAAAAGAAATTGATCCGATATCTTGGTTTGAGTTGTATACCACCCTTGCTGAGTTGAAGGTTAACATACCAAAGCCTAAACTAGAGAGCCATGAAAATCCATTATCTTGCTCCATTTAATAGCTGTATGGAAAACTTTGTTTTCTGACTACGAATTTATGCGTTCCTAACAATGATATATATAAGGGAACATTGCGTGTATCGTGGGATCTGCGTTGAACGGTCTAAATGTACAACACGCTATATGAAAGTGTAAGCAATCTTCAATTCTTCAGAAATCCACTGTAATTCATAACATATAAAATAAATGCACAATGTTGACTTGACTGACGGATAGAAAGCTGAGTCTTCTTAAAAACAAACATAAAATTAGATACAATTGTTAAAATTTTAACTAAAGGAACCAGTAGAAGAACTGGATAGTTTGTTTAAATGTTTAATGATGTAAATTTCGGTGCAACTGCAAGTAGTCGAAAGTAGTACCTTGTAAATTTCCTTTGCAAAAGCTATGATTTAACAAACAGGTCCTATCCCTCGTGTGTGGATCCGTATGTGTGTATTTTCTTTTTCATTTGACCAGATTTTTCTTTAGTTCTGAATTTTCTCTGCCATCTGGATAAAGTTGCACGATTTCTTGTTACTTATTATTAAATTAGAATATTATTAGTGATGATAATGTTTATTGATAATTTGATATTCAGATAATTATGGCATTGCCCGACTTATCTTAGAATTTAAATAGCACAATACCTTTTCAAGGGTGATCATTTTGTTAAGTGTTTAAAGGTTCTGATTGACTGATTCATTAGTCTTGGTTAAATATTTTTGTTGCATGTTGCAGAGCAGAATGTTTTGACTTATGTGCAATTTCTTTTGCAATAGTAGTTTAGAATTTCTTTTGAAGAAGGATAGCATGGTTGCAGCAACATCAATTTACCCTTTAAAATGAAATAGATTATTCTGATATAATTTTTACTTATTTCAGAATGGCTTGTCCTTGGATATGCACTTAATTAACTTGCCCAACTTCCAGAGTATTGTCCCCTGATTAGCAACATTGTTAAAACTGCAGGTTCATCATCCTATTTTTCATTTACATCGTAGAAATATTTACCGACCGTTTTGAAGTGCAAAGAATTATTTAATTTGACAACACTCCAGCACTAATTACTTTTTCTCCAAAATCTCAATTATATTTCAAAAACAGTCAAAGAAACATATATTTAGAACCTAAGACTGGCAATACATAGATATAATTTTTTTTAAGTTTCCGTTCCTCTCGGTGCAAGTAAAATTAAAGCATTTGTGAGTCTATATATAAACCAAAAAAAAAAGGGGTAGAAATAGCACTATCATTTAGAAACTGTGAAGTTTGTTAGGTCACACCGTTATACCAATAAACAGGAAAAAAAAAAAGAAAAAAAAAAAAAAAACAACTAAAACAGATGATCGTAGTTAAGATTTTGTCTTAAATATTTATGGGCTCTGATCAATAGTTAAGATGCCGCTTAGGGCTTAGAATTCATTATCCGCAACTTCAACGAAGCTAAGACTAGTACATTAGGCCTATTAACTGGCTTATGGAACAAAACTATGTTTTCTTGCAACGCTGTTCTTCTTATTATTATTTTTTTATATTTTTTGGGTTGGTAAATACCGAAGCAACTTTGATGCATAGTATATAATAGAAAAAAAATAAGCCGGGCCCTTCTTAGACGAGGTTTCTCACGTTCCCATATGAAGCGAATCTACGAAACGAAGTAATAATAAAGATTAAACAAAATTTAACAAGGCCCCCACCCTACTAACACGCCGAAAAGAAAAAAAAAAAATTATACAAAAACACTAAATATTAAAATATGTACCCTAGTCGTTCACTTGGCCTTCTTGACAAGGTCAGAGGTTCTGAACTTGGCATCATCTTTAATGAAACCCCACCATAGGTACGTAAGAGGGATGGTGGCAGCATGCCAGAGTGCATGTGCATCTGCGTATCCTTCATATGGAGGGAAGTCGAAAATCTCCAGGAGTGAAGCAAGAGCACCTCCAATCACAACAGTCCAAAGCTTGAAACGGGCAGGGTGCCGAGTCAAGCCGCCCCAAACCAGCCATGCGATGAGTTGTATTGCAACCATCAGCAAGCAAACTTTCATGTTCCATCCTGTGTCACAAAAGAAATTATGAACAATGCAATGGCATTGCACAAATGGAGAGAAGTCCATCTCTGAAGCCGAAACAAATTATAAGATGACCAGAATTGCACAATTGTAATGATGAAAAATTGCACGAGCCATAATATCATGGATTATTATAAACTAATTTGTGTTATATATACTGGTAGCAATCATAATGGTGCTCAGAATCATAGTTTACTGCGTTGGGATTAGTAGCAAAACAACATGCTCACCAGAATCATAACACATACTATCTAAAACAATTGGTAACTGAAAAGCAGCAGCTTTAAACTACGAAAATGAGCACCAAAATGCAGCTCCATCCTACGACAAATTGCATGCAAAAAAGCCATCCTCTAGAAAAAGTCAGCATTAGATGACTTCTAGTTGATTGGAAATCTTGAACATGTCAAATGAACATACCATTTAATTTAATTAATTATAGTTTGCTCAGACAACAGATGAAAAAGAGCATGCAATAGTACCCAGAAAATTTTCTATAACATAATTTGGTCATTTTCATGGTCTTGCACATTATTGACCAATAAATTGAAATGTACTGGTGCTAGAAAATCACTAAATGCTGTCCTCATTTAAAAAAAAAAAACGTGAGTCCTTTTATGCAATTTGGAAGAAAGAAGAAAATTGTTGCAATTTACTGATAATGTGGACACTTTTTTACAATTCATAAAGTTTTTCATACTCATACTCAAAGGCTACAGCTTAAAAAGTATGTACTTTTCAAAGATAAAGATAAACAACTAACCATAATCAAAGTCATAGAAGTTGAGATATAAGATGTGAGTTGTGACAAATGCTAGTATTGGTGCTGCAAACATAACCCTAGCAGCCTCAATTTTGACATTGAAAGTTCGTAGCAAGGAAAGAATCAAGGCATAACCAAGCAATGCCACAGCTGATGAATAATCCAACTTCTCTGTCAAATCAATATCCCTACAAGTTAAGAGTTTGCACTCAGCACAATATATGAATCACTGTTATAATATTAATCTGTATTCTATGTAAAGAATTAACAAAATTGCAGATATCAGACATGGCAAGCATAAACAATTTTGGGCATTGCCACTTTTCATTGACATTACCAAATGTCTTTATATTTTATCTTCTTTTTTACCCTGGGTAACCATAATGGTATGATAGCTGCTAAACTTAGGAAGTGCACCAGTTTCTGGAACTCATAGTGGTCTGGCAATCCAATGTAGGGAAAAAAAAATATAATACATGGTAGTGGTACATACTACATACCACATACCCACATAACAAAATGCCACAATGGCCACTGTTGGTAGACAATGAGAGGAAGGTACATGAGTCTGTCATGCATGCAGTCATAACTAAATTTGCATAGTAGATAAAAAATAAACCTAGTATGGAAGATAGTGCTCCAAAACCAAGCATTGATAGATAAAAGCCCATATATATGCCACAAGCCTGTGTATTCATAATAGGGCCTCTTAGTCTGAGGCCGAAGAGGCAACTTGTAGTGTACTAATTTGAAGTAGGACAGCCAGCCAGTAAAATGCATCAGCAGATTCAGTGCTGATAAAGCAGCCGAGAGAGGCTCCTAATTCATGTAAAGCAGCTATTAGAAACAGATTTGAATAGAGTTGCTTGTGATTTCCTTGCTGTTACTTTAAAGTGACATCTTTACCTGCTCTAGGTTCTGTCAGAAATGACTACTGTTTGACTAGAACTCTATGTTTAACATTTTTTTATGGTGACTAAGCAGTAAGCATAAACCATTAAACTAAAGATAAAAAAAAATTCAACAAACAAGGAGATTGATCTCAGGAATACAAGTCTGAACAGGACTGCAGGACTGCAGGAGTATTCCTTTTGTGAACCTTGATTTTAGCAGAAGAAAAAGCCAATGGTGTCTTTCTTTTTTAAGATTTTAAATCAATAGTGTCCGTTGAGCTCTAATTTACTTATTTTGTTTATTTGGAATAAAGATAAATAATGAATAACAGCAAGGTATGATATGGAACACAACATTTTCCTTTAGCCCATGCATGATAACAACTGACCAAACCAGAGAGGGGAAGGGGGCACCTGAAATACAAAGACACGTAAGAAAGGCCATTTTCCATGGTACTTGACAGGGTCGAGCCCTTGTAGCCGTCTCTCCTCTTCTCTTTGCATCATGCAGTGGTACCGGCAGTCCGCCTTACAGTTTAGCTGCCTCCATTGTGCATAAAGTGGCTCTTTCGTGTACCATGCACCATCTTCTATAGTTTCATTTTTGCAATGAGGTACTGTTGTATCTCCAGTTATACCTTCTGTCTCACATTGCCACACACAATTCCTGCCATTCAAAAAAGAATGAGTAAGTACATTAAGAAATTACCACAAAATACATGTTTCATGTCAGAATTAAAAGTTTACACCAATCTCTCTACAAAATATGGCATCTTATGAGAAAATAATTCATCTTACTTTCAGACTATTCCTCAACTCTTTTAAACTGTACATGATAAAACAGTTACCTCACAGAAGTATAATAGGAATCACTATAAACAATAAACCAATGAGACTTTGCAAAGTCCAGTGATCAATGTTCAATTAATTTATGTTAATTTAATTTCAGCTGAGCCAAAGAATGAAAGTGTAAATTAATATGGTCAAAATAAAGACAAATAGAAATTACCTATAGACGGGGTCACGATCTCCAGGGCTGGCACTGAGACACTGCAACAGGAAAGCAAATCCAAATACAAGGGAAATCCATGTAGCACCCTTCATCCCGATTGAGAAATAAGCCTCTGAAAGGAAGTAAATTGGAAATCAGATGAGGAAAATAAGAATGGAGAAAGCTTAGTTGATTTGCTACATTACTTTACTCAACTGCTCAACAGCAACATTAAACTAAGCAAAGTACCTAACTAGGTTCATGCGCAGTTTATCCTGCATTAATGGAATGAAAGTAGACAATTATCTAAATTCTAGTGTATGTTGTAAGATCCCAGCTTATTCCAACAAAAAATTACTAGTATGGGATCGAAGCCTACCTACTTGACGCAATTACTAGTATAGGGAGGGGTTTTGACTTTTGACGGCGAAAGAATAGAGGAATTTAGTAAAGGCGAGGGCGAGCGCATACCAGGTCTGGTGGGAGGAGCAGATGGAAGGGCGCATAACACTATAACAGATCAGATCGGATCAGAGGGGCAGTTGGGACTTGGGAGGGGTGAGGACTGAGGACGAGGGGGAGAGAGTAAGAGTAATTGGAAGAGCACGCCAAGGAGCCAGCAGGTGCGGGAAGAACCAGGATGGGAAAATAATTGGATGTGATGATGTGATGGGATCAGGGGGAATGGGATGGATTTGGAAGATTTGTCGGGTCGGATCACATTCCCAACCCAACGGCCTCATATTCGGTGATCTTTGGTCTGGACGTCAGATGACGAAGAGTACCCAAGAATGACGTCACATGATCGAAAATTCAACATTTTAATGGAAACTTATGTTCTGCCCTTTACATTGATTTTCATTAGATTTTGCCACTCCACCACGACTAAGACTAACTTTTGAAATTGTTGCTTTTTTTTTACTTTCTGTGAATTACAACATTTTTTTTTTTTTTAACCAAAAGCTGGAACCAGCTTTCAATTAAGCCAAGAAGTTTGATACAAGAAAAGCTAACAACGAGTGCCACCTAAAGTCTGTGGAAACCACTCGAAACCACAAGGCAAACAACAACAACAAGTTTTAAACTACCAACTGTCATAAAAGAAACAACAACAACAGAAGAAACTAAAAGCTAGGAGAGAACAGCATCAGCAAGGCTAGTTGTGTGCAGAGGAAGTAGCATCAGTAACCTTTCACACTGGTATAACCTGCAACCTTCCACACTGGTATAACCTGCAACCTTAACAAACCTATCATTAGAATTGAGATTGTTAATACTATCCCAAATACTATCTAAAGTTGTACAATTAATGACTATCCTTTTATCATTAAACAAATTAAACCCAGTCCAAAAATTCTTTGCAAAGGAACAGTTGACAAACAAGTGGTCAACAGTTTCTGCATCATAGCAAAAAGGACATTTGTTGGGTCCATGCCAACCTTTTCTTTGCAAATTGTCAAAAGTAAGAATTTTATTATTAAGAGCTAACCACAGAAACAGCTTTGTTTTGAGAGGAACCTTAATAGGCCAAATTGTTTTGTTAAGGTTGCAGGTTATACCAGTGTGATTAATGTGTGAGTAAAAAGACCCCTACTGTCTAAGTTCCAAAAAATGGAATCAGAGTCATCACTTAAGCAACAGCTAAGAATGATGCTTATAATTGCATCTTTTTCTATTCTGACAGCTTTAGAAATGCCTCTAGTGAGACAAATTGATTATGTGAATTACAACATATATACAATTTATATTTATTGATCCTTTTTTTGTTGGTATAAAAACTCATAATTTTTTTTAAAAATGAAAAAAAAAATCATCGATTAGGTTCAAGCAAATTGTACATCATAAAAAGCAATTCATATCCTAAGTTCCTAACATTGTAAAACCATTTGAATCTTTTTAGATCAAATATCGTGTTATATACAATACTCATGTCTGTAGCAATGTAATGTAACAAAGGTAATGTGAAAATATTTATTGTCCAAACAAATTAAAGTTTAGAAGGGTGATATATCAAGGAATGATTTGAAAAATTACAGAACACATTAATTGTGTTTGATTGCACCGAAGTAGGAAATAGATGGAATTAATCAAGAAATAAGTTTATTTATTATCTCTTTTCTCTTTTTTCACGAACACATGGTATAAGAACGAAGTGATAAATAGACTTAGTTCTTTATTTTATAAGTCTTTGGATTTTTCACTGATCTTCGACTATCAAAGAAAGATAAAATTATATTATAAAATTGCTTAATGCATCATCAATTAGTTTCAATGTGTCTCAATTAATTTGAGATGTGACATTTTAATCATAATAAAGAGAGGAATTGATTATCGTCATCTGCAGTTTTGTTATCGCTTGAACAAAGCGAACACATAAAATAGAGAAGATGAACATATAAATGATCAATGAACACATACAAACAAACAAATAAAGTTAATAAAAATAAGTTGAATATGAATATAAAAATCCGAACAAGAGATGACAAAACTTATTTATTTGTATGTATTCATTTTGATCATTTATATGTAATCTGCTCTATTTTATGTGTTCACTTTGTTCATTTTTTTTTAGATAAGATGGAATTAAGTCCTCCAACTTATTTCGAAATTAAATGTCACAAAGAACCTCCAACCGGATTTTGACCCGGTATCTCCGCTCAAAAAGCGTTGCTCTTTTCTACTAGAGTATATTCTTGAAATTATAATCTAATTTTTATAATGATATTTAATCAGTTGTTCACATAGTCTAAAATAAATTTGCAATCAACAAACATGATATTTTTAATTCATGAATGGGCATGAATATATTACTGGTAACTGTAATATAATCATATATGCTGATTTGCTGTTATACAGAAGATTACTGATGAAACCATAGAGTCAGTCTTTTGTTTAGATACAAAGCAATTGCTTGTAACTTCATTGACTAAAGTAGCTGACCAAAACAAAATGAAATGTTGACCCTTATTTATTTATTTATTTATTTTTGAGACAAATACCTAGTTCGTCGACCTCGGTGCCTCTTTCGTTGCAAAATTTAGAACAAAATCGTCATTTGGACGAAACAACGTTAAGAAACTCTGGAGAGAAAAAGGAAACAACAAAAAGAAATCGAAAAAAACATAAAATAAGAGAAGCAATGATTAACAGAGCATTTTGCAATTAAAAATGTACTTGTTAATTTGCTAAGCAGTACTTAATGTCGATATTTTGCAATTAGGCCGCGGAATTACCTGGTTGTCTTAAGTGCGGGCAGGCTTTGTGATCCAGTAATTGATATTATATTTTACAAGTGCATTTCTGATCGTTGTCGCCAATTTATTAAATAAAAAAAAACTTAACAGCTTGTAATACTTGTGGCAACTTGTGTATATAAATCAAATGAAAACAATTACAATTAATCAATTATTAGATTAATTAGATCGATATATCATCTTCTCAACATGTGTATGTAAATATATACTTGTGGCAACTTGACATTCTTTTCATCGGTACATATATGTGAAAACTCTGTCTGTGTTGTTCTATAAAAAATAAGGTAAAATGTTCCATACTGAGTCATTGACATAAAAAAAAAAAAAAAATGGTAAAGCACACTTTACGTGCCATATTTCTGTTGCAATTACTATTTTGAACAAGGAAACTAGGTGGTGGCAAGTGGCAACCAAGAAATGTTAAAATTTGTTTGATTGTTCCTTGTTTAATTGAGTCTTGCTTCCCATTTATTGAATTTTATGGCTTATTAAATTAAATCAGATTAGCTGTTCTACAAGAATGACATCTAACTCTTTATCCAATTAATCATATCACGATCCATTTGCAAATATATTTTTTTTGAACAAAAGTTGAAAACAATATTTTGAGATGGCAATTGGCAAACAAATTATAAGACACAAACAAAGAAGACAGAGGCAAGCTTCCAAGAACTGATTCACTGTAATTCTTTAACATCGATACTAGATGGCACATATAGAAGTCCATAATTAAAGTACACCAGGAACAAGTAATAATTGCTACTTAATGATCTCGATAAAATAGAAGGATATACTAATACATAAATATATTCGACATATAAAAGGCAATCCATGTCATTCCTTGAGCAAAAAGAATGCATAAAAGCCACCAACAGATGTAGCAGCAGCCATTACCCAAACAACGACCGCAACCGGCAACGGCATCAGGATCGCAACTTTCCAAGAGAACATCAAGGTGAGCAGTGTGGCCAGGGACCAGATTGCCACTTTTATCCTCTCTCTTGTTACTGAACCAGGGGTGGCTCGTTCGAACAAACGGAGACACCAGAACAAAAGCAAGAGATCACTAAAGGAAATTGTTATGAACGCTATGGAGCCCCGGTCACCTTTTGATCGGTAAATTGCTAGCAAGCAATTGACCGTCAAGAAGGCGAATCCAAGTTCCGATAGCCACGAGCCATTGTTTTGATCCAGCGTTTAGCTAGCTTAATTTGTGTGTTTAAATGCCAACCTGCGCTGCTCTGAGGTTCGGAATTTCTCTCCCTGTCTATAATGTGGGTTTATATAACACCCTTTGTCCAACCAAGATAATAAATAAAAAAAATAAATAAAGAATATATATAAAACAGAGTCTAGTCAGGACTCGGGATAAAGTCAGATATACTTTACTTAGACGGCAAGTTATTACCAAATATGGAAAGTTCCATTATTTTGGGCAATTCTATTAATTAACGCTTTTAATTTTTTTTTAAAGGTTGATTGGTAATTCCAAACCAACAAAAATTTTGTTAAACAAAGAAAACTGATTGCCAATTACAACTGGGCTTTTTTCTTTTTTTCATGTTTATAAGAGAAACTAAAGCACACCAATCAGCTAAAAGTACTCCGTAGTTAGACAAAAAGGAATATGTAATTCTTCTCAAAAATCAACATAAAAGAAGCATATTATTCATCCGTTGCTCACTACTAAAATTTCGCTTTTCTGCGTCAGAACACCAACGTATTTGTGTCACTCAATTAAGCAGCGACGTTGAAAGGTAAAAGCGGGTGAGAGAACTTTTAATAGGCATCGGTAGACCGACATATTTTAGCTAGGACGCAGAAATATTCCAAATAGAGACGCGATCAATTTCTGTGCAGGGAGTCCCTAGGCTATAACATGAATTTAATTCACGTCAACAGACCGACACATATCAAGAGAGACGTATATTAGTTGGGACGCCTATTCTTTTCCAGACAGAGACGCTAATTTTTTTGTTACAGGCGCGCGTAATAAAAAATTAATTAGAGTCGCTAGTTGACACATATCAACAGGAACGCGATAAATAAATTACTGAATTATTTAAATTAAAGACTTGGTAATCTAATGTGTCAGTGTACCGACGCATATAGACATTACTTCGTTTTCTGCTCTGTACCAATTTCAATACCATCCATTCACGTCATATATAAACCCAATATCCGAATTCACAGCATACATAAGCCCAATATCCCAATTCACAGTATACATAAAGCAATACCGAAATATCCATTAACAAGTAAGCCACAAATACATTTGGAGAGAATTGTTAATATAACATCCATCAATCAAATAAAAATGCAACACAAATACAAAATGCAGCAGTGTTACATCCATCAAGTTCCTTCTACACCACATTTTCCGAAGTGTAAGAGTGAGTCATCACCTGGTAGACAAAATCAAAATGCAGGAAGTGTTAAATAGGAACAAAAAAATAATGTATTGTTTCGAAGTAACATAATATCATAATTGTCTCTAAAGTTGGAAGAGTATAAAATACACGAAAGTAAATAAATGATGCAAGGACTGCCATGTTTGTCGATAGTATTCTAAAGCATTTCAAATGGAACTACAATAACTAGATAGATATATACCAGTCATCTTCAATGTCATCTAAATTTGTAGGAGTGTCATCTTCATATTCCTCACTTGCAATTAACATGTCATGATCAGCTAGTTGTGATGATTCATGATTTGAGTTGGAGAGCTCAGCAGGGCCGACTGGGTCCTCAGCACCTGTTTGAGCCAAAAGATCGAGCACGTCCATCCCTTCGTCGAACAAACCATCAAACTGATTAGTTGAGTCTTCTTGGAAAAAATCATCTTCTTCAGTTGGATTGCTATCACCAGAAGGAAACTGTCGCTTTCTATCGCACTTGTACACAACCCACCAGTCACTTCTCTTCTTCGATGGATACGAAAGATAATAAACTTGCAATGCTTGGGCTGCTAATCCGAATGGTTCATCAGGCAAGAGCTTAGATTTGTATTTGACTTCAACCAATCCATGTTTTTTGTCTATCTTGACACCATTTGTTATATCAAACCAATGACACTTGAATAGGACAACTTTATTGTCAAATCCGCTATACTTGAGTTTAACAATATCCTCTAAAATTCCACAATAATCAAGTTCTCCCCCACCATCCGACTCTCCCTTGATGCATACCCCGGTATTATTTCTGGATTTAGTTTTTCCATGAGTTTTAGTATGGAAAACAAACCCATAAACTTCATATGCCCCATAGAAAGCAGCATGGTCTATTTTCCTCGATAAAGATTTTACTCTACACAAATTGTCTGGCCAAGACAATTTAAATGAAATTCACAATTCAAATGAGGGATATGGCTTGATAAATTGCAATATTTGCAATGTTTTCAATATTGTATCGGTTATTGAATTGGTGAAACGAAAGATACAGAGTTTTTATTGGTTTAACTAGTTGTACCGATTTTAAAAAACGAATCATGTTAATAGATATTTTGATATCAAATAAGTTCATTACACATATACATCTTCATAAGTATAAACAAATTTTTGCATAAATAATTTAATAATTTTATATATTACAGTTTATGGTTGCTCTTTTCTTTTTGAATTGCTATGCACGATTTTTGTTATTCGAAAGTACTCGTCAGTGGCGGAGCCAGAAAAGTTAGTAATGGAGCAATTTCATAATATAAATATTTTATATTATTTAAAATAAATTCATCTAACATTATATATTTTTATCTAATTTTTAAACATCATAATTCTAAAATGTTAATATAAAATAACATTAAAAAATAATTTTAATCAAGTACTTTAGGAAAAAATTTAGAGATTAAAATAATACATTTCACTTTTTTCGGTTAGTAAAGAATTCTGCATAATTCTAAACTATTATAGATTTTGATATCCCATCAACAAAATACTTAACTCTTCGTGCTTGAAATAGTTAAAGTAAATTCACAATAGTTTATGACATGTTATAATTTTTTTTTCAATTTTTTTATTCAATTAATCTATATAGCTTCCATAATATAGTCATTGCAATGAAACATATAAGAATTAAATAATATTAATGAACAACATTAGTACAATCCTTAACCGATAAAGCATTTCATTATTATTCATTTGCTGTAAGTTACATCAGATAGAAGTTTGCTCCATTCTGAAATGTAATATTTTTAATGCAAACTTAAGGACCAAAGTTATAGCATGCTTTTTCTAAAGTAAAATAGTGAATCACTAATTTTATTTTGTTTGATTTTATATGTTTCCATTGGGAAAAATTGCTAACTTTACAAAATAAAACACTCCATAAGAATGCAACCAAGAATCAAATGGGGGTGAATAGTAGAAACATTTTGTGCTATTTGTGGGGTTCAAATTTAGAACAACTATAAGAAAAATCATTTAATAGGTATAAATTCTTATGTATGTGTAACACTAGTGACTGTAGTATGGTAATCCAAGTCCTTATCTGTCTGAAATAATTTTCATGCTTATTTGATTGACGGTTTGATCAAGAAGTTGGATACAATAAATTAAAGCAACAGTAAAAGTTGCGGGATTTTTTGATCTGAGAATATAGAAATGTTCGTTATAATTTATAGAATTTATCTGTATAATTGCCACAGTTATCTGACTTCTGAGTGAGTTAATTTAATTATTAAGGGGAAATAGCTAATTACAAAGTGGGGTGACAGTGAATTGCTACACCAAAAGCCACATGGTTATAGCCACAGAAAATCTGGTGTCATTTTAATAAAACTGAAGGGAGACACTCGTCTCTCCTTCCTCTCTTTTCCGACTTGTCTTTCTTCTCCTTCATTCTTCCTTTGTCGTAGCCGACACTCCCTTTATCTTCTCTTCTCTCTGTCGAGATGTGATTGGCTTTGATTTTGGTTGCCTTCGAACTGACCTCTTGACAGTCGCCACCTCATTCTTCCTCCCTGTGTTGGCACGAGGAGTTCATCTCCTCTCCTCTTCGATCGATGGCGTGCTGTCAAAGGAGTTATGAAAGGGGTTACGTGGTTGCCACTCATGCCTCCACTGCATCTCTCTGCCTCGTCTCCTTCTCCCCCTTCTGTGTTGAGGTAATCTATTTAATGAAAGGGCTGAGTTAGGGTTTGAATTGGGGAAAGACGGGGAGAAGAAGAGAAGGGGATTGAGACGGCATTGGAGTGGTAATGGCTTTCTCTTCCTAAATTGTGAATTTTTAATATCAATTTGTTATGAAATTAATACAAATTTTTTGTTGCCGTGGGTATTAGGTTGATGGAATTAAGTTTGTTCTTGATCAGTCTCACGTTGATTTTGGCTTTGGTATTGCTTGAATTCCTTAGGCGATTTGCTAAGTCCCAAGAACGAGGTATATTCTTTTGTCTCTGTGTTTGAAATTCTTTGATTAATACTCGTCTGTGGCTGTGGCTAAGTGATGAATTGCTGGGTTAATTTAGTGGCTAACAAGGTTCACTTTAGTGAATTAAGTACCGTGCTAATTGTAGTATGATGTTGGGTTGCTTAACATATTAGTCTTGCTTGATGAATGAGATGCTTAATTAGCTAATTCTGAGACTCTTTTGTTGTGATATATTGAGCGCATGATGAATTCTATAATCTGAGGCAATATTGAAGGAATTTTTATTTGTAATGCATAATTCTAGTTGTATGCATGTTATAGGATAGGGTAATGGCATCTGTTATACATGTATGTTGCATATAGTTATTCTTTATAGGACTTGAGTAATTATAAGTTGTTAGTTTGATCTGTCATAAGCATATTTGGTACAATATGCATATCTGATAGGTTATTGGAGAGGGAAAATCATGATCATGTGCATTAGTTCATATACATAGGGATTATATGCTTTTGTAGTGCATAACAGTGTCTTATATGTTCAAGCATAATATTTTACACTGGTTCAATCTTCTGCAAGGCTCTGTGGGTAATTGGTTAGTCTATTGACTTAATTTCAGGCTTGGTTGTTGCTTGTGACAGGTATAAAAGCATGAAAATAAATTTATATGCATAACATAAGCATATAGCTGCATATGAGTAAATTATTGGGTTTATATGCATAATTGATTGGTGTAACATGCATTAGAGAAGCTTGTGGTACCTTTAGAAGTGTGGTACCAGTTTCTGGTACGGGATTACGTGTTCTTGTAAAAACCCGTAAAATATAAATTATAAGTTAATATAGTTAATAAAAATCTTCAAGCAAACAAATAAATCTAAATGATGAAAAACCCAAAATCTAATCATAGTTCTCATTTATTAAGCAAGAAACAATTTTATTTCGAATCCGATATGATATTAATTTCGGCCATTTATAAAATTTTCAAGATATTAGTTGATTAAACAAATACATCATGCCATAAAAGTTTCAAATATCTATTTTATAAAATTTTTATGAGTAGAAATTGTGTCAAAATCTTAATTCCATTGCTTGTACAAATTAATTTCGAAAATTCCATTGATCTGGTCGTTGGATCGAGTTTTAAACCCTTCAATTTTTTTGAGCCATTGGATCATCTCCATTTCTCTCTTTTATTCCCCTCTCTCTCATTTTCTCCGAAACGGGTCACCTTCCTACCCGTTTTCCATTTTCCTTTCTTCGTCGCCAGCTCGACAATCCCCCTCGATCTCTCTCTCTCTTACTCGCCCATGGTAGAATCCTCGACCCCACTTCCTACTACCTCTCTCTTCCCAAACCGCTTGACTCCTTGCGAAAAACCCGCAAGCCTCTAGCTTTACCCTCTGGTTTCTCCAAAGCCGTCCCCACCTCGAGTCAAAACCTCAACCCCGCCACCGCTCCTCAATCCACTCGCTTCCCGCCACCTCAGCAGTGCGACCTCTCTTCCTCTCCATTTCCCCTGCCTATTTAAGTAGCCCCTCTCTTCTCTCTGCTCAGACCCGTTACAAACCCGATAAGAACAGAAAAAGAGAAAGGAAAAGAGTGAAAGAGAGAGGTGGAGGCTAAGGCATCGGAGTGGAGATGGTGACGATCGACGAGGCGAGGTGGTGGTGGCACTGACGGTGCGACGAGGTGGTGTGCTGTGCTGACCGAAACCATTTGCGTTCTCTTCTTGCTGCTTCTTTCCCTCTTTGTTGGTAATTCTTTTTCCTTGTTCTTTTGTTCTGTCACTTTCCACTGTGTATTGATGGAAGCATGAGATGCTTGATATTGATTTGTTTCCTTAATGCCTCAAATTGAAACTGTGTTTGTCTGGGCTCTGATTGATTGATGGAATTTGGTTGTGTTTGCTCCCTAAAATAGAAAATTTGATCTGTGATTGTTGGGTATTGACGATGTGCGATGGCTCTCAAAAACTGAAAATCTGGTTAGTGCTTGTCAGTGGTTGCTTGATCACTATTAAGGCTTGTAAATAGTGTGTTTCTTGACTTGAATGCTTGCTGTTAGCTTAGACTGATCTGTAGATAATGTTGATGGGATATAACACTTGATCTGTTAGGTGTTATATGTCTCAAATTGAACTGTTAATCGGTTAGTTGTGCAGCTTATTAGTTCATGTGAGCTTGTTTAGTATTTGTATTAAATCTGTGCTTGCAATTGGTTCAATTAGGTGGTTAGTGTTGCAAATGTGCTAGTTAAGCTAGTGCTTCTTATCTGTTGGTACTTAGATGCTTCAATTAAAATTCTGTGTGCTTTCTGGACTGATATCAGGCTGGTTCAGGCCTGATACCAGCTCTGTACCTCTCTGTATCACTTTCTGGTACGCTATATCAGCGTAGCAAGTCTCTGTGTACCTGGTTTCCGAAATCAGGGACCTGTATGTAAACTTTTCCGAGTTTTAGGACCTTTCTGTAAATATTGTATAACTGTGTTAGGGCTGTTCCGTAATAAATTCTATTTTTAAGGACCGTTAGGTAATATTTATGTAAATAAAATTGATCTAGGGTCCTTAGTGCAAATTATCTGAGTTAGTGGGTCGGATTGCGTTTTCTGTTTGGATCCGTCTGGGCCTTTTCTGTGTGGGCTGCGTGATTTTCTCCTCTGGGCTTGTCCGACCTATTTTTCTGTTGGGCTTTGTTATTTGTTGTGCGTGGCCCATCTCTTTTGTTTGTTGGCTGAGATTGAATAAACTGAATTTCTTAAGTTGGATTTTGAGAAAAATAAAACTAGAACTATATGTTTTTTGATGGCATAATTATGTTGGCATGAAATGATTAGTCGGATTTTGAGCTAAAAGCTTTTGGCCGAGAAAATTACTAAGTCGGATTCAAAATATAAAGTTGTTGGCTTTTTAAAATGGGAAATGATTAGATTGTCCGTAAAATAATTTCAAAACAGATACTATGATATAAACGGACACAGTATGATCCCAAAATAATTTCAAATAAACTATGTTTTCTTATATTGGTTTGCATCTAAGTCTTTTAATTAAAACAACACTCATTTTATATAGATTATTAAAAGTACCTCATACTTGAGCAAAACACTATTAAAAATATAACTAAACTTATCAAATGATTTCCTAAATCAAATAAAAACATGACACGTCTCGAATCGTCGTAGTTTGGACTTATAGGAATCGTCAAAAACGACTCTCTACACATTGATTTTATAAATAGAACTTAACAAAATATTTCTGAAAATATTTATACAACTTTTCTTCACAACTAGTTTCAAACGGAACTCCGTCAAATTATTTTCCGAAACTAATTGAATATAATAACATATTTTAATAATGAGTCCCCTTTTCAAGATAATTTAGAAGCTAAGTCTAGTTTAAAAACAAAGTAGCCAGAACCTGAATCCAAACTAAGGGATAATGGGTTTAATCGTTAGATTAGCTTTTAACGCGTAACTTCGTTCTTCAGGTGACCAGACTGACTACCAGGGAGACGACTACTACCCCGAGTACGAGGGCGGTGACGCAGAGCAGGACTTCACCGATCCTCCAGCAGAGTAGTCGCTTCTACGCCCTACTTTTCAGGTGTGGATGCCTTAGATTTTGTTTAATCTTTAGAATAAGAGTTAGATCATTAATTAATTGTGTGCATATCATGTCATTAACATTAAGTAAACAGTTAAGCACATATCATTAATTAAATATTAGTTTTGCATGTGTAGGATATGCATCCATATTAATAATGCGACTAATAAACTTAAAAGTGCCCTTAATCAACACTTGCGTCTGGTATGGTACAGGATAGTGAGACCGAGTGAGATAAGAGCGTTTTGCTTGGAGTTTCCATTATCGGGAGATTGCACCCAAGCTGAATGCTGGTGGTCTCCTTATGATAGCGATCACGAGCAACGCGTTTCTGATGATCACTCAGCCGGTGGTCTCCTTATGATAGGCGGTACTGCGGTCACTTGGTAGTTATTTATTGTTTGGTTGTTGATATATATTCCGCTTGTCTCGACTGGATTCTATGGGGTTGTTTGCCACTTATCTATTAGACTACCTCTTGATCTCCCACGTTTCAGTACACCGGTACCGCATCTACTGGCCTACACCTCCACGGGGGTTGTAGGCTTGGAGCTGGCCTTCGGGGCTCTTCGAGCTATGATTCTGTATAAAGAATGTAGGTAGATCTACTTTAGGCAAGGTCCATGTCATATTGGGATATGTGAGGATTGACTCTGGATTTGTTACGCTTATGATTGACTACTGAGTGTGGGTGCTTGATTCTCGTATAATTATAATATTAACTCGTATACTATTCCACAAAACCAGATATTTTCTATTTTCTTGGGCATGTCATAATAGGTATAATTGCATCATTAACACTTTGATATTCACTTAGGAACTGCATTAAATTATAGGATCTTAAAAGTATTTAAGTATGGTTTAGTTCTGACTAGAAATTAACCAGAACCTTGTTGGCTCACTCTATCACCACACTGAGTATTAATGTACTCATCGCACAATACTTTGATTTGTGGAGACAGGTTTAGGTTTGGCTGACATAGCGGAGGAAGTTTTCACAGAGGACCAAGCCGAGCTGGAGTAGTTATCTTATTATTTATCATTATTAGGATTTTGTTTGTCTTTGGCTGGAAATTTTGATATGTAAATATTTACCGGCCCTTTTGATGTATGAACAAACTAATCCTTTATTATGTGATATTGCTTGTTATATTATTTTCTGTGACACTGTTTTATAGCCTTACGTGTGCACAGCAGTGTGTGCATACGTGGCGGGACTATCCTCCCCAGATTATGGCTTGGTCTGGGGTGTGACATCCTTCGGTGGTATCAAAGCGAAGGTTTAAAAATCACAAATAGTCCAGCAATAAGAACCAAAGTGTTACACTTAGATAACCTGACCTTAAGTTTAAACTTCTTTAAGTTATTTTCTAGCAGACTAGTCTAACTTGCAGTCTTTTATGTTTTGTAAGATTGTAATGGAACTGTCAAATCTCAGAGGCGGTCATGGTCGTGGAAGGCCCCGTACAAGAAACCAAGGAGAACAACCTCAGCCTCCACAAGGGCAACCCGTTCCTCAAGCAAACCCTGCACCAGGACTGGATCCTGCTACTCTTGCTCAGCAGTTCTGGACAAATGTGGCACAATATGCAGGATAAGGAGCCCCAAGAGCACAACCGACCCAAGACCCATTTACCATTGCTTACCATGAGTTTCTCCGTCATCCAGCTCAGAGATTTGACAAATGCAGTGGATTTGAGGTTGCCGAGGAGTGGCTGAACTCAGTGCGAAAAACATTCCGCCTTGCTCGTACCCCACCTGAGCATTGGACGGAGATTGCAGCCACTTTGTTGGATAAGGAAGCACAACATTGGTGGACTTCTCAAGAGCCCCAATACCAAGGTGGTGGCCCTAGCATTCCATGGGACTGGTTCACAAATGTGTTCCGTGCTCGTTTCCTAGGTAGAGCGCAAAAAGCAGAATTGAGGCGCCAGTTTGAGACTCTGACTCAGGGAGACATGACAGCACGTCAGTAAGGTGAGACTTTCATCCGCCTGTCCCGCTATACCCCTGACCTCGTGGCCGACCTTGAGGTCAAGCGTGACAGATTTATTGATGGACTAGACCCGGCTTTGGGTAGCTTGATGGACATTTACACTGAGACCTCCATTGAGTACCTGATGGACCGAGCTGAGTTCCAGGAGAAGAAACTGATGTCACGAGTTAAGTCAAGATATGACAGGCAGAAAATCGACGGTGGTGCTGCCCGTAAATCCGCTTTTCAGAACCGCAGGCCGATGGCGCCCCAAAACAAGCAGCAGGTGTACAATCCTAACTGCTATTTTTGCAGGCACTGCAACCGATCTTACCCTGGTCCATGTACTCGCCACAATGGCAGGTGTCTCATTTGCCAGTCTCCGGACCATTGGATGGCACAGTGCCCAAGAAATGTGAACAGAGCAACTGGTGGCTCTAGTTCTAATGTTGGTGGACAGATAGTTGGGCCGACCTCTAGAGGAGTTGGCCGTGGACAGACCGACGCTGGCCGTGGCCGTGGTGGTTCCTTTGTGTCCCATGGCGGTGGCCGCTGTGGTCCTCAGCGTGGCGGTCGATTTGGCAACGGTGGCCGATGTGCCGCAAATACTGGTCAGTTCGGACGTGATTCTGCTCGTGTCCATGCGACTATTGGAAAGGACTTTCCTGAGACCGAGACCGTACCACAGGAGGATGAGCTTATTGCAGGTATGGTTTCCATCTCCGATTGCTTCGCTTACTCTTTGATCGACACAGGGGCTAGTCACTCCTTTATATCTCAGAACTTTGTAAACTTAAATGGGTGGGAAACCGAGTCGAGAAATAGAGCTATGTTAGTGCAAACCCCGCTTGGTAAGACCATTCTAGTCGATCAAATTTGTAGAAATCTCTTAGTACAAATAGACTGCCGAAACTTAACCGCTGATCTGGTAGTACTTAATATGAGAGACTTTGATGTCCTACTTGGCCTTGATTGGCTAACTACCCATCATGCGGTGATTGATTGTAAGAACCACATTGTCCGGTTTTGGAAAAGAAGGAACCGCACCATTTGTGTTCAAGGGTCGAAAACCAGGAACCAGGATCCCTATGATTTCAGCTTTGCAGGTGAAGCATCTGATGTCATCTGGATGTGAAGTGTTCCTAGCCTCTGTGGTGTCAACTGACTCGAAGACAACAGATCTTGATAGTGTACCCGTGGTTCGGGAATACTCAGACGTGTTTTCAGAGGATTTACCTGGATTACCCGCGGATCGTGAGGTGGAGTTTTGTATCGAGTTACAACCAGGCACGACACCGATGGCAAAAGCTCCATATAGGATAGCCCCAGCAGAACTCAAGGAGCTTAAAACTCAATTAGAGGAACTTCTTGAAAAAGGATTCATCAGACCAAGTACTTCTCCGTGGGGAGCTCCTGTGCTCTTTGTGCGCAAGAAGGATGGAACTCTCCGTCTTTGCATTGATTACAGGGAGTTAAACAAGGTCACCGTACCCAACAGATACCCATTACCCAGAATTGATGATTTGTTTGATCAGCTTCAGGGTTCTCAGGTTTATTCTAAGATCGATCTCAGATCTGGGTACCATCAATTGCGGATTAGGCCAAGTGATGTCTCAAAGACGGCCTTTCGCACACGCTACGGGCATTATGAGTTTTTGGTCATGTCTTTTAGACTAACGAATGCCCCAGCCTATTTCATGAACCTGATGAATCGTGTTTTTGAGGATTACTTGGATTCCTTTGTTGTGGTGTTCATTGATAATATTCTGATCTATTCTAAAAGTGCAAAAAAACATGAGCATCATCTGAGGTTAGCTCTACAGCGACTTCGTGATCATCAGTTGTATGCCAAGTTCTCAAAATGTGAGTTCTGGTTGGAACAGATCTCATTTCTTGGTCATGTCATTTCCAGAGATGGATTAGCGGTGGATCCTCAAAAGATAGTTGCAGTGACTGAATGGAAACCACCCACAACAGTGACTGAGGTCCGTAGTTTTCTGGGATTAGCAGGTTACTATAGAAGGTTTGTTGAAGGCTTCTCCCGGATTGCTCTCCCTATGACACAGTTGTTACATAAGGGAGTTAAATTTGAGTGGACTCCAGTAAGGCAAAAAAGTTTTGAAGAGCTCAAAAGCCGACTTGTGACAGCGCCTGTTTTGGCAATGCCAGTACCTGGAGCTGGCTATGTGGTCAACACCGATGCTTCCCGTTATGGGCTAGGATGTGTATTGATGCAGAATGATCATGTTATTGCATATGCATCCCGACAGTTGAGACTACACGAGAAGAATTACCCCACTCATGACCTAGAGTTGGCAGCCGTGATCTTTGCCTTGAAAATATGGCGTCATTATCTCTATGGAGAAAAATGCAAGATCTTCACTGACCACCAAAACTTGAAATATGTGTTCACTCAGAAGGAATTGAACTTGAGACAACGTAGGTGGTTAGAATTGATGAAAGATTATGACATGGAACTTGTGTATCATCCAGGAAAGTCAAATGTGGTAGCCGATGCCTTGAGTCGAAAGAGTTACTGAAATTTGGCTACTTTGATCACACAACAACATAACATATTGGAAGATATGAGACGCTTGGAGTTGTGGGTTGCACCACATGAGGAAAATGACCAAGTGTCTGATACAGGCTTGATCTCGAGTTTGGTTGTGAAGCCGACTTTGTTGGACGAGATCAAGGAAGCCCAGAAAGAAGATACTCATCTTGAAAAAGCACGAGCAATAGTGGAATCTGGACAAGAAACTCCTTTCCAAGTTGATGAAAATGGAGTTTTGAAATTCCGAAATCGGGTTTGTGTACCAAATAATCAAGAGATCAAGAACAAGATCCTGTCAAAGGCACATGAGTCGGGTTATACAATTCATCCCGGCGAAACCAAGATGTATCGGGATTTGAAAGGCTACTTTTGGTGGCGAAACATGCGCCGTGAAGTTGCGCGATTTGTAGCCAAATGCCTTGTATGCTAGAAAGTCAAGGCAGACCGAAAAAGACCTCCAGGGTTACCTCATCCATTGCAGATATCCAAAAAGAAATTCGATAGGATTACTATGGATTTTGTTACTGGTTTGCCAAGGACTAAGACGAAGAAGAATGCAATTTGGGTCATTGTGGATACTCTTACAAAGGTAGCTCACTTCATACCTTTTCGATACGGTCTCTCGGGTGAACAAAGGGCGTATTTGTATATGCAGAATTTGCACAGGTTGCATGGATCCCCAGTTGAGATCATATCAGATCGTGACCCTCGCTTTACTTTTCGTTTCTGGAAGCAGTTTTAGAACGCTCTAGGAACAACCTTGACCTTCAGTACCGCTCATCATCCTCAGACAGATAGACAGTCCGAGCGTACCATTCAGACGCTAGAGGATATGTTGCGTTCTTGTATGCTTACCATGAACGGAGATTGGTCAGATCACCTACATCTCGCCGAGTTCGCATATAATAACAGTTTTCACTCTAGCATTGGTATGACACCTTTTGAGGCGCTTTATGGTCAGCGGTGTAGGACTCCGGTGTGTTGGAGACCTACAGGTACTTACCGACCTACTGGACCACAAATGATTGAAGAAAGTGTTGAGACAATAAAGATAATGCATGAGCGGTTGAAAGCTGCTCAAGACAGACAAAAGAAATACGCCGATCCAAAAAGGCGAGACTTGAAGTTTGAAAAGGGTGAGCAAGCTTTACTTCGGGTTTCACCCAGAAAAGGAGTTTCTCGTTTTGGCGTGAAAGGAAAATTGGCACCCCGTTACATTGGACCTTTTGTGATCGAAGAGCGGGTCGGACCAGTTGCTTACAGACTCACTCTTCCATCTTCTTTGGCGGGTGTACATAATGTTTTCCATGTCTCTCAGCTTCGGCAGTATGTTCCAAGTGAATCCCATGTGTTAGATGTTGAGCCCTTGCATGTTGAGCGGGATTTGACATATAGGGAGAGACCGCTGAAGATCTTGGATGCGAAGGAGACCAGACTTCGTCGACGCACTATCCGACATGTTCTGGTACAGTGGGAGCACCACACTCCTCGTGAAGCGACTTGGGAGCTTGAGAGCGAAATGCTTGAGCAGTTTCCCAGAGTTGATTGACTCTACAGGTTAGCTTTTCTTTCTTTTTCTTTTTCGTTTCGAGGACGAAACGTCTTTTAAGGGGGGTAGGCTGTAAAAACCCTTAAAATATAAATTATAAGTTAATATAGTTAATAAAAATCTTCAAGCAAACAAATAAATCTAAATGATGAAAAACCCAAAAGCTAATCATAATTCTCATTTATTAAGCAAGAAACAATTTTATTTCGAATCCGATATGATATTAATTTCGGCCATTTATAAAATTTTCAAGAAATTAGTTGATTAAACAAATATATCACGCCATAAAAATTTCAAATGTCTATTTTATAAAATTTTTATGAGTTGAAATTGTGTCAAAATCTTAATTCCACTGCTTGTACAAATTAATTTCAAAAATTCCATTGATCTGGATCGTTGGATCGAGTTTTAAACCCTTCAATTTTTCTGAGCCATTGGATCATCTCCATTTCTCTCTTTTATTCCCCTCTCTCTCATTTTCTCCGAAACGGGTCACCTCCCTACCCGTTTTCCTTTTTCCTCTCTTCGTCGCCAGCTCAACAATCCCCCTCGATCTCTATCTCTCTTACTCGCCCATGGTAGAATCCCCGACCCCACTTCCTACTACCTCTCTCTTCCCAGACCGCTTGACTCCTTGCGGAAAACCCGCAAGCCTCTAGCTTTACCCTCTGGTTTCTCCAAAGCCGTCCCCACCTCGAGTCAAAACCTCGACCCCGCCACCGCTCCTCAATCCACTCGCTTCCCGCCACCTCAGCAGTGCGACCTCTCTTCCTCTAAATTTCCCCTGCCTTTTTTAAGCAGACCCTCTCTTCTCTCCGCTCAGACCCGTTACAAAACCGATAAGAACAGAAAAAGAGAAAGGAAAAGAGTGAAAGAGAGAGGTGGAGGCTAAGGCATCGGAGTGGAGATGGTGACGATCGACGAGGCGAGGTGGTGGTGGCGCTGACGGTGCGATGAGGTGGTGTGCTGTGCTGACCGAAACCATTTGCGTTCTCTTCTTGCTGCTTCTTTCCCTCTTTGTTGGTAATTCTTTTTCCTTGTTCTTTTGTTCTGTCACTTGCCACTGTGTATTGATGGAAGCATGAGATGCTTGATATTGATTTGTTTCCTTAATGCCTCAAATTGAAACTGTATTTGTCTGGGCTCTGATTGATTGATGGAATTTGGTTGTGCTTGCTCCCTAAAATAGAAAATTTGATCTGTGATTGTTGGGTATTGACGATGTGCGATGGCTCTCAAAAACTGAAAATCTGGTTAGTGCTTGTCAGTGGGTTGCTTGATCACTATTAAGGCTTGTAAATAGTGTGTTTCTTGACTTGAATGCTTGCTGTTAGCTTAGACTGATCTGTAGATAATGTTGATGGGATATAACACTTGATTTGTTAGGTGTTATATGTCTCAAATTGAACTGTTAATCAGTTAGTTGTGCTGCTTATTAGTTCATGTGAGCTTGTTTAGTATTTGTATTAAATCTGTGCTTGTAATTGGTTCAATTAGGTGGTTAGTGTTGCAAATGTGCTAGTTAAGCTAGTGCTTCTTATCTGTTGGTACTTAGATGCTTCAATTAAAATTCTGTGTGCTTTCTGAACTGATATCAGGCTGGTTCAGGCCTGGTACCAACTCTGTACCTCTCTGTATCACTTTCTGGTATGCTATATCAGCGTAGCAAGCCTCTGTGTACCTGGTTTCCGAAATCAGGGACCTGTATGTAAACTTTTCCGAGTTTTAGGACCTTTCTGTAAATATTGTATAACTGTGTTAGGGCTGTTCCGTAATAAATTCTATTTTTAAGGACCGTTAGGTAATATTTATGTAAATTAAATTAATCTAGGGTCCTTAGTGCAAACTATCTGAGTTAGTGGGTCGGATTGCGTTTTCTGTTTGGATCCGTCTGGACCTTTTCTGTGTGGGCTGCGTGATTTTCTCCTCTGGGCTTGTCCGACCTATTTTTCTGTTGGGCTTTGTTATTTGTTGTGCGTGGCCCATCTCTTTTCGTTATTGGCTGAGATTGAATAAACTGAATTTCTTAAGTTGGATTTTGAGAAAAATAAAACTAGAACTATATGTTATTTGATGGCATAATTGTGTTGGCATGAAATGATTAGTCGGATTTTGAGCTAAAAGCTTTTGGCCGAGAAAATTACTAAGTTGGATTCGAAATATAAAGTTGTTGGCTTTTTAAAATGGGAAATGATTAGATTGTTCGTAAAATAATTTCAAAACAGATACTATGATATAAACGGACACAGTATGATCCCAAAACAATTTCAAATAAACTATATTTTCTTATATTGGTTTGTCATCTAAGTCTTTTAATTAAAACAACACTCATTTTATATAGATTATTAAAAGTACCTCATACTTGAGCAAAACACTATTAAAAATATAACTAAACTTATCAAATGATTTCCTAAATCAAATAAAAACATGACACGTCTCGAATCGTCGTAGTTTGGACTTATAGGAATCGTCAAAAAACGACTCTCTACACATTGATTTTATAAATAGAACTTAACAAAATATTTCTGAAAATATTTATACAACTTTTCTTCACAACTAGTTTCAAACGGAACTCCGTCAAATTATTTTCAAAAACTAATTGAATATAATAACATATTTTAATAATGAGTCCCCTTTTCAAGATAATTTAGAAGCTAAGTCTAGTTTAAAAACAAAGTAGCCAGAACCTGAATCCAAACTAAGGGATAATGGGTTTAATCATTAGATTAGCTTTTAACGCGTAACTTCTTTCTTCTGGTGACCAGACTGACTACCAGGGAGACGACTACTACCCCGAGTACGAGGGCGGTGACGCAGAGCAGGACTTCACCGATCCTCCAGTAGAGTAGTCGCTTCTACGCCCTACTTTTCAGGTGTGGATGCCTTAGGTTTTTTTTAATCTTTAGAATAAGAATTAGATCATTAATTAATTGTGTGCATATCATGTCATTAACATTAAGTAAACAGTTAAGCACATATCATTAATTAAATATTAGTTTTGCATGTGTAGGATATGCATCCATATTAATAATGCGACTAATAAACTTAAAAGTGCCCTTAATCAACACTTGCATCTGGTATGGTACAGGATAGTGAGACCAAGTGAGATAAGAGCGTTTTGCTTGGGATTTCCATTATCGGGAGATTGCACCCAAGCTGAATGTCGGTGGTCTCCTTATGATAGTTATCACGAGCAACGCGTTTCTGATGATCACTCAGCCGGTGGTCTCCTTATGATAGGCGGTACTGCGGTCACTTGGTAGTTATTTATTGTTTGGTTGTTGATATATATTCCGCTTGTCTCGACTGGACTCTATGGGGTTGTTTGCCACTTATCTATTAGACTACCTCTCGATCTCCCACGTTTCAGTACACCGGTACCGCGTCTACTGACCTACACCTCGACGGGGGTTGTAGGCTTGGAGCTGGCCTTCGGGGCTCTTCGAGCTATGATTCTGTATAAAGAATGTAGGTAGATCTACTTTAGGCAAGGTCCATGTCATATTGGGATATGTGAGGATTGACTCTGGATTTGTTACGCTTATGATTGACTACTGAGTGTGGGTGCTTGATTCTCGTATAAATATAATATTAACTCGTTTACTATTCCACAAAACCAGATATTTTCTATTTTCTTGGGCATGTCATAATAGGTATAATTGCATCATTAACACTTTGATATTCACTTAGGAACTGCATTAAATTATAGGATCTTAAAAGTATTTAAGTATGGTTTAGTTCTGACTAGAAATTAACCAGATGCTTGTTGGCTCACTCTATCACCACACTGAGTATTAATGTACTCATCCCACAATACTTTGATTTGTGGAGACAGGTTCAGGTTTGGCTGACATAGCGCATGAAGTTTTCGTAGAGGACCAAGCCGAGCTGGAGTAGTTATCTTATTATTTATCATTTTTAGGATTTTGTTTGTCTTTGGCTGGAAATTTTGATATGTAAATATTTACCAGCCCTTTTGATGTATGAACAAACTAATCCTTTATTATGTGATATTGCTTGTGATATTATTTTCTGTGACACTGTTTTATAACCTTACGTGTGCACAGCAGTGTGTGCATACGTGGCGGGGCTGTCCTCCCCAGATTATGGCTTGGTTTGGGGTGTGACAGTTCTGGATTGGTTCTGGTAAGTGTTGCGTTGTCCAAGGATGATAACGTAAAATAAAATAATTTCTGAGGACTAACTTGCAAGAATTACGGGACTTGTTTATGGCAGTGAAGGATTCTAATAAAAGATGTGGGCTTAATTGAAAGGTTGGAAGGCTTTATAAATTTCTGTGGGCTGGAACGAAAAATTGGTGAGCTTAACGGATCAGATTATATTTTGCATTTTGGCGGACCATTGCGGGTTGGTCTAGTCAACTGGGTCAGTTTGACTGGGTTGAGCCGAGTGGATTTTTGGGCTTGTTTTGTGGGCTGAACTTGATGGATCGAGTGCGGGCCGAGAAAAATAAAAAGAAAATCAATGGTGGGCTGGATTTTTCTGTGGGCTGAGATTTATTTCGGAAATATAATCAAGTGTGGGCCAACTTTTATTTTAAGCTTTCGGATTTAATTAGAGCTTAATATTTGTGTGCTAATGACGGATTCTGTTGAGCTTGATTTAGACTAACTTAGTCTAGTATTCGATTGGTGGCTTTTTAGGAATATGATGATAACACTCTGACATTCTAATGAACATATACAGTGGCAATTAAACCAGACTTTCTGATCCCGCAAAAGAATTAAATAAACTCTTATTTATATTTTTCTGATTTATATTTTCTGTTGTGTTTAACTATTTAAAGTTATTTCCTAAATTCCGTCTGATAATTCTGTATTCTGTCTCTGATTATAATTATGATTTAATTTTCGATATTTGGGAATAACAGTTAAACATAATCTTTGATGATTAGGGAAGTAACTAAAAATATGATTAATGTTATTAATTAAGTAAAGGACTTGAAACCAAACTATAACAGTCATGTGTAACGTTAGAAACCAGACTCAGATTTAAGAAACGGACCCTGAGGCGCAGCGGGACCAGTAAAAGGCAAGGTGCGGATTAAGCGGTTTCTTTGTTAGAACTCGGATATCGGTATTTTTAAATTCATGCATAGTATGTTGATGCATTCAGTTCATGTAGATGTTAAGAAATCCCAAATGAGCAGAACTTATGTTGATTTAAATTGTCCGATTGATCAGGAAAATGTAATGAACCTGACTTAGTCATTCGTTTGTCTCTCTATTGTGATAGTCAGAGTTCTTAAGTAACTAGAATGGTTTCCGTAAAATGATTATAATGCATGATCTTGTTTTGTGATAGAAGAATCCGACTTTGAATTTAAATCGGACCATTCTTATTCAGTCTGCTTAGCATAATATTAAATTGAATTGTATCACTCTCCGGAGTATGGTTTGGCCACCTACCTGCTCAAGATTTTAGCGCTATTATTTCTGAAAATTTTCCCTCTGAAATATGTACCTAGGGTTGGACCTATGGTTATGGGAAAAAGTTCTCTCTGAATCTGACCGACCGATAAGAACTTGAGTGAATACGATTATTATGAAATAATTATGCTTGATTTGCTTCTATTGCATATTCATATTGCAGCATGCCGGTTATTGGACCGTTCCATCTAGTGCCTACGGTACTAGAATTTCTGATATATTAGAATTGAGTTTCTGTATATATTGAAATTGATGTTTCAAAAAGGAATTGAAATTATGTGGGTACAATTTCCGTTACACGGTTCGTACTTAGATCCGCGTACTGGAACTAAAACCCGCACTGAGATTGTATCTCACTCTGTGCTTTGTTTATTGCATGTGTCCTCAACGATTGGGGGTTCCAGGAGCGTCGGAATGGAATAAGGCGGAGGTCCATAACAACTTTGGAGTGTAGTTATTTACAGTTTGCGGTACAAATTCCCAATTTGAATTGCGAAGCTGTTTTGTGTATCTGTCTGGATGAGTTACCAGAGGTCCTGGCTTATCTTTATTTTGAGATGCCTCCAGCACCTCCGGCTGACGACTCTGAGGTCGAGGCCGAACCAGAGATTGACTCCCATAAAGAGGAAGCGATCTGATCGCTAGCTTTTTTTTTATCGAAATTTGAGTGTTGTAAGCTTTTGTCTGGTGTTGTTGTTGTTGTGGTAGCGAGTTTCCTTGTGGAATGGTTGGTTGTAGTCTGGATGTCGGGAGTCTAGTCTTGAGTTGGTTGCTTCTGTGGAACTGTTATGATGGGGTAGTTATTATGTTGTGGGTTGTAATATATGTAATTATGTATATAGTGAGTGTGAGAGAACCGGTCCCTAGAATGTAAAATAAATAAGCCGGAATTGGTTTTGGGATTGTTTTCTTTTTGAACAAACTATGTATAATTATGTTTGAAATAATGTGAAATATCGATTTGCTTATCTGTTATGTTGTGTGAATTCTGGGCCGAAATCAAGAAAATGGAATATGAAATGAAAAGAAAAAATATTATTCTGTCTGTCTGTAGTCTTACGGGAACGGGCAACTGTTCTCGTGGCTGAAAAGACTTCACTCCCTCGGAGTTTGGGGTGTGACAGTATGACATTATTTTTTGATATAAAATGGAGTCAATTGACCCCATTTCATCAACGTAACTCCGCCACTACCTCCAATTAACTGCCTCCAATTAATAAAAGATAAATGGTAAGTCTTATTGAAAAGCCGTTTTGGAAAGTATATGTAATTTATAGAAAAGAGAGGTCTGAATATAAAAAGATTGCTTTGGGAAGGACGAAGGTCAGTGAGAAAGTGAATGCCTTGGTAAGAGTGTGCGGTTCCATCCAGGGGCGGATCCAGCGGTGGGGCGGGTGGGCTAGAGCCCCACCTACGGCCGGCCAGCCTTTGGAGTCCCACCTTAGTCCCAGCTAATTTTTTCTGCCATTGGAGCATTAAAGGTGGGGCTGAAGTCTGAAAATGTTGAAAGGAAGTTGAACTGGGGCAGCGACAGGAGCATGCTTCGTGTGGGCTGTGTCTTCTCTTCGTAGTTACGATGGCCTAATAAAGATGGATATATTAACTCAGCCCCACCTAAAAAATTTTCCTAGATCCGCCACTGGTTCCATCTCCCTTTTTTTCCAAGTGAAATGGTAAGAAATTTTAAAATGAGGAAGGTTCTGCTACTAACATTTTGATTGCCTCCAAATGCCAATATTTTGCTATTTAGTTATTTTTTTGAATTTTAAAATTCAAACGTTAAATTTAAACCGTTGATCTTATTTAGTTTAACGAGCGATGCGTTTTCATATAAGTTTTGTAAATTTTGGAGTTTATTTGATGCTCGATCAAAGGCTAACACATGAACGTATTAGAATGAATCTATCATAGTTAACCAGGTTCGTTTATTTTTCTATGTCTTGATCGAGCATCAAATAAACTCCAAAATTTACAAAACTTATATGAAAACACATCGCTCGTTAAACTAAATAAGATCAACAGTTTAAATTTAACGTTTGAATTTTAAAATTTGAAAAAGTAACTAAATAGCAAAATATTGGCATTTGGGGGCAACAAAAATGTTGGTAGCGGAACCATCCTCTTTTAAAATAATGCCAGAGCACGGATTTGACCCATATTTTCCGACTTTTCCGATATTTAATCAAATATTTTCCGGTCGAGGGATATTTTGGCTTGTTCATACCGTGTAGGATCGGCTCCATATCCTCCGCAGTTCTACGAGGCATTACAACTGTCCGATCAATAATAGATGCTTTGAATTTATATTAGATTCATAAGCCCAAAAAATTTAACAGTCGAGGTTAAATCGGACGGCCGTGATGAAAAACTGCAAGGTAGAATTCGGTTTAAGAACTCCTGAGAATACGGATCATGTTAGATATGTATTCAATATTATCTCATATTATCAATATCCGATCCGTATTAAAATTGTGCCACTAAAATTTTGCTCTAATTAAAAATTATTAATTTATTTATGCGTACTTTAATTTTCGTTGGAAGCCGAAGATGAACAAATTATGTAATGTAATTCCGAAGTTCGCTAAGTTTCTCTAAATAGATAGATTTTCTTTAAAAAAAAATTATAAATATACTTTATGCAAAATAATACTTTTAAGAAATCTTAAGGTCAAACATATACTTTGCCCCGACGGCAAGTACATCTTTCGGGAAATTTCCATCTTCGGGAAAAGTCTTGGACGCGGTCCCTGTTAGACCTATAAAAGCTAAAAGAAAGCCTTTTTTTTTTTTTTTGCCCTTTTTCTCTTTTTGATCAGCAAGAAAGGAACTATAGCACACCAATAAGCAATAAAGTACTCCAGAATATGTAATTGTTATCTAACAATCTACTTAATACGAAGTACATTTTTTATTCCTAACACGGACAGAAAACAACCACCATATTATATAAGAAAGCTGTATGGTATAATTTCCTCGTTACAGGTTTCTCGCAAGCTGTCAGGTCTGAGACAACTTAATTTTAATTGACAGATTTCAACTACTAATTACTAAAAAACAAAAAAAGGGGCATAACTTAACTCTTGATACATTGAAAAAACTTCGCTGTATCAACCAGGCTATTTAGGCCTGCATTTGTAACTTGGGTCCGGCTCCGCTGCTAAGATTAGGAAGATTTGGACCTAGTAGGACAATGGGCCGAAATCGTGTCTCAATCAAGTTTGTATTTAGAAACCTTTCTTTCTATTGTATTTAGGCCTGTCAAAACGAAAAAAAGAACGTGCTGCAGTTCCGTTTTCAAAAATGAAATAGAATGTGGCATCAATTTTTTCTACCGTTTCACAAAAATGGAACCAAAACGAAACATATAATTATACTGTTTTACCGAAATGGAACACGGAAATGAGGAAATATATTGGAAAACATAAACGAAACGGAATGCGGTGCCAATTTTTCTTGCCGTTTCAAAAAACAAAACGGAAATAAATAGTTATTTTGTTCTATTTCTGAAATACAACGAAAATGAAATGGAATTATTCCTTGTGTGTTTGGCACGTTTGCCGGACCTAATTGTATTATATTCTCACAAGTACATATTTTAAGGTTTGAACTATGATCCGTGGGCTTATTTCCGCATAAGCAGGCCCGCGTAAACATTGGGCACAAACATTTGGAGAGAGCTCGCCGTATAATACTTTTTCTACCACCTTTTCATTTCTTTTGCTTCGCAGTTTAATTAAGATTTTAGAGGTACGAATTAAACAAAAAAGAAAAGGATTTTATAGGAAGAATAATGATCATATATATCACATTTCGTATGAGAATTAAAAATTTAAATCTGAATTCTAACCGTAGTTTATAAATTTTCATTCAGGGTTTAGGCCTTCACTGGGGAAAAAAAAAATCATAAAAGCATGAAATGACAAAAGCTCCGAATAAATTAATAGGAGAGCATCAGTGCAATTATTTAATTAAAAAGCATCATACGGAGCAGGCGTGGAGCAGATCAAATATTCTATTGTTGTGCTCGCCGGTCCCAGTTCTTACTTATGCTATTCCATAGAAGAAAAAGACATAAAAGCCGAAAGATATTTATGACATTGTCCAGATATACCAAACCAGATGGAATGGGATCGGCTTCAACCCAGCTATGCACATATGTCAAACCAAAAATACCCCTCTCCAGATAATTGGTGGATAGATGTTGTCTTCCTCGACTATTTATTTGGCGTCTACCAAATTGTCAGCTATTCTATCAGATCTAATTTGTTAATTAATTAATTAATTGTGAACTGTGTACATTTAAGGCTTGGAGCCGATCCACCATTCCACCAAGTTATCCTGACCCCCTACAGCGCACTACAGGATGCAGACGAACATAATTGACTCGACCAATTAAGAATCACTTTTTTCATTGTAAATATATTCCTTCGATAATCACTACTCTCTTGTACCGTATCATTTCATCTCACTGTATTCCGCGTACAACCTTTTCTCCCAACTCATCAAAGGGAAGAACTAGATAAGAAGAGATGAAAGGATTGGCAAATAAAGAAACTAGAGATGAAAGAATACAAAATCAATCACATATTTGAGCAGTAGTCTGCCAGTAAATTTTTTGTATACATGTAAGAATATCTCACTAGCTAGTTTCCATTTTCCGATTTAACAAAATTTAAAATTTATAACACTACTTGTTCTCTGGCATTAATAACTTGTAACTTAGACGAATATGACCAGAGAAAAGGTCTCCCACACAAAAATTGAAACATCCATAAATTTGTGAACTTGAGGTCTATTAGCAAATGAAATGGACACCAGATATATTTATGTTCCTATAATTAAATTCTACTGAGAAAGAAACAACAACAATATGAAAAAGTCTTCTTTTTTTTTTTTTTTGAAGGTAGGGAGAAAAAGTCTCTCCTACAATCATATTGAACGAAAGATTATTCGTACAAAAAGGAAATAAAAGAAAAAAGGAAAAAAAAAGAGGTTTACACTCTATGTGCACTGTTACCTAATTGCAACAAACTACAATATATATAGTTTGCACATTTAGGTATTACATGATTAAATTCCAACAGAGACAGAAGCATCGATAATATAAAAAAAAAAAAAGTTAAAAAGATATGTATAGTTTGCACATAGGAATTGCATAATTAGACGACTAAGAATACAGTTGAAATTTCAAAACCCACAGCTAATGATGAATATCGGGAAATATTACACCAGCAGCTTGTATTGCTGCAAAAATTAACAACACAACGGCAGCAATCACTGACAAAACCGACCATGGATTATTGAAGTAATCATGCAACAATTTAGCGCGATATTTGTGCCACCTTGACTCATAATATGTTTGCACTTCAGCAAACAATGGAGAAAAGTATTGCTTGTCCGAATATGGCGTGCTCCAGGCCCCGAATTGGTTAAAAAATACAGCCAATTCCTCATCATTAAGGAGCATGTTGTTGATAATCCCGCAACGCTTAAGAAGCACCACATCTTTGTTAGTTTTAATTAGTGCATTCATAAGCGCCACATAGCTTGTAAGGTCGTGCTCCATCGCGCTGCTGCTCTGCTCAAAAGCTGCCAAATTCATGTAGAAGACCCTCTTCACAGAGTCGATCAGGAATGTTGGTATCTCTAAGATACCATTCTCAAATGTTATGTCGAATACATCACATGGTGATTTTTTCTTCCTGAAAGTCACACCAGCCTCGTGAAGCTCAGTGGCACAAGGGATCGACCGCATAGGTATCTTATAATAAGGTTTTTTATTGGATTTGGAGAGGCTACTTGTTCTAAGCCATGAAGGAATCTGTTTACACTCTGAAGATTCAGAGAAGGTGCTTGACCTTGGAGATGGAAAGGAGATACTGCCACTGGACTTGGAGATTCGACCAGGGACGAACCACTGGTAATAAAGATGGAGCAAGTGGAAGATCTTATTTCCTGCCGGCAAGTCAGGTGAGATCGAGTAGGGTTCAAGGAGATGAAGTAACAAATCTCTATCACCCTCATTATTAGTGACAACAGTGTATAGTGTCTCGATGATGAAGAAAGGTATTTGATTCTCGAACAAGAGCAAGTCAGAGAGGGTGGTTTTTATTCCCCAGCCGACATCAAGGAAAAACGTGTGGTTCCTTCGCACGTACCCTGAAGAAGAACTCCAAGATAAAGCAGCCATCGAGCAGTAACATCTCAACAAATTCATCTTGATTTAGATTTATTGTCTCGGTGTAGCACCGACGTGCACGATCCTCTAGTTCTCTTAATTTTTGGATATACACCTCCACACCAACCTTGGAGTTTCTTTCGAGTAAGTCGATCAGGCAGCGTGCCTTGTGTGCTTCCATCACACTAAGGCTTTCTTTGCCTCTGTGGTACGGGCCGATTGAGACGACTCGAGGCTCATAGAGGTCCTTGTGGCTCTCTCGTACGATAGTCGGTACACGTGAGAGGGTGAAAGACTCATACGTTTCCCATCTTAGGGTTTTGTTAAGCCTTTGTTTGATGGAAATTTCGAGTGGCACTTCTTTGCTTGTTGGTACTGGTTCTTTCACCTCTTCCATGTTTAGGGGAGTGCAGGTTCAGCCAGTCTTGCAGTTAAGTTGGCCTTATGTAGCATAGTATTGGGTTCTAGATGTGTGGTTAATTAATATTATTGATGTAGAGGTTAACATATATATTCTAACTTAAGTGGTTTAGTTATCCCCTTGAATGGCATGGCATTATCACGCGGATAAAAAGGAACAATACAAAGTATAAAAGCCATTCTGCGAAGCTTTCTTTTTTTTAAAAAGTTGCGTATGTCGCTTTCTGACTGAATAATGCACTTCCTTTCACTTCCTTTTTTGAGTCAGAATCCTGAATAAATAACGATTACTTAAACCACATAAGCAATATTTTTTCTCTACTTCCATTTGATATAGTTCATCATATCATTAAAGCTAAAATAAATAAATGTAGATGGTTTTGTCTCTTAAGTAAATTTTGATTGATATTTAATGTCGTCTACCATTCATCAAAGAAATTAAAAATTTTAAACATTTTCCCAGATGAATAAATAGTTTTTAATTCTAACCACTATGAGGCATATGACATATACTCCGACAACTACAACTTTTAATTCTTCATTTGGAAATTTAATAATGTCATATGTAAAAAAAAAAAAAAAAAAAGAAGATTAAGATCATGTGTCTTAAAATGTACGTTACAAACCAAAGATGCCTAATGAATTTAGTCATAACTCTTAACCAGGTCTAACGTTTTAATACATTATTCATTTTGCTTTTTACCATTTTAAGTTGTACAGACCAACTTAAGGTAAGGTTAAACATTCCTTAATATTACTAACATGCTCCTTAATCTAATTAATTAACTTAAAATTTTAATTGTAACAGCTTGGCACAGTGACAGACCAGAATTGTTTAGCACTTAGCAGCTGCTTGATACACGGGGGTGTCATTTTCTAAACGTGACTTTTATCCATTACTCCCGCTTCTTGATTAGAAGTCGATATGTCTTAATTCAAATCACTGAGTTGAAAGCACAGCGTATTAATTGATGAAGTTGAGAAGTGGATAGCCTCTGTATTGTCCTGTTTTACTCTGCTTCTTTCTGGTCGGTATAACTGAACTATTATTTGCAACATTTTTCATATTTTCCGGTTGGTGGTACATATTGTCTTAAGAATAGTGCCGTGTGCCGATGGTTTAGTTGGTCAATATCTTTTAAAGAATTCGGGTCACGTGAGAACTGAGAAGTTACTTTACACATCGGTAGTTATTTCTATATAGATGATATATATAGATTCAATCATGACCAAGCTAGAAATTCATGTCAGTATGGTCTAAATTAATAATTCAAGAGAAATTAAAAAATAAAAAATACAAATATTCTATATGAGTTTTTATTTTATGATAATTTTGTATAATAGATTTATTGGGATTCTCTTTGAACACTTTTTTCTCTCTCTTTATATATATATGATACTAGGCAATCATTCATCTAAGAATCTCTCATTTTGTTTTTTGTTTTGCCACAATAAGTTTCATCAAATAGGAAAGGATAATGTGATATGGATCCCTTTGCGAATTTTCAAAAATCGCTATGCAATTCAAGTCAAATACAACATGTTCATCTGGGTCCCTCAAATTTTTGAGATGGGTCCTTACATTCTTATTTTTCTTATTTTTTTATTTACAAAACATTACTATCTCAAATAATTTTTGTTTTGAGGTGGATCCTGGATCCACAAGAAGCATGTAGCTTCGCCCCTGGATCCGATGGTTTAGTTGGTTCAATAATTTTATCAAGAAAATGGTACACGTGAGATGTTATTTTACACAATGATAGCTATCATATAGTCGATAAGAATTTGACGAGATCCAATTAGACGTCAGAAAAGCCATAGGGAGCTCAAAGATACGGTGGCTGTTTTCCCTAGCTAGCAGCTTATCTAGATGGGAACACAAAGGGTGGTGTTGCACATATATAATTGGTACTTCGAATTCTCAGTTCTATAGGAAAACGAGAAAAAGAACAATAATAATTTTGGAATAATTTTTTTCACTTACTCTGGTGGAAATATCTAAGTCTTGTAGCAAAAGATAATGATACTTGAATGACATTAAATTTGAAAATAAATTGGGAGCTTCGAAACCATATTATTATTAAAAGACAACAATTTCTTCAAAAAAGAATCCTGTTATAAAACAATAGCAAATGCCACTCACCAAGTTATCTCTTATGATGGAGTGCGGCATCCTACCACGAACATCATGTACACGTCAGACTGATGATATCCATATCGCCATATAAACTATAAAATAATAAAACGTGAAATGAAACGCTACAATAGTAAGTGTGTGTGTGTGTAAGTACAAACATATTTAAATAGTGAGGCACAGCAATACGTTAATGACGTCTTCCTAACAGAGTCAGTCGATTTCACAACGACTAAATACATTAAGGGTTTTCTCCAAACAGTCCAACAATGCATTAAATTTATAGTAATTAATGTGTTAGATGTTTTAATAGCAATTTTAATATGCTAGGTGTTAGGGGTTTTCATTTAATTATTTGTCTTAAATCGGATTCTAACAATTAATTTCAATTGTAACGTGTTAGGTGTTTTAATAGCGATTTTAATATGTTTCAGTGTAATTGACTTTCCAAGTGATACCTTATGTCCCATATCTAGAATGCTGGACAATTTAAAAATCTTCTGTATTCTTGCTATATTTATCAAACTAGTTAGGAAAATTTTTTTTATGCAAACGGATTGTAAAAATTTCGATCAAACATGGTAATCTTTAAAAATTTTGGAAAATAGTAAATAAGAAAATATAAAATTTGGTTTTTTATTATTAGGTTTGAATGCATCATAACTATCTTTTTTTAAAAAAAAAAAAATACCGCCATCTGCAGTTTTGTTATCGCTTGAACAAAGCGAACACATAAAATAGAGAAGATGAACATATAAATGATCAATGAACACATACAAACAAATAAAGTTAATAAAAATAATTAAGTTGAATATGAATATAAAAATCCGAACAAGAGATGACAAAACTTATTTATTTGTATGTATTCATTTTGATCATTTATATGTAATCTGCTCTATTTTATGTGTTCACTTTGTTCATTTTTTTTTAGATAAGATGGAATTAAGTCCTCCAACTTATTTCGAAATTAAATGTCACAAAGAACCTCCAACCGGATTTTGACCCGGTATCTCCGCTCAAAAAGCTTGCTCTTTTCTACTAGAGTATATTCTTGAAATTATAATCTAATTTTTATAATGATATTTAATCAGTTGTTCACATAGTCTAAAATAAATTTGCAATCAACAAACATGATATTTTTAATTCATGAATGGGCATAATATAATCATATATGCTGATTTGCTGTTATACAGAAGATTACTGATGAAACCATAGAGTCAGTCTTTTGTTTAGATACAAAGCAATTGCTTGTAACTTCATTGACTAAAGTAGCTGACCAAAACAAAATGATATGTTGACCCTTATTTATTTATTTATTTATTTTTGAGACAAATACCTAGTTCGTCGACCTCGGTGCCTCTTTCGTTGCAAAATTTAGAACAAAATCGTCATTTGGACGAAACAACGTTAAGAAACTTTGGAGAGAAAAAGGAAACAACAAAAAGAAATCGAAAAAAAATAAAATAAGAGAAGCAATGATTAACAGAGCATTTTGCAATTAAAAATGTACTTGTTAATTTGCTAAGCAGTACTTAATGTCGATATTTTGCAATTAGGCCGCGGAATTACCTGGTTGTCTTAAGTGCGGGCAGGTAAATACTTGTGGCAACTTGTGTATATAAATCAAATGAAAACAATTACAATTAATCAATTATTAGATTAATTAGATCGATATATCATCTTCTCAACATGTGTATGTAAATATATACTTGTGGCAACTTGACATTCTTTTCATCGGTACATATATGTCAAAACTCTGTCTGTGTTGTTCTATAAAAATTAAGGTAAAATGTTCCATACTGAGTCATTGACATAAAAAAAAAAAATGGTAAAGCACACTTTACGTGCCATATTTCTGTTGCAATTACTATTTTGAACAAGGAAACTAGGTGGTGTGGCAAGTGGCAACCAAGAAATGTCAAAACAGGGCTGATAAGGATCATCCGCTAGATCCATCATCCCCATCTTCCGCTCATTAATAACAGAAATTCCTAGCGCCCTTTCCATTTTAGTCCTAGTGATTCTAGCGCCCTTTCCATTTTAGTCTGCGCTTTCCCCCCTTTTTCGCGCTTTCCCTATTTACTTGCGCCATTTCCATTCTGCTCAGCCTAGTTGCTGAATCTGAAACTATTTTTGTTGAAGATACTAAGTAACTTCAATAGTTAGCTTAGTAACTTCAAGAGTAATAGTTTCAACTTCAACAGTTAGCTAGGTAACTTCAATATTTAGTCTAGTAATTTCAACAGTTAGCCTGGTAATTTCAATAGTTAGCTCAGTAACTTCAAGAGTAATACTTTTAACTTCAATAGTTAGCCTAGTAACTTCAATAGTTAGCCTAGTAATTTCAACAGTTAGCCTAGTAATTTCAATAGTTAGCCTAGTAACTTCAAGTATAATAGTTTCAACTTCAATAGTTAACATAGTAACTTCAATAGTTAGCTCAATAACTTCAATAGTTAGCTTATTAACTTCAAGAGTAATAGTTTCACCTTCAACAGTTAGTCTATTAACTTCAAAACTAATTGTTGAAGTTGAAATTATTATCGTTGAAGTTACTAAGCTAACTATTGAAGTTGAAACTATTATCATTGAAGATATAAAACTAACTATTGAAGCACACACTATTGCTACGGAATATACTAAACCAACTACAGTACTTAGCATAAGAGAGTTGAGATGAGAAGAGCATAGATGTGAACAGAAAAGGAAAGATGGGATGGGGGAAGAAGAGCGTAGACTCTGGGTGAGAAGAGCGACGCGTTTAATACTTTCCGTTTATGGGGATGGGATGCTGGATATATTCTTTCCGAAAATGGAAAGCATTAAAGGTGTCGCTGGGGATGATGGGGATGATAGAATCCTATAGGATGATGGTAAGCAATTCCGATGTTAAAATGTGTTTGATTGTTCCTTGTTTAATTGAGTCTTGTTTTCCATTTATTGAATTTTATGGCTTATTAAATTAAATCAGATTAGCTGTTCTACAAGAATGACATCTAACTCTTTATCCAATTAATCATATCATGATCCATTTGCAAATATATTTTTTGAACAAAAGTTGAAAACAATATTTTGAGATGGCAATTGGCAAACAAATAAGACACAAACAAAGAAGACAGAGGCAAGCTTTCCAAGAAATGATTCACTGTATTACTGTAATTCTTTAACATCCATACTAGATGGCACATATAGAAGTCCATAATTAAAGTACACCAGGAACAAGCAATAATTGCTACTTAATGATCTCGATAAAATAGAAGGATACTAATACATGAATATATGCGACATATAAAAGGCAATCCATGTCATTCCTTGAGCAAAAAGAATGCATAAAAGCCACCAACAGATGTAGCAGCAGCCATTACCCAAACAACGACCGCAACCGGCAACGGCATCAGGATCGCAACTTTCCAAGAGAACATCAAGGTGAGCAGTGTGGCCAGGGACCAGACTGCCACTTTTATCCTCTCTCTTGTTACTGAACCAGGGGTGGCTCGTTCGAACAAATGGAGACACCAGAACAAAAGCAAGAGATCACTAAAGGAAATTGTTATGAACGCTATGGAGCCCCCGTCACCTTTTGATCGGTAAATTGCTAGCAAGCAATTGACCGTCAAGAAGGCGAATCCAAGTGCCGATAGCCACGAGCCATTGTTTTGATCCAGCGTTTAGCTAGCTTAATTTGTGTGTTTAAATGTCCAACCTGCGCTGCTCTGAGGTTCGGAATTTCTCTCCCTGTCTATAATGCGGGTTTATATAATACCCTTTGTCCAACCAAGATAATAAATATAAAAAAAATAAATAAAGAATATATATAAAACAGAGTCTAGTCAGGACTCGGGATAAAGTCAGATATACTTTACTTAGACGGCAAGTTATTACCAAATATGGAAAGTTCCATTATTTTGGGCAATTCTATTAATTAACGCTTTTAATTTTTTTTTAAAGGTTGATTGGTAATTCCAAACCAACAAAAATTTTGTTAAACAAAGAAAACTGATTGCCAATTACAAGTGGCTTTTTTTTTTTCATGTTTATAAGAGAAACTAAAGCACACCAATCAGCTAAAAGTACTCCCTAGTTAGACAGAAAGGGATATGTAATTCTTCTCAAAAATCAACATAAAAGAAGCATATTATTCATCCGTTGCTGTCAACATCTATAAGAAAGCAGGAGCATGGTCTATTTTCCTCGATAAAAATTTTACTCTACACAAATTGTCTGGCCAAGACAATTTAAATGAAATTCACAATTCAAATGAGGGATATGGCTTGATAAATTGCATGTTTGCAATGTTTTCAATATTGTATCGGTTATTGAATTGGTGAAACGAAAGATACAGAGTTTTATTGGTTTAACTAGTTGTACCGATTTTAAAAAACGAATCATGTTAATAGATATTTTGATATCAAATAAGTTCATTACACATATACATCTTCATAAATATAAAGAAAATTTTTGCATAATTAATTTAATAATTTTATATATTACAGTTTATGGTTGCTCTTTTTTTTTTTTTGAATTTCTATGCATGATTTTTGTTATTCGAAAGAACTCGTCAGTGGCGAAGCCAGAAAATTTAGTAATGGGGTTCAACAATTTCATAATATTAATATTTTCTATTATTTAAAATAAATTCATCTAACATTATATATTTTTATCTAATTTTTAAACATCGTAATTCTAAAATGTTAATATAAAATAACATTAAAAAATAATTTTGATCAAGTACTTTAGGAAAAAATTTAGAGATTAAAATAATACATTTCACTTTTTTCAGTTAGTAAAGAATTCTGCATAATTCTAAACTATTATAGATTTTGATATCCCATCAATAAAATACTTAAGTCTTCGTGCTTGAAATAGTTAAAGTAAATTCACAATAGTTTATGACATGTTATAATTTTTTTTAAATTTTTTATTCAATTAAGCTATATAGCTTCCATAATATAGTCATTGCAATGAAACCTATTAGAATTAAATAATATTAATGAACAACATTAGTACAATCCTTAACCGAAAAAGCATTTCATTATTATTCATTTGCTGTAATTTACATCAGATAGAAGTTTGCTCCATTCTGAAATGTAATATTTTTAATGCAAACTTAAGTACCAAAGTTATAGCATGCTTTTTCTAAAGTAAAATAGTGAATTACTAATTTTATTTTGTTTGATTTATATGTTTCCATTGGGAAAAATTGCTAACTTTACAAAATAAAACACTCCATAAGAATGCAACCAAGAATCAAATGGGAGTGAATAGTAGAAACATTTTGTGCTATTTGTGGGGTTCAAATTTAGAACAACTATAAGAAAAATCATTTAATAGGTATAAATTCTTATATATGGCATCATTTTTTCAAATAAAATGGGGTCAATTGACCCCCATTTCATCAACGTAACTCCGCCGCTGCCTCCAATTAATAAAAGATAAATGGTAAGTCTTATTGAAAAGCCGTTTTGGAAAGTATATTAATTTATAGAAAAGAGAGGTCTGAATATAAAAAGATTGCTTTGGGAAGGACGAAGGTCAGTGAGAAAGTGAATGCCTTGGTAAGGGTGTGCGGTTCCATCTCCCTTTTTTTTTTCCAAGTGAAATGGTAAGACATTTGAACATATTAATGCTGGATACCCCAATCGATTTCCTTATGAACAGTAGCATTTTTTTTTTAGGTTTCAATTTTCGGTTTAATTATCATGTAAAGTCAGCGTTGCTTCACACTTGTCTTCTGCGCACATCCTATCTTCCTTATTCGGTTTGGGTAGCATGGTACATCGATTTAGTTGCAATCCAGGTACATCGATTTAGTTGCAATCCAGGGTCAACGGTTGGGGCTATTTTTTTTTCGCAAATTTTGCCTGGAATTGGTGTGCGTTGGAGTGTGTGGACCGTCGTGTACTTGTCCATGTATTTCTTTTTTTGTGCAAGTTTGGTTCACATTGTTAAATTGTGGTCCGGTTTCCTTTTTGCACCGACTGTGTTCTCTCAGTTCCTTTCTTTTCATTCAACTATGGTTTAGTTCATTTCTCTTGCCGTTCTTCTCCATTTTTTCCTCGTAGTCTTCCTAATGTCTTCGAACATGTTCACCGGAAAATAAGACAGTTTCCTTCTGAATTACCGCGCGGGACCGTCCGATCGCGCAGCGCGGGGTGGGATTTCATCCCAGCCGTCCGCGTCTCTTCTTCTTCCCTCTTTCTCTTTCTCTTTCTCTTTCTTTCCGTCCGCTCTCTCTCTCTCGCCGAAAAGACCACCCGCCTCTCTGCCTCCTTCCCCACTCGACCCCACCCGGCAACAGATCCCACCGCCTCCTTCTTCCCCACTAAACACTGATCTCAACCGTCCATTTTTTCTTCTGGCAATCCCACCGTCGCAAAAACGGAGAGCGAGAGAGAGCGCTCCATCCCCTGCCGTCTTTCTGCCGCCACAACCTCGCGACACCTCTCCTGCCAGTTCTCTACCGCCGCCGCCTCCTCTGCCAATTCGTCCTCACTTCCTCCCAAGGCTCCGCCTCCTTGATATTTCTACGTTTCATCCCTCCCTTCATCTTAATCGGAAGATTTGTTGTAGAGAAAAGCTGTATCGCTTACCACCAAAAATTCTTCTTCTTAAATTCATTAATCTAACCAACCCTTCTGATCTCAAATCAAACCATCTCTTTTACGTGGTTGCAAAGGACGGAGATGGGCCATAAGAGAAGGGGGCCAGTTCACCATTAATGAATTTCAAATTTGTTGTCGTGAGGCACCTCCATGTAATTGTAAGCAAGATCTTTTAACCCTTTACTACTACCCATGCTGTGATTTTTATTCACTAGACTAGGTGTGATCTCTCTTTACTAAAAATATCTTAATCATTCTGTTCTATTCACGTAATCTAGATTTGGTTTGTTCTATTTTTTTATTCAATTATTACTGAATATTGTAAAATGTTTCTATTAATTAAATGGTGTCTCTTCTTTAACTAAACTTTGTTGCTCTTTCCAGATTTCTGACGCTAAGAAATTGATAAAGAATGTAAAGCATGCTATGGACAATGGAGAAGGCTATCAAGTCTTTATTTTGTCCTCTCCCTATTTAGCCCTTCTTGTATCTGGCATAGTTGTACCATACGAATTTATACAGCTTGTACTTAATTCCTAATTTGGCTCATCAAAACCGTCAATTATTCAATTTGACATAATATCTCATTGAGTAAGCGTTGCATGACCAAATAGTATATATCATCAACAGCTAATAGATGGTAGTTCTATTAATTTAACTAAGATTGTACTCATCTTTAAGAATTATTACGTTGCCTAACCACATGTGTTATTCCTCCAAATTTTCTATGGTATTATTGACCTGCAGTTCACTGATGTATACAAATACTTAATAAAAGTGAGAAACAAACGGATTTACTTTTAGAATCCTATAATTTAACATATTGGACCTGAATTAGTAGTAAAGCATTTATTGAGTGAAATTGGACAGACGAGGGTTCGGTTGTAAAAATCGGGCAAAATCGAACAGTACGACGGTGCATCTTTACTAAGTATCTTGGAAAACTTGCCATTGTGTAGAAACAGTACATGCTATAGTACTATCGGTTCTTTCTATTATCAGCACTTAGTAGTGATTAACTTCTATGTGTAGTCTGGAATCGTAGATTGATCCTTACAATAATGTATATAGCATTTTTTTTTGGAGGTTCTAAGTTTTTTACACCTTTTGTTGTCAGTAGGTGCCGAGCATTGTTGATATGAAGGTAAAATTATTATCAGCTTAGGCACACTTCTCGGTATGAATTTACTTTTGTGATACCAATTTAAGAATTCTTGCATATGTTTTAGGATTTAGATTTATATTTATAGCATTACATTATTGTATTAATAGTGTGTTATCATATAAGGAATCACAACAACTGTTATTAAGGAAATCATGCATTACTTTTGGTAGGTCAATGTTTTAACTTCTCCTATATTGACTTCTCCCAGTATAATAAAGGACTCTATTTTGCATTCCAGTCCTGATAAATTTTGGATGTTGTGGAGTCTAGCATTTTCTAACATATTTTTTAAATTAAATTGAATTAAATTGAAGAATCTGACATATATATATAATTTTTTTCCTTATCTGAAAGGACCAGACCCTAACATTCAGGATAGATCTCAAAGAAAGGAATTAGTATTGTTTGCTAATAGACATGAAACCTCTTTTGTGCAAATTTTTTTTAGTTTAATTAGTTTGATCATTTTTATTTTTTCTATTAATCGAAAATTTTAATTAGCCTAGATTATTTCACGCTTTATTTCTATTATTTAGTTTTAACTATCTTGTATGACGTCTGCTATTGATTTTGGTGCAATGATCTTTTCTGGTAGATCCAATTCATGGGGCATCATGTATCACCCTACTTTTTTTTTTCAGTTCTATACTTCAAATCTTCAATTCTGCCGAAGCATGTTGTCCGTTGTGAACATTTTGTGAGGTATGGCTTATGTCAGTTTGGTAGCAAGCTGTCGTTCGGTATTGGCATATGAAAGGTAAATAAGTATTGTTTGAAATTTATAATAAATCGATGAAAAAAATAGGTCATGTTTTCAGATGCCAGTTGTTGTATAAAATGGGCCAATACAATTTCTAATAGAATTTTTTTAATTGGGCTTATATATACTTGGATGAAACAAATTGCCTTCTGAAAAAATATTTTTATATATAAATGTTTTAATTGTCACAAATAGATATGGTATGGTACTACTTGACCAACAATGGATAAGTATTGAGCAGAATATGTCAATTTGTTATTAGTATCTGGCATTCAAATTGATGTGGAAAAAGTTATGCATGGTCCTCTTACCATCTTTGTTTAATTGGTTTTATAAGAACATGACATAAGGTACAATTGGATATACATTTTATTTTGTTTAGGTGTTATGTGTTGGTTCCAAACAAGCTCCACGTCTACTTTCATTTGATGATAGTTTGTGCCCCTTGCAAAAAATCTTTCTTCATTTTGCATATGACTAAGTTGTGCTGGTGGAAACTATGATAGGGTTGATTTATTTTTTTTTTCAAGAATCTAGAAATGACTCTATCATAGTATCTCAGATTTTATTATCAAATCTTCTGACACTCCCACTGGTATAAAAGAAGAACCTCTAATCAAGGTACACATTCACTCCCTATAAAAAATTTAGTACAATACTCTTTCCGAACATAGTAGTTTCAGCCCCACAGATCAGATCAGTGTTTCTTTTTTTTTTTTTTTTTTTGGAGCTTGGTGACGACCTATTGGCTTTGTGGATAATAATGAACTTATTATTTAATTAAACTCAAGGCTCTATATAATCTGGGTAATGAATTATCTACTGAGATTTCCTATTTTGCCCTCTATTGTGTACTTTACAAATTAAGTGGTTCATTTCATATTATATAATGGTAATTGATATATGAGGTGATTGACTGATATTGCCCATCAACAGTTTTTTTAGCAGTTATAATCTGCTTATACACTTACAAAGTTGTTGTACCAAGAAATATGTGCATGGCTTAATAGTGACAACTATTTACATTTACTATTCTTCTATTGATCCTCAACACTGGAATTGAAGTTTTCCCAGTTACCCAATGTTAAGCTAAGCTTTCAACCATCATTAACAGTAAGGGTTCTTTTTTTTGTTATCCTAAATACTGAGCTGCTAAGAATCTTCTATTTGAGGAACAATAGATTCCTATAAATACCTCAGTATTTTGTTTTCTGCATTAAAAATTTCAATACTGCAATATTAAAAGTTTAGGTAATCACATGTCAATTTTTTAAAATTAAATTTAGACCATGTTTACAACATTTTTGAGATAATATTGTTTATTTTTATATTGAGGCAGTATCAACAACGTGCCTGGAAAAAGAAGATGGAGATAGTGCAGTGCATTCAGGTATGCACATGATTGAAACTTGACAAATTCTATGGTTTAATTTGCTTATTACATGTGCTAATCACTGTTAAATCAATGCACAGAGACATGGCATGTAAAGATGAATATTTTCCATTAAATTAAAAAGAAGATTATTATGCAATCATCAAATGATTTCACTGTATTTAACACATGTTTCCAAAGTGAGTCAACAATTGATCTGAAGTGAATAGTACCCTGCATCAGAAATGTTTTACATGATCTTTTGCTAACGAATGACCTTAGAAGTACTTATGCATCTTCATTTTCAAATTATCAGAAGTACTTTTCTATTTGTTTCAAATCTTTGCATTTGTCTTAGAATTACTGGCATATTTCAAATGGTGTTTTCCTCAAGCCATTTCATATTCTTACATGTACTGTCAACTGATCATATGTTTGATTTCTAATCTTTATATTCATACATGACATAATTCTATTGATTATATTTATTCTTCAAGTTTGTCCAATACTCCAATATAATAACACTAATTTATGGTTTCTGAAGGACTAGCTTGCGATCCAAATTCTTTTTTTTTATTCTTAGAAGTCTATTTACTCAATTACTTAGCATTTACTTTCCTTCTAAGCTTTTGTGGTACTACTAGAAGGAGGAATAAGCAGCTATGGCTACAAAGGTGAATCAAAGAAGTTATAAAGCAATTGTTATTTCTTCTTTCTCCTTATGTTTTGTTTACTGGTATGAGAAAAATAAATAAATAGTAGAAAGGGGGCTTTGATTGTAATTTTGCCAAAAGTAGGAAAGAGATACTGTTGCAGCATACCTTAGATAGCAATAAAAGAGCTAAAGTGGTTTCAATAGTAGGAAGGGGTTCTGATTGTACCTTAATTTTTATGTACGCAATAGCTATTATAAAAACTTCAATTTTAGTATGATTTTGGTCAGATAGCAGGGGGTTCTAAGAGCTAAATTGTCGTATTAGATAAAAAGAGGTATTGTTATGTTTTCCTTCAAAGTAAATCTTCTATTTTAGAAAAGAATGAAGCTGTAATAAAGATTCTTTTTAACTCTGTAATCCGAGTTGAAAATGTATGACAGAATCCAAACGCTTGCAGTCAGACGACATTTGGGAAGAGAAAAAACTGGAACTGGAAGAGGAAAAAAAAGAACAGTTTTAGGTTAGTATTCATTTAAATTTTGATCTCATCTTTTGCATCTTCTTGCATCCTTTTCTCTTTTTTTAGTTTTTCTTATACTAATATCTAAGAAAATTAAATATATTTCAGTATTGGTTGTTAGAAAAAATTGAGGGTGTTAATGCTAGAGAGTCTGAATCTAATTCTGCAATTATTAAAATATATACCAGAGATTTAATCAAGTACTTCCTTGCATGCTAGAGTACTTCCTTGCTTTCTAGAGTGCTTATTTCAGTTTGTAATTGTAGCATATGGAGAAACACAAGGAAATGGGGAAAGTTAATAAATATAATTAGGAGCGGCATCAACGCCAGGCAAGTGGTGGATCCAATGAGGAGACAAACATATTTCATGTTATTGCGGCTTACTAAGAGGCAACCCCCTGTACTCCAGGATGTATGCGTATGAAAGTCTAAACCAAAAGGCTAGAAGAATTTAGTCATGCTATTTGCAGCTGAACAAGTGAGCTGGAAAAAAAAATGTTTACTTTGCTTATACAAAATTAATGGAAATTTATATTTTACTTGGTATTTACGGTCTTTTTAAGGGAATTTTGATAATGTAATTTTCTTATATGTTACTAAATGAGCATGTATAGTAAATTTCAACCTGCTGATTATTGTCTTTGAGATGATCTTTTCATTTCTTTTTTCCAATGTTAAAAATAACGCGAAGTTGTCACTCATTTTAAAGTTGGACTAGATTTTGCGACAGTCGGGATCTGTTCAGAGAATTTAATTACATTGCGTAATCGTACATTAGAAGGGTGGGTGGTCGCGGCGAAGCCGCGACAACAGAGCATTCTAGTTTAAAAATAATGCCAGAGCACGGATTTGACCCACATTTCCCAACTTTTCCGATATTTAATCAAATATTTTCCGGTACATATCGAGGGATATTTTGGCTTGTTCATACCGTGTAGGATCGGCTCCATATACTCTGCAGTTCTACGAGGCATTACAACCGTCCGATCAGTAATAGATGCTTTGAATTTATATTAGATTTGTAGGACCAAAAAATTTAACTGTCGAGGTTAAATCAGACGGCCGTGATGAAAAATTGCAAGGTGGAATTCGGTTTAAGAACTCCAGATAATAAGGATCATGTTAGAATCTGTATTCAATATTATCTCATATTATCAATATCCGATCCATACTAAAATTGTGGCACTAGAATTTTTCTCTAATTAAAAATTATTAATTTATTTATGCGTACTGCGTACTTTAATTTCCGTTGGAAGCCGAAGATGAATAAATTATGTAATGTAATTCCGAAGTTCGCTAAGTTTCTATATATAGATAGGTTTTCCTTAAAAAAAATTATAAATACTTTATGCAAAATAATACTTTTAAGAAATCTTAAGGTCAAACATATACTTTGTCCCGACGGCAAGCTTTGAGCATCTTTCGGGAAATTTCCATCTTCGGGAAAAGTCTTGGGCGCGGTCCCTGTTAGACCTATAAAAGCTACAAGAAAGCCTTTTCTTTTCCCCTTTTTCTTTTTGATCAGTAAGAATTAAGAAAGGAACTATAGCACACCAATAAGCAATAAAGTGCTCCAGAATATGTAATTGTTATCTAACAATCAACTTAAAACGAAGTATATTTTTTATTCCTAACACGGACAGGAAACAACCACCATATTATATAAGAAAGCTGTATGGTATAATTTCCTCGTTACAGGTTTCTCGCAAGCTGTCAGGTCTGAGATAACTTAATTTTTATTGACAGATTTCAACTACTAATTACTAAAAGAGCGCAGTTCCGCTGCCACATAATTTAGCCTGCCACATTTGTCACAAAATCTCATCCGTTAAATTAAAATGGAATGGATGGTTGTGATTAAATGTTAATTAATACCGAGACAAGGGGTGCTTTTATTTCCCTTTTATATTTTTATTATCCTCCTCGTAACCTCTGATCAAATGTGACTCGCTACTTTTGTCCTTCTCTGGCGTACTCTTTTTTTTCTTGTGCTCGAGCTCTTTTCTTTGTGCTCCTGCTCTCTTCTCTTAGTCTGACGCTATCCTCTCTGTCACGTTATTGGTCTATTGAATCTGTCGAATAGAAAAGATCAATCAAACGGAATTTACCAGCGGTGATTTGCCTAAAATTCGCTAGTCATTTGAACATAAAAATTCTCTTTTTACCCTCATCATTCTTCTAATTTATCAATGATTTCATTTGTCAATTCCTGCCACACATTTCTCGCTGGACAACATTATTTGATAATAATCATAGAAAATATTAAAATAATCCAAGACCACATTTTCTTTTTCTTTTTTTCCTTGAGGTCGTTCATCAAATTAAACTTGAGCAAATAGGATTCCGTACCTAAAAGAAAAGAAAAAAAAATGCAAAAACTATAATTATTTGAAGGTCATGCATGTCACCAAGTCATGCCCAGAAATTAAGTTTTCCTAAAACCTACTGTTTGAATTTGAAGATATATATACTCAGTTTCTTCAAAAAAAAAAAAATCCACAAAGAGAGGAGAGTGTTAGACTAAGAGAAAAGAATAGTAGCACGAAGGGAAGGAGCTCGAGCACCAGAAAAAGAGTACGCTGGAGAGAAAAAAAAATTTAGAGAGTCGTTTCATATCCCAACAGAGGTTATGAGGAGGAGATAATAAAAAAAAGGAAAATAAAAGCACTCTTGCCTTGGTGTTAATTAACATTTAATCACAACCATCGATTCTATTCTAATCTAACGGATGAGATTTTGTGGCAGATGTGGCAGGCTAAATTATGTGGCAGCGGAATTGCGAAAACAAAGGAAGGGGCATAACTTAACTCTTGAAGTCTTGATACATTGAGAAAACTTCGCTGTATCAATCAGGCTATTTAGGCCTGCATTTGTAACTTGGGTCTGGCTCCGCTGCTAAGATTAGGAAGATTTGAACCGAAAAAATTATAACTAACTTTAATTAATTTAGAAATTATAAAATAATCCGTTTTTAATTAATTTTTTAAAAATGACTGCGCAGTTTCGGAATCTCAGATTCCGAAACTAATTCTGCTTAGTTTCGGAATCTGAGATTCCGAAACTAGAATGTCACTTATTATATATAGCGGAGACCCCTCTCCCACTCTCTCTCTCTCCCTTTCATCCTCCGAAGAGCCTCTCTCTCTCAGGTACGTTTTTTTTATTTATTTAATTAATTAATTAATTTATTTTATTTAGTTATATTAGTTTAATAATAGAAAAAATAGGAAAATTATTCAAAAAATATCAAAAAAATTATAAAAAAATCAGATTAAATTCTATTATTTAGGATAAATATATTTTAGCAAAAAAAATTTTTTACATGTTGTAATACTAGAAAAATCATTAAAAAAATTAGGTTAATAATAGAAAAAATAGGAAAAATATTTAAAAAATATCCAAGAAAATTTAAAAATCAGATTAAATTCTATTCATTAGGAAAAAAATATTTTAGCAAATTTTATATTTTTTACATCTTATAATAATAAAAAATTGTTTAAATAATTAGGTTAATAACAGAAAAAATAGGAAAAATATTCCAAAAATATAAAAAAATATTAAAAAATCATATTAAATTATATTATTTGTTATGTAAATTAATAATATATATTTTGATATTTGTACATATTATAATGACATAAAATTATTTTAAAAATTAGGAAAATCAATAGAAAAATTAGTAAAATTAATAGAAAAATTGGACAATTCTTATAGGTTGATATATTGTTTTGGTTTTCAATGTGCAGAAAATTTCAAACAAGATTCAAGATTCGAATTTCCTATTTCAGCAGCATTTGTCGATCGAGGTGAGTATTTTTATTCATTAATTTATTTATTTTGCATAGTTAATGTATGTAATTTAGAATAGTATATTGCTTGGTATGATATGATATAATAGTTTTTTATTTTGAATATTGAATATGATTGTCGATTGTGATATGATATGATATGATATGATATGATTGCTTGGTTTGAAATGGGTTTATTTAGGGGGGATTTGGGTAAAGAAATTTTCGAAAACCCTCCCGGTACAGGGGAGATGCTGCCGAAATTTTGTTAGATTTTTGAAATTGAATTTTTTTTTATTAAGTGAAAATGCCCCCGAGAAGAAGAACGTCTCCAGCTTCACAGAGATCTACGAGACTACAGACCGATCCTCAGGCTTCTACTTCAGCCGTGCCCGAGGCTACGGACCGATCCTCTGGTGTTGCTGCCGGCGCTTCTACCTCAGCGGGCCCTTCTTCTTCCCCTCCTCCTCCTCCTCCTCCTCCTGGTGCTGATCGTCTGTTGCATTTGCAACAAGACCAGCTTCGTGGCTCTGATGTATGTTATTTTGTTTTTTTCATTACTATTTGAAAATCAACTTCAAATCAATATAGTCTCTAATTTTTTTCTGATAAATAAAGAAATGGCATCCACTGGTGCACAAGCCGATGATGGCTAGGACTCCTCAGGTGGACCAGCATCTGACGACACTTGGGTTGATCCACGTCGTTCAGCTTGGTCATATGCCTGTGGATCATACGCTTGTGCAGGGTTTGGCCTTGTTCTGGAGGCCGGAGTCCCACACGTTTCACTTTTCGCATGTCGGCGAGATGACTGTTAGTCTAGAGGTACGTGATATTTTATAAATAAATTTCATGTTACTTGTGTTATGATTTATATGTATACTAATAGTATTTGAACTATCATGCAGGATGTGGCATTTTTATATGGTTTACCCGTCTTGACTGGCCGAGTCGTGACGGGTCGTTGTCATTTCGATTATATCGAGCTTCTTTCGACATATGCGTTGCCGCGGGACACATCGCAGGAGGAAGTGGAAAAGTGCTTCCGAGAAAAAAATAGAAAGTAAGAAAATTATAAAACTTATTGTGTACTTTATAATAAACTTAATGTTTTGTTCTGACAATAAAGTCAAAATACAGGAAAAAACATTGCGTTAAATTTACGAAGCTGCGAAAGATTTGGAAAGATGTTGTCCTCGACGATGAGGATCAGATTGATAGATACACACGGGCATTCGTGCTAGAGCTTATTGGTTGCACATTATTTTCGGATGCCACGGGGGACTCTGTTCCGGCTTTTTATCTCGATCTTTTGCGGGTTAATAGATTTTTATAAAATCTTTATGAGTTCTGTTAATTATTATAATATGTACATTTGTTTTGCCATAATTGACTGCCTGACATAAATGAAATTTGTAAATATTTGTAGGATCTTCGTACTGCTCCCTCTCAGGGAGTGTACAATTGGGGTGCGGCCACACTTGCTGCTTTATATATAGGTTTGGACACTGCAGCAATAAATAACAGTACGAACATCGGGGCTCCGTGGTTACTTCTGCAGTTCTGGTCGTATGTGCGATTGAGTTTGTGTCGACCGACGATCACGTATGATTTTAGCGACTGGGGTCTACCATCTATTGATACCTGTGCACCTTACGGGAGGTATGTTCATTGCATTTGAGATTAAATTTTAAACACTTTTGAATATTTGCAGGAGATGTTCAAATATGTTCAAATATTTGATTTTAAAAATAAGATAACTAAACAAACATGTTCAAATATTTGCAGGAGATGGACTACACGTCACAGATATAAGAAGTATCAAGGCCCTGGTTACTCATCCGGAATGGATTATGCTCGGGACGTTCTCATGAAAATCAGATCCAAGTGTTGGAGTTATGTCCTAGAAGTCAATATTTAATGACTTATTTTCTTAGTTTATGTTAATGATGATATTTGATCATTTGTTCCTAGAGTTTATTATTGACAGATCATTCAGGTTGAGGATCTGAATTGTAGATCTCTGTAGATCATTCATTAGAATGACAATAATAAATCTAAATCGTCCATAATCTTGATAATTAACAAGGAACATTAATTATCATGAAAGATTAGTATGTAAGTTAAGTGATGATTAAGTTCTACAAATCATAGGTAAGGAGTTACCAACTTAATTGCATATGTGTATGTTATTGGAACATAGTACAGGACTTGACCCAATGAAATAAACATATGGATTGTGTTATGTGTCATTGTTTATTTCATATGTTGTTGATTCTAAGTTTGAGATGCTCAGCTTTTCCACATGAGGATAGGTTCAATAAATATCGTCTAACGTTGATTCCTGATAAAGGCTGCTATAAGGACTTTATTTATGTTCTCTTGAATTGTGCGGGGAAAAGTTGTTCATCAAGAAAACCGTATGTCCCTCATTAATATACTTAATGAGTGATGATATCTGTTTGGGCCCCTTGATGGAGTTTGGATTGTTTGGCCAACTTGTACAATCAACTCTAGATCAAGAAATGTATAATCTGCAAGAATGACACATTCCTATCTTGGATTATACAAGGATATCATGTGACATAAGAATCAGACAAAGAAATACTTTTATTTCTTATGCAGGATTGAGATATTGTAACGGTACACTATTTATACGAATTGGGAATCATAACGTGTTGCTAGATACCGCTTATGATTATTGGAATTAAATAAGCGATTTAATTCCATGGCCAACATAGTATAAATCCTCAAAGGGTCGCACAAATAGAACCTGAACCACACGTGTATTATTTATTTGTATTGGAGAATACAAAACATGATGGGTTGATTAATTAATTATATACCGTTATGAACCGTTATAATTAATTATGTCAAGGAGATCATGTTAGAATAAATTAATGCATAAACCAACCTATTGTTAATTATCATCAATTTGATAATTAATAGTCTCAACTACATTTAATATAATTGTTAGAATTATATTGAATATATAGGCTTTAAATAGCTAAGTCTAATTAAGCCCAATTAACAAATAATTAAAAGGCCCATTAGTTAATAGAATTAATGAGCTAATGAGAGATGAATTTGCCATTTGGTAAATTGGGCTAAAAGCCCATATAGGTGGCGCCTAGGGCATGGTGGCATGCTTGTAATTTGTTTGAAGTTTGGAAGAGGAATGAGAGCTCTACTTGGGGTCGGCCTCTCATCCAACTTTCTCTCCCCTCTCTTCCCTCTTCTCCTAGCCGCCACCTATCTCCTCCTCCTTTGGAGATTTTCGAAATCTCCATTAGAGGAGCTCTCATCCTTTGTTTGTTAGGGCCCATGTGTTGGGATTAGCCACATAATTAAGGTGTTAATTGTGATTAAGTGTTGGTTGCTCTAAAAGCTTGCTAGCACAAGCTCTTGAGAGGTGGTGAAGCTTCTTGGTGGATTAGAGGAAGGAGAAGAAGGCGCGGAGTGCACCCCATCGATTCCCATGCCATGGATTCGAGCCTCATGAATGCGATTTCATGAGAGGTACAATTTCTCCTACCTTCTCTCTTGATTGGATGTGTGATTGCTTTAGCACTAGATCTATTGATTTGCTTGTTGTTAATGGTGATTAATTAGTTGTAATTAATCTAAAATTAAAATATGAGCATTTCCTAACAGTGGTATCAGAGCTATGGTCGTGCTTAAGGTTTTTCACACTTAATTAAGTGAGAATTCGTAATTAATTAAGTTAATTAGTGATGTGCATGCTTGCTGGCCCTGGAAAGGCTGTTTTCTGTCTTGTTGCTTATTTTTCGTGGTGTAAAGCTCTCTAAAATTTTTTTCCTTCTTATTGGAGGTTGTAGCCCTTTGAGTTGTGGTTGTTTTCCCACTGGAATCATTGAAATTCGATGTAAAATGAATTTTTAGTGATTTAAACGGTAACAGTGCGCAGATCTGTTATTCTGCTGCACAGTTCTGTTGTTGTGGATGGTAACAAATAAGTTTGTATACAAAGTACCTGTAACTTTTAGATAGGATCAATATAAACTTGATGCTCTTTCTGGATATGTAAATTTTGTTGCATATTTCGGATATTATGTGGACGTTCAAGGATGAAAAGTGATGAAGTTGTCAGATCTGTTTTTTCAAACAAACTGATTATTTTGAAAAACTGTACTTATTGAGAAACTTTTATGGAAAAGTGTTGAAATGGAAATGTTCTCCTTTAAGTCTGGAATCTGTGAAAATTAATTTCATAGATTTTCATTGAGATTTGATACCTCAACCGAGTGAAACCTTTTTGGTCGACGGTCTGTTCCAGAACAGGATACCTTGCTTAAATGCTTGTTATCTCGTTGATCTTGAATATAACTTGTGGATTTTCTTTTCATGGAATGATAGCCTATTGTATGTAGTATTTTTCTATGTAAATTTTTTGCTGGAAAAATATCAAGGGGATGATCATACAGATCAAAAGGTTGAGACCCATAACAGAATTTTCTCTAACGGTGCTTCGCGCACAATCTGAGGATTTGTCTTTTTTGGTTCTCCCTGATGGTAATTGATCTCTTCTTGAGTTTTTTACAGGTAATCACAATTTTGGTAAGGAGTTTTCTGGATTTATTTCAGATTTTTTGGAGACCGAATTATTTTGAATTTTTTCGGGTCCCGAATTTCGTATTTTAATTAGTTAAAATAGTTTCTAATTAATCAATTTATTGAAATGTTAATTAGAAGACTCCTTAAATACCCTCCTTTCTATTTTGATAGTTGGATTTAATTTAAAAGGGCTTAAACAATTAGTTGTTAAGGTTAAGCCTTCTTTGCATTCGAAAAACTTGAGCAACAAGTATGCACAAAGATTCTAATTAATGAAATTAATTAAGAACAAGTGAATCATGTATATTGTATATGTGCTAACTTTGTTTTGTAGGAGGATGTGGGTTTGATATGGCTCAAAATGTCAATGCCTTGTGTGTTGTAAAATGTTGTGAATGCATGTGATTGCTTGTAAAGTGGCCTAAGGTGCCTTGATAATTAATTGGTTAATTTTGATGTAACTTGTGAGGCTTGCATGCCCCTAAGGCCTAGGCGGGGTTTTAGGAATTTTATCACATGTATTTATTTCTCTTAATTATTAGATAGGATCTTAGTAATTAGTGGGAGGGCTTGATTAGATTAGTTTCGTTACATGGAGATGCGACGGAGACTAATGCAAGCGGGAGCCATACAAACCCACGGCAATGTTTGAGATGCTTATTATTATGTGATTGTTTGTGAATGCCTTGAATTGTCATAGGTAGGTATGGGTGTATGCTTACACGACCACCAAATAAAGTCACGTAATTGCTTATGTCCCAAATTAACTTGATTTAGCCAAATCGTCCTCCTTCTCTCTATCCCCTTCAATACAATTGATTGTCTATTGATGCATTCCTGCCGACGCGGACATCGTAGTCCATCATTGTAGTCGGGGTGTAAATCGGATTTACTAGGAGCAAATAGAGAGAAGTTGCTTTACAACGGACCCACTCGGATTGGACGTTGGGACGAAGTTTGTAGATATACTTATAATATCTCACAAACCAAGAATCATATGGACAAGATATGATTGGTTGGAGAACCTACCTTATCTAGTTGTTTTAGGTGTCATGCCGACGCTGGCCCCTATTTCAACGAAAATGAGGATCTTGGAATCCATTACATTTAGGGACATTAATTAAATGTAGTGGGAGTTTTGTTTATCATTCCATAAACAAAACATTGCATAAACTAAATGACCTTAAATTGAAATTGTTATAGATATTAAATATGTTAATTTCGTTGCGATCAATCTTTGGAAAACGACAAGCTCGTTTCTAAGGTATTTACTTGGAGAAGAAATACCGATTCCTAAGACATGTTCTTGGAAATGAGAAACTTGAGCAAGTTTAATCCAAAAACGTTCCTCAACTTCCCGAAGATAGCTTCGCAATGATTGATTAGTTTTAACGAAAATTATTCAATAAAGTGAATGCTTATATCCTTTTAGAAGTTCTAGACTTTTGAATTAGAGAATTCATAAGGACTAGACTAGACTTCTATACTCTCATCCACTTACTCAAGAAGACGTTCTTAGAGAAAGTAAAAGATAGACTCAATCATTTATGATCGAGTAATGGAGTATGAATTAACCAAGAGACTCTTCTTATAAGAAGATAAATATTTCATTAGCTTGTGAACCGAAAGGTTTGAGTAGCTAATTGACAACTAGAGATATTAAGATCTCCAATATCAAGGATTGTTGATATTGTCATACAATCTCTTTCTATGGATAAAGGATATATTGTTCGCACACTTGTTAGTGCTAAAAGTAATTGGTTAAGTATTAAAGGAATACTTTACCAAGATATGAGTTGAAACTTTGAGATCCTCACTAGTGACCGTGTGTCACATGAGATGTTTCATTTGCCATTTATGGGAGGCATTTGAAAGGTTATCCGAAATACCATGATGTTCTAAACCTTGAGATATTTGTCGTTCAAATTATCTCACTATCTCTAATTCACACTAGTAATTAGGTGCTAGTTCATGTGCTCGCATTTAACGAAATGTGTAGACAATGATGAATAAGAGAAAGTTCGAGATAAGTAAAGTAAACTCCGTTTTGGAAATGGCTTATACGTCTAGGCCGCTACCATTAAATACGTAGAGTTATCTTTACTAAATAAAGAATTTGTTTAGGAATTTGAGGTTATATACCTTATTCCAAACATCTTATAAAACCTTATCTCCATTTCATATTTGATGATGGATGATCATGTTTTGTAATAGAGAAATGTCGTTCTCTTATTGTTATGAATTTGTGTATAAGATTTCACGCATCTTGATTGAATTTGCTTGAAATAGATAAACAAATTTCGAATGACAAATATGTAAGACTTCACATAAAGTATTTGACTTTTATGTAAGATAGTCGCTTAGTCGAATATAAACAAGAATCGCATTATGAGAGTCTACGTAACGTGGAGCTCGTAAATCAATTTGATTGCAAATCAATTGAAATTCATGCGAATCGTGTTTGTTAAATGACAAAAGCGCCTTTGAACTACGAAGGTTTAAAGGACAAGTAACCTTATTAAGACTTATACATATTGATGTATATAGACCTATAGGTACTTGTGCAATTGAAAGGTTGTTGAAACTTTACCACTTGACCAACAATCATTGTAGATATTAACGTATCTATTTGATATGGTATAAGTATGAATCTTTTGATAAGATCAAAAGGATTTCAAGAGTAAAGTTGAAAAACTATTCAATAAAAGCAAAAGTCTTAAGATGGATCATGGTAAATAGTTCAGTCATATAGTTTGATATATTACCTAAAGAGTATGAAATACGTTTCACTACTCGCTCCATGAGGAACATTGGAAAATGTATCCAAGGATGAAGGTATCGAACATAGTTTGATATAGTTCGATCGGTAATAAATCAAATTGACTTGTTCGACTCATGTAAGGGATTTGTGTTTGAGGACAATATTGTTTACACTGAATAAAAATTCCATCGAAGTCTATTGAGAAAGATATCTTACGAGATTCGATCTCTAGGTATATTGTTTCTCAAGATTTGGTATTGAGAAGCTTATTTCAAAGTTCGATTGATTGATAAGCTTGGACCCAAATAAGACGCTTAATATGATGTAGGATATCTTGAACTAACCGAAAGGTACTACTTCAACGAACATGATAAGAACAAAGTAGTTGTTGCTCATCATAACGTAATCTTGAAGAATGATATTCTCAAGAAGAAGTAGTGGGAGTAAAGTGAGCATTAAAGGAGTTTATGCGTCACTACAAGAAGTACATTTATAGGAAACTTGTCACTCCATACATGGTGCTTAGTGGGAGTTGAGCGGAACTTTATTCACAAATAATTGTGAAAAGAAGAAGTTTATAAACACGCTCACTTCTAAAGAGTGCTCAAACATCTCACGAATGGATGATGTTCGAGAAACTCATGCAATATATTAGGATCAAGAACTTACTCTACAAGATGTTGTAGAAGTAGTTTACTGACCTCAAACACCAATCCTACAAAGATCAACGAGAGTGAATTGCCTAAAATGAAAGGTACATAGGCTTCACAACATCCTCGTACTTGATATATGAGGATCCGTTGATAAATAAAGAAGCGATGGAAAGACCCGATTCCACAAGTATGGTTTGAATCTATATGATCTTTAAGTGCAATCCACATATATAACAACAAGGTATAGACCTTGATTGATGTTCAAGAAGGAGCGATCCATCTAGAACATTTAGATCTTTAAAAGGAAAAAATAGATATGGATAGCAAGTCGACTATGTACAAAGCACAATTTCATGATTGATGCTATGTCTAGGTCGATAACCAGTTGACCATGTACAAAGCACGGCTTCTCGCTTGTAGCTGTGTCTAAGTCAATAAAGATCATTCTAACAATAATTATATTTCGTATATATAGATATATGGAAAAAAACATCAAAACCGTCTTCTTCGATTGAATGAAGGAAGTTGTTGTGTATTTGACACAAACCGAAGATTTTGTTGTATTGTTAGAAACGTATATATGCTTCAATGATCATTAATGGATTGAAGCAAGTACTGTGGAAACTGGAATAAACTTTTTGACAAGTAAGTCAAGGAGTTGAACTTCGTCAAAAGTATCTTGTATAGACAAGATATTCAGTGGGAGCATTATTATGTTACATGTATTGTACAAGATACAAGACATTAATTGGGAATAAAATTAAAGAAAGGAATATTGTCAAGATCTCATTGGAGAATGTTTTCTCAATTGAGAACTTGGGTAAGTCACCTAAATCCAAGGAAACAAAATCTATGGAGATAGATTATGATGGATGTCAGGTTTGAGCAAAATGTGCATATAATGACAAGGTGTTATAGTTACACGAAAAGATAGACTCCTAGAAAGGATGTCTAACCATGTTGTATTGCATACACTTGAGTTCTACTCGGTGTATTGCAACTCAATTCGAGAAGAGTGCACGATACAATTCGAGCATCCTTCTATCATGAGTTTCATTACGTACGCCATACTTATGCACATGCCCCTATGTGTTGTACCCAAGGAGTATGACAAGCAGTTGTCAACTGGATACAAAGAAAAATACATTTGGACAATAATCAAGAATATCCTCGAGTATCTTATGAGAAAGGGTGATATGTTTTTCATCTGACAAGATGAAAGAAATCTCATATAAATTGTTATATTGATGCTAGTTTTCGAAAGATTGATATAAATACAATTGAGCTACATATTTTGTTTAAATGTGGTGTTGTAAATTTAGAAGGTGTTCTAAATGTGATATTACAACCGTTTCCGTCACCAAAACAAAATATATAGCAACTTATAAAGCAATGAAAGAATGTAGTATGGATCGTGAAGTTCTCAGTCAAGCTAATATGGTTCTATGCATCTCGAACCATAGCTTAAACTTGAAGAACCCAATATTAAATTGGTGATCCAACTAAGATCTATGACGATGTCACTTGATCTCACATGATGATGAGCAAGAACACATATATAGGAGTATATATGTATATAGGGTCAAATAAAATTGGATAGGTTCGCGGACACAGCGAACACTCTAACTTAACCTCTACCTTAAGCGGTATACGAGATGCAATTGTGCATCCATGCGTGATGGACGTATGAGTAACTTGCTTTAAGTGTATAATATCTTTTGAGGTTCGAGACATGTATATATATAGATATATGACATTGTTCTAAATTCTTCACTTGCTAGAAGTCACTATTGATTGATTCTAGGCCAAGTGGGAGATTGTTGGAGTTATGTCCTAGAAGTCAATATTTAATGACTTATTTTCTTAGTTTATGTTAATGATGATATTTGATCATTTGTTCCTAGAGTTTATTATTGACAGATCATTCAAGTTGAGGATCTGAATTGTAGATCTCTGTGGATCATTCATTAGAATGACAATAATAAATCTAAATCGTCCATAATCTTGATAATTAACAAGGAACATTAATTATCATGAAAGATTAGTATGTAAGTTAAGTGATGATTAAGTTCTACAAATCATAGGTAAGGAGTTACCAACTTAATTGCATATGTGTATGTTATTGGAACATAGTACAGGACTTGACCCAATGAAATAAACATATGGATTGTGTTATGTGTCATTGTTTATTTCATATGTTGTTGATTCTAAGTTTGAGATGCTCAGCTTTTCCACATGAGGATAGGTTCAATAAATATCGTCTAACGTTGATTCCTGATAAAGGCTGCTATAAGGACTTTATTTATGTTCTCTTGAATTGTGCGGGGAAAAGTTGTTCATCAAGAAAACCGTATGTCCCTCATTAATATACTTAATGAGTGATGATATCTGTTTGGGCCCCTTGATGGATTTTGGATTGTTTGGCCAACTTGTACAATCAACTCTAGATCAAGAAATGTATAATCTGCAAGAATGACACATTCCTATCTTGGATTATACAAGGATATCATGTGACATAAGAATCAGACAAAGAAATACTTTTATTTCTTATGCAGGATTGAGATATTGTAACGGTACACTATTTATACGAATTGGGAATCATAACGTGTTGCTAGATACCGCTTATGATTATTGGAATTAAATAAGCGATTTAATTCCATGGCCAACATAGTATAAATCCTCAAAGGGTCGCACAAATAGAACCTGAACCACACGTGTATTATTTATTTGTATTGGAGAATACAAAACATGATGGGTTGATTAATTAATTATATACCGTTATGAACCGTTATAATTAATTATGTCAAGGAGATCATGTTAGAATAAATTAATGCATAAACCAACCTATTGTTAATTATCATCAATTTGATAATTAATAGTCTCAACTACATTTAATATAATTGTTAGAATTATATTGAATATATAGGCTTTAAATAGCTAAGTCTAATTAAGCCCAATTAACAAATAATTAAAAGGCCTATTAGTTAATAGAATTAATGAGCTAATGAGAGATGAATTTGCCATTTGGTAAATTGGGCTAAAAGCCCATATAGGTGGCGCCTAGGGCATGGTGGCATGCTTGTAATTTGTTTGAAGTTTGGAAGAGGAATGAGAGCTCTACTTGGGGTCGGCCTCTCATCCAACTTTCTCTCCCCTCTCTTCCCTCTTCTCCTAGCCGCCACCTATCTCCTCCTCCTTTGGAGATTTTCGAAATCTCCATTAGAGGAGCTCTCATCCTTTGTTTGTTAGGACCCATGTGTTGGGATTAGCCACATAATTAAGGTGTTAATTGTGATTAAGTGTTGGTTGCTCTAAAAGCTTGCTAGCACAAGCTCTTGAGAGGTGGTGAAGCTTCTTGGTGGATTAGAGGAAGGAGAAGAAGGCGCGGAGTGCACCCCATCGATTCCCATGCCATGGATTCGAGCCTCATGAATGCGATTTCATGAGAGGTACAATTTCTCCTACCTTCTCTCTTGATTGGATGTGTGATTGCTTTAGCACTAGATCTATTGATTTGCTTGTTGTTAATGGTGATTAATTAGTTGTAATTAATCTAAAATTAAAATATGAGCATTTCCTAACACCAAGCACGTCCATTGGAGGCCTTATGACCATATGAGGGCCCTCATGTCTCGTTATGCTCAGGTTTGCAATGAATATATTATTCTTTTACATGTTATAATAATAGAGAATTGCATTATATGTTATGTATAATAATATAATAGTAGAAAATTGCATTATATGTTATGTATAATAATAATATAATTTTTTATTTTTTTAAATTCATACATTTTATGCTCAGGTTGATCCGAGCTTGTTTGTTGTCCGTATCCCGTGCATTCATTACTGGATGGTGATGTGGCACTACGCCGATCGTGTCATGCACCAGTTCATGCTGTACCAGACAGTGCCGCCACCTCGACCTGAGGTACAATAAAATATATTTTTCACTCATATATTTACTTATTATTACTTAATATATTTACTTAATATATTTTCTAAATAAAACAGGCTTGGCAGAGGATGTCGCAGCTGATGGGATACATGTTCACCACCTACCGAAACAGAGACTGGCGTGGCATTTTCGAGACGGAGGTAGGCTTGTGGGGTGACATGGCACAGGCTAGGGTCAGGGAGGAGCGGCCGTGGAGCGCTGCTATTGAGGCCACGTATCTACGTTGGCTGAGGGTACATGGGGGTGCGTATGTCGTACATATTCCCGAGGAGACAGAGACAGCTCCGGTTGCCGATATGTCGTACCTTCGCGACAGTCCTGCACACGTGGCTTTGGTGAGTTCATTTTGATGCAATAATCATTCACAATAACCGATTTCAAATATAATTTGATGGCTAACATTGGTTAAACAGGTTAAGCATACTTTGAGAGACGTGCTTCGAGCATGTGCATGGGCGGTGAAGAAGGGATTCAGACGTGCTGGAAAGACGCTGCTTACTAGTTGCAGCACGACATTGGATCTTGTCGGCGAGCCTCATCGGATACCTCATGTATTAGAGTCCAAGGGTCTTCCGACGGACATCGCATCCATACCTGATACGTCGTCTGACGAGGAGGAGCTTCCGGAGCCCGGTTGGGAAGAGTATCGGTTCATGCAGGTATATCACAAACTTAATCTAATATTATTGTGTTATTCTTCTTATGTTCTTCTTTTTCAAAATTATTTTCTAACATTATGACTGCTTTTATGTGTAACAGGGTGATTTCAGTTTGCATGATTTCGATTCATTTTTTGATGTTCCGCGCCCTAGCCAGCCGATCACTCAGAGCAGACGCTCTCATACCCGACCATCTGAGCCTGAGATTGCGGAGCCTGAGATTGCTGAGCCTGAGACTGCTGAGCCACAGCCTTCACCTCCACCTCCACCTCCACCTCCACCTTATTCTCAGCCACACCCTCCAGAGCACCCCACCCAGCATACTCCTTATCCTCCGTACCAGACTCAGACGCAGTTTGGAGGGGGTTATATGCAGCACAGTCAGTATGGAGGGGGTTATATGCAGCAGCCTCTGCAGAGTCAGTACCAGACTCAGGCTGATGCTTATTTCCAGACATACGGTATTCCCTTAGATGATGATCCGTTGTCGACTTTCTCTCAGTCGCACCCTCAGTATCAGTCTCCATTTTCTGGATACAGTCCACAGTCTGGTCATCCTGGGGCATAATCTAGTAGACCTCCTCGAGTTCCCACTCCAGTTCCCACTCCAGGACTTGCTCGCGGCCGACAGCGCCGACAGCCACCAGGCGCATATATTGATTATTCCCCGGCAACGGAAAATTACCGTCGTGATGGACGGAATTAAGATTTTTGTATCTCTTTTTGTATGACATTGTTATGATATTTTCATCTCGTACTTGGTGTTTTTTTATATATTTCGTATTGTGATTTTTATATTTCATATTTTATATATCTCTTTAGTTTTATGCTTACAAAAAATTTTAAAAAAATAACCTCATGTAAAGATTAAACAACCAACTAAACCACACAAAATGTCAGCAAGATTAAAATTAAACAAACAGTTAACAAAATACATATAAAGATCACATATGTTAACAAGATGCATAATTAAATAACACAATAGTTTTTCCACAAATAAAGAGAACGTTAAGGCATTCAATCATCTTCAGGAGTGTTAACACTCGGTTCTTCTTTCGGAGTGTTAACACTCAGTTCTTCTTTCGGACTGTCTTTCATCTTTTTGGCAGGAAGCTTGAAAAGTGCCCTGTAATCTCGTACATGCATTAGTTTTCTTATTTTTTTGTAATTACACCATCTTCATCGTCATTCAAAATTGAATTCGACTGCTCCTCGTTTTTTAGTGTTGGAGTATTGTCAACTTTTGCATCAACCTTCGCTTTTCCCTTCTCCATATCTCTCAAAGTTGAATTCAACTGCTCTTCTTATAAGATATTTTTTGTACATTTTAAAAAAATAATATCAACCTAAACGAATTATCCAATTTTAGTATTAATTTTTCCAATTTTTAAAGTATTTCTAAATTATTATAATCTGTCAAAACAATTTTACAATATTTTTTTTACATATTATTTATAATATCTTTTAACATTTTTCCAATATTTCTACAATATTTTTACAATATTTCTAAATTATATTATTATTATTATACATAACAAATAATAGAATTTTTTCTAATTTTTCCAATATTTTTTTCTATTTTTTCTAATATGGACCTAATTTATTATGCAATTTTCTATTATTATATCATGTAAAAAAATCAAAAATTATATTATTATTATACATCATATATAAAAGAATTTTTTCTTATTTTTTCAAAATTTTCCAATATTTTAACAATATTTTTTGTATTTTTTCTAATATTAACCTAATTTTTAATGCAATTTTCTATTATTATATCACGTTAAAAATTCAAAAATTATATTATTATTATACATAACAAATAATAAAAATGTTTTCAGATTTTTTCAAAATTTTCAAATATTTTCTCTATTTTTTCTAATATTAACATATTTTATCTAAATAAAATAAATAATTAAATTAAAATATAAAACAAAATAAAAACTTACCTGATGCTCTTCGGAGACGCGAGAGACGAGAGAGGAGAGATGAAAGGGACGAGGGGTGGGGGTTATATATAACGGGCAAATAATTGATTAAATAGTGGTTAAATAGTGAAATAATTGATTAAATAGTCACTAAGAGCGGGAAAGTAGCTAGTTTCGGAATCCTAAAATCCGAAACTAGCTAGTTTCGGAATTTGAGATTCCGAAACTAGCTACTTTCCCGCACAAATGTCGGCAGGTTTAGTTTCGGAATCTCAGATTCCGAAACTAGCTAGTTTCGGAAACTCAGATTCCGAAACTTTCAAAAACGAAATGGAATGTGGCATCAATTTTTTCTACAATTTCAAAAAAAAAAAGGAACGAAAACGAAACATATAATTATACCGTTTTACCGAAATGAAACACGGAAATGAGAAATTATAATGAAAAACAGAAACGAAACGTAATGTGGTGCCAATTTTTCTTGCCGTTTCAAAACACGAAATGGAAATATATAGTTATTTTGTTCTATTTCTGAAATAGAACAAAAATGAAATGGGATTATTCCATGTGTGTTTGGCACGTTTGCCGGGCCTAATTGTATTCTATTCTCAGAAGTACGGTTTGAACTATGATCCGTGGGCTTATTTCCGCATAAGCAGGCCCGCGTAAACATTGGGCACAAACATTTGGAGAGAGCTCGCCATATAATACTTTTTCTCACACCTTTTCATTTCTTTTGCTTCACAGTTTAATTAAGATTTTAGAGGTACGAATTAAACAAAAAAGAAAAGGATTTTATAGGAAGAATAATGATCATATATATCACATTTCGTATGAGAATTAAAAATTATATCTGAAATTCTAACCGTAGTTTATAAATTTACATTCAGGGTTTAGGCCTTCCTTCACAGGGGAAAAAAAAAAATCATAAAAGCATAAAATGACAAAAGCTCCGAATAAATTAATAGGAGAGCATCAGTGCAGTTATTTAATTAAAAAGCATCATACGGAGCAGGCGTGGAGCAGATCAAATATTCTATTGTTGTGCTCGCCGGTCCCAGTTCTTACTTATGCTATTCCATAGAAAGAAAAAGACATAAAAGCCGAAAGATATTTATGACATTGTCCAGATATACCAAACCAGATGGAATGGGATCGGCTTCAACCCAGCTATGCACAATGCACATATATGTCAAACCATACATACCCCTCTCCAGATAATTGATGGATAGGTGTCGTCTTCCTCGACTATTTATTTGGCGTCTAGCAAATTGTCAGCTATTCTATCAGATCTAATTTGTTAATTAATTAATTAATTAATTAATTGTGAACTGTGTACATTTAAGGCTTGGAGCCGATCCACCAAGTTATCCTGACCCTACAGCGCACTACAGGATGCAGACGAACATAATTGACTCCACCAACTAAGAATCACTTTTTTCATTGTAAATATATTCCTTCGATAATCACTACTCTCTTGTACCGTATCATTTCATCTCACTGTATTCCGCGGACAACCTTTTCTCCCAACTCATCAAAGAGGAGAACTAGATAAGAAGAGATGAAAGGATTGGCAAATAAAGAACTAGAGATGAAAGAGTACAAAATCAATCACATATTTGAGTATAAATTCTTTTGCTTCATATATAAATTTTTTTGTATGCATATATGAATATCTCACTAGCTAGTTTCCATTTTCCGATTTAACAAATTTTAAAATTTATAACACTACTTGTTCTCTGGCATTAATAACTTGTAACTTAGACGAATATGACCAGAGAAAAGGTCTCCCACACAAAAATTGAAACATCCATAAATTTGTGAACTTGAGGTCTATTAGCATTTCAAATGGACACCAGATATATTTATTTTCCCATATATTTATGTTCGGATGTTCCCAATTAAATTCTACTGAAAAAGAAACATCAACAATATGAAAAAGTTTTTTATTTTTTTTTAAGGTAGAGAGAAAAAGTCTCTCTACAAATATATTGAACGAAAAATTATTCATACAAAAAGGAAATAGAAGAAAAAAGGGGAAAAAAAAGCGGGAATGATAACTGTCATCCAACAAAATGTCATCCACGCCATCTAAAAAAAATGAAGTGAACATATACGCATACAAACTGAACATATATAATAAACAAAGTGAACAGATACATCTATTGGATACTACTTTAGTATTGCTGACAGAAAATATACTAGATACTCCTTTTAATAACTAACTGAACACTTACATATATTAGGCACTTCGTTACTAAAACAAACTGAACATTTAGGAAGTAAGAAACACATAGAAAAGATAAAGATGGAGAAGAACAAGACTAAACGGAGGGAGGTAGGGAAGGGAGGGAGGCAAAAGTGCTACGAGAGGGAGGGACGGAAGGGAGATGAGATGCAGAATGAAGGGTGGGACAAATAACGTTGAAAGAAGGATAAAGAAAAATTTGGATGGTATGGATGACATTTTGATAGATGACAAGAAACAATTACCAAAAAAAAGAGGTTTACACTCTATATGTGCACTGTTACCTAATTACAACAAACTACAATATGAAAAAGTATATATACATATATATAGTTTGCACATTAATTAGGGATCACATGATTTAATTCCAACAGAGATAGAAGCATCAATAATAGAAAAAAAAAAAAAACTTAAAAATATATGTATAGTTTGCACATAGGAATTGCATAATTAGACGACTTAGAATATAGTTGAAAACCCACAGCTAATGGTGAATATCGGGAAATATTACACCAGCCGCTTGTATTGCTGCAAAAATTAACAACACAACCGCAGCAATCACTGACAAAACCGACCATGGATTATTGAAGTAATCATGCATCAATTTAGCGCGATATTTGTGCCACCTTGACTCATAATATGTTTGCACTTCAGCAAACAATGGAGAAAAGTAATGCTTGTCGGAATATAGCGTGCTCCAGGCCCCGAATTGGTTAAAAAATACAGCCAATTCCTCATCATTAAGGAGCATGTTGTTGATAATCCCGCAACGCTTAAGAAGCACCACATCTTTGTTAGTTTTAATTAGTGCATTCATAAGAGCCACATAGCTTGTAAGGTCGTGCTCCATCGCGCTGCTGCTCTGCTCAAAAGCTGCCAAATTCATGTAGAAGACCCTCCTCACGGAGTCGATCAGGAATGTTGGTATCTCTATGATACCATTCTCAAATGTTATGTCGAATACATCACATGGTGATTTTTTCTTCCTGAAAGTCACACCAGCCTCGTGAAGCTCAGTGGCACAAGGGATCGACCGCATAGGTATCTTATAAGGTTTTTTATTGGATTTGGAGAGGCTACTTGTTCTAAGCCATGAAGGAATCTGTTTACACTCTGAAGATTCAGAGAAGGTGCTTGACCTTGGAGATGGAAAGGAGATACTGCTACTGGACTTGGAGATTCGACCAGGGACGAACCACTGGTAATAAAGATGGAGCAAGTGGAAGATCTTATTTCCTGCCGGCAAGTCAGGTGAGATCGAGTAGGGTTCAAGGAGATGAAGTAACAAATCTCTATCACCCTCATTATTAGTGACAACAGTGTATAGTGTCTCGATGATGAAGAAAGGTATTTGATTCTCGAACAAGAGCAAGTCAGAGAGGGTAGTTTTTATTCCCCAGCCGACATCAAGGAGGACGTGTGGTTCCTTCGCACGTACCCTGAAGAAGAACTCCAAGATAAAGCAGCCATCGAGCAGTAACATCTCAACAAATTCATCTTGATTTAGATTTATTGTCTCGGTGTAGCACCGACGTGCACGATCCTCTAGTTCTCTTAATTTTTGGATATACACCTCCACACCAACCTTGGAGTTTCTTTCGAGGAAGTCGATCAGGCAGCGTGCCTTGTGTGCTTCCATCACACTAAGGCTTTCTTTGCCTCTGTTGTACGGGCCGATTGAGACGACTCGGGGCTCATAGAGGTCCTTGTGGCTCTCTCGTACGATAGTCGGTACACGTGAGAGGGTGAAAGACTCATACGCTTCCCATCTTAGAGTTTTGTTAAGCCTTTGTTTGATGGAAATTTCGAGTGGCACTTCTTTGCTTGTTGGTACTGGTTCTTTCACCTCCTCCATGTTTAGGGGAGTGCAGGTTCACCCAGTCTTGCAGTTAAGTTGGCCTTATGTAGCATATATAGTATTGGATTCTAGATGTGTGGTTAATTAATATTATTGATGTAGAGGTTAACATATATATTCTAACTTGAGTGGTTTAGTTATCCCCTTGAATGGCGTGGCATTATCAAGCGGATAAAAAGGAACAATATTACAAATTTACAATACAAAGTATAAAAGCCATTCTGCGAAGCTTTCTTTTTTTTAAAAAAATTGCGTATGTCGCTTTCTGACTGAATAATGCACTTCCTTTCACTTCCTTTTTTGAGTCAGAATCCTGAATAAATAATGATTACTTAAACCACAAAAGCAATATTTTTTCTCTACTTCCATTTGATATAGTTCATCATATCATTAAAGCTAAAAAAATAAATGTAGATGGTTTTGTCTCTTAAGTAAATTTTGATTGATATTTAATGTCGTCTACCATTCATCAAAGAAATTAACAATTTTAAACATTTTCCCAGATGAATAAATAATGTTTAATTCTAACCACTATGAGGCGCGCATATGACATATACTCCGACAACTACAACTTTTAATTCTTCATTTGGAAATTTAATAATGTCATATGTAAAAAAAAAAAAGATTAAGATGATGTGTCTTAAAATGTACGTTACAAACCAAATATGCCTAATGAATTTAGTCATAACTCTTAACCAGGTCTAACGTTTAAATACATTATTCATTTTGCTTTTTACCATTTTAAGTTGTACAGACCAACTTAAGGTAAGGTTAAACATTCCTTAATATTACTATTTACTAACATGCTCCTTAATCTAATTAATTAACTTAAAATTTTAATTGTAACAGCTTGACACAGTGACAGACCAGAATTGTTTAGCAGCTGCTTGATACACGGGGGTGTCATTTTCTAAACGTGACTTTTATCCATTACTCCCGCTTCTTGATTAGAAGTCGATATGTCTTAATTCAAATCACTGAGTTGAAAGCACAGCGTATTAATTGATGAAGTTGAGAAGTGAATAGCCTCTGTGTCCTGTTTTACTCTGCTTCTTTCTGGTTGGTATAACTGAACTATTATTTGCAACATTTTTCATATTTTCCGGTTGGTGGTACATATTGTCTTAAGAATATATAGTGCCGTGTGCCGATGGTTTAGTTGGTCAATATCTTTTAAAGAATTCGGGTCACGTGATAACTGAGAAGTTACTTTACACATCGGTAGCTATTTCTATATAGATGATATATAGATCCAATGGTTTAGTTGGTTCAATAATTAATTTTATCAAGAAAATGGTACACGTGAGATGTTATTTTACACAACGATAGGTATCATATAGTCGATAAGAATTTGACAAGATCCAATTAGACGTCAGAAAAGCCATAGGGAACTCAAAGATACGGTGGTTGTTTTCCCCAGCTAGCAGCTTATCTAGATGGGAACACAAAGGGTGGTGGACTGGTGGTGTACATATATAAGAGTTTTGCTATGGTGAGTTGCAACTCACGGAGTCTTCCATGAGTTGCGATCAAAACGGTTAGATTTGATTCGAAATGACCGATCCAAACCGTCCAATACGATCTCCATATTGAAATCTCCAAGCAGACCAAATTTTATATTTTTTCCAAATTTTTAAGTATTTTTTTGGAATTTTAAAAAATCGCTAATCTAATTAATTATGTACCGTTCAAAAACAATAGTTTTTAGAAATCCGAAAAAAATACTTAAAAATTTCGAAAAAATATAAAATTTGGTTTGCAAGGAGATTTCAATATGAAGATCATATTGGACGGTTTGGATCGGTCATTTCAAATCAGATCTAACCGTTTTGATCGTAACTCATGGAAGGCTCCGTGAGTTGCAACTCACCATAGCAAAACTCTATAATTGTTACTTCGAATTCTCAGTTCTATAGAAAAACGAGAAAAAGAACAATAATAATTTTAGAATAATTTTTTTCACGTACTCCGGTGGAAATATCTAAGTCTTGTGGCAAAAGATAATGAATCTTGAATGACATTAAATTTGAAAATAAATTGGGAGCTTCGAAACCATTTTATTATTTAAAGACAATAATTTCTTCAAAAAAGAATCCTGTTATAAAACAATAACAAATGCCACTCACCAAGTTATCTCTTATGATGGAGGGATTCAGATCCTCTGGTCGGCAGAGGATCTGGACCGTCTGATTTAATCTCAACGGCTAAAGGGAGCCCCGTGAATTCCACCACTCCCGAAAAAAATATTGGCCCGAAAAAAATGAACCGTTGAGATTAAATCGGACGGCTCTGATCATGCGCCGAACGGGTGGTCCGCACAGTTCTGCTGACCAGAGGATCCGGATCCTATGATGGAGTGCGGCATCCTGCCACGAACATCACGTACACGTCAGACTGATGATATCCATATCGCCATATAAACTATAAAATAATAAAACGTGAAACGCTACAATAGTAAGTGTGTGTGTGTGTAAGTACAAACATATATAAATAGTGGGGCGCAACAATACGTTAATGACGTCTTCCTAACAGTGCCAGTGTAGATTTCACAACGACTAAATACATTAGGGGCTTTCTCCAAACAGTCCAACAATGCATTAAATTGATAATAATTAATGTGATAGATGTTTTAATAGTAATTTTAATATGCTAGGTGTTAGGGGTTTTCATTCAATTATTAATCTTAAATCGGTTTCTAACAATTAATTTCAATTGTTTTCTTCTTTTTTTTTTTTTTTGACTAGCGCCCCATGAAAGGGAGCCTGCATCTTTACTGAAAGCATGCCAAGAAGTTCTTACAGAGTTAAGTCACAAGGCCCGTGACTTTAAACAACACAGAGAAAAGTAAAGGCACCCACAGAAATCTACAAGTCACAAACAAAACAATCCAGTAACAACTCGCAAAACCAGCTAAACAAAACAGCACACACAAAATTACTCCAGAAGATCTTCATCTTCGTCAACAGGAGCTTGTGCTGCATTCCCAGTAGCGTTTGCTGAGCCCTTGGCGGTTCCATACCTGTATAAATTCCTGTCCATAGATGAAATAAACTTAAAACAGATAAAGTGAAAACTGCACCCCCAGTGCCCGTATGAGATTGAAAAATTGTTTTGTTACGAACACCCCAAACAGTCCAAAGAAAAGCAGCTAAAAGAGTTCTTAAAAAAATTCTATTGCTTTTATCTAAAGAACAGTTATAACTCCAAATATCACAAATATTATTAGAGGAATAACTAATCCTCTTGAATTGGAGGAGTTAAAAAGGTGCCAAAACCTAAACACCATGGGGCAATGAACAAAAAGATGAGATACTGACTCAGGTTGCCCACAGAAGCAACATTCATTAATTCCAAGCCAACCCTTCTTAACTAAATTATCCATAGTCAGAATTTTATTCTCTAAGGCCATCCAAACAAACAGTTTGATTTTTAAAGGGATCTTTAAAGGCCAAATAGAATCTTTTTTATTAAATCTAACCCCTCCTGAGATAAGGAAATTGTACATCGATTTTACTGTGTAGCAACCAGTAGGATGCCAATGCCAATTTATCTTATCGGCATCTCCAGTAAAAGTATACCCTCTCAAAAAAAGAGAGAGCTTAATTTTTTTCCTTCTTAGTTCTGTTGGAACACCCCTTTTAAGAAAACAAATTAATACGTCCCAAATTCCACACTTGAGCCACAGAGACATCAGGTTTCTTAGTTTTTTTGTACAATTCAGGATATTCTCTAGACAGAACTCCCTCCTCTGACCACTTATCATGCCAAAAGCTTGTCATATGACCATTATGAACCTGTTTGGTTGAACCTATTTGATTGGAGGGTTTTATGCATACATTTCAATCCTATTTAGGCCCCAATTCCAATCGAAAAGTTGTGTTTAGTCTATTTTATGTTAGAATTGTGGTACTGCTATTGCCCTTAGTATTTTGCAGGTTTTTGGAAGATTTGGCGCCATTTTGGGCTCAAAACGGACATTGAAGACGATGAAAACTGCTGCTGCCAGCTTTCTGGCGGACCCGCCAGGATTTGGACGGATCCGACAGAAACGAACCAGAGCTGAAAATGATCAAAAGTGTCGCTGCCAGGTTTTAGGCGGACCTGCTAGGATTTGGACGGACCCGACAGAAACGTTCCAGCAAGCAGATTTGGAAGCCAGTTTCTTGTCCAGGAAGTCAGGCCAGCTTTGGAAACTGCCTGGCTGGGGCCTAGGACGCGCCCCTGGGTATATTAGACGCCTAGAAAGAGAGAGAAATAACTTTTTACACAATTAGGTCAAGTTTGGGAGCGTTTTGGAGGGCAGCAGCCGCCAGGGCGGTTCTGTCGGACCCGCCAAAATCGAATTTGGATCAGATCTGCTTGATTAATTGTCGTAATCTCTATATAGTATACTTGTTTGATATGTTTTTAGTATATTTTATGTTATTTTTGTGTTAGAATTGTGGTACTGCTATTGCCCTTAGTATTTTGCAGGTTTTTGGAAGATTTGGCGTCATTTTGGGCTCGAAACGGGCATTGAAGACGATGAAAACTGCTGTTGTCAGCTTTCTGGCGGACCCGCTCGGATTTGGAAGGACCCGTCAGGATTTGGACGGACCCGACCGAAACGAACCAGAGCTGAAAATGATCAAAAGTGCCGCTACCAGGTTTCAGGCAGACCCGCCAGGATTTGGACGGACCCGACAGAAACGATCCAGCAAGCAAATTTAGAAGCTAGTTTCTTGTCCAGGAAGTCAGGCCAGCTTTGGAAACTGCCTGGCTGGCGCCTAGGACTCGTCCCTGGGTATATTAGACGCCTAGGAAGAGAGATAAACAACTTTTTACACAATTAGGTCAAGTTTGGGACCGTTTTGGAGGGCAGCAGCCGCCAGGACGGTTCTGTCGGACCCGCCAGGATTCTTTCGGACCCGCCAGAACCGAATTTGGATCAGATCTGCTTGATTAATTGTCGTAATCTCTGTATACTGGTTTGATATGTTGTTTGATACAATATACTTGTTGATTTGTGGTTATTTTATGACGATTTGTGAGTAGTTTTCTAGTTTAGGGGCAATTGTAGGAAACCGATACTTGGTAGCTATGTGATTTTTACTCTTGTTGAGGATTTATTTGATTTGCTTTGGCTTTCTTGATTTTCTTGTTAAATCTTGTTGTTTGTGAATTGCTTGGATTGATGATTTATACCCAATAGACGTGGCCAAGTCTAGTTTGCTAGGTAACAAGAACCCGAACTCTAAACCTTTTTACAATCACTTGCTATAGGATTGGTAGTAGCCGAGAGGTGAACCCTGGACTTAGTCGAGAGACATGTCTCTACCTGAGATCGAGAGATAAAGGTTATCCTACCGGTAAGAAAGTCAAACCTAAAAAACCTTAGCCATGGAACGAGAGTTGAAACTTAGGATTTTTAGGAGGTTCGAAGAGTTGAATTCAGTTGTTTAAGCCAAGAACGAGAGTTAGCGCTGTAAGCCCTGGAACAATTCGAGAACCTGCATGTCAAATAGAACGTTTAACTGAGTAAATTGCACTAGCGGCGTGTTCTGGCGGATCAGTCTGAATTCAGTCGGACCCGTCCAAATACGGCCAGGAGTAGGAACTCGTAGCAATTGACCCTAACCTTGTCCAATTGTTGAATTTTGTGTCTTTTGTCATTGTCTTCTACTGTTTGAAACTTTAATTCATTATTAAAACTCCAAAAATATTTGAACTCTCGTCTAACTAATTAAATAAAGCAAAAGACCGATATTCCAACACCGTCCCTGTGGATTTGACCCTTAAGCTATCACTGCAAAAGATTTACATCGGTGATACTGAAGACTTGTTTTGACTTGGTTTCCCAGCCGATAAAAAATGGAGCTGTTGCCGGGGACGGTTTGCTAGAATATTGGTATTTTGCTTTAGTTAATTAAGCTAGACACCTTGTATCCTTGTATCTTCTTATTTTATCATAAAAAAAAAATTCCCAAAAATATTTTCTATCGCCATGTTTCATGATTTTCAGGAATTCGAGCGCAAGGAGGAGCCAAATTGGAGGGAAGAAATAACCAACCACATGATTAGAAGATATGGACTCAATGCGAGCATGAGTCCATTGGAGCATCATTTCAACATCATGCAAAACACGATGGACGCTGCATGTGGGGAAGGAAGGAGCGACAACCAGAACTTCAGCAACCTCATCGGCTTAAATGAACCTGAAACATACAACATAACTGCCATTTCAAACGGACCGTTTGGATTTCAACAGGGAGATATACAATTCTGGTTTGAATAATTACTCTTCTTTTGCTTTGAACAATCATGGTTTAATGCCTCAACCATACCATAGGTCTTATCATTTCCCTAGTTTTGATGATTTTCCATCATATACACAAATGTCAAGTATTGAATCAAATTTTGAAGATTTTAAAGTGAATCAAATCAAGCAAAATGAGGAACTTCTTGAGGAATTAAAGTTTTTATCATCTACCATCACGATGTTAAAAACTATAATTGCTCAACGAGAGCCTTCCTCATATAGGCCAAAAAATGAACAAAATAATATATTGACATTGTGTAATGATTGCAAATTTGAAAGTTGTAGTTCCAAAAAGACCGAAATTTGGTTAGAGACCAATGAAATTGAAAGCATATAAGTTGAGAATAGGGAGGTACAAGAGGAATTTGATGAACCAAAATATATACCACCTCCTCCCTACATCCCTCCAATTCCATTTCCACAAAGGTTATTTAGAGATGAAATTGTCAAATCTAATGAGTTGGAATTGAAGCATCCTCCAGTTGAGCACATGAATGAAAAACTTGAGGAGAAGGAAGATGGTGATGCAACACTCAAGGTCGAGGCATCCGACAACATGAATGAAAAGTTCAACCAATTCGACTTGAGCACACTTAGAAGATGTTTGGAGAAACTCGATGTGATGGAAGACAACAAATTTCAAATCAAATATCACATCCAATTAGAGCCAAGGAAGATGACATCTAAAGAAGAACACACCAAGCATGTTTTAAGGCGTCCATTCAAGCACTTTTGGAAGAACTATGATGCTTTAAGAGGAAGAAAAGTGAAGATAAGATGATCAAACGCAAGGTGGTCGAGCTAGTGACCTAAAACAAGCGCTTCTTGGGAGGCAACCCAAGACCCAAAAATTTTATTTTCTTTTATTTTAGTTAATTTAGGTATAATTAGGTTAAGTTAGATAATACTCATTGATCTTTGTTGTTGGCTTGAGGGTTTTGATGACAATACAAGCTTTTGGAAGCACAATTTTAGCACATCCAACTTCAAAGTAATGCGACTTTTTGTGAGTTTTTCTTGATTTTTTCTACTTTACTTTCCTTTAAACATTGATTCCTTGGAGTTTTTGTGCTGCCATCGAGCAGTTTAGGGAGGGAAACTTGAGAAAATTGGGAAGAACTCACGTGTATCTAGGTTGAACCATTTCATGTAGGACTTTTTTTAGTTTCTGGACCCATTTGGGCGGACCCGTCTGATTTCAGGCGGATCCGCCTGAATGAGTTCTGCTCTCGGCCAGGATTCTGGCGGTCCGCCTGATTTCTGTCGGGTCCGCCCGAAATCTGGTCCTGAGCTGCATCTTATGTAGAAAGCTTGTTCGCATCATAGTTTCATGTAAGTTTGCATTTAGGAGAGTTTGGAGATTGGTTTTGGCTATGGTCGGAGTTTGGTTTTTGAGAAAATTTAGGTTTGAAAATTGCGAGCAATGTTTTATTTCGAAAATGAATTTGAGAAAATCCTAAATTTGAACTACTTAGAGACAAAGAGCGGGTAGACTTTCAGGAATTGTTTTTCTAATTAATGGGATGGTTAATTTGAAAAGGGTATTAGTTAAATTCGTTGGTTAGAGCCGGCAAAGGGCAACCACCATTTGTCTAAGATCAATCTTTCAACTCAAGGGTTTGCCTAACCGTAAGTTATGTCTTGCATGTTTAGAATAGTCGAACCACCGCTTTAATTTAATCTAAAAAAAAAACACTTAAATAATTTCTGTTGCGAACATGAGGGTGCGAAAGGACTTGAAATTTCAAAAATTCTACAAATATTGGAGAAAGGATGACCTGGCGCGAATAACATCAAAATGTTCCTTATTAATAAACTCTGCTAAGAATCTACGTTTTTCAGGGCTTCCCAATCCCCTTGCATTCCAAGCTAATATTAACATTAAGAAACCTTACTATTACCCAAATGAGCCAAAGCTCCATCCAAATGAGATTTTAAACTATTCACAAAAGTAACCATTCTCATTAAATCAGTACCCCTATTTTTATTAAGGAAATTAGTTCTAGCAGACTCAGTTTTTCCTAAAGAAAAACCAAAATCCTCAAGAATAGAACTAATTTGAGAGTCAGAGAGAGAATTAAAAGGAAAAAGGGAGTTCAGAGAAGGAACAGTACCAGAATGAGCTTGCATAGCCCTCTTTTCTTCCTTTCTAGGCATCTGTTGGCAATATTTCCTCAGGCTGGACCTAGGTATGACAGCTGTCTGCAATGGTTGCACATCAATCACCTAATCTGCCTTGTTCTGCCCTCCTTTAGTGACTGGCACCATGACCCAAGCATTATGTGCTTCTCCTCCACTTGTCAGACCTTGAAGAGCAGCTCCATTCTCACCTCCATCATCCCCTTTCTTAGTGACCAACCCCTCATCAGTGTCTCCCACACCATCCTGACTACTATTACCAGTAGAGAAGGAAGCAATTTTTTGCTTCAAGAACTCATTTTCAGCCATCACCTCTGTCAAAGAAGGAGAATTACCTTGCTTATTTCCCTGATTAACTGGTTTCTTACCAAGAACACCTTCTTTGTTAATGTCATTTTTAACATTAGCTGGTCCAGCTTGACCCCTTTTACCAGCCATCTTATCATTTCTCTTCCAGACAAACTTCTTCTTATGAGAATTAGTTTTCTTCACTGCAAGCTTAGAAGATCCCCCAAAAACCTTAACACCTATTAGTTTAGAGGTACCAGCAGGTTGAGAGACAGAAAATATACCGCTTTTGGGAGCAGGAGGAGTAACAAAATTAGATTTAGGGGCATGAGAAGTAGCAGCAGTATCTGTGGGAGCAGGAGGAGTTGAAATGTGTGAACCAAAAGGCATATCCTGAACCAAATTGTTAAGTTGCCCAACTGCAGCACTGAGGTCTTTGATTGACCAAGAAAAAGTTTCTTGTGCCAGTATGTCTCTAGAAAAGACAGTAAGAGGATGTTCCTCCTCCACCACATAAGAAATTGAAGCTAAAGTCTTGGAACCATCAGCTTTGGTAACAGCAAATTCCTGAGAAAGAGGAATGGAATTCCTTTTTTTGGCCTGAACCTCTACTTTCGCCCATCTTAGATCCACTCTATCTAGGGATGCCTTATCAACATGCACAATCTCCCCAAACAGTATGAGTTTCTGTAAAGCAGGTAACTGGTACCAACCATATGGTACTCCAACCATTTTAATCCAAAAAGACTGAGGTGTAACCCGTGGATCCATTGCTTCTCTAGCATCAATTTCAGAGAGAAGAGGGAGATCAATCATACCTATACGAATAACACCCGATCTCATCAGCTCTTTCTTCCAAGCCACATTCCCTTCAATCTAATATCTGTTCAGTTTCAATTTTTGCACAGTAAAGGAAGCACCAGGCAAGTTGAGGAAGTAATGTTGCACTCCCGCCATGATCATGGAATAAGAGATCGACTCATTCACTTGTACAACTACGCTAGCTTCCAACTCAGTCTCGATCGCCTTGATAGCATCATCCTCATAAATTGGGTGAACTGTTGCCATCGAGGTAAGGTTGATAACAGGAGAAGAAGAGCAAAGGATTGATTGAGGAGAGGAGAAGAGAGAGGAGGAGTGGTGGAAATAGAAGAAGTCTGATGATTTGAGGTGGAGGGATTTGTCGGCGGAGAGATCGAAGAAGAAACGCTCTTTCGCAAAGGAAATCTCTTCGGACAATCCTTTACCAAATGGCCAGAACTTCAACAAAAGAAGCAAACCCTAAGCGATCGACACACCTCCGCTCGATGTCCCCTATCTCCGCATTTGAGGCATCTATTTTGCATTCTCTAGAAGATTCTATCCCATCCCAATTGTCGATTCTTGGCACCAAGATTAGCACGCGGGTTGTTATCGTGCTCCTGCGAAGTAGTGGAACCTTGAACACTGCTGCTCGGAGAATCAAGAACACAAATCTTGATTGGTGGGTCCTTTTTAACAGCCTCAGAAAACAGAAGATCTGGTTTAGGGAGGGAAGGAACCAAAAAATCGGGCCCACTTGTCGGAGAAGAGAGAGGAGGGAAATCCACCTCAGACCAGATGGGTCCAGTAACGGAGCACGCATAATTGCTATCTACAACCTCATTAATCAACGTTGATTTGTCTAGCACAAATCTACAAACTAGAGAGAGACGATCTTGAAAGGCTGCGATCGATTCTTTGATCGACAGCGGTGTCTCCGTCAAACGTCTTTTTCCGAAAGCCATAACAAGGAGTGTAATTGACTTTCCAAGCGATACCTTATTCCATATCTAGAATGCTGGACAATTTAACAATCTTCTGTATTCTTGCTATATTTATCAAATAGTTAGGAAAATTCTTTTATGCAAACGGATTGTAAAAATTTCGATCAAACATGGTAATCTTTAAAAAAATTGAAATAGTAAATAAGAAAATATAAATTTGTTTTTTTTATTAGGTTCGAATGCATCATAACTATCTTTTTTTTTTTTAAAAAAAAAATCCCACTTTATTAAGAACTTTTCATGACAATTTTTTGACAGTCCTTATTCATTATTTGAAAAATAGTAAATAAAAAAAATAAAAATTTGGTTTTTTTATTAGGTTTGAATACATCATAACTATCTTTTTTTTTAAATAAAATCTCACTTTATGAAGTAACTTTTCATGACAATTTTTTGACTCTCTTATTCATTATTTGTTGGCTTGCAAACGGAAACCGTTTCGATCGTGTTTCGTTTCGTTTCGCACCAAACGAAACGATAACGGTTTTGAAATGTTGGTTTCGTGTAAGGGGTGATACTGATGACGCAAATGGATTGAGTTTCGTCGATTTGACGAAACGGTTAACGGAATTGCTGGATTTCGTTTCGTTTCAATCGTTCTTTCGTTTGTTTCGTGTTAGATTGCAGCGACTTCCACGAAGCCTAACCCTCTTTTTCGCTGAGCCCCATCTTTTCCGCTGCTCCTCTTTTCTCTCATATTTCTCCTCGCATCAGTCAAACCCTAACACATCTAATCTCTCCAGTGCATGATCTGATTTGCCTCTGACCCTCTCGCACGATCTGTACCATTAAAATTCCTATACCTCTCTCTCTCTCTTGAGCTGTGTGTCTCTCTGAAATGCTGACTTTAGCGTGTCTCGCTCGAGCTCCGTGTTTGTAGCATCGCCTAGCCACCAAGCAGTAGCGTCAGGTAATCATGACTGCAGCAGCACCAGGCAGCAGCATCAGGCACGATCTATACCACAAAAATCTCTGTACCTTGCTCGAGCTCCATGGGTCTTTACATATATATTGTTCGATCTTGAAAAAGGATAAAGCAGAACAAAGAGTAAGAGAGAGAGAAAGAAGAAAAAGGAAGTGAGGGTTTCTGGAGCGTCGGATCGACGTATTGGCTTAAAATTGAAGGTATGTTTCTTCTATTTTTCTTCTAATTTGTTCTAGTTCTAATTCGATTTTTTTTTTTTTTTGTGACTGGCTTTTAAATAAAATATGATGAATATTTTTTAAAAATCATGAAATAAATGAGCTGGTGTACATTACTTTTAATTTTGTTCCGTATTTATAATTACAAAGCACTCAGTCAAGGGATAAAAGCTAACATTGCATCTTTGAAATTTTTAATATTAATTCTTAGTCGTAGTTCAACAAGATTGTCACCCAATTTTTAGATAATGTTGATGTCATTATGTTACTTTAAATGGGGACATTATTAATCGTTTAACTTTACAACATTATTCTTGTCCCAAACAAGAAAATTAGTGGGTATAATTTTCTGATTTTGCATAGGCACTGTGTGTTTGAGTCTGTACCAGTAAGTTGTGCATAGGGGACTGTCGGACTGTGTAATTAAGTTGGTACCAGTAAGTTGCGCATAGGTACGTACTGGGTGACTGTGTCTATACATTTAGTTATACTTTGATAGAAAAAGAAGCACTGTTCAAGATTTAACAATATTAATTAGGTTATATTTTTTTCAAAAACAGTATTAATAAAAGAAATAGACGCATTCTTCACATACTAATTTTAACTTTGTAAATCTCTACTAATGTCTCTTCTCTATTTTCTTCATGTGCAACGTTTAATATGATTTCTATTATATTCATGATTCAATTACTGAGAAGAAAATTAACTTTGTTGCAGGTCCTAATTTCAAGTGCAAAGACAGAAGTCAATGGATTAAGACAATCACTCAATCATATCACTAATAAGAATAGAGAACTAATGGTATATATCTCTTGCTAATTTGTTCTTTATGGGCAATTTTTCCTCGTGCCCTTTTTAGAAGTATTAATTTAAGAGTACTTTTCGTAGTTAATTTTCTAAATTGTTGCTGTTATGGCTTTGCTTGTTATATTTAATGGAAGCCTACGGCATGTATCTGGATTTGTCATCTTAAGAGTTGTTTAGTGTCAGACATGTTTACTGTTGAATAAAATTTTTTATTGTAAAAATTCTTTAATGCCTTGGATTTGTTATAGGCTAGTTAAGGAGGACGAGGTGAAGCTGCTAGGAGCTTTTTAATTTCTTTTTTTGAAGACTGACAATTTAAGGTGCAACCTTAATCTTTATTTTTTTTTCCATTTAATTTGATTTTCATTTTTTAAATTTTGTGATTGACTTATTCTTTTCCTCATTCTATGCAAGACATGGTGGCTACCAAAGTTGCTCTGAGAGCAAATGAGGTTCACTCCGAGTCTGAGCCTGACCTCTCTGATGATGAGTTAACTATGTAATATTTTGGCTATGCAATATTTTGGCTATGTAATATAGTGACATATGCGTACTGGTTCAGGTTACTTCATTTATATTTTGGCTATGTAATGTTTCTTTGCATTTTTTTTGTATACAACAATATTTTCTGGTTCAACGCTTCAGATGCATTTCTTTGTATTTCAAGGTTTTGCAAACTTTTGAACGGTTAAACGGTTATAATCGTTTAATTGAACGAAACAAAAACGTAACAAATATTTCTTGCGTTGAATAGACAGAACGAAAAACGCAACATAAAAAAATTTTAGTGACTAAGGATGCAACGATTAACGAAACTAGTCATTTTCGTGATCGTCACACACGTTATGCACCCCTAATTATTTGGATTAATTAAATTTTCTAATCTATCTTATTACATATTTATATCGGCCTTGGGATGGGGCCCAACCCACTTGTTCTAGTTTCGTTCTCTCATTCATATTTAGGCCTAAAGAAAAGCCCAATTTCAGGTATATAATTGAGTCTAATGAAGTGCAAGTGCATACTAACTTTCTGCTACTATGTTAAATCTTAATAATATCTTATTTTGATTTGCATAACTGATGCCTAAGATTTCTTTCTAAAAGATGGTTGCGATTTTTCTCCTCTTGCTGATCAGAAACCTAAACCACGCCAGGCATTAGTCTGTTTATATCAATGTTTTTAATACCCTATCGGCCATCAAACCGGCCTAGTGACGGTATGCGGTTTTACCGGTTTGTACTGGTTTGTATTGGTTATAATATAATACCTACATTTAGCAAGATTTATGTGAATATATCGCCGCCGCATGGCCTAGTGGTTGGAGTGGCTGTCTCCTAAGTACCCAGCTAAGTTCGATTCTTCCCACTCACAATTGTTTTAGAATTTTTATTTCTTGGGAAAGGGGAAAGGCAGTAACATAGAGAAAACTGGTTAAGCGGATATTCAAATTTGCCGATATTTTACTGGTTTTTTCCGTTCTTGACCAATGGGTTTTAGGGGCCCTTTCCTACCGGGTCCGAAACCCGGTAGGTATTAAAAATGTTGGTTTATATAGGATTTCTACATTATTTCTATTCTTATATCTTATTTATGAATCTGTACATGTACATGTCATGGCACAATTTGTTAAATCGATCTGTTTTTATATTGACGTTGCCTCAAAGTGTGAAGGTTTTGCTCTCTGATTTTCCTTACTATTTGTATGATTCTTTATTCATATATTTTTCTCAGATCTTCCTTAGGGACTTCACGCCTTGTCAAAAAATTGAATTTTTGATATTTTAATTTGAATAAAAACAGTCATGGTGCATATATTGCTCAAACTTTGTTATTTTACATGGACATTTTTTGTAGTATCATTTATTTTATTTATTCTTTGTGTGGAGATACTATCATAATTTCTCTAATTACAAGTTTCATGTTTCTATTTGTTTCTTTCTTTACGCACATATATGATATGACCCGCGCGACTTTCTTGATCTTGGAACTTGAGGTGTCTTATGCTTATATCAAATGAGTTCACCATAGTTTACTTGATATTATCATTTTTCAAATTCTTTGATTCTTAATTTGTTTTCAGAATGGTAAGCTTTACTCTGTGTACTGATCAATATTTGTGTTGACAGATCGATGTTTTGTTTTCAAATGTCCAATACACTATAGAAAATGAATAAGCTATATATATTCCAAATTCTTGATTATTATGAATATTTTCCTCCAAAAGAAGGTTGCATTATGGGTTCAGTTATCTGTCAATTATCTTGTTGATTTAGAACTATCAACTATATGGTATTTGGAAAACTTATCACTAAATTGACATATTTTACTAATTTCTACGAAGAATAATGGTTTCATATATTAAATTTAGTCTGAGAAATATAGATCCAGAGTTATAGAAGAAATGAAAACCTTAAGGTCACTGGGGGAAAAAAGAAAGATAATATCAAATATGAAATGACAAAAGCTCAGAGTAAATAGGTCTACGGGCGAGCTACAGCCTACAGCCGAATTATTTAATTGAAAAGCATCAAACGTAGTTGGTGCAGGCGTGGTACATATCAAATATTCTATTGTTGTGCCTACTAGTAACCGGTCCCAGCGTCAATAAATATGTCATTCCGTAGAAGAAAACGACACAAAAAAAGAAAGAGATTTATCATTTATGGCATTGTCCAGATGTAACAAACTAGATAGAATGGGTTTGGCTCCACCCCAGCTGTGCACATATGTCATACCATAATATGGTGGATCGATGTCGTCTTCCTTGACCATTTATTTGGCATTTAGCACTTTATCAATGAATTCGATCGCCTGATTGCGCCGAATGGGAAGCTATTTTATCAGATCTAATTTGTTTGTCAATAAATTAATTGTGTACAATAATGGCTAAGAGCTGAATCAATTACTTTATAGTTAAGTGCATTTTTTTTGAAAAAAAAAAACTTTATAATTGAAGTGACCCTACATCGCATTATAGGATGCAGACGAACATAATTGACTCCACCAATTAAGAGTCCCTCTTTTCAGTGTAAATATTCCTCAAAAAATCACTCACTTGTACCGTGCAACTTTTCTGAGTTTGCTTCCAAAACACAAAGAAGAGAAAATAGAGATGACAACATTGGCAAAAAATATGTCATTCCGTAGAAGAAATTCAGTCTCCGCTTACTCTCCTTATGTCAGGCTTTACCTATCTGGCATACTCTTTTTCAGTCTCCGCTTACTCTCCAGCAAAGCCATTTGCTCGATGCTGCAGCTGAAATTCGTTTCACGGGCCAACCGGATAGATTGATTTGGAATAAGACTTCTCATGGAACTTACACCTCTTCCTCTGCTTACAATTTAGGAAAGGTGATCTTCCCTTTGAGGTTTCTGTGGAAGCTTAAGATCTCCCCATCTCTGAAACTGTTCCTGCTTTTACTGGCGCATAATAGGATCCTAACACAGGATCAGCTCCTTAGAAGACACATACCACTCACTCCTGGATGTGTCTTGTGTCGCCAGCAAACTTGTGAAACGGCTTCCCATTTATTCTTCGACTGCCCTTTCTCCAAGCAGCTTTGGATAGACTTAGGTTTCAATGTTTCAGTTCTCTTGCCAGTTTCGAATACGCCTATTCTTGACAATCTAATAGCATTCTTCCAGTATGGGGATGGAATTCAACAAAGAAGCACTCTCACTGCTACTACTCTATGGGCTCTTTGGCTAGAACGAAACAACAGAACTTTTAGGCAGGAAAGCAGGAGGCTTGGCGCAATTCATCATTGGATAGTTTCAGAGTCAACTCTGTTTATGAAATTCTGCTAAACGTCTGCTGAGGCTTCTTCTTTTTTCCTATTTTTTCTTTGTCTTTTTTCTATTTCTTTTCTCTTGGTAGTCGCTACCTAGTCTTTCAAAAAAAAAAACATTGGCAAAAAAAAAAAAAAAAAAAACGAACTAGAGATGAAAGAATACTAAATCAATCACATATTTCAGCAGTTTGCCAGTATAATTTTTGTATACATATAATTCAGAATATCTCACCATTTTCTATTTTCCAATTGAACAGCACAGTAAGACTACTAGTATTCTGGCATTAGAAACTTAGACAAATATGATCAAAGAAAATGTCTCCCACACAAAAATTGAAAGATCCATAAATTTGTGAACTTGAGGTCTATTAGCAAATGAAATGTACATATTCTCCTATTTTAATTCCAATGGAGAGAGAAATGGATAGATATATAAAAAATGTAAATATATATGTATAGTTTGCACATTAGGGAGTACATAATTGATAATTCTATTCGAATAGAGAAAGAAATTAACATCAATAACATAAAAAATTGAAAAATATATACGTAATGGAATTACATAATTAGACGAGGATAAAAAATATATTTTAAAAACCAGAACTAATGATGAATGCTGGGAAATAGTCCACCAACGGCTTGTATTGCTGAAAATATTAGCAACACAATGGCAGCTATCACTGACAAAACCGACCATGGGTTATTGAAGTAATCATGCATCAACAAAGCCCGATACTTGTGCCACCTTGACTCATAATATCTCTGCACTTCAGCAAACAATGGAGAAAAGTAATGCTTGTCGGAATATAGCGTGCTCCACGCTCCGAATTGGTTAAAAAATACTGCCAATTCCTCATCATTAAGAAGCATGTTGTTGATGATCCCCTGACGCTGAAGAAGCACTACATCTTTGTTAGTTTTTATTAAAGCATTCATAAGTGCCACATAGCTTGTTAGGTCATGCTCCATTGCACTGCTGCTCTGCTCGAAAGCAGCCAGGTTCATGAAGAAGACTCTTCTCACAGAGTCGATTGGGAATGTCGGTATCTCAAAGATACCATTCTCAAAGGTTATGTCGAATACATCACAAGGTGATTTTTTCTTCCTGAAGGTAACGCCAGCCTCATGAAGCTCAGTGGCACAGGGAATTTACCGCATAGGTAGTTTATAAGGTTTTTCATTAGATTTGGACAGGCTACTTGATCTAAGCCATGCGGGTATCTGTTTACACTCTGAAGATTCAGAGAAGGTGCTTGACCTCAGAGATGGAAAAGAGATACTTCCGCTGGACTTTGAGATTCGGCAGGGGACATACCATTGGTAATAAAGATGGAGCAAGTGCAAGATCCTATTTCCTGCTGGCAAGTCGGGTGAGACTGAGTAGGGCTCAAGGAGATCGAGTAGCGAATCTCTATCACCCTCATTATCTGTGACAACAGCGTATAGTGTCTCAATGACGAAGAAAGGGATTTGATTCTCATACAAGAGTAAATCAGAGATGGTAGTTTTAATTCCCCAGCCAACATCAAGGAGGATATGTGGTTCATTCGCACGTACCCTGAAGAAAAACTCCAAGATAAAGCAGCCGTCAAACAGTAACATCTCAACAAATTCATCTTGATTCAAATTTATGGTCTCACTGTAGCACCGACGCACACGATCCTCCAGTTCTCTTAATTTTTGGATATACACCTCGACACCAACTTTGGAGTTCCTTTCTAGGAAGTCGATCAGGCAGCGTGCTTTGTGTGTTTCCATCACACTAAGGCTTTCTTTGCCTCGGTGATATGGACCGATCGAGACAACTCGGGGCTCATAGAGGTCCTTGTGGTTTTCGCGTACAATAGTCGGTACACGTGTTAGAGTAAAAGACTCAAAGCCCTCCCATGTTTGGGTTTTGTTAAGCCTTTGTTTCAGGCAAATTTCGAGTGGCACTTCTTTGCCCTTTGCTACTGGTTCTTTCATCTCTTCCATGTTGGGGAAGTTAGGTTCATCCAGTCTAACACTTAAGTTGGCCTTATGTAGCATATTATTGGATATTAGAAGTTTGGTTACATTATTGTTATAGTCTTATAGAGGGTAACACATTCTAATATGAGTGGATTAGTTATGTCCTTGAATGGAAGGGTATTGTTTATTTGAGGGCCATGGAATGGCATTATCAAACAGACAGAAGAACAATATAATGTATACAGAACCATTTTGTGAAACTTTATTTAAAAGTGCATATAGCATTAATTCAATATAAACGGTAACACATAAATTTCGTCATAACCAGGTCTAACCTTTTAGAACATTTTTAATTTTGCTTTTTTACCATTTTAAGTTGTAAAACAAAATCAAGAATTGGTTGAACATTTGATTGACTCTTTTAATACTGATAAGGAGCTGCTTAATCTATTTAAGTTGAATTTTGTGGTGGCTTGACACATATTTAGTACTAGCTCAGTTTAGAGCCCGTAAAAAAACCAGCACTCATCATTCTAGCTTAGCAGCTCCTTAATATACAGTTTGCGGAGCAGGAATTTGTAATGATGTTTAATAGAATAATTATTTTTTTTTTATTGTTAGTTGGCAATAGCCAGCCAACAAAATTTTATAAAACAAATTAAAACACAATAAAAGTTTAGCATAATACCTTATAAAATTATAGCTATATATCATATAGAATCAGTTGATAAGTTCTTGATCTAGTGATGAAAGATAATGCATCTTGAGCGTTAGGTTTAAATTAAATTTAAAATAGGTAAGGAGGCTTAGACTCCAATTTATCATGAAAAAATTTCATATCTATGGCATTATATAAACGATTTTTTTTTTAAAAAAAAAAATCCCTATGTTCCCCTGCTTGATAAATGGATGATTGATAAGAGGTGTCTTAATTCAAATCGCTGAGTTAGGAAGCACAGCGTATTCCTTGGAGAAGCTAAGAAGTAAATAGCCTCTGTACGTATTGTCCTCTACTCTGTTTTACTCTGTTTTTTCCTCAATAATCTGGTTGGTATTGCTGAGCTATTATTCGCAAGTCGCAACATTTCTCATGTTTGCCGGTTGGTGGTATGTATTGTCTAAAGGATAGTACCAATGGTTTAATTGATCAATGATTCTTAAAGAAACCAGATAACGTGAGAAGTTACTTTACAGATCGGTTGCTATCGATAGAGCCAATGGTTTAGTTGGTTCAATATTTTTATAAAGAAAATGGATCACGTGAGAAGTTATTTAACACATTGATAGTTTAATCAACAAGAACTTGATGAGTTCCAATTGAAGTCAGAAAGGCCATAGGGAGCTCAAAGAACGCTTTCTAGCTAGCAGCGACAACTTTAGAAATAATTATTTTAACTCTAGTGGAATAACAGTTGTCAGAATATATATATATATATATATATATATATATATATAATATATTAATCATAACAATAACATAATTTCTTCAATAAAAACCAATAACAAATGTCATTCACCAAATAACCTCTTATGCTGGAAAGTGGCATCCTACCACGAACATCAGTACACGTAAGGCTGATGATATCTATATATCGCCACATAAACTATAAAATAATAAAATGCCACAATGGTCATGTACACAGCAATACGTTAATGACGTCTTCCAAATAATGTCTCTGTAAATTTTATGCGATCAAATATATTAGGGAATTTTTACAAATCCAATCAAGGCATTAAATGGCGTAAATTAATCTTTTATTTAAATTTCCTCTAATTGTCATTTTCATTCAATCAATTATCTCAAATCAGTTAATTTCTACCTTAAATTTTAATTTTAATGTTTTTGAGTATTTAGTAGTGATTGATATATTTTCGGGATCATCGGCTGTCCAAATGGTGTCTTGGTTTATGTTATTTATATATTTAGAATTCTGGACAATTTGATCATATATTCTGATATTATTATCACATTATTTATCAGTTTGATTAAGTAGGCACATTTTATGGCTCCGATTTTATTAAGAACTTTTATTTAATCCCCAATTTTAACATCAGCTTATTCATTACTAAGTTTAACTAAATTTCCTAATCAAGAAGGAATCAAGCCAAATTTTTCTTTGTTTCATTATCCTTATCATGTTTCTTTTTAGGTTTAAGGAAAAAGCCCTAGACCAGTGGCGAGTCCAGCTTTTTTTTAAGCATGGACACAGTATTATTACAGGTGGGTTGTATACAATTAAAAGTCCAGTTTTGAAGTCCAAATGGGAGCACTATATCATTTTAAGCCTAGACACCTATACAAATGTCTATATAAAGGTCTTGATTTTTTGAAAACAAGATTAGGCAAGTGCCCACATTTGCCCATTACTGGCCTCGCCCCTGCCCTAGACCCATTTTTCTTTCTTTCTCTTTATTTGATTAAAGCCCAAAGCACACAGCAAAATAGGCCGACTTCTAATATTGTCAACATTTTTGGGTTAAATAATTTAATGCCACAACAAAAAGTATTCACTCAACCCTGTCGCCGTCGGACAAGTAGGGCTGTCAAACATGGTTAACGACCACGGAACAGCCTATGTCGTTACCGTTCCACTTAAATAACGATACAATACCGATATGCCACTTACCGTTTCGTTTATTAAACGAAATAAATTTTTGTGCCATCAACCGTTTCACTTCAGAAATTACACATAAAACAGTTTGAAATGAAGTCGAAACGGTATAATTCTCTATGCCACTTACCATTCTACTTAGAAAACGGTATAATTTTCTATACCACAAACAGTTCCATTTAATTTAAACGAAACGGCATAACGGTAAATGATTTCCGTTGACAGCCCTACGCGGGACAAGGGACAATTAAACAATCACTTCAGCCCTCGAGTTAATCAAATCCATAACGAAGTCCTTGCAGAAAAAATGCCATACCCATTGTAGGAATGCCAGTACGTAGGGAAATAATTAGAAATTCGTTCTTCAATTATTATAAATTAAGTTCACTAATCCAAATCACAACCAGTCAAAAAGCCAACAACATGGATTTCACAGTTTGAGACTGCAATACTTAGCATAGTTAAAGTTAATTTCCTCCGAAAGTGGCAAAACAGACATGTTTCTCCTGAAAGATTGATCGACTGAGCATGTACATGAAAATTTTGCTCCAGGGTCGCAAAACGACTGCAACTGATTGAGACTGCATGTTCCCTGATACATTGATCAACTACGCATTAAGACATGGAGGTTCTGTATTAAGTCTTTACAGAATAGAACGATTGGATTATAACATTGATCTGCTAACCACAACAATTAATCCACTCGTTCTTCTATGATTCTATCTTTGTTTCTTTATTAAATCTTTACTTTCATTGGACATGCACTCAGACAGGGCTGGAATATCAGTTTCAGCAGGCCAGAGCAGGTGAAGAGGATGAAGACCTCCTGGACTAGACATGGAGGTTCCTCCTAATATAATTTGAGACAGAAATATTTTTGTATTGATATGTGTTTGATCTTTTACAACAGGCGCCTATATATAGGCAGCAATTTCCTGTACCCTAAATTCTCCTACAGACTGTACAAAGATTACATTCTAAACTAAGAATTCCTAACAAGGAAACATTATTATGGTAATTACAGATTTACATACAGAAAGGATTACAAGGTGATAAATATAGAATGTAACTAACGGCTATGACAGAAGATTGAGGCAGTGCTCAAGATATGCTTATTATGTGGCGCTGGAGATTGGCTACATATTTGATTTATGTTCTGTAACACTCCCCCTCAAGTTGGGTTCGTAGATGTCGAAAGAACCCAACTTGAATAAAATGTTATGATGTTGAGATCGGGTCAATGATTTTGTAAAGATATCAGCTAGTTGGTTTTGGCTGGGGATATAGGGTGTTTCAATTTCTTTTGATGTTATCTTCTCTCGTATAAAATGACAATCTATTTCGATATGTTTTGTTCTTTCGTGGAAGACTGGATTATTAGCAATATGTCTTACAGCTTGATTATCACAAAACATAGGAACTGGATAGTCGCATGGCACACCAATGTCGTGCATTAGTTGTTTTAACTAGATCACTTCACTTGTAGTAGATGCCATGGCTCTGTATTCTGCCTCGGCGCTTGATCGTGCTACAACTGATTGCTTTTTGCTTCTCCAAGTTACTAAATTTCCACCAACAAAGGTGCAGTATCCGGTGGTGGATCTTCTATCACTGCTGCCTGCCCAATCTGCATCAGAATAGGCTGTTATCTTGACATGCTTGTTCTTTTGCATTCGCACTCCCCTCCTTGGACTTCCTTTGAGATATCTCAAGATTTGAACTACTGCATCCATATGAGTTGTTCTTGGTGCATGCATAAATTGACTCACTACATTGACTGCAAACGTTATGTCAGGACGAGTAACAGTTAAATAAATTAATTTCCCAACCAACCTTTGGTATTGACTAACATCCGTCAAAGGATCACCATCATTAGGTCCTAACTTGCGGTTTAGTTCAATTGGTGTATCTATAGGTTTGCATCCCGATTTACCTGTTTCTTGTAGCAAGTCTAACACATATTTCCTTTGACATAAAAGAAGACCTTTATTCGAATATGCAATTTCTATGCCTAAAAAATATTTCAGTTTACCAAGATCTTTAATGTCAAATTTTCTTTGTAAGAATTGCTTGACATTACAAATTTCCTCATTGTTGTTTCCGGTAATTATGATATCATCAACATATATTAAGACAACTGTGGTGGATTGAGTATTGTGTTTGACAAACATAGAATGATCACTACTGCTTATTTTAAAATTGAAAGAGACTAGAGCAGAACTTAATTTTGCATACCATGCCCTTGGAGACTCTTTAAGACCATATATAGATTTGTTTAGTTTACAGGCTAAAGTTTTGTCGTGTTCTTTTGGATGGCCGGGTGGCAAATTCATATAGACTTCCTCTTCAAGTGTTCCTTGAAGAAAAGCACATTTTACATCCATCTGGTACAATTTCCAATCAAGATTAACAGCAATAGATAATAAAACTCTAATAGTATTCATTTTTGCAACGGGTGCAAAGGTTTCTTTATAGTCAACACCGTAGGTTTGGGTATAGCCCTTGGCAACTAATCTAGCTTTATACCTTTCTATTGAACCATTGCTATTGTACTTGATCTTATATATCCATTTACACCCGACTGGTTTTTTGTTTTGAGGTAACCTAACGACATCCCAAGTTTTATTTTTTGCTAGCGCTTTGAGTTCTTCTTGCATGGCTTCTTGCCAAATTAGATTTCTACTTGCTTCTGAAAAGGTTTGGGGTTCTACTTCTTTGGACACGTTACTAAGGAAAGCCTTATATTTGCTTGAAACATTGTCATAAGTAACGAAATCTTGTATAGGATACTTAGAAGTGCAATAGGTAACAAAATCTTGAAGTCTAACAGAGGGTTTTTTCTGTCTTACTGACCTGCGCAGCATCGGTGAATCATTACCTGCCGTATGCTGCGTGTTGTTGCCGATTTCACCTTCAGTTATCTCATTGTGCTCTAAGCTGTCCGTATTTGCTGCATGCTCGGAGTCCATGGGAGATTGAATTTCATGGATCGAAATTGGATTGTTGCTTGGTATTGGGCTGAATATATGTGGATAATGATTGAGCCTTTCCTCATTTGAATTGTTGACGCAAAAGTCTTTAAGCACCTCATCACTTTCGGTCTCCGTCACTTGACACTCCCCCTGCATAAAATTCTCAAAGAAAAATTTATCCTCTACAAATTTAACATTTCGAGATATATATATTTTATTTGAAACAGGGTCAAAACACTTGTAGCCTTTTTTTCTAGTGGAGTAACCAATAAAAACACATTTTATGGCTCTAGAATCTAATTTATCACGATGAATATCTTGATTATAAACAAAGCACGTGCAACCAAATGTTCGTAGATGGTTTAAACTAATTTTTTGATTATTTAAGGTTTCAAGCGGAGATTTATATTTCAGAACTACACTTGGTAACCTATTTATCAAGTATGTCGCAGTGAGGATAGCATCAGACCAAAACAGTTTAGGAATTTTTGATTGAAACATTAGGGCCCGAGTTACTTCAAGGATATGCCGATTTTTTCGTTCAGAAACGCCATTTTGCTCCGGAGTGCCAACACAGGTGGTCTGATGAATAATTCCTGAATCATTTAAAAAATCACGAAAATTCTTGTTAACATACTCGGTGCCATTATCAGTTCTAAGAATCCGAACTCGAGTGTTATACTGAGTTGACACGAGATTCACAAATTCTTTAAAAATCGAAAAAACTTCAGCTTTGGAATTTAAAAGATAGAGCCATGTAGCTCTAGAAAAGTCATCAATAAAGGTTACAAAATACTTAAAATTATCATAAGAGTCAATCGGAGCAGGACCCCAAACATCAGAGTGAACGAGTTGAAAAGGTTTATCAGATCTACTATTAGATAAAGAAAAAGGCAATCTAGTTTGTTTAGCAAAATTACAGATCTCACAACAACTCGAATTCAAATTTGACAACGCTACGATTTTATTTAAAACTCTATCAGAGGGGTGGCCCATACGACAATGCCACAAATTATTCAAACTGTCTTTAGAAGAAGAAAAAGCATAATATTGATCTTTAATGATATAAAGGCCTCTTTCTAAGCTTCCTTTACCAATCGTCTTCCCCGTCACTATGTCCTGAAACACCACAGAAGAAGGTGAAAAAATGACATTGCAATTCAATTCATTAGTAATTTTGGCGACCGATAACAGATTTGCAGGAAAGTTTGGTAAATATAATACATCATCTATGGGTTTGTTGAACAATTTTATTTGACCAGAGCCTAAAATTGGCGTAGTTGAACCATCCGCTAGGAAAACATTTTGAGCATGACTTTGTTTAATGAGATTAGTTAAATTTGATTTGCAATTTATCATGTGGTCAGTGGCTCCAGAGTCGACAATCCATTCTTGATTTAGATTGTTTTTATTTAAATGGGCAGCAAGGCTAATACTGGTGGGTTTGGTATTAATTTCCTTAGACAAGTCGGAACCAAGACAAGGACCTAATCCGAACCCTACTCCCTTATCAAGTTTGCTACTATTGTCTGCCCCATTTATCGATTCAGAGTCTTTCTTCCTCAAATCGAAAAAATCAGAATTACATGTTTCCTTACCAGATTGAGAGGCGAGATTGTGCCCCTTGGCTTGCGCAGACTGGTTTCCGCTGCTCCCTAACTGTTGAAGCAACTGACTAAGCTGAGCAAGGGTAAATTTAGGAGAGTCGGAGGTGGCAGCGGTTGTCACGGTTTGTGCGCTCGGCTGTCTGCCTCCACGACGGGGTTTCAAATGAGGGTGAAGCTCCCAGCATCGGTCTCGGCTATGGCCGTCTTTGTCGCAGTAGGCTGCAGATCTGTTGCCGCGACCCATGTTGCCTCGACCTCGGCCTCTGCCGCGACTGTTGGTATGGTGTCTCCCCCCTTGATTTCTGTCTGCTATTAATACCGATTTCTCAACAGAATTGTCAGTAGTTTGGGTATTAAGGCTCAAAATAGTTTTGCGAGTCTCCTCTCTTTGAAGTTTAGACACAACATTTGGTAAATTTGGAAGTTCAGAGGAGTTCAGGATCTGACTTCGAGTGTGTTCATAGTCAGAGTTTAAAGCATTGAGCATCAGGAAAACACGATCATTTTCATACCGTTGTTGAATAGTCTTAAGGTCAGTTGTGATGGGCTCATACATGTTCAATTCATCTAGTTTGCTTTTTATAGAACCATATAACTGAGTTATGGTCTGAGAACCTTGTTTTGTTTGGTAAAGTTCTCTTTTAAGTTGGAAAATCCTATCAAAATTGTTTTGTTGTCCAAACATATCTTGAATGGATTGCCACAGATCAAACGCAGATTTGGAGTCGACAAATAGTCGAGCAATTGAAGGTTCCATGGAGTTTTTTATCCATAGTCTAACAAGTTTGTCAGTGGCAATCCATTGTTCGTAAATTGTATCAGTTTCAAGAGGGCCAATAGCATCAGTTATATAGTTCGATAAATTTTTTGCTCCTAGAGCCAACAACACAGAATCTGACCAAGATAAGTAATTGTTACCACTAAGCGGCTCTGTTGTGAGTTTCAATGCAGGGTTTGCATCATAGTACGTCGGCAGAACCACCGGAGGGATGCGCTTCTCCCCACTAGTTTGTTTGTTGAGATCATCATCTTGCTGCTTGCCAGTTGACATAGTGCTTGCCGGCAACTTGGCGCAAGAAAAGAATATTTCAGAGGAATTACAGGCTAGGGTTTGTTCGCTGCTCTGATACCATAATATAATTTGAGACAGAAATATTTTTGTATTGATATGTGTTTGATCTTTTACAACAAGCGCCTATATATAGGTAGCAATTTCCTGTACCCTAAATTCTCCTACAGACTGTACAAAGATTACATTCTAAACTAAGAATTCCTAACAAGGAAACATTATTATGGTAATTACAGATTTACATACGGAAAGGATTACAAGGTGATAAATATAGAATGTAACTAACGGCTATGACAGAAGATTGAGGCAGTGCTCAAGATATGCTTATTATGTGGCGCTGGAGATTGGCTACATATTTGATTTATGTTCTGTAACACCTCCTTTCTCCAGATTTCAGTTGCATTTCTGACAGCAGGCGCATAGAGTGAAGATAGCTTCTGCGTGCTTAGTGTTGTTTGCTGGTCAATTTGGCTAATGAGGAACAATTGTATTTTTAGGAATCAACCAAATAAAACTACTAGAAACTCATTAATGCAAATTTATGCAATGCAATGGCAGGTTATTGGAGTCGAAACATGGGAGGTCAACTTAAAGAAGCAATATTGCAAAGATGATTGCCAACAGAGTGGAACATCATACCATTGGAAGAGGTACAGGGACCTGCAAGCATATCGCTTGGTGAGGAAGAGAGAACATCACTTCAACGCTAGGTGGCAGTGTATCGACACAGCTATACAAGGGATAAAAATACTCAAGAAAATTGTTTTTATGTTGTTGTTGTTTGTGGTGTTAAATTTGCCTAATAGTTGGATGATACTATGAACATTGTGTGGATGTTATGTGTCATTTGTGGGAGTTGAAAAGCTGAGTTAACTAGGTAGTAAGTAGTTAATTCTGCATAGATAAAAGTGGGGACTTTGTAATTTGGTCTGTTATGTTTTCGTTTTTATCAAAATTGAAAACTAGATGGCGTTCCCATCTTTTTTCAAAAGAAAAAAAAAATTAGATGCTGGATTGTTTTGTGTTGGCTCTGTATGTTTTAGCTTTACCTTTGGATCTCCTTAGACTTGCTAGGAATAGCTTTTAATATTTCAAGTCATTATAGCTGTGTGACTATTTTTTTTTCGAAGAAAGAGGGAGGTTATGTCATTCAAGTTTTTTGAAATTATAAGTGCATATGGGGTTTGAACTCTTGATCTCTTAGTGGTCAGTTTAGTGCTCTTATCACTGAGTCATTGGGACATGCATGTGTGACTATCTTTGTATGAATCATTTGGCATTCTTTTAATTAATATGATGCAGGCTCCATTGTTTGGGGTAATTTTATCAAATAAAGAAAAAAAAAACTATACAATAAGACGAAGCCCAACCGAATATGGCGAGTTATACAGGAGAAATTCAATTGCAGTAGTGGCTAGCTAAACCAATACCCGTCCAAGTAAATAAAATAGAGTAAAGAGTAAATACAACGAAAATCGCTTCTCCTTGAAAAATCCGGCAGCAAAAGTGCCCACACTCTCACCAAAATACTGAACATTTAAGAAAGAGATCCAATAAATATCATTGACACGGTAAATTAGCATAGTCCTAATTAGAATTTTTTTTTGGGAAAAAAAATCAAGCAATGAAAACTTGTAGTGTATATTTTTCATTCAAAATTTCAAATATACATCTTCTTTAATACATACAAAAGACCATGGTCGGAATAAGGACCGGAGAATATTGGAGGCTAATTAAGAGAGTTATTTTTAATAAAAAAAATATAATCTCAGAAATTTTAATAAGAAAAAAGGAAAAAAAAAATTTAATAAGGAAAAAGCCCTAACGCGTTTATGGACGCAGTACATGCGCTGTGTCCTAACGCGGTCCATAAACGCGTTAGGGCTCTCTAACGCGGTCAACGACCGCGTTAAGGGGAGAATAATTAAAAAGGAAAAGCGAAGAAAGGTAAAAGAAAAAGGAACGGAGTAAATTGCGGGGAGGCAGCTAACGCGATTTTGAAACACGTTAGGTTCCCTCTAACATGTTTTTAAAACGCGTTAGCTCTACATTTACGCTTTTATTAATAGCGTTGGCTGTATTTTTTTTTACAAAATGCTTTTCCTTTTGTCATTTCATCGTCTCTTTTGTCATTTCAATCAAATAACTGTCGACGCATAACTGAGTTTATAATCGCGTTAGATAAACTTATATATAGGATATAAGATCTGCTTCACTGAAACATAATCGAATTCATTACCTCTTATATTAAAAAATGACTTCGATTTCTGTATTTGTCAACCCATCTCCAAATTTCACTGGTTGTTGTTTGTACCTAAATTGTAGTCCTTCCACAACTTATGTCGATGTCCGAAATGAATTATATTGTAGACTTCAGATTTATGAAAGTCATTATACAGTGTACATTCAAGGTCGTTACAACGATATAGTCAACGGTAGATTTGAATCTTTACTTATCCCTTTGAATTCCGAAACTGAATGGCGGTACTATTACCAGCAGACGTTCGAGATGAGAGGAATACCAATTCTTGAACTGTTCGTCGATTTGATGCCCGTATACGGAACGGGACCAGACGTAAACTTGACGCCGGTTGATGAGCCCAGTAGTAGCGAGCAAAACACGACACTAAATCTTTTTGGTGGTCAAGATTCCAATCCTTACGAGTAAGTATAATAGTTATGATGTTTTCGAATAATATTTAGTATACCAATTGTGTTTCAAATTGAATTAATGTTAAATATTTTGTATAGCGTCAATGTTGAAGATCATAGTCGTGGTGCCCGACTGTCGCCTGTGGTCGAGAACGACTCCTCGGAAGATGATGTCGGGGTCGAGGATAATGGCGATGAAGAAGGTCCGGATAGTTATTCTGACCTCCCCACCGGAGAGGAATTTTCGGATGAAGAGGACTTACCAAACACAGAACTGCCATTTTATGCAAATTGTGACCAGCCGTACATTTCCGGAAGAACAGACACGCACCATCCTGTAAGTGATTTAAGTGATATTTCGATGTTCGAATATGCTGGTAGGATGGAACAAAATTTAGAGTCAAAACGGGAACTCGGACCTGGTAAAACGTTTGGGTGTAAGAAACAACTAATATTGGCAGTCTGTGATTTTTGTTGCAAGAACAATGTTGAGGTAAGAACCGAAACAAGCAACAAACAAAGAGTCGTAATGAGTTGTATTCAGAAACCAAGGTGTGAGTGGCGATTATATGGCAGAGTTGAAAGTTGGAATACTAATTGGAAAATTTCCACAAATCCTAAAGACCATACGTGCTACAGACCGCCCGGCGTATTCGGTCACGTAAACCTAACAGTTAGCCTTATTGCAGAACATGTTCGTGATGAATTGAAAAAAAATCTAAGTAAAACTGTTGACGACATAGGAGGCCTCATAAGGGCTAGATATCCACGTATTGAACCCACTTATAATAAATGTTGGCGTGGGAGAGAGAGAGCGCTCGAGCAATTGTTCGGATCTTGGGAAGGGTCGTACGATAAACATCCACGGCTCTTGGAGGCAATGAAGTCCACCACTCCCGGGACGAAGTACAATATCGTTTCGTGGCCAACGAACGATCCGAATGCTCGGATGTTCAAGATGGCTGCATGGGCTTTCGGGCCATGCATAGAAGCACTAAGGTGGGCCAGACCTGTCATTTCTATTGATGCTAGTTTTCTCTCAGGTCGATACAAAGGCAGGTTGTTTGTGGTTGCTGGTTATGATCCGGAAAACCATATAATTCCGGTTGCATTCGGATTGGCTGAGAAAGAAGAAAATTTATCTTGGGGTTGATTTATGTCTTGGGTTAGATCAGAGGTTATAGGAGATAAAAATAAAAAGTATTGTGTCATTTCTGACCGGCATCTTTCCATAAAAGCCATATTTGCATCAACAGAGTACGGTTGGAAGGCACAAGGTCCAAATGCAGTTGCAATTCATCGTTACTGCATGCAACATGTCGCAGAAAACTTACATAAGAAGGCTGGCGGGAATGAGCACCGCGAATTGAAAATTTTCTTCAAATGTAAGCTAGCGAACAAGAAAAACTCTCGACGTTTCAGAGTAAGGTGGCAGGAATTGAAGACAACGAATCGGAGGGCCTATCGGTATCTGAGAAATTGTGGGAAAAATAGAGAAAGTGACCCCAACGAAATACCAAAGTTGCACAAATGGGCACAGTTCGAGGACAAAGGGCATCGATGGGGTATAATGACAACTAACGGAGCCGAGAGTTTGAATAGTGTTTTTCGAGTGGAAAGAAGATTACCGGTGGCAGCAATTGTTGAAGGCACGTGGTATAAATGCGCCCGCTGGATGAACAAGAGAACACAAGAAGCATTTGAACGGATGAGTTCAGGAGAAAGATGGGTGGAAGCTGTCCAGAATAAATTAAACAAGCACGGTGAAAAATCACGTATGTATTTTTTATATCTTCTTTATTATTCATTTATTTTAATGTATCTTTGAAATTAATAACTTTTCAATGTTGCATTTGAAGGTTCCATGCACGCTTTCGTGGTGAGACTGGATCTTGGTGAATTTGAAGTAAAGGTTCCAGGGCCATACCGGGATGGTTCAGGTTACGAGTATGAAACGTTCAGGGTCCTCATGCCACCTGTATCGGATGAAATTGAATTGGAAGATCTTATTTACCAGGAACCTCAATTGGGTTACACGTGTGAGTGCCAGAAACCGCAACTGACTGGTATACCTTGTGCATATTTTATTGCTGTTTGTAGGGAGATGAGATGGGATGTGAATGCGTTTGTAGATAATCGGTACAGTGTATGGCACCAACACACGATTTGGTCAAAGGTGCCCTTTCATTCTTACGGAGACGAGAGTGAATGGCCAATTTATAATGGTCCGACGTTGGTCCCCGATAAGGATCTGATAAATCGAGGAAGGCGCAAGGTAATCCGAGGCGAGATGGCCATGGACAAAATGGAAGGGAAGAAGCCGGGGGGTTCCAAACCCAGCCGTACAGGAGGGCAGGGTTCAACAAGTCAACGACGACAACCCCAGCCGCCATATCCAATGGAAACACTTCAATCTGGTCCCCGGACCAGCAGACCACCATCAAGGACCAACAGTCGACGAAGGGACGCTGCACTAGATGTTGAAGAGAGTTATCAACCAGGCAGAAGGTCACTTCAAGTTGACCCACGAAGCAGAAACACGACAGCGGATTCAGATTCAGTCCAACCACGTCGTGCTTCAATCAGCAATGATCCGCGGAGCATGAATGCCACATCAGGCCAAACAAGCACATCTAGGGCTTCTGGGCAACCAAAAGGAAAAGGATTAAAAACGACAATCCGTAATATTTTTAGGAAGAAAAAATAATTCATTGAAAAGCTTGTATCAACTATTTTAATATTTGTAATATTTGAATGTGAACTATTTACAAATATTTGTATGAACTATTTGTAATATTTATGTATGAACTATTTGTAATATTTTTTATTGTGATTTAGTCGTTGTAACTTATTTATGTTTTATAAATTTTCCTAAGGTTTTTTACGGTTTTTATTATTGTTCTTATTTATTATAGATCTATAATATTTATTATGGTTCTTATAAATTTTCCTAAAGTTTTTTACTATTTTTTTAAAAAATAACATGGAAACATTAAATATATAAATAAAACATAAAATTATATTACATAACACATAAAATATAAAATACAAAAAAACTTACCAACATAAAACATAAAACATACATAAGAACATAAAACTTAAAACCATACATGACATACTAAAAAAATAAAACATAGAGACCCTAAGCACGATAAGGGTCGCCTGCAGCAGCGGGATGATTTTGAAATCCAGGTGGGCATGCTCTCTTCAACCTAAGCCAAATGAAGCGATTGTTGGCCACCTTGACGCGGATCCCCCCTTCCCTCTTGACCTTGTCAGTCCAATGCTTCGGTCCTCTAACCTCCCACACTTCGTCGTCTTCATTATATAAATCGTCCAAATCTTCCAAATAGAACTTGTCGTGCGGATACATCCAGTACAGTGTCCTCAATATGTGATGGTCGAATACTTCACTATGTCCCTCTAGTAGCACACCGGTAACAACCTTGCGTGTTTTCAAATCCATTTCTATTCAATCACAATTGACAAATATCAATTAGGAACAATATATTTAAATTTATTTCAAATTAAAAAATCTAAGCAAGTCAATAATTTATTGTGTAAAAAAATCTAAATTAAGACTATAAAATAAATACATTCTATGATTTTAATTCAATTTTATCGTCAATAATTAATATCATTAAAAATTGTGTATGATTTATTTTAATTTAATTCTATCGCCAATAATCAATATCATTAAAAATTTCTACTAATTTTGTCTTAACAAATCAATAAAAATCAATAAAAAAAATTTAATACAAAATTTCAAACCAATAAAAATCAATAAAAAAATTTAATACAAAATTTCAAACCTTTTTCTTATTTTTTCTTCTCTTTCTTTCTTTCTTTCTTTCTTTCTTTCTCTCTTTCTCTTCTGATTGCCTCACTCCCCCTCAACCATCTCTTTTAAAGGAAAACGCGCGCAGAAAAGAGAAACGGTTGAAAAAAACGGTAACCTGCAAAAGTTACCCCAGCTAACGCGGTCGTTGGGAGCCCTAACACGTTTGTTGACCGCGTTAGGACGTAGCGCATGTACTGCGTCCATAAACGCATTAGGGCTTTTTCCTTAATAAAATTTTTTTTCCTTTATTCTTATTAAAATTTCTGAGATTATATTTTTTTTATTAAAAATAACGGTAATTAAGAACCGACTTCAAGTTGCTTGGTCAACTTTGATCAATCAAAATTAAGGAAGCCGAACAGTTGAAATAACTTAATAATTAAACACAATATTTTCCATATTCCAAATATAGAAAATCAAAATTTTGGGGTAGGTGACAAATTTATTATCAATATAATTAATATGATCTTTGTTTTATCAATAGTACGTAGTAGACATAACCAAATTAATTCATTATTAATGTAATATATATATTCTTTAATTGTAATTTTAATGGGTACGCTTGTTATTCTATAATCTTACATATAATAAAGATGCATGGATGATCTCAAAAGGTGCGAATGAAAATATGCTATTTTAATATAGAGACCATACAAGATATTTCTTGCCAAAAGTGCAACCAAATGGATGCTTTAAAGGGTCAATTGAAAAAGTACAAATCTTGACATAGAGACCAAAGAGTGTTATTGAATGGGAGCCTAACTAAAATGTGCAAACAAATGGATACCTCTTCCACCAAAGAGTGCCAATATTTTATCTATATATAGTGCCCCATATTTTAAATTTCATCAAATATTTCACATTTAAAAAAAAATAGAAAACATTATAGATATCACATCACTCTCAAATACAAATCTAGGTGTCATACAAGCACGAGTCACAGAAATTTAGCCACAATGGATTCAAAGACGGAAAATACATGGGACATGAATTTCTTTTTACTCGATAGTAAGGTAATATTATTTAAAAATTTCATGATTTCATTAGAATTTTTTTTTATTTTACACCAAACTAAATTTCCTATATTATTTTTCTATTTCAAAAAATGTGATAAAAATTTGTTGCCATCACATTTTTCATATTTATACATTTGGACCAACAACTTTATGATATATATAGAAAAATATTCAAAACTTTTTACTTCAACAATAATATTAGCTAAAAATATTCAATTTCTTTACTAAAAGACTATTTATTTTGGCATGGAAGTGCAATACAAGGTGGTGTTGATATTGGATATTATCAATGGGTCCAAAATGATTTTATAGAAGGTGTCATATGCGAGATTGGACTGTTCGGCGTGGTACATATTTAAGGAGGCTATCGTAGAACATATATTTATCACTTTGCAAAAAGGTTCATATCTCAATATATTATCTATATATGTTATGTCCCTTATTGAATTTTTCATCAATAATATTTCATTTATGAAATGAAAAACAAAATAGATATCGCATAACTCTCAAATATAAATATTGGCGTGATACGGATTGAGTATCATTTGAGACAGATGACGGGAGTTACAAATAACCAATTTGGTTTTATGCCTGAAAAGTCGACTATAGAAGCAATTTTCTAGACAAGGCAGATACAATATTTCATATATCATTTACAATAAAATTTAATATCGTCAAGCGAAGTTAGACTTGCAAATCTAGTGATAAAGTCAAGTCATCACATATGTCTATATGGGATAGCCCGGAAATTGTTTGGTAATTTGCAGGCAACTTCGGAGATGCACATGTGGACTTCATAATTTCCTAGCTAGGTAAGAAGAACATGCAAACATTATTCTTGTGCATATATAGTTATACATAATTAAAGTCTTGGTAGGCCTACCAATCCATATATAAACCAAGTTCCGAACTAGATCTCCTGAATTTCTTTATTTTTTGCATCTGAGCCATTTGATTTAATCTCAACGATGATGGATGCCCCGTGAATAGTATCATATTTATAGGTCCGAAAAATTTTTTACCGTTGAGATTAAATCAGACGGATCTGATGGGAGGAAGTCCACTGAATTAATTTCTCCAAAAGAAATCCAGAGGATATGGATTCAGTCAACAACATATAAATCGTACCCGACAAGTTTCGAGAAAAGAAAAAAACAGTTGAAAATTAACAAGCTATGTATTACATTTTTTTTTTGAACGCCAGCCAAGCCCGTAGGCACAAGCTATGTATTATATAACCCCCGGCATCCTATGGAGAGACGAATTCCAAACTTTGAGAGCAGTGCAAAACATCAAAACATATAGAGCTAGCTAAAAGCTGGATCAACACAATGGCTTATCGTGGCTATCGGCACTTGGATTCGCCTTCTTGACCGTCAATTCCTTGCTCGCAATTTACAGGTCAAAGGGCGACAAGGGCTCCATTGCGTTCATAACAATTTCATTTACAGATCTCTTGCTTTTGTTCCAGTGCATCCGTTTGTTCGAACGAGCTGCCCCCGGTTCGCTGACAAGAGAGAGGATAAAAGTAGTTGTCTGGTCCCTGGCCACACTGCTCACCTTGATGTTCTCTTGGAAGGTTGCCATCCTGATGCCGCTGCCAGTCGCTGCTGTTGTTTGGTTAATGGCTGCTGGAACTTCTGTTGGTGGATTTTATGTGTTCTTCTTTCTCAAGGAATGAAAAGAATTGCAGCTTATGTGTGTCGAATGTCCGAGGACAACTATAGTTGTACTTGTAATTAATGATGTAGATACGTACAAATTCCTGGTTTAAATATACGTATATAGGGGTGTGCTGTATATACAAAATGCTACTGTTGACTAAACAATAGCGATCCTCAATAAAAGAGATATAGTATTTGCTCTTGTATATGTATAGCTACTTAATTAATTGGATGAAATTATTTGGCCATTCGGCCATTCCAAATGCACTTCTGATTAATTTTTAATTAATAAATTTGCAATTAACTCCATATGACGTCAAAAGTAAATTATGTATACGCTGTTTTTTTATTTCTCGAACCTCTTGTATACGAGATTTAGTGATGACAAAAACATTTTGTTGATGGTATATATGGACGTGATAATTAGTCTCCATCTTAATGTTTTTAACATTTTAAATACTACACGAAAATTAAATAAATTGTATCCATTTTCAACAAGCATAAAGTCTCTTAGTTTCAATATTAATTGATACCTTCTAGGTATAAATACTATTAATTATCCAGTATAAACAATTTCGGTTAAAGTATAAATCTGAATGTACAATCTCCCAATTCTCGCATAGCTCGCGTAACGTGGCTACTACAGTTTTTTATCATATTTTCTGTAGATGTTTTGCATGATCAATTTTGTAGCGACTTAATAATACAGATCTTTATTTACCTGCAACACAGAAGTTCGGAGAGAGACGATGCAGTGGAATTCTGTCAGATACACTAACCTTTTACTCGGTTCACGTGACTCTGTAGTTTTTTCCTTCATTCTTTCCTGTGTTCATAACACTAGCAGTCATGCCCACCCATGTGTGGGAATTTTATTTAAATATCTTTTACTTTAAAATGAACATACAAATGATGATCTGTCAAAATACAAAAAAGAAAAACACAAATGAGAGTATGAGACCTACAAAATTGAAGCCATACAATCTAAAGACCTACAAAATTGACCTCTCTTGGTGCCTTTTCCATATATGTTCTTATCCCAAACCTCATTGATTTGAACTGGTTAATTGGCTAAAAGAAACTTAGTAATAATAAAATGATCCAGGCATGCATTTACCAATTCATATTACCTTTAATATCCACACAATTTATCTTGCTCTCTTTCTTGTTTACGATTCTTTCAATATATTCTATATAGAATATGAGTCACATTAATTATTATTAATTATAAAAACAGAATTTGGGATAGGCGCCACAATATTTTCCTCTTTCACATTTCTGCATATCTTTCTCCAATATTGGTCATTCTATTGTAAAGGCAAGAGCAGTCTGGTTTTGAGTTTCCTTTTTTTTTTCCGCAACAATACAACCAAGCATGTAGATTAAATCTTGACAAAAAAAGAAAACTTAAAACCCTTGAAAATATATTCTGATTGAATTAATATTAGCCCCCCCCCCCCCCCCCCCCCAAAAAAAAAAAAAAAAAAAAAAAAAACTATTCCTTCAAAGTAACTTCTATCTTTCTAGACAAATCAAAGTCATCCCTTCAATATACAACCTTTTCAGCACAGGAAAATTCAATCATTACAAAAAAGTGCCCCAGCCCAAAGAAGAAAAAACAAGCACGAACCCATTTTACATTATACCTTAGCAATGCAATGAAATTTTTTTTTTTTAAAAAAAAAGCAAAAACTCATCTTCTTACGGTATATCTTTCCTATAATGAGGCACCAACTCATTTTGACAACAGTACCTTACATGCTGTGATATTAGCCGCCTTATTTTGCAAGAAGCCACCATTAAACAATGTAGTCCTAGAGTACTGACCTCGCAACATATAGGGCAATAGTTACTCATTAAGTTCTCGACAAATAAACAATTTTCAGCCCCCTCAACCACTTGCCCTGATTGGGTCCCTTTTCTAATAAACCTGATCCCATAAAGAAAACACGACATCTCGGTCAGTTATACTGGAGTTGTAAAAATTGACATGGAGTTGTAAAAATTGACATTGGTAAAGCGATACAGCAGAATAATTGAATTCAATAAAATAATTCTTTCACCAAAACTAAATAATAAACCTATTATCATCTCCAATTTCAGCATAAAATAATTATTTCACCAAAACCAAATAATAAACCTATAATCATCTCCAATTTCAGCATTGGTAAAAAATAAAATTATGCGCAATAAAACAGTACCCCGAAATACCAATTATTAAAAAAACCAGGCCAGAACCTTGATATATATACCAATTATTAAATCAAAACTAAAACAAATGATTAAATCTGAATAAAAAAATATAGTTAATAGGGCAGGAAGTAGTACCTCAATATAGCAGTTTCTTGGTAGAGTAGTAAACCAAACCGGTGTACTTGATAACCTGAAATCATCAAACAGATATGATTTAATTTGAAGGCATAACCAAACTGAGATATATTCATAAAAATGAAGGACCAAGTCCAAATGAATTTGACATATTTGGGCAACATTAAGAGGATATATATTAATCTAAAGTTTGTAGGAACCCCAAAAAAAAAAAAAAATAGAAACACTTACAGATATGCAAAAAACTCTACGGCTTCATGCTCTTCATCCATTTTGCTTTGCATCTTAGCATATCCATTCTAATGAAAAAAAGAACTTATATCATGTTTAAATTTGTCATATATTATCTGTCTTCCTTTGTACAAAAAACAAAAGAGCAATGAGCCCCCTTTCAGTCGCCCAACACCAAAAGTTAGACCAAATCTATAAAAGATGAAGACCTAAAATAATTACTGGAAATTGGATCGATCTGAGGCTAGCATTGATAAAGAGCAACTCCAAGCATATACACAATCAAAAGAGGAAGAGACTTACGGCTGAGGGAGCACCGTCAATTTGGACTAACCAAACTATCTCTCACTATATCCAAAGAAGAAAAGGGAGAGGTAGGGTGGTACTGTGTTCGAAAGAGAAGAGAATGAGCGAGAGGCAGTGAGAGCAGATCTGATCGTTATCGGTGGAGAGCGGAGAGAGATCAGATGAGCGATTAGCTGGATGGCTGCGAAATTTTGAAAACCCTAGAGCGAAGGGGTAAGGGACGCTGGAGCGGATTGTCAAGTGCACAGGAATTCGAGTTTCGGAGGTGCTGGCGGTGGTGCTGTGAGGGCCTGAGGTGCCGTCGCTAGTTCTCTCTTGTTTAGGGTTTTAATTTTTCTTTTCCCAGGTCAGCGGGCTGGGTATGGTTTTGAGCAGAGGACTAAAGAATGAAAATTGAACAGACAAAAAAAAAACAAAAAAAAAAAAAGCTGAAGCGGTGAATCGAACCGTCCGCAATGCGCTAACCTAACCCAGCAACATAATTCCAGCGCCCAAGCATTTTCAGACAAACAGGTCAACCTTTTATCTGATTTTAAATCTCAATCACATATCATGTTAGATTAACAAAATCAATGATCCACACTTGACATTAGGAGGTATTAACTCCTTTTTATCTGGAATGTTAACAATTGTTTATGACCTTTGTAAATTGCTCCGCTCACTTCGAACAATTATTTTTATTTTTCAATAAATATATTTTTTTAAGTACAATAAATCAAGATCATTTTAATCCTTTCAGCAAAAATTTAGAGTAGATCTCAAATTTGAGAAGTGAGCGGAGCAATTCCCATTCATAAGTTTAAACATACGTACAAGAATGTCTCTGTCAACTGTCATGGAAAACTCTTGAATTAAAGTATCTTCACGTCAAAATATGTTTTAGTTCATACGTCAAGTTATTGATATTTTTTAACCATGTTTCAATCTTTTTGTTTATTTATCTAGATAAAGGTTAGAATAGTTTACCTATAATTGACCTGGTAGTTATGGCGGATGACAATAAAGAAAAAAAAAAAAATATGAGGCATTTGGATCATTTAAGAATAAAATTAGAATTAGTTATTCGGAGTAAAAAAAAATATGAACAAGGTTCCAATGCCACAAATGTCACACTTTATTTTTTTTTATTCCAAATTTTAAAATTTAAAATATAATCATCCAATCCAAACCGTTGATCTTGTTTATTTTAACTATGGATGTGTTGTCATAATTTTTATAATTTTTTAAATTTATTTGATATTTAATCAAGAGGTCAAAAATGAACATATTAGATTTAATCTATTATAGTTATTTTGATTCGTTCATTTTCGACCTTTTGATCAAGTATCAAATAAAGTTAAAAAATTATAAAATTTTATGACAACACATCCGTCATTAAAATAAACAAGATCAATGATTTGGATCGAATGATTATATTTTAAAAATTTTAAATTAAAAATAAAATAAAATAAGTAAAGTGTGGCATTTGTGGCACCGGAACCTTGCTCAAAAAATATTATTCCTAAACAATCCAAAATAATTTTTTTAGGATCTCGAGTGCTATTTTTAAGTGGTCCAACATCTAGATTAAAATTTTATTCCTAAAGTGTTTGGATCATTTTCTTAATGTGAATTAAGAAGTTGTTGGGACCACTTGTTATTCCGAATTAAAAAGATAATCCAAACGTTTTAAGAATAATCCGGATGTTGGATCACTTAAAAATAAACTCTAGATCTCAAAAATATTATTCTTGATCATTTATGAATAATATTTTTTACATCGAATAACTAATCTTAATTATATTCTTAGATGATCCAAACGTCCCTATACAGTTAACAGCTCCTATAAAAGAGGTGCATGTCAATATGCAGATTTTCCAATACTAAGCATTCCAGCTATCATAATAGCAAACCAACGAGCAAATTTTGTGTAAAATCATTTACATAATCAAATCCAATGGTTCGAATAAATTCTAATTTATATCATAAAATCAAACCGGATAACAGATCAAGAATTAGTCATAGGATCAAAATTCGAATTTGACAGTTAAACACAAAATAGGAACACAAATATGACGGAATCCATCCAATTACTATTTTAACTTTTTAAGTTTTATCATTTTCGACCCTCAAAAAAAGTTTTGTCAGAAGTTCCACTTCCTACGCAACGCAAGGAGAGCAAGTTCTTCCTATTCTACCTACAGACAGGGGAATTAAAAAGACCCTCACCTCACTGTCTAAAATTCTCCGTAAAAATTTACAAAGCCTCCGACTTCTACCAATTTCACTGGAGTTTCTCTATCCCACAATAATAGATTTTGCAGTTGATAAATTACACTGATCGTAATTTACTATTTACAGGAAGCACAAGGCCTGATAATATTGTTGAAAACTCTAAACAGAGGTCTGATAAAATTGTGGAGGCGCATATCGGCATATGACATACTAGTAGCTAGACAGAGGTCTGATAAAATTATATTCTGGACAGGATTGACAACATTTGCTGGTTTAAAGTAGCAGGCTTTTGGGCCTGTTTTACTCTTATTAATAGTTGATTTGGACTTTGCCTAAAATGATCTCCGATAAAATTGTACTCTCACCCAACTAATTCCAGTTAATAAGACGTTTATTATATTCTCACCCATCCTCCGAAGCTGGATAATGATATATAATTAACAAATTGTTGCATACGTCTTCTGCAAAAATTATATTATAATTTAACTAATGATATAAAATTCGCAGTCATAAAACTAAAAAATAAAGAACATTTATATAATCCAGAATCAAAACAATATAATTTCGACGCCTTCCAATTAGTTCTACGTGACCTTAATTCCTTAAATCGTCCCATTCATACATATTAATAAGGATGATAGTCATACTTAAGTCTGATTTCCCTTCATACATTAGTACAGGGCAGTCAGGATCTAAGCATTTTTCAAAACAAAGATTTAACTAATTAAAGACCCAATGAAACATAATGTTAAAACATATAAAACAAAAAAGAATTTGTCTTAACTTAAAAACATGGAAATCTAAAACAGAAGCGCACATCATGCAGTGAAAAGAAATGAAATAAAAAATGCAGAGCAGAATTAAATATGAAGATATATTTATGATATGATGATTGTATCCTTCTTTAGTTGTTGCCAAAGAAGTGATGGTGGTGGTGTTCCTTGTGCTTCTTAGCCTCATCCTCAGCTTCCTCCTTTTGGTGATGCTCATGGAAGGCATATCCACCTGCTGCGACAGCAGCAGCTGCCGCAACATTTGATTCTATCTTGTGCCTGTGAGCATGCTCAGGGTCTTTCTTTGCCTCGTGCTTTTCATACTGTCACATGTATAACATACACAAAATCAATTTTTTTAATTTTATTCTTTTTGTGAACCAGAAATCATATATGTAGCATAGTGATATTGAAAAATTTGAAATGTAAAATTATTTAAGGTGGCTTATGTAATTTTAAAGAATTTGGTGACAAAGTCATTTATAAAATTCAACCTTTTTAGTTTTTATTATACAGAAACTAATTAAAAGATCGATCATTTAGGTGCTTCTGAGATTACCAGAGCGAAGGCACCAGCAGCCAGAGCTGCAACCTCGCCTTCGTGCTGCTTGTGCTTGTGGTGCTTCTCTTCTTTCTTGTACTTTTCGTACTCTTCAGCCTCTGTTGGCTGTTGCACGGGTGGCGGCACAGACTCAGTTACATAGATTGTGCTCTCTTGGTACCCCCCATATTGGGTGGTGGTGCTGCTGCTGTAGACTGTCTCACTGCTGTAGGCATTACCGCTGCCGTAGTAATTCTCAGCCATTTTGGTTTCAGAAAATGCTTTTGTGTTAGTATATAGAGATTTAATTTGGTTAATGTTGGTTGATATGGTTTGGATTAAGCATTGAATATTTATAGCTGTTGAAGTCAATGGTGATAGTAGTGGACGGTGGTGATGCAACGGATATACCGGATCAAGATTTGGTACAAACAATTGTAAAATATTTAGCAGCGGTTGTACAATTTCATTCAGGGTCGTTTGTATCTAAGGTAGTAGCTAGTAAGGTCACATCAATGCAAATTGATTAGCGCTAAAGATTATTAGTTATGAGAATCGGTGAACGCCCGTTATATATTTTCAATTCATCTGATCCAGCTGTTTGAACAAAAGGTCAAAACCATGAGCATGTTCCAGTTGAAATTATCAAACGGAGAGAATTGGTTCGAGTTCAATGCAACGTGATCCCATTCCCCATGTCACTGTCTGTCTATCTCAATTGTTTTCAAATTTCAACCAAAAACGGGCAACGACTTGATTTTGCACTAAAAGATAATGTATCTAGCCGTTTTTTTGTCTCCAACGATAATTAAGAACCAAATTAAATTTAATTATTTATGAGTTATTAGTTATGAGTTATGACAGTAAACTTTATTCTCATCTTAAAGAATTCTGAATTAATTACTTTACCAAGAGATGCAATGTAAATATTATATTATCGAAATGGACTACAATATTTTGCAAAAGTAATCAGGAACATGTATTTCAGATTATATTTCAAAATTCAAACTTTAATTAAATGATCAATTTAACCATTCAATTAAAGCTTTTTTTCTATCAAAATCTTGTTAAAACCAAATTTATATTCTTTTTTCAAATACTTTTGAAAATTTACTGTCATCGCTAGAAATGTCATCGCTTGCCCGAGTGGACCTCTCATCACGCCCCTCCTTCTGAGCACTCTCCTCACCCTCTCTCACCCAGCCAGCGGCAGCGACTTCCATCCCCTCTCCTAGCGCTCCCTCCACGCACTACCTTCCTTCACTTTCTTCCTCTCTCTCCCGTGTTATCTCCTTCTCCTTTTCAGTGAGTTTTTCTACTCTATTTTCGATATCTGATTTGTGCTTCTTTCTTCCTCTCTCACTTTATTTCTTATTTGGTCTATGTTTCTTTTAGTTGGTTTTGGTTTTTGGTGTTGTAAATGTTCACTTTATTTGCTATATATGTTCATTTCTTTTCACTATGTTGTTATATAGATGTTCACTTTGTTTATTATATGTTGCTCTTGGTGTTGTAAGTGTTCACTTTATTTGTTCAACATGTTCATTTTAATTTTTTTTTAAATTTTGTATTCAACTTATTTGTTAATTTTATCATTATAAATGTTCACTTTGTTTATTATGTCAGTTCACTATGACATTAAAAATGTTCACTTTATTTGTTAAATCCGTTCATTTTATATGTGTTTTTTTATTGTTGTGCCTATTTACGTTGTTGTTATATGTGTTTATTTTGTTCTTTATACATTGATGCAATATGGTCTTGCGCACACTTCACAAAAAGGGGTATAACTTTTGATCCGACCGTCGGATCGAGCTGAAATTTTGACAGGAGCTCCGTGACTCAGAGCCCGAAAACAAACTGCAGCAAAGCTAAGGTTTGCCAAATCGTCAGCTCAGATTTGCGATCCGGACCTTCCTTCATAGACTTTTGGACCTTTCTTTATAATTTGAACAATTTCTAAGGTTGTTTTAGTAATTTTTATGTTTTCTGTTTTTCTAGGGTTTTGTACCTGCTATATAAGCAGCCGTCATACTTTCTGGAAGGATGATGTTATTTTGAGAATTAAACTTATTAAAAAAATCGAGAATCTGTGTGATTTTCAACAAAAATCTCTCTCTTTCGTTCTTTTTCCATTATCTTTCTCTGTAATTCGTGCATCATACATGTTCATCTTGATATGTGTCACAATTCACATTGTGACAGGAGATGAGCAAGGAAGGCGAAAAAGAGAAAAAAAAAAAAGGGAAAGAAAGGAAAGGAAAAGAGAGAGGAAATGGGAGAGAGAGGCGGAAAGAGGAGAAAGGCAGAGAAGGGACCAAAGGGGCAGGGAAAATAGAAGAGAGACAGAAATATAGAGGAGCGTGTTTTTTTTTCAGAGCGATGGTGCTCGATGGCGAATGAAGGGATGACACTTATCATTTTTGAAAATTTTTTACTATTTTTTTAAATTAATTCTAACCAAATTTATACTATTTTCCAAATTTATATTATTTTCCGAAATCTTGTTTACCCAAAATTAATGTATCTAGCCGTGTTTTGATTCTTTAATGACGATTAAGAAGTAATTTCATTATTTATGACAATAAAATTCATATGAAGAATTTAAGCTAAAATCAATCATTTTGATTAGATATTACAAATTAACTTGACGTTCAACTCATTCTTCAACTATTGTTAATTACTACAAAGTGACAAGCTATGAAGAACTAGCTCTTGGTCTAGTGGCAAAGAGCAATGTACCTTGAATGAAAGGTTGTAGGTTCGAAATCCGACTGGTGAGTCTTTCATAGACATTTAATTTAAAAATAAATTGGGAGATTGATCCTAATTTATTTTTTTTAAAAAAGAAGGAAGTGACAAGCTATGTAAATACTATCACCGAGATAAGCTACGGAACTTCACAAAATTACCAAGGATCGGTACTTCAAAGTTCAAACTCACATTTCAAAATCTGAGCTTTAATGATCGCTGTTCAATGTATTCGCTATAGTAAAATCGTATAGAAAGTCAAATTTTGTTTTTTGAAAAAACTTCTATTTTTACCTGGTGTTTATAGGACGTCATTAAAGTAGGTCTGTGATTCTCGGATCAATCAATTTTCTATAATCAGAAAAAACAAAAAAAAATTAAAAATATAAAATTTGATTTTCAATAAGATTTCAAAAAAAAAATAGGGGGGACGACAAACGATTCAGATGAATCGTTATAGGTTCGAATTTCGAATTACAGATCTAAAGTAACATTTCTCGTTAACTTTGCGAAATACCATAACATTATCTCTAAAAATTACGTAGGCAATCCATTTTCTATATTTCCTATAGTGTCGCTATCTCTGTCGCATCAGATGTGCACAAAGACTTCTTATAATCTGTCTAATTAACACATTTTTGTTGATTTTTGATGCAATTGAATACCTACGTATACGTTACTTTAACTAATAGATCTTTCTAAAATTGTCTTAACTATGAATTGGAATATGCAAAATCCTATCGTTAGCGGAGCCAGAAATTTGGAATGAGAGTGTCACGATCTCAAATAGTTCAACAACATAGAGGGCCAGTTAGACTCAAAACCATTGAATGCAAGGAGTTACACTTGAACAAATCAGATATGGAGAAAGAAAATATGCTGACAGGAGGGGCCAGTGAAGTAACGGGAGAAAAAAAAAAAAAAAAAAGAAGTGATGGCGTTAAAGAAGGAAGCTGTAACAAATGCACCCCACATCCTCAGCAAGTCGTTACCCCTTTTTTAAAAATATTTAAAAAATTTAAAATTTAATTGTTGAATCCAAACCGTTGATTTTGTTCAATTTTATGAGCGATGCGTTTTCATATAAGTTTTATAAAATTTGGATTTAATTTGATATTTGATTAAGTGCTCAAGTATTAGAATTAATCAAACCAGGTCCGTTCATTTGTTGAACACTTAATAAGGTACCAAATTAACTTCAAATTTTATAAAATTTATATGAAAACGCATCGCCCGTAAAATTGAACAAAATTAACGGTTTGGATTCAACGATTAAATTTTAAAATTTTTAAATATTAAAAAAAAAAGAATGACTGCTGAGCAGTCGTTTTTTTCGACTGCCGAGGATGTAGGTTCGTAACAAATGGGCCCAGGATTTTAAATATTAACGGAAGTGAAGAGTTTAACGGCTGTTAGTGTTTTTAATTGGCAAAATTGGATATAACTCCCTTTAATCTTCACCAACCGGATATAGTCCCTCTAATCTTCAAAACTGGATATAATCCCCATAATCTTCTCAATTTGTGATATAAACCCTTTTCATCAATTTCAATCATATTTTAAAGATAAGAAACTATTTTTTTTATAAATTTAGATAGAAATACTCTTACCTCTGTATCTGTGTGCGATGCTATTGAAGAGCGAGGATCTCTTTCGGACAAATTTCTACTATTGATGACATTTGATTTCATTTTGTGTGTTGAGAGGTGAGAGGTATTGTTGTATACAAGCTTCACTAGTATTTAACGTCTAAAAAAGTTCACTGTTGCTATTTTCTATCCACTTCGAATCTCTGTTGGACAATTCCATTAAAAATTAATTTTTAAATTAAAATATTATAATAGTAAGTATGGGAAAAAGATCTAGGAGATGCAGACAAAGAGGCTAGTACCTAGGAAATGGGAGGGGAAAAGGCCTTTGGAACTTTTTTTCTTTTTCTTCCTCACGTTGGCAGTCATTGTAACGACTTCAAAAAAAAAAACCTCGAGATAGAGAGGCCGGAGTAAGAGATGGGAGCATGTAAGGGCAATCATGTCAAAATATATAAGAAGTTAAGAACCGATTTTTATATTTAAAATATGATTGAAATTAACTGAAAGAGTTTATATCCCAAGTGGGAAGATTAGAGGGGTTTATACTCAGTTTTGAAGATTAGAGGGGTTATATCCGGTTGGTGAAGTTTAGAGGGGTTATATCCAATTTTGTCTTTTTAATTGTTGTCCGCTGAAGAAGAGTTTGCGTGGCTGGGACCACTAAGACTTGTCGCTGGAGCAGCTTTCACTTTTGTATTTGGTACAACCAAGAGTTAGTACGATTAGGGATGTAAGGTTAGTACTTTTTGAGGTTAGTAAGGTAGAATATTTAGGTTAGTGATTGGAAGGGCTCAGTGCTAGTCTAAGGTTAGTGAATGTTGTTTGGTATGGTACGTTAAGGTTAGTGATGGAGAAAAAATAATAAATTTTTGATTATTTTTATTTTATTTTTAACTAAATAATATCTTTTACGTGTACATTGTTTAAATATGGACGGAGAGTATCACATAACGTTAAAAAATAATTGCTGCATATTATCGTTAACACTCAAAAGCTTACATTATTATGATTATAATTAATCATTAGAATACTATTAGTTTGGAACTGATTAATTTTGAAAATGTTTTCAAATAATTATTATTGTAATTGTTTAAAAGTATAATGGTAACAATAATAATAATAATTAGTGTATGCGTTATAATTATAACCATCATAATTGTTCAAGCCTTCATATTGATTAATTACGTTTCTAAAAAAAAAAAGATTAATTACACAAGCACGAACTACTACATGTCAAGTTTCATATTGCTTGCACTAAATTTCTCATCTCGCTAATTAACCAAATATCAATAACTAATACGAGTAATGTCGAAACTAATTACAATCGGATAAGACAAAATTCAAGGAAAGGGAATTGCACGTCCAAAATTCCTACAACCTTCAAGGCTTTAATTGGGTTTAAACTAATTAGAATTGGCATTCATCATTTTCATCCCTTTATCGCATCCAAGCAATGCTTCCTACTCTCTCCTGACTCAAACCACCTCCAAACTTACCTTTCGTCATTTCTCGCGCATGGCTTGAACAACAACGGAAAAGCGAAAGTAGTTCAATTCAGATCTCTTTAGATTACACCCGTAATAAGGAGAGGGAAGTAATATTGTCAAGTAAGGTTCCGCTACCAACATTTTGATTGCCCTCAAATACCGACATTTTACTATTTAGTTATTTTTTCAAATTTTAAAATTCAAACGTTAAATTCAAAACGTTGATCTTATTTAGTTTAACGAGCAATGCATTTTCATATAAGTTTTGTAAATTGTTTAGTTTATTTGATACTCGATCAAGAGATAGAAAAACAAACGAACCATGTTAACTATGATAAAATGTTTATATATATAGATTATAGTGACCAGATAACTTAGAATGAGTGCAGAATCGCTTAAAATGCTCAAATATTGCCCAGAATATGCTTTATTTGCTCATTTGATGCATATTTTCTATGTATAACTAAATGCTTTACATTAAATATGCTCTGAATTATATTTGTAGACAATATAAAGTGTTTACATATAGATTATAGTGATCAGATGACATAGAATGAGTGCAGAATCGCTTAAAATGCTCAAATATTGCCCAGAATATGCTTTATTTAGTCATTTTATGCATATTTTCTATGTATAAATATGTTATAATAAACATGCTCTGAATTATATAGTAGACAATATAAAGTGTTTAAATATAGATTATTTTGATCGGATGATTAATAATGAGTGCAGAATCGCGTAAAATTCTCAAATATTGCTCTGAATAAGCTTTATTTGCTTATTTGATGTATATTTTATATGTATAACTAAATATTATATTATAAAAATGTAAGTGCTACAACAATTTTAGAATGCGGAAATAACCCAGAATCGTAAAATACCTCGTGCCATCGCTAATTGAAATCGAGTGTTGAGCGGATGAACTTGAAACCCGCAAACCAAGCGCGTCTCCTTAGTCTCTGATCTTCTCCATGTTCTGCAGTGAGAGAATCACTACAAAGCCGATATCGCAACCCCAACTGATGGTGTTTAACAGGAGTTAGTCGGCCTTGACTCGTTCCCTCAAGAAAATTCCTAATCTTCTCTCTCTCTTGTCTAAACTAATGTTAGAACTGAAAGAAGTCCTCTGCCATACTCTCTCCATCATAGAGATATATAAATAGAGGGTTCAAAATGCTCAGAAGATGCAAATTGCAATGTTTAATGAAAGGGTGCGATGTTCACAGCATTCTGTCCAGGTGCACCGTATTGACTGAACCAGTCCATTCTATAGACAGAATACTACATTCTCCCACTTGAACTTGCATCCTTTGCATATTAAATACCTTCTGTTTTCTTTATGTTAAATATTAGAAATATAACACATGAACTGTAGCAGTAAGTCATCTTATCGTTACTAGCTTTTAAAACTACTAGTAAATGCGAATATTACTATCTACAATTACAATATGCTACACAACTAATAATCCAACCTTTTATGCGATTTTGAATTCCTTTATGAATAAACCCAATGTCTATTCCAAGTCAATCTTTATGATGTAATTCTCAACCGTATGATCAAATATTTTCCATATATGTGCGCACAATCAACACGAGAAAACATCTATACTTTTATGAAGAGTTTATACACAATCGTACGATTAATATTAACCATAGGATCAATTCCTATATATACTCGCTACATGATCTTTGAATTCCTTTAACTGCAGTATTTATTCAAAGAATCAGTCAGCTTCAATTCTGTATGAACACATTTAATGACCACTTAATTCTTCTTAATGCTCTCTTTCAAAGTCCAATACTTAATGTCAATACCTCGACCTTTACCTTTATTATTCTTGACTAGAAAGACTGCAACAGAATTATCATACAGAATCCTTAATGACTTAGATATAAAATCCACGACTCTAAGTCTCACAATAAAACTCTTCAAACACCATCGAGGGTAATCTCAAAACACACAACAAACTATACTTTATGTTGAACTAACGAACAATGTCAGTTAGACATTTCTTTATGACACAATTTCACTGGTTAACATGTATCCTTAATTCGATTTACTAGAATCAACATAACCAGTTTGTGTACCAAAATAACTTCAACTTATTAGTCTGTTGAGATATAAGCACACTATCTTAAGTACCTTAAAGATATATCATTACTTTCTTAGCAATGTAACTGTGGTCTATCCCCTAATTATTATGATATCAATCAAATATTCAAATGGCAAAAGCTATGTCAGTTCTTGTGCACAAACCTGATCATACTTTATGCTTTCAAATTGCCTAAATACTTGAAGTATTTACTATTTGTTCCCTTTCTAAGTTATACTGAGGATATTGATTCACAATGAATCTACCACCTATATTAACAAGTACTGGACGCGGTGAATACATTTCCTTCCGGAATCTTTCTAATACCTTATTGATGATATATGCTTGTTGAGATAAATCAAGAATATCTTGATTCCTATCTACATGGGCCTTGATGCCTATCACAAACAAAACTTCAGCCATATCCTTCATATCAATATTTTAGAAAGAAATTATTTCACCCCATATAACTATCTTTTATCATTAGTTACTAGTATAACATTCTCTATATATAAAACAAGTAAATAAAATCAACTCCCACTAATCTTCTGATATATGCACCAGTTCATCTTATATTTCTTCAAACCGTATGAAGAAATAACCTGATGAAACTATTAATACCATTAGTGAAATACTTGTTTTTAATTCTTATATAGAATACTTTAACTTGCTAACTAAATACTTATTACCTCAAAAGAAGAAATTTTATGATTATTTAATATAACCATCTCCTTAGATCACCATTAACAATTGCAACATTTATATCCATCTGATGTAACTCGAAACCAGAATGAGTTATTAATGCCATAATCATATGAAGTGAATCTTTCTTTAATATATGAGAGAAAATCTTCATGTAATTCACTACTTCTTTTCAATGAACCACTGGTGACAAGTCTAACTTTGTATTTCTTTATGTTAACTTATTAATCCCTTTTGGTTTTAAGAAATCCGTTACAACCAATAGGTTAAAACCATAAGTAACTTACCCAATTCTAGACTCAATTACACACCATTGATTCAAACTGATTTTACTTGGCATTATTCCGTAATATGGACTCATCGCAATTCATTATCTTGAAAATGTAACAGATTATGCTCAACACTTATATTCTTATAAGAGTCTTGTAGGTAAACTACGTAACAATACTAGGGATAACCGACCTTATCCTTTATTAGATCACCTTAATATTGAATCTTAAAATTCAACTTGATCTATTATTGTATTATATGCCGGTTAAGGAATGCCAATAATTGGATTATCAATGATCCTGAATGAATATCATCCAATTATGCATTAGAGGGAATTTCTTTATGATCTAAAACTGAACTCTCCCACTAATCTGAACATTCTCTAGAACTTAATATTTCTAGATTCAGATCCTAGTCATATTTCATATTTCTAATCTCTTTACCATTTTCTGATCTCACAATCTTTATTTGCTTACTGTATTATTTCTCTATTTCCACCTTAAAACCTTATAAGTATGTAGAGATACATATATTGTGAGTAATCATCAATTAAAGAGATGTATGCAAGCTATACGCTTAATGCCAGCTAGTTGTTTTCTTACTTGTTAATCATATCTAAACTATATGAACACTCTCAACTTTATCTTAATATGTCTTTTATCCTAATAAACACACATGGTCAGAAACACCAGACTGACCATTTATCCATATATGTGTTATAACCTTATAGGAAATCTTGATAAGACTATATTAAACTGGACAAGTATTCAAATAAAATATACAAGTAATGACTCAGAAATATTATATAGACTCTTTTGTTGAACAACTATATTCCTCATTTTCATTATGTGCTCTCGCACCTATAATGGTAATAAGCCTAAAAGATAAACTTTTATGATGAGTATTATTACATTAGCCTTAACCTAAGAGGCCAACTACTCATCTAATGTCTTATGTAAGAACTTTACATTAATATGCATATCAACCAAATCACTATGCATTGAAAGAACTTATTCTTTATAAACATGAAACATAAGCAGTTAAACTGCTCCCACTGTTCATTATAACTTATGTTCATAAGTTCAACCTCAAAAGTGGATCCTACTGGTTGATAAATTTAATATTCTTACAACTTAGAAGGAGAACAGTATCCTTCTAGACCTTATAACTATTATCCTCAACCTAGGAACTTTGATACTTATCATTTCTAAAGGGAATCTGCTATCTTTATGAAAGTAGAACTGATACATGCTTATCTTTATATTGAGACTGAACTTTATACTTTAATTTACCAATGCAAACTAAGTAATATATCTTTATGAGTCAATTCCTGCATAATATTACCTGTGGGCTAAATATCATGCTATAACTCTTTATGTAATTAAACATTACAACTTTATGAATCAAATTCTTACACAGTCTAAATACTATGATTTGATTCTTCATACTTTATGATATAACTAGTTAATTATATTCCTATCCTTAATCCCTGTGGGCAAATTAAGTATTCATAATTTAACTATTATATCCTAATATATTAAGTTAACTAGGTCAATAGTCCTGTGGGACGATACTAACTTCGTTAACTTAATCTATTACAATCTTGTGTCTGTTTAATTCAAATGTGATTTTATAAACTTTATATATACATAACTTTAATCCAACTAAGGATGCTGTGGCTACTCCTTAATATATTTTATATATATATTCATCACTAGACACAAGCTATGTCCTTTCTTCCTAATGTGATTTATAGATACACTATATAATATATATACCTTAATGTAATTGAAGATGCTGTGGCTACTCTTCAACTAATTAACATATATTAATCAACTAGACATAATATATTATAGTTAGATAACTAATATATATGTATATGCTTAATAACTAGCATAGTTATCTAACTTTCTTGATTAATTGATCCTTAATCAATTTATTTGTCTAATTAATCTAACAATAACATCAGACAAAACTTTATTCAAACTTTTCCAGACGATCCGTTCCAAAACTTGACGGGTCATCCCAGTTTGAATCTGTCAATACCCAGACGTATCCTCATGCAACTTCATCCAGAACGGTCCTTTGTTCCAATGTGCCTGAGTAACGCAAACAGAAACTTTATGCAAATTTAATCTGGAACGATACGTTCTAAGCCCAGAACGGTTCGTTTCAATTTGCATCTGAAACCCTAATTCGCTGGTAATTGGCCTCTAATTTAAAATATTAGATTATATAACTATAATTATCTATACCTAAATAATTATCATATGCACAATTAACGTCATAACCTTTATAAATACAATTTGTGTATTACTATACCACATGTATAGTTCTTAAAGTTTGTTTAATCAATATAATGCTTGTAACGCCAATACTAATAGAATATCAGATAGTATGATGGTCTGTGGACTACATCAATACGTTATTACTATAGTATATTCAAGCATATTATCATTGACTAATCAATCTTAATCCAAGATGCCAACCATCTTTACAAAATTAGTATTTATGACTAACTGTGACTATTTTATAGAATTCCATAATAGTTAAGTAATCTACAAGCTTTAATTAACAATGGAGAACCATCATGTCTGATTATATCTCAATATTCATCTTAAAACTCATTTCTGGACCAAACTCTGTTGGAACGGGTCGTTCCAACTCCAAATGGATCGCCCCACACGAAAGGGTGCGTCCAAAGTTCATCCAGAAACTTTCTGACAGCCTGAACACTTTCTGGTAAACTGACAATAACTTTCTCTATACTTATTTGTTTTCTGTGTTCTTGGTCATTATAGAAACTAGATTCAAAGATCTTTCCAATGACGCAAGTTTCATCAAAAACAAATTTACAGATCAAAAGCTATGCCCCTCGAAATACTGACTATCATAGACGAAACCCGACAAACTGTCAGATTGACCTATCTTGCAGACAGTATATCTCACTCATACTTTATCGGAATTTTGCAAATTTACACTCTATGGAACGATATCTAAAATATCTACATCCCAGTAAAATTTCATGCAAAACCAAATTACCAATTGAGAGAAATCTGGCCCGTAATACTGAAAGGTCAGAAAATTCAGAACCCTGACTGTCTGACCTCTACTGGTTGCAAAATGATTATCTCACTGTATACCCACTGGATTTTCAAGATGTTGATCTCGTTGGAAAGTAGACTCGGACATCTTTCCAATTTTGAAAATCTCACTCAAATTGGATAAGCAGATCTTGAGATAATGCTCCACGAATTCAGACAATCAAGAAAATCAGACAAAAGCTCAATCCACTCAACACTTACAACAGAATTTCCTATAAACCATTATGAAATCCTATTTCAATAAAGGCAATCCAGTGGTATAACCCGCTCTGATACCAACTGTAAGTGCTACAACAATTTTAGAATGCGGAAATAACCCAGAATCGTAAAATACCTCGTGCCATCGCTAATTGAAATCGAGTGTTGAGCGGATGAACTTGAAACCCGCAAACCAAGCGCGTCTCCTTAGTCTCTGATCTTCTCCATGTTCTGCAGTGAGAGAATCACTACAAAGCCGATATCGCAACCCCGACTGATGGTGTTTAACAGGAGTTAGTCGGCCTTGACTCGTTCCCTCAAGAAAATTCCTAATCTTCTCTCTCTCTTGTCTAAACTAATGTTAGAACTGAAAGAAGTCCTAAGCCATACTCTCTCCATCATAGAGATATATAAATAGAGGGTTCAAAATGCTCAGAAGATGCAAATTGCAATGTTTAATGAAAGGGTGCGATGTTCACAGCATTCTGTCCAGGTGCACCGTATTGACTGAACCAGTCCATTCTATAGACAGAATACTACAAAAAAAGCTATTAATTACATTCTAGACAACATAAATAGATGAAATATAGATTATTGTAATCAAGTGACTTATAATGAGTGCATAATCACTTAAACTACTCAAATATTGCTAAGAATATGCTTTATTTGCTCATTTTATGTATATTTTCTATTTATAATTAAATAATTTACATAAAATATGCTTGGAATTATATTCTAGACAATATAAAGTGTTTACATATAGATTATAGTGACCAGATGACTTAGAATGAGTGCAGAATCGCTTAAAATGCACAAATATTGCCCAGAATATTCATTATTTGCTCATTTTAAGCATATTTTCAATGAATAAATAAAACATTCACAATAAATATCCGCTAAAGATTGTAGTAAATATAAAGTGTTCAAATATAGATTATAGTGATCATATAACTTAGAATGTGTGCAGAATCGCTTAGAATGCTCAAATATTGCCCAGAATATGCTTTATTTGCTCATTTTATGCATATTTTCTATGTATAATTAAATATTTTACAATAAATTTGCCCTGAATTATATTGTAGACCATAGAAAGTGTTTAAATATAGATTATTGTGATCAGATGATTTAGAATGAGTGTATAATCGTTTAAAATGCTTAAATATTTCATAAGCTTTATATGCTTATTTTATGTATATTTTCTATGGATAACTAAATATTTTATAATGAATTAGCTCTTAATTATATTCTAGACAACATAAATAGATGAAATATAGATTACTGTAATCAAGTGACTTATAATGAGTGCAGAATCGCTTAAACTACTCAAATATTGCTCAGAATATGCTTTATTTGCTCATTTTATGCATATTTTCTATGTATAATTAAATAATATAAATGAAATATGCTCTTAATTATATGGTAGACAATATAAAGTGTTTAAATATAGATTATAGTGGTCAGATGACTTAGAATGAGTGTAGAATCCATTAAAATGCTCTAATATTGCCCAGAATATGCTTTATTTGTGCAGTTTATGCATATTTTGAATGAATAAATAAATAATTTACAATAAATATGCTCTGAATTATATTGCAGTCAATATAAAATGTTCTAATATAGATAATAGTCATCATATGACTTACTATGAGTGCAGAATCGCTTACAATGCTCAAATATTTCCCAGAATATGCTTTATTTGCTCATTTTATGCATGGTTTCTATGTATAATTAAATACTATATAATAAATATGCTCTGAATTATATTGTAGACCATAGAAAGTGTTTATATATAGATTATTATGATCGGATGATTTAGAATGAGTGTAGAATCGCTTAAAATTCTCAAATATTACTCAGAATAAGTTTTATTTGCTTATTTTATGTATATTTTATATGGATAACTAAATATTTCATACTAAGTAATCTCTGAATTATATTTAGACAATATAAAGAGCTGAAATATAAATTATTGTGATCAGATGACTTAGTATGAGTTTAGCATCGCTTAAAATGCTCAAATATTACACAAAATAAGCTTTATTTGATTATTTTGTTTATATTTTTCTATGTATGATTAAATATTTTACAATAAATATGCTCTGAATTATATTGTAGACCATAGAAAGGGTCTAAACATAGATTATTGTGGTCAAACGATTTAGAATGAGTTTAAAATCGCTTAAAATGCTCAAATATTACTCAGAATAATCTTTATTTGCTTATTTTATGTATATTTTGTATGGATAACTAAATATTTCATACTTAGTAGTCTCTGAATTATATTCTAGATAACATAAATAGATAAAATATAGATTATTGTAATCAAATGACATATAATGAGTGCAGAATCGCTTAAACTACTCAAATATTGCTGAGAATATGCTTGGTTTGCTGATTTTATGCATATTTTCTATGTATAATTAAATAATTTACAACAAGTATGGTCTGAATATTGTAGACAATATAAAATGTTTACTTATAGATTATAGTGACCAGATGACTTAGAATGAGTGCAGAATCGCTTAAAATGCTCAAATATTGCCCAGAGTATGGTTTATTTGCTCATTTTATGCATATTTTCTAAGTATCATTCAATATGTTATAATAAACATGCTCTGAATTTTATTATAGACAATATAAAGTGTTTAAATATAAACTATTGTGATCAGATGATTTATAATGTGATCAGAATCGCGTAAAATTCTCAAATATTGTTCGGAATAAGCTTTATTTTCTTATTTTATGTATATTTTATATATATAACTAAATATTTTATAATGAATTAGCTCTTAATTATATTCTAGACAACATAAATAGATGAAACATAGATTACTGTAATCAAGTGACCTATAATGTGTGCAGAATCGCTTAAACTACTCAAATATTGTTCAGAATAGGCTTTATTTGCTCATTTTATGCATATTTTCTATATATAATTAAATAATATAAATTAAATATGCTCTTAATTATATTGTAGACAATATAAAGTGTTCAAATATAGATTATAGTGATCAGATGACTTAGAATGAATGCAGAATCCCTTAAAATGCTCAAATATTGCCCAGAATATGCTTTATTTGCGCAGTTTAAGCATATTTTCAATGAATTAATAAATAATTTACAGTAAATATGCTTTTAGTTATATTGTAGACTATAGAAAGTGTTTAAATATGCTTTATTTGCTCATTTTATGCATATTTTCTATGTATAATTAAATATTTCACAATAAATATGCTCTGAACATGATTGTAGACCATAGAAAGTGTTTAAATATTGATTATTGTTATCAGATGATTTGGAATGAGTGCAGAATCGGTTAATATGCTCAAATATTACCCAGAATATGCTTTATTTGCTCATTTTATGCAAATTTCTATGTATAATTAAATATTTTATAACAAATATGCGCTGAATAAGATTATAGACCGTAGAAAGTGTTTAAATGTAGATTATTGTGATCGGATGATTTGGAATGAGCACAGAATCGCTTAAAATTCCCAAATATTGCCCAAAATATGCTTAATTTGCTCATTTTATAATATATATGCTCTGAATTATATTGTAGACCATAGAAAGTGTTTAAATAAAGATTATTGTCATCAGATGATTCAGAATGAGTGAAGAATCGCTTAAAATGCTCAAATATTGCTCAGAATAAGCTTTATTTGCTTATTTTATGTTATGTTCTATGGATACATAAATATTTCATACTAAGTAGTATCCGAATTATATTCTAGACAATATAAAGAGCAGAAATATAGATTATTGTAATCAAATGACTTATAATTATTGCAGAATCTCTTAAACAGCTCAAATAAGAAATATGCTCTGAATTATATTGTAGACCATTGAAAGTGTTTAAATAAAGATTATTGACATCAGATGATTTAGAATGAGTGAAGAATCGCTTAAAATGCTCAAATATTGCTCAGAATAAGCTTTATTTGCTTATTTTATGTTATGTTCTATGGATACATAAATATTTCATACTAAGTAGTCTCTGAATTATATTCTAGACAATATAAAGAGCAGAAATATAGATTATTGTAATCAAATGACTTATAATTATTGCAGAATCTCTTAAACAGCTCAAATATTGCTCAGAATATGCTTTATTCGCTCATTTTATGTAATTTTGTATGTATAATTAAATAATTTACAATGAATATTCTCTGAATTACGTTGCAGACAATATAAAGTGTTTAAATATAGATTATATTGATCATATCACTTAGAATGAGTGCAGAATCGCTTAAAATGCTCAAATATTTCCCAGAATATGCTTTATTTGCTCATTTTATGCATATTTTCTATGTATATTTAAATACTTTATAAAAAAAATATGCTCTGAATTATAATGTAGACAATATAAAGTGATTTAAAATAGATTATTGTGATAAAATGATTTATAATGCGTGCAGAATCGCGTAAAATGCTCAAATATTGCTCAGGATAAGCATTATTTGTTAATATTATGTATATTTTATATGTATAACTAAATATTTTACAAAAAATTTACTCTGAGTTATATTGTAGACCATAGAATGTATTTAAATATAGATTATTGTGATCAGATGATTTAGAATGTGTAGAATCGCTTAAAATGTTCAAATATTATTCATAATAAGCTTTATTTACTTATTTTATGTATATTTTCTACAGACAACTAAAAATTTCATACTAAGTAGTTTCTGATTTATATTCTAGACAACATCAATAGATGAAATATTGATTATTGTAATGAAATGAAATATAATGAGGGCAGAATCGCTGTAACTACTCAAATATTTAGCAGAATATGCATTGTTTGCTCATTTTATGCATATTTTCTTAGTATAATTAAATAATTTACAATAAATATGCTCTGAATTATATTATTGACAAGATGACTTAGAATGAGTGCAGAATCTCTTAAAATGCTCAAATGCAGCCCAGAATATGCTATATTTGCTTATTTTATGCATATTTTCTAGGTATAATTAAATATTTTACAATAAATACGCTCTGAATTACATTGTAGTCAATATAAAGTTTTCCATTATAGTTCATAGTGATCATATGACTTAGAATGAGTACAGAACCACATAAAATGCTCAAATATTGCCAAGAACATGCTTTATTTACTAATTTTAAGCATATTTTCCTATGTATAATTAAATATTTTACAATAAATATGCTCTGAATTGTATTGTAGACAATAGAAAGTGTTTAAAAATAGATTATTGTGAACAGATGATTTAGAATGAGTTTAAAATCGCTTATAAAGCTCAAATATTACTCAGAATAATCTTTATTTGCTTATTCTATGTTTATTTTCTATGGATAACTAAATATTTCGTACTAAGTATTCTCCGAATTATATTCTAGAAAACATAAATAGATGAAATATAGATTATTTTAATCAAATGACATATAATGAGTGCAGAATCGCTTAAACTACTCAAATATTGCTCATAATATGCTTTGTTTGCGCATTTAATGCATATTTTCTATGTATAATTAAATAATGTAAATTAAATATGCTCTTAATTATATTGCAGACAATGTAAAGTGTTTAAATATAGATTATAGTGATCAGATGACTTAGAATGAGTGCAAAATTGCTTAAAATGCTAAAATATTGTCCAGAATATGCTTTATTTGCTCATTCTATGCATATTTTTCTATGTATAATTAAATAGTGTACAATAAATATACTCTGAACTATATTTTAGACCATAGAAAGTGTTTAAATATAGCTAATAGTGATCAGATGACTTAGAATGAGTACAGAATCTCATAAAATGCTGAAATATTACCCAGAATATGCTATATTTGCTCATTTTAAGCATATTTTCTAGATATAATTTAATAATTTTCCATAAATTCCCTTAATTATATTATAGTCCATATAAAGTGTTATAATATAGATTATAGTGATCATATGACTTAGAATGAGTAAATAATCGCTTAAAATGCTCAAATATTGCCCAGAATATGCTTTATTTGCACATTTTATGCATATTTTTCTGTGTATAATTAAATATTTTACAATAAATATGCTCTGAATTATATTTTAGACCATAGAAAGTGTTTAAATATAGATTATTGTGATCAGATGATTTAGAATGAGTTTAGAATCGCTTAAAATGCTCAAATATTACTCAGAATAATCTTTATATGCTTATTTTATGTATATTTTCTGTGGATAACTAAATATTTCATACCAAGTAGTCTCTGAATTATATTCTAGACAACATAAATAGATAAAATATAGATTATTGTAATGAAATGACATATAATGAGTGCAGAATCGCTTAAACTACTCAAATATTGCTCAGAATATGCTTTGTTTGTTAATTTTATGCATATTTTCTATGTATAATTAAATAATTTACAATTAATATGCTCTGAATTATATTTTAGACAACATAAAGTGTTTACAAATAGATTATAGTGACCAGATGACTTAGAATGAGTGCAGAATCACTTAAAATGCTAAAATATTGCCCAGAATATGGTTTATTTGCGCATTTTATGCATATTTTCTATGTATAATTAAATAATTTACAATAAATATGCTCTGAATTACATTGTGGACAATAAAAAGTGTTTACATATAGATTATATTGGCCAGATGACTTAGAATGAGTGCACAATCGCTTAAAATGCTAAAATATTGCCCAGAATATACTTTATTTGCTCATTTTATGCATATTTTCTATGTATAATTAAATGCTTTAGATTAAATATGCTCTGAATTATATTGTAGACGATATAAAGTATTAATATATAGATTATAGTGATCAGATGACTTAGAAGGAGTGCAGAATCTCTTATAATGCTCAAATTTTGCCCAGAATATGCTTTATTTGCTCATTTTATGCATATTTTTCTATGCATAATTAAATAGTATACAATAAATATACTCTGAACTATATTGTAGACCATAGAAAGTGTTTAAATATAGATGATTGTGATCAGATGATTTAGAATGAGTGTAGAATCGCTTTATTTGCTTATTTTATGTATATTTTCTATGGATAACTCAATATTTCATACTAAGTAGTGTCTTAATTATATTCTAGACAAAATAAATACATGAAATATAAATTATTTTAATCAAATGGCATTTAATGAGTGCACAATCGCTTAAACTACTCAAATATTGCTCAGAATATCCTTTGTTTGCTCATTTTATATATATTTTCTTTGTATAATTAAATAATTTACATGAAATATGTTCTGAATTATATTGTAGACAATATAAAGTATTTACATATTGATTATAGTGACCAGATGACTTAAAATGTGTGCAGAATAGCTTAAAATGCTCAAATATTGCCTGAATATGCTTTATTTGCTCATTCTATGATCCTAAAAATATAAAAGGATTTATACATGACAATTACGCAAATAAAGTGTAGATAATGAGCGTTTTGGACAGAATTGGAGCATTCAAAGTGATTGTGCATTCATTTTAAGTCATTTGATCACAATAATCTATATTTAAGCTCTTTAAACAGTGGAAAATATGTTTATGATTTGAAAATTCAACAGGATTGGATTATATATGACAATTACACACATAATTTGCAAATAATGAGCGTTCTGGACAGATTTGAAGCATTTCAATCGATTGTGCATTTATTTTAAGTAATTTGATCACAATAATCTGTATTTAAGCTCTTTATACAGTGTAGGATAAGTTTCTGATCCTAAAAATTCAAATGGATTGCATTATACATGGCAATTTCACACATAAAATGCCAATAATAAGCGTTCTGAACTGAATAGAAGCATTTAAAGCGATTGTGCATTCATTTAAGTTAGTTGATCATAATAATCTACATTGAATATCCTTATAGAGTGGAGTATAAGTTTATGATCTCAAAAGTTCAAAAGGATTGGATTATATATGGAAATTACGCACATAATGTGCAAATAATGAGCGTTCTGGACAGATTTGAAGCATTTCAATCGATTGTGCGTTTATTTTAAGTAATTTGATCATAATAATCTATATTTAAGCTCTTTATACAGTGTAAGATAAGTTTCTGATCTTAAAAATTCAAATGGATTGTATTATACATGGCAATTTCGCACATAAAATGCCAGTAATAAGCATTTTGAACAGAATAGAAGCATTTAAAGCGATTGTGCATTCATTTAAGTTATTTAATCATAATAAGCTACACTGAATATCTTTATAGAGTGAAGTATAAGTTTATGATCTCAAAAGTTCAAAAGGATTGGATTATATATGGCAATTATGCACAAAAAGTGCAAATAATGAGCGTTCTGGAAAGAATTGGAGCATTTAAAACGATTGTACATTCATTTTAAGTTATTTGATCACAAAAATATATATTTATGCTCTTTATACAGTGAATAATGAATTTATGATCTTAAAAATTAAAAAGGATTGGATTATAAATGGAAATTACGCACATAAAGTGCAAATAATGAGCGTTCTGAAAGAATTGGAGCATTTAAAATGACTGTGCATTCATTTTAAGTCATTTGATCACAGTAATCTATACTGAAGCTCTTTATACAGTGGAGTGTAAGTTTATGATCTTAAAAATTCAAAGGAATTGATTATAATTGGCAATTATGCACATAAAGTGCAAATAATGAGCGTTCTGGAAAGAATTGGACCATTTAAAACAATTGTGCATTCATTTTAAGTCATTTGATCATAGTAATCTATACTGAAGCTATTTATACAGTGGAGTATAAGTCTATGATCTTAAAAACTTAAAGAAATTGATTATAATTGGCAATTACGCACATAAGTTCAAATAATGAGTGTTCTGGACATAATTGGAGCATTTAAAATGATTGTACATTCATTTTAAGTCATTTGATCACAATAATCTATATTTAAGTTCTTACAAAATGGAGGATAAGTTATCTTAAATATTTAAAAGGATTGGATTATCCATCGCAAGTACATACATAAAGTGCAAATATTGAGCGTTCTGGACAGAATTGGAACATTTCAAGCTATTCTGCATTCATTTTAAGTTATTTGATAACACTAATCTATATTTAACATCGTTAAAATGTGTAGAATTAGTTTATGATCATAAAAAGTCAAAAGTATTGGATTATACACGGCAATTACGCACATAAAGTACAAATAATGAGAGTTCTGGACAGAATTGGAGCATTTCTAGCAATTGTGCATTCATTTTAAGTCATTTGATCACAATAATCTAAATTTAAGCTGTTAATACAGTGAAAATAAGCTTATGATCTTAAAAATTATAAAGGATTGCATAGTACATGGCAATTTCGCACATAAAATGCCAATAATGAGCGTTCTGGACAGAATTTGAGCATTTCTAGCGATTGTGCATTCATTTTATGTCATTTTATCACAATAATCTATATTTAAGCTGTTTATACAGCGGAGAAATAGTTTATGATCTCAAAAGTCAAAATAATTGGATTATACAAGACAATTGCGTATATAAAGTGGAAATAATGAGTATTCTGACAGAATTGGAGCATTTCAATCGATTGTGCATTCATTTTAAGTCATTTGATCACAATAATCTATATTTATGCTATTTATACAATGCAGAATAAGTTTATGATCTTCAAAATTTAACAGATTGGATTATACATCGCAATTACGCATATATAGCGCAAATAAAGAGCGTTCTGGACAGAATTGTGCATTCATTTGAATTGATTTTATCACAATATTCTTCATTTAAGCTCTATATACAGTGGAGAATAAGTTTATGATCTGAAAAATTTGAAATGATTGGATTATTCATGGCAATTACGCACATAAACTGCAAATAATGACCGTTCTGGATAGAAATGGAGCATTTCAAGCGATTGTGCATTCATTTTAAGTCATTTGATGACAATAATATATATTTAGGCTCTTTATACAGTGGATGATAAGTTTATGATCTTAAAAATCCATAAGGATTGGATTATACACGGAAATTACGCACATAAAGTGCAAATAATGAGCATTCTGGACAGAATTGGAGTATTTCAAGCAATTGTGCATTAATTTTATGCTATTTGATCATAATAATCTAAAATTAGCTTTTATACAGTTGAAAATAAGTTTATGATCTTAAAAATTCAAAAGGATTGCATTATATATGGAAAGTTCGCACGTAAAATGCCAATAATGAGCGTTCTGGACAGAATTGGAGCATTTCTAGCGATTGTGCATACATTTCAAGTCAAGATCTTTGTACAGTGGATCTAGAATAAGTTTGTGATCTTTAAAACTCAAAAGGCTTGTCATACAAGGCAATTACGCACATAAATTGCAAATAATGAGAGTTCTGGACAGAATTGGAAAATTTCAAGCGATTGTGGATCCATTTTAAGTTATTTGATCACAATAATCAATATTAAGCTCTTTATACAGTGAATAATGTGTTTATGATCTTTAATATTCAAAAGGATTGGATTATTCATGCAATTTACGCACAGAAAGTGCATATAATAAGCGTTCTGTATAGAATTGGAGCATTTCAAGCGATTATGCATTCATTTTAAGTCAATTGATCATAATAATATATATTTAAGCTCTTTATACAGTGTAGAATAAATTTATGATCCTAAAAATTCAAAAGGATTGTATTATACATTGCAGTTAAGCACATAAAAGTGTAGATAATGAGCGGTCTGGACAGAATTGGAACATTTAAAGCGATTGTGCATTCATTTTTAGTTATTTGATCACAATAATATATATATATATACTATGAAGAATGATTTTATGATCTTGAAAATTTAAAAGGATTGGATTATAAATGACAATTACGCACATAAATTGAAAATAATTAGCGTTCTCGAAAGAATTGGAGCATTTAAAATGATTTTGTATTTATTTTAAGTCATTTGATCACAATAATCTATATTTAAGCTCTTTATACAGTGGAGAATAAATTTATGATCTTAAAAAATCAAATGGATTGAATTATACTTGACAATTTCGCACATAAAAAGCCAATAATGAGCGTTCTGGATAGAATTTGAGCATTTTAAGCGATTGTACATTCATTTTAAATCATTTGATCACAATAATATATATTTAAGCTCTTTATACAGTGGAAAATGAGTTTATGATCTCTAAAGTTCAAAAAGATTTGATTATACATGGAAATTACACATATAAAATGTAAAGAATGAGCGTTCTGAACAGAGTTGGAATATTTGAAGCGACTATACATTAATCTTCAGTCATTTAATTATAATAATCTATATTTGAGTTTTTTATATAGTGGTGAATTAGTTTATGATCTCAAAAGTTCAAAAGGATTAGATTATATATGACAATTACGCACATAAAGTGCAAATAAACACCACGTTGTTTCCAGAGCTCTCGGTTCTTCAAGTTCTGTCGAGAGCTCTCGAGCTGTGTCAATGAACACCACGCTTTCACGAAGATCCTTATTCAAAGCATTAATCAGCCACGAGAAGACCATATGATTGCATCTTTCCCATGCTTTTACAAGATCTGGCGGAGTTGTTGGTTTTGGCAGGGATCCACCAATGAAACAAAGCTTATTTTTGGCTCCTAATGCAACTGTCATAGATCTCTTCCAAGTTGCATAATTGTCTCCAGATAATACTTGAGAAACAAGTGCAAAACCAGGGTTATCTGAAGGTTGTATGTAGCATGGTGTACATGGTTCAATTGTGAAAATTCTGGTTTGGGTTGTCTTCGTGGAATCATCTTCTGAATTATCTCCTGCCATGGTTGTTGTAGAGGTTTCGAATACTGACATTTTCACTTTGGGCTTATGTGAGTTATGTCTACGCCCTTGTACAGCTGCCAAGCATGTACAGATTTTTAATGCGTTGGATAATTTTATTACTAGGTCGACTTCAAAAACCAACAACCGGTTGGCATATGGAATCCTTCTGAAAAATTTAAAGATATATTATTAAAATAATCAGAAAATTTTATTTAATTACTAAAAATATTCAATTTTAAAATCCAACTTTGGCAGTCCGATATTAAGCAAAGAAATAAAAAAATTCTTTTTTTTAAGCAATTTTTTAAATATTTAAGCATATTGTGTTTTATTTTTTATTTTGGCTTAATATTAGACTTCCAAAGTCCGATTTTAGCTAATGTCCGAATTCGAAAGTCCAATCTTTGTTTCGTACTTTCAAAATTTGATATATTAATATTCTTAATAATATTTTAATTTTTTTTTGCGTAATCTTTATTATGTATCAAATATACAAATCTGCACAATCTGTGTTATACTAAGCCTATGATAACCTACTCGACCCGGTGGAGAACTAATTCCGCGCACACACCCCGCCACAACCCAAAAAAAAAAAAAAAAAAATCAATCCAATTGTTTTGTTAACGGATAATACTTTGGTTAATTAAAATAAACATTATTCAGTGGCAAATTCCTAATTAGATAATTTTTACAAGGTTGTTAATGCAAGTCTCAGTGATGAGAAACTTTCGAGCCTATATATCCTCGTTTTCTTCTATTCTTTTGAACAAAAGGAATAAACTTTTTATTTTAAACTAGAGGAGCATATCGAGCTTCGCTCGATGTAGATATCTATAATAAGAATATTTTTATTATGTTTCTATAGTTTAATTATAGTCATTTTTGGATATATGGTTAAGATATATTTATCTTTAGAAATATAGCTTAGTTATTGTATGTTTGATCTGATTAAATTTAAAGAGTTTGATCAATTTAAAGAAAAAATTATATGTGTGTAAATATAGATATAGTTATCTGAAATAATATGATTTATATTATGTTGATATTATTTATGAAATGTAATAGGTTTATAAATGACTTAAATAAAAACAATATATATCGTAAAAGATATGTTTTTTCTATTTTCAATTGAATGAATTTAATTTATATTTTCTAAATTGAAATTAAAAATGGTGATGAAGAGAAATTAAAGTGGAGAGGGACTTTAAGCAACACAAAAGAGATGGAGACATGATGAAAATGAAAATAGGAAGGGGTCACAAAAATCAGAAATAAAATAATGTGTTGTCAAATTATTATCTGATGTTGAACCGAGTCAGTTTTATGAGCAATAACACCCGACACACAATTAGTTATAAAGTATCACATTACATAAATCAGAAAAAATACTATTGCACAACTATTTCACAATGTTTGGAGTGTCGGATGATATTTAACTAAAGAATTCCGACACTCACACATCTTTATTTATAATATTGATATCCTTAAGAATTTTCAAACTGAGTTTTGAATTTGCAATCTCTATTCTAGATGATAGACTTGCATTAACGAGATATAAGGATCCACTACTAGACTGAAGACTATTTTTCGAATTTAATTTCTTCATCATTAAAAATAAAAATTCTTTGGTTCATCAAATTTCACCTGCAATTTTCTCAAATTAAAATGACTATGTACCCCTGGCTAATAAAGTTATATTTCACTTGCGGGTGATTCTTTGCTTGTAACAATTATTTTCCTTTTTTTTTTTAAAAAAAAAAAAACGTTCTGATCCTCCTGCCCAGAATTTGTATCCTCAAACGTGGCAACCACATTTAGGCACTATCCACAAAAATGTCAGAAAAATGAAAAACTTAGTATTTTTTTTTAAGACAGAGAAACGTGTATACAAAGAATATGCTTTGAGTATTTTATTTTTGTTTGGCTATTCGTGTTCCACATGCACGGACATCATGACATCGATTAGTAGCTTGTTACAGCTCTGTTGGAGACTTTAATTAGAATAAAAAAGGCCCAAAGTGTTTCAATAATATTATTTAATTACATTTTTATTTCGAGATAAAATATTATGTGGTCTAGCTAGCAATTGAAGCAATCAGTAGAGGTTATGATTCTAACCTCCATATAGCTTACAAAAATAAAAAAGGGCATCCTAGTCTTTTATATTCAATCAATTAATAACACGAACAAACTCCAGTTAAATCCATTATAGCATTATTATTATGAATCGATGTTTGTTTGACAGGTGATGACATTAACGAAATAAAGAATTTTATTTTTAATTGGCAAACAATCAAACCCTTTTCATTTTTACTGTATGTCCTTATAGAAGAGGGGGAAGCTGTTGCGTAAGGTTTGGTGGAGTTTGTTTTGTGAAGTATGTTTTTGAATTTGAAACAGCGATAAAAGCATGCACCAGATGTAAAGCAACTTGCAACTTATAAACTGAGATTGTTCACATATACTTGATAAATTTAAGAGATATGCGAAATATACAAACAAATTATTGACCTTAATTTCTTGCAGTAAATTCGGATTAGAGTTGCAAACATTTTCTGTGGAAATATACACATTTACTCCAATTAGAATTCATATCAATATAGAAATTATAAGCTCAAGAACCTCCTCAACCTTAGTTTGTTTATAAAATCGATCAGTGAAAAGTCAGTGGTGCTACCCAGATGCAGATCCACTGATAAGCTGCAAATTTTAGTGATTTTTCTCAAGTTGAAAATTAAAATGGTTGTCCTCCGCATCTCGTATATAAACTACTTGTAATATCAAAATACATGCATCATAGAAATGAAAAAGGACCGTTAATAATAAATTAATTCTGCATTATTATAAAAATTACAGTTCAGACTCGCACTACATTTGGTAACATTGCAATATTTACGAATTTTGGGATTACATTATGGTCGTATGGAACATCTTGTTTTGGGCTTAGTTGGGCTTTTCTGCTAATTCTTTTGGGCCGGTAACAAACCAGGATTCTCCAGAATATTAACAGGTGGAGATCGTCATTGAAAGAATGTATATAATGAATTAAGTTCGCATGTGGATAGTCTGACAAATTCTCTTGCAACTGTCAAATGGGGCCAAGATGTCTTTCGGCATGAATATTTATGAATTAGGATTTGATAAGACGTTAATTTATTTGGCAAAATGATATTAAAAAATAAGATTAAATTTTGTCTTCTTAATGGATTAAGTTCCATCTTTCTTGTTTAAATACATGCATCGCTGTAATTGTTAACACTGGTTGGTAACTTTCGTTAAATTATTTGTTGGTTTGTGTTGATTAATTAAGTAATTGTAGTACTTTGTTAATTGGGTCTTTAAAGCAATAAATACATAGATGCTTTCTGTTAGCTTGTGTTATTTAACTTCTTTTTTTTATGTTTTTTTTTTTTTTTTTCAGCTAGGCAAACGACGAACCAATAGTAATAGAACCTACAAGACAAAGACTGTTTGGTGCTAACTTAGTTTTATGTTTATTTTTGTTTTTGTAATTTGGAAATTGACATGTTGGTACATCGTGTAAATTGATCAAAAAAATTATTTGAACTTTGATGTAGTTATGTTAATTGTTAAAAAAATTGATGGTATAAATGTTTGTTCAACATAACTGTATTGAATGTGTTTTAATTTACGCTAAACTGATGAAATGGGCCTATGGACATAAGTAGGTCGGGTATCCTTTCGGTACGGAAAACAGGTATAAACAGGCAGGCTTGGGCTTAGGGGCACGGCCCATGGGTGGGCAGGGCATCACTTCTCACTCCTGTTTCATTAGGCCCAGGCAGGTGCGTATGACCATTAGGAATAACAGGCCAGGTATGGGCTAGGGTTAAAGCCCGCAGGCATGGCCCATTGCCATCCCTAGCTGAGCCCATGTGGATTGATAGATAGCTCGGTGTTTGAAGGTAATTACTATTTACCATCCAGCGATTCGCCATCCAAGCCATCCAGCGAAATCGCTCCCTTCATTTTTCCGCACCAACGAGCGATCTGATCAGATCCGAGCGCACCTACCCCTCACCCACGCTTCCTTTCCCTCCGATCCGAGCGCACTTTCCCTCACTCAGCACCTCATCTCCTCTGAAGCACCTTCATCTCACCACCTCTTACCGAGCGCACCTTCCCCTCTCTTCCTCTCCATTTTCCGCACTACATCCTTTCCATCTATTCTATCTTCTCCTCTTTCTCGTGCTCACAGGTGATTTTCTTCTCTATTTCTCACTGATTTTTCTAAATGTTTATTTTAAATTCTATGTGTTCAATTTGTTTGTTCTATTTAGTTGATTTTCGAATCTTTTAATTTTTATATCTGTTTATTTTGTTTGTTGTATCTGTTCAATTTGTTGTATTATGTATTCACTTTATTTGTTTTGATTTGTTCTTTTTATTTCTTATGTAGTTATTTTTATATTTGTTCACTTTGTTTTTTGTATCTGTTATCTATGTTGTTATATGTGTTCAATTTATTTTCTGTATTTGTTCAATTTATTTGTTATATCGGTTCAGTTTATGTTCACTGTTTATTTTTTTATACAAGTCGACATGTTTGTTACATTTTTCTATTTAGTTGTTATAACTGTTCAATTTATTTGTCATTTATGTTCAGTTTATTTGCCCACTTTTACTTTTTGCATTAGCCAGCACTATTTGTTACATTTTTGTTCAGTTTCTTTGCTAATTATGTTCAATTAGTTGATATATCTGTTCAGTTTATTATTATGTATGTTCATTATTTTTCTTGTATATATACACTCTAATTATATGTTCAAATTATCTTTGTATCTGTTCAATTTATTGTTGTATATGTTCATTTTATAAGGCATGATAAACTGTGAGGGAGAAAAGGGGGAAATAGATCGCCAGGGAAGGAGGGGAGGATGGAAGGTAGCGCGAGGGAGGAAGGATCGCTAGCGAAAAAGAAAGGGGTGTTAGAGGGGAAGGACGCGTGAAGTTAGAAGGGCGCGTGAGGGCGCCTCACCCAGACGCGCGGAAAAAAGCGAAAAACGGAGGGGAGGGGAGAGTTGGATGGCGCGGATGATTTTTGGTTGGATGACGGTTATCATCCCCGGTGTTTGAATTTAATGTGGCAGGATTGAATTGTTGAAGATTGAATAGGTCCAAAAATAGTATTATAACGACCTGCAATATGGAGAGAGAGATAGCTCCTTTCTTGAAGAATCTTCAGCGATGATGGGTAGGAGGAGGTACAATGGAAATCAGGCACAAAGTTTTTCCATCCAGCGCCATCCAATTTTCCGCGTGCTGACGTCAGCAAAAAATTTTTGACCAATTTTCGAAAAATTTTTGTGCTGACGTCATCAAATATGCTGACTTAAGGGTTCTGTTAAATGTTTTAAGGGTTCAGTTACATATTTTAAGGGTTGAATTAAAGTATACAAGTGTTCAGTTAGATGCACCAATAATTTTTTGACCAATTTTCAAAAAAATTTTTGTGCTGACGTCATCAAATATGCTGATTTAAGGGTTCTGTTAAATATTTTAAGGGTTGAATTAAAGTGTGTAAGTGTTCAGTTAGATGCAACAATAATTTATTTCACTTTTATGTTGAATATGATCATTTATTTCTTACTTACGAAATTTCTATATATGTTCAGTTTTTTGTTGTAAATGTTCATATTGTTATTGTAACTGTTTGCTATGTTTGTTGTATCTGTCCATTTTGTTTTTTTATTTAACTAGTTTAATTGAACACAAAAACTACGAAATCAAATTTCTGCTGCAACTAACTGAATACATAGACGCTTTAAGTTCATCCCTTAACGTATTTAACTGAACACAAAATACTAAAATTTTAAATTATTGCTGCATCTAACTGAACACATACATACTTTTAAATAATCCCTTAACGTATTTAACTGAACACAAAACACTAAAATTTCAAATTATTGGTGTATCTAACTGAACACTTATACACTTTAATTCAACCCTTAAAATATTTAACTGAACCCTTAAAACATTTAACAGAACACTTAAATCAGCATATTTGATGACGTCAGCACAAAAATTTTTCGAAAATTGGTTAAAAAATTTTGCTGACGTCAACACACGGAAAAGAAGCTTTTTTTGTCCTGTTGGATGGCGCTGGTTCAATTGGATGGTGTATATAATTTCTGGGATTGAATTGTTGAAGATTGAATAGGTCCAAAAATAGTATTATAACGACCTGCAATATGGAGAGAGAGATAGCTCCTTTCTTGAAGAATCTTCAGCGATGATGGGTAGGAGGAGGTACAATGGAAATCAGGCACAAAGTGGGAAAGGACTGATTTCGATGTTCCTTTTCCAAAACGTAGGTGGTCTTCGCTGATCGCTCCCAAATCTGCTGACACCTGTTCTGAGAACTCCAGGTTTTGCCTCTTTAGTCTTTATGTCCCTGAAATCTTTTGGAATTAAGGACGATTGGGAATAAATGGCTTTGTATGCTGTTATAGTGTTATTTTTTCTATTTAATTGGTAACTCCAGTCTCCAGGTATGCCTTTTGGAAACAGGGAACACCTTTTTCTACATTGTGAATATTTGTGATTTCGCAATAGGAGTATGGTCATTAATTCAGGCCCGGTACAGACTTCCTTGGCTAGACCTTTCCCAAGATATTCCTAACTTTCGGCTTAACCTCAGAGATCTGCGAATCACAAATTGGGGCATCATTTGGGCAACGACAACTTGGAATTTATGGAAGGCCCGGAATGGCATAATTGACTCTTCCGTGCCTCCGTGGTATCAACTCTACTCCGTGTCCTTCAAAAAAAAAAAAAAAAAAAAAAAAAAAATCAACTCTACTCCGCATTTATTAGTGAAGGAGATTGCCGGCTACAACTTAGTGTTTAGTTTTTTTTAATTCGCTCTGTACATATTTAGGTTCTTCTTTTCTCTCTTTTTTTTTTGTCTCATTCTGTTGAACTCTTTGTATTCATATTTTATTAATGAAATTGTCGGTGTGGTGATTGCCACCTGGCCGAAAAAAAATAAAAACCTCCAGTTATGCTTGATAGTTGATACCATTGACATTTATTGAGGGTAAATGTGAAATCACTGCCTTTATTATTATTAATTTTATTTGTACAATTGTACTACATGCGAAAGTATTGGATAAGCGGCTAAGATAACCTATGTGTGCTCGATCCATGTATTTATTTATGCTGGTTAATTACTCCATTTTTCTTATGTTTTATTATATCCACAAATTTTCTGACAAAGCATTGGCTTGACTTTTTAGGAAAGTTGACCGGATTGTTAATTGTCAACATCACTTGTGAATATTTGATTTATTATTTTTTTTGTTAATTTTTAAATCTATTAAAAACCATTTGATAAAATGCTTATTTTCTAGAAGTCGACAAAACAGCCTGCTATATTACTCAATAGAAAAATGAAAATTATTAAATTACAAGATAAATACATACCTGCTCACGTGGGATCAGATCGTCTGCAGTCGGCGCTAGACAGTAATTTCCTCATTTTCTGCCTACCAGGATGAGCGACCGATCAGCTAGAAGCCTATAGACATAACTCTGAAAAGCTAGACTGTTAAAATATTAACGCACTAGGCACCATAATCCTAAAAATTTCTGTCCGCACAGCTTTTTATTAATAAATTTAATTACTACCTTATTGTTTCAAAATGAGACATCTGAGAGAGTTTATTAATTAATAATAATCCATTATAACGATTGCCGTAGAAGTAATATAAAGTTCTGATGTTTATCCCAAAAAATATATTCCTAATTTTTTCTCTGTATAAGAAACGTTTAATTATTCTAAACTGTTGTATATTATAATGTTAGGTTATTTGATGTTTTGTATCAGTGTTCTTAATTTATGTAATATAGACAGTGCATACAACTTTTCAATATAATATTTCGTACTTTAGCGCAATTGTTTTCTTATGTAATTATTTGTGATTTTATGATTTCTTATACTGAGATAAAAGGTCAAGAATTATTTAATTATAACGAACTTAAATCCCTCGATTGTAAATTTGTAATAGAGTTTGAAAGAAATAATCATATATGGGATATGAATTTACCTTGTTCGTGCTATACAATCACTCACCACCATTCGATTGAAAAATTATCCATGAAAAATTGAAGATAACAGTGACTCTCTTCACTAAGTGGATGACAAAATTGATTTGTAGATTTTCCGTGTCAATTGTAATATTGCAATTTGTTTTTAGTATTTATTATTTCATTGGATTAAACACTGCATATTTTACGACTTTACGCTATTGATATTTTAGATAAGAAAATTATTAATCATTCTATTAATATTTTGTTTATATATTACAATTAATAGCAAGAGGATTTTACCAGAAATAAAGGTAGTAATAAAAGGTTTGAATTCGTAATTATTTTAGGGAAAAATAAATTGATTCATCAATTATTAATAGTAGAACGGGAGACGGGACCAACCCGATGCCGATTGTCCTTGTCCCATTCAGCCCAGAAGAATCTCTTTTTTTTTTTTTTTTTTTTTTTTTCCAATGTTAATGGGCATTTGGCCCATGAGCGTGAAGGGAAAGTTTGCATAAAACGAGAAGAGTTTTTTCATTTGCATGAAACAAAGAGTTTTTCCGTCCAAATCCTGAAAGCAGCTGTCGAGTTAAAAGAAAAGAAAAAAAAATGAAAGCAAATATTAAACTAACAAAGAAAACAAAACTGAGGCTATGAATTTGCAATTGGACAGATTTATCGTGCAATGGCAAATTGTTGGGTGACATCACATTAATTGAATCGATAATAAAAAAAATTCGGTCGAGTAAGTTTGGCACGCGCGCCTCCAAATTAAAATTGAATTTATCAGAATTTATTCTTAATTAATTTAACTTTTCTTTGTTAAGTATCGACAGGACATTACGTGATCAATTAACTTTCTCAATTATTCCTCTTGATCTCATTATATTCCTCCAATTAGAAACTAGTGATGCTAATTTTGCACAAAAGAGAATGAAAGGTGTTATTTCTGGTGCTGATTAGCCTTTAGATCTTGGTCCTTGCATTGTATAGGATACCAATTTTTTTTTTTTTAGTACCAATTTGATATAACAAGATGTTGATATTCTGTAAAAAAAAAATATTAATCAATCGACTGTATCACCATATTTTTTTAATTGCAACCAAAGAAGGTTCGACTACATAAAATCATGTGTCATTAATTAATAGTCACGAAGGCAAAAGCGATCTTTCCTCTCTTCCTTAAAATACTATGTACCGTATGATCTGCTTACGTGAAAAGCATTGCAATATGCCAATATCTATATTTCGAAAAAGACTTTCAAACAATTAATTAATTAAATTTAGGGCAATTTGAATAATAAATACACTACTCTGCACGACACTTACAGCCATTGGCTGTTCACTATCAAGTATCAACATAAAATCATATATGAAAGTCAATTAGGGACTACCCAAATGTCATTGAGGTTTGAGGTCACAGCACATTTGCGTTATATTTGAATTTCACTTAGGGGACAGGAATCATGGAAGCATGTAACATATAACCTCAATGACAGTTGTATCAGAAGAAAGTTCATCTTTTTATTTCTGAGTACATAGTGTAAATTTGGAGAAAAAGAAAACTATGAAGATATCTTCAGTAACTGAACGCCGAAACATTTTCTTACTGAAGGAGATTACAAGAAAAGATGAGGCGCTGTTGACTCTCTGATTGTTTTGGTTCTCACCTGTAGACTTGGTATGCAGAATCAGGTACCTCACTAGGAGTAAGGATGATGATAAAAATTGATTTGAGTTGGACCAAAACAGAGAAAGCAATATAGGATAAAATTAAAAAAAATGATCGTACAAGATTAATCTGTAAGACATTCATCCAAGTATTGAAAAATAATTTTTCTACGAAGAATTAATTTCCCTTGTCGTTTGTTTTGAAAGAAATATTCTGGAACATTCAGCACTAACTTGCATTCTGTCGTGCATACTGATAAACTGACATTTGTGTAGTAAGTGTCGGTACAGGTCCAACACAAGTTAACTACTAGCTATTTCCTAGGTGGATAGCAAAAATATAGGGTCGGATGATATAGCTAGCTAGCTTGTTACTTCCTTTTCTGAGCGTTGTCAAATGGACTTATAAACTAGTGCTCTTCTGTTTCAAACATTCAATTATGAAGAAGCGGTTTTTGCCACCATTTTTCAAAAACAAGAGAGAAAGGGTTAATTATTAGTTGCCTATTCTCCAGTATTTACGCCTCAATGCTTGATGTGGATTTTAGGTGATACAGATATGATACAAGATATAAATATCCTATGGTCAAATTATTTGATTTCTGATATATATACTTTTATTCTTTAATTTTTTGAATTTTTTGCACTTAATCATCAGAACACAATCTATTTTATTTTTTATTTTTTTTTTTCATATTAAAGTATGCCTTGGAGGGTATATCATACTGGTACAAAGATAATTCCCATCATGTTACATGCATGAGTATATCCTATAGAATATGTATAGAGGATTCTCCATTTATTCGCAATATAAGTTAGACAACACAATCTGCAGTTAATCAGCAGTTCAGCACAACAAGAGTAGTTTCTCATGCTAAAGTAAGCCTTATAGCAAACTGGTACCGTACAATGACAAGTCCATCACGTTGTTACATGGATGATTATAGCCAATAGATAATATATATAAAGGATAATTGATACAAAAATGTGAGATAAAAATTAAGGCGAATGAGAATTCTCAATCTATTGACCCTCAAAAAGGGAATTCTCAATTTATTTGCAATAGAAGCTAGACTACACGTACATTAGGATGTACTATACACCGACATTCTCCATTTATATACAACTATAGAAGATGACACAGGAGAGTGCAATTTGAACCGATACATCCACATATATTACCGCTCTTACAATTCAGATCGATAGCACTTTTTTCATGACCTTCCGGGGCTGATACATTACTTCCAGTGGAGTGGCCAGCGGGATGGTAATCCCAGCACCCTCTGTTAAGTCTATCAATTCGTTACCATGTCTTTTCCAGTCAAAACACTGAATGAGAGTTCCTAAAAGGACCTCCATTGTACGCATTGCTAATTTCTCTCCTGCACACCTCCTCCTTCCCATGCCAAACGGTATTATATACTTCCCATTTGAGGTCCCGTCCTTGAACCTTTTCGGATTGAATTTATTCGGATCTTCCCATAGTTCCTGGTCTCTTTGTATCGTGTAAACATTCACCAGAAGCATTGTCCCTTTTGGAATGTCATAACCTGCAAGTTTGATTTCTTCTCGTGATTCGTGGGGTACAAGGAGAGGTGCTGCTGGGTGGAGTCGAAGGATCTCACTAATGATATATTTGAGGTGAGGAAGGTTGTCCATGTCAGATTCTTGTATCAACCTTGTATTTCCAACGTGCTCATCAATCTCAGCTGTTGCTTTCTCAAGTACTTCTGGGTCATTCAACAACTCAGCCATTGCCCATTCAATAGTAGTAGACATAGTGTCAGTTCCTCCCAGCATGAGGGTCTGTAAAGGAGCAATAAAAAAAATAAGCCAATGATTCAAAGAAAATATGATCAGGTCTCTAAACCCTGTGAAGAGACATAACAATCACTTTGTTATTATTTTTCTTGTTGCTTTTATTGTTGAACAACACAAGAATACTTTTGACTGTTTTTATGATCTGTTAATTCCTTGGGTCTTTCTACTTTGTGTCGCACTTTGTTTTTATGATCTGTTAATTCTCCAAAGTTCGTAGCACATGTTAAAAATATTTCTTGTATATTGATTTTTTACAAATTAGAAGGAACTGTATTATATTCCTTTAATACTTGCGAAGAAACTAATTAAATTTTAAACTTCCATAGAAGAGACAGAAAAGTGCCTTATGTATTTTTATTTTGGCAAAATTGATCACGTACCCCTCAAATCTTTCAAGTATCAACTTTTTTTAGTTTGCTGTATTGTAGCCTAGAATAAGTTGGATTATTCTTCTTTTTTTTTTTTTTTGTGAATCCAAGGATATGTTGGAACTTACCAGAACAAAAACTAATTAACAATAGAGAAAGAGAGCACCAGTACTTACTATAACAATGTCCCTAATAACTTCGTCTTTGTACTTGTCAGAATCCTCCTTTTGTAACTCGAGCAAGCTGTTGATCATGGTCTTCCTCTTTCCTATCCCCTCCTGCCGATGCTCATCTATCATCTTTTGCACCATTTCTTCATTCATCTTAGTCGCATACTTCATCTTTCTCATCGTTCCCTTCAAATCAAGAATCCTCAACAGGGGAACGTAATCCTCTTTATTGGAGGGCCCACTTGCTTGGAACCATGCCACTATTGATTCACCGAATTTCTTTATGTCATCTGAGGCATCGAAGTTGTCACCATAAAATCGTTTCCCGGCTACTATGATTAACATTAGATCCATCATCGACTCAAACAACATCCTTTTAAACTCCAATTTTACAAAGGTATTTGATATTTCTGATTTAATCTTACGCGATTCATACAACTTAAATAGCTGAAGTGCCATGAATCTGAACTCCTTAGTCCGCATATGTGAGGAAGCTTGTATTTGCTGGTTTGAAAGGAGTTCATGAGCTGCAGCTTGGCGAACAGTGCGCCAGTAGGAGCCGTAATTGGCCCAAAGAATCAAGTCAGGTGCCATCCTGACGGTCGGTAAGTGGACTCGGTTTGCGAATGCTAGGTCATGGGTGGTGAAGCACTGTTCGGCTAGAGTGTAATTGGATACTACCAGTACTGGTCGGGAACCCAAACGAAGAAAGGCAGCAGGTCCATATTGGTTGGATACTTTGAGGAGCACCTGATGGAGGGGGTCTTTCAGCAGATGCACATGTCCTATGATGGGAAGAGCTGGTGGGCCAGGAGGAAATTTCTTCTTGCTCTTTCTAACAGAGTTGTAAAGGATTGTTACTAAGAGAAAGAAAATGATGTAAAATGCATTGTTCATTAAAATGGACTCCATGGATAATGATCAAGGAAGGGTGGTTTAATTTAACTAGTACGTACTAGCTAGTCTAGTATTTCTTTTCTTGCCTAATTATTGGACAGTTTCTTTAACATGTAGTTATATGATTGTATCCAGTATAGTATACCCGGCTCCTTTTATAGTGCAAACAGAGAGTTAACTGCGCATCTGTTATCAAGTTGCTTATTTCTTTATTTGTATATACATATACGAATGTGCACTGCTCACATATATAAATTTTCGCAAGTTGCTTGTGATATATATCAAATTATCAAATGGTAAACTCCAGTTCAATTAACTACAAATTATTTTGTAAAATTACTATTATATGTGCGGCATATATAGCCACTTTGTACAATGAATTATATGCCAATTCAGTATATCAAAGAAATGTTTGTGCCATCCGTAAATTAACTTTTCAATAAATCATCAAAAGGTGCGCATGCTTTCAATGGCCATTTAGAAGTTAATTTTTTATTTTGACCCTATTTATATTCTTGAATTTACGCATCAAAGAAGAAACCAAAGAATATTTTGTGTTTTAATTGAGTCAACCACAGCTTCTCTATGGAAACAAATGCAATAACACCAAATCTAAGAGATAGAGGAATTTTTGTCCAAAAAAAAGAACTTAATTCTCAGATGTGAGGTGATAGAGAGAGACAGAGGAGAACCAAAGGTTGCTGTTGTGAGGTGATTTTAATTTTTTTCGTTCAGCAAGGATTGCTAGAGAGAAACAGAGGTGGGCGTTGTGGGAGATGAAAAGGCGCATTTGCTATGGATCTCAAATTTTGCACCCAATTGATTCGATTAAACAGAGTTTGATGAGAAACTAACGGAGTGATCTAAATTGGACAAAATCAAAGTTTAAGGGTTTCAGAAGGACAAATCAAAGTTCAGTGACCAAATATGGACTATGTATAAAGTTTAAGGACCTCCGAAAAAATTTACTCTAAAGTTAAGCTAATTAATATTCAACAAAATAGTGTTTGCCGAAAACGTCTTGGGAAGTTGATCCCATTTCGCAACTATTTTTACTAGTTATCCTAAGTTTAAGGTGGAGCAAACTTGTATCTCATAATGTCGCCTTACCATAGTTTAAATTAATTAAATTTAATTTCATTATTTCCCTTTTTTTTCAAAAAAGGCAATTAAGCATAAAAGGACAATATTCTATAGAGCAAACTGCTGCTTCCGGAAAATTGGTGCGAAACTGGAGGTGAAAACGGCACCTGTTTCAACTGTTATTTCTTTTTGTTTCGTCCGAAACGAAACAAAACAAAACGGTTAAAGATTTTGGTTGTGTTTCAAAAATGAAATGGTTAACGAAACATCCAATTTCGTTACTGTTTTGGACGTTATGCAGGTATGTGCGAAGCTTGCTAAGATTTCCAGTTGCTGGGCTAAAAATATTGTGTATCCGTATCAATTTTATAATGCGTCTACGAAGACAAGGCATGCATGACTTTCTTTTATGTTGACCCATGGAGGCCGCATCTAGATCCTCGATAGTCCTTTAAAAGGACTGTCGGGAGCAGTCGTTTGATGCGTATCGTTGGATCAAAATCGAACGGCGAGGAAAACAAAATAAAAATAAGACATGCCCGCTCGATTAAAACCAGCTGCCCTTTCCCTTCCAACTCTCCCCCGCGTGGCTATTATATTACCTTTACCTCCCTGTTCCCTTCTTCTCCAGTTCCCTTCCGCTGCTGCCATCCTCCTCTCCATTGCCTCCACTCTCTGAATCACACCTCCTCCTCTTCTTCTCACTAGCCCTCTGCCTCCGTGTTTCAATCAGCTCTCTCTCTCGATCGCATATGGCAAAATAGTAATTGAAGCATCACCAAATCTATGTTGTCTAAAACAACGCTTGACAGAAACAACGAATTCAATAGTGCAAACTGAAATTTTAGTCGCATTAACAACGGTTGACACCAAATTTCTTTGTTTGAAGTTGCACAAGTATGGTTAATTTCCTCAACTCTTTGTTTGTCTGATTTTCAGTAATTGATTAATAAAGTAAGGCATTTATTTGAGTAATAAATACAATGGAGTATATCAGGGGTAAAAAAAAAAAAACACAATTACTAGAAAAGATTGTGCAATTCTGAACATGTTTCATGTTTGTGCAATAATAGATACAATATCCTAAGAACTGTTATCTAACGATCTGAACATGTTTCCAGTTTGTGCAATTCCTCTTCCTTTGTTGAATCATCTCAAGATCACCTCACGAGACACTCCCATGGCCAACTGACCGTGCATACATTGTTCCTTCTCTCTCATGATACCAAAGGAAACAACTGTGTGCAACCATGAGTTCCCAAATACCTTCCAGTACCAGACTACCTCGTCCCTCTTATCGGTCTACTGATTCTCCCACCTACTCAGGCTGATGCACCATAAACCGACCTCAAAACCATGCTCTCAACCTTTCCACGACACTATAGAGCTTAGTATTGTTGATTGCGGTGGCTGGAGTCGACGGGAATCTTTAACGGGTTCGTGCCAGGTAGTATCGGATCTGTTAACGAGTCTGAAACCTCCTCTTGTAGACTAGTGGACTTCGAAGGCGGAAGGTACTTTTTTTCAATTTGTGGGACTTGGGCAGGGAGGTAGCTTGGAGAGAGGGGAAAGTTTTTCGTATCTTTTAGGTGCCGTTGGATTTTGATCTGACGATAACCATCAAAGGACTGCTCTCGACATTCCTTTTAAAGGACTGTTGAGAATCCGGATGCAGCCATGGAGGCCTAATTTAAAAAAGACAAAGGAGAGTATACTTTGTAGATGTGTGGGCTAAATTGGGAACAATCCATATTTCAGAATTAAATTACCTGAATACGCGTTCCCAAAACCCACAATTCAATCTTATAGCGGGCCTAAAAGAGTCGATTATTTTAAGATCCGGCAGCTCATGTAACTTCTCAGGTGTCAGGTGACGAGAACTAAGAAAAATGTAAAATCAACAGCATGAATTTATCTAAAGGAGTTATATAAATTATATAACAAAGGAGATGAATCAAACTGCAGAACTTTTGATCAATAATAAGAGGACCACAAATATTTCCTGCATCGGAGTGGTTCTAGCGTAATTCAGACCTTTACAACACTTTTAAATTTGTGTCGGTATGAACATATCTTTAATGCAAATTCAGGCCGTTGATTCATGTCTAGGAACTGCACAAGAGCTGCACTCGATTTTTTTTTGTAAACTGTTAAGGTATCCTGCTTCAATTAAATTCATTATATTTTTTTATTTAAATTTACTCCGCTTGAAAAAGTTTTTATCGTCCAAAACTGATATGTTACCCGACTACACATGTGGCTTCAGTTTTTAGCTAAATTAAATCCAAATGATAGTTATAAACGCATGTGAAATATCTGCTTCATTTTTTTTTTAATAAAATTTTTGTTACGGGCTTACAGTTATTTGGTGAAAGCTTAAAAATATATCATTGACAGTCGCTGTCAATGTTTTCTAAAAAAAAAAGAAGGAGCATTTTGTTTTATGCCATTGCAAAAATTAAAAATTCATGATATGCCATCACTAAATGATTAATTATTTTTATGCCACTACAAAACAATTAAAATTGTTTATATGCCATCATTCATTTAAATTACCATTTTATCCTTTTGAATATGCCACTGTAAAACAATAAAATTCAAGATATGCCATCACAAATAAAGTAATATATTTTATGCCACTAAAAAGTAACAAAAATTGGTTTTATGTCACTAAAAATAAGAAAAAATCGATTTTATGTCATTATTTCATTATGCGATTAAAAATTTTGTTTCTCGTCTCAATAACAAAATTTAACTTTAAATTAAATTATTGTATCTCGTCTGCAGAAAAAAAAAAATTGCTCAGTTTTAATGCTGCACATTTTTTTTTTTGACCTTGACCTTTTAATATTCAATTAATTTGTTGACTTGAAAGAATGATGCAAATATTTAGATGCTATGCTATTGATTTTTGAGACAGAGAAACAACAATCATTATCAAGGTATAAATCAAACCTAGCCTTAGCCTATCAAACTAACATATTAAATATTTATTTTGCAAAAATTTTTGCAATGGAATTTCATTGATATTTTTCTCATGAAAATAACAAATTTATTTTCTTTCCATTTTGCATTAATTCTGCTACGGCAAGCGCACATTCCAATTTTTTGTGCAGATTTTTTTCCTTTCTCGTAAGATTTATTAACCTTAATAAGCTATTTAATTAATTATGGGTAGTTTGGGGTTTTTTTAATTTATTGACAGATTTTTAAAATAGCAAATATGGAATGTATTATAATTTGGAAAGAATTAGTGGCATAAAACTAATTTTTACAATTTCATAGTGGCATGTACTCAATTAGTCATTTAAGAATGACATATTTGAAATTGGCAAATTTAGTAGTGGCATAAAACAAATTCTCTCAAAAAAGGAAGCTTAAAAATATTAATGACCGCAATATGTTTAAATTAACAAACCATTAATTTTATTGTCATATGAAAAATTTTTATTGACGAACAACGAGGCTTCTTCTTCTTCTTCTTCATTTTTTTTTTTTTTTTGTTTTGAAGAAATTATAAGGGTTCCTTTGTTGACTTTACTCGTCTTCCAACTAAAAGACGGAAAGGAATCAAAGGAAAGAGATTCCCTATCAAATTATCAAGTTGACCACGTAACCAAGTAGCGTGGAGCACTACTTGACAAAACTGAAGTAATGTCGGTGTGATTTATGGGGTCAAATAAGAATGTGATTGGCTAAATTGTCCCAAAAAATTGAAACAAAAAGGTGCTTTCCTAGAAAATTTATCGGTTTTGGAAAAGCTTTTGCCCCCATTTCAATAATTAAACATTTCTAGCTTCTGTACTCGACAGTTGATATAATTATAAAGTGGATTATGTTGATATTAGTTTGCTGAGAACAGAAAGCATTCTAGGTATAAGCTGTAATTAGTTATTTGCCCAATCCAGAAAATACTCAATAGTCAATTCCAAACAAACAAACTTTTTATATTTATGGACGGAGTGAAACAACTGAGTACTTAATAATTATATTGCTCTGATGATTGAGGCGGTAACTAATTAACGTACTTGACTGTGACTAATTTAAACTAATAAATCAACTGAAAGAAAACTATTTCTTGACATGTAGCATTGAAACTTGTGCGAAACTTAGCAACAACCAACAAGATGCTGAAAAAGTAAATAATAAGACCGGAGATTTCTAAACAAGAATAAAGAAAAAAGAAATGGAGAGAAGCAGAAAGAATCAATGCAAATGGCAACAAGTTTCTGACATGTGTCTTTTGTGCTTTATTTATTTTCTTTTTCATACAGATGATACACGCATCTCGTTTGAATTGCCAGTAACAAAATAAGCCTCATGTTGGAAAAAGAAAGCATAGAGACTACTAAAGGAGCTGGCACCAACCATAGCCCAAGCAACGCACTTCATCGGCCATGGAAAAAGCTCTGCCACCTCTACAACGACCATAGCAGCGAGCATCGTTGCAAAAGCCCATGAACCAAATTTCATCCACTCTCTGACTGCAGAGTCCCGGGATGCAATTTCCATCCCAGCTATGCACCAAAAAAGGAGCAGAGAAGCAAACCATGAAACAAACTCAAAGATCACAGAATTAATCCGATCTGTGATTATGTTTGCTCCATATGTCTTGTAGCTCACCATGAGAGAGTTGAAGAAAACAAATATGAGACAGAAACAAAAACAAACATTCAGAGGTCGAGCGCTTCGGTCTCTTGGTCGTGCTGGCGCAAAAAATATGAAGTAAGAGGTGCCGAGCGAAGTGACTGCAACGAAAACCCAAAAGATTGTTTTCGCAAGGAGTGGTGCCTCCATAGTAATGGACCAAGTTAATGTTGCCATGATTGATGTCGAGAAAAACCACACTGCAACCTTGGCGGCAATCGGGGGTGGTGTCCCCTGACCAAATGCACGGAGCCACCAAAACAAAGTAAGTATAAGAATATTGGCAGCGTTTAAACATGCCCCTCGGGCAACATCAGCATCCGATACAAAGACCGCAACCACTGAACCGAAGGTGAGAAGACAAAAGCCGACTCCCATGAGCCAGGAGCTACAGTTATCATTATCAGGAAGCATAGTCAGAACAAGTTTATGTAAGATTTCAGAAATTAGTTGTGAATTTTTCGTGGAATTTTTCCTGGAAAGTTGTTATTCGTTTATGGAGAAGTAAAAGTTTGGTTGTGGATAGAGGTTGGGATCAGGAGGGGCCGGTTTGATCTTTGAAAACTACTAAAGTGAATTGTGAAATATATAGTGCCTTATCTACGGTCCCTTGTTTATCCAAAAAAAAAAAAAGTGAGTTATTGGGTAAAGCCTAGGTTTCATTTTGGAAGAAATATTAGAAGTATCACTCACATTTCCTTCCTTGAGAAGTCAGTAAAATGTTTCGATGTCTACGTACAGCATAGAAAAGGGAATTCATTCTATGTTCCACCATGTTCCATGCCAGTTCCCTCCGTCGAGTACTGACTGATTTTGGAGCCATTCTACTTGGATTTATTTTTCTTAATTAGCCCTCTAGTACAATCACTAATTAATACGTCTTGTATGCTTATAATTTACTAGTCCTTCAAATGCATAAATATTTGTTGTTAATAAAAAGGGTATATAAATGGTAAATGAAAAACTATGCGTTGCCTGAATAGTGTACCTGGTTATTGTCGTCGCTATACACTTGTTTTAATTATATCTTTTAAAATTTAAAATCCATACTAATTTTTTCATTATTTATGTAATTGTTGTTAATTAATTGATAATTACCTTCAAAAAAATTAACTGATAATCAGATTATTATTTTTTCAAGCAAGAACAATGATATCATGCACAGGTACATATTGGGATGCTGAAGGTTGTATTTGAAATATTTAAATTTCTGGCTTACAAATGGCGTTTGTTTCCATATCCACTACACTGTTAAGAAAGTTCAACCAATCCCTGTCGGTCAGAGACACTGTATTAGTCAAGCAACTTTATACTGAAATGCTTCCAACTCATTTGTCCTACATGTTAGTTTCTTCCTTTTCATGGAGTGATGTTGTTTAATATGCACGGCAGCCGCAGATTTTTATCCTGGAATGAACGAATTCTGTAATTTGTTTGCAAAGAACATTTTTAAAATGCTATTTGCACAACTACTATATTATACTTTCTACATTTCACTCCATCAATTTCAAATTTTCCTCGATGAAACAATGAGCAATATTGCCAATATTCGAAACGAGTTTTTTTTAAAAAAAAAAAATTTTAAATTTGCTGTTGGCAACTAGCTAACAAGCCTTCAAAAAAAAAAAAATTTTCCCTTTAACGAGTTAATTTTCTGTAAAATGCGAGCATTGTCTAGCAGGGCTGCAGGAGTACTTAATCTTCTCGATCGTATAAGATTATTTAAGGACTCTGGATACATTTTTGGGTTCAGATAAAATCAGGAGCGCAACAAGTACTACTATCTTTTTCTTTTCTGCAGCAGCGCAAAAAAAAGTTAAAATACTTCGCCTTTTATATATTATATAGAAAAAATTTCTTGAAATGCAGTCGAAGGTACTTTCTCGATGCAATAATTTGGTAAAAATCTGAAAACTAGTGCTTGTCAAGTTGGAAGGAAATTTTGAAATGAGAAAATTCATTTATATTTGGTTAAATATACAACTTAAAACTAGAGTGAAACACATTTAAAAAAAAAAAAAACAAAAGTGCTGGATTGTTCATCAGCCTATTGCTTTAAAGTATTTTTCGGCCAACTAAGAGGTCTTTAATTTGAATCGAGAAGAGAATATTTCTTTTAAATTTTTTTAATAACTAATCATTGGATTGAAACCAACCTTATTAAAAAAAAAAAAAGCTTAATTCGTGTCAAATGCTTCTTAATTTCAATTAGGAGAGAAAAAGTTGATAGTTAAATAGGATTAGTAGCCAAATTAAGAAACAGTAATTAAAACGAAAAATAAATAAAAAAGCAAATGAATTTCACTTTTGTGATTCGAGGCCAGGAGAGACTTTTACAGAAATCAAATGGCACAACACCAAATTTAAGGTGCAAAGGAAAAGGATGTGCAGAAGAACATTATAAGTTCCAGCAACCAAAGAAAATAAATGGCACATCTCTCCTGCGAAGTTTCTTTGTTATATACCACGGTTGAGGTAACAGTTGTTAACTAATTGATCATCCACCAACCACATAATGACGTAAGGAATGACCTCCTATTGTATTTGAATGGAATCAAAATTCCCATTTTCTTCTAGATGCATGGTCAAGAGATTGATCAAGTGATCTATTGTCTGTGATAAAAAATTAACTATTCAAATACTTAACCCTTAAGTTCGTTGAAAGATGCATTACACATTTTTTGGATGACTGAAATTTTGTAAATATATGACACATAAATACATAATCGATCGGCTATAGTGAAGATCCATACAAGTTAATTGGTTGAGCCACACTTTACTGAAAACTCGTGCTGCAGTATGAATTATGGTTCATGCAGTCCATTTTTCTAATATATATAAAATATTACAGAGTTAAGGAATATAATTTCTCAAAAACTGAATCTTAAGATAATTTTTTTCAAATGAACAAAAAATAGGAAGTCATTTCAGATTTTTGATCCCGGGGATGGTATTATATATATAATATATTATATAGTAACTCCGGAAGAAGAAAAGATGATACGATTAATACAATAGAAAAACAAATTTCATGTAAAATGTGGGGTAAAACAGAGAAAAGAAAATGTAACAAGAAGGTAACAATGCATGATACCAATTTCCAAGAAATGTTCAATAATCTCTCTTGAAATTTCTTTGTTATATCACACGGGCTAGAAAAGGTTGTTACCTAATCATGAACCAAGGTAAATGACGTGAGCAATGACCTCCAGTTGCTCTTTTATGGTAATGGAATCAACTTTCTTAAAAGCTTAAACCCCACCAAATTGTTTTTCGAAGGCTGCTTAACCCCCAAGTTGTAAATTTATTTATTTATTTGACGTAATGCCCTTGGGCAGTTCTTAATTTATTGAGCAACTCTTTTACAAAAGGTTCGTGACATGTATATGTATATCTTTATAAAAGGGCACTAGCTAGATGCAATTTGCCGTGTCTAATCTTTTCAAACTAAATCATTATATATTTGCCAGCTTCTTCGAACTTTCCAGTAAAAAATATTTGAAAGTGTAGAATCTGATGTAATAATTGTGACGACATATTTAATTATTGGCAAAATACAATTTTCAGGTAACGAGGAACTTGTGGTGGCCCAAGAGAAAAGGAAAAGGAAAAATGAAATGTTCAAACTTTTACAAGTATTGAATGTGAGATGCTGTAGCCTTTCCCAAATTAATAATAGTGAGGCCTTAACCTTCAAAAAAATAATAGTGAGGCCTTAGTTTCTTGTTAATATATTTAGATGCAAGTGTTTTATATTTGTTTATCAAAGTCGAACATTATTTAGGAAGCTGACCTTTCCATGATATGATACAATTTTGCAGCTTGGCAATTATACCTGCCCAGAACAATGGTCTGACAGACAGTTCAATTCTTTGATACGATCCAATGTAATGTGATGGATACCAATCGATGCTGACAAGGAATAATTAGATATTGTTTATTATTTTGTTTTGAATTATTTTATTTAGTAAAAATTAAGGTTTAAATAGCGTCAATTAGTGGCGCAAAAGCGCTTCATTAGCGGTGGCATTTGTCATCCGCTACTGTGCTAAACAAATTTTGTTTGTTAGCGGCAATATAGTGCACAAAGTTTGATATATTGATTTTTCGGCTGTTTATGCCCAATAAGAAAGCCCATAAGCCGTCCTATTGACAATCACCTCTCTCATGCCATTATGGTGTGCCATGAGAGATTTTTTTATTTGTTTAATTAGTTGAGTAGTACAATAAAACGAAATATCAAGTATATACTGTATTTACTGAAAGCTTAGGTCATAATCAGATTCATTTCTCTTTTTGTTTGTATAAGAACTTGTCTTCAAATGATTTGACCGCAGAAATAGATGCAACATTTGGAAATCTTACATTACATCAATTGATATTTTTGTTCTATATTAAGTTATTAACAAACACTTGAATATTCAAAATTTTAAAGTATCGTTAACTTAAAGGATGCATTTGATAATAAATTTTCTACCCTCATGACATTTTATAGTTTAATACATGTGCTGATGTGCATAAGTCTTATTGATGATATTTTATATTTTGATTCAATAACGGCCGCTAAATATCCGCTATCCGTTAACCGCCATCCAAAAACATATTCGCTATGAACCCGCTAACCGCTATTTAAACCTTTAAAAATGAAGTAATTCTTCACGAAAAATATATATATATAATTATGGAGTGCTAATTATATTTTATTGTAGATCAACAAGTCTGGACTTGGCTAGTCGTTGCTAGTTATTAAAAAAAAATTCGACATACTATATGTAACGACAAGAGTCCGTATTAGTTGCTTTTCAGGTCTTCGATATCATAGTTTTTTTTTTTTTTTTTTTTCATACGAGGTTCTAATATTTATAGTTATCAGCAATGAACTTTTTATTTTTTTTAAATTCGAAATATATTGTATATTATTTTTAAGTAAATTCACATCATTTTTAATTAATAACAAATGAAGGGATAAATTATTAATATTATGATGTTGGATCTGAATGCATACCGAAATAATGTTTAATTGATTGAATATTTTGCGTTCTTTATAACATATGTTGTTAAAAATATATTTAATTACTTTTATTATTAAAAAGCTCAAAAGATAAATTCTAGTTTGACATAAAATTTTTTACATCAACTCACTTCTCTTTTCATATTTGTTCTCTTCACTGACGGACTGGCCGGATCAGTTCATGACCGAATTAGAAGTATCTAGCTAATATGCCTTTTAATAGGGTAGATCCAATCCATCACGTTTAAGATTTAAATTGGACAGACATAATTTTGCTTGTATAAAGTGGACAAAGGTATCATAATATATATAGCGAAACCGAGCTTCTGAAGAGGAAACAACGAATCTTCCATGGCAACTAGTTCGTGGGTTAACAGGCAAAAGAAATTTAAAAAAAAAAAAAAAAAAAAAAAAAAAAAAAAAAAAAGTAATAACCCTTAAAAAGAGGAAGTCCTTAGGTTCTAAAAGGTTTTTCTGTCGGCATTAAGCATGGAAAAAACTGCGGCCCATCTTAAATAAATTTTACTTGATTTGTTAAATGATGGCCTAAGCAATGTTCGGCTCATTTATATTAAATGATAGATTACAGCTCTTTTATCAGCTGTTTCCCTTATTCGCAAATTAAAGGCCCACGGGCTTCAAGTCATCTCTGCAAAATGAATGAATGAGATTAGTTGTGGCTATAACAAGAAAAAAGGAGATCAAATATGCAGGTTTAGTTTCATTTGCCAGGCTCGTTACTTTTTGAGTACATCAAGGGTGGCTCAAATATGTGGCATACTTCTGTGATGATACTTCCCATTATGTGCAATGTGGATATATGCTATTTCCAAGTTCTCAATATGAATATTTGGTTAGAATATTTGAGATAATTGCATATAGTCTATGCTTATAAATTGGGATGCTTGCTTTTTGCTGGTGGCGACCGACAGTTTGATCAGGTAGCAACTAATATGATTTGACACAACTGGTTGACATGTTATCCACTGTCATGACTAGAACTATACATTTTTCTTTTCTTTTCTTTTCATATTTGTCTAACTCTAATTTCTGAAAATTCATCAATACCGGCGAATGCAAAGGAAGAAGGATTGAGGCTTCAGGACCAACAGTGGGCAAATTTGAAAACTAAATAATCGGTTTAGGTTTTGGTATATGTGCCTGATCCGGTACCGCTGCCATATTTTTTAATTACAAGGAACCTTCTACTGTGTTCGCAACCTTATATTGAGTTTAATAATTAGGTGTTTTTTTTTTAGAAACCCTTGGCAGCGGCTGCCAAGTAAAAGTACAACAATAAAAAAAAAAAACAAAACAAAAAATAGATAATCGGTAGCATCGCATCTCTAGTCGAATCACGCCGGTCGTACCGTACCGCACACACCACATTGCATGGCTGCACCTCCCACCACATGCCACAGAGATCACAAACCAACCATGTTTAGCATTGGTCAAACCACAAATGACGCACCGGCTGCACCAAGCGTCGGTCGAACCTCTTGTGATGGCTACATGTATTGGTCGCACCTCTCCCTCGGGCCACAATGCACCTCTCGCACTAGCCACACTACACCTCGCCCCGACCACAACACAGAACACGCAATGGCCGCACGTCGTACGCCGGCCGCACCTCTTGTGCTTCTTGCCGGCCGCACCTCTCGGGCCATTTGCGCTGGCTGCACCTCGTGCGCCGGCCGCACCTCTTGGGCCTCTTGCGCTGGCCGTGACAATCGGCCACATTGCAGACCCGCACCACCAGCCCAACCTCACAACCGATTATACCACATATGAGTACCGGCCTCACCTCTTGTGCAGGCCGTACCTCTCACGACGGTCGCGTCGCACCTCTTGCGTCGGCCTCACCTCATGCGCCGGCCGTGCACCCACACAGGAACACACGACCCACCGCACACCCACAATCACCTCGACAGCACCGCAATCGCCGACCGACCATCTAGATTTGTCGTAGAAGAAGAAGAAAAACAGACAAACTAATAGAAAGAAGACGAGGGAAAGGCGGGAGGAGGCCGGTGGCGACCTCCCCCACCTAGTGTTTGCGCAAAGGAGACTCTCAAAATCGCTCACTTTTTTCTCCTGGCGGCGCCTAGGGTTTTTGATCACCTTAATAATTAGGTGTTATTGATGCAATTTATCTTATCCTTCCGCTATTTGGGTGTTTGAATGCAATAGTGCATGTTGTGGAATAAATTGGGTGCCATGGTTTATGGGGTTTGCTCTTTAATTTGCTATTTAGCTGTGAATCTTACTGGGATCATTGACTGTGAGACTTAATTTGAGTTCGGCCAAGACAGGAAAACACAAGATTTTTAAAAAATGAATATATAAATGATTAATTTGTGGCATATGTTTTGGGCAGTTGTCTTCTCAGTGATAATTATTCCAGGGTTTCTTTATTTGCAGGGAAGCAAATTATGGTTGGCTTAAAATTAATTTCTTTCCGAGGATATAATTTCAATTGTTAGTTTGGTTTGCAAGAAAAGTTCCAGATAAAACAGCAGTGGCATTTTCCTAGTCGTACCTACTGGTAAACTGACTTCATGCAGTATCTACCATTTAGTGTATATATACTGTGACTAAGCCATATTACGCACCATTACCCAATATGTGGATGACGATATTAATTAATTTAACACTCTGTCCCATTAAGCATTCCTTTGTGCATATGTTTCGCACATACTAAAAATTATTTGACCGGATCTAAATAATCCTACGGTCAGATTAATCTGTTAAAGCCTTCTTAATTTCGTACGCTACTCTGGGATAAATTTATGCTAAATTATTTCATAATAGATTATAACACTTGACTTGAGGGACACTATGCACTAGTTGCAATGTTTCTGCTCTTACAGCTCAGACAGTAGTTCCCTCATTGCCTGCCGGTGCCCGTTTGTCAGAATATCCTGTTTTTCTTATTATTTATTTATTTATTTATTTTATTATCATATTTTTTTTTTCGAGAAACGTCAGAATATCTTAACTGGACGTCCCACCATTCCTGTAGAGGCTTGGTCTATTTTAAAATTTAAATGAGAATGCGTTCATCAATCTTTGATCTTTTCTTTTTATTGTACCAATTTTCAAATTTTGTTCCAATGGTATACGTAGTCTTACCTAAACGAACAAATTATTAAATTGTAATAAAAAATAAATAAAAGAGAGTTTCTCGAGGATATTTAAAAAACATTTCCTGTTCTTTACTCAAAAAAAAAAAAAAAAAAACATTTTTTTTGTTCTTTCGAAAGAAATTGTCTCACTAACTGGCGCTAAATGATCTGTTAAACAAACCATTAATTACATGGATAAATTATTTAATTTAAGAAATTAACCATTTAATTACGTACGTATCTTCTTCCATACAGATGCTCTTATATATATGTTCACAACCAAAACTCATTATATATGAAGTCGACATATATATCAATATTATAAATAAAGATGTGTGAGTGTCGGGATGTTTTAGTTAAATGTCATTCGACACTCCAAACATTGTGAAATAGTTGTGAGATAACATTTTTCTGATTTCTGTAATGTGATACTATGTAACTATTTGTGTCTCGGATATTATTACTTATAAAACTGACCCGGTTCACCAGCAGACAATAATTTGACTACACATTGTTTTATTTCTGATTTTTGTGATCCCTTCCTATCTATGTTGCACGGATTCGCCTAAAACCAGACGTGTCCCGTGTCGGACACGTGTCCGACGCGGATTCGCGTGCGACACGTGTGCGATACGCACTAGACACGCCAGGTGGCGCGTCCGAATATTTTACTCGGTTTGACCTTGGGATACGGTCAAAAATTCGATGCAATACGCGTATCCACGCTAATTGGTTTTGCAATTTCAGCTTTCAGCCCAAAGCATAGTGCGCACAGACATGGGAAAAGTGCCACGCACGCACTTCCAGTGAAGGTGGAATTTACTTGTCTTGTGAAGGTGGGCCAGGCTTCATGTGCGCACAGACATGGGGAAGATTAAATGCACATATGAATTGAACTCTGTGCGCACAAACATTTTTTTAGTATAATAATGTTTAGTCCAACATTATTATATTATTAATTCTCAATATAAATTGAAAGATTACAATAACATTATATTAATAATATATATATTAGTTTTTAAATTAATAATATATTATTTTTTAATTATTTTATATATACTGCCGTATCCGAGTTTTTGAAAAATGCCGCATCCCCGCACCCGCAACGAATCCGACGCGACACCCGCACCCGCACCCGTGCAACATAGCTTCCTATTTTCACTTTCATCATGTCTTCATCTCTCTTTTGTGTTGCTTAGAGTCTCTCTTCACCGTAATTTCTCTTCATCATCATTCTTAATTTTGATTTACAAAATATAAATCAAATCCATTCAAATGAAAAATAGAAAAAATATTAGATCTTTACGATATATATATTTTTATTTAAGTCATTTATAAATATATTACATTTCATGAATAATATCAACATAATATAAATCATATTATTTCATATAACTATAACTATATTTACACACATATAATTTTTTCTTTAAATTGATTAAACTCTTTAAATTTAATCAAATCAAAATACGTACAATAACTAAACTATATTTCTAAAGATAAATTATCTTCATAATATATCAAAAAAAATAAACATAATTAAATTATAGAAACATAATATAAATATTTTTATTATAGATATCTATATCGAGCGAAGCTCAATATGTCCCTGTAATTATGTATATATAGCAGACGCAGTACATAACACTACGTACCGTACATTAATTGATTCTTCCTAATTACCACCCAATTAATTAGTTCTTCATTATTCCCTCTTCCTTGTGTAAGAAAATTGCATAAAATCCACCTACAGAAGTGCCAGAAGCTAATAGCCACACAAACACTGCAACGTGAGGCGGCATGATGGCCGCAACCTTCCAGGAGAACATGACGGTGAGGATAGTCGCCAGAAACCATACTGCAGCCTTAATTCTGTCCCTGTCGGTTGCATTTGTCGCAGATGTGTGCTCAGACAAGTGCAGGCACCAAAATAATAGCAAGAGGTCAATGTACGAGAACAGAATGAACGAAATCGAACCCTTGTCGCCGATAGACCGGTAGACAGCCAAGACCGAGTTAACTGTCAGCACAATCAAACCAAACTTGCTGAGCCAGTTTGGTCGTTGATCATAGTTCATATCTAGGTATATAGTTAGCTCAAGCTAGTAATGGGTGGAATGCTTGTGATTTGTGAAGGTGCTGTCTATATTGCTCCTTAATTCCTCAATGGTGAAGGCCTGGGTATCTATATGGGCGATTGAACGCGTATGTCTTTATTTTTAAAATTCTATTGGAATTTTTCGTGGTATTTTGTTTCTTCGCGGAAATCGCCTTCCCCTATTTTTATTCTTGCCTTTTTTTTATTTTTTTTATTTTTTTCTTTTTGAAGAAAAGTTCATAGGAATAGGACTAAAAGGACAATTTGACTAAGTTGCTTCCGAGAAATTGAAACGAAGTTTCCGAGATTCCCCCGATAGGCCTATAGTAGGGACGAGTTAAAAGAGGGTTAGAAATAGAAATATGATGCAGTTTCTATTATTGTGGGGCCGTGGGCTAAATTGGGTACGATCCATAATCCAAACTTTAACGTACAATTCCATCTAATAGCAGGTTTAGAATTGTCATTGTTCTGAGTTGATGTGTAATATAATAAGACCTAGCGTTGTAGATATCATATTTGAGTTTTTCAAATATGGAATAAGAATTTACTTTACGATATTTGAGCATAATTGCATATAGTTTTTGTAACACCCCTAAATTTTTATACGTATCTGATAATTATTTGAACCATTAACATCTGATTTTTATATATTTTTTTTAAACGTATTCTTTTATTTCAAAATATATTTGGTGTATAATATATTACTTTTTACATCTCCTTTGAACCTTTGGCCGATTCTCTATGAGTATAGTGATGATTTTTATAATTTTGCCACCACCTTTAATTCCTATGTTTCCTATTGTATCCTTTATCATTTACAATTCCGTATATATTCCATCAAGTCAGGACAAATGACTTTGACGCTGGCCATTTTTAACCACCATTAATTGCTTTGCCATTTGTAAGTTGTAACCCACCATTAATTTCGGATGCCCTGTACTTCTTTTCCTTTATATGTCATATATGCCAATTACTTTTTGCCACGTATGACTATATTTCCTACTTTTTTGCCACAAACGGAGATGTTTTCCTATCTGATTTAAATATTAAAATACTATTTTAATAACCGTATTTTTTTTTTGTAACCGCTTCTTGATAACCGTGTTAATCTTCTCAATTAAGATTTAATGATCTTTCCGAGTTCGATTATTTAATCCCCTTATACATGCCCTCTGTCTCACCAAATAATCCCATCGTACATGCCCTCTGTCTCACCAAATTCCATAGTTATGCTTAATTTTTATCCAAGTATTTCCGAATAATACACCATCGTTGCTCATGCTCTCGGTTTGAAAGAAAAGGACATGATCACCCGATTGAAATTGTTGATTTTCCATCCGATTGGATTTCGAGTTTCAAATTCTACGTCGCAATCGTCGTTTCATTTTTCTAATATGATCGTCAGGTAACCGGACTTCTCTATAATTTAATTTTCGTATTGATTGATTTAAATATTGTTTGGTTTATTTGATTGAATTGAAATGGATATATGAGAATTCGAGTCAACAGGTCTCTGATGTGAATTGAATTGAAGTGGAAAAGTGAAGTGGAGAAGTCCAGTGGAATGTGAAGCGAATGGAAAAGTGATATGAGAAAGTGAATTTGAGAAAACCTAGATCCGTTGATCTCTGTAAAATATATATTTAATTTGTTTGTTATTGATGTGTGGATTAATCCGATCGATTGATTTTTTGTTATATAAATTGGTTATAGAGAAGCTGCGTCATTAAATTACCGGTTACTCGGCTTTGTAGCTGACTCCGTTTACTTTTATTTCTTGTGACGTAGGTTGCCGGGTCGTCGGATGGATGCGAAAGATACTGTCTCACCTCACGCCTCGTATTTCGGATACGGGGTGTGACAGTTTTTGCTTTGTTTCAAAAATTGGGTTTATTCGTATTTTTCCCATTGAACTATACAGGAGTGATAAAACGAATCTCTTGAGTTTTCAAATTGGTCCTGAGAATATTGGAGTTCAATCGAGTTTATTTTTTGTTGGCGACGCTTTGCAGTTGGCATGATCTGGTAGCAGCAAATGTGATGTAACACACTATGTTTAGCATGTCACATGATATATACTTCCCATGACTAAATATTTATTCGTTTTTATGTATTTGCCAGTCCCTGCATAGGAAGGACGTACTGAGGCTTGAGGACAAAATATAAGCAAATTTGGAAAGAAATGATTGGTTTGGGCATTAAGACCTCCAATAGTCCAATATCCACAACCAGCTTTTGAATTATCTGGAGGCTACTATTTACTATTATTCAGCCGGGAATTCTACATCATAGTTGCAACCTTATTGATTCAAATAATCAGGTGCCATTGTATCTGCGTACATGCCAGTGGAATTGGTGTGCCATGACTTCGGCTTTGATCCTTAGTTTGCTCTTTAGTACTGTTAATCTTACTAGGATCTCTGACAGTGAGACTTGATTTGAATAAAAATAATGAATCCTTAAGATTGATTCGTCGGAGTCTTGGTAGTGCCTACCAAGAGTTTAAAAAAATATTAAATTGTTGGAAATGTTTTGAGTTGCTGCCTGTTTAGTGATAAAGTAATAATCATCTCAGGATTTCTTAATATGTAGGTAACTAAAGTTTGGCTGGATAATAATCCTTTTCCGAATGATTAAATTTTGTTTTCCATTTAGTTGTTAGAAAAATCACAGAGAAAACCACAATTGCAGTTTGCCAGTTTCCCATCGCAGATGCATGAAACTGACTTTGCGTTGTTTTTATTGGTACCAGTTGGTATTTACTCGATCTGTGTAATCTGCAATTAAGCACGCATCTTTTGTATGTTTTTTCACACAAATCTAAAAATTATTCGACTATATCAGAAAGTTGCATGGTCTTATTATTTGACCACAGCAATAATATTGGTCTCTTTTCTGAATCTTCTGTAGACATAACCAGCTATAAACCACTAGTTGTATATGTCAAAACTACATGTCCGAGAGAAACATGCTAGCTGGTACAATATTATCAAAGCTTTTTATGTAACTTTCGTTCATAAATTCTGGGATAAAAATATGCTAAAATTATTTCATAATAGAACATGAAACTTTGACAAGCACCAGCTGCATGTTTCCGATCTTACAGGTCAGACAGGAGTTCCCTCATTGCCTGCCGGGGCCGATACATAAGTTCCAGTGGATTAGCCAGAGGGGTGGTCAGTCCAGGACCTTCAGCTAAGTCTATCAGCTCATTGCCAAGTCTTTCCCACTCAAAACACTGAATCAGAGTTCCTAAAAGGACCAACATCACACGCATCGCTATTGGCTCCCCCGGGCACCTCCTCCTCCCCATACCAAATGGTATCAATAACTTCCCATTTGATTTCCCGTCCTCAAACCTATTTGGGTTGAATTTATTTGGCTCCTCCCATAGTTCAGGGTCTCTCTGTATTGGGTAAATATTCACCAGAAGCATTGTCCCTTTAGGAATATCGTAGCCTCCGAGTTTGATATCTTCGCATGACTCATGGGGGGCCAGGAGAGGTACGGTTGGGTGGAGGCGATGGATCTCACTGATGATACAGTTGAGGAAAGGAAGGTGATCCATGTCAGATTCTTGTACCAACCTTTCACTTCCAACACGCGCATCAATCTCGGCTCTTGCCTTCTCAAGGACTTCAGGGTTATTCAGCAATTCAGCCATCGTCCATTCGAGAGTAGTAGATGTAGTCTCAGTCCCTCCCAACATCATGGCCTGCAGATCAGAGGAGCAATAAACAAAATAAATCATTGTTTCATAAAAAAATTTTAATCAAATCTCTGAATTATGAAATGGACATGCTACGACTTTATCAGTTCCCTTTTTTGGTTTTTTGTTTGTATTTTTCTTTAATCAAATAAAGTAGAGCGAACGGACAGTAACTAGGACTGCTTTTTTTAATTACCTACTAGTACTATTTGAAATGCACTTGCTAGATGCTAATGACTATCTGTTCGCTCTACTTTATCTGATATTAAACTTAGTTTTTTTATATCGTTGAAACATAAAAGGAAGAAAGGAGGGAACAAAATTGATCTCAGAAATCAATCATCATCGATCAAACTAAAAAGCTGCTACACCATATAGAGCCGTTAAATCCAGAATCCAATCAGGCAATCAACTAGCCGTTTGCAACATAATAAGAATGAATTATTGTGTAAATATTATGAATTAAGAATAAGCAACGGTACACTGGATTGTGTACTAGTATAAATACCCCTTGTACTTGTATATTTGAGATCAGAACAAAAATTTTAGTATTACTCTTCACTTCTCTCAAATTCCGACAGAAATATTGTATGAACTTCCGTCTTAAAAAAAGGACCTACGATTTGAACTTAAATTACAAGTACATATTCAAATCTATATATGTGTTGTTTATTTAGATAATATGTTACAAACATTACATATGTTTTCTTATACATAAATATTTTTTTTTTCAAATAATAATTATTTTACAAAATTGAAAAAGTGAACTGTCAATCTTTTCAATAATTTATGAAGAACGAACTATGAATATGTATGAAAAATTCAGTTCGATGTTTTGGTAATGTATTGGAATTGCATAATAAACATTCCTAAACATTATAGATAGAGAGAAATACTTACTATAACTATGTTTCTAATAACTTCATCTTTGTATTTCTCAGAATCCTTCTTTTGTAACTCAAGCAAGCCATTGATCATGGTCTTCCTCTCTCCTATGCCCTCCCGTCTATTCTCATCTATCATCTTTTGCATCATCTCTTCATTACTGTCCACCACATGCCGCATCTTTTTCATTGTTCCCTTCAGATCAAGAATCCTCAATAGGGGAAGGAAGTCCTCTATATTGGCAGCCCCCGTCAATTCAAACCACCCGATAAGTGTTTCACTGAATTTCTTCACGTCATCTGAGGCATCAATGTTCTCGCCATAAGCTCGCTTTCCCGCCACCATCATCAGAAATGAATTCATCATCGACTCAAACAACATCTTTTTGAAGTTCAATTTTATGAAACCGTTTGATTTTTCTGATTTATTTTGTGATCTGTACGACTTAAATAGTTGGTGTGCTATGCCTCTAATCTCCTCAGCACGGAACTGTGCCGAAGCATGCAATTGCTGGCTCGAAAGGAGCTCAAGAGCTGCAGCTTGCCGAACAGTGCGCCAGTAGGAGCCGTAATTGGCCCAAACAATTAATCCTGGTTGCATCTTGACAGTCGGTAAATGGACCCGGTTTGAGAATGCAAGGTCATGAGTGGTGAAGCACTTCTCAGCCAAATCTGGACTGGAAACTACCAACACGGGACGGGAACCGAAACGTAGAAAGATGGCAGGGCCATATTTGTTTGATATTTTGAGGAGTGCTTGATGCAATGGTTGTTTTACCAGATGCAGGTGGCCTAAGATGGGAAGAGCTGGTGGACCTGGTGGAAGCTTCTTCTTGCTCTTTCTAATGGAGTTCATATGGATTTTGACAAAGATGAGGAGAATAATGCAAAAGGCGGTGTTCATGAAGGTGAAATCCATGGTTACCTGAGAATAAACGTTCAATAGTGTGTCCTTTTTCTTGTCAATTATCTTGGAGAAGTGATGACATTGAGTATCACCTGTCTCTTTTTATATTGTGAACAGAGTATACTTGATCCAATTTTTTTTTTTCTAACAATTGTAGATAATTGCATTCCCCTATCGTCAACATTAGACAGCTTGAGGTGTCATATTATCTTGTTTTTAGAGGACCTTTAAATTGGACTCAAATTAGACTGAGGACTTGAGCATGTAAAGTTGGCGTCAAGCTATGATTGATCTCCAATTTCTGTGGTGACGCCTTCCGTATCTCTCTATGTGACTCTGTGTGTCGCCCTTTCAAAAAAAAATGGGAGTTACGTTACATTGCGTTTTCTTTTAATTTTTTTATTTAATAAGTTGGATCAGAGTTTGTGAAAAAGTACAAAGACGCAGGTAAATTCAATAAATTAATAATGAAGATTATAACTTAATTCTACAGATAATTAAAAAAGATACAAACTCAATTCAAATTTCAATGGGATAATTTATTACAGCCTGATTTGGCTTAACTTGTGATCATATTCTACCCATAAGAGTTACTTATAAACAAATGAGATTCTATTCCCATAACATATCTAGTCACTTCCTAGTTTCTAATGACCACAAAAATAGCACAGAACACCACTATTAATAGCACACAAATTTAAATAACTCATGTCTAACTATTGTTAACAGACATTCTGGAAATACTAAAAGAAAATTGTAACATATTTTCTAAAAGTTCCACAAAATTTTAAATTAGTGTGCATATGGAAATTTTGGTAAAGAACTAAAACGTATTAATGTGTTAACAGAAAAATCTAAAAAGTGCACGCAGTGGCGAAGCTAGGATTTCCTGTCAGCAGGGTCCATAATTTTTTTTTTTTTGCTGAAAAAATATATGTACGACAAAGACAAATGTCTTATCAAGTTTTTTTTTTTCAGGGTCCATAAATTTTTTTTTTTTGCTGAAAAAATATATGTACGACAAAGACAAATGTCTTATCAAGTTTTTTTTTTTCAGGGTCCATAATTTTTTTTTTTCGCTGAAAAAATATATGTACGACAAAGACAAATGTCTTATCAAGTTTTTTTTAAAAAAAATTATCTGTTTTATCTAGATTTTTGTTTATATGGTTTATCATTGTACAACAGTTTATCATCGTTTTATCACTGATAAACAGTAAATCAGCACCCAATCGCTAAATCTCACAAAATCACATTTTAAAATTTTGCATCTATTATATATATAGTATAATAATAATTTTTAAATAAACAACTCTAAAATAATGTCACATAAATAAATATGAGAAATCGAACATCTATTATAATAACAACATATATAAGATCTAGAATAATATATCCAATATACAAAATAATGATTCAAGGGTCAAGAATCATTCATCAATGAATCTTCCATTCTATTATAAGTTTTATCTCACTAAGATTTATTGCGGAGGAAGGAAGATTGCGATTCGTTAGGATGAATACGACTTGGGTCCCTATGATATTTTTGGAGTCGTTATGTAATTCAAATCAAACACGTCACGTCTAGCTGGGTCCTTCGAATTTTTGAGATGGGTCCTGAATTCTTATATTTATTTTTTATTTACAAACGTATTAAGTTTCTACCAATTTTTTTTATTTTCAGGTGGGTCCCTGGACCCACCAAACTTAATGGGGCTTCGCCCCTGAGTGCACGTAAGTATTAGTGGAGGATTGAGTCGAGATTGATCTTTATATCTGGACATATATTAAGCTTGACTGGATCTAGAGAAAGCTGACATGACATGACCCTTATTGCTGACTAGCATGTTAACCATGTCACTAAGTTTGTATGTTATATTTTCTATAACGTTAAAAGTAAGATATTTAGTATAATATTAGTTTAACGTGATATCAACAATTAATATTTCGTAAAAGTTACAACTCGATCCATGGTTCGATCTCACGTTGTATCGTTACAAAATAAATAAATAAATAAACTCCAAAAATCCCACTTTAACAAGAACATGTTTTTGCCACGGTTTTGAGTTCCGACTCAATTTTCGCTACAGATTATTTGTCTTCTACAATCTACACCATTAGTTCTATGAACGTGACTTGATGCAACCAAAAAAAAAAAAAAAAGGACGACGCATATTAGAAATTCTGATTGACTAAATAAAAAAAAAAGGAATAGAAAAAGATTGGGTGACTGTAAGTATCCTACAAGAACCCGCTACAAAAAATCAAACACCTCAGGCTTCTCTAAAAGTCGAAACATGCATATTCTAGAGTCTTGACGGATCAAATTAGTGTCCTTCTTTTCTACTCAAATTCCAGGGTCGATCAGATAGAATGGTAGCATGGTCAGATATTTTCCCATCACTTTTACATGTTTACATTCCAAAAATAAAGTACTATTTTTTTCAGATTGTTTATGCCACCCACCACCCTAAACCCTCCTTTTTTTTGTTATATATATATTTACGTTTTTTTGGAAGTTTTGATCAACTTAAGTACTTTTTTTTTTTTTAACCAGAGTAGACTAGTCCGGTCTGTATTCGCTCTGTCACCTAATTCTTCCCCAATTTTAATATTTTTGGAAATCGAACAGAGTGCAAAAATTAGATCGCGTCATAAATAATGATTTAATATATATTTATAATTAATATGTAAAAAATATTAAAAAAAATAGTTAATTTAAATATGCTTATAAAGATTTGTCTGTTAAAAAAATGAACAGGATTTTTCTTTCAAAAATGATAACTGTCATATGTAGTTTTGTCATCCCTTGCCATCTCTTGAACAAAGTGAACAGATGAATAGACAAACTGAACATATAGATAATCAAAGTGAACACATACAAACAAATAAGTTTTGTCATTCTTATTCAAATTTTTATATGCATGTTCAACTTATTTTTATTATACTCATTTGTTTGTAAATGTTCACTTTGATCATTTATATGTTCATATTGTCTATTTTATGTATTCACTTTGTTCAAACAATAGCAAGGAATGAAAAAATTACAGATAACAGTAATCAATTTCTTTTTTTTTCTTTAGGAAACGGATTTTTATTTTAACTGGGATGACATTTTTTTAGTCGGGGCCGAGTATATTTAAAACACTGCCCATATTTTGTTAAACTCTATGAACTCACAAAAAATTGAGAACTGAAGGACGATTAGTGTGCCACATGAATCGTCTTACGAGTTACAACAAGTTATATATATGCATTGGGATTGTGATAAGTATGCAAGCAAGGAAATTGATATTTTTTTAAATAGGAAATTCACTTAAAATTTTACTTGATTTGGTTGAAAGGGATGTACACGTCTGGCAAATATATTTTTTAAAATAAAAAATAAAAATGGGGGTCAAAGGCCCCACCTTTCCATTAAATCTCAGGCAAATAGTTCTTTCTTAATGATTTTTTCAATTATTTTTTCATCAATTAATATATGTATTTTCCGGTCTTTGCTTCTATATTCGTTTTATTAGTTTAGCAAAAGGCGTCTTCCTACTTTATTCCAACAAAGAAAAAGTAATGTTCAAGGTGAAACAGCATAATTGGTTTTCGAAGAATGTGCCAAGCTCTCGAAATCAATGAATCGCTTCCAAAAACCTGGTTTTTGTAAACAGTTGCTTCGCAGTAGTCATGAAGATTGGAGTTCAAGCCGTGGAAATTGACAAATAGACCAGAATTGGATATTTTCTGTTTCTTCATATATCAGCATTGTACAATAAATTGACTAGTGATATTATAGGATTCATTAAGTGACAACTCAAAAGTCCGTAGGCCACTTCACATGTGTTTTGAAGTCATCACTCATCAAGGTACATAATTGCTATTTTTTTATTAGGTTAGAATAATTTTGTTGTTAGCAATTTAGCTTGGAAATTCTAATAAGAAAATTTAAATCATAAGCTTTTCTCTTTTTTTTTTTGAATAAAAGTCATTAATTTTGTTTTGTGTAATTTGAATTTTATCTTGGTAAAAAATCAAAAGATGAAACAAGCAAATAAACACATTTAATTATGATTATCTATTGAAGTTGCGACTTATTAATTTTTTATATTTAATAAAATAAATTTTTTTTAATAATATCCATTAGGTTGTTAGGTAGAAAATGACGCATAACCTCTTGTCATTTAAATACTTTATATTCTATCACCAAGAGAACCTATAATGTTTGTATGATATGTAAAAAAGCTATAAGATTACATTTTGGAGTGAAAAGGTAAACGGATTATTATGCTGAAGTGGAAATAAAGAGTAGAGAATAGCAATGCATCAAAACAAATGAGCTGTTTTCACGCATTTTAAAGTTATTTAGGAAGGGAGAATAGAGAATTACACATATTTCACTCATTGGGGAAACATTCTTTTAGAGTTATCTATTTTACGAAAAAACATATCAGAAAAATTTAAATACACAAAATATGAATTGGACTATAAATTAGGCACAATTTTTTTTTCCAAATATAAATTAATTAAAAATATAGTTTTATTGACAACTATTCCAATTTCCACTCACGTCGTCGTCACGTGCCGGACACTCCTAGGTACGTTGAACCAACTGAACTGATAAGAACTAAGTTGTAGTCATGTAGTGCGCTTCCTATGTTTTCTTGCTTTGGAAATAAAATCCTTGTCTCGTCCTCTCTCCTTATCCTCCCAACTCTGAAGTACATGGACGGCTGCCTGGTCTGCTGGCTCTTTTCGTTCAGGAAAAAAGGTTCAAAACTAAAAAAAACGTTGTACAAAGTCACGTGCCTCTCAAAGTTGCTGGGACTTATTTGTTATTTTATTTCAAACAGTTCTATTTGTTGTTGTAGAAATTATGTTACGTTTGTGCATATATAACCAAATAATTTAGTACAATTATATTTAAAATAAGCTTTCATTAGCTTGTGTAAATACTTGGTTATATTTTGTTTCCTACTAAAATGACTTTGTACAATAAGTTAGAATTAAATTTAGGAACAATTTTGGGTATTATTTTTTTTAGTTTTAATTCAATGGGGAGGTGGCGAAGACTAAAAGTTGCTTTCAGGAACAGGTTATTTGGAAAGAAAGAGCACACTACTAAACCAATTCTTGTTTTTTAATCATGAATTTCATTTCCATGAAAATATGTTAAAGTCCTGATAGACTAGATTAGCAGGCGCAAGACGCAACTTCCTCTCCATCATTATATGAAGTGTTGGGCACTTAGGCAGTTAGGCCACATTTATACATTTAAATTACTCTACAATGTATCAAACTCTACAGAAAAAAATAAATAAATAATTGAAGAAACAAAACTGAACTAAATTCATTAGTTTACTCGTCTGTACGTTTTCATACATTTCCTTTCTTCACAAATTAGGGAAAGAATTGACAGTTTTTTTTTTAATTTAAAGGCATAAATATAAGAGGAAAGTTTGAAAAATATTTCTACTATCTTGTGGAATTATTTCTGATATCTTGTACGAATTAATTCTTATTTGTAAAACTTGAAACTGCTTCTAGTCAATCTTGTCAGCATCACTATGCAACAGTTCTCCTGTGATGTTGTCACACCCCGAACCGAGGGAGTGATGTCTCCTCCGCCACGAGAATAGTTTTCCATTCCCGTAAGGCGAACAGACAGACAGACTATTTTTTTTTTCTTTCCATTTTCTTGATTTCGGCCCAGAATTCACACAACATCACAGATAAGCACACCAAAATATTTCACATTATTTCAAGCTCAGTTCTACATAAGTTTTTCTACAAAAATAAAGCAAACCACACCAAGCTATGACCAATCCGGGCTTATTTATTTGTCCTAAGGACTGGTCCACTCAAGCTCACTCTATATACATGTAGACATATGATACACAAAAAGAGAAAAACCACCCATCAAACCGTGGTACCGCCGCCACAACTCCCGAGAAAAGACTCATAAAAACCAACACCAAGAACCGGCACTGCTTACACAAAACCAAAACCACTACAAAACAACACCAGAGGGAACATACACACTCGGACCCCCTCCCAACAAGGAAAAGGAAGCTAACGGTCAGAACGCTTCCTCTTCATGGGAGTTAGCCTTCGGCTCTGGTTCAACCTCAACCTCGGACGCTGGAGACGCAGGAGGCATCTCAAAATATAAGTAAGCCAGTACCTCGGGCAGTTCATCTAAGCAAATACACAAAACAGCCTCGCAATTCAGACTCGGGATCCGTACCGCAAACTGAAGGTAACTACACTCCAAAGTCGCAGTAGTCCTACGCCTTACTCCATTACGACGCTCCTGGAACCCCCAAGTCGTTGAGGACACATGCAAAACAAAGCACAGAATGAGATACAATCTCAGTGCGGGTTTTAGTTCCAGTACGCGGATCCAAGTATGAACCGAGTAACGGAATTCACACCCACTTATATATCATATCTTTGTTGTAATTTAAAAATATTATTTTCAGAGATTTTAATACCGTGGGTACCAGACAAAAGGGTCCGATGACCGGCATACTGCATCATGAATATGTACAGAAACAAATCAAGTATAATTATTTCACAGAAAATCGCATTCACTCAAGTTCTTATCGGCCGGTCAAATTCAGAAAAAACTTTTCCCAAAACTATAGGTTCAATCCTAGGTACAGATTTCAGAGGGAATTTCCAGAAATAATAGCGCTACAATCCTGGCCGGGTAGGTGGCCAAATCATACTCCGGAGAGTGACACAATTTAATTTCGTATTTATGCCATGCAGACTGAATAAGAATGGTCCGATTTAATTCCGAATCAGATTTATGGATTTTCCAATAAAATCATGCAATATAGTCAATTTACGGAAGCCATTCCAGTCTTTTGCAATTCTGACGGTCCACAAGGTAACAAATGGATGACCAAGTCATTCATTTCCTAGTCAAATGATCAGTTTGATTCAACATGAATTTAATTCATTCAGGGTTTCTTAATCCTATATGAAATAAATGCATATGTCTTTCAACATGCTATGCATCAATTTAAAAATACCGATATTCGAGTTTGTACGAAGAAACTGCGTAATCTGCACCTTGCTTCCTTACTGGTCGCGGGAGGCTTCAGGGTCCGTGCCTGTTTACAAACCACAGATCAAGTACCGTTAATATTTATTTAACGGGTTTTCTTAAATCTGAGTCTTGTTCTTAACGTTAACCTTGACTGATATAGTTTGGTTCCAAGTCCTTGATTTAGATTATGTCGTTGATTTAATTTTAGTTACTTCTCCAATCATTCAGAATTATGTTTAACATTTATTTCCTTATATCGAAAATTAACATTAAAAACAGAATACAGAATCAGCAGACAGAATTTAGAAAATAGTTAAACACAATTAAAACAAAATTAGAAAATATAAATCAGAATTATTTTATTTAAATTTAGCGGGATCAGAAAGTCTGATTTATTTGCCACTGTATCCGTTCATTAACGCAGACTATTGTCATCATTTCCCTAACGAAAGCCATACATAATTATTAGACTAATGTTAGTCCAGATCAAGCTCAACAGAATCCGTCATTAGCATACAGATATTAGATTTTAATCACATCCGAAAATCTAATCTCAATTAATTTACAATTAGCCCACAATTCAAATTATTTCTCCGAAATAAATTAAGCCCACAGAAAAATCCAGCCCACAATTAATTTTCTCTATTTTTTTTTCCTCGGCCTGACAAGTCCAGTCCACAAATCAGCCCAAAAATCCACTCGACTCAACCCAGTCAACTGGCTCAGTTGACTGAGCCAGTCCGTAACGGGTCCGACGCAACCAACCAAATTCAACCCGACCCGATAGCCTACAAATTTCTCGTTTAAGCCCTCGGAAACTCATAAAGCCCCTCAATTATTCATTTCAACCCACAACTTTTATTGAAAACCTCCACTGTCACCAATAAACCCCTCAAATTTTCCGAATTAACCCTCAGAAATTAGTTTTTCTTACAAAATCATCCCTGGGCATCGCTACACTTACCAGAAGCATACCAAATCGCCAGATCTCGTACCAGTAGCTGGTACAGCTCTTTTAACAGTCTCAATTAGTCATATTATGCATTTAGTATGCAAGTTATATGCCTATAATGCCTCATATGCCTCAGTTTACACCATATGCATCCGAAAGTGCACATATACATATATGAAAATGCCTGTTCATAATTTTCCTCCACTGTCGACAGCTAAGCATGCACAAATGCATCTTAAATCCAGTGTTTCCTCATTCCAGCCATCATCAATGTGTCTATATGCATCTTAAACTCAATATATGCATCATAATACATTAACAGTTCCTACAGTTTATGAAATAAGTATATGCAAGCTACACAATCATGACAGATAGCACACTAGACACCAATTACTCATGCTCAACAATCCATTCAAACTAACAGTCATCTCAACCTCAAAAATATCATGCATATGTCTTATATTCATAGCAGACAAATGAAATATGCACATATATATGCTTAATCTTATCACCAGTAGGCATTCTTGCATGAATTTAACTTCCTAAACACCTCAGATCACTGATTTCCTCAAACTAAGCCATGATATAACTTTAATTCACATATATATATACATATACTTGACTGTTAGAAACTAATTAGATGCATCATATTAAATTAACAGTTCATATAGTTCATCATATGACCATATAATCATGACAGATAACATAATATGCATCGTATATGCTTATGAGTAACATTAATATGCATGAATCCTATGCATTTACTATCCTCCACACCATATGTTATTTCCATCGTCTAAAATCATCATTTATAACCTGATGCAGCTCACAGGGATGCATATTATTGCTATAATCCAAGTATATGCAACTATGCACAATTATATGCATTTATACTCCACTGTCATGCAGATATGCATATGAATATGCTTCAATACCCCACAAAAGCCCACAGTTAGCCTCAGGTTAACACATATCATCACTGGCTTCATCAAAACAGCCAAGCATCAAGCAAAATCAACCATATTGAATTAGACTACACTTAGCATCGACCTAATTAGATAAAGTGAACCTTGACAACAGTTAAACATATATTAATCGCTACTCTTCTCAGCCTACACAATCACCACATCAACACAGACAGTGCACAAACAGATCAAGTGAATTAGCACAAGTCAAAGAAAGCAATACAGGGACCAAAAAGGCTATACCTAACTCGTTGGATTTCAGAAATCACCTCAAGAACTCGAGCACAACCAAGGCTAAGATCAAAGTTAGGCTTATTAAAAATAAGCTCAAATTCATGCACCTAGCACTCACAATAATAGAAAATTGATATCAATTTCATAAGAATTGATACTAGAAAACACAAATCAAGGAAGAAAGGGTGTCATTACCGTCTCCAAGCCGTCTCCACTTCCCTTCTCTTCTCCTCCCTGATTCCCCCAATTTCCGAAATCCTAACTCAACCCTTTTGATAACAGCACTTACCTCGACGAGTGGGGAGAAGGAGACAAGGCAAGGAGATGCTGTGGAGGCGTGCATGACAGCCACGTCGCTCCCCCATTACTCCTCTAACAGCCCGCCATCGATCGAAGGGGAGAGGAGATGACTCCTCGTGCCAACACAGAGAGAAAGAAGGAGATGGCGACCACTGAGAGGTCAGCTGAGTGGCAACCGAAACCAGAGCCAATCAGGGCTCGACACAAAGGAAAGAGCTCGTGGACGAGCTTCGAAGAGAAAGAACGAAGAAAAGAGAGACAAGTCGGAGAAGGAAGAAGAAAGAGACGAGTGTCTCTCGACACTTTTATTAAAATCCCATCGGATCCTTTGTGGTGAAGATTGTGTGGCCTTTCATGTAGCAATTCACTAATAAAGTATTTTGTAAATTAGCTATTTCTTTAAATAATTTAGTTAGGCTAATACAGAAGTCAGATATTCGTGGCAAAAATACCAATAATTCCCTTAAATTAAATTGAACATTTCCATGTTCTCAGATCAGAAAATTCCGCAACTTTTACTGTTGACATAATTTATTTAATTTAACTTCTTGATTATATCGCCAGTTAATGTTTATTTCAGACAGATAAAGACTTGGTCATCATACTACAGTCACTATTGTTACAGATGTCCCTTTCTCATGTAAGGAAATGCACCATTTCTTCCTCAAGTGGTGCAGATATCTGTACCGGCGCTAAATCCACTTTTCTATTCTCTATTCTTTTTTCCATTGCCTCCTTGTCATTGTTAGTAAAAGGCCATGCCCAATAATTAAAGTGGCATTAAGTAAACTCCTCATAGATTTAACTTTGCCAGATATAATAATTACAATTCTATATTTCTACGAGAACCAATATACAGCACTACAAGCAATGGACATAGCCATCCTATCCGAATCTATTGAGCCAATGCAAAGTTAATTATGTCAGAAAATAGTTTCCAATGTCATCTGAAGATTTTAGGAGTACATTAAGTACCACACCATTTAAGAAGTAGTACATAGGAGAAATATGTGATCGACGTTATATTTATATACAGAGAGAATTTCTATTGTGAACCATGGTGCATAGAGGGTTCCGTGCACTGTGATCATTTTGATCGGTGATTTTACAAATTGACAAATTTAAATTAACCAATCCAATCTATATATTGTAGATTGGTTAATTTAGATTTGTCAATTTATAAAATCACTGATCAAAACGATCACAGCGCACAAAACCTTACATGGACCATAGTTCACAATAGAAACACACACACACTCATTTGCCATCGATGACACATGCCACTCATTTGCCATCGAATTGTTTTTCGAGATTCAAAATTCAAACAGTCAATCCAAACTATTCAAGTTGTTCACAATATTGAAATACCCTTGGAGACCAAATTTTATATTTTCTCAATTTTTTTTTTGTTATTTATCATGATATTTTAAAAAAATGTTATAATCAGAATATTTCAGGTACTCCAAATGAGTATATTAGCCGTCTAAGTCATCCTTTGTTAAAAATGAGATTTCAGAGTATTTCCTATCTTCTACCTCCAGCTCCAAATGATTTTCTCAAATTTTTTTCGCATTTTTTTTATAACCAAGTCATCCTTTGTTTAAAGATTATTATGCTGTATCAACCACATGGAAAATTTTTAGTTTTCCGGGGTATATTAGCTTCCTCCAAATATTGGTATTGTTTATGATAAGCCCTCTTACGATTTGTAAATCGTAAGATGGGGTGGTAAAAGTTCCTGCAGTTGATCTACCACAGTTTTCAAATGTGCCCCGAAGTATAGCGTCTGGAAAATGACTGTCCTGTAGTTGATCAATGTCAGCACAGATAATATCAAGTCACAACAATAATACTTAAATGAACACAAGGAAACCACTTTGATAAACTGTCCCGTAAAGTACTATTATTAAAATTTGCTATGAATTGTATTGTCCATTTTCTCTAATGCCTGAAACCAATACATTAGAGTCCATGGGAATTTAATAGCAATCAACCAATTTTTTTTTCCTAACAATGTTAGAATTAATCAGAAATGCAGCATAGCATTATCCAAACGTTCAATAAATGACTTCAAATCACATATTCACATAGTTATACTTCACACATTCAAAATATGTAGCGGGAAGAACTTAGCACCTTTTTCATCATGCGATTTGAAATAATTTGTATAGCATTATCATGCTATACGATAAAGGGGGAAAAAAATCAACTCATCAACCAGTGGTAAAGAGCAATGCACCTTAAGTGAGGGGTCTTTCATAAACATTTAATTTAAAAATAAATTGGGAAGTTTAACCACCAATTTATCTTCATCAAAAAAAAAGGGAAAAAGAAATATATTACACAATTTGTATTTAGCTAAAACAATAACATTAGCTAAAAAAAAGGGAAAAAGAAATATGCTCGCATCCATCCTAGTATCTCAAAAAAGGACATCCCAGAACCACATACTGTATTTAGCTAAAACAATAACATTCTTCTAGTTGAAAGATAAGAGTAGTTACAAATACAAAATGGAACTCTTCTCAATAATTAAAAAGAAAAAAAAAACCTATACTAAGTGTCTCAAAATGCTGTTGCAATCGCCAAGACTATGAAAATAACTCAAATTTAGCTGTTGCCGAAAAGGACAGAATAACAACTTTTCATATGTATTAGCCTTTACACAAAATCTCTTGTGGATATTAGAACAACCGTTTCCACTTTAAACTTCCCAAGTAGTGCTCTTGTACCTGTGTCAAACATCTCTAAATTCTCCATTTGTTGACAACCAACTTGGCTTCCAAAATCCAATTAAAATAACTGTGCCTCTGCATTAAGATATTAAAAGCGCCTCTTAATAAGGTAGTTTTAAAATGAAATGTACTACAACTTTAGTAAAAAAAAAAAAAAAAAAAAAAAAAAAAAAAAAAAAAAAAAAAACTTAAATAGAGAAAGCTCGCAAGCAGGGTTGTCAATTTTGTTTCATTCAGGTAAACATTAACTTCCATTTTGACTGAAATTAGTTATCGAATTCTGTTCTTGAATAACTGCACACAAAACTCCACAAAAATGAAACATTTTGTTATTTTGTCTTCTGGAAATCTAATTTTGGGGAAAATGCCCTGATATATGCAACTGGAATTCTCCTTAGGTTTCAAAGAGGGGGATTGGTGCCTTTTCAGTTTTTCCACCAAATTACTCCCATAAAATAAGTAAGCTCCATTAAGTAAACAATGAAATACACCAGAATACAGATCAATTTGCTCCATTAAGTAAACCATATTGGACTCCTAAAGAGATGTGATAAGCAAGCTCATGAGTTTAACAATTTGTGTACCCATAGAAGCTTGCCTCACCGCTAAGTTACCAGGCCATTTGCCTAGCAATATGATTTAAATTGCAACTATAGTAATTAAGGAACAGGAAAGCAATCAAATTACCATTCAAATTTAGCCTTGGTGTACAGTTTCAAAAGGTGGCAAGTGGTGTTCCAGAGGAAGTGAAATAGGACGCGAGATCAATCTCCAGGTCATCATACATGCTCAGGAATGGGTGGCTCTGAAATTTACAATAAATAAAAGAAAATGAGAAAGAACAAATTGAACAAATCATTTTTCTTAATACAAACAAGATAGTAAACTTTTTAAGAACATTTTCTTAATACGAGCAAGATAGTAAACTTTTTTTAACTAAAAAAATAGGTAGAAGATAGAAGAAGAGTAACAGTTCACATACCAAAAGGAGTTGGGCAGATTTCCTATCAGCCGCATTTTTCTGAATGCTGAAAAATATCATATATCACAAATTTGATTAATTATGATCAATCAACTAAACTGATGACACTGCTGATCAATCTATACCAGGTTTGTTGAACCCAAGTTCATACGTTGTATGCATATGTTAGCTTAATTGTTTTTTTTCCCCCTTTGGCAGCTTTTCTATATGTATTGGTCCTAATGTCATTTTGATCGAGATATATGCTCAAGAACTAATCAGATCACAGCTGTGGAGAACCCTGACTAATCAGCAGGTCATGAATTAAGAGGTCAAACTCAGCAGCACCACAGCGCCGACCAAGTGCAAATGGTGATCTAACCCTTGTTCTCAAACTAAGTTTTAGCTGCTTCAAAATTGAAATGCAAATAATTTGGGAAATATAGCCCATCAACTCAAAGTCAACCATAAACCATATATATATCAGCACAAAAGGTAAATTTTCAGGGTCAAATGACTGAACAGTGATAGTAACTTCGTTTACTTCTTCATGTTGCTCCTGCTGTCTGATGGTCAGACAGATGAAAATTAAAAACAAAATAAAATAATATGAAAAATATCTCGTGAAAGCTGTACCAATCAGAGATGAAGGAGCAAAATTCAGGAGAGAACTGGTCCGGAGGTGCAAAAGGTGCTGGCTGATCAACAACAGCTTCTAGAAGCTCATAGAAATTCCCACGGACTGGGTATGGAAACTGACCTGTTGCACATTCCAGCACAACCAGACCAAGACTCCATATGTCACTTATGTACCCGTGTTTTTGCCCACTAATCCTCTCAGGCTGTTAAAATTAGCACTTTAAGGGTATATAGGATTTGTATAAGGAACTTAATGTAATATCTGGTAACTGGGTACATCTGATTTATAGTAACAACATACTTTGTCAATACCAGTCCTTTTGTATTTTTTATTAAAAAAAAAAAGTAATATGGTTGTGTACAAAAGGCCCATGATTGGTGCTAATTTTTTTTGCAAAAGATTTTCTACTTTATTGAATAAAGAAGACTATATCCATCAAGTAATTCTCTACCATTTCTACTTTCAAATTTTTCAGAGCAGAATTCACTTTAGGAATTCAGCCTTTGCCAACAGTTACCACAACTCATTCAATTAAATGTCTTCCCTATCAGTTTATTACCCTAAATCTCCATGTTAACATGGAATACTAATATGTCATACTGGCATGTGTCATATGAAAGGTTTGGGAATTAGTGGTAAAAAGTGTTGCCATTTTGAAAATCTCTGATAAGCTAGGGGCCTTTTGAAAATTTTTGCTATATTCCAGAGATAAATCATCAAAGATAATTTTATCAGAAAGGAAAAAATCATGAGCTTATAAACAAAGTCAAGGAGGATGTACATACAGCCATATAGTTATATGTCCCGATAAAGGTGTCTCTCTGGCCAGAAGAAGTTGCGATTATGGCACTAACACCAAAATCTGCTATCTTGACCTCCCCTCTATGGTTTATTAGTATGTTTGATGGCTTTAAATCTCGATGTATTATGCGCTTTTCATGGTGCAAGTAGATCAAACCTTTCAATACCTGCACAGTGCACATATAAAAAAAAAAAAATTGAAAGACATTGAGGAACATGCATGGGAAAGTAAACATTATATCATGAACGAAGACCTTTCATTTCCATTAAATGTTAACGTCCTTTCTGTGGGTTCTTAACACTGTTATTTCATTTACAATGTGATCATCATGAGAAGATTAAACAGTAGTGCTCAAAGAAACAAATTAGTAATTAATCTTATTAATTTTTATACCGTATTAATGAGCTAAAGCTAGGGCCATTAATTCAATTCTATTTTGAGGAAAGTAACTTTGTTCAAAATTCATTCATTTAACTTATTTTCAATGTACTTCTCAATTTTCTTTGGGTAATGAACAGAATCCACTAAGCTACTCATTTTCATTTTATTAAGATTGTTATGAACTCTCAACACTGGTTGTCAAGTTACTCACGGAAGGAAAATAATCCTCAAATGATTCCACTAAAACGAGGGCCAAACATCCTATCATCGGTACAATTGAAAAAAAAAAAAAAATCCAATAATTCCAAGCAATATCAGAATTAACTAAATAATACATTTAACAGAAAATTTATTAACCAAGAGGGAGAGATTAATCAAAGATTGGGTTTGATCTATTAAAATGAATCAAGGTATCAATGACTTCAAGTTTTCTTTAGGGTCAGCTCCAGAGGGAGGAACTCGGAGCGAAGGGAAGGGGACTCGGTACACTCCGATTTTGGGAGTAACCGATCTCTCCCTCTCTCTGTCTCTCTACTACCCTTCATTTCCGTCGATTCTCTCCCTCTGGAGCAAGTAATCGATCTCTTCCTCCCTTTCTTTCACTCCGAGTCCCACCCTCTGGAGCGGACCCTTAATGAATTCCAGTTGGTATTGCCAATGGTAAATATAACAGAAAAATATCCCAATTTTTTGAATGGCACAATGACAGAAATAATTTGTTCTCCAAGAAAAAAGAGAGCAATCAAATATTAGGTTGGTTTAGTCCATGTTGGATATAATAGAAAATGATTCCTCCACCAAGTGAAAGGCTCTCTTTACTAAGAGAAAAGATCTCATTGACTTCAAGCACTCTTTCAAATCTCTGTGTGATATTTTTGAGTTTTTACCGATGTACACATGAAATTCAACATTTTCCTTTTTTTCAATTTTCTTTGTGGTTCTACCAAATATTGTCACTGGCCTGCTTACAGATCGCAGCAAGATATGGCTCGGGGATTGTCTTCACAATCTTCAAAAAATCAGCAAGGGACCCACCATCCATAAACTCCAGAACAATAGATATGACCCCATTGTCATAGAAACACTGGTAACACACCACCACATTGGGGCATTGGGTAGTCAACAGACTGATCTTTAGTTCCTGTGCGATTTGATTTCTTATACTTTCCTGTATGTTCAGCTGAATTACCTACAAATGTACAAAACCACAACCTTCTTACATGTCCATTATTGGGTTGGATGTATGCTTTAAATCCCATGCTAAGAGTGTTTCTTTATTCTATCATCTGTGTGAATGGGCCACTATGTAGAAGAACAATGTTCTTTTGTAGGAAAAATAAAGAGGAGCAAGGCTGGTAAGATATAAGAACATGCTAGGATCTTCCATATCTCATACATTAGTATTTTCACCATCCAATTAATTGTAGTATGCTTTAATTGACATATATAGTGTACTGCATAGTAAACTAAACTACTGGTAAGCTGGGTTGTTCGGCCCAGTGGTTTGGCTCTATTCTGCCACCCAAGTGGTACTTGGAATGGTTCGATTCACGGAGAGAGCATTTATTTTCAAATTTCTTTTTTTTTTTTTGAAGAAAAACAAGGGTCGAGCCCTTATCTTATATATTAAAATAAAGGTTACACAAAGTTACAAGTAAAAAGAAAATAAAAAGGGAGCAATTAGCCAGCAGCTAACAAACCCAAAGAAGACAAAAGCTAAAAATTAAAACGGAGGATATTTTCCAATTTCTTATAACAAAAATCGTTGGTTTCAAACCAACCTTCAAAATAAATATAAACTACTGATCACCTTGTTTTGAATAGCTTTGGAGTCTCCAGTTTGGTTCTGAACTCTGAAGCATTTCAATTTGTAAAACATATTTGATCCCTATTTTTAAATATTCATATAACTATATAATATCTCAGTAAAATCTTATGAACTTATTTTATTTCAAAACACAAATTGGCCCCAAAAAGAGTATCAACTCAAAAACAGCATATTCGTCTACTTTTGCTTTTGTTTAACTTTATTTTATTGTTTTTGTTTGATACATCCTTTGGCATTCAATTTCATTTCCAAAAGTATAAAAAAAAAAAAAAAAAAAAAAAAAAAAAGAAGAAGAACAGGAAATGGTTTTGGTACAAGTACCTTAAGAGCAAAAAATTGGCCTGTCCATTTGTGGCGCACCAATTGTACAATTCCGCCACTGCCCTGTCCAATTACTTTAATTGAATCTAGATCTGTGAGACTCATATTATTGTCCAATGGCTTTACAACAGTAGGTGGGGCCTGCCAAAAATGCAAAATAAATATCATATATATCAATGTGCTGCATCCATTTGCTAGCCCCTACAAGAAATTCACTGTACCACTTGCAACCCTCCGATTATCCCATATCTTTTAACAACAGAACTAGGAAGTATCATGTGCATCTTTAATAAACCCAAATTTTCACATAACAATAGAAGTACTCTGCATATGTATAAATTATTGCATAAACTTTAGGACTTATTAAGCCTACTACACTATGCCAATTGGTACTGCATCAAAAGTAAAGCAGAGTCATATGGAGACCCAATTGAGCAGTAACATTAATAAATTGCCTTCCAATTAAGTAAAAATTGTTGATTTTGTTCGCTAACACTTTAATAAGAATTTAATTGACCACATCGAGCAAACTCCACCTGTTTCTATTTATAGAAACAACACCAAAATTACAACTGTTTCCATCAAAACAAATTCATGACGAGAAAAGCTCCCTTCAAGGTTCAAACCCAAGATGATTACTATACTGGTGTCAGTCACCACATGGGACTTTACTGGTTTTTCCTCTTTACTCCCAAGGCACTGATTATGCGTACCACAAAGGCCAACACAAAATACAATAATCAAATGAGAAAATCAGAAAACATAACAAAAAAAAAAAGTCATTATTACCTCCCCTGCATCACTGTGAGAAACAATTCGAAGGCCATCTTTGTTCACCAGCAAATCCCCATCTTTGAATGTCCCACTGTGAGTTCTACATCCCAAAACAATTGAACAAGGATTCCAACTTCATTACACAAGAAAACCCAGAAAATTAGAAAGAAAAAAAAAAAAAAAAAAAAAAAGAAAAGGGATAGAGATTTACAGAAATTTGCCAATGGTGGAATCTTGTGTGGGGACAGAAAGAGTGGGGCCCGACCTGCCCAGATTCAATGCGCGCTTCATCTTTCCCTGTTTCTCTCTCTCAGACATTGCTAATTTGTTGAGAAATCGTTGTAAATTCGCCAAAGAGAAGAATACGATCTCAGCTTTTTGAGGTTTGGAGCAGCAAGGGTCGAAGGGATGAGAGAGAAATCAGTGCCGCTTTCAACTTGCAAATTGCAATATCTCTCTACTTTTCTTTTTAAAATTTCCACGGGATTTTTTCTCAACCTACCTTCTTACAATTTATATTTCTTTCCACGCCCTTTTAATTCAGCTTTCGGACGTTGTAGACGTGTGAATCATGATTTTCTTTTTTCCTGTTCCATCCTATTTTCTCAAACAAATACTGTAAGACATTGCCTGTGTAGCATTGAATTAAAATGTGCTTCTTTTTGCTATGGGTCTTAGTCAATGCGCGTTTTCAGAATTCCTTTTCAAGATAACATATATAGGAAATTTGAACACAGTAGCACCTGATTTACCTTTGAAAAGTATAGGAAAATTGAACACAGTAGCAATTTGATTTATACCTTTGAAAAGTAAAAATTATTGATTAATTTTTGTAATATAAAGAGGCCGTTTATTACATTTGATGTAGTTTGAAAAATTATTTGGATATTGAATCAAATTTATTCTTAAATTATAATGAATTTCATTTTTTAATTATTAAACCGATGTTTTTTTTTTACTTTAATAATTATTGGATTTGTTCGTGTTGCCAACTACATTGTTGTTGATATAATATATTTCTGTATTATTTTTTTAAATTAATATGAAATAAAATATAATTTAAGCATCGTTGTAAGATGCATTATATTAAATTATTAGATGAAGAACTAATTTTCAATTTACTTTTCATTTTTGTTAGGACATTTAGGAAAAGCTTGCTATTTTCATTTTTGATCCGTTGACTTGTGCTGAGTCTTTTAACTTTCCTGTGTGGGTTTGGGACTTTGGGCCGTCTTGCAGAGGTATCTACAGTTGTTCCCACCATAACAAAGATGTAGTGCATATGTTTTCGGCCGACTAACCGAGACGGGGACTAGTCCGAGTCATTCAAAACGCCAAAAAGGTGCTTTATTGATAAGGATTTGTCATTTGTCGCATGAACCCGGCGAACAAGCCAATGTCGACGTTCACTGATATGTGGGCCCTTTTATACTTTTCTTACTGTACAATACTACGAAACAAACGCACGACGCGATCTTCACCGGAATGGACCCACATGAAAAGCGCCTTTTGTTGAAAGACCCACGGTAAACTTTGAATTTTCTTGTACTTTTCTTTGACAAATTTCAAATTTGTGATCCGTAATTTAGAAAAACTGCGAAGCAAATTTGTCAGCATTATTTTCGTCGTTGACATTTAGAGAAAAAATAAACGTGCACGATCAGAAACTTAGTTTGGAGGCTGTTCGTTTTTTTAAAAAACTTTTTTAAAGGATTGTGAGTCACGCAACATAAATTTTGAAAGACCTTATTTTGTTACGGTTAAAGATATGTTGTGACTTGTGACTCTTGAAATAAAAAGAAAAAAGATTAGTTTGTTTATTTTTTGACTCGTCTCTCTATATATACAGAAAATGACCCTTCTACCATCACAAACTTAAACTAGGCTCATAAATCAATTCAATACTCTTTCATATACACAACATGCCTAACTAAATTAATTCAAGAAACTACTTCAATTTTACTATCCTTTAATTCAATTAAATGCCTACTAACTATTTTCTTTAAAAGCCTTTATCGGTAGTTTTGATCACCTCAAAATATGCAATATACAATGTGTGTTAAAAAAAAACTCCCTGCACATATAAATGCTGTTAAGTTTCATTTGTTTAAAATTGATGCTGTTGAGCTTATTAACAATAAATGCGTTCACTATTTATTAAAAGTAAAACTCTGATATTGAAAATGAAAAAAAAAAAGTTTCTAGCTCCGAAAAGACACAAAAATTATTGAAAGATGGGAGTTTTGTCTTGCATATATGATAACGTTTTAAGAGTGAGACTCAAGTTTTGAGTAAAAAATTTTTTAAGTCACGTTACTTTATGAAAGATTAACTGAGGAGATGCATCTTTGCTATAAAAAGGGAAGTACACACACAACCTACAATTCATCCACAAAATAAACATACCAATAATCGTTACAAAAAAAAAAAAAAGGAAAAAAGAAAGAGAGAGATTGAGATGGTCAATAAATCCAGCACCAGAAGCATTGGAACAGTGCAGGTTTTGCTAGTTGCATTGTTGGTGCTCTCAGGGGCAGAGCTGCAGGCAGTGCATGGATTTGATTTCGGATTATGGATGTTTAGTATTCCAAAAATTCACTGGCCGAGTTGGATAACTTGCCTGCCAGAATGCTTATTTGGACATACATGCTACGGTGATGCCTACAAGTTGTGTATGAATCCAGATAAAGAAGAAGTTATGCGTGGACAATCAATGTGGTTCTGTAACGACGTTGCAACCAAATACTGCGACGTAGACTTTATTCCCCCGAAAGGCGACTATGATATCCCTCCAAGTATCAAAGAGGCTACCATGCAGCAGTACAACCCCTACTGATTTTGATGATTGATGTCGTCACTCGTCACTCGTCACTCGTCAGTCATATATATTCCTCAATTAGATTAATTTTTGGTGCATGTAATCAGCTTCATCTTCCAAGACCCAAATAAAATTAACATAACTATGTTAGATTGTTGATGATTATATGATGTAATGATGACCTGCATACAGCAAGCATTCCAAAATGAGTTATGTATTATGTAACTAACTAAATTGGAGTATTTTAACTTAATTAGAATCGCCTATCATCGTTTACCGTTTCTATGTTCCTTTTCGAGAAAAAACGTTTCTTGCCTGGCTAAACATAATTCTCCCGTTCTTATCATAGCTCTGTATATATTGGGGTGCATAACAAGTATAACGATCACGAAATTGAACTCTTGCGTTAAACGTTTCGTATTACCACGAAACAGAATTTATTTGCGTTAATCGTTTCGTTTCAAAAAACAATCAAAACGATCGAAACGATCAAGTTTGTTATCAATTAATTTTTATACATGTTTTTCTATTTCACATGTAACTGTGTTCGATTCGTTGCTTTCACAATTAACTTGGAACATATCAACATACCAAACTTTTGCTTATAATGAAACGGTTTTATACAGAATCTCTCTTGTACAACGTCTCTCTTGATCTCTCTCGTGTTCGATTCTATGCCTTCTTCCTATTTCGTTCGAATCAACCAAACTTTTGCTTATAAGCCTTGACACTTTTATTTTTTGTTTAAGAACTTGAAGCGATATTTTGAATCAATCAATTTATCCAGTTTAGTTTAGAGTCTTAAGAGTTGAATTTCCTAAATATCTGTCCCTGAGTTCGACAACCCGACTATACTTGTTAAGGTTATATTTTGTGACCAAATAAGCTAGAAATCGGTATATTTGTTAGACACCTCCAACGGCATCTAGCAGGTAGTACTTGGATCGATGTCGCTGGCCACAATTTCTATCCCTGCAAGAAGCTTAGTCGGGAGAACGTGTTTCATGGAGGCTTTCGAGAAATGTATGAATTCAAGAAGGAGGATTAGGAACAAAAAATCAGCGGGGTTCTGTCTAAAGGTTGCAGCATACTTCTGTGACATAGGACATCTGCCTGAAGTGGGAGAAATTACATATCATCGGCCGGGGTGGAGCCAGAATTATGACACTCGATCGGGAGGGGGCCAAGGTCCACAAACCTGTAAAGGCTTTCAATGGTGTTCCTTTTCATGGTTGGAACCTACTACAGAAAAAAGATATAATCAAGATTAAATAACGATGTGAGAAGTAACTATAATTGTTTAATGAAGGATTTCTGTGCAAGAAATCATCGAAACATTATGTAACGATGCCTGTCCAAATGTGATAATAGTTGATATTGAAGTGCTATTCATGTGTCGTAATACAGTAATGGTATATATGTCATCTATATTGTTTAATGAAGGATTTCTGTGCAAGAAATCATCGAAACACGACTCGTCTAGATCTGTTCAAGCACCTTTATGTCTACCGGTTGGTTTAATAGGCTGTTTTATTGGCAAAACACAAAGTGGACCGTGGACGTGGAATTTTTAAATGTGACCAAGCTAAGAATAGAAGATTTAATAGAAAGAGGTGGTTATTGACCATTTTTCCCGAAAAAAAAAATAATAAATAAAGGTTTAATAAATTAGAACCGAACCCTATTTATTTGTTTTTAATTAGTATCTTGTAATTCAGAGACAACCCTGGAATTTATTTACCACATGTCCCATTGAAAATTTTAAAGTACATTACAAATTAAGCAGTACCAACTATCAATACTGGTATTTGCTGATAACATCAGTACAAAATTGAGAGAATTGAACATAAACTATAAGCAATTTAACACAAATTGTCAACTTGAGAGCTACCATAGAGAACAGAGAAGAGGTGATCATTTTCCAGAGAGAAGCGGAGCCTCCTAGGAGTGGGACCAGGCTAAACTGTCAATTTGCAAATTTCATGCTGACTTGTAGAAGCAAGCGAGTAGCCAAGGGTATAGTGCTGAGTACTGGAGCATAGAGAAGAGAGCAGAAGGAAGGAGAGAGTAGAGATTGGAACTTCCCTTGTTTCTTTGGTTGGCTCATTTAGTATCTTCAACTAGATATACAATCCTTTCGAAGTACATCCATACTTTTGAAGGACATCAGGAATTGCTTGGACATCTATTTGTAAATTAAAGGTCAAAAACTAGTTTATTTTGCAGGTATATAAGGAGAGGGAACTCTTTCCATCAGAAAGATGATCATTTCAAAAAGTTTTTCATTGGATTGATTCACTCTTCCAGGAGTAGCACCTGGTCCTACAGATACGAAGACAGCCTAAGAGAATTGATTTGGGCTGAATTTTTGGGTCACATCTGCCTTCTCCCGTAGCAAATGGCTCAAGATATGAAAGTTCAGATTCATTCATTATTTACTTCCATAATATTATTTTCTAACATCATAAGCCAAAGATTAGATGAACATAAAGTATCTTAGACTATATATCAGGATTTAAGATAGCACATTCAACACTTCAAACACATGCCAAACAAAAACCTTCTTCTTACAGCCTATTCTGTTTTCTTTTCTGTAGAAACTACCATTCTAACAACCAAAATATACAAACTTCTCGCTCTTTCTCTTTGCATTTTTCATTGTGGGCTTCTTTGCTTCTACCCGGCTGGAGCTGAAGAGCCAGGAGGGAGAAATGGGAATTTTGCAAAGTGCATGGTTATAGAACCCACTTCTGGTTTTTTAAGATCAAACTGATAACCTATGGATTAAACAAAATAAAAGAATATTAAGTGAGATGGTATCAGTACTTGCAGTACTCAGATTAGGAAATAGTCAAGCAATCAAGTTCACAATGAAATTCCCTAAGCTTCTTAGTTTTTCAATCTTCTCCTTCAGATTTAATTACTCATTTTTTCTCCCACAAGAGCAAGGCTAAAAGTACAAAATATAAGGGAAAAAATAAAACACTATGGCACCAGTTGGTACACATACCATTAAGAGCTTTGAAGGCGGTACCAGCACATTTGGCATCCGCAAATTCAACAAAACACAGCACATGCCCCTTCTCACCTTTCTGCAAGGCAAAATTTTTTTGAGAAGTATTGATCTGTTTGTACTGGAAGTCTGGAAGTATATATATTTTTTTACAAAAGGAAAGCACACCTTTATATGTATATTTGAAGGCCAACAACATTTGGTACTATCACAATCATAAAATATTCTTAATATAGGTTGAAGAAGAAGTGAAGAATAAATACAATTACAGAATAATAACTTACACGCCTTGGTTCCTTGTGCACGATCTTGATGTCTTTGAAACCAGCAAAAGGTCGGAACAGATCTTACAAGGAAAAACAAAAAAGGTCAAGGATTAACAAATAAAAAACATAGCAAAAAGGTCATGTATGCCCAGTCATTATAAATTTTGAAAATATCAATGTAACATTAATAGTTTCTATACAGATCTCTCTAAAAGTCACTTGAGGCGGTGATGAAATTAGAAAAATTTCCATATAGATAAAAAGTCACCTATAGTGCTTATATATGTTCTTCATTCCATATTTTACCTGGATATAAATAAAGTCACATATTAGCTTAATTGTGCAGAATGTGTGATGACATAAGCCTTGAAGATAACTTGGATTAAACATTCTGCACACAAAGTGCATTCCAAGCTTGACCCAAATAAGCATAAACAGTAACAAAGGATACGGGTTACTTCTCTTCTAGTGCAATCTGTTGGGAGACCAGCAACAAAGAGGATATTGGATTCATCACCCTTGGGACAATTTGAAGCAAGTAAGGGATCAGTCCCTGAAGAATTGCCTCTGACGCCTCCTGACAAAACTGAGTTTCCCAAGGGACTAATTCTTCTCTCGCCTTCCGCCCCTGGCAGCTGCATAAAAACAACAGAAAAATAAGTGATTATAAAACAGATAAAACTTGAAACTACATCTATCAGTAATCAAAGATTTTAGTATAATTTTAAGTCCATACATCAGTTCTGGTTAAACTTCCAGCTCTTCCCCCAGGTATAATTGTGGTTTCAGCTGAAGCCGAGCCTGAAAAAATAGTAACTTCCAAAATTGTGTACCTCATATGAAACAAAAAAAAAGAAGCAATATATTGCAAGCGGAAACCACCAGAAATAAACCCTGCCAAACCCACCTCCCTGGTTTGTCTATGATCCCGTTCAAAGCATTGTATGAAATTTCACTAGAGGAGCCAGGAACTACTGAACTGACTAGTACACACTGGCATGAAACCATCTCTCCACTTTTTCCACTAATGTTAGAGCTAAAAAGTGCGGAGCATTAGCCAATTTGGAAACCCCAACCCCAGCCCCAAATCAGTGCGTGAGAGAGAGAGAGAGACCTCTGTAAGGATCGGCCATGGGAACAGCTACTAGCTCACAAGGCGACAGAAGGAAGGTGAAGCGACTTTTTAGAGAGGTTTTTCCTTTTTAGAAAGCAGTGAACTTTTTATTTTCCCCCAACGGAGGTACAGACGTACAGTACAGGCGTACAGCTGTAAAAAAAAGTAAAATAAATAAATCATACGTTAACAATTACAAAAGACCAAGCCTCAATAAAGGCCCGGGTGTGAAGTAAATCATGGACACTTGACAACTTAGTGTCATGTAATTTGCCATCTTCCTACTGTATCATGCTAAAATCAATAGAATTAGTCAGTTTTTTAAGTAAAACCATACACAATAATATGTTATTTTTCCAAGCTCATCAAAGTTGTATATGAATAAACTATACAGATAATGTTATTGCTTGATCCGGATAACAAGCGCAATTCAAGTATTAAAATTTTTAGAAAAGCTAGATAGGACTATCTAGAGTGAAGTATTAAAATATTAAACAAACATTTTTTTAAATTTTGGTTTGGACATCATAATTATATGATAGTTTATAAAAATATATAAATATACAAAATATTATATATGAAAAAGGTACGAATATTATTTTATATAAAGTAGTGAATTTCATGCGAGTAAATTCACAAACTATTATTTTGTGAGTATTTTACATCGAGTCCGCATGAATTTAAGCGAGTAAAGCGAGTCGTAGGCTTAATTACCAGTCCTAAATAATAGTATAAGGTGGATTAATATGTTATAATAATATAAAATGAGAATTAATTGAAATATTAAAAAATATTATTAGAGATTATAGTGCAAAAAGATTATTGAAAATTGTTTTTGTATGAAAATTGATAATATGTTATTAAAATAGTATTAAGGAACAAATATAATTATTTAATATGTTGATAAAATTATTATATATTTTATTACTATCATGCCATTTTAAAGTAACAAAATAGTGCAAAATATTTCATTTTTCATTCATCGAGTAAATGCTCGGTCATTGCCAGAGGAATTATGCTACTAATATAATATAATATAACTATTTTTAATTCCAACACACTACTGAGTACTGAGTATGTGCCACGTGTTAAACCCTTGCAAAACCTCCAAATGCTACTTGTTGTCCCTAGTGGGTCGTAACTGACTCGAAATTGGCGCATTTCTTGTTTTTCTCTCCCACCTCGCCACTAGTATGAGCATCTCTCTCTGACAACAATGGCGGAGGGAGAAGCAAAAGCGCCAGTTAGGGTTCGATTGTCGTTCGCCGATCGAAATCTCCTGAGCAAGGCGCAGAGGTGGGAGGGCCTTCGTCGGAGCTGGGTTGTGCTCCGCCCCGAGCTCAAGACCGTCGCCGACTTTAGTCGCGACATCTCTAGACGATTCGGCCTCAGTTGCGGTTCCGGCCATGGCCTCCTTCTCTCGGTTGGTTTATCTCGAACCTTATAGGGTCTGCTCCAGAACCAAAAATCGGAGGGGATGGAATGGAAGGGAAGGTGAAGTTGAACCCTTACCCTGCTCCAGAATTTAATAGATATAAAAGTAATGGAAAGATTTTACTCCATTTTCATTGAATTTTGTCCCCCCAGATTTGGGGTGTAAGAGTTTCCATTACTCTCTCCACCTTACCTTTCCGTTCCCTTCCTTTAATATGAAAATATGGAGCACAGCCTATGTGTTAATAGTGCGCTTGTTGAGAAATTTAGGCAAATCATAATCTGTTGTTTGGCAATTTTCTCATCTTACTGAGATGTTGAATTGCTGTGTGCACAAACCTTGTGGTTTGAGATAAACTGAATCGGCCTCTTTGATTTGTGATTACAACCGTTTTCTTTGTAATGCTTTATAAGGTGTGCGTTAAATATCTAATCTAATGCATGCTTCTTTTGAGTGCAGATGGATGGATTCCTCATTCCGCCATCTGAATCAACCTCGATTTTCAGAGATAATGACAAAATAAGGTACATTTTGATGCATTCTCTTGTTTCGTTTAGCTTAGTCAAAAGATTGTCGAGCCATATATTTTTTATCTTGAGCATCAATTAAGATTGAGTTGATCACCTGAAGGAATAATAGACTCATACATGAGTCTGGTCCTTCTTTGTTGTTCCTTCAGTTTTTCCATTTGGTTTGATTGGTTACTCTGATTAGTCTATTACTAAAATTCTCGGTGGCGAATATCTGTTTCCCACTATGTCAATTACTCGTTTTGTTGTTTCCAGAGTTAAAGGTGACATTATTAAGGAGAAGGAGGAGGAAGCTGTTACACCAACAGCTAGTGCACCTCGAGTTGTAGGGAATGAGATAATTAACGATGGAGGCTATGCAACCGAGAAGAAAAATCAGAAGAAGAAGAGAAAGAAGTCATTACCTGAGGAGCCCAGCTTAAAGGGAAAGCAAAAAGAAGTAGAAAGACTCAATTGCCCAAAGTATGTCCTTACCATCTATATAGTTCTTGTCTCATTTGTTATTTTCTGGTAAAACCTGATTTTTTAATGGGCATTGAATGAACCGGAGAATTATGGTACAGTCATTGTAGCTTTTTGCTTATACAAAGACTTCAAACTTTCATATAGGAAGAAGAAACTGAAGTTGGTCACTAGTGAAAGCCCAGTTATAATAAATGACAAGACAAATTATATTCCACCTGTAGCAACTCCCTCTCAGTTTCTCCCTATTAATCAACAGACAAATGCTCTAGTTCTAGCATCAGGGAGGTATGTTCAATGTTTAAATCGAGTTCTTTATTAGTTTTATTTAGACTTGTTGATGTAAAATTAGTCTCTTTCTCAAGCTTTATTTGCGTGCAGCATACAAAGCGAAGCTACTCACCAGATTACATTGTTATTATCTTTTAACAAAGACAAAGTCTTACCGGCTGTTTGTGCCTTGTAGCCCTCAATAAATCAGTTCTCCTGGCTCTAATTATTATCTTTTCCTTTTGGTACTATGAACAACATATTGCTGAATGTTGACGACTTTAGGAGCATGCAATTTGGCACATGTCACTTGATGGGTGCTGTTAATTTGTAAAAGCTCTCTAATGATACTTCAAGTTACTAGGAATAGAACATGTTGGCAATCTCTTTGAGTGAGGAAATTAATTTACTCAAATCTTTATTAAATGTACCACTTAAAATGTCTTTGAGTTGATGACCTTTTTAACTACACTGTAGTAACAAATTGGAATAAGAAAGTATTTTGAGTTCCAATGGCCGCATGGCACTATTATGTTTGGCTGCTCAAGTGTCTTACTCCCTAAGATCTGGAATGGGAGCTTTAGTTTTGATATGACATTTTGGGCTGAGATCTTATTTGGATACCCCACATTGCTGTATGTGGGAACTTACTACTGGTGGAATATGTTCATTTGGTGCATATTTTAATTATTTATTTGAATTATATGATTGATTAATATAACTATTTTAATGGATCTATTTTTCATATACTGTTGTCATCTGGGCTACCTCTGTGGACATATGTTTCATAATTTATCCAGATAATGGTTTCTTACCAATTTATAACAAGTAATGTTCCTAATTCTTTCTGTTGGCGGTTAATGGATTCTTATGTATGATATTAATCAAAATGAGCAAAAACATTACCTGCTAGTATTGTTAGTTACTAATCTAATAAGATACTGTTACATATTGGTAGCAGTTGGTGTAATTACCTGTAGTACTTTGTCATGCTAAGTACGCATGTTTCTTATTCAGGCATCAGCAAGGTGCTTCCATCAGCAAATGCACGTCTACCACATTCCATGGTGTTTCAAATGGAAAGGTCTTTCATTTGCACTCTACTTTTTATTGTTCTATCTGTGGGACTCGGACTAGATAAACTCACGCAATGACGCAATAGTTGGAATTATGGTATTTGGTTTTGGGGTGAATTGGGATTATTTTGTACATGAATAATCGCCGTCAAGAGAAAGGCTCCCTTTTCTGTGTCTAGCTAATTTCCACTTGGGAGCATACTACAGATCTGTTCGTTTTAGTTATTATCCACTAATATGCTTATTTTTACTGATTTTCTTCCAACTTATTTCTTCCTTCCATTTTTCCTATTTCATGACAGTTTGTTTGTTGAAAGCACAGATGTATGATATTATTTATGTTCAAAATCAAATGGTCAAGGACTCATGATGTTCAGAACATCTGCACTTGAGCCTTCTTGTTTATACTTTTCTTTAAGAGCTATTACTACAAGAGAACTTATATTTTTCCGTAAACGTATGCCACAGAATGCAAATGGAACTTGCCCAGGATATGACAATCAGCATTTCCTAGGAAGATATGTACCTGGTCAAACCCGATTCATGTCCCCAGGTTAAACACTTTGCTTTATACTTCTTGAGTTCCAAAATGTAGAAAAATAGTGTTGTTCTGGTTGATTTTGCATGATGATGTTTGTTATCTGAAAGCATTCACCATACATGCATGAATCATATAATATGTAAAAAATTGCATTTCATTTGTTCTTAGGTACAAGCTATAAGCCTATAACTACAATTAATTGAGTAGTCACATGCATGTTAGTTCTTTATTATGGCATAAGCGGACTTCACTTTGAAATTGTTGGCACAAAAGTTATCATGTTAGTTCTCGCATGTTTTGATTACTTTTGCACTGTTCTGTTGGTACATAAGTGTGGCAAATTCAGAGGTTCACATTGTAACTAAACATGAAAAATTTGGTGAAACAACCTCCAATAACACTGACACTAAAAGTTAAGTTTAGCTCTACCTTATTGATTGTTCTCTGATTTTGAAAGCCTTCCTCATGTTTCCTCCAACCTATGAATTTCAAGAACTCATAACTTGCCTACTTTACAATCAATAAACAATTTCATGCGTACCACTCTGAAAGCTAGCCCTTGCTTTTTCCCATCAATATCTACAGTACCTTACCCAACATAATAAGACTCTTCCTTCACTGTTTGGACAAACCAATATACTAAAGACCCTTCCTCATCTGTATGTAGGGACAAATATATAATTATTTGCATTGAAAACAGCTTGTATATTCCTAAACCAATTTGATACTTCTCCAGAAACCAAGAAGTGGATTTAATAGCCACGTACACAACAAAAATTGGCAGCCATGGATATACTCCAGTCCCCCTACAAAATCACAATTCAGAATGGACAACAATTTTACAACTGAGGAAACTGCTGACAAGACCGTTTGTCATGGAGAAGAAATCAACAAAAATAAGATCGAGTTTGAAAGCCTATATCCCCTGGCGTGCCTTCCTCAGGTTTGCTTCCTCTATTCTGTTTAGTTTAGTTTTAATGTAGCAATATGTAATTGAGGAAATTTGTTATCTACCACTCAAACTCTAGTATAATTAGTCTGCCCTTGTAAAACGTCAATTATCTACCACTCAAACTTTTTCTTCTCTGCATATGTCCATATTTGTCAATAAGTCTCAGAACGCAGGAGCATTTTGTTAAAAAGTGGGAGTGTTGGTTATAGGGTATTGCCACTGCAGGGATACTTATTTGAGGTTTCTGTCTTCATATGAAATGTTTCAGTGTTTACACTTTACAATGATAAGTGGAAATCTTCTATGGTTGAAAATTATAAGTGTATAGCTTTTGATGATATGTTTTTCTTATATTTTTTTTTAGGAAGGTGATATAATTGCTTACCGCCTGGATATCATTGATTCGTTGGGCTGTCCAGATCTCTCTTCTTTCAGAGTATAATTCTATTATATAGTTTTTTTTCCATTGTTTATTATTGTATTTTATTTAATTCTAAGCAAATAGTTGTCCTTGACTTAACATAGGCATGTGTCTCATTTACTTGTAAGAAGTTAGAGAATAATTGCACTTCTTGGAACATCTGCATGTTATGTGCTCTTAGAATATCCAAGCATGCAGCATTCAGAACTAGTACTGCTACAAGACAAAATTGTAGACCTTTTGTGAAAATGGAAAGCTAACCAAGACAACTGAACCCAAGCATTGAGCCTAGATATCACTGCATCTTCCTTGCCCCTACATTCAGCTAATTTTGTAAACTGCAATCAGGTTCCTCCTGTAGTTGCATCTGCATTTTTTCAGTTTTATTTACTCTTATGTTTTGTTGTATTTTTTGTTCTCAGGTCGGAGAAGTTATTGTATTTGATCCTGTGTTGAAGATAATCTTTCTACGTCCGTTGCCTGAGTATCCAACTCCAGAATGTGAAATGTCTGAATATGAGAAGTCCATGTACAAAGAAGATGGCGGCCTACAGGTATTTTTTCTTTTTTCAAAAAATTGGAACTTCATTCTGCAGTTCTATCTTTTTCAGAATGCCACATCTGACATATCCAGAGTCTATCATATATGATATGACTTGTACATTGTTAGAAATGGAACAAACACATTGTGAGCTCCTTGCAAATATAACAGAGTAAAGACAAATCAAATAAGCTTAATAAATAAAAGTAGCACCCAGTTTGCTGTCTATAATAGATGCAATTATGCAAACATTTTACATCTGCAGATAGATTTTGAATGTCTTGTTGACCTACGCCTGGTCAAGGAATGCCATGTGAGAACTATTCCTAAGATGCAGAACTCTGGGAAGTGGAAAAGTAAATCGAAAGCTTCTAACCAGCAAAATGGTTCTGAAAGTTCGCTCTCTCTTTTAGGTATGGTCTTATATATCAGTACTTAGTTATTTGTTTGTTCCTTATTAATTATTTTTGTGCTCCAGGTTATTGATAAGATCCTTGTAGCCCTAGCATGTAGTATCTCACCCGTGCAGTTGTTTGTCGTAATGCCTCTCAAAACAATGTGTTCTAGACTCTTATATTTAATTCCCTAGTTATTGTGACAATTAAATTATCAGATTTCTCTATACCTATTAAAGACTCTCATGAGTTACCTTCTTCAGGAAGAAATAATAACAATATGAATTCAGCTTGGGAAGTAGGTGAGGCTTCAAATGCAAAAGGAGCTGAAAATAGTTCGGGTGCATGGCCACCAAGTACTAGCAGAGCTAGAGCGGGTGCATCTGGACCAAACATGGGACAATATGGAGTCAGGTTTGGATCCCATGGCGACTTTTCTAGAGGGAGTTGTAGTAAGCTTTAATCTTGATATGCAGTCAATGTAGTAGACATCAGAAAATTGCGCATTGATAAATGATAGTTTGTACTTTGTACTATATTGGTTGTGTTGTACCTGAATTTACCTATCTCCATTGATATCTGTCACATGGGTCCATACTACTTTCTAGGTCCCCAGCTAGATCTTAATATTTATTTAAAAAATAAATAAATATTTTTTTTTCTTTGTTTCTGTTTTCATTGTTAATTCCTAATTGAGGTTTTCCAGCTTTTGTGGACTGGCTTTAACGATGTATTATCCCTTCTAATATTCTCAAACACCAATTAGACTGGCAAATAATAATAACTTTTGAGATTTGGCTTCGACTTTACCACATGAGGTAGTTGACACGGTGATGTCTGTTCAAAGCTGACAAAACTGTAATTACTTTGTGTAGGAGACAGCGAAAATGACAACTCTTACTTAGCTTGGGAGGCAAATGATGAGTTTGCAAATGCAAATGAAGAAACTCGAGCTCAGAATAATAGTTGGGATACTTGGGCACAGAGTGCATCTTGGTCACGTATGGGACAACATGGCAGTGGTTTTGGTTCCTGGGGTGACTTCTCTAGTGGGAAATTTAGAGGTAGGAGTAGCAAGTACTTCAATTGTAAGTTGCTTTTTCTTTAAAGCTGACAAAAGTGTATTATTTACTTTGTGTAGGAGACAGCAAAAATGACAAGACTAACTCAGCTTGGGAGGCAAATGGTGTGGCTGCAAATGCAAATGAAGGGACTCAAGCTCAAAATAATGGTTGGGATGCTTGGGCACTGAATGCCAACCGAGCCAGTACTTCTTGCTCTTGTCTGGGACAACACTGCAATGGTTTTAATTTCCGGGAGTGCTTCTCTAGAATTCCAAAACCTTTCAGAATTGAAAACTGGTGGTTCAGTGAAAAAGGCTTCTTAGATATGTGTAAAATGAGTTGGCAGAAAACAGAGGGCCTAGTATGGAGTGATAGGTGGAAAAAGTTTAGAGATAAAATACATCTTTGGAGCTCAAAACTTGAAAATCCAAAGAAAAAGTTAGAGAGGTTGGAAAAAGAGATAAGGAATTATCAAAATTTGCCCCCACAATTCCAAGATCCAGAAATGGCAAACAAATTGCCAAAGGAATATGAAAAAACAAAGGATCAGCATGAAGAGTATTGGAAACATCAATCAAGGTTGAATTGGGAGTTGAATGGCGATAAGAATACAAGGTTTTTTCATATGGTAGCCGCACAAAGAAAAAGAAGAAATGACATTATCTATATAAAAGATGAGAATGATATTTTTGTTGGAGATGAAGGGAAAATTCGTAAAGTTTTTGTAGATTATTATAAAATGTTATTCACAGATTCGGAAATGATTTCAATCCAAGAAGTCAGAAATTATTTTCAGAATCAGAATCTAGGATGTGGGGCCAAAATACCCGAATGGGCTTTGGGAAAATTAGCTAAAATTCCTGATGAAAACGAGATCACTAATGTTTTATTTCAAATGGGTCCAGATAAAGCCCCTGGGCCGGATGGGATTAACACCAGATTTTTACAAGCTAACTGGGTTTGGCTTAAAAATCAGATAGTTTTTCTCATTCAAAAGGCTTTCACATCTGCCCAAATACCACAAGATTGGTTAAATTCAAAAGTGGTGCTGTTTCCAAAATTAACAGATCCGGAGACTCCAAGAGACTACAGGCCTATTACATTAGGAAATACGATATATAGACTTTTGATGAAAATTATTTCTGAAAGGATTAAGACAGTAGTCCCTCTCATAGTCAGTGAGTGCCAGGCTGCTTTTATAAAGGGTAGAGGAGTTTCTGATAATATAATTTTAATTGGGGAAGTACTTCACTCATTCAAACAGAATACTTTTCATAATGATGCTTTTCTTTTCAAAGCTGATATAAATAAGGCCTTTGATACTATTAGATGGGATTTTATTCAGGTTGCCCTCGAGGCAGTTGGTATGCCTGCAAACGTTATGAACCTGATTATGAATTGCATTAAGGGGGGAAAGATCACTCTTTGTGTAAATAATCACATGGATGGATTTATTAAGCCACAGAGGGGGTTGAGACAGGGTTGCCCTTTGTCTCCTTTTCTATTCATTTTATCAATGGAATTTTTGACGAGGGCGTTTAAGAGAGCACAAAGCTTGGGCTTGATTGAGGGTTTAAAGCTGGCATCAACTGCACCTATGTTAACTCATGTTATGTTTGCAGACGACTTGATGGCTATGGGAAGGGCATGCATAACTGAAGTTGAAAATATCAGGGGTATAATTAACCAATTTGGTGATATGTCAGGTCTTAAGGTAAATCCATTGAAATCTAAGGTGTGGTTTAGTAGAAATTGTACCCAAGAGCTAAAAGTAGGTATTATACAAATTTTGGGTGCAGCCATGTCTAACATGGAGGAGCAATATTTAGGAGTGCACTTATCATTAGAAAAGTCTTACCTTAGCATGGTTCATAGAGATGTAATGGACAAGATGTGGTCTAGGCTAACAGGGTGGAAGATGAATAATTCGTCCATGGTTGGCAGAATCATTCTGTTAAAATCACATGTACTTCCTATTTTCTACATGTCCACAGTTCTTTTACATGCTAAAACATATGATGAAGTGCAAAAGATGATGAGAAAGTTCTTATGGGGGAAGCTTGATAAAGATAGATATTTGTCCCTAATATCATGGACTAAAGTGTGTAAATCAGTTGAAGAAGGTGGGCTTGGTTTAAAGGACGTTAAGGCTTTCAATAGAGCCCTGTTTACAAGAATGGCTTGGGAACTTGCATCAGAAAAGGATAAACTTTGGACTAAAATCATCAAAGCAAAGTATTTTTCAAGAGTTGGTTTTTGGAGGGCAAGGAGTTTTCAGGGTATTAGTATTTTTTGGAGACATATCTTAAGAGTTAGAGATGACCTAAAAACTGATGTCATATGGAGAATAGGTGATGGAAAAAGCATAAATGCTGTTGGTTCTCCTTGGTTCTCAGGATGGGAAAATTTCATAGATAGAAGTTTGAGGTATAATAATCTAAAGGTGTCTCAGTTAATTATAAATTGTGCCTCTTCTTGGAATGAACAACTCTTAGCAAATATCTTTGGACCTCAGACAGCTGCTTACATCTCAGAAAATGTATTTTTTTCACCAACTGATGGCGACAAACTTCTATGGTTGCCCAGTAAATCCGGGAGGTACATCACCAAAGAATCATATAACAGAATGGTCTCTTCCACATCCATTCATAGCCAGCAGATTCAATTTGGCTTTAACATATGGAAAGAAATCTGGAAAATAAAGGATGTGGCACCGAGGATTATCACATTCTTATGGAGAACTTTGCATGATGCTTTACCAGTAGCTGCAAGGCTGCATAGAGTTTTCGAAACTATTAATCCTATCTGTCAAAGGTGTGCCCAGCATGAGGAAGATGTCATTCACATGTTATTTTTATGTCCTTCATCCAGAGCCATATGGACTGCCTCAAGACTGGTAATCAGAACAAATGATTTACCGGTGACCTTTATGCAGATATTGCAAGATGTGATGTTTTCTTTCCAGCCTGAGCATAGCAAGCTGTTTTACAATCTCTTGTGGGAAATATGGATGGCAAGATGTGATTTTGTTTTCAGCGCAAAGGAGGTCGATGTTAGACAAGTTCTGGTAAAAGCGGACAGTGCATTATATCAAGGGAGGCCATTATTAAATCCTAAATGCTGTTTGTGAGATAGTGAAATAACTTATAAATTACCCATGGGGAAGCGCTAGTTTTGATTGATGGATCTTGGGATCAAATGGGTAGGATAGGCATAGCAATTTTAACTTATGATTCGAGAGGAATTTTATATCAGTATACTTCTGATAGAGGATCAACTGATGATGCTTTTGTAGCCGAGAATCTGGCTTTAAAAGGTACGACTGATGCTGTGCAACCAATACTGCATTATTTCCATCAAATACATATTTTTCTGATTCAAAGGTATTAGTAATTGTTAATAATCATTTATTGCAGGAAGCTCTTTCTTGGCAGGCTATTGGACATTTACAGCAGTGTGTGCAAAACCTTTATCAAAAAACCAATATAATGGTCAGATATGCAAGAAGAAAAGAATGCTCAGGGAGTGCATATTCTGGCAAACTTTCTCAACACACCAATATAAGGGTCAGATGTGCAAGAAGAAAGGATGTTCAGGGAGTGCATATTCTGGCAAAATTAGCACGCAGAGGAGAGTTGCTGTCTGATCGGTTCCATCAGGAAGTACACAGTACCTAGTTGTTTTGTTTGTATGTTGCATGAATAAGGAGTATGAATAAGGTAAAGTAGGTTTTGCTTTAAGTTCCCCCTTTTTGGTTTATAATATATGGGGACAAATACTGTTAATTTAGGTTGGTGGTTAGCATTTTGGAGAGTGTGCTTCGAATGCATGCTGGGATGTTATCAGTTTGCTTGTATGATGTATGAACCTCTTAAGTTTTATAAAATGCCTACAGGCTTCTAACTTAAAAATAATAATAATAAAAAAATGTGTCTAACAAATGACGTGCTGGATTTCATTGGTTAAACTCGGTAGTTGGTGTGACCTATTTGATCTTTTAATGTATTGCTGTATCAATTTGTTGTACTAGGTTCCATAGAGGTAAGTGATACGCGTGAAAATCAAGGATTTATTTATATATCAACTTTTATCCAATTTTAATTGCAAGTATAAAATCTAGTCAAGTATAGATCGGGATCAAACACAAAAACAGAACTATTCAATTATCAAGTTTGATCCTGAATTAACTAAACTAAAAGGGTATGAAAGTAAAGGATTCAAATACCGATCAGCAAGCATGTGTAAATATTTAAAATTTGCAAATATGTGGAAATTTTGGGTGAATCCGTTTAAAAATGTTTAATTGTTGCCTGCTTTTTGCTGTTATGATTTCGTCATGTTTTTGTTATGTATTCATGATGCATAGCGTGCATGATTTCCGGAAGACAATTTAGCTAATCGTCTTCTACTTTTGCCCTATTTGACCAAAGGGGAGGCAATTACTAGAATTATAATATGCATGATTTCAATTAATATTGACTATAAGAAAAAACAACATGAAATATGGAAAAAAAAAAAAGAAACAGAGGAAAGCATGAACCAATCAATGATTCAATTCTTAAGGAAACAAAATTTGTCTATGTTCTTAATTTTGATCAAGATATATGTCAAGAACATATTATATGCAATTGTATTGAAGATTATTCAAGACTTGATTTAAAATTTATTATGGGTCTATTCAACTCTTTTATCAACGATCTTTAATAAAAAAAAAAATAAAAAAAAATGTTAGTTTTGTCTAATTATTATGAAATGTTAGTTTTGTCTAATAGGGACGGAAAGACGTGCTTTCGATGGTCCAAGTAATTAAACAGTACAATCTTTATTGATTTAATATTCACACCATCACCGCTAATCTAAATCTAAAGTATTAATAAAATGCCGTGGCGGCTATGATTGCCGCCACAAATAGTTTTTTTTTCTTTTTTTATATATTTTTTTCTTTTTATAATTTGTTTAGAATATAGAATAAATTAAAAAAAAGTCGTATCAATCATTAATACTAGCAAGATTTTTTTGACAGAAAATTTATGTCAAGTTTATATAGCAACTTTCTATAGAAGAAATTACTAACTTTGAATTTACAAATTTTTATCTATAAATTTCAACAAGGTTTTTACCACAAATTTTTTTATATAAAGACTTTCTATGGAAGAAATTACTAATTCTAAACTTACAAATTTTTATCTATAAATTTTAACAATTTTTTTACGGCATTTTATTAATACTTTAGATTAAAAATTTTTATATTTTACATAGTGCAGCGAAGCTGCGATTGCTATATCTTGTTGTAATGAAATTGTTGTAGTCCCGGATTAGAATAAGTTCAACTAATATTTTGGCAATGTTACTGAAAGCAAAACATATTTATCGATTTAATATTCTGGACTAATGACATACTACAAGTTTGGAAACATTGTACGCGTAGAGAAAGCAATATAGATCAGACGTAACAATTAATATGTACTCACTTGCACTGCCATGTAACAATAAATCTATGATCTCCGTACGGATGTCTAAAGAGAAATAACGTAAAGTCATAAAACATTCATTACATAAATATATACATGCATTAAATTAAATAAATTCAAATTTAAAAATATTTTAATCTTTTGACATGTTAGTTGTCTTTTACTGCACAACCAAACAATATTTACGTAACACTACATAAATATGCATCAGTGTACAACTTCTTACTACACGGCCAAACCCCGGACCAGTATCCTCTGCTCACCTTTTAAGGTGAGCACGGTGCCTACCTTCAATCCGAGCCGTTCGATTTAATCACGACGGTTAGATTTTTTTCGGGCCTATCGATCTGATATTATTCACGGGGCACCATCATTGATCGGACGGTTCGGATCTAAGATGAGCACCCTACTCACCTTAAAAGGTGAGCACCCAGCAGAGGATTTTATTTCACCAAACCCCAATACCGGATCCCCGTTAAAAATGAATTCTTAGTTGAGTATGTGAATTAAAAATGAATTCCAAGTTCCAACACAGTACTGACTAGTGACTAGTGACGACTACTGGTAGAAATGAAATCCTCTGCTCACCTTTTAAGGTGAAGGTGAGCAGGATGCTCACCTTAGATCCGAACCGTCCGATCAATGATGGTGCCCCGTGAATAATACCAGATGGATAGGCCCGAAAAAAATCTAACCGTCGTGATTAAATCGAACGACTCGGATTGAAGGTAGGCACCGTGCTCACCTTAAAAGGTGAGCAGAGGATACTGGTCCACTTCTGGTATCCTCAGCTGAGTGACTACTGTCTGGTGACTCCAGTCCTGAGTATGTGCCACGTGTTAAACCCTTGCAAAACCCCCAAATGCTACTTGTGACTTGTCCCGAGCGGGTCGTAACTGGTAACTGACTCAAAAAGAGCGTATTTCTTGTTTTTTTCTCTCCCACTTCTAAATTCGCCACTAGTATCTCTCTCTGACAAAGTGACAACAATGGCAGAGGAAGAAACGAAGGCGCCAGTTAGGGTTCGATTGTCGTTCGCCGATCGACATCTCCTGAGCAAGGCGCAGAGGTCGGAGGGCCTTCGTCGGAGCTGGGTGTTGCTCGGCCCCGAGCTCAAGACCGTCGCCGACTTTAGTCGCGACATCTCTAGACGATTCGGCCTCAGTTGCGGTTCCGGCCATGGCCTCTTTCTCTCGGTTGGTTTATCCCGACTCTTACGTGTTAATAGTGCGCTTGTTGACAAATTTGGGCGAATCATAACCTGTGGTTTTGTAATTTTCTCATCTTACTGAGATGTTGAATTGCTGTGTGCACAAACCTTGTGGTTTGAGATAAACCGAATCGGCCTCTTTGATTTGTGGTTACAACCGTTTTTCTTGCAATGCTTTACAAGATGTGTGTTTAGTATCTAATGCATGCTTCTTTTGAGTGCAGATGGATGGATTCCTCATTCCGCCATCTGAATCAACCTCGATTTTCAGAGATAATGACAAAATAAGGTACATTTTGATGCATTCTCTAGTTTGGTTTAGCTTAGTCAAAAGATTGTTGAGCCATGTATTTTTTTATCTTGAGCATCAATTAAGTATGAGTTGGTCACCTGAAGGAATAATAGACTGATACATGAGTCTGGTCCTTCTTTGTTGTTCCTTGAGATTTTCCATTTGGTTTGATTGGTTACTCTGATTAGTCTATTACTGAAATTCTCAGTGGCGAATAGCTGTTTCCCATTATGTCAATTACTCGTATTGTCGTTTCCAGAGTTAAAGGTGATATTATTAAGGAGGAGGAGGAGGAGGAAGCTGTTACACCAACAACTAGTGCACCTCAAATTGTAGGGAATGAGATAATTAACAATGGAGGCATTGCAACCGTGAAGAAAAGTCAGAAGAAGAAGAGAAAGAAGTCATTACCTGAGGAGCCCAGCTTAAAGGGAAAGCAAAAAGAAGTAGAAATACTCAATTGCCCAAAGTATGTCCTTACCACTTAAATAGTTTTTGTCTCATTTGTTATTTTATGGTAACACCTGATTTTCTGACGGGCATTGAATGAACCGGAGAAATATGGTATATCCATTGTAGCTTTTTTTCTTATACAATGTCTTCAAACTTTCATATAGGAAGAAACTGAAGTTGGTCACTAGTGAAAGCCCGGTTATAATAAATGAAAAGAAAAATTATATTCCACCTGTAGCAACTCCCTCTCAGTTTTGCCCTGTTGATCAACAGCCAAATGCTCTAGTTCTAGCATCAGGGAGGTATATTCAAAGTTTAAACTGAATTCTTTATTAGTTTTATTTAGACTTTTTGACTTAAAATTAGTCTCTTTCTCACACTTTAGTCCCGAATTTGGGTTTGTGTTTAGCATACATAGTGAAGCTACTTACCAGATTACATTGTTATATCTTTTCACAAAAACAAAGCCTTATCTCCTAATTGTTCCTCGTGGCCCTGCATAAATCAGTTCTTGTAGTTCTTAGTATATGTTTTACTTTTGGTACTATGAACAATATATCGCTGAATGTTGACGACTTTAGGAGCATGCAATTTGGTGAATGTCACTTGATGGATTCTGTTAATCTATAAAATCTCTCTAATGATACTTCAAGTTACTAGGAATAGAACACGTTGGCAATCTCTTTGAGGAAATTAATTTACTCAAATCTTTATTAAATGTACCACTTAAAAGGTCTTTGAGTTGATGACCTGTTTAACTACACTGTAGTAACAAATTGGAATAAGAAAGTATTTTGAGTTCCAAGGGCCGCATGGCACTATGGTGTTTGGCTGCTCAAGTGTCTTACTCCCCTAAGATCTGGAATAGGAGCTCTAGTTTTAATATGAAAATTTTGCGCTGAGATCTTTTTTGGATATACCCCATATTGCTGTATATGGTCTCTTACTTCTGGTGGAATATGTTCATTTGGTGCATATTTTAGTTATTTATTTGGATTATATGATTGATTAATAAAATTGTTTTGATGGATCTATTTTTCATTTGCTACTGTCATTTGGTCTACTTCTGTGGGCATACGTTCTATAATGTATTCTGATAATGGTTTCTTACCAATCTATTATAACCAGTAATGTTGCTATTTCTTTCCGTTATCGGTTAATGAATTCTTATATATGATATTTAATCAAAATGAGCAAAAACATTACCTGCTAGTATTGTTACCAATCTTTTATTATTCAGGCATCAGCATGGTGCTTCCATCAGCAAAAGCACATCTACCAGATTTTATGGTGTTTCAAATGGAAAGGTCTTTCATTTTCCCTCTACTTTCTTTTGTTATATCTGTGAGACTGGGACTAGATAAACTCATGCAATAGTTGGAACTATGGTATTCGGAAAACAGCTTAGGTTTTGGTACTGGGGTGAAATGGGATTATTTTATACATGAATAATCCCCGTCAAGAGAAAGACTCCTTTTTTTCCCTGTATTGATAATTTCCACTTGGGAGCATACTACAAATCTATTCATTTTGGTTATTATCTAATAATATGTTTATTTTTACTGATTTTCTTCCAACTTTTTTCTTCCTCCATTTTTCCAATTTCATGACAGTTTCTTTGTCAAAGCACAGGAAAACATGATATTACTTATGTTCAACATCAAATGATTAAGGAATCATGATGCTCAGAATATCTGCACTTAGCCTTCTTGTTTATACTTTTCTTTAAGAGCTATCACAACAAGAAAACTTATCTTTTTCTGTAAACATATGCCTATATCACAGAATGCAAATGGAACTTGCGCAAGATATGACAATCGGCAGTCCTTACGAAGATATTTGGTACCTGGACAAACCCGATTCATGTCCCCAGGTTAAAGACTTTGGTTTATACTTCTCGAGTTTCAAGATGTAGAATATAGTATTGTTCTGGTTGATTTTGCATGACTATGTTTGTTATCTGAAAGAATTTACCATACAAGCTTGAGTCATACCATACGCAAAGAACCTGCATTTCCTTTGTTCATTGGTGTAATCTCTAAGAATATAACAACAACTAATTGAGTGCATGTGCCATGTTAAGACCAGAACATAAATTTTAACTAAAAGGAGTAAATCATTATATTCATTGGAATTGATTTGATGACCTTTCTGTTTGGTTATTCCAGGCGCAGGACCAAGTAATTGGCAAGATAACAGGTCAAAGGTATGCCCAATTTGTTTCATTATAGATCTTAGTTATCTGTTAATCACATGCATGTTAGTTCATTATGACATAAGCTGACCTCAATTTGAGGTGGTTGACACAACACAAAAGTTATCATGTTAGTTCTTGCATGTTTTGATCGCTTTTGTGCTGTTCTATTGGGTACATAAATGTGGCAAATTCAGAGGTTCACATTGTACCTAAACATGAAAATTTGGTGAAACGACTTCCGATAACACTAACACCAAAAGCTAAGTTTAACTCTACCCTTATTGATTGTTCTCTCATCTTGAAATCCTTCCTCGTGTTTCCTCCCACCTATGAACTTGAAAAACTCATAACTTGCCTACTTTACATTATTCCTCAAATCAATGCTTACCACTCTGAAAGCTAGCCTTACTTTTTTCCCATCAATACCCACAGTACCTTACCCAACATAATAAGATTCTTCCTTCACACTTTGACAAACCAATATACTAAGTCCCTTCCTCATCTGTATATATAATTATTTGCATTGAAAACAGTTCATATTTTGCTAAACCAATTTGATCTTTTTTATTTTCAGAAACCTTTCCGGGGTGATAAGAATATGATTAAAAAGACCTCGTGGAAACCAAGAAGTGGTGTTAACAGACAAACTGTACACAACAGAAATTGGCAGCAATGGACAGACCCCAGTGGTCCTAATTCACAACTCAGAATGGACAACAATTTTACTACTGAGGAAACTGCTGAAAAGACCATTTGTTATGGAGAAGAAATCAACAAAGATAAGCTCGATTTTGAAAGCCTTTACCCTCCGGCATGCCTTCCTCGGGTTTGCTTGCTCTATTCTGTTTAGTTTAGTTAAAATAGAAATATGATTAATTGAGGAAATTTGTTGTCTACCACCCAAACTCTAGTATAATTAGTACACCCTAGCTTTTTTATGATATTTTTTACTTATATTTTATTACAGGAAGGTGATATAATTGCTTACCGCCTTGATATCATTGATTCGTTGGGTTGTCCAGATCTCTCTTCTTTCAGAGTATAATTATATTATATTTTTTATTGTTTATTATTGGATATTACTAGATTCTAAGCAAATGGTTGTCCTTGACTTGACATCTGAATGTATGATATATACATTTCCTTGTAAGAAATTAGAGAATAATTGTACTTCTTGGAACACGTACGCAATATGTGCTCTTAGAGTATCCAAGCATGCAGCATTCAGTACTAGTACTGCACTACTGCTACAAGACAAAATCTTAGATCTTTTGTAAAATTGAAAAGCTAACCAAGACAAGTTACTAAACTCAAGCATTGAGCCTAGATCTCATTGCATCTTCCTTGCCCTTACAGTCAGCTAATTCTGTAAACTGCAATCAGGTTCCTCCTGTTGTTGCATCTGTGTTTTTTTCAGTTTTATTTATTCTTATCTTTTGTTGTATTTTTTGTTCTTAGGTTGGGGAAGTTATTGTATTTGATCCTGTGTTGATGATAATCTTTCTACGTCCGGTGCCTGAGTATCCAACTCCAGAATGTGAAATGTCTGAATATGAGAGGTCCATATACAAAGAAGATGGCGGCCTTGAGGTATTTTTTCCCCCTAAAAAATGGGAACTTTCGAATGCAGTTCTACCTTTTGAGAATGCCATATCTGACACATTCAAAGTCTATCATATATGATACGACTCATACATTGTTAGAAATGGAACAAACGCATTGCGAGCTCATTGCAAATATGATCGAGTACTCAAGACAAATTAAATAAGCTTAATTAAAAGTAGGTCCTAGTTTGTTATCTATAATAGATGCAACATCTTTACATCTGCAGATTGATTTTGAATGTCTTGTTGACCTACGCCTGGTCAAGGAATGCCAGATGAGAACTGCTCCGAAGGTGCATAACTCTGGGAAGTGGAAAAGCAAATCCAAAGCTTCCAACTGGAAAAATGGTTCTGAAAGCTCACTCTCTCTTCTAGGTATGGTGTTATGCATCAGTACTTAGTTATTTATTCTTTCTTTTAATTATGTTTGTGCTCCTGGTTATTGATAAGATCCTTGTAGCGTAGCATGTAGTATCTCACCGGTGCAGTTGATTGTCTTAAGTTCTCTCAAAACAATGTGTCTTAGACTCTTATAATTAATTCCCTAGTTATTGTGGCAACTAATAATCAGATTTCCCTATACTTCTAGTAAAGACTCTCATGAATTACCTTCTTCAGGAGGAAATGATAAGAATATGAATTCAGCTTGGGAAGTAGGCGAGGCTTCAAATGCAAAAGAAGCAACAGAAAGTGGTTGGGGTGCCTGGCCACCAAGTACTAGCAGAGCAGGAGCAGGTGCATCCAGACCAAGCATGAGACAATATGGAGCCAGGTTTGGGTGCCATGGCGACTTTTCTAGAGGGAGGAATTGTAGTAAGCTTCAATCTTGGAATGCAGTCAATGCAGTACAAATCAGTAAATTGCATATGGATAAATGATAGTTTGTACTATACTGGTTGTGTTGTAACTGAATTTGCCTATCTCCATTGATCTCTATATCACGTGGGGCCATACTACATTATAGGTCCTAGCTGGATCTAATTTTTAATTTACTATTTATTTTATGTTTCTTTCTTTCTGTTTTCATTGTTAGTCCTAATTGAGGTTTTTCAACTTCTATGGACTGGCTTTAACAGTGTATTGTCTCTTCCAATATTTTCAAACACCAAAGAGACTGGCAAATAGAGAAATAGAAGTTTATTAACTCTTGAGATTTGGCTGGCAGTACTGGGCCTGAGTTTTGAGGTATCTGACATGGTGCTGTCTGTTCAAAGCTGACAAAACTGTAATTACTTGTGTAGGAGATGGCGAAAATGGCAACTTTAACTCAACTTGGGAGGCAAATGATGAGGCTGCAAATGCAAGTGAAGGAACTCGAGCTCAGGATAATAGTTGGGATACTTTGGCACAGAGTGCTGACCGAGCCAATGCATCTTGGTCGCATATGGGACAACATGGCTGTGGTTTTGGTTCCTGGGGTGGCTTCTTTAGAGGGGAAAAGAGAGGTAGGAGTAGCAAGTACTTCAATCGTAATTCATAAGTTGTTTTTTTAAAGCTGACAAAAGTGTCTTAATTACTTTGTGTAGGAGATGGTGAAAATGACAACTGTAACTCAGCTTGGGAGGCAAATGGTGTGGCTGCAAATGCTATTGAACGGACTCAAGCACAAAATAATTGTTGGGATGCTTGGGCACCAAATGCAAGCCGAGCCACTGCATCTTGCTCTCATATGGGACAACATGGCCATGGTTTTGGTTCCCAGGGTTGTTTCTCTAGAGGGGGCAGGAGAGGTAGGGGTGGCAAGTACTTCAATCGTAAATCTAATAAATGATATGCTGGGTTTCATTGGTTAGACTTAGAAGTTGGTGTGACACTGTGACCCGTTGATCTTTTTGATGTATAGCTGTGTCAATTGTTGTACCAAGTCGCAGCTACAACTCAGATTCCGTAGAGGTGAGCATGGTGTAAATATTTGAAAGTTGCAAATATGTGGAAAAATTGGGTTAATCCGTTTAAAAAAGTGTTGTTATTGCCTGCTTTTGCTGTCATGAAATCGCAATGTTTTTGTTATTTATTCATAGGTGTGCATGATTTCCGGACGACAATTTAGCCAAATCGTCTTTTATTTTTCCCTATTTGACCAAATAGGAGACAATTACTAGAATTATAAAATGCATGATTTCAATCAATATTGACTTATATGACAATAGAACATGAAATATGGAAAAAAGAAGGAAAGAAACATAGAAATTATGAGCCAATCGAATGATTCAATTCTTAAGGAAACAAAATTTTTCCGTTGTTCTTAACTTTGTTCAAGATATTTTGCCTAAGATATATATATGCAATTTTATTGAAGATTTTCAAGACTTAATTTAAAATTTATAATGGTCTACTCAACTCTTTATCAACGATCTTTAATAAAAAAAAAAATTTGTCAGTTTTGTCTAAATAGAGACGAAGGATGTGTTCTTGGTGGTCTAAGCAGTTAAACGAAAGACATATTTGTTAATTTATTATCCACAGTATCACCACTAGTTTGTAATGGAATCATTGGTCCCAGAATTTAGCAGTTTGGGGGTGAGCGAACTGAACTGGGCTTATATACGAAATTGGTCCATACCAGAAAATTAAGGCTTCATGCCCGAATCTCAAAGCACATCTGGGGAGATGATGATCGATCTCTCGGCGCATCTCTCTAACCTCGTTCCTCTCTTGTCAGCTGACTTAACTCTCTACTTCCGGCGCGCACATCTCCCTTCTACTAGTGTGTTCTCTCTCCTATCCTAGCTGCGTAGCTTCGTCTCTCTCCCTTTCTCTCTCTCGACGGTGCAATAATTCGGTAAGACTTCTCTCTAACACTGTAAACTTAAATTCTTTCCATCGTTTCCTCTCGAATTTTGGCAATGTTACCGAAATGTTTTGCTTGGTTTTGGGTCCTTGATGACTGTCCGTATTTTAGGTATTCTCTTTAGATTTCTGAGAATTACCATACCTGACCCTGACTTGGCTTTTGTAATTAAGTCCAGCTGCATATATTAGACGGTGTGGTTTAGAGCTCACTTTTCAAGCTGTTCTGTATAATTTATTGACTGAGATATTCCTCCAGATCTTTGTTTTTTCTTCATAAATTAACTGATTTTTCATATTGCTTCAACTATCTATAAGAAATTTCATATTTTTGTAATAGCAATCATTCTAGAGAGTTATTTGGGATAGTCCCAAGGATTAGTCAATACATTAGAGTTGGGTTTTATTCACAATGTAAATAATTATACAATAAAAGCACTGGGTTTGGTTGGTTGCAAATGTATTGCAAATCTATACCGATATCTTTGACATGCCTCAGTTTTGAAAGAAGTTTACTAGAAAGTGTTAAATTTGTTCTCAGTGTAGATGTATTCATATGAATTTATACTCACAAATGTTATCTTTTTTACTTTTACCTTGTTTTCCACACTGATGTCTTGCTATTTAAGTAAAACTAGGGGTTAAGACTCATTCAAGAATACTGTCATATCTAGGTATCGATGTGGTCAGATCAAGTGCCAGTATGCATTTGTTTGTGTATATATGAGCTGCCACTTCAGTACTAGATTTTCAGAGTTCCCTTTTCTATTTGTCCATTTTCTTCTATTGCTTCATCTTTTAAACATAAGTAGTTACAAAAAAATGCATTGAGTTATCAAATTAGGGTCAAGTTGTCAACTCAACCTTATTTTAGAACACAGTTAGTCCTTATGTTTGTATCTATGTTTAAACTTTTAAGAATAACATAATTGCACAACTCATTCTGTTTCTAAAATGCTCTAAATTGTGTATTTTTCTTTGGCTACCTTTATAGAACCAAAACTTAGCATCAATTGTAACTGGTACTGAGTGAAATTTTCATACCCACTCTCAGGTTCTTTGGTGAACTTTTTTTCCCCCTTTTCCCTAATAACAAACATCTATATATACCAAATACTAAAGTCTATAGTTGGGCCTACTTGTCACAAACAAATTTCTCATTCAAATAAATTTTTCCTTTATCATAAAGCACTGTCTTATTGCAGTATTTGATCTGAGTTCCACTATAATCCATAAGCCAGAAAAGTTCAAATCAAATTACAGAAATATAAAATGGTAAACACCTTTGAAATTCGCATAAACCGCTATAAATGATTGTCTAACCTTAACCATTAAGGGGGCGTTTGCATTTGGCAACACCATAGATTAGTGGTATCAAGGGTTAAAGTTAGTACTTTTAGGCAATTGTAGGTTAGCAAATTAGTTTACTAACTTAGAAGTTAGGCTAACCTCATGAATGCCAAACGCCCCTTAATGATTTGGTTACTGTCTGATTCTACCTTTTCCGTTTTAACAATTTACACAACAAATAGCTGAAAACTGTTCTCTTTCTGATAATATATTCTAGTGATGGAGGCAAAGTTCTTCCGATTTCTCAAAGTTGTAGGTGTTGGATTCAAGGCTAGAACTGAATCAGCAGGTCGTCAGTTGTTTCTGAAACTTGGGTACAGCCACGAGGTTGAATTTGCAGTCCCGCCTGCAGTTCGAGTTTTCTGTTTCAAGCCAAACATAATTTGTTGCACTGGTATTGACAAAGAGAGGGTGCATCAATTTGCAGGGGCAGTTCGGGGCTGCAAACCTCCTGAAGTTTACAAGGGAAAAGGGATTCTGTACTTGGATGAAGTTATTAAGTTGAAACCAGGGAAGAAATCCAAGTGATTTGTAATTTTGCTCTTGTCCCCTTTCAAAGAATTTTTGCTGCATGTTTTGTAGAGGCAAAATGTCCATTTTCTTTAACGCAAATCATTTGATGCTTTTGGTTAAGACATAAAAAACCTGCTGTGTTGCAATAATGGAGCTTTGTAATGAGATATATAGGGACAAGAAGCGAGGAACGGATGTAATTTTATTAACTATATCCCTTTTTTTTTTGTTTAAACCTTCTATTAGAGCCTCTGTGGTGTCAACTCCATGCTGTTCAAAATTTGTTTTACAATATGGATCATGTCTTGAGATTATCCAATTGTCAACCGGTTCACAGGTTTCAACTTGACCAATATTGAATTGGGATCTCGGATCAGCATGGCAAATGATATACCTTTTTTAAATATCAAAGGGTATTTTTGCCCTAATAATATGTTGCTTGGACCAAAATAATTGTTATCCGAAGTACTTGTCCGAGAGTAAGGAATAAAAAATGCAAAAAAATGAGGTTATAAGGTTTTCTTTACTGATCCTTTTCAAGCGAGCGGAGTAGAATTTAAAATTTGACTGAGAAAAATTTAATGAATTGCTAGTATGAAGGAATAGTACTGTAAGATTCCTCTTAATTTGTGACAAATTACGCATTGAACATTTATTCCTGATGATCATCCCTCAAATTTTTTAAGACAATGATCCCTCCTCTCAAAATGCTAATGTCATTTATAAATGCTACTTTTGATGACAAAGTGACTAAATTATCCATAGATATTTTATTATATAATTATATGAACACTACTATTAATATTTTTTTTAAAAAAAAATAGACCAATTTTCAAAATTAATAAAATTTTAGTAACATATCTGCAAATCATAAAATGTTTGTTTTTTATTTCAATTTTTTTGTATTTGAACTTTTATGTTTTAATTTTTTTTTTGAACTATTTTCTATGACAATAAAAATTAATATGATTAATTTTATATTTTATAAATCAAAATAGGGATAATGTGAAAAAACTTTTCCAGTTTTATACTTATCTAGTTGTGTGATTAATGTTTCAAAGTCTAATTAAAAAGTATAATGCTCTAAAATTTTGAAAAGTCTTAATAATGCATTTTTCACATTTTTTTAATTTGCAATATAATAAAAAAATATTTATAAATATTTAGAATTAATAAAATTAGATCGTGCTTTATATATTACAAAATACTATTTTTCTTATAAATTTCACATATCGGCTCACACTGTTAGAATCGCGAAACATACTTCGCACATGAAAGATAGATAAGTTATTGCTTTTGACAATCATTTCCAAATTGTGTAATTTTATTGATAAAACTCGAGAAAAATCTAAAAATGCACAGAAAAACACATATTGAATGACCACCAAATTTTATTTGCATTCTCTATCTATTTAAGAATACCAGTCTAGTTCTTTATATATATTTTATCTTCATATTTTTGCTCAGTAGGTTGACTATTCGAATGCTATTAATTTTTTGTGTAATCCAATAAAAGAATTTTTTATGATTGTTTATCGAGATATTGGTGAAAACTGCAAAGTGATTGGATATTTTATTTATAATATTAAAATTATATACGTTGCTATGTGAGATTACAAATAAAACTCTCATGTAGTGTAAAAATTAAGACAAAACAAAGTATCAATTTTAAACAAAAATCATGTAGTTAGGATTGAAAGTTTGTTCAATATATAAAAATATCAACTTAGTAAAATTTTGCGGCTATTAAGAATAGGTATATTACTCATATTATATTTGTATGTAATATGAAATTATGTAACTTTAAAGGCTAATTTTTTAGTAAATTTAGAATAAGAATTTTTCTTTTTCCTTATCATTATTATGACCAAATTCGTAGTTTGATGCACAAATTTTAGGTAGGTTTTTGAAATGTCAAATATATTTATCATATATAATAGTAAGTCTTTAGGAATTTCTAGTACTTTCAACTTTATGATTGTATTCCAGGCAGAGCACTCTTTTCCCGCCAATTATGATAAGACCTTACAAGTCATACAATGAAGCTTTGGGAAAACATAGCTGTTTGCTCTACCCATCTCTTTGACGGTGAATTCTTGAAAGGCATTGGCTTGTGTATTAGTTATATGCTCTTTCTTTTTCCTATTGCTGTACACTTTTGTATTTGTAATTTTTTTATATTAATAAAATTGATACCTAATTTTAAAAAATATTACAATAAATAACACATGCATGACGGGACACTTACAAGATAAAAGTATAAGAATTTGTATTAGCTTTAAGCCTATAACGTAAATTTGTATCTTAATTAGACACATCAAATACAAAGTCGTTTAAAAGTGAAACAAATAGTCTAAAATATGAGTCATAAAAAATGTGAAAAAGAATACAATCCTATGAATGATGATAAATAGTACAACACGATAAAAAACTTAAAATTTTAACATTTTTGATAAAGCATGTATCATCACATTAGAATAAAAAATAATTAATAATACAGTTAGATAAATAATATAATCTGACTAAAAACCTGAGAGGATTAATGACAACAAGCAAAACTAACACGGTAACATAACATTATCAACTTTCGTTGAACGAGAAACCGAGTTCATTAGCTAGCCATTAAAACTTGGATATGGCAAGATAAATATTCACTAAATAAATGTGATGGGTTACTGTATCTGGACCCCACTGGTAGGATAACACATTCAAATAACATACACGGTGCTGCAAGTTGGAAGGAACACGGAAGGTAATAATGTAGGTTTTATGATAACGACCCGCTACATGGAATAGCCGAAAAAAAGGCCACATCTGAGGATGAGCCTCCCCGGCTCATCTATTATTATTATTTTATTATTTATTATTATTATATTTTTTTCGCCGCCGCAGAAAGCGCGTAGGCGTCTGGATTATTTTTAATAATGGATAGAAGTTTGATGGGATCAAGATGAAGGCAACCTTTTTATGCTTTCCTGTACTCAAGGCCTCTTAATTTAGCCTCTGATGAAGATAGGAGAAAAATTAATTATAAATCATAGGAAGCACAAAAAGCGGTTATGGGTCTTAGTCTACCAGCTTGTGATGTTGGCTAACTAGAAAGGTCGCCATTACTATGCCAAAAGAAGAAACTGGAATCACCATTAGTGCTTTAACTTTTAAGATCTTCTTAATTAATTTGCTTATTGGATGTAGATATGTTTTCAACATTTGATTCGGTAGGGATACATTGACATCATTTATTTGTCACTCTATAATATTCAATCAAACGGTTATATATTGCATTAATATTTAATAATATTATAGAAAAAATATTATATATAGTTTAGATTGATAAATTGGATAGATATGTTGGGTTCCAAATCTAATGAAATTTTGAAATAAATTAGTAATTCATTAAATGGTTTGAGAAATTAATAACTCAACTTTATTTTCGTTTAATCGATGGCCAAATGAAAAAAAAAAAAAAATTGGTTTGAAGAAACTTTGTTTCATTTTCCAGTTTTTATTTTTAATATATATTAGCCGATGTCAAGATGTCAAATAAGTTTGAATGAAAAATTTGAAAAACTAGCTGCTGATATTTCCACTAAGAAAAATTTGAAAGTATTTTCTATTCTCTTACAAAAAAACTCAAACTTGAAAGTATTTTCTATTGTTATTAATTCTTTTTTATCAAATCACTATGCATTACTTATTTACTTGTCTGGCCCCAGAATAAACTCTTACACGAAACAACTCCATGGGAACCAGTTTAGCCCCACAATCTGAACATCCACTAATAATTACTAAATAAAAATGCCAAAAACATTCACCCGCGTTAACTATTTCCAAGGCAGGAATTGATGGATTTAATTCTCTGACAGTCTGACACAGTGGTACTTGTGATCGTTGTATTTATCTTCATTAATTATCATGGTCTGGTAAGCGGTACAAATGAAATGTACATGCACCATTTCTCAACTATCAAATACCATGTAGCATTGCGTGGCGTCACTTCACATTCTTACATCTCCATACCCCATTCTCCAAATTTGGAATTGTTTTTTCACGACCACAACTTTATATTTACTAACTTACTATTTCTATGTCAAGAATTTGTGCCTGTCGCTGTGTTCATTATTTTATTTATTCTCGTTTGAGAAAAAGTTCCATGGTACTTGGTTGTTCGTTTATGAACTCCTTGTCCGTCGCTTTACACAAGACAAAGGAGCATTTGAATTTTTATTCTTAGTTTCCGATATAGACACCTTTTATAAAACAAAACTTCATTTCACCTTGTGGTTTTAAGAAAACTACAAGCCTTCTTAATTGCTGCTGGCCCACTGCTACATTCTGGTCACAATGTTGGATTTATGTTAACGACATGTTAGCAGTTAAAGGAAATTAATTTATGACAACTCCTTCCAATAATCACTGACATTCATGACCACTATATATATAAGCTACATTTCACTTTTTAATGCATCATATTTGCTTTTGGTAAATCTTATCTAAGAGCAGCTGTATAAAAATAATACTGATGAGGTGTCTTTACAATAATATCATTGAAATAATGAACTTATCTATCATTGAAATGCCAAACTAAGCCCCACTCAGACTCAGTGAGCTCTAACTATCTGTATCCTGCATTTGCAATAATGAACTTATCTAGTGGATTGAGTACTAATGCCACCTTTTTTCCATTTTTCTGCGGTAATATTAACTGATGTATCATTGAGTCAAAGTTATATACAGTCGCTATAAATCACGTTTACGTAAGATGGGACCCACAATAATATTTTTTAGCTTTCATAGTTCCAAATAGTGAATGATTCGCATATTCATTTTGTATATTTTTGAAGCTAATAATTAGAAGTTACAAATTTTAGTTACAAACAAATTATTCACTGAGTTTTATTTCTAAATAATTAATATATATATATTGATATAATTATATGCAGTATATTTAAAAAGATAACTTTCCTATTTAGAGAACCACTAGTCACGTCCTTACACAAAAAACTTTAAAAAATATGTCTTTCTTAACATGAGTTTAAATGAAATTACGAAAAGATGCAACTTAATAAGAAAATTGGAATGTTTATATCTTATTTTGAATACTTCTGCCTCTATCCCTATTATATCCTTATTGTATATACATGAAATTAAATGCTGCTTAGACATCAAATTAATAATTTGTTATTACGTGCATGACCCTGAACGTGTTAGTACCAAAGCGCCACAAACGCAACCGTCAGATAAAATCCGAATTCCAAATCTATAGACAGCACCATCACATTGCCTTTGCTATCCACCAACTACCAAATTTCTCCCCTTTGATATCTAACGTATTAAAGGGCCTCCTTAGTTGTTGTAGGACTCTAGACTTTGACACTGTTTTTTGACAAGACAAATCATACGCAAAAACTTCTTATGTAAACAAGATTGAGTGCTTATTGGTCTATGCACTCTCAAATATTGTTGTTCTTAATTTGATCATGTAGTATTCAGACTTACTCAGAACAATATAGTTAATTAGCATAATTCAACTATAAAATGCCGTGCACCTCCCATACTCTTGTTAGTCGTTGCTGTCAATATTTAAGATTTGATACAATTACAACCCACAACGAAGTGGGAAAATAAGAAAAAGAAAAAAAGTTAACATGTTTCGTTTTTAATTATTGGCGCACCTTATACGAGAGCCTTGTGTGGAAATGCTGTGTAATGCTAGCACATAAGTCCCTACAATGCCATGCCCATTTGTCATCTAGAGAAATCATAATAACCCACACATGGAACATTTAATACCACTTAACGGGTTTATAAAAAAAATCCTAAAACCCTGGCTACTTTGTTTACATGGTTTGCTTTCCCTTTGCATGCATATAAATATCGAATGCTCTCCATTGAGCATTGCATATAACATCTTTAAGCTCCTGCCAGCACAAAGCAGAGAGCACAAGGGCTTAATGCAGCAAATGGGTGCTATCTTCTATGTAACCCTCATTTTGTTAGGAATTATAGCTTCAGGAAATGCACAACCCCTCGTTCCTGCGGTTATAACTTTCGGTGACTCGTCGGTGGATGTAGGAAACAATGACTACCTGGAGACAATTTTCAAGGCGAACTTCCCTCCTTATGGAAGGGACTTCAAAAACCATGTCCCCACTGGTCGGTTCTGCAACGGAAGACTAGCTACTGACATTACTGGTGCGCATATTAACAAATTGTTTTGAGCAATTAGTTTTCCAATTTCCACTTCTGTTTAAGGAAAGAAAGTAATATCTTTCTCGACTTAGTTTCAAACAATTTCTGCATATATTTTTTCCAATTAAATTTAACTTCTTTTTTATTTTCTTTTCAGCTGAAACACTAGGATTCACGACATATGCTCCGGCCTACTTGAGCCCACAGGCATCAGGGAAGAACCTCCTTATCGGAGCTAACTTCGCATCTGCTGCATCTGGTTATTATGATGAAACTGCTTATTTGTATGTAAGTACAGTCATTTCCCAAGCAGTTTATTGTAAGCACAATTATTTTGTTCTTCCCCCTTTTCTTTTTAATACAGAAGAAATACATCAAGTAATGCATCAAGTTAAAAAATAACAAATCCAAAGCAATACATCAAGTAACTACTTTGTGTTAATTTTGCGTAGTTTTACTCGCTGGAGTATATAAGCATTATTCTATAAATCGCATGGCGGAAAATATAAAACGAAGTGAAATGGGAGTTGTAGAACTCATTATTAACTGGGCCTGACAGCAACAAAATCCCCCGTCTGAAAAGCAAATTTGAAAGTACAATTTAATGTTCACACTCACTACTCACACAGTCCAAATCCCTTCTCTGGAATAAGCTGTCTTATATGTACCAAACAATAACCCAGTTGATTTTATTGTTCGGATGGCCCAACAGAACCCATTTATTACTGGGCCATGACCCTGGAAAGACTCCATTTAGAAAAAAAATGACGAACATACATCTTTGTTTGACAAAAAGGAAAAACCCAAATAAAAGAGAATTACTGCGATAATAACCAAGAAAACTAAAGCTCTCCTTACAATAATCTCCATTTGATTAATATAGAACTTGTAATGTTCTGTGCAGCATGCTATCCCACTGTCACAACAACTACAATACTATAAGGAGTACCAGTCAAAGTTAGCTCAGATCATCGGTCCTTCGAAGGCAAATGGTATAATCACAGGTTCACTTTACATTCTGAGCACCGGGGCCAGCGATTATGTGCAGAATTATTATATTAATCCTTACCTCAACAAATTTCACTCTCCTGATGATTTCGCCAACCTACTCATTGGCATCTTCAACAACTTTGTTAAGGTACTTACCTTCCCTCTTATTAAAACTACAATTTTTTTAGCAGAGTCCTACTGTACAGTACATATAAGGGTACAGGCGTACAGCTGCTCTAGAAAGTTCAATTTTGTTTTTTGTCTAAAAAATATTATGTCTTCTTGTCCTTGTAAATGTCAACATTTTCTGTCCACCAGTAGTTTTCAAGTTGATATTACCAAACCTGGTTGCATGTTAATTAATAAAATTCTTCTTTTAGGACTTGTATGGCTTAGGGGCTCGACGGCTCGGAGTTACTTCACTGCCACCTTTGGGTTGTCTGCCGGCAGCAATCACACTTTTTGGTCATGGAAACAACGGTTGTGTGGCAAGACTCAATGAAGATGCAAAGAATTTCAACAGGAAATTGAATTACACTGTGGCCTCCTTGGCAAAACAATACCCCAAGCTTAAGATTGCTGTTTTTGACATTTATCAGCCTCTCTATGATCTTGTTACAGCCCCTGAGAAACAAGGTACATCCTATTTATGTTCAGCAGAGATTTAAATCAGCCTTTGAAGCATCCGAATATAATTAATCTGAAACCATATTTTGTGATTTACTGACAATAACAAGGCGCTTTCACAAAATTTACAGTCACATATCCGAATTAGAAGGTAAATAATTGAGAAAAATAATAATTGTAACTAAATTAATAAACCAACAACAAGAAAACGGAAAAAGGAGGAAAGAAGTGATATTTGTATAATGCCCCTTTAAATTCCCAATGTTTGCGCGTGCATTTACAGAATTACCTTTTTATTTTATTTTTTTTTTTTGCAAAGTAAAAAAGAGTACAAACTTGTTGAATATGCATGGCTCGTGTGTGCTAGGTTTCTTTGAGGCACGAAAAGGCTGCTGCGGGACTGGCACGGTTGAGACGACCTCACTGCTTTGCAATCAGAAATCAATTGGAACTTGCAAGAATGCAACAGGATATGTTTTTTGGGATAGTGTACACCCGTCGGAGGCGGCGAACCAAGTCTTAGCAGACTCACTCATCGTAGCAGGAATTGACCTTGTGACATAACTATATCTCAAAGTTGGAGTGTTTGTAATGTTTGATTCTTGTGCCTAGTTATATTTTACTATTTCTAGAAGCTTTGTTCATGTTCAGTTGAGAATAATGTGTTTTTGACTATAATAAGAAAAAAAAAAAGGAGATAATAATTGTGTGGATAGTGAAATTGCTTGTTACATATGATGGGTTTTGATGTTTGGAGAATAGACTTCGTGTAAATTTGTTGCATATTTTTCGTATTTATACATTGCTGATCTTTTGGGAAAAAATAATACAAACTATTATCTCTGGGAATTGGATGACTTTTTTTCTATGTTGCATGGGTTCGGGTTCGAGAACCGCACCCGGTGCGATTCGGGTGCGGCGATATATATATATATATATATATATAGGAATGATATACTACATTCTGGAGTATGCAGCCCTCATACAATGAATTTCTATGCCTTTGGATCGCTTTAAAATTCGTGCAACAGATTGAGATCAGCAGATCGGATTGAGGCGCTTATTTCTCCGAACTTTGTTTATTTTTTCCGTCAAGTGCCTTTCTCCTCCCGTTAGCGCTTGTCAAGTGCTTTCTCCTCTATAGATTTCTTCTACTCCCGTTTTGATAAAAATCGACAGCGCACAAAAAATGTTATAAATATTATGTTTCCTTGACCATGATTAATTGAATGAAGCTTGTCTAATTGTCTAAAACATTACACAAAAAATTAAAGACGAACTATTAATATTTTTATACCATGAACTTATCATCGTAGTTACAATGTACATATTTACAAGCAAAGCCACAGACAGAATTGTCTCCAACAACTTTACACATTGCATATATGACAAAATGTCAAAATACGTCAGAGCATACATGTTCAAAATAATATACTATTGCCTCTACAAAAATTAAATGTCTTCAAAATACGTCAGAGCATACATGTCCAGCACCTCTTGCAATTTCACCAAATGCTCCCTAGAAATGTTGATGTTAGCAAATAAAAAAAAAGAAAAAGATTACGAGGTAAATGATCACTTGATTGTGCCAGCATCTGAAAATGTGTGCTTCCAAAATTAATGTTTAACCAAAGAAATACTACTCTAGTGCAAACTAATCAAGCAACTGGAAATTTATAATTTGGTCCCTATAGTAACAGAAAAGATTAAGTCATTGATACTAAGGGCTGTAAATAAAAAAATAAAAGAAAATAGCGTTTAGCAAGAGACAACAAATATTATCAACAATCAAGCATAATAGAGTTGTCTGATGGTAGGTTCATACAATTTATATCAGGGAAGCAAATTTGCAAATTTGTCTGGTGAAACTGAAACATCTGGTTTAATCAGAATCTTTTTTTTTTTTTTTTTGCAATATCAAATCGTTGGGTATTTCTTACATGATTTAATCTCACAGTTTTTGGTACAAATGTACCAGCCATGCGCAGAGCCACATAGCCATAGAGTCACAATTAACTAAATGTAAAATTGATAAATTTCTTTGATACAGAGGTACAGAGGTAACAGCAATGTTCTGTCCCAACAAAAAAAAAAAAAAATTTGATAATGGAAATTCGCCCAATTAGTCACAATTCTTCACAGATCGCTCCCAAAAAAGTTGCTCCCAGAAAAAAATTGTAGTAGTGACTGAATGTCCGATAGAATTTACAACCTATAGAGAAGACTTAGATGGTTGCACAGCAGGACTAAACCTTGATCCAAATGCTTGTTCAAGAGGTAGAGTGGGAGGGAGGAGGTAGATGTGGAGAAGACAGGTCGCCTAGGGTAGCCAGTTCAGGTGGATAAAGAGGCAGATCTGAGGATACAGGAGACAGCGACGGAGGTAGCTAGGGTTTTCGGATTCTTTAGGGTCTGCTCCAGGAATCACTTTTTAAAGGAAAGGAGAGGAAGGTAAGGAGAAGTTTTACCCTTTACTTGTTTCAGAACGACAATGGAATGAGAGTAATGGAATGAGTTTACTCTATTTTCACATAAATTTGTACCCTCCAAATCGGGGTGTAAGAGTTTACTCTACTCTCCCAACCCTTCCCTTCCCTTCTCTTCCTTTACTAATTATTTCTGGAGCACAGCCTTACGGAAGGGAGTCGATTCTGGGGGAAGAGAAAGAGGAACCAGCGTTTCCTCTCTTCTATAGACGGAAATGTTTTTTTAGAAAAGCCTATAGACGGAAATGTTAAGAGACGAGGCGGAAAATTTTAAAACAGACAGAGAGTTCGGAGAAATAAGCGCCTCAATCCGATCTGTTGATTGCACGCATTTTAAAGCGATCCAAAGACGTAGAAATTCAGTGTATGACGGCTGAATACTCCATAATGTAGTATATCATTCCTCTATATATTAATTATGTTGCAATTGGAGCGGTTGCATTAGTGAAAATTTGAGCACAAATTTCTGCATTCTCAACAATGTCGAACACATTTGGCATGAAAATAATGATTTTGGAATAGTATCATTCGTTCAGTTAGGATTTTCTAATGAAGATAACGTCATTAATACGCTTTAATATATCAGTTAGGATTCTAGAGAATAAAATTTCCAATTTTTAATGAAGATAACGTCATTAAAACACCTTAATATATTAGTTAGGATCATATAGAGAATAAAATTTCCAATTTTTTTTTTATGTTTTTGGATCTATTTTTGTATTAGTTTTTTGAAAAATATTTTCTTGTCCTGAATAAGTTAGACCGTCTGATCTGATCTGATTTATATTAAAAAAAAATGTGCGGAAATGGAGGCCTCCAGTCCGACCCCTTTCCCTTCCCCTTCTTTCTTTCTTTCCCGTTCCCACTCCTGCCTCACTTATTTTGCCATGGAGCACCAAGAGAGGTTGAATAACCCTCACAAGAGACACCACCAAGAACTTTTTCGGGACTTCTGACACGATTTTCCATCCTAGAAACCTCTTCCATCGTGGGTGCGACATGGGTTCGATTGGATACGCCACATGACACTTCCGGTGCGAACCGGTGCCGAACCCTCTGTTCCTGAGATTAAGTCTAATGATCTCATGCTCCCAACTTTCGACTATCTATATATTAAGAAATCGGCCAATAAATTTTTTCCATTAAGAGATAATTTCTCTATCTTTTAACTTAAATTAGGAAAAATAACATCCTTGCTTTGGTCACCGGATTGAAAGCTTGGTCAACTGATCACAAGTCATCCCACTTCTACCTTTTTAGGGATTTTTTTTTTTTTTTAATAGTCACGGCACACACTCATAAATAGTCACAAATTAAAGTTTGAGAAGGAAAATAACTTGCATGCAATTTCACAAGAACGCCTAATTTTAATTGGAAGAAAATTGGTCAAGGGATGGATGGAGATGGGTTGCAAATGCTGTGATTTTATTTGCACTGCTTTTGCTCAGCTGAATGGCCTGAAATGTTGGGGGTATTTTGGACCCTCGAATTTCGATATGATGGCCTCTATGGCTGTATCTGGTCACTTTAATCGGTTTTGAATGAAGGCCCCTAAATCCAACCGAGTTATTTGGATTGCTAATATCTCACTTGCATATTATTAATTCATAATACAACTAATACATGAAATGATTTTATGAGCTTTAATTTTGCATTAAAATATACATAATAACTCTCTAGGAATATACATAACATATTAAAAACTTTCACAGAAGTGAAATTGCATCGCCGCTAAACTTTTGTATTCTCGCTATGACCAATTTTTTTTAAAAAAAAAAAAGCTAAAACGACAAAATTATCTCTGTCGTGAAAGTTCATCAAAAATTATATGCTGCACATAATGAAAAGCTACATATTCTATATGGGTTGAAAACTTAAAATATAGGACAAAAAAAAAATTATCTTGCTTGACTCATTTCTGACCACTCTCTTAAATTTTTTCACTAACAATAAATGCGAAGCTACTAATTAAGGAAATACTTGATGTATTATAATTATAATCTTACTTGGGGCATGTGAAGTGCAATCATTAGGGGCGAAAACTAGAATTAGGAACCTCGCTTGCATCGGGTCTGAAATATAATATCGGACATAATTTCGAAGAAAGTCTTATAATGTCAATATCAGATTGCAATTAATATATCCAAGCAAATAGGTGATATAGTACTAAAGTAAAAAATTAGTACAAACTTTTTTGTTAAATGATAAAATGAATAATTTCTAATATAAGCGAATAATAGTTTAATTTTAATTATTTTAACAGTCAAAGTAGCATGAATTAAACGGGCTGATGAGTATTTTGGAAAAACGAATCATGATAACAGAGCTTCTTTGACCACAGTCAACCACACTACTCAGAATCTACAAAAAAAAAAAATAATAATAATAATAATAATAATAATAATAATAATTTTTTTTTTAAAAAAAAAAAGGACAAGAGAGAGTGTAACAAGCTTGGGCAACATATAGGAATGCCAGGTAGCTATAGAAAGCATGCTATTAATTTCGGGTGTGTTTGGTTGGGGCGAGAATAAGGAATAAAGGGTCTAATTCCTTATTCTTAGGAAATCCAAATGGAGCATGCATAAGGAATAGAGGCCTATTCCTTATTCCGGTGTCAAACCAAACACCATGGGAATAAGGAATATGGACTAATTCCGGCCCTTATTCCTATACCAACAAAACTTTGGTATAGGAATTAGGAATAAGGATTGGCACGAGATTCTAAATCCGGCCCTCTATCCTTATTCCTATTCTTATCCGGTTTAGATCCAAACACACCCGAGCAATAGAACAAGCAACACCGTTCATTATACAATAAGAGCTACAATTGATCAAGCATCACAGTATGTCAGTATCACTATCACTGTATCACACCAACGACATGATAGTGAATGCGTCCGACACTCCCATTCGGAAACGGAGGCGAGGCCGAGGCGACCGTTCAACAATCTGCTCGATCCGCATGAGCTCTCCACTGGTGCTCATACCGTTCGTGTGAATCCATCTCTTCCCATAGCCTTCTTACACTTCCATTTTCAAATCAATTTTACTATTTTAGTCGTCTAGCGGCTCCCTAAACATCCACCGATAGAGAATTGCTCATGTCACTCCTGAGTTAATTTGCAAAAGCAAAACACTCCCACTCTTTTAGAAAAAAAGACTAAAATATCCTCGTTTAGTTAAACATTACAATCATATTTTCATCTAAAATAAAGGGGTATTTTGGTCTTAAGGGGAGTGTTTTGCAAAATTTGGAGTGCCCTGAGTAATTCCCGACCGACAGTGCTCTACCTTCAATTCTGGTGCTTCATCGTGCTTAATTTTCAGTTCGAATTCTCTGTGTAATGAGTTGCCACTTCTCGCCGCCCGATGGGCTGTTGGAGTTCATCAATTGGGTCTACAATAAGAGGTTCAAAACTATTTTTCTAAATCTTATTTACTTCCTGCAAGTTCTATCAATTCTTATAGTATTTTGTGCTAAAACAGTAAAATTCCTAACTGATTTGTATAGTATGAACGCAACGAATGCTGATAACCTAGACTTTTGCACACATTTATTGTACTTAACTACTTGCTAGTCAGTTGGCTGCCAAGTCATGGGTCATTTCCTCTTTTTTTTTTTAGAAAAAAATTAGGGGATTGGGGTTTTAGGCTTCCCGTTGACTCGATTGTGTGATCTGGTAGCTAGATGCTGGTGATTTTGGCCATTGCCATCACATAATTTGGGTGGTTGGTGACTGAAGAGGACAAAAATAAGACAAAGAACAAGAAATTAATTGTTTAGGATAAGTGAAATTGTCTCGTAATTATATTTTGATTTGAGTTTGGGGGAGAGAGGACGGGGATGGGGGTTGGTTTTGTACAGTTTGATTGAGATTAATTGGTTATTAATTTAGTTTCTTGAGTTTTTTTTCTTTTTAATTTGTTGGGCGAGGTTGGGTCAACTTGTGGGTCTGCTGGCCTTGATGAACTAACAGGGAATTTATTTCTGTCTTAGGGAACAAATGCTAATTCTCTACCCCAGAATTTCGGTGAAGACCCAGCTCGATCGGCGTCCTTTGAGCAAGGTTTTGTTTAATTTTTCTTTATCTTAATTGTTTTAATTGCTAATTTTTAATCAAGAAACTTAAATTAACATGGAAGCTTATATGAGAAAATAAGTAAGAAGTACAAATTCATAACATAGCAGAAGTTTCACCGGGACTTGAGCCTCCTTTCACAAATTAGCCTTGTACATCGTCTTGTTTATCGCATTACTGATTTATAATTCGAGAGCTACACTTGATGCACTCTCACTTAATTCCACTTAAATAGACAGTGACTGATGAACTTTCTCTATGTTAAATGCTCTAAAATCAAGTTAGAGATGCCTCGCACACTCTCATATATATAGTGTAGGCACCCTTGGCATGCGATAGGATTCGTACCGATAGCCAAACACAAAATGGTGTGGCCTAATATGCAGACCAAATTTTTCTAACTTCTTTTGTAGCTCATAATGATCCCTTTGTGACCCTTCATATATAGGGACAGGACAGAAACTCCAGAGATAGATATTTATTTATTGCATGCTTGGCTCGATAGTAGTCACATTCTCGCAGGTGTACGAAAAATGTCAAGCGTAATATGCATCTTTCTAATTCATCTAGAAATATAGTAAAAATATGTCGAATTTGTGTGTGTAACCATTTGTAAGTCCCTGAACTTTCATTTATTTTAGACATGTAAGAGTGCACCTCACTATAACTTTTGTAATATATAGCCATATCATTCTTTTTCAAAAATTTATGTGTGTATTTATTTTCTTGAAGATATATCAACAAATTTTCTACGGTTTGTAAGTTGTGCACATGTTTGGACTATAATATGTTGTAGCCCTTCTATGTTTTTTCCCGTATCTTCAACCATCCTAGTACTTCTTACTAGCATCTCTCTATTAAAGCCAAACTTTTAAGACTAATATTTATGTTGAAGTACTTGGAGAAGCCAAAAATCTGATAAATAAGACAAAAAGAAAAAGACTATATATTAGCTTATTCATTACAGAGGAAAATAATACAAGCAAAATATATATATAAATATTGCTGTATAAAACACGCAATGTCAATTGAGCACCAATAGTTCAATCGTTTCATCATACTTAACAGTGTGTACGGTGCCAAATGCTATTATAACTTCTTCCATTGTTATAATTTCTGAATCAGTTATAATAAATAATGTGTTCCCATTTCTTAAATATCTCTTGACACTTGCATGCATTATAATAAATATTGTTAGGATAATCATGATATTTTATACAATCATTAAAAAAGAACATATTTAGCATGTGATTGTTGTATAATCGATTATACGAATAGATAATGACCGACTAATGTCACAGTCAGAAATGTCAGAATTGGCACAAAGCACATGTGATTTATTTAGCACCCATGTCAAAGTAGAACCTGTGTCGATCTCTATCATATGACTAAAAGAAAGAGTCTGATTTTGTTCGTCACTAAAATGAGAGCAAAACTAGTCACATTATTTAGCAAAAATAATGATCAAACTCTTCCTTGCGGTTGTACGTTGCAGATTGACGCAGGGAGTGCTTTGACTTGGGTGCATGACAAATCATGTGAACATTATGTCAATTATGTTATTCCTGACTAAAAACACTAGTCAGTCATCATGTGTCTTTATAATTGATTATAAAGCAATCACATCCTTAACGTGTTTACTGGTTGTAGTAAATTTCATCATTATACTAGAATTATTTATTATGAAGATAATGCATTTATGACATATATTTGAAAGAATGAGAACATGCCACTTTTGTCAATGTTACCCCTTTTTTATTTCAATAATATATATATATATATATATATATATATATATATATATATATATATATTTATAATATTCTTAGTATTATAGGTGTATTTTTTTTTTTTTAACAATATATAGTATGTGAACCCATTCAAAAAATTTTGGCTCTGTCTATGACTGTAAGTGTTGTCAAATATGACGAAGTGGCGGGGCTTTTGGAACTCAGCAAACAGTAAAGGATTGTACAAAAAAAGCAACATTAACATTTATATTTTACTTGTGTTTTGTTTTCTGTATAACAAAGAAAGTAATATCCTCTCATTTTTCTTTTATCTTGATAATTAGGTCCTTAATTTACTGACCAAATGGTTATTCAACCAAAGCATTAGAGCTTTAAAGTTCGGCTGCAATCCGGATTTGCTCGGTAGAAATGCACAAGGTTGAAGATACGAATGTATATATTCTGTAAATCTGGAGAGTTTTGTTTTAGATGGACAAAACTTTAAAGAGCTATGAAATATCATTCTAGTTCGACACATGTATGCAACTTATGTATCGCAGAAAATTTTATGTAACATATTCAAGAAAATAAATGCATTTATAAAGTTAGAAGAAACATAATCATATGGGCATTTATTGCCGAAGTTATTTTTAAGGAGGGCTTTTACATACCTCATATAATTATGTGGAAGTTTGAGGTCTTAGAAATCATTAGACATGCATAATTGATATTAACTTTATTTCTAGGTGAATTAGGAGGATGCAAATTATGCTTGAATATTTTTGTGACTCCATTTAATATCCCAGCACAACTTTATACGTTAGAAACATCACTAGTCACGTTTTGGTTGGTTTTTCCAATTACCTTTCTTGAAGATTGCTGTTAAACATTATCAACTATTCATACTGCTAACTGGACCGTGCGACATATGACTGTAATTATAGACTGACATTCAATTATAACCATCCTCGAGTATCACAAAAACAAGAAACAACATATAGATATATCTCATAACCTAAGTCAAAATTTATCACATCTGATTAAGCGCCTCATTACAGCTTCAAAACTATTTGAACTCTTTCTTCTCGCATGTATTTTCAATTATGTTTCAAATGGCATAATTAGATGTCCATTGAACAAAAGTAATCTTGAGAACATATTAGCTTTATTCTCTTAAGGATGTTTGGAAGTGTAGTGAATAAGAATAAAATAGCTTGTTCAAGAACAAGGGTAGTGAATAATGAATGGTGAAGAATTGCTTATTCGTGAATTTAGAAAGGATTGTGGCCTCGGATATTTAAAGGTTTGTACACATGATTATAAGCCAAACTGATACATTATGGCAATTAAATGTAGGCCTTTAATCACACTGCACAAAAAAAAAAAAAAAAAAAAATCACCCTAATTACCTCCACTGTGGGTTACAAACAGCACATATCAGACATCTGGCATAGCACGTCAGAGAAATCAAAGATGTTTGTAATGTTATATACCGTTTATACCACGCTGAATTGTTGACACTGCAATGATTTTATAAGAGTTGGAAAAAAAAAAATCAGCGGATCATAAAAGAGCAAAGTTAGAAAAGCTGCTGCAGTGTGCCGTGGATGATGGATGTGCTTTTAATGGAAGTTGCCTTACACTGGACATGCGTTCACGAAAGCATTACCCTTTATAATTTACTGTGCCTTAGGAAAGGAGGAAAAAAAAAATTGGGAGTTATCAGAGCATCAGATTTTACCAACTTATTTTATCTTTGAATAAAGTCCTTTAAATACAGAAAATTAGCTACAATACAATTTTTACAATCAAGCGCTGAAGCATACCGACTCATAAAAGTAGTTCAAAATATAAGAGAATAATATGGCATCATTTGTGCTCGATCAAGACCTGTAACTGTACCTCTTCAGGCCCAAGAAACAGAGCACAAACCCAATGTAATCAAAACGATAGATGTGCCTCAACAACTGTAATTTCTTTTCATTCCATGGTGGATATCTGAAACTAAACTCGATAAGAAAGCTTCTCCTTCCCACAGGTTTCCTATTGCTGAAGTTGTCAAAAGAGAACTTTCCATGGTATTGTCCAAAGCCACTCTGGCCAACTCCCCCAAATGGTATTGTGTCACAAACGTACTGAACAGACGAAATGCACAAACATCATGGATTAATATATAGTCGACATATTTGAGAAATCGTAGTATTTGGAAGAAAAATGATAAAGGCATTACTTGTATCAATGTATCATTAAAGATGACACATCCAGAGGAAGTGTCCTCAACAATTCGCCGTTTGAACTTCTCATCATGGGTGAAGGCATAGATTACAAGAGGCTTTGGCCTTGCTCTTATGAATTCGATGCTATCTTCAATTTTCTTCAACTGTGAAGTTACTCCAACAAACTTATCAGACACATAGCTGTAGTTAACTAACTACATGAAGCTACATATATTTAATTATCAGGCGGTGCCTTGTCAAGTAATTTTCTGTTCTTTTTTGTATTTCTTCATTTCGCTTCTAATATACATTAATGAATGTTGATGCCTTAAGGGCTGTATGATTAAAATAGATAAATTAAGCTCCCCATCCTGATGAAAAGGGTAAATATTTTTAATGATGTATTTATTTGTAAATTTTTAACCAGAGCAGCTGTTAATAGGAGCTGACAATGCATTGATATTTTTACCGTAATGATTGGGAGCAAGGGACCGAATATCTCTTCTGTCATTATCTCTTTATCTAGTGGTGGGTTTAGAAGAATTGTTGGCTCAATGAACCTGCACAAAAATTTCACATTTAACATAAGACTGCCTGACAAATTTCACAACTTCTGTCATTGCAAACATGTTTGTGTTACCTTTTTTTTTAGTTGACTAAAGTGCAATCATAGGTGTAAACCCATTTGACTTCATTTTTCTTGCAAATAATCTTAAATTGAAAGGGAAAAAAATAGACAATGCTAAGGAGTTTACAGTTCTTCTGCATTCACTGAACCACCATGCACAACAGAGGCAGCAACTAATTCATCTTGCAAAATGTTACACAACCTTTGGAAGTGATGTTTATTAACTATGCGGGCCAAATGCTCCGAATTGCTGAAGAATTCCTTAATAACTCCTTTCAGTAACTCTATCTACAATAAAATGAACACATTCAAAATTCTATGCACACTATAAGAGGTCATAAATGAGGCATTAAAATATATGTGGTTTTAACTTCACCCCTTTGTGAACTTTATCGGGGGGGAGGAAAAAAAAATCACTTACAAATTAGAGCTGTTTGGATGTTAATATTTAAATTTAAAAATATCAATAAAGTGGTCGTGATAATTTGCATTGCCCAGAATTTATAGCACATATTCCCCATAAAATATACCACCAGCGGCTTCATACATGAGAAATTTAAAAACTAAAAGAATGATACCAGAGTTGGTGCATATTCATCATTAACAAGCAAATAGTCGACCCCAATGCAAGCCTGGCCCAAACATGAGCCCCATTTTGCTCCGGCTACTCTGCCCACAGCCACCTGAGTTAGGTTCACAAGAAGACTTAGTAAACCAAAAAGAATACATCATTGCAGCAACTAATTAGACATTCAATATGTGAATTATAATATTCAAACGACAAGTAGGTAGGGAACCACCATGGCACAAGTGATTCCGGCCTAAAATATATACCTTTTTATCTCTTGAACTCTTCAATGAATCAAAAATTGCAGGGCATTTTCCTCCTAGCTCAAGAGTAACAGGTGTGAGATGCTTTGCTGCTGCGGTCATAACTATTCGTCCAACTCGTGCACTCCCTGGATATATCTTATCATAATCAGTTACATTTTTCTGTACAGAAAGCTTAGAAAAGCATAATAAATCAATCCCGGACCTGTGAAGAATATTTTGTCCCATTTGAGTTCTAAGAGTTGTTCGGCAACCTGCGGGCCCCCCTGGATGACCTTGATGGCTTCACAATCCAAATATTTCGGAACCGCATCTGCTAAAAACTCAGATGTTGCAGGGGCCAGCTCTGATGGCTTCAAAACGGCAGCATTGCCGGCAGCTATTGCCCCAATCAATGGCTCCAAAGAGAGTCCTGCATGTGTAGAAATAGTGTCGTACACTTTTTTTTTTTTTTGAAAAAGAGTTAAACGCATAAAGGGCTTTTATTTATTTATTTTTTTTAAAAAAAAAAGATTAGGCCTAAAAGAATAATTTTTATTAAATTAATATCAAGGATATTGTTATTTTGTTTTATTTTTTGGTGCTTTGTTTTTTTTTTTTCTTTTTCCTTAATATTTTGTTTTAGTCAAAGCTCGACGACTTTGTTTTACTTCCCTCTCTTTTATTTTTATTTATTATTTCTCCTTTTTGCAGGAATTTATGCCTGCGTATTTTGGCCTCTATAGCTATTTGCAATAGAGTTTTTTTTTTTTTTTTGAGCAGAATATTCGCAATTGAGGTACCTGCTGCTACCAGGTCCTATGTCTGTATAGAAATTAAACATGCATTTATTTTGGATGAAGTGGAGGGGCCGCGCGAATTCGTTTCATGCAATTTATTATATATTGGACAAGGGAAGTTGTGCTAGTTGTTGTACCCATTAATTAAGTTGCAACTTACAACCTATCAAGTTCCTTAAAAACTTCAAATCTTCTAGTCTTTCTCAAGGAATTATATACTCTCCTTCACTGTTTGCAACAAACAACAATCTCCCAAATTTTATTGCGTTCACAAAAGTTTCCTCTCTATTATTTTTTATAAATTCAAATGCAGCCGTGTGCAATTTTCTGCAATCACCTTTTTTCGGTTTAGTTTGGTTATATATATACATACATAGCATGGGTATGGGCATAAATATTTGGTACAACTTGCCACGGGCAAGTGTACGTCAATGAGATAATTTCCTTTTTCTACTAAACAGGATTACTAATGTTACGTTAAATATGGACACAATGCGTCTTGATAATTGTCAACATGACAACCTTCGATATACATCATATAATTCCATTTGTTTAACATGCTTCATTTTAGAAAATTGAAACGTCTATTATAAAAATAATACTTTCAATTTCAAAATAATTTCTTGATTTTATGATAGGATCGCATCATGTTTCAGACATTAACATGATAATTTTAAGAGATATACTGTCATGCATTTTAAATGAGGTCCCCAAATTAAACAACAATATACCTATTGGAAAATTCCACGATGAGATCACAAGAACAACACCCAGCGGCTCCGGTACAATCTCAGCAACTGTTGGAATGGCAGCGAGTGGCAAACTCAACTACATTACATATCAAATTCAATTTCTTAAATCAAACATATATACCAATAATTAGTTATTCGCTCCAAATAAATCTGCAAAAAAAGGAAAAGGATCTTACTTTCTCAGGTGCCATCCATTTCTTCAGATTTAGAAGCGCATTGTCTACTGATTTGGCGACAGCACCAACCTAGGAAGAAAGCAATTCAAAATAATCTCGATATATAGAAAATGTTTTTTTTTCCCCTCACTTTGGTCCTGAGTAAATTTTTTTACATTAGTAAAGAAACACATTTTTTTTTGTTTCTACCAAGACAACAAGTGAAATGGTACCAGTCACTATTTCTAGAAAATAAGAAATGTACCTCATCTCTAAATGCCTCAACACGGTGCTTCCCCAAATCTTCCTTCAAAACCTTAAGCATATCATCTTCTTTCTCTTGAAGAAGCCTGAGCAATGCTTTAAGCTGAGATTTTCTCCATTCAAAACCTTTTGTTTTACCACTGTCGAAAGCTGTTCTCGCCTCCGCAACCTCACTCTCCAGTCCCAAAGCTCCCATCTCTTCGTCTCCACACTTCTTTCCAGTAATGAGTGCCATTGTGCTCTCGCCACTTGGTTCTTAAAAAGCCTAGAGCCAACCGAAAGCTTAATTGCTGAAAGTGAGACTTCAACCAGATAGTTGTACTAACAATTAGGCTGATAGTTAACCATGAAAGGGAAGAATTTTCTTATCTCTCATTTCTTTGGTTGGCTTCCTATCTGGATTTAGCCATTAGGAGAAAAAGTACTAAAAAGGCAGTTATTAGTTTTCTTTTGGAAACCTCGACAGCAGCTATCAAGTAAATGGATGTTTTTAAATGTTAATTAATATACCTCTTGAAACAACAATTTTATTTATAGATATCATGAAATTGGATTCATTGCAGAGGAAACATTCACAAAACGACATGGGAATTAAAATCTTCTGTCAGAATCATAACTAGCAAGTAACTGCTGGGTAGTTTCGCCATCAAACAAAGCCAGTGGGACCCATCCGTCAGAGGATCCTAACAGGTTCTATTGGGGGAAACCAAAACAAAGAATCTGGTCTCAACACTAAAACCAAACTTGCAGCTACTTTCTCTGTTTTCTTTATTGTTCGTACCTGTTATGAAAAACTGTACCACTTTTGTTAAAATATCATTCATCCATTTTCAAAAAAAAAAAAAAAAAAAGACATTTTCAAAAAAAAAAAATTATCATTCATCACAGCGGAAATAAAAGTATGGAGACATGATACAGGTGCATCCGGACATAAATATCATGTGCATCTGCCATCTAGACATAAACTGCGCCTCTTATGATATTGGTACAATGAACTCAGAAATCAATCGAGCACAAATATAAATACGAGATTTAACGAGATTCAACACCAAGTTGGTGCTTACGTCCTCCACACATGTACAATATTTTTTATTTATTTTAACAGAGTTGATACAATACAATGAGAGAAAATAAATAAACAGAAAGAAAATAACTTATTCCTTAAGATACAATCGGGTAAGAAGAGAAAAATACCTAAACGTATTTTTAGATAATTAAACCAAATTCATGTCAATCAATCATCACTTTCTTTGTGTATATTCTTTCCTTTTCTCGAGATACCTCCAAGGATTTTTTTTTTTTGCTTCTTCTTTGATATACTTTCAAATAACAATAAAGTCAGAACTGTCATTTTCTGTCAGTGTCATGTGTCTGATTCAAGACACGATCTCATGCGGCATAACCCGCAGCGGCGGAGCCAAGTGGAAGCCATCCTGGGCACGTGCCTAGGGTATGTTTGCAAAAATTAAACTCTAGTTATTGAAAAAATGGTTGGGTGCCCAGGCTTAAAAGTGGTGAGGTGCCTAGGCTTGAATTGAATTGGTGATGTGGCGAGAATGAATTGGTTTAGTCATTTTTTTTCTTTACTTTCATAAATTTCCGTGCTTATGAGTTATGAAGCTTTTTTTTTTTTTGCTCGGGCTTGTTGCCTATGTGCTATTTTTTCACTCAGGTCATGAGGCATGTCATCTACGCCTTTTTATTGCCCTTTCATTTTTTCTTCTTGCCCAATACCTTTCATTTTTGTGTGGTCACATGCATTTGGAGAGAGTAATCCACAAAAGATTGGTGTGTTTGTAATATGGTTGCATATAACATTAATAGATTGCAAACTAATTGAAAATGTTGATTTGATGATGATAAAATCAATTTAGAAATGTAATATTAATTTTGATTTAGTAAAATTATTTATTTAATAATATATATTTTTTAAAATAAGTACGTTATCAATTGCAATGCTCTAGAAAATCTATTGAAAAGATGTAAAGTTACAATGAAAAATTTTAATTTAAAATAGATTTAAGATGGATTTAAATAGTAGAAGTACTTTAATATTTATTTATTATGAATTAATACAACAAATTAGATATTGTATCACATTAGAGTATGTATGTATGGTTGTAGTACAATGATGAAATATTACCAACGTGATTAGGTTAAAATTTTTTATATTAAAATTATTATTTATTATTTTTAATTAAATTTAATAAATTATATTTGTGCCCAGGCTTAAAAAAAGTTTGGATCCGCCCCTGATAACCCGTATCTATTCATACCATTCATCCGATTCCGAATACGATCTTTTGTGACATCATATTCCAACACTTTTCAATGAAATGAAACAAAGGGCCAACAACCGATACTATTATTACTTTTGTTTTTATCGTCACATGTTGTGGCTGGCCAGCGATCAATCGTATCAATACAGAATCAACCACCTGTGTGAACCAAAGGATGTTTTTCCTTTTCTTTTTTTTTTCAAATTTAACATCTAAATTGTTTTCAGTCTCTTACCAGTGGCTAGGGTGGCTAGGATACACTGATGTACGCTGATTTGAAGTAATTAAAGCAAACTAAGGATAATTTTCTTCTTTTCGATAGAAAAATGGAGAATCGGAAGTTCGGAACATTTGAATTCAAGGTAAACCAAGTCACCAAAAAGTGTGAAGACGCTAAGTATTGACGTACCATGACAATATGGTAGTTGATACCAACTAAGAATTTATAGCCTCTAAATAAATGTGCCAAACAATTCAATTAATAAAAAACATTTGATGCCTAACTAACATACTATTAATCATATAAAATATGATATGTAAATAATCAATTCAAATAGTGTAGAAAACACAAATGCACAATAATTAATCAATCGATATATCTAGATAAGTTTCCCATTATATGATCGACAAATATTTATAGAATTTTTAAATATCATCATATCTGTCTATAATTTATGTTTTCAGTAAGGACAGAAATACGTTGAAAATTTTAAATTAAGTATGAACTAGGTACTGTTTAAGTCTCCAATTTGATTTTTCTTTTTTTTTTTCTCTATTTTTCATGCCCCAAATGAAAGACCTCTTGGATAGGGCATGCCTGTGTGGCAGCTTCTACTCTCTATTGCCAACTATGCATTTATGGAAGCAAATTTAATGTATTTGTTATTGGTCATTTAATTTCTTCAACCTCTTTGTCTATCTCACTACGTGCCAAATTATCCTTTACTGAAGGCCCCAAATCCCTTCATTAATACCCCCAACATATATAGCGCTGAGCTGGCCTCTCCTCTTTCATTCGGTTGTGCAACAGTGTATGAGTGTTTATTGTTTTTTTCCGAATTTTTGACAGAAGTTATCAAGAGATATGACTATGAGTGTTTATTTATTTTGTTGGTTTAAGTGTTTTTGCAATTTTCTTCTCTATTTTTAAACTATAGCTATTGTCATTTATCAAGTTTTGCATTCTTCAAGCTGAGCAGTAGTGAAATGAAAATTAAAATCGGATTGGAGAAACTCTAAATATTATATTTGCTTCTTTTTATTTTATTTATTTTATATCGTTGTTGGCTTTCATTGTTCTGATCAAAAGTTTAAGTCTGATCTATAAATTTGAAAAATCAGTAGAAGAACTTAATTTAAATTCGGTGTTTAAAATTATTTTTTTGTAACTATTTAAAATTTGAATTTTTAGGAACTTGATATTCAGGTTATAATTAAAAAAAAAAGGTTTTGACAGAAGGCAGGGTTTTCTATAGCTATAGATTTAGATGGTAAAGAAGAGCAATGCTAGAGTCAAATATGTTTGACACTTGAGCCCGTCAAACGCCATCGAATCTCAATTTTCGAGATTACAATGGTCGATCCGAATCTTTCAAGTTGTTCTCCATTAAAAATCTCCTTGGCAATCAAATTTTATATTTTTCGATTTTTTTTTACTAATTATTTTGAATTTTAGAAAATCTTCAATCTAATTAATTTTAGACCCTCCAATTTAAAAAAAAAAATAGAATTTCGAAAAAAAATATAAAAATTGGTCTCTAAGAATATTTAATATGAGGATCCTCATATTGAACAGTTTGGATCGGTAATTTGAAATTTCAATAATTGAGTTTAAAATCATGTTTGACGTCAAATGTGTTTGATTCCAGCATTACTCGGTAAAAAAATGTCAAGATTATTATTATTATTAATATCAAGGAACGAACAAATACTTAAAAGGGGCAAAAGACTCCATAATTTTTTTTAAAAAAAAATAAAAATAATTATTGACTACATAATTAGTGACTGGTAGCTAGATTACCTGCGGGTCAGCCAATCCTACGTAACAGAAAATAATTATTATTGGAACAAATGACTAAATGGTGTGTGTTTGAATGTAAGCTAGAATTAGTTTGTTAAGGTTTTGAACCAGGAACAAATTTGTTCTTGGTCTAAATTTTGTAGAACAAAAAACAAAACTTCTTGTTAGATTAGTAATTGATAAATGTTAGTGTTCAATATATTGGACGGATGGGTCCGTCCAATACAATTGTTTTCACATTTTTAAATTTCAAACGACTGATCCGAACCGTTCAATATATTCTCCATATTGAAAACTTATAAGAAACCAATTTTTACATTTTTTCAAATCGTGTTACTTATTTTTTGGTATTTTTGAAAATTCATGATATAAAAGTTTTGGATCGTCCAATGACAACGATTTTCTAAAATACCAGAAAAAATAGTAAAAAAATTCGAAAAAAAAATGTAGAAAATTGTTTCTTATAAATTTTTGATATAGAGAACATATTGAACAGTTTGGATCGGTCGTTTAGAATTTAAAAGCGTGAGAACGATCGTATTTGATGGACTATTTGATGGACCTCATCCGTCTAATATATTGAACTCTAGTATTTTTTTTTTTAGTAGTTTGTTCAAAAACAGGCTTATTTTATTTATATATCACTCCTCTAGAAACCCCCAAAAAAATATCAAGCCTCTTTCCCGATGCGGCCTGTCGATCATACTTCATGTTGGTGCTATCGTTTGACAAGGAGGCCACTTCGAAGGAAAAAAATAACGAAAGAAGCGAACATGGGCTTGCAAACCAATAATGGCTTGAGCTTCTTAAAAGAGGCAAAACATTCCTTTTCGGTTTCTGGGCCTGATTTAATACTAGGCCGACTTAGTAGGACACCATCAGACCCCGAAAAAATTATAAATAACTTTAATTAATTAAGAAATTTTAAAATAATCCGTTTTTAATCAAAAATTTAAAAATGACTGCGCAGTTTCGGAATCTGAAATTCCGAAACTAATTCTGCTTAGTTTCGGAAATTGAGATTCCGAAACTAGAATAAATTCGAAAATGGTTTGTTCGATTATATTATAAAATTCTCAGCGGTTTTGTCCGATTCGAATAGTCACATGCACAACCGATTATTCGTTGTTTTATTTTTATTTTACACTTTTTTATTTTAGTCCTCATAAGTTTTATTATTACAAAATATATATTGAATTATACAAATTAAATATAATTTGAACATGTATTATAAAAAAATGTAAGTATATAAGTGATTTATACATGTTATATACATATTATTGTATACGTGTATAACACTTATTTGTACATATATATTATGCATCATATGTATTATAATTTTATAAATATTAATTTCATTCATATTTAATTTCATTCATATTTAATTTTATACACGTATTTAATTTATATTATACTTGATTAGCTAAGTTGCAGTGCAAACGATCCATCAAATTTTACCTCATGCCTCTTATGATATAGTAAGTAATTTATATTATACTTGATTAGCTAAGTTGCAGTGCAAACGATCCATCAAGTTTTATAAAGTTGTATTGTCATTTTATTGCTTTCTAAAGCAGCAAAATCTATTAACCTTAAAGCCAAAAAGGGTGTATGGGGGTTTTTAGGATGTCAGGGGAGTAAGTTTCTTATTTTATTTCACTGGTATGACACTATGTGTATTCCTTGTTTATTTATACTGTTATGCCTAAGGGCTTTCACTCAAAGGAAAAAAAAAAATACTCAGGAGGAAACAAATATATTTTTTGTCATACTCCATCTGCAAAACTATGGTAGCAGAATCGCAGCTTTTGTTATTTTACACTTTTTTCCTTGTAAGATTAAGAATGCAAATGAGGAGCAAAGCACCAAGATTAGAAAAAAAAAAAAATTTCTTTCTTCATCATCATAATATCAATATACGTATATATTATATCCTATCTTATGCACATTGTTCACCAATAACTGGCCGTATCTATTTATTTTTAATACTATTTTACTGTGATGGAATTGTGGTTAATTACATTTCTGTGGTTACTAGCCTGGTTTAAGGACCAAAATTTGTTAGTTAATGCATTCATGAGTAATTATTGGTAGCTCGTGTTGGCATTAATTGAGGCACATTCTCATTATTATTTCTACATACACCATTATTTACATAATTGGACTATTTTGTAAAAATAATAAAGTTAGGGTCATCGGCGAATAAATCCAATAAAAATACATTCACTTTTTTTCGCCGATGACCCTAGATTTCTTATTTTTATAAATTGATCCAAATTATATTATTACTTATATTAAAGATTAATATTTATAAAATTATAATACATATGATTCATAATATATATGTACAAATAAGTGTTATACACGTATACAATAATATGTACATAACATGTATAAATCACTTATATACTTAAATTTTTTTATAATACATGTTCAAATTATATTTAATTTGTATAATTCAATATATATTTTGTAATAATAAAACTTATGAGGACTAAAATGAAAAAGTGTAAAATAAAAATAAAACAACGAATAATCGGTTGTGCATGTGACTATTCGAATCAGACAAAACTGCTGAGAATTTTATAATATAATCGAACAAACCATTTTCGAATTTATTATAGTTTCGGAAATTGAGATTCCGAAACTAAGCAGAATTAGTTTCCGAATTTCAGATTCCGAAACTGGGCAGTCATTTTTAAATTTTTGATTAAAAATAGATTATTTTAAAATTTCTTAATTAATTAAAGTTATTTATAATTTTTTCGGCCATCAGACCACCACTTCATAATTACAATCAACAACGCTCTTGACTCTTGGACGTTAATGCATCATACATAGATCATGGATGCTTCCATAGTTCCATGTATAAATTAAATGTGAAATCTTTGCAGTATCACTACTCAAGGATTCCCATGTCCTTCGTTTTTCACCGTACCCAACTACCAAATCGATTGGGCAGCGCATTTATTATTGATTTCAGCGTACAAGAGATGATATGACGAAACAAGTCAAACAATTTCCACATATACAGGAACAATCAATATGTAGTAAAGCTTAGTGTGCCCCGTTGCATGAAAGTCCCTATTCTGAATAGCACCTAACTAAATTGAATAGCAATACAGATCTGTAGTCCTAAAACAGTTAAAATTGAAACTTGAAACGAACCGTTGTGATTTTTTTCAATAGCGAGTTTTCGACCGCGGTAAGATGTGAATACAGTCAATACACACACAGAGAAAGAATGGTAGTTCCTATGGATAAATGCTATTGTATATATAGTGAAATTATTTTTTATAAACTGAATAATTATCATTAACTAATAGTAAATAAGTAAAATAAAACAAAATTCTTTTCACGCATGTTAGTTTAATCCCTACAAATATTTTATTTCTCTACATAATATGGAATTAGGGGTTACAACCACTTCGATTGCAAAAAGATATAATAGGGGGAAAAATAATTAATTGACAATGGATATTTAAGTAAGACTAGAAACGGAATTGATGGGTGTTCAACGCCGTTAACCACGAAGGATTGATAGCACTGCGATTCTAGTTAAGAGAATGTATAAAGAAGCGGTATAGTCGAGCTCAACAGAAATGAATATTTAAATTAATCTAAAATTAAATAAGTTCCGGTTAGAGAAGTTGTTCAATTAACCTCCCTCCTTTACTCACTTATTATCATTACAAATTGAAGTTTATATATTTTTTTCAAAACAAAAAATAAAGTTTTTATTATTATATATTACAAAGAAGAAATATACTTAACATGAACAAAGTATTTTTGAACCAGAAGAAAATTGATCAAAACTATTATGCAGTATAGTAGTTCGCTTATAAAATTACAAACGATCCCTTATAATGACATAGTGGACCGCTCTAACTGTTGTAGTTGTATTTTAAGTAAATTTTAGGTATATTTTTTCTAAACAATGAATCACATTTAGAAAGATATTTATCTAATTTTAATTCGCTTTGATTTTAGTATTTCTCTATGTATATTCGATCGAGATTAATTGTTACTTTTCGATTAGTGTCTCAGAATCTGAACCCTCTAGTCCTCTACTGTCACAAAGCTATAAATAAAGGACGTTATAGTAGTTGGCCAGTTTAAATGAGGAATTAAATTTGACAACGGCTCGATGCTAATTTACTATTATGTTGCAATTAAGAGCTACAAAAGCTCTACAAGTTGGGCTTGTTAAACTCCATTTATTTTTAGCTCTCACAAAATTATACTTTTTCATACTAAGATCGCTTCAAAGTAAGTAGCCTCACCTCAACATATCCAATGACTCACAGGATTGTTACTCGATCTGTTCATACCTTTAATGTGACATATTTCATTTTGGTCCCAAGAATTACGAATTATTTATGTAGTTGGTACTTCACATTATAATTAGAATTAATTTATTTGATTGTGTATTGTCATCCTATGGTCCACGCCAGCACTTAATTACTCGGCAAGTTTGAAGAAGGTACATAAGAATAACAAATTAATAATTTAATGTGATCGTTGGAAATTCGGCTGGGTTCTTTGTGACATTTTATTTTAAAATAAGTTGGACTTGACTCTTTATCTTATCAAAAAAAATAATTTATTTATTAATTAATTTGATCGCTCATTTTTTTTAATTATAAATATAAATACAATCCCATATATGGGAACGCAATCGCCTATAATAAAATGGTTCTCGTAGGTACTGCATGATAACTAGCTCACATGCATTAAATAAATGCTCCGTCACAGCAATATTAATTCGTTCAAGACTATTATACCTAGTTGCAGATTCAGCTTCTTTCATGTGCGTGAACTATGTTTTTTTTTTTTAAAAAAAAAAAACAAAAACAAAAACAAGGTTGTGTGTGTGAAGTGTGAACTATGTAGTAGCCTAAGGGTTGACAATTGAAAAATTAAATAAAATGAAACTATGTTGTATATTTCTTGTTTGTTCTGATCAGTTATGTCATAAAGCACGGGCTGACGAACGGTACAACACATCTTTTTTCTGCCGCAACTACAATACATCTGAAAACCTTTCTATTTTTTCTATTTTATTATTATTTTATTTTTGAGAATCAAACCTTTCTAAAGTAACTGCATAACGAAACGACTTATTTTTAACAAGACTTGGTGGATTTTAGCTTCTGAAAGATATGTATTTGTTTTTGTTTATTTCGTTAGTGTTTACATTAGGACTAATCAAGTTGGTAAACAAATTTTTATCGTAGTTCTTTTCTCTTTCTTTATTCATATTTATATCTGCTTAATGTACCACTATTTGGACACATCACGAGCTATATGTTGGGAAAGGAGAAAAAAAAATGTTTCTGTATTTTTAAAAGAAAAAAGTTTAGACCTATATGTCCTTCAAATAATTAATCGAAGCAAGTCCATCAGAATTAAAACCATATATACCTGTAAATGCTAGAGGAATACTGTCGACGTACCTAATTATTACTACTATTAAATCACCATAATATGCAAATTAAATGAGGTTATACTAAATAGTCCAACTCTAATGATAAGATTACTAAATTATTTTTTTTAGAAGTTAATAATTCAAACTTCGGGCAAGTAATTAATATGACTTTAAGCCCATCTTTATGAAAAAGAATAAATTAATACTAAAACCACGAGTACGCCAGCTATAAACAACCTGTACTTAGTTAATATAAGGCTGCAATTTGTTATTAATGCTGAGTACGGACCCTTGAAAATTATATTGTTTCTACATTATTTCAAATGTATGCATTTAATTGTTTGCAAGAGGTTAGTTTTATTTTATTTTCACATAAACCAGCAATCATTTTTAACTTGTTTAGCTGTTCTTTATCCGGCTTCTAGTTTGTATAGCTTGTTTTTTAGATTTTCTGCCTTCAATTGCCATTTTCAAAAAAAGGGAAAAAAAATAGAGGATAATATACTCAACTAGAAGTATTGCAGGTCGGCAGCTCGCAATTCTAATTGCGAGTGTTATTTGAATAAAAAAACTCTTAACTACTAACTTCAATATTTTTAGTCTTAAGAAATTTAAACCTATTATCTCCTTTATTAGAGAAAAAATAATCAGTATAAACTTAATTCTTTTTTAGTTGTGAGAGGAGAAATTCAATGCCGAAATAATAATATGATCAAATCATGTTTATATATATTTTTTTATTAATTATTAGAATAAAAATTTTATGAGAAAATTATGAGCATTGATGTAGTCAGCTTCTAGAATGCATTTGCGTAACTAACGTAACATTTAACATTTTTTTATTTATTATGAGCATACCCAAATTGATACATTTCAGCCCCTTAATTTGCACGAAACGAAATCTAATAGTTATGAAATTTGATATAAAATGTATTACTCTAGAGATAAGTAATAAGGATCAATCATTCACAACTTACGTTAATATATCAAATATAAAGTCTGAATTATCAACGTTGTATCCGAAGCACAGATCTATTTGACGATTTAATAAAGTAAGCTAAAAAAAAAAAAAGTAATCAGTACGTGTTTTACAATAATAAATTTATAACATGTTCTTGAATAATTTGAATTTATATGCCCATAAACAAGAGGAATTGGTTACTATATATTTATATAACAGAAGCAACATGGTCTAAATATAGAGAAATTTTGTTACTTTAGGACAAGCGATTTAGAATTTATAAATTGCGACAATTTCAAACATTTTTACATTGTAGACTGTGAATCTATAGTCTATTGTATCGTGGCCGCTATGATTTACGGTAAGCTGAGTCGTTCATTCGTTTACACTGAAATCTGATCGTTCCTTTTTTATATATTTTTTTAAATAAATTAAAAATAGTCGTACCAATGAAAAATAGTTATAACAATCATTAATATTAGCAATATTTTTTTGGGCAAAAAATTTATGTCAAGTTTATATAGTCACTTTTTAGTTTTAATGGAAAAAATTATTAATTTTGAACTTACAAATTTTTGTCTATAAATTTTTATAAGTTTTTTTAGGCAGATTTTTTTTTATATTTTACATTGAAAATTTTGGCAAGTTTAACGAAATATATGATTTGTGGTAATCTTAGTCGTTCGTTCGTTTACACTGAAATCCGATCGTTCATTTTTTTATATTTTTAAAAATAAATTAAAAATAGTCGTACCAATTAAAAATAGTCATACCAATCATTAGTATTAACAAGATTTTTGGACACAAAATTTATGTCAAGTTTATATAGTGATTTTTTATGGAAGAAATTACTAATTTTGAAGTTACAAATTTTTGTCTATAAATTAGACAAATTTTTTAGGCAGATTTTTTATATTTTACATTGAAAATTTTGACAAGTTTGATAAAATATATTAAATTATTCTTCAATCTAAAAATACATAGCGCAACGAAGCTGCAAATGTCGTGTCTAGTTTCAATTAATTTAGCTAACCGAATTTTTTATCGGTGTTTTCGCAAAACTATATATTTCTAATATACGCATACCCCCCCCCCCCCCCCCCCCCCCCCCCCTGCTCGGTATACCAAGATATAGCAATATTTGTGAAAATTAATTTAAAAGGATTAATTAAGGGTGAGAAAAGTGGTTGCTAGAGATCAGAGGGGAATGGCAACGGCAACAGGGTGTTTCCTTTAATATGCCGCAGATACGTGGAGAGAACGAAAAATATATGAGCTAAATTGATCGTTGAGCATTTAATTCTGCTTGCATGTTTAAACACTGAAGTCGTTAATTACCATTAACAAAGTGAAAAGAAAAAAGGAACCCCAAAGTCCTGGCTCGCACTCCACTAGTACGGGAAAATAATACTTGTAGTACTAGTACCTAATTAAACCATTCATACAGTTAGTTAAGATTCTATTTATAAACTTCTCTAACCAACCAAGCTAGCTACTTCATTCAGCTCTCTCCACCTATATATTGTAGCCGCATTGAAATTGAAGTGAGCTAGGTAGGAGGAGAGAGGCATATAGAAATGGAAGGGATTCAAAAGTTCTTTGTAGCACTTGCTATATTTGTAGGCCTTATGAACTTAGGCAGTGCACAATCTTCCACAACTCTTGTGCCGGCAGTTTTCACATTCGGCGACTCGACCATGGATGTCGGCAACAACAACTTTGTGGATAGTGACTTCAAGGCGAACTTCCAGCCTTACGGGAGGGATTTCATGAACCACACCCCCACCGGGAGGTTTTGTAATGGCAAACTGCCTACTGATTTCACTGGTATATATATGTGCTATCACTTGCTGAATATAGAATTAATTGCATTGACAAAACTCATCTCCATTATCTGCGGAGGTATATATGTTTGTTATTGTCACCAAAAAAGAATCCATACCCAAGCAGCATGTTCTATATGCATTTCTTGTTGTTTTATACTACTCAATTATCTTTTATTCTTTTTATTTGAAACTGTGCATTTTTCATTGATTTTTGGGTACAAGTTATCATGGTTCTTCTGCTTTAAAATTATATCAAAAATCAAACTTCCAAGCCTCCTATAACATTAAACATGCATGGACCTAAGAATATAAAATTGAAAATTTTCAAAGAAAATTAAGGGACCAAAAACCTCCTTAATTTTGCTTCATTTCTTACCCAATTTGATTTAACTTTTGGAATAAGTTTTGTGCTAGGATAAGCCCCTTTACTCTGTTCATTTATCAACCTTTTGTTGTTTGACTGTTAGGATTATGAAGCCATTTTTTTCTGTCAATTAGATAGAAAACATAATTATGACATTGGAGTATTAGTAAATTATTATAAAAAATAGCATTGATCTATTATATATACACTCGGGTTACACTTTAATTTGCACGGTCGTACAAAATGTACATATTGCAGCGTTGAGCCTTAAAACTTATAAGGTTCGTGTTTTACTGTTTTATTGCAGTATTTATCCGCTGGAGTTAATTGATGCATGTGCATCTGAGAAATTTGAGTTAATCTTACTCCCTAAGAGATAGTAAGAGATGATCCACAATAAAGTCTCTGTTTCCCTGTAGGCTTCTGGATTTGAATAGATCTATCTGATCAAAATAAATGCGTGTCTCTTCGTGTTCCAATTATATCGGGACAAACATGAGAACATATATATTTCATTTTTACTATTTTGGCTTATGATTTGACCCAGAAGTCCGCAACAGCTACCTTCATCAGACTATATCTATTTAAAATTAAAAAAGCATGGTAGCGGGGAATAGGGATTTTTATAATTTTATCTCATCAGAGCTGTATGTTTGGTACTAGTCGACTTCCATAAATAGCTATCCATCATAATTACTGGGAGCGTTGTCTTACACAGAAGAACAACTATTTAAACTTTTGTCTCTATCACCTGCCACAAAAACATTTATTATACTTTTATTCAATGGACAAAAACTAATATAAAATGCAGTATATGTATTCTAGTTGTAGAAATTAAATCTCTTGTTTTTCATTGAATATTTTTGTGTATTTTTTTAATTTAATGTACCTTTTGTACTGATATTAACAGAAATTTATTAGCTATATGCATTTGACACTTGTGCGTTGATTATCTTCTCCCCTCTAAATATCAATGGCGCAATTATGTCAAATTAACATGTTATAAACTTATAATAAACTAATATATATACCAAACGTTTGTTCATTATTATTTTCTTTATTAATATAGGAATCAGCTGATATTTTTCTTCTTTTTTTTTTTAAAGTTGAAACTCTGGGATTTACAACCTATCAGCTCCCCTATCTAAGCCCAAAAGCAAAAGGAAGGAACCTTCTTATAGGAGCTGGTTTTGCATCTGCCGGATCCGGGTACTCTGATCAAACCACAAAATTATATGTGAGTATTAACTTTCTATGTATTGTTAGCATTTAGTTTTTTTTTTGGATTGCTTATTAGCATTTAGTTGTATTACATTGCATGTGTTTATTGCAAAATCCGAAGGATATGCATGAAGGTAATATGAACTGTTGGAAGGAAAATTAATTAATTCCAATCCTTTATATTGAACCAAAATTCTGGATCTGATGCACGAAATTGGCTCTTCTTTGTTTTACTAAATTATCCTTTAAATTGTATAAATTATACTTACATTTATTATTCCAATTAAATCAATGGGGTGAACAAAATGTTATTTTCCAAATGGAACAGCATGCAATCTCGTTGTCTCAGCAACTTAAGCACTTCAAAGAGTACCAGTCGAAGCTGGCACGGTTGGTCAGCCGTCGCAAGGCAAACAATATAATCAAAGGTGCATTGTATGTGCTCGGCACGGGCACAGGGGATTTTGTGCAGAACTATTATATCAACCGTGAACTCCGCAAGTTATATTCTGTCGATGCATTCTCTGACCTCCTTGCCAAAGAATTATCAAAATTTATCAAGGTTTGTAACTACTGTGTGTATTTAAATGGTACTGACACATTTTATGTTTATTATACTGACAAATTTTGTTCCGATATCATGGATAATTACTAGCAAGCACCTCCATGCATAAAATTGAATTATGATATATGGATAATTAAGCTTTAAAGACCATAAAGAATACCCTTGTTTTATTTTTCTCCGGCTACTAATGTTTCAAAATTTATACAGGACGGTAAAGTGGTTTTTAGTCTCCAATAAAAATGAATTCTATGTAACATATTTATATCTTAAGTAGACAAGAAATTACCTGAAAAGATTTCTGAATTTCCATACTCGGGCTCTGGGATTTGAAGACTTGGTTGAGTCCATATATATATTCATTCTAAGAATCTAACCTTTTTTTTTTTTTTTTCTAATGATACGACAGGGGCTGCATAGTTTAGGGGCGAGAAGAATAGGTGTGACATCATTGTCGCCGTTGGGTTGTCTGCCGGCAAATATTAGAGTCTTTGGTCACGGCAGGAAAACATGCGTGACGCGGTTGAATGAAGATGCCAAGAAATTCAACCGGAAGCTCAATCAGACTGTGCTGGCATTAGCAAAGCAATTTCCTGGACTTAAGATAGCCGTCTTTGACATCTATCAGCCAATCTACGATCTTGTAACCGCACCTATAAAACAAGGTAATTGAAATTGTTATAAAATTAGGTGCTGATCTATATATTATCAATACTGAATTAGTTTCATTATCTTGACAATTATTTACAATAATACATATTTTACAATTCGATTTTTAAAGTATATATAATCAAATCATGAATGTAATCAAGACCTAAGTGCAATGATGAATGTATTAAACAGGGTTTGTGGAGGCAAAACGAGGGTGTTGCAAGACAGGCGGGTCAGTGAAAACATCAGTGCTCTGCATTCCAAAATCAATCGCAACATGTTCAAACGCAACAAGTTACGTGTTTTGGGATAGTGTCCATCCCTCGGAGGCCGCTAACAAAGTCATTGCCGAGTCCCTTTTTATTGCCGGAATTTATCTTATTAGTTAATTAGATTTTCTAATTGAATTTTAGAGGGACATTAATTTGTAGAATTAATATTCCGCACTGTGAGGAACAATGTAGCACACAACCTATAATATCGCGCTTCGAAAATTGGACTTAAGTCGGTCATTAATTCTTGATTTTTTTTTATTGAAAAAATATTGATCATCGAAATTTTGTTTGCAAATTGCAAAGTATTGAGTGCTATTGTATTTAATGTAACAAAAAATTGAGTTCTATGAGAGAAAGTAAATTAGATGACAACGGGTGCATTTTTTTTAGCCTTATTTGGTGCTTTTTGATGTATAAAATATTAAATAATAATGATAAATGGAGCAATCTTAAAATCGTTGCAAATCAAATAACAATCATTTGTTGTTTTGACACGTCAAGATTTTAAGAAGTGTTTTCTCTTTTTAAACAAATTTGTACAACCAAAATTTTAATAGAACTTTTTTCAAGAAGCTGTCCCATTCATATAAAACAATAATTTTCTCGCTACATAATAACAAAAAAAAAATGCAGAATACTGCCGGCATGAAATTCAATAAAATGCTGGAATTTTTTTCAATACAGATAAATAGCAACATTTAAAAATATATATTCTAGGTCAAATTTCTAATAAATTTATAAAAATATATACTTGATAAAACGAAGAAGATCAACTATTTAGATTTGGCAGTTAAATTTTAAATTTTAAAATATTAATGAAAAATTGTGACACCGGACTTCACTCTTCTATATATTCTTTTTTTTTCTTTTTTTTTTCTTTTTCTGATATCCTATTCAATCTAACTTGTAAATTTATATAATCAATATGTGAGTGGGTGTACACAAATTAGGGGCCACGTGTAAGGAAGTGTACTGTGTACACCAATTAGGTAGAAGAAGTCCTTGTGGCCTAATATGAAAAAGAGAAAAAGTATAAATCTTGTGTACGACACAACGTGCATTAAAAAAAAAAAAAAAATAGTGTATAGTATAGGAAAGAAAAAAAAATGGTTTGTGCGAGCATGTGTCCCCCTCGTCCTTTTTTTCAGTTCTTTCCTTCAATGAAACTCATTGTACAGCTTTGTGTGTAGCAAACTAAAACAGGAGTAATATAGTTCTATAAAACTTGTTATATAGAAGAATGTGTGGAGTATTGTACAAACTATCGAAACTACCAACATGAAGCTGTCCTTTCTTTTTGATATGTTTTCTGTATCGGTTCCCGTACCAAGTGGCAAGAGAGATTTGTATTGGATTCGCCACATAGAGGAATATGAAAACCTATCATAAAAGATCCTACCGGCATCAAATAGGTCTAGAGATTTTAATGGAAGGGAACGGGATTAGATTTAATCCATCGTAGGAAGAGGAACAATGGAGCACTCAGATGAAAGGGGGGGTACTGTTAAGTGTAAACCCCTCGGAATTGTATATATGTATGATTCGTTGGTCTATGAACCAGAAGTTAGATATGATGTATACATCATACACAGAGCTCTTGTTCGTTTTAATAAATGCACATGTGCTGGCCTATGCATCATGCATGGAAGGATGGACCAAAGTTACATATGGTATGGTCCTGTACTGTAAACAACTCTTTTTGTGTCGTTTTGGTGTGGGACAAGCAGGAAATTTTTCTTTGGTGTGCAGCATCGTGTTGAAATTAGAATGAATTCTACTTGTTCCAACACTCTCCACTTTATTTTATTTTATTCTTTCTCTGACAAGGCTCTTGAATTTTCAATTTGTTTTATTCCAAAATTCCTACATGCACACAAAATCCACCAAAAGAACAAACTAAATTGAAGAGATATTGGTGCCGCCAATAGAACTGTTTTTTTAGCAGAGAAAGATGTTAGACACAACCCAAGCCTAGTTACTCTCTACTTCCGACTCAAATATAAGCATAGAGTATTAGAGTAGGTGCAATTCTCGTGTACTTAAAAACTTATTATGCATCCATGCTACTTAAGAACACATTTGTAAAATGAGCTGTTCATTTTGCAAGGATCATATGGCCAATTAAGCATCTTCGATTTAGGAAACTAATTTTACCGTTTTAATTCAGTATCTCCTATTAATTATAGGGTAAGTTATTTTCTTTGAAATAATCAATATTAAATAGCAAGTAAGGATTTATGTGGATGCAATTATATTAAAACTACCACCGACAATGATTTTATGAATAATTGAGATCAAGACTTCCAACTTATTGTCAAAATAAAATAATAATTAATAAAGAATCCCTGGCGGAATATCTAACTTCCATTAAAAATTTGGACTATGTATTTAATAATATTGAATCGACAAAAAAATTCAAATGTTGCCGATATGATTTTTAGAAGAAAACAAAGAATATACATGGTCGATACTTGTAAGTATCAATTGGTGTATCTTACAAGATGCAATAGATCATTATCCACGTTCTGTATAACTCTTTTTACAAAAGGAAAAAAAAAAAACTACAATATATTGTCATTTTTCCTCTCAAAAAGTATCGCCATTCCCCAGTCTTAATCGAACAAAAGTATTTCTAAATTTAAGTTCATGATGTAATTTCAGACAGTAATTTAACCATCAATTGTGAGGGAGGGAAACTTATATAGGCATCAGAATTACTCTAAAATTTTGAAAAGAAAAATTGAAGTGAACAAGCTTTACCAAAGAACTGAAGTAAAAAACTAACTATATAAAAAAATAATATCTTTGTGACATATGTAAGAAGGGAAATTATATAATATTTAATAATAATTTAACCGACACACGGTTCGTTGCAGATAGCTTCACATATTTTTAGACGTTATTAAATGAATTCATTCAATTCATTATCTCATCACTTTCTTAAGATCCAATTGTGAAGGGCGGCTGGACCCTGGAGGAGCCGTAGGAGACTTGGAGTGGCCTTCTTCGAAAACTCAGGGCACTCCTGACTCCTGAGAGGCCGGACCATCTTGGGCCCAGAAAGCCCAGGTTCATGTATTTTTGTCATCTTTTTTTTTTTTCTTTTACAAATCTGAATATTTTTATTATCATGATTCATGAGTTAATAAACATGGTCATGATGCATCATGCATCTCATTAAATTTAGCAATTAGCTTATTAGAACAAGTGAACACCAAAACGGCTTGATAAAATGGTTAAGGGTAGGAGGCATTCCATGCGTTGCTCTGTCATTGATGAAGCACAGCTGGAAATGGACTTCGGTCAACCAAAGACCAAATTCCTTTAATGATGACATGATAGTTTCTATTACAAGTTTACAACTGACGGAGTTTACCGGCTTGTTTTACCCAAAATAACCAAGAACAGTACTAAAGTAAAAGACTAAAAACGGGACATAACGGAGTGGCATATTATCCCTGAACCGTTTCATAAATATTCACTGATTTGTGGGGCCCCTTATATACTGATAAGAATAGACCCCCTGGATGTATCAATGTATGCAACTGGTGTAACTAAATAACTCTTACTAAACAAGCCTTAACTAAGAGAGGTTTTAGAGAGGTTTTTGTCTCACGCTATTAAAAGTAAAGTAGCTTAATTTCTGTTGGCTTTGTTACTCAAATAAATACAGAGGCTGATCATTCTTAGTTTTGAGTTCTCTCAGTGAGATAAAAGCGAATGAAAAGGAAGTCAGATTTTTCTTGTTATTCTCCTCGGGTAAGGCACAAATCAGATTTTCATTTATTAATTTGCTTTTCGGTAATGAATGTAGGAACCAAGAATGTATTGCAATAAGTTGAAGCATCCAAGCTGTTTTTTTTTCTTTTTTCCTGTTAAAAATTGTGTTGGAGTTGAGCTTCGTACAAGAAAATTAGAACTTTTATTTGTTACTTCTTAGAGCGTCATCTTATACCTGTCAGGCTTTCAGCTCCGCTATGCAGCTATGCTTAATCTGGTATTAGGATTGCCTTGTTTTAAAATATACCAGTTCTATTCACCTCTTATTAGATAGGAAAAGAGTATCCATAAATTGCCAAGATACTAACAGAACCCTCTTAATTTTTCATGCCTAACGGTTGCAGATTTGAGTGAGCAAGGCTTAATTATAAGTGAAAACAAATCAAATACCTCCTCAAGTCGATCACGACCGCACAAACATGGATTTACAATTAAAACAGGAATCACCGCCTTACCTAGCTGCACCTTCACCTCCAATAACTGAATTCAATTCCTTCTCCACTGTCTCCACCGCAAACTCTTCTCCTGAACACATTATAAACCTCCCCATATCTACCAACCTTGTCAATCTACCATCAGGTCAAGACATGAGCCCGTCCTATGAAGCAGCCGACCCAAACCGCATCCCACAGTCCGTCTTTGCTCGCACCAGCTCAAAAACAGCTCCAATGGAATGGAGTGTTACGTCTAACGAATCCCTTTTTAGCATCCATGTAGCCAAATCTGGTGACTTATCCAACACTGTTCTCAACAATCCTGAATCTTTGAAAATGGGGTTGCCAAAGGAAACAATGGCGGGTTTAAAAGAGGAAATTGACGTGCCATTGATGGATACAAAGTCTGTGCAGCAGGATGGTGATTCCAAGGAGAAGTTGGAAGTGAATGTAAATTTGGGTAGCAATTCGAATATGAATCTTAATATTAGTGCTTTGTCTACTCCATGTGAAAGCCCTGGGTCAGCAAGGTCAGGTCGGAACTCTGAGACCAGCACCCTTAGTCATAATTCCTTTGCCTTCCCTGTGTAAGCTTTTTATTCAAAATTCTTAAATTTCATTATATATATATATTTTTGGTTTGATAAAATTTTATATTCAGAACATCACAACTTTTAGAGAGCAGAACTCAGGTAAAGGGAAATATAACTAAAAAAAGAAGTAAGATAATTTGGTACATGTCAGTATAGATTGTCATTAGGGCCATAATTGTAAACTACCATATTATGTGTAAAATTTTGGGAGCTCCCTTTCTGTAATGTTTATTATTGTAGAAACAATTTTTTTGAAATCTCAGTCTAACCAAGGACGCCAAGAACAAATCACTCCGCTGCAATTCAATGCGCCATCAAATTCTAAGAGATGGGCCGTTTCCAGATCCACCACTTCCTGAGACTCCAATATCTGGAAAACCAGCTCCACGGCGAAGTTCAAGTTGGAAATCATTCTTTCATTGTTGCTCTTTCTCCCGCTGATTTCTCAAGTAAGTTGTCAAGGATCATGTAAAAACTATCATAAAAAAGAGATGTAATGGATTGGTCGGTAATCAATACATATTGCAGGACAGTAACAGTATGGTGTGTGACTATGTGTGATGTATCAACACCACACCTGTTCCATCGTAATAGTATGGTACTGGACCTAGTGGTTGCTTATGAATTCTTCTGCCTTTCTATCTTTAATCCCTATTTATGTTTCCTATCCAGTGTTTTCCCCACTAGTGAAGCTCTTGGTAAATACTAATCCATGGCTTTTGGGCAGTGGTATGGTCAAAGTTGGTACCAGGCTACCAGCTCCCATTCTATTTTTTACTTACAAGCTCTTTGCTTGACCATGGCTAACAAGTATTACATACAGGTCTGTACAAGTCTACCCTAGCACTGCATCAGATACATACTGATCGGGACTTCATCTTCTTTCTTTCATTTTTTTTATTTGTACGCAAGGAAGTTTTGGTTTGTTGTAGAATTAGATGGAAATCATGATCTGAGTAATGAAAATTTGCATATGAATTTTTTTTTTCTTTTCTCTTTATTTTCCTTCTATATGCTGTTGGATTTCGAGTTCAAAGCTCCCTCAGACAAGCAATTCATAAAATGAAGCAAAAGCAAATGGAGTAGCAGGAAATGGCTGAAAATAGAGCACTAAAGTGCTAAAAGAGGGAAAGGAGGACAGGTGGTGCTCCTTTTTAATATGAATTTTGATTTTATAATATTTGCAATTACCAATAATAAATTGAAGTTTTGAAATTTAACATTTGGAATGTGATTTGTACTTTATACATAACATGCGCATAAAAATTATGAACTTTGATAAAAGTCATGCACATAAAAATTATGAAAATTGGTATAAAGAATTAAAGATTACAAATAAAAGGTTCACAAAATAACAAAATTTTATGTTTCTACTTGCATATAGTGTGTAGATTACAGTTACAAGCTAATTATTTGCAAACTTTCTTGGGTAATTTGTTCTGAATTTCATCAAAAGAGAAAGAGGGCAGTACTAGTACCAGTTGTGACTGTACTGCAGCACAGGATCAGTAGTACCAGTAATGACTTCATTGCAGCACAGTATGTCAGTATCAGACCCATTCTTCTAATTCAAGTCAAAATTCAACTAAGCACTCAAATGCACAATTTTGTGGAATATGAACTACAGTTAATGCATAATAGTATGGAACACAATAAGAAAACTGAAGTCGTTGCAACTTTGTTTAGATCACAATAATACTATAGTCACATAACAACAACAATAACATTATGTCAAAAGAGGTTGAATATCTCCAACAAAGCACTTCCTTTGCTCACATAAGCAACAGAGCCAATCATATAACCTTAACACAATTCATTGCAGAAATTTTATCCTTTACTATATTTAAAAAAGAAAGATAAACCAATAAATAAGTATACAAAATGACAAATGGAACCTGAAATCATAGTCATCTCTTCCCTGAGGATGCCAACCAGTACCAAGCATGCTTGGAGTCTTGGACCTGCTTGATAATGGGTTTAGGACCTTTTGATAGATGTAGGTGGGGGCGTGGGGCTATAATAAAAGCTAATTAGAGAAAAGACAATACCAAAAAAAGGAAAAAAGCAATCACCCAAAGTTGCTCAATTTACAGCTTTGACAATTACCCGGGCCACAGACTTGCACCACAGCCTGGACACACCACACACAAATACAGTATAAAGAAACAGATGATGATTCCTCAGTGCTTAAAAAAATTTGATATTACTGCCCTTTCTTCTCCCATTGTCCCATCCCCACCACCAGGTAGAACCCGTTTGACAATTGGCTTCGGCACATCTATATCATCCTGTGCACACCGCTGGATGGGGTGTGCCATCAGGATGCATATGTGACGAAATAAAGTACGTGTCAGTCCCTGCCCAGTCTCAAAGATATAACTCTCGTACTCTGACACTTGCTCAGCAGCATCACCTAGGGCATCATAGACCAGTTGGGGGCAGTTGTCAGGGCCAGGCTTGTCATGCAGGTACACCACATCCATTGTGAAAGTTTTTTGTTTAACCGGCCACTTGTACCGGGGCCATACTGATGATCGGCAGTATATCAGAACCTGTGACGGAGAAAGAACAACAAATTACAGGAAGCTTATACATAATGTGTCTGTCAAAGCTGGCGGGATGCAATTCCATAAGTGTTACACAAGAAAATTGCATAAATTTGATACCCAAGCAATCATAAGTTAAAAACTCTGGCTATTTTTCTGTTGTTTGATTTTTTATATCATGTAATATATCATGTGAGCATCATCATTATTGTCAACCTAAAACAATTGTAAATGGATGGCCAACCTATTTGTTATCCTATATTTGTATCAACAAAAATTCCAGTCCCTTGTACTTTAATCTCTGCATGCCCATAATGATGGCTGAAAGTTACAGAAATCATATGCACGATAATCCCACTAAATACCCCATAAGTCGCTTAACTCTATTTTTGCATTTACTATTTTATGAGGCAGAAGTTGAAATATAAGGTCACAAGTTGGTACAAAAAAATTGTAGAGATCCCGCTTTTCAGAACTTGTAAGTTCCAAAAGTTGGCAAAACCAACAGGTGCAATTTCATTAATACGATAAGAGACGTACCACTCTGAATAGGCGTCCCTGTGCACCTGACTTCTTTCCTTCACAATTTGCAACCTCGAACAGCTTTGTGATGTCTACACCTTCAGATAACTCATCTGGTGCTGCCAGAGTCCGTATCACTTCAGCAACAGATTTTATATTATTTGTAAACTCCTTGACCTGGAAAAATGTTTACATTAGAGCTGTGAGGTACCAACCAAAAAAAAAGAAAAGAAAAGAAAAGAAAAGTAGACACCTATCAAATGCTAGAGACATAGAGACCCACAACACTTAATACCATTTTTGTAGTTGGTACAGACCAGTGCCACCTCAGGAGTCAAATGACACAACGCTACACCTCTTTAAAGCTAATAATTCCAAATTACACCATAAAGCATTCCTAAAATTCAAATGAGTAAATGCTAAAACCTTCGGAGTAAAAGCCTAAAGCAGATTATAGTCAATTTCACCGTTGCGCTTTGGTCTTCAACAACCAACAACCTTCCTTAAGACATGTTATGTTGGATATTGAGTCCAACACAAGGCTTTGGCTCCTCAATTAGGATTAACTTTATGTACTTGGTTGCGTTATCTCTCTGATCTTCTCTAGGTAGGGGAGGGGAGAGAGGGATCTCTTTGTTTCTTTTTTTTCTTTCTTGTTGGTGCTCTGTAATTTTGTAAATATTCTTTTATTTAATCTAATTTTGCCGTCGGTATTTGCCGACAGGCCATCAAAAAAAAAAAAAGATTATAGTCAATTTGGTCCATTTTCAATTTTCTCCTTCACCTTTGTTACCAACAATCGATAGTTTGAATGACGATATTCAAGTTTTATAAGGCGCATAAAAAAAAAAACCCATATATCTTTCAAAAATGCTTGTATAAACAGCACAAATAGTTCTTAAAACAAAAAATGCACCAAAAACAAAGAGAAAAGAACAATTAATGAATATTATACCATAGAGAAGCTACTTCCGAGATAAGAGAAGGCGAAGCGATGATCCATACTCATCGTAAGCTTAGCGTGCGCGAAGAGCAGCAAAGCTTGCTTGATAGCATCTATGCGGGTCAGGGCATTGCCTTTGGGACCCGAAACCCGCATTTGTCTGCCCGATTCGGGTCCGATATCGACGCAGAAGAGGATGTCCTCTGGCATGAACAGGCTCGGAGGGAGGCTGTACGGCGGAGCAGTCGATGCCTCCGTCGCACCTCCTCCTCCCATTGCTTTTTTTTAAAAAAAAATTTAGTGCGGGGTTTGAAATTTTGAGCGAATGGATCGATTTCTATTAGTTTTTGATGGAGCTTCTTGGGTTCGTCTCTTTTCTAGTTTCATGGTTGATGATTTCTGGAAGATCTAGTCCGTTGATTTGAGATCAGATTTTTAGTGACGGTGGATCCCGGCTTGGTCCATCAAAATGACCTCAGTGAGATTAGAGGATCCGATGGTTTGGTTTTGAGTGTTCCAGTTGTTAATTAGACTGGACACTGGAGGGAAATATGTTGCGGAGTGTCCAGTCCGTTTCGAATTTTCATTTCGACTAGATTATTCATTATTTGAGTTTCGTAACTTCCGTCAGTTGACCGTTTATTTCTTGTTTTAATAGGCTGACGTGTCAGTTGCTTCTCTCTAATTCCTATTTTGTTTCTCACTATTACATTATAACTCTGGGAAATTTTGCCGTGAGCACTAATCTGCGAAGCGGGCTTTCATATCAACCGCTCATCTCTAAGAGATATTAATTCATTAGCACTCATAGAATGATTGTGATCAAAGCCCTCTAATAAATTAGTGCTGATGGCAGAATTTTCCTATAACTGTATATATCCGGGGCAGCGTGCAATGCACGTGGGAACTGTGCCCCGGATTTTATGTGGTACGTGATCTTTTGTGGTAAAAATAATATTTAGGGTGTTTTTGGCAATTTTCATATAATATTTGAATGGTATTCTCAATTTTTTATGGTTATATAGCGTAAAATAAATCATGCAATCATTTAATAATATTTTCGTATAGGAATGAATTGCGCAACGCGCGAGATTAGTACTAGTTGTTTTGTCATTAAGGCATTCTTCTTTCTTTTTCCCCTCTTTGTTGTCTCTTTGCTAGGCCTATCAACGGTACTCGTTTACCGTTGTGCCACCACGTTTCATCAAACGAAACGATTTGTGGCAGTGAAAATCTTTGCGTTTCGATAACGGAACGGCAAACGAAATAGGTGCTGGAACGAAATACCACATGTCGTTTACTGAAATCGTATATTTTGTACATGTCATTTACTGTTTCGTTAAGTGTCACGGTAACAGTAATAGGCTGTTTCGTGGTCATTAACCACGTTTGACAGCCTTACTCTTTGTTATTCAAAGTTGATTCTTTCGGTTGCTAATTCTATTAATCTAACTCATCTTTAGCATAACTAGGAGCTAATCGATCGAGTTTCGCTCAATATTTGACATATCAAAAATTTAATGGTTGATTCTTAATAGATTGATATGCTTGCAACACAAAAAAGAGACGGGTAGGATAAAAATGAAAATAGAAAAAAATAAGAAACAAAACAATACGTTGTCAAATTATTGAATGTCAGTGAAGTGGGACAATTTTATGAGCAATAATATCCAACACACAAATAGTTACAGAATATCACGTTATAAAAATTGAAAAAAAAAAATACAATTTCACAATACTTAGAGTGTCAAACCATATTTAGTTAAATGATCCCGACACACATATTTATTTATAATTTTGATGATTTTGATTTGATTTAACCCATGGCAAAGCGTGAAGCATAGCTATTTTGTTTGAACTGAAGATGACAATAATCCAGTAATTTAACGATTAAGTGACGGAAGTTTTTGATTGAATCAAATTGAACAGTGGTCCGTGGATTTATACATGCATATATAATATATTATGTTTATTTATATACTTACTAGACATGGCAGTCGCAGCTTCGCTGTGTTACGTAAAGTATAAAAATTTCTAATATAAAATATAAAAAGAATCTGTCGTAAAAAACTTGTCAAAATTTATAGACAAAAATTTGCAAGTTCAAATTTAGAAAGTCGCTCAATAAACTTGACATAATTTTTTTTCAGAAAAAATCTTATTATTATTAATGATTGGTACGACTATTTTTAATCGGTACAACTATTTTTAATTGGTACAACTATTTTGTAAGTTGAAAATTAGAAAGTCGCTAAATAAACTTGACATAAATTTTTTTCAAAAAAATGTTGCTATTATTAATGATTGATACGACTATTTTTAATTGGTACAACTATTTTTAATTGGTAGGACTATTTTTAATTTATTTCCAAAAAAGAAGAGCGCTGAAATATTTTAAGCAATCATATCTGATCGGACGGTTGAAATTCCGCAAGAAATAGCGGCACCAAGCTTTATTAATACTATAGATATCACAATTTAGTGTATTGTTTTACAATTCATTGATTTATTTAAAATCTTACAGTATAAAAGTAACGAAACTTGATTTATCATTATATAATACTTAAATTACATTAAAATTATTTTGAAAGTTATCTGTATCTCAAATGAATTACCTATAATTTAATTTTACTTAATTATATTCGAATTTATTTGAAAATTTATTGCCGAAGATTGCGAAGATAAGTATATCTAGTAATCCTTCTTCATTTTAAAAAATAGTTCGTTACTATATAATTCAAATAAAATATAAAAAAATTAAAGTTGTATAAATTAAAAATATATATAATTTTTATAAATAATCTAATTTCGGAATAATGAAAAGAGGTTTTAAAAATATTTAAATTATATTATTTGAAAATATTACAAGAATTAGTTCTCGATTCTTTTAATAAACCCTTTACATGTCAAGAAGTACCGTGTTACTGTTATTGCTGATGAATACAACAAGGCACTTCTCAGTTGTCACTGCCTAGGATTTATGAGTGCGACCTACCTGCTCTTTTCCTCTATCTCAGAGGTAAGCAAATGTGCTAAAGAAGGCAACAAGTGATTTCATATTGATCAATATTCAATGGCGATTTATTTCAAAAGGTGGAATCAACCCCAAAATGTCTCCAAGCTCATATCTTATAGCAAATGGCAATTTTTGAAGAGGCAAAAGTCAAGCATCATGCAAAAGTTTCAAATTGGAAGAAAGAAAATAAAAAATATGAATGAAAGCAAACAATACTGACATTTATTGGTTCTGGTTCTTACGCTTGAACCTTGAAATCTTGAAGGATATGACTTCAATTCTGACAGAACAACATCTTAAGCTCACTTGATCAATAAAAGAAAACAAGGAACAAAACTGATGTCTCGAATCAAGCATCGTACAAATTCGCTTGGAAGAAAAACATCCGGTACGGAAAAAAAAAAGAAAAAATAAATAGAACAAAGAAAGAAAAACGTAACCTGCACAATGGCACATATGTATAAATAATTCGTGAAGGTTAATATTTTAACCATTTTCTTGTTTTTTCTTAAATTTTCTTATTTTTCCTCTTTTTTTTTCTCTTTTGTATTTGTATTTTTCTTCACTCCTCGCTTCTCTCAAGATTCAAATCACTCGGAGCAGCGGAGCTTGTTCGAGCTGCCAAATCATGGCTGGCGAACGAATTTGCTCGCGACATGGGCCGTGACCTTGGAGTTTTTGGGTAGTAGTTCTTGACACCACCCTCTTCCTCGTCATCGTCCGTTGGTACTCTACATTTCTCTCCTAGTATTATGGCCTTTTTCCAAATCATATCCTCTCCAGGCTCGGCAGCCTCCTTCTTCTCCTTCCTACTAGTCCGCAACATATCATGAAGCTTTTTGCTAGGCAGTTTTTTGCTAAGACTAAGCGATAACCGGTTTTTAGATGCTGATCTTGTGGCAGATGGCAGGACGGCTGGTGGAATCGGCCCATGTGTCGCCACATCGGGTGTTAGTTTTACCACTTTAGTTTCCTCTTTTCGGGTCATGATCGGGTTGTTTTTGTTTACATTTTGCTGGATTTCATGTATATGAGTTGTAGCAGCAGCAAATTCAGAATTCCGTGCAGGGAGTCCTGGGGATGGCTTGTTTGAATATGGTGCTTTTGGACGATTTTTTTGTTTTGGTTTTTTGTGCCATGACGAGCAGAGGGCAGAGATTATTGCGATAATAGCTGCGACACAGCCGACCGTGAAGGTGGTTGCGAGAGCATTGTGTATATACAGCTGGGTCCCAGAATGTGGCATTGGCAGCGCAAGCCATCTTGCCATGCCTTATTCTTTGTGCGTAAAGCACAAAATTCAGGGAAAAAGAAATGTTGAAAATTGACAAAGAAGGGGGAATTTGTTTGGTTTCCGCTGTGTTAGATGGAGGAAGAGCAAGACAGGAGTGTGCGAACCAAACACCTGATTGATTTTGAGGTGCAATAAGAGTTGGTCGTTGTCCATAACTGTAGCTAGCTAAATTTAGGATTTTCCTTAGGTTTCAATTAGGTTATCTTAACAGGGTAATTAGGTTGACGTTATCACAGCGATAACCACACTTCAACTCTATGACTAAATTTCCAACAGACTGTCAAACTAAATAATCCAAAAGTCAAAATTGTTCGACGAGATTGATATATATAAGGTTAATATCAGGCCATAAAACCGTTTGAGCGTTCAGACAGACTAAACAACAAACAATTTCGAATTCCTTTATTGAAAAAAAAAAAAAAAAAAAAAAGATACAAGATTAACATTTACAGGCAATACTTCATTCTTATACCACTCAAAACACTTTCAAATTCATTACACCCATGTAAGTCCCCAGTATCCTTCCACCGCTCCAACCTAGTGTACAGCTCTGACATATTTTCTCTATCAAGATTTTGAAGTTCTAGTAAAAATTTGACACACCTAAACAAATAAACACCTGATTTTCGCCTAAACCGACTCAAATAAAGAAGGCGAGCATCGTCACAGTTAAATATGTACATTGAAAGTTCTTCAATACTATCCAAAAGATTCAAAACAAACCTAGCTCCATCAATGGCCTGCCTTTTTGAAACAGAACTGTTTCTCAAAAACACCATAGAAGTATTCTTGGGATCAAGTATGTTGCCAGTAGTCGCATAGTGTAGCAATAATTCAGACTCACTTTGATCCAAGGAATCTAGGCTAGAAATTAAAATACCAAGAGGAATCCTATTATAAAGTAAATTTTTATCAAAACATTGTCTTCGAAATTCTTTCAACCACATGGTCAAACTGGGTTTTTCAAATTCATTGACTTTGCTTATCCTTAGATTCTTAGAGCGAGTAATATTGGATGGCCTTCTGCAAGTTGCCTTTACATTTCTTACACATGATTCAGATAGAAGGGATAGTTGCTTTGCAAGAGAAGTAAATTTGGATTTGTCAACGGGGTATGATATCCAAGCTATATATTGGCATGCTGCAGAGAGTAACTTCATTTTATCTACTGATTCAGTTAATATTTCGGTGTGTATAAATTTAGAAATGTACTCTTCCGAGGCATCTCTGTGGAAAAGTATAGCAGTTGCGAAATAGTACCAATTTGGGAAATTAATCACCAAAGCCCTGCATAGCATAAAAGATAGCATTACTCAATTTCCTGATAGAATGTACCATCCCACTCCTAGCTTCTTCAAATGCACCAATATCCTTTCTAACTACATTATATTTGAAAATAGGAAAAAAAGAAAAAAAAAAAAAAAAAGGTAGCAGCAGCTATTTGATAATTGGAACATAAGGATACTGATGTTGCTTTTCATGTTTGCATAGGAATACAGGAATAGATCACAAAAATATGGAGAAGCAGGCAGTTTTGTAAATCAAGAGAATCATTAACGTTACTACTTACTACAGTAATCTGTCAGATGGTAGAAATAGCATCTGCTGTGCTGGTAATCAGAATTATGATATGGTAGAATGTACAGTAATGTACATTACCAGAATGAGGAACAATAACAAAAGGGATCTTTGTTAATGCATTATACAGACTAGTACATATTTTGTACTGTGCCAGCAGTAAATAAATAGCAAAAAAACTCTTACCAGGAAGAGTTGCAATCTACTGTCTCAGCCGATGCTTCATGCTCAGTCTCAGAATTAACACAAGAAAACAATTCAAGGAATGTTGCACAAGAAAATGGTCCTGTTAGTATGGCAAGCAGCTCTCTGTTGTTGTCAGGGAAATAGGTATACATAGACGGGTAATTTAAACCCATAACTGTTTGTACACCCCACCTAGTAGGCCTCAGCAGGACATCTAATATAGAACATACAATAGCAATTTGAAGTTCCAAAATGATGTCAAAACCCCTGTTCAAAACAAAAACAAAATCAATAAAGAATTGAGTTTATTGTACTTAACAAACCGCACATAAAAGTTCTCTACATTTGTGTATTGCTCAACATAATATGTACAAATAACAAACTACTCACAAAAAAAAACTCAAAAGTCAGGAACTTTTTATATGTTTTCAACCAGAAAAAAGAAAATGCTCACAATTTTACCCTCCCTTCTATTATCTGCTTGTCACCTTATCCATATGAGCACTTCAACCAAAATTAGAAACATTAATTAAAGACAGAAATTAAATGGTGAAAGATTGGACATACGTTTCAAGAAACCAATAATGAAGCAATGACCTAATCTCCATGAGGGTCAATGGAGAAGAAATCAAGCATAAAATCAGACCCCGCCAAGCTGTCTGATCATGCATTTCATTTCTCAAAGAGATAAACGGCCGATGTGTAGCTTCATTCAGGATATCAGAAATTTCACTTTTCAGAATTGATGGATCAAGGTACCATTGGAAAACCCTGCTAACATAGATTGTTAAATGAGCATATTGACAGATAAGAAATTAAGAACTAAGTAGTATCTGATTATTTCTTCAACAAGAAATAACTGCATCAAATGGTTTTAAGTGTTAGCTGGAAAGCACTGGAGCTAAACCCGAATGGTACGAGCTTTCAAGCCTCTATTGCATTTAAATGTTGCTTCTTCTCAACTTATTAAGTTTACTCACATTGGTTTTACTACTATTTGCTTGACAGAGAACACCCTACCTCAAAGGAATTTCAGTTTTAATTGGAAATGTCTCTTCAGTTAAATTGTGCTTCAATTCTGAAATTATGGATCTCATTTCAGAATCACTTGATATAACTTCTTTTCCTTCTTTCAATGGAGATGTTGAAACAGCCAGCTTTAGAATCGCATGTGACAGGGCATGTAAAACATCTTCCTCTGTGGGATATGCATTTCAAATTGCAATCAGTATAGTTGACATAAATTAGAGGCTAAATTGGGGTCTTGTGATGAAAAACATGTGCAATTGGCTTAAGACAAATTAGGCAAAATAGAGGTTAAATTCAACAGTTTACAATAAATTGGGCCTCAATGCACAATACAAGAAAATGCCAACCAACCAATTTTAAATTTCACCGAAAAACATAAGTTGAAAATGAGTAATAAAACATCTAAGGAAATGAATACCACAATGTCCTTTCAATCTTCCAAGAACATCCCCGCATAATCGAATAATTTCACAACAGTCTTTATAGGAGACTGAGCTTCCAACCCTGGCAAAACCTAGTTTTGCCCAGTCAGAAAATAACCCTTCAAAAGAGACAAAAGCACTAAGAGCCGAAATAATAGTGCCAAGCAAGCATTTGATGCGGCTACTGAAAACCTGTTCCAAAAATATACAGAATGCAAATTAAAAGGAATTAAATTGAATACAAATAGAACCAGCATTTCCTGTCCATGTCTACCTCAGTGGAATTGAAGCACATGAGAGAGAGAGCGGCGTCTAAAACCCTAGTCCCAGGGTAACCGGAGTAGTCGGAGTTGAGAGAGGCGACGAGAGAATATAGACCGTCGGATGGAGGATCGGACGGTTCGAGATCGGAGGCTAGGTTGGAAAGTAGGCGCATTATTTCGGGCAGATTGGCCATCCTGAGGGGAATTTACATGAAAAAAGTATAAAATGGCGGGAGAATGAAGCTTGCTTTGCTTCGTACCTTGTGAATGTGAGAGCAGGGAATTGCTCAGGGCACGCCTCTGTTGCTCATTCACTCCCTTTTTTTAAAAATGACTAAAATGTCCTACACTCGCATACTGTTTTTCACAGACTTTACCACTGGAGAGAGGATATTTTGGTCATTTCATTGGGAGTGAATGAGCAATCGGGCGTGTCCTGAGCAATTCCCGTGAGAGCAGCGCGTTGGAGACTTGGAGAGACGGGAGAGTAGAGTGTTGGAGTGAATGTCGGGATCCAATGCGGCGGTTCGAAGTAATAGATGGTGTAGCAAGTTTCTGTAATTCATTCAGATTACGGAATACCTTTGTTTCTGAGAAGCCCATTTTTGGGGACGTAATAATGCGACCAAATCAAAGCCCATTGTTGCTTTCCTAATTTTGTGGATTGACGTTTGACGATATCATACCGGTAGGTCAACATATTATTACACACTTGGACCAACTAGAACTTCGGTAATTAACTAATTATGTAGCAGTGTAGCACAAATCGACCAAATCAGAATTGAGTGATGAACTAAATAATAAGTGGATTATAGTTCAAGGACCACCTATGAAACTAACTTCGCAATCAATATTAAAAAATAACAGACATAGGGTTAAGACTAATATCGTACATGTTTTCAGCTACGCTCATGTTATTTTGCTATAAAATGGCAGTTATTTTGTAAACCTAGCCTAAATAATGAGCTCTCCTGCAATATTGACTCTGATAGGAAGAAATAGAAAATAATATATATGTATATATTTGAATTTCAAATAAATTATAGTTAACTCAAATTCTATTTGGCATCGCCTTTGTTAACTCAAAATCAATGTTTTTGCAGAGCAAAAGTAACAAACAACGCAATTTGGGAAACGGCACAATCAGAAGTGATGGGCATTATGGCCTGACAGCCTGAGAATCTCTCCTAATTCTGATATAAATTATGGGGGTTTGTTTAAGTTATGAACATACTGGTTTTTGGGCCAGAATCTGCTAACAGAAGGGCTCTGAGCTTATAGGAGTTTAATTTTGAATGATGTTTTGTGCTGGGTAATAACATACTGGTATGCAAGTCAGCATGTTGTTTTAAGGGGAGGGCTCTTAGGTTTTAGGGATTGATGACTGTAATACCCAAGATAGTTAGTCAGGTTTAGATAAAGTGCTGCATTTCTATCTGAGTTTTGTAGTGTCTTTCGGTTGTCTGAACTGTGTTTCAGTAATGTACAACATATTAAGGAGGGAATCGAGTCACTAAAATAATGCAAATCTGCAGAAAGAGAAAACAAAGTTAAAAATGAAAGAAAACGAGGTTTCCAAAACCTGCGGCAATTTCTTATGAATTGAACCATTTGTACGATTATTATGTAGACAATGTTCAAATCATATTCTTTGAACAATTGATTATGATAAGCCAGAAAGTGTTTCCAAACAAAACTTAGTTTACAAAAATTCACTAAGCCACATGAAACAGGCAACAACCGTTTCCAAATTCATCTTTCAAATTTCAAACCAACAGGTTTCCTGATCTATTATTATAGACCTGAGCAAAGTTTGGCTACATCAACAACAAAAAGCAAAAAAAATAAAGCCTGTCGAACTACCTCGTAAGAGAATTATTTTTCATTTTGACCCTTGCTGGGAAGGGGCCTCCTTGTTGCCACCTCCCTTGGATCCTGACATGGCAGCGGCCGCGGCAGCTGCAGCAGCAGCAGCAGTCCCCACCTTGACTCCACCAGCAGCCTTCAATGCACCAGCGACCTTAGCAAAAACAGCTACACCTCCCACAAGCATGGCCCGCATAGCTACCATTGGATTTATCTCCATTGTTTTCTGCACCAATTGACAACACAAAGGATGGTCATGTACCAGCTGTATCAAACCAGGGAACTTACAAAAAGGCCCCCGAGAATATGACAAACATGTGCCAAGAAGTCCCTGAATTTTTAGCGTTTGCAAAAACAGTGCCTAGTCCCTACATTGTTGGAAAATTTGAAATAAAGGTCAACTTATCAGACTATCGTATTTATCACACTGTCAGTATAGCCAAAGCATTTGCAACATCAAACTTTAAAAGAAGATGAGTACTAATTCAAAGCTTTATTAATTTAATACTTTCAAGCATGAAAATGACAGAAAAATTCAATGTCATTAATATTATGGTAATATTTTTAAATTATGGTGATATTTTGTCATTAATGACAGCATAAATTAGGAGAGCTTAATTAAGTGTCATTTTAATAGTTTCTAATTATGGTGATATTTTTAAGAATGAAAGAAAAATCCTAAACCATGACATACCATTGTCAAATTTCCCACAATGCTATTCTTTATTAAAAAAACAGTAACTCTTTCTCAAAATAAGTAAATATGCTTAATGTAAGGGCTATCTGTAAGACATATTGATTATCTGCTTCTGTCCTGAGTCCTGACTTAAAAAAAAAAAAGTTGATACCATGCCTCCTGTGTCCTGACAGATGTCTGGAGCTGTTTTAGTTTCAAGATTGGTAGTTAGTCCAAGAAAACAGCATGTATTCTCAGTTGGTGTAATTGTAACCAGGTAAAAGCCCGTATGCACGGATTGCACAACCATTCTAAGAAAGCATTTGCTCATGTATATACCAGTACAGCATTAACTTTATATATTAGTGTGTTTTTATTTACTGAAATATGAAACAAAATTTATATCTGAAGTAAATCAATATTGTACTATTAACTGAGGCAAATCGGATACTTTTCTTTTGAAGGTCTTCTTACCCTCATTTGATTAAATTGGATAATTCTTATAAATGATTGCAAAAATAATGTTGATTGAGTCTAAATTAGGGATGAAATCCTAGTACAACAATCTTTAGTATACAACCCATACATGAAGAAAAATTCAACTTATAAGTAAATTTATACACATATAAACTTAGTTTCTCGCAAGATTTTGTATGCATAATAAAAAGCCCAAAACTTTGTCATGACTCACGAGCGTTTCATAATTCCTTTTGAGTTTTTGTGTTACCACAACTATCAATTACTATGATTATGAAACCCTTCAATCATGCATTAATTCCACAGAAACTAATACCCAATTCTGATGCGAGCAGAAATCTATTAGATTTAAGAAGACAGCTTCAATTCCTACGAAAAAACTAGTTCAAAGACTGTAAAACAAAAGGCGGAGTAGCGAATAAAACCTGGCAAAGGAATCAATCCTCGAGAAAGAAATTGAGGAGGGAAATCAGATCAAGGAGTGAAATTTCACTCTGCGCCGAATCTTCTCTCTTATGCTCTTCCTCTTCTGAGATGCTTTCTTCGTAAGCGATTGTCCTTTGTATAACACACAAGTTTGTACCCTGGGCCCCGTAAAAAAAAATTAATCGCATTAGTGAACAATTTAGTTTTTTATTTTTTTTACCTAAATGAAAAAATATTAATATTTGTATCCAGTACTGCGAAATGTAACTTTAAGCAATTAAATCTTAAGATAAAAGAAACTTCTATTAATGTAGTATATTTTTTATAGTTAAATTTCTTATAAAAAATTAGTAATCACAATCAAATAGCTTTATAAAGGTCACGTCCCTTAAATAATTTTTTTTCTTTCGGATGAGAAAATACATAGAAACATTAAGAATTTGTGCTGAACAAAAATCTTTTGAGTTGTGAATTTCATGATTTTTTTTAAATAATTTTTTTTCTTTCGGATGAGAAAATACATAGAAACATTAAGAATTTGTGCTGAACAAAAATCTTTTGAGTTGTGAATTTCATGATTTTTTTTTTTATTAGCATTGATGAAGTAACCTAATAAATTTTTGAAAAAAAAAATTGTTATATTTCTGAATGTGAAGTGAATAAGAATGAATAGCCTATTCGCAAATTAGAATAGAGGGAAAAGAATATAATACGGATGAAAAGAGTACAATAATAATACTTAATAAATCATTAAAATAATAAATAATAATTTGTATAATGTCAATAAGTAGAATAAAACTAATTAATATTATAATTATCAATACAATATTCATTATATACACCAGTATATATATGCTTTTCTATACCCAATATATCTCTAAATAATAACAATAATTTTGAAATTAATACTTCTAGATAGTTTGCTGGTAAATTTTTTAAAATATAAGAACATAAATATTTTTTTTTGGATATTTTTAGTAAAAGCTAGCAAAGAAAAGAAAGAAGAGAGAAGAAGAAGAAGAAGAAAGCACCAGGAGTCCAGGACTAATGTAACTCCAAAAAATCTCAATAATTTTTTGTTTCCAATACTATCTGTTTTATCTAATATATCTCCAAAAATATACAATTAATAGTTACGGATTTTACTTTATCATTAAAACTAGAGATGGATATTTTTTTTATGCCTTTAAATTTTGTTTACACTGCTCATGAGTGGAGAAAGAAATAGGCGTCACGACTCTCTAAAGCAACATGAGTGTTGCGAATAAAAAAAAATAATAACTATTTCAACTTTGGGGACAAACAGAGAGAAAAAGGAGAGGCTTAGGAATGAAAAAATTACTAAAAATCAAATTTTGGAGATGGACTAAAATCTTTCGTTCCATTATTTGTTTTTAATATTTCATGGTTGGACATATAATTTTTCTGCCTCCTTTTATTTTTTTAAAAAAATTGACTTTCGAGTTATAAAGACTAAAAGTAAATATGTATACGTTTTCTTTACATTTTATGCTACTTTTTTAATTTTAGTGAAAAAAGTATGTATTTACTAACAAATATAAAGCGTACTATATATTTTAAGATTCTTTTGGTTTAATATTGGCGTATCCATCGAGTGACAATGAAACCAGTAACGATAACTTTCAAAACTCGAATACGATAAGGAAAACAAGAAAATGTAGATGGTTCTAATATTTTTTTCAGAGTTGTTTTCCATGGTTACACAGATTTTTCATGTCCTAGTCTTTATATCTGGATATTTGAATTCAGATATAAATTCAATTTATCAAACACTGTGATAATCTATCCATTGAGAACCAAATACAATTTAATCTACTTTGTAAATTATTAATTTTTTCACATGCTACATTTTTATTTGTAAATAATTTAATAATCTAAATTAGTAGAACATATTTTTTTTGTTGGTAATAATGTCGTTGTATAATGTTTTGGTTTTGGTTCAGCTTCTCGCGTTGTCGGACTTTTCATCATTAGGTGATAATTAGGGCAATATAGACGTTGCGGCGACTACCATCTACTTATCTACAAATGATTATGTTAGAAGTTTCCCCACGGGTTCACAGATGATGATCCGAACCGAGAGTTGGCATGTACAAAAATGACTAAGGGAGAGGCCAAGCTAAAGTCAATTCTGAGAACCGGAAAATAATAGGTTTGAGAGATGACAAGAAAAGCTGTATGTGAAGACTTTTAATGAGAGTATTGACATTAAAATGTAATCGTTTTTTTTAATGTTTATTTTGAATTTGTAATCTAACCTAACAATATATAAAGCTTGAATATCAGTGAATAGTGTTCATTTTTTTTCCTGTAGCGATTACCATAAAATACCGCCGTAGAAAATATTCAAAATCGATAAAAAATGATGATCTTGCCAATCGAGATAAATAATAGCCAATGATTAGTATATATATATTGTGCTACCAAAAAAAAACATAAATTTGTGACGATAAATATTTCCGAAATAAATTTTGAGTTAGCTTTTCTTAAAAAAAAAAATTGAGTTAGCTTAGTAAATATTTTGCTTATTGATAGTTGGGTGCTTGTAGCAATTTATAGATGGAAAAGGCTACGCATTGCAATTATACAATCGGGTCCCGCTTTCAGTGCGTTCCTACATACAGACCCTCAAATAAATAGTTACAAGTTACTGAGAATCCACTCTTCTCTCTTCTCCGAGGGTTTTGCATTTTACTCGGCTTCTTTCTTTTCTTTTCTCACTAGGCATTTCATCAAACACATCTGCCTCCCTTTGCTTCTTACCCTTAAATCCATGGAGGTTTTAAGATCGCTCTCCACGAAGCTCACTACCCACAGAGAGAAAGTAGTCCATGCCCTTCTCCTTGGCTCCGTGGTGGCACTAGGGTACCGCTCATCCGAGCAACAGAAGGAGATCGAGTCTCTGGAGGCGGAGAAGGCGGCACTGCGCGCCTCCAATGCTGCTGCCTCCACCGCCATGTGGTCCTGGAGAGAGGAGCTCTTTCGCCTCGCCGAGTCTGACAAGCCGATCATCTCTGCCTCCCGGCTCCGCGCCATCTACGGCGAGGAGGAGCCTGCTTCGGAGGCATCTTCTCCATCTATTGCTGCCACAGGTAGTTTGGTTTTTTTCCTTTTCTGTTTCTGTTTTGTTTTCCTTTTTAAGTTATTTTAGTTCGAGAGGAATTCAATTTTCATTGTCCCAGTTATGCATTCGATACACAAGTAGCGTGTTGTCATGGATGTGGTTTTTGTTGCAATAAAAAATGAGACCATACCTGTATGGGTATATTTTGGGATTACATATTAATGCCCATAGACAGCATTGGGCTGTAATGCTTATACCAGTATACCAGTCTGCACACAGCACTGTAGTCTGTACCAGTGGCCACACTGCCACAGCACATCAACTTAAAGGCACCTTATTTATAGATTGATTCAGCACTGTAATCACCTGTGCTTGAGGGTCTCTGGTTTGAGTTGGGCCTTTTGGCCATTCTGGTGCTATGGATGCCATCATGTATCTTATTTTCTTATTTCTACCAGACAACGTTTGATTTTCTAGTTATTTAAAATGTCCATTTGGATGTACTCAATGTAACAACTTCCATCTAAAATTGATGATTTGATGAAAATTGTTAAGATAGAATTTGATATGTAATCATATAGTCCCATTAAAGTAGCTAATGCACAGCATCCACTTCAAGTGGTCACAGGTGTTGACTAAACCAACATTTCAGGTCTTAGGTCAATTTAGGTTCCTTAGCTTAGCGAGAAATTTTATATTTTTAAGATTTATTGGTTTACAAGTCCATATGAAATTCACACATGCATACAAAATCAGAAAATATTGGATATGTACAACATATATAGCACAATTGCGCTCAAAATTCAAGGCGCACCCACATCTGATGTGTTTGACACAGATACATGCACTGCTTGTTGACACATATGGGCATGGTCAATAAAGAGCAACAACGCCAATGTTTTGAAACACCTTAGAAATTGGATTGGCACCTCAGGAATGTCGGTTGATGTTCAAACCTTGACACAGAAAATCACTTAGCTTATAGCTCAAAGTAGAAATAAAGAGGGGTTGCCTGGAACTGGACTTGTGCACGAGCAAATTATGGGCTGAAGACTTTGCTACTGCACTAACATTTTCTTGTGCTTAATGTTAAAAGGAGAACTGCATTATTTGTTTGATTTTAAACTATTACAACTTGAATACCATGTCTTGTCCTTGACTTTTAAGAAAATATCGTGTCATGGTGGACACCCATATCCATGTCCATGTCACATCCTACAGCCAGTGTGTAGGCATCTTTTGTGTTCTATCCAAGTTCACTCGCTAATGCGTCATGAGCATTCCTCTGGCCTCCCTTGGATGGTACTGGACTTTAGGTAGCAATTCTGACTCATGAATTAGACGCCCTCAAGTCATGAGGTACTGGTGTTGCGTTCTGTTGGATAATTGAAGTAAAGTTAGATGAATCAGTCTAGATGAGGCCTTGCCCGTGCATTTTATTACATCAGATTAATAACTTTTGTTATTCTCAGTGTCAAAGAACTTACTGGAGTAAAGCAGTGTTTTGAAAACCGGACCGGACCGGCCGGTTCGACCGGTTCAACCGCGAACCGGACCATAGTCCGGTCCAAAGTGAGCCGGTTTTTTGTCTGCTAACGAACCACAACAAACCGGCCGGTCCGGTCCGGTTTTCAGCAGAACCGTTGAACCGAACCGCCGGTTTATTGCTTTTAAATATTTGTTTCTGTGGTTTAATGAATATCTCAAAAATTGAGGCTGGTGGGAATCGAACCTGTGACTTTTAGTATAGCAAAGTGATGCAGTACCACTAGGCCAATGGGTTTTTATTGTTAATAAGTGAACATTTAATTTATATAAAGTATATAGTTACAATGATGTCTTCCGGTTCTTTCCACCGGTTCGACCGGTCGAACCAATTGAACCATCAAACCTTTAGCTTCACCGGTTCAACATCCGGGTCGGTTTTCAAAACATTGGAGTAAAGTGACTCCTTTATTTTGTTTTTCAAAAGAAAAAAAAAAAAGAAGAAATCAAAGTATAATTAGTTTATTTTTTCATTCATTTTGATAAACAAAAAAAAAAGAGAGAAGAAGAAACAAAGTATAATTTGTTTAATTTTTGTCATTCATGAACCCTCTATGTGTATATGATATGCTAATGACAGTTTACCTTTTTCTTTCATGTAGGTCCTGCTGGTAACGTTGCTACTGAGGCGATTCCAATCTCATAGTGTCTCTCTATCCTTTTTTCCTTATTACATTTTTTTTTTGGTCTGGACACAAGTTTTGAGACTGTGTTATTACGTCAGAGGATGAAATATGTAAATCACAAATCTCCAGTAGTTTTGAATAATTTACACAGGCCCTTTTGATCTGTGCGTGGTGACTCGATGCTTGTCATTTTAGTTGTCCTGAAGATTTTCATTATGCAATTTGTTGCTCATGTTTCTGTTTTATGGTGGATGCGTCATTTTAATAATGAATTTTCTGGTGTAAATATGGCTTTCGGCCCTATGGAAATATTTCATTGCTGTCAACCACACCCAGTAATTTTTATCTTTGTTTATTGAGAAATTGTAAGTTGAAAATGAACGTATAGACAGACAATTTTGGCTTAGCTAATCTTGTTCTACCGTGGACTTGAAAAATTAGCAAAGATCAAAGTACTCATATACAAACAAAGGAAAACGCAAATCATAGACTCGTAGTGCTTGTGTTGTATTATTAATCTTCAAAGTTAGAATGGCATTGTTCAAAAGCTAGCCATTTTCCGACCATTTACGGTCACTTGTGACAGCATACATATACACAAAATTTGAAGTGCAGAACTCCTATACAAACCGGAAAACATTTATTTGGAATCGAACTTGCTAGAATAGGAAATGTGAGAATAATCAAATCCCTTATACCTGGAGGAAGGTTGGCTCCTGAGGAGGGATTGAATTTCAGGAAAACTGGTTTCAGTTTTGGCAAATTGGTCCTATAAGCTATGTGAAATGCACTCTCTATCTCTATAACCACTACTTGGAAAAGGAGGAAGATTTCTTGTTGTACAACTGAAGGGCTTTTGACCGGTTTAATTGATTTGCAAAGCTCCTCAGATCAGCCTTCTCATATTCTAAAGCTCTCCTCTCTGCTGTCAATTCTTCCATTTTTTTTCTCTTAATAGCATCAATGACATCTACCTCTTGTGCTGATTCTGTATTAGATCCAGAAGAAGATGACTTCTTGTAAGAACCTCTTGCAGACAAGATTTCCTCCAAAGAAGCACTTGAGGTGGAAGCCCTTCGCATTTCAGTACTTCCAGCAATCCTTTCAAGATTGCGTGATTTCTTCCTCAACACAAATTTAGCCAGCTTGTTGAAAAATTCTGGGCCTTTGCTATTTTTCTGTCTACTAGTTTCTGACAAGGGGGTTGTTGGCTTACTAGTTGATGAAGTGTCCTCTGACAAACATGGATACTCCTGGTCAAATTCAGAAATTGAAATGGAATTTGCATACTCTAGTATGAGATTTCTGGCCTTGTCTTTGGACTCTGGAGAGAGGTTGTTGTCCAGATCTCTTGCTGATTTGCCTGAGGAAGGTTTGATGCTTCTGAGTTCATAACGAAGGCATGCATTGACCCATCTGAGGTAGATCAACTCCTCATTTTCCTTTGAACTGTTTGATTTTAGATTTTCTATATCCTTGGTCAATTCTTCATTAGCTAGTCTCAAGCATTCGATCTCTTTTAACGTTTTCTCTGCCTGCATTTGACATAAATATGATTAAAAAGGTACAACATTTTTGGTGAAATCCAAATGATGTAATGATCTAAGATATGTTTAAAGCATTCATTATGTCAACCTCTGAACTCTTTTGTAGTGCATGTTCCAATTTCTTCAAAAGCTCCGTGTTCTCACTCAGAAGCTCTGCATTCTTCTTCTGAAGAGTTGTGACTTTATTCTCTTGGTCGATCAACTTCCTCAATTTATCTTCATGCAAGATGCTAGCCTTCCTGTGAAGGCCCGCCAGTATTCCATTTTCCTCCTCCACTTCCTTCAGTTTCTTCTTCAATGTTCTGATTTTCATTTTCGTATCATCTTCATACGCTTGCAGCCGTTGGTTGTCTATCTTCAAAGTTTCAATCCTCATGTTGTATATTTTTGCCTCAACTTTGCATACTTTTACTTTGCTCTCAAGATCTCTAATCATGTTATCTTGCTCCTGCATTCCTTGGTACTTTGAAAGTTGCTGCTCCAAACTCTTTTCCCTCTCTTGCAAAGCGACAACCATGTTAGTTAATTGTAATATTTCTTCTTCTACTGTAGTGACCACCTTGTCTTTTGTGCTGTGCTGTGTGTTTTGCCCCAGTATATTTGGCACCAATTTGTGACTTGTATCTGGCAACTCTGACAGTGCTTCGTTCAATGAGCATTTTCTTGTGGCAAAAGCTTCTCTTCTGGTGGTATTTGTGATTTTTCCCTTGTTGACCTTTTCTGAATTCTTGTCCTTGAAAAAAATGTGAAGAAATAACTAGTTGGAACCGAATTTAGTTTGACAAAATACCAAAAAGCTTATGTTCACATTTTTCATTGTGTAAAAGTAAAAACATTTGAGTAATTCATAGTTCTGCTTGATTAATGATACAGTGCTATGGATTCAAAAATGGTGGCACCATATTGGCAATTTAAAAAAGGCTAATGATAAAAAAATGTAATATAAGAATGTAGCATTACATTGTTGTCGTGTGATTCATCATTGAGAGCACCTGGACGAATTCGCCAAGATCTGAATTGGGATAGGAGGAAACCGGTAAAGGAAATTGCAATCACAACACTAAGCTTTAATATAAGAGGCTTCACTTCTCGCCCCTTTGTTAGAAACTCCATCTCTAGAAAACTTTCACTAATCTTAGTGAAGCTTATACCAAATTTACTTACCAAGAGAGATTTTAAACTCAAAAATATGAGAAAGAGAGAAATGTTGAATTATGCTTATCTTCAATTTGGTTTATATAAAGATATTGGCTGAATTTATCAAACTCTAGCTTTCCAGCTTAAAAGGACATTGATATAGCTCAGCTATTCCCCTTGGCATAAAACTCTATTTTGAGGAAAAGAAACTGTCATAGGTTGTCCTTTCTTAATTTAGAATGGGGAAATAAAAACTAGACGGTGTCGCATGCGAGACGTAACTCTCTGTAAATTAGTTGGTATCAAGTAAGGTATGCGTCATAACCAACATTTCTGCATTTGGAAAGTAGACATCACCATCACTGTTTCAGTCCAACCGCCGTTTCAATCCAATCCCCAATGACTTACATTACATACTACACTATAGTCAACTACCAAAGATGCGTTGTTAGATCATAGGAACTATATATCATACATACTATTCTAAATGAAGTTTTTTTTTTTTTTTCTTTTACAGAAAAAGCCATTGGGCCCGTTTCCATTACAAAACAAAATATTATAATACCTAAAAAATCTACAACCAACTAAAACTATCTATTTCCTAACCCAAATCTCCCTATGTACTCCAACAACTCTGAAACATCTCAATAGGCATAAAACAAATGCACAATCGCTTGAAATGCTCCAATTATGTCCAGAACGCTCATTATTTTTACTTTATGTGCGTAATAGCCTTTTATAATCCAATCTTTTTGAATTTTTAAGCTCATAAACTTATTCTTCAGTGCATGAAAAGCTTAAATATAAATTGTTGTAATCAAATTACTCAAAACGAATGCACAATCGCTTGTAATGCTCCAATTCTGTCCAGAACACTCATTATTTGCAGTTTATGTGCGAAATTGCCATGTATAATCCATTCGTTTTGAATTTTGAGGCTCATAAACTTATTCTCCACTGTATAAAGAGCTTAAATATAGATTTTTGTGATCGAATGACTTAAAACGAATACGCAATCTCTTGAAGTACTCCAATTCTGTCCAGAAAGCTCATTATTTGCACTTTATGTGCGTAATTGCCATGTATAATCCAATTCTTTAGAATTTTTAAGATCATAAACTTATTCTCCATAGTATAAAGAGCTTAAATATATATTATTGTGATGAAACGACTTAAAACGAATGCACAATCGCTTGAAATGCTCCAGTTCTGTCCAGAACGCTCATTATTTGCACTTTATGTGCGTAATTGTCATTTATAATCCAATCCTTTAGAATTTTTAAGCTCATAAACTTATTCTCCACTGTATAAAGAGTTTAAATATAGATAATTGTGATCAAATGACTTAAAACGAATGCACAATCGCTTGAGATGCACAAGTTCTGTCCAGAACGCTCATTATTTGCACTTTATGTATAATCCAATCCTTTAGAATTTTTAAGCTCAAAAAATTATTTTCCACTTTATCAAGACCTTAAATATAGATTATTGTGATCAAATGACTTAAAACGAATGCACAATCGCTTGAAATGATCCAATTCTGTCATGAGTCTTCTTGACAGAATTAGAGCATTTCAAGCGATTGTGCATTCGTTTTGCGTCATTTGATAAAATAATTTATATTTAAGATCTTCATACACTGAAGAATAAATTTATGAGCTTACAAGTTCGAAAGGATTGGATTATACAAGGCTATTGCACACATAAAGTAAAAATAACGAGCATTCTGGACAGAATTGGAGCATTTCAAGTGATTGTGCATTTGTTTTATGTCATTTAATCACAATAATCAATATTTAAGCTCTTTATAGAGTGGAGAATAAGTTTATGAGCTTAAATCTTCAAAAGGTTTGGATTATACATGGCAATTTCGCACATAAAGTGCAAATAATGAGCGTTTTAGATAGAATTGGAGCATTTCAAGAGATTGTGCATTTGTTTTAAGACATCGATCACAATAATCTATATTTAAGCTCTTCATACAGTGGAGAATAAGTTTATGAGCTTAAAATTTCAAAAGGATTGGATTTTACAAGGCTATTATTACGCACATAAAGTGCAAATAATGAGTGTTCTAGATAGAATTGGAGCATTTCAAACGATTGTGCATTTGTTTTAAGTCATTCGATCACAATAATCTATATTTAAGCTCTGTATACAGTGGAGAATAAGTTTATGAGCCTAAAAATTCAAAACGAATGGATTATATATGGAAATTTCGCACATAAACTGCAAATAATGAGTGTTCCGAACAGAATTGGAGCATTTCAAGCGATTATGCATTCGTTTTAATTCATTTGATCATAATAATCTATATTTAAGCTCTTCATACAGTGAAAAATAAGTTTATGAGCTTAAAAATTCAAAAGGATTCGATTATACAAGGCTATTACGCACATATATTGCAAACAATGAGCGTTCTGAACAGAATTGGAGTATTTCAAGCAATTGTGCATTCATTTTAAGTCATTTGATCACAATAATCTATATTTATGCTCTTCATACAGTCTAATACGTTTATGATCTCAATTATTCAAAATGATTGTATTATACACTGTAAATACGCATATATTGTGCTAATTATGCAAATTCTAGGTATATTAGAGCATTTCGAGCGATTGTGCATTCATTCTAAGTCATTTGATCACAATAAACTAAATTTATGTTCTTCGTACAGTCTACAATATGTTTATGAACTCGCTTATTCAAAATTATTCGATTATACACTGTAAATACTCATATAATGTGAAGATTATGAAGATTCTGCTTATATTAGAGCATTTCGAGCGATTCTGCTTCCATTTTAAGTGATTTGATCACAGTAATCTATATTTGTGCTCTTCATGCAGTCTACAATATGTTTATGAACTCACTTATTCAAAATGATTGGATTATGCACTGTAAATACGCATATAATGTGCATTTTATGCAAATTCTGGATATATTAGAGCATTTTGAGCGATTGTGATTTCATTTTAATTCACTTGATCACAAGAATCTATATTTAAGCTCTTCAATACAGTCTACAATATGTTTATTAACTTACTTATTCAAAATAATTAGATTATACACTGTAAATATGCATATAATGTGCAGATTATGCAGATTCAGGATATATTAAAGCATTTCGAGCGATTGTAAATTTATTTTAACTCATTCGATCACAATAATCTATGTTTAAGCTCTTCATACAGTCTACAATATGTTTATGAACTTACTTAATCAGTATGATTAGATTATATACTGTAAATACGCATATAATGTTCAGATTATGCAGATTCTGGGTATATTAGAGCATTTCGAACGATTAAGCATTTATTTTAAGTCATTTAATCACAATAAACTATATTTATGCTCTTCATATAGTCTACAATATGTTTATCAACTTACTTATTCAAAATGATTGGATTATACACTGTAAATACTCATATAATTCGCAGATTATGCAGATTCTGGATATATTAGAGCATTTCGAGCGATTCTGATTTCATTTTAAGTGATTTGATCACAATAATCTATATTTTTTCTCTTCATACAGTCTATAAAATGTTTATGAACTTACTTATTCAAAATTATTGGATTATACACTGTAAATACGCATATAATGTGCAGATTGTACAAATTCTGGGTACATTAGATCATTTTGAGCGATTGTGCATTCATTTTAAGTCATATGATCATAATAAACTATATTCATGGTCTTCATACAGTCTAAAATATGTTTATGAACTCAGTTATTCAAAATGATTGGTACATACACTGTAATTATGTATATAATGTGCATATTATGCAGATTCTGGGTATATTAGAGCCTTTCGAGCGATTGTTCTTTCATTTTAATTCATTATATCACAATATTCTATATTGAAGCTCTTCAAACTGTCTACAATATTGTTTATGAACTCACGTATTCAAAATGATTGGATTTTACACTGTAATTATGCATATAATGCAAAGATTATGCAGATTCTGGGTATATTAGAGCATTTCGTGCTAATATTCATTCATTTTAAGTCATTTGATCAGAATTACCTATATTTATGCTCTTCAAAATGATGGGATTATACAATATGTTTATGAACTCAATTATTCAAAATGATGTGATTATACAATGTAATTCTGGGTATAATAGAGCATTTCGAGCAATTGTGCATTCATTTTAAGTAATTTGATCACAATAATTTATATTTAAGCTTTTCATACAGTCTAAAATATGCTTAGGAACTCACTTATTAAAAATCATTTGATTACACACAGTAATTACGCATATAATGTGCAGATTTTGCAGATGCTGGGTATATTAGAGCATTTTGAGTGATTGTGCAATCATTTTGAAGTCATTTTATCACAATTATCTATATTTGTGCTCTTCACACAGTCTGAAATACGTTTATGAACACACTTATTAAAAATGATTGGATTATACACTGTAATTTACTATATAATGTGCAGATTATGCTGATTCTGGGTAAATTAGTGCAGATAATGAAAATTCTTGATTATAAACTGTAAATATGCATATAACATGCAGATTATGCAAATTCTGGGTATATTAGAGCATTTCGAGCGATTGTGACTTAATTTAAATTCACTTGATCCCAAGAATCTATATTTAAGCTCTCCATACTGTCTACAATATGTTTATTAACTTACTGATTCAAAATTATTAGATTATACACTATAAACACACACATAGTCCGCAGATTATGCTGATTCTGGGTATATTAGAGTATTTCGAGCGATTCTGCTTTCACTATATGTGATTTGATCATAATAATCTATATTTGTGCTCTTCATACAGCCTGAAATATGTCTTGGGCTGATGCTTTGTGTTGTTTTTTTCTGTACTTTTATTTGTTTTTTTTAGTTTCTCCTAGATAGTCGCAATCTAGTATATCTAAAAAAAATTCACTTATTAAAAATGATTGGATTATACATTGTAATTACGCATATAAAGTGCAGATTTTACAGATTCTGGGTATATTAGAGCATTTTGAGCGAATTTGCATTCATTTTAAGTCATTTGATCACAATTATTTATATTTGTGAACTTCATACAGTCTGAAATATGTTTATGAACTCACTTATTAAAAATGATTGGATTATACGCTGTAATTACGTATATAATATGCAGGTTGTGCAGATTCTGCATATATTCGAGCCTTTCGAGCGATTCTGCTTTTATTTTAATTCATTACATCACAAAAATCAATATGGAAGCTCTTCGTACTGTCTACAATATGTTTATAAACTCACATATTCAAAATGATTGGATTTTAAAACTGTAAATACGTATATAATGTGCAGATTTTACAGATTCTGGGTATACTAAAGCATTTTGAGCAAATTTGCATTCATTTTAAGTCATTTGATCACAATTATTTATATTTGTAAACTTCATACAGTCTGAAATATGTTTATGAACTCACTTTTTAAAAATGATTGGATTATATGCTGTAATTACGTATATAATATGCAGGTTATGCAGATTCTGCATATATTTGAGCCTTTCGAGGGATTGTGCTTTTATTTTAAGTCATTTTATCACAATAATCTTTGTTTAAGCACTTCCTACTGTCTACAATATGTTTATTACCTCAATTATTCAAAATGATTGGATTATACACTGTAATTACGCATATCATGTGCAGATTATGCAGATTCTGGGTATATTAGAGCATTTCGAGCTATTGTGCTTTAATTTTAATTCATTCGATCACAGTAATCTGTATTTGAGCACTCATACAGTCTACAATATGTTTAGGAACTCGGTTATTCAAAATGAATGGATTATACACTGTAAATACGCATATAATGTGCAGATTATACAGATTCTGAATATTTAGAGCATTTCGAGCGATTCTGCATTCATTCTAAGTGATTTGAACACAATAATCAATATTTAAGCTCATCATATAGTCTAGAATATTTTTGTGAACTCATTTATTCAAAATTATTTTGATTATACACTGTAATTACACATATAATGTGCAGACTATGCAGATTCTGGGTATACTAGAGCTTTTCGAGCTATCGTGATTTCATTTTAATTCACTTGATCGCAATACTATACTTTTAAGCTTACTTATTCAAAATGATTGGATTATAAACTGTAAATACGCATGTAATGTGCAGATTATGCAAATTCTGGGTTTATTAGAGCATTTCGAGCGATTGTGATTTAATTTTAATTCATTTGATCGCAAGAATCTATATTTAAGCTCTTTATACAGTCTACAATATGTTTATTAACTTACTGATTCAAAATTATTAGATTATACACTATAAATATGCATATAATGCTCAGATTATGCAGATTTTAGGTATATTAGAGTATTTCAAGCTATTCTGCTTTCACTATATGTGATTTGATCATAATAATCTATAAATGTGATCTTCGTACAGTCTGAAATATGTTTATGAACTCACTTATTAAAAATGATTGGATTATACACTGTAATTACGTATATAATGTGCATATTATGTAAATTCTGCGTATATTCGAGCCTTTCGAAAGATTGTGCTTTCAGTTTAATTCATTATCACAATAATCTATATTGAAGCTATTTGTACTGTCTACAATATGTTTATAAACTCACGTATTCAAAATGATTGGATTTTACACCGTAAATACGTATATAATGTGCAGATTATGCAGATTCTGGGTATATTAGAGCATTTCGTTCTATTATTCATTCATTTTAAGTAATTTGATCAGAATTATCTATATTTATGCTCTTCATACTGTCTACAATATGTTTATGAACTCAATTATTCAAAATGATTGGATTATACACAGTAATTACGCATATAATATGCAGATTATGCACATTCTTGGTTTATTATGCATTTCGGGAGATTGTGATTCTATTTTAAGTTATTTGATCATAATAATCTATATTTAAGCTCTTCATATAGTCTACAATATCTTTATGAACTCACTTATTCAAAATGATTGGATTCTACACTGTAATTACGCATATAATGTGAAGATTATGCAGAATCTGGGTATATTAGAGCATTTTGAGCGATTGTGCATTCATTTTGAAGACATTTTATTACAATTATCTATATTTGAGCTCTTAATACAGTCTGAAATATTTTTATGAACTCACTTATTAAAAATGATTGGAATTTGCAGATTATGCTGATTCTTGGTATATTAGAGCCTTTTGAGCGATTGTGATTTCATTTTAATTCATTACATCACAATAATCTATATTGAAGGTCTTCATTATGAACTCACGTATTCTAAATATTTGGATTATACACTGTAATTACGTGCATAAAGATTCTGAGTATATTAGAGGATTTCGAGCTAATATGCATTCATTTTAAGTCATTTGATCAGAATAATCTATATTTATGCTCTTCATACAGTCTACAATATGTATATGAACTTAATTATTCAAAATGAATGCATTATACACTGTAATTTCGCATATAATATACATATTATGCTCATTCTTGGCTTATTAGAGCATTTCGGGCGATTGTGATTACATTTTATGTCATTTGATCACAATAATCTATATATATTTAAGCTCTTCCTATAGTTTAGAATATGTTTATGAACTCACTTATTCAAAATTATTGAATTATACACTGTAATTACACATATAATGTGTTGATTATGAATATTCTTGGTATATAAGAGCATTTCGAGATATTGTGCATTCATTTTAAGTCATTTGATCAGAATAATCTCTATTTATGACATTTATACAAATTCCAGGTATATAAGAGCATTTCGAGAGATTGTGTATTCATTTTAAGTCATTTGATCAGAATAATCTATATGTTTATGAACTCACGTATTCAAAATTATTGGATTATACACTCTAATTACGCATTTAATGTGCAGATAATGAAGATTCTGGGTACATTAGTGCATTTCGAGCGATTGTGATTTCATTTTAGTTTGCTTAATCACAATAATCTATATTTAAGCACTTCCTACAGTCTACAATATGTTTAGTAACTCAATTATTCAAAATGATTGGATTATACACTGTAATTACGCATATCATGTGCAGATTATGCAGATTGTGGGGGTATATTAGAGCATTTCGAGCTATTGTGCTTTAATTTTAATTCATTCGATCACAGTAATCTGTATTTGAGCACTCATACGGTCTACAATATGTTTATGAACTCGGTTATTCAAAATAAATGGATTATACACTGTAAATACGCATATAATGTGCAGATTATGCAGATTATGAATATTTAGAGCATTTTGAGCGATTCTGCATTCATTCTAAGTGATTTGAACGCAATAATCTATATTTAAGCTGATAATATAGTCTATAATATGTTTGTGAACTCATTTATTCAAAATTATTTTGATTATACCTAATTACACATATAATGAGCAGACTATGCTGATTCTGGGTATACTAGAGCTTTTTGAGCTATTATGAGTTCATTTTAATTCACTTGATCACAATAATATATTATTAAGCTCTTCATACAGTCTACAATATCTTTATGAACTCACTTATTCAAAATGATTGTATTCTACACTATAATTACGCATATAATGTGCAGATTATGCAGAATCTGGGTATATTAGAGCATTTTGAGCGATTGAGCATTCATTTTGAAGTCATTTTATCACAGTTATCTTTATTTGAGCTCCTAATACAGTCTGAAATATGTTTATGAACTCACTTATTAAAAATAATTGGATTATATACTGTAATTAAATATATGATGTGCAGATTATGCTGATTCTTGGTATATTAGAGCCTTTTGAGCGAATGTGATTTCATTTTAATTCATTAGATCACAATAATCTATATTGAAGGTCTTTATACTGTCTACAATATATTTATGAACTTATTCAAAATATTTGGATTATACACTGTAATTACGTGCATAAAGATTCCGGGTATATTAGAGCATTTCCAGCTAATATGCATTCATTTTTAAGTCATTTGATCAGAATAATCTATATTTATGCTCTTCATACAGTCTACAATATGTTTATTAACTTACTGATTCAAAATTATTAGATTATACACTATAAATACACACATAATCCGCAGATTATGCTGATTCCGGGTATATTAGAGTATTTCAAGCGATTCTGCTTTCACTATATGTGATTTTATCATAATAATATATATTTGTGCTCTTCATACAGTCTGAAATATGTTTATGAATTCACTTATTAAAAATGATTGGTTTATACACTGTAATTTTGCATATAATGTGCAGATTTTGCAGACTCTGGGTATATTAGAGAACTTTGAGCGAATGTGCATTCTTTTTAAGTCATTTCACCACAATTATTTATATTTGTGAACTTCCTACAGTCTGAAATATTATTCATGAACTCACTTATTTAAAATGATTGGATTATACACTGTAATTACGTATATAATTTGCAGGTTATGCAGATTCTGCGTATATTCGAGCGTTTAGAGCAATTGTGCTTTCATTTTAATTCATTATATCACAAAAATCAATATTGAAGCTCTTCGTACTGTCTACAATATGTTTATGAACTCACATATTCAAAATGATTGGATTTTACTCTGTAATTACGCTTATAATGTGCAAATTATGCAGATTCTGGGTATATTAGAACATTTCGTTCTATTAGTCGTTCATTTTAAGTCATTTGATCAGAATTACCTATATTTATGCTCTTCATACACTCTAAAATATGTTTATGAACTCAATTATTCAAAATGATTAGATTATATACTGTAATTAAATATATAACGTGCAGATTATGCTGATTCTTGGTAGATTAGAGCCTTTTGAGGGATTGTGATTCCATTTTAATTCATTAGATCACAATAATCTATATTGAAGGTCTTTATACTGTCTACAATATATTTATGAACTTATTCAAAATATTTGGATTATACACTGTAATTACGTGCATAAAGATTCCGGGTATATTAGAGCATTTCCAGCTAATATGCATTCATTTTTAAGTCATTTGATCAGAATAATCTATATTTATGCTCTTCATACAGTCTACAATATGTTTATGAACTCATTTATTCAAAATGATTGGATTATACATTGTAATTCCACATATAATATACATATTATGGTCATTCTTGGTTTATTAGTGCGTTTCGGGCGATTGTGATTACATTTTATGTCATTTCATCACAATAATATATATTTAATCTCTTCCTATAGTTTAGAATATGTTTTCATACTCATTCGAAATTATTGAATTATACACTGTAATTACACATACAATGCGTTGATTATGAAGATTCTTGCTATATAAGTGCATTTCGAGAGATTGTGCATTCATTTTAAGTCATTTGATCAGAATAATCTCTATTTATGACATTTATACAAATTCCAGGTATATAAGAGCATTTCGAGAGATTGTGTATTCATTTTAAGTCATTTGATCAGAATAATCTATATGTTTATGAACTCACGTATTCAAAATTATTGGATTATACACTCTAATTACGCATTTAATGTGCAGATAATGAAGATTCTGGGTATTAGTGCATTTCGAGCGATTGTGATTTCATTTTAGTTTGCTTAATCACAATAATATATATTTAAGCACTTCCTACAGTCTACAATATGTTTAGTAACTCAATTATTCAAAATGATTGGATTATACACTGTAATTACGCATATCATGTGCAGATTATGCAGATTTCGGGTTTATTAGAGCATTTCGAGCGAATGTGCATTCATTTTAAGTCATTTTATCACAATAATCTATATTTAAGCACTTCCTACGGTCTACAATCTGTTTAGTAACTCAATTATTCAAAATGATCTGATTATACACTGTAATTACGCATATCATGTGCAGATTATGCAGATTCTGAGTATATTAGAGCATTTCGAGCTATTGTGCTTTAATTTTAATTCATTCGATCACAGTAATCTGTATTTGAGCACTCATACAGTGTACAATATGTTTATGAACTCGGTTATTCAAAATGAATGGATTATACACTGTAAATACGCATATAATGTGCAGATTATGCAGATTCTGACTATTTAGAGCATTTCGAGCGATTCTGCATTCATTCTAAATGATTTGAACACAATGATCTATATTTAAGCTCATCATATAGTCTAGAATATGTTTGTGAACTCATTTATTCAAAATTATTTTGAATATACACAGTTATTACACATATAATGTGCAGACTATGCAGATTCGGGGTATACTAGAGCTTTTCGAGCTATTATGAGTTCATTTTAATTCACTTGATCACAATAATATATTATTAAGCTCTTCATACAGTCTACAATATCTTTATGAACTCACTTATTCAAAATGATTGGATTCAACACTGTAATTACGTATAGAATGTGCAGATTATGAAGAATCTGGGTATATTAGAGCATTTTGAACTATTGTGCATTTATTTTGAAGTCATTTTATCACAATTATCTATATTTGAGCTTTTAATACAGTCTGAAATATGTTTATGAGCTCACTTATTAAAAATGATTGGATTATATACTGTAATTAAATATATAATGTGAAGATTATGCTGATTCTTGGTATATTAGAGCCTTTTGAGCGATTGTGATTTCATTTTAATTCATTAGATCACAATAATCTATATTGAAGGTCTTCATACTGTCCACAATGTATTTATGAATTTACTTATTCAAAATATTTGGCTTATACACTGTAATTATGTGCATAAAGATTCTGGGTATATTAGAGCATTTCGAGCTAATATGCATTCATTTTAAGTCATTTGATCAGAATAATCTATATTTATGCTCTTCATACAGTCTACAATATGTTTATGAACACAATTATTCAAAATAATGGGTTTATACACTGTAATTCCGCATATAATATACATATTATGCTCATTCTTGGTTTATTAGAGCATTTCGGGCGATTGTGATTTCATTTTATGTCATTTGATTACAATAATCTATATTTAAGCTCTTCTATTGTTTACAATATGTTTATGAACCCACTTATTCAAAATTATTGAATTATACACTGTAATTACACACATATAATGTGTTGATTATGAAGATTCTTGGTATATAAGAGCATTTCGAGATATTGTGTATTCATTTTAAGTCATTTGATCAGAATAATCTCTATTTATGATATCCATACAGATTCTGGGTATATAAGAGCATTTTGAGAGATTATCTATTCATTTTAAGTCATTTGATCAGAATAATCTACATGTTTATGAACTCAAGTACTCAAAATTAGTGGATTATACACTGTAATTACGCATTTAATGTGCAGATAATGAAGATTCTGGGTATATTAGTGCATTTCGAGCGATTGTGATTTCATTTTAGTTTGCTTGATCACAATAATCTATATTTAAGCTCTTCATACAGTCTACAACATGTTTATGAAATCATTTATTCAAAATGAATTCATTATATACTGTAAATACGCATATAATGTGCAGATTATGCAGATTCTTGGTTTATTAGAGCATTTCGAGCGAATGTGCATTTATTTTAAGTCATTTTATCACAATAATATTTATTTAAGAACTTCCTACTGTCTACAATATGTTTATTAACTCAATTATTCAAAATGATTGGATTATACACTGTAATTACGCATATCATGTGCAGATTATGCAGATTCTGGGTATATTAGAGCATTTCGAGCTATTGTGCTTTAGTTTTATTTCATTCGATCACAGTAAGCTGTATTTGAGCACTCATACAGTCTACAATATGTTTATGAACTCGGTTATTCAAAATGAATGGATTATACACTGTAAATATGCATATAATGTGCAGATTATGCAGATTCTGACTATTTAGAGCATTTCGAGCGATTCTGCATTCATTCTAAATGATTTGAACACAATGATCTATATTTAAGCTCATCATATAGTCTAGAATATGTTTGTGAACTCATTTATTCAAAATTATTTTGATTATATATTGTAATTACACATATAATGTGCAGACTATGCAGATTCTGGGTATACTAGAGCTTTTCTAGCTATGGTGATTTCATTTTAATTTACTTGATCACAATACTATATTTTTAAGTTCTTCATACAGTCTATAATATATTTAAAAACTTACTTATTCAAAATGATTGGATTATAAACTGTAAATACGCATGTAATGTGCATATTATGCAAATTCTGGGTATATTAGAGCGTTTCGAACGATTGTGATTTAATTTTAATTAACTTGATCGCAAGAATCTATATTTAAGCTCTTTATACAGTCTACAATATGTTTATTAACTTACTGATTCAAAATTATTATATTATACACTATAAATACGCGTATAATGCTCAGATTATGCAGATTTCCGGTATATTAGAGTATTTCAAGCGATTCTGCTTTCACTATATGTGATTTGATCATAATAATCTATAATTGTGATCTTCATACAGTCTGAAATATATTTATGAACTCACTTATTAAAAATGATTGGATTATACACTGTAATTACGTATATAATGTGCATATTATGTAGATTCTATGTATATTCGAGCCTTTCGAACGATTGTGCTTTCAGTTTATTTCATTATATCACAATAATCTATATTGAAGCTATTCGTACTGTCTACAATATGTTTATGAACTCACATATTCAAAATGATTGGATTTTACACTGTAATTATGCATATAATATGCAGATTATGCAGATTCTGAGTATATTAGAGCATTTCGTGCTAATATTCATTCATTTTAAGTCATTTGATCAGAATTATCTATATTTATGTTCTTCATACTTATCTATATTTATGTTCTTCATACTGTCTACAATATGTTTATGAACTCAATTACTCAAAATGATTGGATTATAAACTGTAATTATGCATATAATATGCAGATTATGCACATTCTTGGTTTATTAGTGCATTTCGGGCGATTGTGATTCCATTTTAAGTTATTTGATCATAATAATCTATATTTAAGCTCTTCATACAGTCTACAATATCTTTATGAACTCACTTATTCAAAATGATTGGATTCTACACTGTAATTACGCATATAATGTGCAGATTATGAAGAATCTGGTATATTAGTGCATTTATAGCGATTGTGCATTTATTTTAAGTCATTTGATGACAATAAACTATATTTATGCTAGTCATACAGTCTACAATATGTTTATGAACTTACATATTCAAAATGTTTGGATTATACACTGTACGCTTATAATGTGCAGATGATGCAGATTTTGGGTATATTTGAGTATATCGAGCGATTGTGAATTTATTTTATTTCATTCGATCACAATAATCTATGTTTAAGCTCTTCATACAGTCTACAATCGCTCGAAATGACTTAAAATGAATGCACAATCACTTGAAATGCTGTTCAGAACGCTCATTATTTGTACTTTATGTGTGAAATTGCTATGTATAATTAAAGAAATTTTTAAAACAAATTAAATGATAGAGATGATTAATTTTTAATTAATTTTTCATAATTTATTAATTTCAATATTAATAGTTATTAAATATTATACATGTTAATAATTTTTATTATTTATCCAAATATTATGAAATAATAAATATTATTCATGAATAAATATTTAATATTGTAAAGAATAATAGATCATTATTAGAAATTATAAAATATTAAAATTTAATATTAAATATTAAATTTGAAAATCAGCTATCCTCGAAGAAGGGCTTACTTATATTAATTAAGAGCACCTCCCCATCATAACTTCTTCCTCTCCTCGCTAGGTGAAACCCTTGCAATTGGGTCGTTGCGATTACGGGTTGGAATTTATTACTTACTATAAATTTTAATAAATTAAAAGTTAGTAAAAAAAATATAAATTATGTATCATTTATATATAAATTGCTAACAAATGAAACTTATTGTCAGTTGCAACACTATGCTGACACTAGTGATAATTGTCTATGTTTTGACGAGCGGTTAGCAAATCAAATGGTGAGAGTTTTTTAAGTTGAAATTATAACAATCTGTGGTGCTTGACAGATTTTTCCAAAATATTTTATGGAATTTTAATTTTTATATTTGTGCTCGTGCTTCTTGTACTTTTTTTTAATTTCTTTTTGTTATGAATTCTTTTCTTGTTAATAAAATTTCTAATGGGAAAAATGTGTACTCATAAAAAAATAATAATATTTTGATTCCACAATTTTTGTTTTATTGATGTGCAAGGAGCTTTTCACAAACAAAAACAATTACATAAATACTCCAGAAATCACAAAGTTTGTGGAGACCCATAAAAGGTAGTGGGCTTGGGAAGCCCACTAGTAACCCTTGCAAATGACAAATGAGCCCGCTCCGTGCAATGCAACCCAATAATTTACCAAAACTCCGATTATTAAGAAAAGGGAACAGTCGGGTGCGATTGATCCCATAAAATCCTCTCCGTTCCATTCGTCTCTCTCTGATCCCTCCATCTCGGTCTCTCTCATTTATTCTCTCTCTCTCTCTCTCTCTCTCTAAACGGATCCAGCCGAAGTAAACTAGATCTAGCCATGGCGCAGCCGATGCTAAAGAAGGACGACGATAGGGACGACGAAGGTAATGCAATTTCACTCCACTCATACCACCTACCTCCCAAGATCCGCTTTTTTCTCCTTCACTTTCTCCGATTGTTTAAAGTAGTCAGATGAGATGAGATGAGATGTTTATTCTAGATCCGACATACATGAATGTCAAATCGCCAATTTGAATCGGTTAATGATCGACTTTGATGTGTTAGCTTCCAATTGAGGGGATTGTAATTCTGGTTCCTTGAGAATGTCTGATCTGTTTTTATTCTAAATAGTTCTTGTTTCTCTGAAAAACTGGATCCTTAGTTATTGCCATTGGCTAGATCTTTTCTCATTAGTACCATTTTGTCTGTATAAGCTCCCGCATGGAAGTTTGTTTTAAGCTGGATCTAACTTTTTCTGATGGAGTTTGGTGGATAGGAGAATCTCGAATTTTAATTCAGATTTGACTGAAAATGGGATTATTAGGATAATGGCCACCCAGTATATGTTAAGTTTGCAAAAATTTTGCTTATTCTCCTAATTGTACTTCTAAGTAACCCAAATTGCTGAATTTATTTATTGTCTGAACTTTCACAGTGGACTATCATCCATTTTTTGGGATCGAAAAAGGTGCTGTGCTTCAAGAAGCGAGGGTCTTCAATGACCCTCAAATTGATCCAAGGAGGTGCTCTCAGGTTGTTTTTCTGATTTTATTACTTAGTTGTGTTGTTCTTCCCTTCATATTGCTTGAAAATTAGCCTACTGGATGTGTTTAATGATTAAATATGCTATTTGAGATTTAGCCCACTGATTTGTGTGCTCTTGTAATTTCTTATTTTAGTTTTAAGTATGGAACTGACCTGTGAGGATGTTTATTTTGATACATCACCTGCAGACCCATAAGAACTGCTGCACTACTCTTATCTCATTGTCAAGACCATTTGTTTGTAAGTATTTGTATTGATGTACTCTTATCTTATTGTTTTGTTCAGGTCATCACTAAGGTTCTATATATACTTAACCAAGGAGACACCTTGACACAGGTATATTTTTTGAATTGTTTTTTGATGTGTTTATTTGTTGATGGAACTGCTATTGGTTTGCTGCTGATGTTGACCTATAATTGCTTGTCATTTGTTTTGTACTTCTAGATTGAGGGGACAGAGGTTTTCTTCTCCGTAACAAAGCTATTCCAGTCAAAGGATCCTGGGCTTAGAAGAATGATGTATCTCATGATCAAGGAGCTCTCTCCCTCTGCCGGAGAGGTGTGATTATATTACCTAATACCTAATTTCTTTTACCATTGATTAAAATTGTTTGGACCCCTCTTTCTTCACTTCTACCTTTCTGTTACTAGATGGTTGCTATAAAATAGGATCTCATTATGCTGGTCTTACATATCAGTGTTGTTCTTTTTTTCTGAATATAGATTTGCATCTTCACATGAACTGACAATATATTTTTTTGGTGAGGTTAGGTTATAATGGTGACAAGCTCGTTGATGAAGGATATGAATAGCAAGACAGATATGTATAGGGCGAATGCAATTAGGGTGCTCTCTCGCATCATTGATGGTACCATCCTTGCTCAAATAGAGAGGTACTTGAAACAAGCCATTGTTGATAAGAACCCAGTCGTGGCTAGTGCTGCACTTGTCAGTGGCATCCACCTCCTTCAGGTAATTGATCCTAATGTTTCTTTTGATCTTGTTCTAGAAAGATGATTTATATATCCTTCTGAAGCATAAGTACAGTTGTTGGTTTGGTTTCTGTATGTGCATATTGTTGATTTGGTAAAATTACTGTGTATATTTCAAAAAGAAAAAAAAATTGAAACTATCATGTATACTGGGACCAAAAGAAAGGAATATATTATGTAGTGCTTTCAAAAAATGTCCAAGTTACCCTAGTTTTCTTACTTATCTCTACAGAATGATGTAAAGAGTAAGTAGCATATTCGAAGCAAACAGTTTACCAGCTATCAGTGTGATGTAATAAATGTCTTATTTTCTGTATATACATGAAATCTAACTGCTTTTTATAGCATACCTGAATCTTTGCCTTTGATTAACCTATTTTAACTTATTGCTAGTTATTGTTGACATATTTCTACTAAGGAATTCAACTCAGTGTTGTAAAATATTTATACTCTTTTAGTGTTCTTTGTATGTCAAAGATGGGATAGGTCATAAATGTGATGTTTATTATTTGTTTTTTTCACACAGACAAGTCCAGAAGTTGTGAAGAGATGGAGTAATGAAGTTCAAGAAGCTGTTCAGTCAAGAGCCTCTCTTGTGCAATTTCATGCTCTTGCCCTTCTGTACCAGGTATCTTTGTTGTCCTTGCTAGTATATGAAAAATACAGCAACAAGTTCTCATTTACATTTTCTTAGCAAATGAACTGTTTAAAATATATAAAAAAAAAAAAAAAAACTTTGCAATGTCTCTCACATCGTAAAGGCTGTTTTAAAAGGTGCATAACAATTATTTATTTATTTTTTTTATTTCAATACCACTTCCCTTCTTCATTTCATTTTAATTCATTGCGACAAGCACTCCCTCTTTAATGAGAATGGATTTGACAAGTGCATTGTATGGAATATTATATATAAGAAATGAAAATTGGCAATGTGGATATTACCGGAAATTTCACTGATCTGCTGGATATGTGTTTTTCTATGATAGTTAGCTTTGAGGTTTTGTTGCTACAGTGAAACCTTTGCCATGGTATTGAGCAAATTAAATATGTATGGATGTCATTTTTCTAAATTCTTTAGCATGGGTTTTTGTTCTTTCTTGTACTAGATGTATTGTTCTCAGGGATTAATATGCTCACAATATGAGCAAGTGTAAAACTTCTGTTTTATTTTGTTTTTTACGTTATGAAATTTAGCAATCTTTCTTTGTCAGATAAGGCAACATGACCGTCTAGCAGTCACCAAGCTAGTCACCAGTCTGACGAAGGGATCAGTGCGATCACCTCTGGCCCAATGCCTGCTCATCCGGTACGCTAGTCAGGTAAGAATACTATTTTTGTATGTTGAAAATCTCTCTTTATTTGCACCTGGAACTTTAAAAATGGTAATAAAATATTTGGCAAAAACCTGTCTTCATTAATATAGAAAATTCTAAATACTTACAATTTTTTTTCCTTTTTTTTTGTATTTGTATCTGTTTGAACTCTCGGGCAATTTTCCAGTTTTGGGACCTCAATTCTGTCAACCACTCCAACAAGGGCTGATAATAAATGTACTGTCAGCACAACATATATTATACTTAGAACTTTACAAAACTGTAGTCACCAATTAAAAAAGGAAGTGCGCGCACTACTTTGTTTTGTTTGCTAAGACAGCCATTATGCTTGATGAGAGGAAAAGTAAGTAGCTAACCACTTTACTGGCAGGTGATTAGAGAGTCCGGTGTGAACCAGGCAGGGGAGAGGCCACATTTTGACTACCTGGAATCATGTCTAAGGCACAAAGCTGAGATGGTGATATTGGAGGCGGCCAGGGCTATTACTGAGCTCAGTGGGGTCACCAGCCGTGAGCTTACTCCTGCCATTACTGTCCTCCAGCTTTTCCTCAGTTCCTCTAAGCCCGTCCTTCGCTTTGCCGCTGTCCGAACCCTTAACAAGGTATGTATTTTTGGCTCCCTCATTCCTGTCTTTTCCATGCATCCTTTTGTTCATTTTTGTGCGACTCAATTGCATGTCTCAAAGATTTGCTACTGCTGTGTATTAGCATAGTCCATCCATCTCATATATATGCGAAAGCATGATACATCGAGAAAAACAAAGAGTATACTAGGGAAGCAACATTATAAAAGAAATAGGAAATTAAGGGCGCATTTGGTATGCATGAGGTTAGCCTAACTTTTAGGTTAGTACATTAATTTGTTAACCTACAATTGCCTAAAAGTGCTAATTTTAACCCCTTATCCCACTAATATGTGGTGTTACCAAACACCCCCTTCTGGGCACCAGAAATTAACATCTCTTGTGCAACTAAAAGTAGTGAAAAGAAAATGTATATGGAGATGGTGAATTGTTTTGGCTGGATGTATTAAATGCCAATGGTTCTAAATATATATTTATATTTTTTGTGTGTGTGGTTAAAAGGTGGCGATGACACACCCTCTAGCAGTGACAAACTGTAACATAGACATGGAGAGCCTGATATCAGACAGCAATAGGAGCATCGCCACACTGGCTATAACTACTCTGCTGAAAACGGGCAATGAGTCCAGTGTGGACCGGTTGATGAAGCAGATAACCAATTTCATGGCAGACATTGCTGATGAGTTCAAGATTGTCGTCGTTGATGCCATCCGCTCTCTCTGCCTTAAGTTCCCTCTAAAATATCGCTCCTTGTATGTATATGTGCCCCTATTCCCAATCCCTCCCTTCCTCTCTTATGATATGAAATAAAGTGCTTATATTCACTTATAACTTTAGTATATCAATCATACCTTCTTCTCTAAAATGAGAATTATTATTAACATCCTTCCTCTACTACTTGAATAACTACCAAAAACTTCCTGTTATTTCTGCATGTGTCCAGAGATACAATTAAGATGGGCAATTTGGATCCCCTTCTAAATGAAGATGGGATGGAATTTTATGATTGTTGTATTGCATGATTTATGGGGACATGCATGTTGCTTCATATGCGTTATGTGTGCCATTATAAGGTTTCAGGGTTACAGGTGATATTACAACTTTACTGAAAATAACTTGACCTGACCTGACCAGATCCTACCTGCTAAATGGTCCAGAAGTCTGGTCTTAGATTTAACCTTTTAAGCCAATTGGTTGGTCTAACATTGGATATGGTTCATTAAGGGATAAAGTGACAATATTGTAATATACGTTCCAACATAGTTGTTATTTGCATGCTTTTTTGTTTTCTTCTTTTTTAGCGCTAAGCCACATTCAGTCTGGTTACAGTCCATGTTGATCCAGTATGTTTAACCTGAACTGGCGAGGTCAAGTTCCCTGTTCGATATCTCTGGTCATGCTTCTCCCTGGAAGGAAATGATTATGTTACAAAAGAAATGTATCCCATTGTTGAAGTCCTTATGCTTTTTTGCCTTTGCAGGATGAATTTCTTGAGCAACATACTAAGAGAAGAGGGTGGTTTTGAGTATAAGAAGGCAATTGTTGATTCAATAGTCACTCTTATCAGAGATATTCCTGAGGCTAAGGAAATCGGCCTGTTCCACTTATGTGAGTTTATCGAAGACTGCGAGTTCACTTATCTCTCGACCCAGGTATTACTTTTAGCTTAATATCGTCATATTTTTCAATTTAGTTTTTTACTTTTACTATTATTATTATTATTATATATTTTTTTTTGCCTGTCATCCTCCTACTTGGTTGATTAAATTTGGAATTTGACCTTCATTTGGTTGGCATTTTGTCAGATCCTTCACCTATTGGGTAATGAAGGCCCCAGGACATCTGATCCTAGCAAATATATCCGTTATGTTTACAATCGTGTGATACTTGAAAATGCTACTGTTCGTGCTGCTGCTGTTAGTACCTTGGCTAAGTTTGGAGCCTTGGTTGATTCGCTAAAGGTATTCTTTCGAAATGATTTACTAACTAGTTTTGTCCTATAAATTAGTCTTTACTGACAAATGTTCTCTATTCTGCAGCCTCGCATATTTGTTCTTTTGCGCCGCTGCCTATTTGACAGTGATGATGAGGTAGTCTTACTGCTGATTGGACCTTTTTCATCGTCCTTGTTATTAATGTCATCTTTCTTTGTGTATCTTACTTCTACATTACACGTTAGCTTACTCTTTTACTTTTGTCTAGGTCCGTGACCGCGCGACACTCTATTTGAAGGTTTTAGGTGGTGAAGCAGTAGTTGGCGAGACCGAGAAAGAAACAAATGAATTTCTTTTTGGCTCCTTTGACATTCCTCTTGTTAATTTGGAAGCAAGCTTGAAGAATTATGTACATTACTTACCTTAAAGTTTTATTATTGGTGTCTTAAGCAATTCTAGGTTTTGATGAAAAAAGAATTTTACTGGAGAGTAGTTTGTCTAGCCTAGCTGATACCAACTTACTGTACAAGCTGATCCACATTGGTATACATGAATTTATGCCCAGTTTTCTTCTGTTCCCCTCCAAGTTAAAGGAAAAAAAATACAGTTATACAGGATCATGGTACTTTATTTGTTATCTTTGCTGGAGCCTTGATGAAAAAGGTGGAAAATGCATATGCTTGGATATTGTTGAACAAGGCTCAGTAATCCAAAGTTCTAGTTGATTTTACTGAATTTCATTGAAACATGTAACTTTTTGGCCTTATTTGGTCTCCAGTTTGTGTATTTTTTTTTAAGTACCTAGTTGTTTCCAAACAAATCTTAATACTTCTATTGTCAACTTTATTTTGATGTATATTGTATACAACAGGAGCCATCCGAAACACCATTTGACATTTCTTCAGTGCCAAGAGAGGTCAGGTCTCAGCCTCTCGCAGAGAAGAAGGCACCAGGGAAGAAGCCAACTGGACCTGCAGGCCCCACAAGTGGTCCTGTTGTATCAGCTATTGATGCATATGAGAAGTTGCTTTCGTCTATACCTGAGTTCGCTGCCTTCGGCAAGCTCTTCAAGGTATACTAGCTAGTTCTTTTATTAACTTCAATCGATAAAGAAAATACTGCTGATGCATAATGTATATTCAAGAAGTTTTTGTTGTTTATATAATAACATGGATTTTATTTAGATGTACACACTGTAAATGCTTGGGTTGGATACACTACCATCCAGTTTTCCTGATAATCTTATTGTAACTGTTTTGATTTTGTTTTTTAATAATATTGTGCAGTCGTCTGCTCCGGTTGAGTTGACAGAGGCAGAGACTGAGTATGCTGTCAGTGTTGTGAAGCACATATATGATGGGCATGTGGTCCTACAGTTTAACTGCTCTAACACCATCCCTGAGCAGCTGCTTGAGAATGTAAGCAACCAATCCTAACCCACCCAACCCCACACACATCACAACAGAATGGAACAAGAACCCTCACCTTTGCTATTGTGTTCGTCATACCAAATACTGTACAAATTATTTAATGAGTATGGTGTGCTAATAAGATCTTTATATCATTGGTATAGACAAACTTGCACAGCTAAATAAATAATATACGGAAAATATCCAATCATGACCGAGTTCTGTGGTAGTTTTTAATAGTTATTATTATTTCTTTGCTGTTGTTGCTCCTATCTGCATTCATTATTATCTAATCCTTGTGTTACATTTTTCAGGTGACTGTACTCATTGATGCCTCTGAAGCTGAGGATTTTGCAGAAGTATATACCAAGCCTCTGAGAAGCTTGCCCTATGATTCACCTGGGCAGACCTTTGTGGCCTTTGAGAAGCCAGATGGTGTTCCTGCTGTTGGCAAATTCTCCAACATTCTAAAATTCATTGTGAAGGAGGTAAAAAAGAGAAAGAAAAATTGAATATGCTTTGGGATCTCTTCATAATGCTATTTCTTTCTTTTAACAATGTTGCTACTTCGTTATCAGGTGGATCCAGCCAGTGGTGAAGTGGAGGAGGATGGAGTGGAGGATGAGTACCAGCTCGAGGACCTCGAAGTAGCTTATGCAGATTACATGCTGAAGGTTCCTGTATCAAATTTCAGGAATGCATGGGAAGGCATGGATCCAGAGAGCGAACGTGTTGATGAGTATGGGCTCGGTGCTAGGGAGAGCCTGGCTGAGGCTGTTAATGCTGTCATTGCAATTCTTGGCATGCATCCATGCGAGGTTCTCTCTCTCTCTCTGACACACACTCATTTTTTGTGTTTGAATGTACTTGCTCAGATCCTCCAAATTTCAGTCAATTTTGATTTTAAGGCAGTTTGGGCATGCATACAAATCCATTCTGTTCTGGCCTAAATTCCAATTTCCTTCCATCCGAGAAGAATAAAATAAGTTACGGCTCGAATGCCATTCATTTTGGACAGAGCGGGTGCAATGTGCTGGAATGCATCTCTTTCAATCAAGTGCAATGCTGTTTTTGTTACAATAAATGGGATTTTAGAACCGAAGTCTTTCAGATGACAGAGCCAATGAGTTGACATGCATTGCCACTTCTTTTTATGAAAGAGTGTATCACTGTTAAATTAAATTAAAGTACCAACCGATATGTGACATGAAATTATCTGCAACAACAGAGTGGCCTCTGGGTTGGAATTGACTGGCTCGGGTTTTCATTGACAGGATAATGAGTTCTGGTTATTGTCCTGCAGAAATTAATTTGACATTTTGGCATTTCCTTTGTTTCGGATAGGTCTATTCAGATTTTGATCCAAGTTCCTTTTACAAATTCATGGCATAGCCAGTGTTCACAAGCAATCTGATTCTATATTCTAGAAAAATAGTTGCAGCATTTATAAAAAAAGGAAACTATTGTACTATGCATATTAATTTTTTTTTTATCACAATTAGGTATTCAAATTTCCAGATTATTATAGAAACAAACACAATATTTAATACAGTTATATTGTGTTTGTCATAATGGTGTATCCAATTGCATAGCCAAGAGTGCAATTGGATCTTTATCTGAACTTCTGAACCTCATTATAAATAACTGCACTTTTTGTCTATGCAGGGAACCGAGGTCGTCCCCAACAATTCTAGGTCTCATACATGTCTCCTTTCGGGTGTATACATAGGAAATGTGAAGGTACTTGTAAGGCTCTCTTTCGGTATTAGTGGGCCCAAGGAGGTTGCCATGAAACTAGCTGTCAGATCTGACGACCCTGATGTGAGTGATAAAATCCACGAAATTGTCGCCAGTGGTTAATGACAAATACATTGGCTGCCTTTATTATAATGAGAATTGGAGTAGATATGACAACAAATTGTATTAATGAAGAATAATCCATATATTTTTGTTTTCTTTGTACCATCTTTTTGTCTATCTTTTGTCACTTCAAGCGATATAGAGGAGGTTCATTTGTGTTATGGATTTGGTTAGTTTTATAGACTCTTTATTGTCTTGAGCATTTTTGTGATGTCTTTAGTGCCATTTACTTTATTAGACTATATATACATTATTGTTTTAGGTGTCATGTTTGTCAATAGTTAAATCGTGTTGCATTTTTCATTTTGCCAAACAAATACTTATTTTAGAAGATTGGATGCATGTTCAATTGTTGGCAACTCGCATTTTCTGCTTTAAGTGGTCGCAAAAGCTTCGCTCGAGTTCAAAATGTTAAAGTAAGATGACTTAAGGCCTGTTTTGTCTTGATATTCGGTTTGTAATTTTGTGTATTTAGGCCTAGAAATGCAATGCATAAGATCAATACAATATATTATGTACTGCAAGTCTGCAACTAATAAAAAACAAGGATTAATGAATTTACAATCTTGTTCATTTTAAAATATATATATTTTAATCTGAATTAAGGTTATTGTTAAATGTTAAATGTTAAATGCAACTAGTATCATTAATCTCGATTTTAATGAAATAACAATGTGTTTGTGCACAATTTTGTTTTTTTTTTTGAAATTTGCAAATGTTAAAATGTTGTTGGGGTCCATAATATTCCCTTTGAGTTGGGAATATCTATTTAATTAATAAAATGATGAAGATGTGATTTACGAATAAACGTGTTTTCCTTTTTCATGAACTTAAATTTCCAAAAATTAAAGAACTTGTGCAAAAAGAGTCAAAAAAAAAATTACTGATTTTAAGTTCTTTTTGGTGGGAATTAAAACTAAAAATTGAAAAGTTATAACGATGATAACTAAGTGAATTAAAATAAATATAAATCATCTTTTAAGAGTTCAAACTATGAACGTTAGAATTAGAATTAAATGCCATAATCAAATTATATTGAGGAAATCTCCCTTACCTTAATTTAATTTTGACCGTATAACCAAGAGATGCTCATCTCCAACCTTTTTAAATTGAACAGTTTGAAGTACTACAAATATACATGAGGCAATCCAAATCATTGATTGTGAGTTTAACGGACAATAGATGGAAGAACTTTCATTTATAGTTCAAAATGCAGAACAGCTGCCAACCTTTCTGGAAGGCTCTTCGAATGTTAACATTTTCCAGGTAAGCATTCATGCCTGGTTCAAGGGGTTGAGTGATAGATGAACAATAACCAAAATATAAAAAAAATACATTAGTATTAGCTGTCAATCATTAATCATCTCGAATGTTCTTCTGCCAATAAAAAAGAACTTCCTCTCTACCTTGGTTCTCATCTATCAAAATGAAAACAAGAAGAAGGAGAGGTGAAAAAAAAGAGAGAAATTTTGCTCAAATGAATAGAAAGAGAAATAAAGTGTTCTATATCCATCAAAGTATAGATTCAATCTAATCAAGGTTGGAAGAGAGAAAGAATTAGGACCAAGCCTTCAAGATATAACCGAGAGATGAAACACGAAGAGGTACCAATTTTCTTCTCTTTTTGCACTTGCGGAATATTTTATGTACGTTTCCATATTTGAAGTATTAGGTGAAATTTAGTCAATAAGTATATAAATTGAAATTCTCATTGTATTTGGATTTTAGTTTGAAGGTATGCTTATAAATATATGTAGAGATATTTACATGGTACTATTGTTTGCTACTGTTTATTAAAAAAAAATTATACTTTTTTCACATAAATATATTTACAAAAAAGCTAGAGTCAAATGCATTTGATGGATGTATCCATACACAAACTAATCTCAATTTGTGAACTTCAAATAAAAGATTCGAACCAATATTACTTCTATATTGAAGTCTTGACAAAAACTAAAATTTACATTTTTTCAATTTTCAAATTTTTATTTAGATTCTCAAAATAATTGTTATTGGATTCTTCAAAATCTTTTGATAAATTCTTGACAAGAGAAGCATTAAGAAAAAATTAAACAAATATGGAAAATAGTAATTACTGAGTGATACATGTCCAATGCATCTCATTCGAGTAATGAACAGACATTAGACAAACAAGGTTGTCCTTCTCAAATAGATTGTTACCTATAATTGCAAAATAGTTCATGTAAAACTAAGAAAAATTCAACTAAACAAACAAATTCATGCAAAAAGGAAATTATGCATAGTATTACGTCTTAGACAGAAAACATGCTTTGTAATTTATAGCTACTCATAATGTATATAGATTTACCGGGATTAAATTAAATTATCGTACCGCAAATGATGTTTACGAAATTTTTATTTATTAGAAAGACGTGATAGCGACTATCAACATAGGAAATTATTCTAAATTTTTGTTTCCAAAACAAGTGTAGATCCAATTTGCAATGTTTTGTTAATGGTTGAGCCCGATCGTAGAAAATATTACAGAAATTTTGCTCTCTTCAAGATCCAAAGCTTATACTGCACTTGTTCTGTCCAAACATGTTAATGTTGGACATTTTGTTCTCATATTCTCAAGGTAAAGCAATGTTCATGGATTCCAATCTTTTTTGTACATAATAACAGCATTAAACTTAAAAAAAAGGACAGAATTGCATAGTGAAGGGAAAAAAAAGAAGTTTGATTATGGTAGTACGTACTCAAGTACAGAAATTACGATAATGGACCTAACAAGTTCGGTATGAAAATTTGAGACTAAATCCTTTCTGAATGTCATATAGTCCAAAATCAATTCTAATTTCTAGACTACACTAGGCCTTTCTATTCAATGACGATAATATTATATCATTTGAACTTAATGGACAACCAATGATTTCTTAAGCTATCGTGTGTATCTTAAGATATCTTTGTTTGTGTTAATTTTCAAATGCTATATGGTTCTACATCTTTGAATGGAGGTGAGCTTAGAAATGATACAGCAAGGAGTTTAGTCTCAGATTTTCGCACCGTACCAGTTAGTTCCTTTATTGTCTAGTACTTAGTATTTACCAATCTAACTCATTTTTTTCTAATTATCTAACATTGATATGGCTTTTGTATAATTAGTATGGATTGTGTTAGCTTAAAATTAAGTCAAATAACATAATCAATAAAAAATTGAGATCGATCATGGTACCACTCAAGTGCGGAATTTAAGATAATGGACCTAACAAGTTCAGTATGAAGTTTGAGACTAAGATCCTTTCTAAATGCCATATTAGCTCAAATGTATCATTTGAACTTATTTGACAACAACGATATCTTCAGATATTATGTATATCTTAAGATATCTTTGTTTGTTTTAATTTCAAATTGTTACATGATTCATCATTTTTTAATTGAGTGAACTTAGAAACGGTCAACCTAGGATTTCAGTCGCAGATTTCAATACCGTACTAGTTAGTTCCTTTGTTGTACAATACTTGGTCTTTACCAATCAAACTCATTTTTTATATTATCTGACATTGAATCGGTTTATTAATAAGTGTGACTAGTAATTGAATTAAACTTAATTTATAATACATTATGTGTTGCAGATGTGTCATGAATAAAAAATGTAAAGTACAAAAACAAGCATCTATTAGGGATAATTTTTGCATCCAATTATAAAAGTTGGTACTATTTTTTCCCCTGAGTATAGCTTGGAATTGGATTTATCATGCGAAATATAATACTTTGTAACAGGCACTCGAGGAGAGGTTTGTAGAGAGGATCAAAGGGTATGATCGTATTGTTAATATTTGGGTTGGGAGATCAATTAAGCTTGGATTCTTCTAAAGCTGCGAATGAATGGATGGCTTATTAGTTATGGTCAATCTTGACATAGTAATTACGTGCTTGGTAGTGAAGACAATGATACCAAGTGACAGAGAACTTAGTAAGAGTATAGAAAATGTAGATTTAAACTCATGGCTCGTATGCTCTAGGGAGCTTATTTTCAGCATATGTATCTAACTCCATGTAACATATATAAGAAGCCTCAATATGTAGAAAAACATCCATCGGGGTCACTAGTACAGCGATTACATGATGAGACATGATAGCTTGTTAGACCATACTAGAGAATGGAGAGAGCTGATGTACAATTTCATGTTGACAATGTCTGAATTGGAAGACGGCTCAGCTAGTAGTCACAACTGAGAATTTGAATGCGAAGACTATTTTGGCCCATTAAGCTGTTATGATTACTAGCAACGCGAGATGAAATTATCTAAAAAATGACTGAACTGAGAAAAGGTCTACTTTAATCATAAAAACGTTTGTTTATAATTTTGATTTGCGAAAACATTATTATTATTATTATTTTTGAAAATGTGAATTGCGAAAACTACTTTCATCTCCTTTGTGTTTCTCCGCTAGTATTTCACATTTCCCAGTTCTTACTCCAATTCCTCCACAGACAGGTGGGTTTTCTCTGGCCGGTTCGTGCATCTATCCATGCAAATGAGCCAATATCTTATATAAACTAGCAAACGCGTCCACCCAATGTGTGGAAAAAATTTTAACAAAATAAAAATTCGTCAAAATAAATCAAACACTATAATCTTGACAGTGTTTGAGCTTCTGCTTGAGCACTTGATGCACTTCTGTTTGAGCTTCGATTGACGGAAGTTTTCATTTAGGCTTACTTCACCTCTTCCGCATCCAACCTGACAATTATTGTATATACTTAGTTTGCTATACACTGATAAATCTAAAATAAGCTATAAAGAAAACAATTGATTGAAAGGGAGAATTGAGAAACAAAACTTTTGAGATTAAAATCATTTAAACATATCAGTAGAGGAAAGGTTGCTTTCTTTCACAATATAACCAGCAATCATAGCAATCATAATAGTAGTGACAGTTTTGACCATGCCTACGTACAAGGCCATATCCTTACAAATAACATAATAATTGTCATTTCAAAGCTCATATACAACTAAATATCAAGAGAGACCAACTCCAAAACTTTCAAAATTTGATAAATTTTGATTTACTTACGACCTACAGCCAATATTGCAATGCAAGTTTTTGAGCTTTTTCATCCCTCAATAGACCTTTACCAACATGAAACATGATAAAATAAGGATTTCGACATTAGGCTGATTCACACGATCACAACTTCGCACATCCATCTTTACTGTAATTACCATAATTTTAATAAAACATCACCTTCGGCACCCTAGTCCCTGCCATTGACCATTCAAAATAGCTGGGCTAGGCTTATTTATGTAAAAAAATGACATTGGCCTCCTCTTCAACAAAGCAAACTCTAAGAATTTGTACCTAATAAATAAATAGGAAAATAATAAATAAATATCGAAATGGGTTCAATTCCACGACAATGTTGTTCTACTAAGACAACACATTTATCAAGCTAGTGCCTGAGAAATATTATGGAGAGCCCAATATAGCACATGAATGATTAAACTCTGCAAAGCATCAGAATTTTATTATTCCTCCACCCTATTTTGCTTAAAAATTAAATTAGGCCCCTTATTTGTAGCTCTCTTTTAGATAAATTTTTTTTCCAAATGAGGGTGTACAAATTAATACAGGTGACACATAAGAGACATCAAGTGCTTTTAAGAAGATCATGAATTGTACTAATTGATGATAGAAGTGCACAATTGCACGAATAATTTTTAGATTTTTGGTAATGAATACACAAAGCATTCCAAATAATAAATTACTGAATCAAGGCTTATCATATCTATTTTTCCATCCAAAGGAGCATGCGTTTGCAATAAAATATAATATTTTCCTTAACACAAACACACATGTTACTCCATGCAACATTAACATATTCCTGTGTGAACAAAGAACAGAATGAATATCAAAGAAAGAAAGTCCCAAAATAAATTTTACCAGAATCCAGAAAAAAATTAAAGAAATCTATCACAATTTGCAAATGGTAATTATACAAATATCACACAAAGAAATGATTATACCTGCATTGATCTGGGGCTCGTAGATAACCAAATCCAGATCAATTCTACTGCCAAGACACTCTAGTAAAATCTTTCCCTGGCAAAACCAGGTTGAAGTCAAGGAGGTCCTTGTATTTGCACGGTATCTAAACTATGGAACTCTTTTTGGAAACCTACAAAATTTACAATAACTAAATTCAAGTATTGAAACAACCGCAAAAATCAATAATATAAATAAACATGGAACCAAAAGAATTTTAAAATTTAAGTATAAATTTACATTGATTTGTCATGGTCTTCAACACTCAAAGGCCTCAGGCTTTCAACCGCTTGGCAGGTGGTTCCCCAAGTTGTGCTGCTCCAACAGGGTAGCATTGAGCACTCGATCCGATCCATCTGAAGTATTTTGACATCCGATTACTCATCTCCTGCATATAAATAATATATTAATATCATAAGATAAGGTAAATAGATTCCACTTGCAAACTAAAATTGAACCTTTGCATGGCATATAGATGAAATCAGAAAGAGAATCGTAAAAAATTGTGGAGGGGTTTCGAAGATTTCGCATAAGGAATTCAATTTCGTTGATTTCATACTGAATGAAAAACAATTTGATTATAATTTCTACTCAAGTTCAAATTCCCCTTTACTAATTGAATTTCGACGAAATTGTTCGAGACAGAGAGATCAAGAGCGTGAACCTGAATTCAGGCGAAATCCGTTAATTGAAGGAAGCGCAAGAAAGAACAAGAGGTGAATACTACCGATTAAGATTTCACAGAGAAAGAGAGAGAGAGAAAGTGAGTGAGGCAAATTGGGCTAATTAAAAAAAAAAATTTCTTCTCAGATATAAGATTTCGAATTTCTCAAGTCTGAGCGATTGATTTGGGAAACAAGCGGACAAGAAATTAGGATTTTAGTCATACCTCGGAATCAGTGAGGTTTCCGGAGAGGACGTGCCAGAGGAGCCAGAGAGGGTGTCGATCAAGGCTTTCATCTATGCCTCCAAGGCCGCTCTTTGAACCATCAAGAATTTCGTCTCCGATTTCAGATTCGTCGCCACCATTGTCGTAGTCTTGCAGAGAAAAAGAGAGAGACGGCTCGTGGCGGTGCTAAGTCTCGCAGAGAGTGATCGTGAGAATTTATGTAAAACCCTAGATTCGGTTCAAAGATATCGCAGCTGTAGCTATTTCCATTTTTGCGAAATTTTGAAAGAGAGCAAAACTTCCATCTAAGAGGAAGAGCAGGCAAGAAATAAAAATGCTAGTGAAACGAAAAACAAGATACGGAGACTCGAACTGTCGTGCTCTATCTGTTAGGTTCACACTCCATCGACAATTTAACCTCAATTCCAGCGCCTTGACCCCTTGACAGAAAGGGGCTGGCTCTTTGTCTGAATATCGATCTAAACCGTTCATCTTATCAAGTTGTATAGATCAATGGTTTATAATTAATGTTAACAATTATTTGAACCTCTTTGATGATTTTTGTTATGACATTTCGCAACGTGCATTTATAAGTAGAGATTTCTTACTCCACAATCGACATACGATCAGTTAGACATTAAGACCGCTAAAACAGTATGACCTGCACGGCTGCACCGACTCCTACCTCATTTTTTGAGGGCCTGTAGTGTTGGCAAATTGCCAACAGCACTCCAGGCCTCATTATTGTGTAACTTTTCATGTGACAAGTTGATGTTTCTATATCCCGCTATAGTGACTGTGCCGCTTGTGCCGCTGCTGTCACAGGAATTTTATTCACCGGAAGAAACAACATTCCAAGTTTATATATGTTAGATTTTTAAGTTTTACATATACTTTCTTTTTAATAAATAACGATTAACGCATTAAAAGTTACCTAATTATTTTTGTCTTCGGAATGCTTTCTAACGTGATTCCATGGAGCAAAATTCATGTGCTAAAACATCTCAAATGCGACTCAATGAAGCAAAATTCATGAGCTAAAAATCTATAAAATATTATGCATTCAGCAAACTGCTATTTTGGGTGTGTTTGGTACTCGTATGAATAAGCTATTCGGACGAATAGCTAATTCATTCAGCACCCAAACAGAACGTTGAATAGGAATAATAACCAATTCGTTGCCTTATTCTAATTCGAACATTTTGCTGGAATTACTCCGAACAAGAGACAGGAGAGAGGAGAGAGATTGAGGGAAAATAATAAAATAATCATTTTTCCTATCTTCTTGAGCTAAGGTCACGTGGGTTGCAACTAGAATAATAAGGATGATTAGATTCCGTCACTTTATGCTACTTTTTTTTAATATAATTTATAACGATAATAGTAAAAATAATTATTATTTATTAATGATTTATTGAATGTTTTATTAATTATTATTATTATATTATTTGCATCCATTCTTATAATGAAAAATTGTTAAAAACAAAATCAAATCATTATTATATTCTTCTTTTCTCTATTCTTATTCACAACACATCATCCAAACAACACCTCCTTATTCATGAATAGACCATTCTACCTAATTGTTATTCACATCTCTTATCCACGAATAGACTATTCATTCCTTATTCACCACACTTCCAAACACATCCTTTAATTCAATACAGCCAGAAACGCTAGCAACCTACCATTCCTAATTATGGTAAAAAAAAAAAAATTAGTCCAGAGTCAAAATTATTAACACCCTTTTTTCATAATATAGAGACGTAATTTTAGATACAGTCTTTCTATTCATTTTTTTTTTTTTGGTAAAATAAGAAAAAATAATATATGCACTAGTGTGCCATGTTAGATTAAAAAATTTCATGTGCGACTGATCCCAGAAAAAAGTATTGGTTCGGACTTTGGATCCATCTGAATGCAACTTGCTTCATAGTATGAAATTCATACATCTAAAAATACACTCCGCCAAAGCAGAAAGCTAGAAAGAAGTCTTAAATTTTTTTAAGTTGCATGTATGAATCAGTCGCATCCACTTGTAGCCCGATTTCTCTACAAAGCAGAATGTGTGGATACTGAGATGCAGATGCAGAGTGACCCGTCACACATTCAGTAGCATTTTAACATGCATAGATAACCTTCATGTCAGTTTAGTTTTAGAGGGGTCTTTGCCTGATAAGCATAATGGTGATTGTGTGCCGAGATTTGGGCCATCGTCTTTCTCAAGGGTTGATGATCAATTCAAGCTACTAATTTATTCATTTTTATTTAGTTACATTTATTTCTACCTAATATGTGACAGCTGTGTAATTATACGTTATTGAATTAAATTTCATATTTATTTAGGGTGCGTTTGGCATGAATAAAGTCGGTCTAACTTTTAGACTAGTGAACTACAATCCTACAAATTTAAAGTTAGAGATGTTAGTGTTTAAATTTCAAATTTAAGTTTTAAATTTCAAGTTTTAAAGTTTTGAAATTTCAAATTAAAAAAATCTATTTTGTTTTTAATTTAAATTTTTAAACTTCAATATTTCAAAATTTTAGATTAACATTAATGCCGTGAGTGAATGCATACATTTTGACTAGTAATCTCAAACGATCACAGCGAAACAACATTTATTAGCAATTTACCATCTAATTAGCACTAACTTTTACTTACTTTAAACACTACTAATTAACCTTAAACACTTATTGCAAGAAATACTAACTTTGACTCCTAACCATGTTAATCTTTGATGTAGCCAAACACCCATCGAAAGAATTGCAAAGGATGTTTTAATTAATTTTTGAGAAACTTTAAATCTATATTGGGGCATAACAAGATAAATAATCCCTACAATCAATCTTGTTATTTTTCATGAAAGATACGCTGAAAATATTATAATTTTTTTTAGTTCATTTTATCTTAGATCAAGATGAAAAAAAAATAAAATTCAAGCACTAAAATCTATCTATTTTAGTTGATTTGGTTTGCTTAATTATTGTGTCCTCTAATTAAATATGGGAATGAATAAACCAAGAAAAAAATAAAATTATATATAAACATATTTCTTTGGTGAAAAAATCAACAATTTATATTCACATTTATACATTAAATTTTAAAAATATTTCTACAGTAGAAAGTAGCAATAAGTTGTCAAATACAAACGATAATCACCACAACTCACCTCACCTCACCTCTAATTTTTTAAATTATTGTACGTAGTTGATTAATTGTTCAAATATATTGAACTCGATCGATTGTTTCAGAAATGGTAGATTGGGAGCTTTCATGCTTAAGATTTTTCTAGAAGATTTTCATACTTAGGATTGATTAACATGTGAATCTTTAAATCTACAAAATCGCCCGTGGTTTTTCTTTTCAAAACCATCGGAATAAAACCATGTAAATCCCCAATTTCATAAAACAATGGGCGGAATATTCAAGAGGAAATTTGAAAAATAATTATTACCTTCATTATTTTTAATATTTTTTTACCGTTACAGTTTTACTAGAACCAAAGGGTGGGTTTTATTTCTATTTTAATCATTTGTAAATTAAGACAATAATTCTTCTCTTCTTGTTTTTTCTTATGGTTACAGTTTTACATCATTAATGAGGATGCAATTGCACTAAATTTGTAGGTAACTTGGTCTTGTGGAGATTGCTATATTAATTTTCAAGAATCTTCATTTTTTTATCTTTTATTGTAATTTTAGGCGTTATGAAAATGTTTATTTTGGAGACTTTTTATTAATGTTGAATTTGGACATGCAACTCAGTAGACAGTAGTATATGCTATTATGCTTCTTCTTTTTTGCTTGTTGAATTTGGACATGCAACTCTAGTATATGTTTCTTCTTTGTTGCTTATGAACATCTTTTAATTGTCTAAGGATTATGTATTAATATATAATGTTATTGAGGTCTGAAGTGCAAACAATTAGTGAAATAAATTTTGCTACTAAGATGCCTATGTTCTAATTGTCATTTTTAATTTTATTTTCCACTAATTCAAATGCAAAAATATAGAATATCTAGGTCCAGTGAACATCGTACTTCGAAATGGTTTTAACAAAAAAAATTCGAATAGAATATAACTATCCAAATTAACAAAAAAACTTGGATAAGTCGGTAAAAATATTTTCCCAATAGTATATAGGTAATAGGTGATAGGCCTTTTGATTATTTTATAATTTGGATAAGTTCAGTGGGCTGAAAGGGCTAGCCGCTTAAAACAAAAAGGGAAAATTTTGTGGATGCCACTCCAAAATTCAGAAATTAGTAGATTGCCACCCTAAAATTTTGTCTTTGAAATATGCCACTCCAAATCAAATTATTTCAGAAATTTACCCCTCTTTCTACTTAATTTTTTATATTCCCTAAAATACCCTTCCTTTCACCTTCCTCTTCCATCTACCTCAAGCTTCAACCTCCCTCCTGCTCCATCTCCGTCCTCACCTCCGCCTCGGCTCCCCTGCTTCTGCCTCCCCGGCCGCCATAACCTTCGCCCCAGTGCCCCTTCTCCTTTGACATCGTCTCCGCCCCTTCCCTCTCCTATGCCTCCACATCACCGCCGCACGTTCACCGTACCACTTGCTCCGCCCGCACAGTCCACTCTATTGCACGCTCCGCCCTCCTGTGCTCCACCTTCTGTGCAACCCCCCAACCTTCAGTCCCCACCTCTGTTTTCTTTGGGGCTAAAAAAAGTTTTTTTTTTTTTATAAAAGCAATCAAAAGGAGTGATTGTCTGCTTTCATTAAAGCTCAGTTTAGTACAAAGTAAAAAGAAAAAGAAAGGAAAAAACCAACTCCAAACCAGAGTTTGGCCTGGATGAAACATACCTTCATCCTAGTAACAAACAAGGTCACAGAAAAAGAAAAAGTAAGAAAAACAAAAACCAATTCCAAACAGACTTTCAACCTAGTACCAAAGTCACAGAACAAACAAAATAGTAAGAAGAGAAATCCTCAAACTGCATCAGTCCAACAGATCTTCATCAGAGTCTTCATCACTATCAATTGTCAGAACAGTGGTCTCTCTAGTGTCAGGAACAATCTCAACACTACTGTCATCTGAGGCAGAATTAGCTTGATTCCTGAAGAAAGATTCACAACCAGCACGTTTGCCTGTCCAAAAATAAGCCAGACTAAGAGCATTAATATAAGTTGTATGTTTATGTGTGTTTTTATTATTACCAAAGCAAATACCATTCCTGGTTAACCAAATTTGCCACAGGAACGCTGCAAAGATACTTTGGAAATGTGACCTATTAGCAATGTTCAGATTACAACTATAATCCCAAATTTCATTAATATTAGTCAGAGGAGCATTCCAATTAAAACTGTTATAGCAATTTAAAATTTGCCAGAATTCTAAGCTGTATAAGCAAGAGATAAACAAATGAGGGACAGTTTCATCTTGATCACAGAAAGAACAAGATGGAGAACCCTGCCAACCTCTCTTTAGTAAGTTATCCTTGCAAAGAATGCGATTATTTGAAGCTAGCCAAACAAACAGTTTAACTTTTAAAGGAATTGGAAGTTTCCAAATATGCTTAAATCTCTGCTCTTTAACTCCTCTAAAATTGAGAAATTCATACATTGAACTAACAGTGAAAGAGTTTGAGGCAGTCCACTGCCATAAACTAGTATCACCATCATTAGTTAGAGTAGTGTGGCTCAATATGTTAAGAAGTTCCCTTTTTTCATTTCTAAGAGCTGCCGAAGCCCCTCTTTTTAGATTTAACTTAAGTGTGTTATTAACCCAGCACTGAGCTAAAGATCTATCATCTCTTTTTATTTTTTTAAACAGAATAGGGAACTGAACATGCAAAGGTTGATTATTAACCCAACTATCTAACCAAAAGTTGATTGACTTCCCATTTCCTACTTGTCTGATGTTACCTATTCTAATAAAAGGGAAAAGAGAATGTACATGTTTCCAGAAAGGAGACATTTCACTCATCTTTTTAATACCATATTTATGATTAATTAAAGATTTCCAAAGAGAGGAGGAGGGGTTATGAAGATAATTCCAGGCCCATTTGCTAATGAGTGCATTATTCATGTCCCTTAAATTAAGAATGCCCCATCCACCAAAGTCTTTTTTCATACAAAGTGTATTCCAGTTCATTAGGCAATATTTAAATTTTCCATTGTTATCAGCTCCTGACCATAAGAAATTCCTTCTTATCTTATCTATTTCTTTAATTACCCATCCAGGAGCTTTAAAGATAGAAAGATAGTACAAAGGAATGGCAGAAAGGACAGAGTTAACCAAAGTTAATCTTCCTCCAAGGGAGAGAAACTTCCCTTTCCAAGAGGAAAGCTTTTTTTGAATTTTACAAATTATTTTCCTCCAAATATCTCTTGTAGGAGCTTTCCAATGAAGAGACATTCCCAAATAGGTTAGAGAGGAAAAGAACTAATTTTACACTTTAGAATAGTTGCACAAGTTTGAGCTAGAGAGTCAGAAATGTTAATTGGTACCAGCTCAGTTTTAGCATAGTTAATTTTCAAACTTGACAGTTGCTCAAAAATTTTAAGAATCCATTGCACTTTATCAATTAAACAAGTGTTGGCAGGAAGGAAGAGAAGTGTATCATCAGCATACTGCAAATGGGTGATTTGCTGTTGCTGATGAAAAGGAGGACCTAACCCTTTAATATGACCTTTATCAAGACTGATTTGGAGTAATTTTGAAAGACCATCAGCAGCAATAAGAAATAAATATGGTGAGAGGGGATCACCTTGTCTAACCCCTCTTTTACATCTAAAATAATTGCCACTAAAACCATTAACTAAAATTGAGGATCTACCTCCATCTAAAAGTTTTGCTATCCAAGAGATCCAAGTAGAATTGAAACCTCTCAGCTTTAGACAGTGAAGTAGATAATCCCAATTTACTAGGTCAAAAGCTTTTTCAAAATCAATTTTTAAAGCAATGCCTTGTTCATTGTTGATGTGAGAGGAGTGTAAAATTTCATGGGCAGTGACAATACTATCCAGAATATTTCTGCCTTTAAGAAAGGCATTTTGATTATAACTGATTATTTTAGTAAGAATAGGTGCTAACCTATTGGCTAACACTTTGGTAATAATTTTATAACTGCAGTTAAGAGGACTGATAGGTCTAAACTGAGAGATTTGATTAGCATTATCTGTTTTAGGAATAAGACAGATCAAAGCTCTATTTAGTAAGTGTACATTTAAAGTATTGTTATGAAATTGATTAAAAAGCTGAATCAAGTCAGCTTTCAAAATGGGCCAAAACTGATGATAGAAACCCATGAAAAAACCATCTGGTCCTGGGGCTTTATCAGCTTTCATCTGAAAAATAGCATCCTTAATCTCTTCTTCAGAGAAAGGGCTAGTTAACAAACTATTATCTTCATCACTGATCAGCTCATCCCCAGTCCAGAAGTTTGAATTAAAATTACCTGCTATTTCACCTTTTTGACTAATTAAGTTTTTATAGAAGTCAACAATATGATCCTCTATCAGAGTGGGGTCTCTAATTTCAGATCCATTAATAGATAAACTAGAAATTAGCTTCTTATTTCTTTTGAAAGAAGCAGTTTTGTGGAAGAAGGAAGTGTTAGCATCTCCTTCTTTAAGCCACTTAATTTTAGCCCTTTGTTTCCATTTAGTTTCTTCATCTTTATAAATATCAAAAAGTTGTTTTTTAGAAAGGTATAACTCTACCAGTTCCCAGTCTTCAAGCTCCCTATCTTCAAGAGCAGATTCAAAATCATTAATGTTGGAAATCAATGATTGTTTTTGCTCTCTAAGATGAGCTTTCAGATTAGAGTTCCAGCCTCTAAACTTTTTCCTTAGTAAAGAAACTTTCTGATTCCAAGATTTACCTATATCATTACTAATAGTTAACTCATTCCACCAACCAGAAACTAAGTCATCAATTCCTTCCTGGGATCTCCAACTATTTTCAAACCTAAAGAGAGGCATCTTCTTAGGAAAAATAAAGCCAGAGTCCAACACTAAAGGGTTATGATCAGAAAAGATTCTGGGTAGTGCAAAAGTAACCATGTTTGCAAAATGTTGAGAGCAATGAGTAGAAACTAAGAACCTATCTAAACAAGCTTTTTGATTAGAGTTAATACTTCTAGCCCAAGTAAATTTTCTGTTGGGACATTTAAAATCCATTAGATCATTATTATTTATACAATTATTAAATTTCCTCATATTTGGGAAATCAAAAGAAACTCCATGTTTTTCTGTGTAAGTTCTAATAATGTTAAAATCTCCAGCAACAATCCAATTGGGATGAGAAAGACTACCAAGTCTATCAATCTCATCCCAAAAAGCTTGTTTCAGAGAGGAGAGCACAAGACCATAAACATTAGTAATAAAAATATGGGTGTTATCACAAGAGAGATTTAGTAGAACAGAAAGGGAAAAAGAACCAACTTCCTAAGAAATGATATCAAACTTATTGATATCCACTCCCAACAGAATACCTCCAGATCTTCCATTAGAGGGAATATAATTCCAGCTTTTAGAAGAGTCAATAGAGTTAAGAATTCTAAGAGAGAAATCAGGACATTTTGTTTCTTGAATTAATACTATGTCTGCTTTTTCTTTGACTATAAGTTCATTAAGGAACCTCCTCTTTTCCTCAGAGTTAAGGCCCCTAGCATTCCAATTTATTATCCTAAAAACGATATACTAGTACCCTTAGATGTTACTGAATCCTTCAAAGTGGAGGAAATTCCATCTAACACTTGAATAATTCTAGTAACATCAGTATTTCTAAGATTATTAATGAAGTTTAATCTATCTTCTTCGCTCACCCCCAAGGAAATATTCAAATCCTCAAAAAGGTCATTTAACCGAGAGTCAGAAAGCTGACTGTAAGGTAAAAGTGTAGGAAGAAGATCACTAGAGACATTGGAATTAGGAAGAGTATCTGTTAAGTGATTATTTTCAAAAGAGACTGTATCAGCATTAACTTCCCTGGAAACCATATTAATATATGTCTCTACTATAGGAGTCTCAGAAATTGGAGACTCAACCATAGCCAATATATTCATATGTGGTTCCACTATATGATTATCATTAACACTTAACAAATTGTCTACTTATGTCTTGTTATAAGTAATTAAACTTAGATTTAGATTAGAATGTGTGTCTTCATCTGAATCAGAATCAGTCAACACCTTATTATTGATCAACTTATCTAAAGCAAATTCATCTAGAGGTATAATATCTAAATCATTTAAATCTGTGTCTAAATCAGAGCTTTCAATATTAAAAACTTCAGTCACATCATCATCACAATTAAAATCATCAACTAAACAGCTAAAAGAATTATGAATAGTCAGGTTAAAGCAAGAACCTGAGTCAGCCTTCAGAGAGTCTACTGATGGTTTGACTTCAGCTGGCTCCAAATTCAGCTTCTTCTGAATGTTCATCTCTCCAATAGCTTCCTTTTCCTTAGCTTTGGACCTGGTGTTCAGACTTGGAGAATCCAGAAAGGGATAAGGGTGCCTTGGGTTAGTGAGCCACTTGGGTGGACTGGAGACAGCATTCAGTGGAGGTCTAGGAACAGGAGATGGAGCAATGTTAGCTCTAGGAGCCCTTGAGCCAACTCTAGGAGAAGAACCAGCACCAGCTACAGAGGGAATGGGGTGCAGAGTAGGAGGGATGTTGCTAGCTTGTCCTACCTCCATTCCTCTCTCATGAAGTTCTCTCAACTTCCTTAACTGTGTAGCCAGAGCTTTATTTTTAGCCTTGAGCTCTTCCTTTTCAGAATCAGTATCTTTTCCTTTATCTTTAGTAGCATTCTTACCAGCATTCTTGACTTGATTAGTAACAGGCTGAGACTGCCTGTCATTGATCACTATTCCTGGATGACTGGCTGGGCCCTTAACAGTTTTACCAGAATCAGCATTTTTACCAGTAACACCAACAGTACCAGTCTCAGTAGAACCAGCTTTCTTCTTATTATTTGATCTTTTCCTCTTTCTTTTGTTATTACCATTTTTAGGAACAACAATGTTCTTGAGTTTGCTGCCCTTTTCAAGGAGATTTCTTTCTATTACATCAGAAGAGCTTGCAAATGGCCAATTAAGAGGGGAAGGCCAGCGAATTGAACTCCCAAAACAAGAGTTTTCTTCACCTTCAACTGAATACAAAATCTTCACTAATTCTTTAGTACCTGAGTCTCTGATAATCTCGAAGTAAAGATAGGGAGGGATGATGTCTCTTTCACCTACTACCAGTTCTACTCGGGACCACCTCAGATCTCTTCTCTTGAGGGTGTTATCATCAACATCAGTGATGTGGCCAAATGGGGTTAGTGCTTCAAGCCCTTCTCTATCACTCCAACCATAAGGTACTTGAGCAATGCGGATCCAAATCTTAACAGTCGGAGCTCGTGGGTCCACTTCTGGAATCCATGGCATGACCGTGTACCTTCGATCATTGATCTCCCAATAGCCTTGTTGAACAAGTTGGAGACGCCGACCAGGGGAAACTTCAATCAGGTAACGATTCTCCCTGATCAAACTAACACGCCAAACAAAGCCAGGAGGAATTTCTGCTTGTACAGCTTCTATCACTTGAAGATCGGAGATAGCGCCATAAGTGATCAGAACCAAGCTTCGGGCCAACTCTGCTTCAAGTGCTCGAGAATTAGCAGTTTCACGCAACTGATAAAGTCTAGTTTGGTGAGGCATCGTCGAAATCTTAGAAAGCGATTTCGACGATTGAGGAGGAAAAGATGGAATGTGAGAAGAAGGGAGAGAGGAAGACGAAGAAGTAGTGGAGAGAGGTTTACACAATTTGGGACATTTCTCTTGTAAATGACCAGTGGATTTACAAAAGAAACAAAGGCGGGGTTCTCGACAATTGAGAGCCAGGTGTCCAGCATCCCCGCATCGAAAGCAAGAATCGACCATCTGAGCCGTTCTTTTCTTGATTATCGGAGAATCAAGAACCACTTTCTTGGGATTGATTAATGCAGGAGGGAAAGTATTATTGTGTAACGATGACTTGAGTGCCTTTGCATAGCGACCCGAATCCACCAAGTCATTAGGAGGGGGTTTCAGAGCATCAGGGGAGACTGACGAAGAGACGTTACGCGGGTCTTTTCCAAACTGCTTAATTATGTCCAAAACTTCATCATGACTTCGCGACGGTTCAGTGCCAGCTCTAAGATTTTTTGTGATCAAAATCTTCTCTAACGTGGTAGGGAGATCCACGGAGGGGCACAGAGAATCCCAGTTAACACAGTCTTGAAATTCCGACCGTGCAGGGAGCGAAACCGTTTTCTGTTTCTGCTCTTCTCCAGTTGGGAACGGCCAGGACACTTCTTGGAAGAGAGGCAAGATTGTCTACACATCTGAATGCACTGGAGGGGAGATCCGACGAACCAGATGGTTTGAAAAGAGGGATCTTGGAGATATCCGAAATTAAATCCGGACTGAGAAAAGCTGAGAGTGAGGCGGAGTTGACATTGGCTGAGGGAAGAGAGTTAGTAGATTTAGTGGCGAGGGGAGGTTCGCCGGAGTTTTCACTCCGACCAAGGAAGAAAGAAAGCGAGAATTTTTTAAAGAAGCTCATTTTTTCAATCTAATACATCTATAGGGGCTAAAAAAAGTTGACTAAGGATATTTTGGACAATACTAAAAAATGAGTATAGAATTGGCTGTATAGGTGGAAATATTTTGTGTTAATTGAATTTGAGATGACATTTTTCAAAACTATAAATTTAGGGTGGAATTTTTCTAATTTCAAAATTTTGAGGTGACATAAATCCAATTGGAATTTGATTACCGCCATCGGTCTCATATGCCATCGGCGGCCATTGCGTCAGCGCTACTCAGCGATGGTTCCTCACACCCAGGGCACTAATTTCGTATATCTAAATGTTCAATTTAACAAGTACAAATGTTCTATTATTTAATTATAAATATTCAGTTAGTTGTAATAAAAAATATAAATGTTATAAGCAAAAATGTTCATTTTATTGTATAAATATTTAGGTTAGTAAGTACAAATGTTCAGTGTAGTAAATAAAAATGTTCAGTTTATTATTTATAATTGTTCAGTTAGGAAGTATTAATTTTCAGTTTAGAATATTTAGTTCAGTTAGTAAGTACAAATGTTTAGTTTAGTAAAAATAAATGTTCAGTTTCGCAAGTACAAATATTCAGGTTTTACATATAAATATTCAGTTTATTAAGTATTATGTCAGTTTTTTTAATAGATGCAATGTCAAGCAAAGGGGTCACGAACCGAAAAAACCACATGAAAAAATTAAAAGGGGTCATGAACCGATCAGGTTCAAATTAAATTTTTTCCAACTCTGCCCCTGGCGCGCCTCTCTCCAAGGCTGACACAACTGATGTGCGATGGCGTATTTAAACTGAACACTTTTGATTATTAACTGAACACATTTGATTATTAAACTGAACATTTATAACAGAAAGTAGCGATGGCACGGGATGGTTTTTTTAGCGATGACACTTATCATTTCTGAATCCAATTGCCCCAAAAAAAATAGTTATTCTCTACGCTCCTTGATGTTCATTGCGGGGCTCTTCGAAAATCCGAGCGGAATTATTAGGACAGTTCGTTTTTGACGGATGGACTTCGGACCGAATTAAGTTTTTAAAGGGCGGACTGCGGATTGGACCGCAAGCCTCATTAAGTAGGGCCGAATCTGGATATTCGGTCCAAACTCACCCAATACCAGCGCTGCACCAATCCCGGCCCAGCTTCTCCTCTGCTGTGTCGACCGCCCTCCTCCTCACGTGAGCCATGACGCAGGAGCTGGCTGGGTCCTTTCTCTCTTGTATATAATGCCATTGCCGAGCCAGTCCTCTCCGCAAAACACGCAAATCCAAACCTGCACATCCGCATTCAATGAAGGAGAGAAACTTCACGCCAACAGATGCTCGTTCCCCTTTATCTCCAGTGAGTCGAAATGGAGATAACTCAGGCTGAAGAACCTGCAAATCTAAATATCACGAAATTGAGAAAAATCAATCAAAAAGATCCAAATTTATTGCCTAATATCAACAATAAAATGTATGTGGTGATGTTTGGACTGTCAATTTGAGAAATTGATGAAGCAAATCATGAAACATGTCATGGCCGAGATCATTCTATTTTTCAAAATTAAAAAGAAACGCTGAACAATTAGTTTTGTTGATGTTTCTCACGGCATGACATGTAAATAAAATAAAAACGAAAAGGCCATCGAAGAGAAAATTCAAACTCTGAAACGAAATTAACCCAAACCACGCCTGATCCAAAATCAATAATGATGAAATGATTAGATAAATGACAGCAAAGCTTACTGGGTTCTGTAAAAAAAAAAAAAGAGAGGGGCAACAAGCAAGCTTGGCTGCAAATTGGATTTGGGATCCAGATCCATCCATCACTGGTTGCAAATGTAATACCAAATTGAATATGGATAAAGGAAAGCTGGTTGTGCTCAAGTTGCAAAACAAGATCCATTGTCCAAGTCCAACATGGAGTTACATTGTGCTACATTACTCCATCTCATCTAATTAGCGAAACGCATTGGAACAAAAAAAAAAAAAAAAAAAAAAAAAAACTTGAGCAAAACAAGATCCATTGTCCAAGTCCAACATGGAGTTACATTGTGCTACATTACTCCATCTCATCTAATTAGCGAAACGCATTGGAACAAAAAAAAAAAAAAAAAAAAAAAAAAAAAACAATGAAACTGTTGAATTCAAAGAAGCCCTAAGGTCTCAAATAAAATTCAACTTATAGCTTATCTGAAATCAAGAAATGCCACTTGTAATTATCATTTTTCTTATGGGGTTAGTGACTTTCATGAGCAATTTAAATTGGAGATAAACTTTGCTTCTTATTGATGGAAATGGTGAATGATGCCAGATTAAATTAGAATATGGATATTTGCTCCTCACCGATGGCAGTAGTATTATCCAATTTAATTGACTAATCAGCTATTGACGTATCAATTGAATCTTACAATCGTATCTTTCGATTTAATTAGTTATTAACGTATCAATTGATTTTTACAGTTGTATCTTTCTGATTTATTTAGTTATTAACATATCAATGTATCTTACAATCATATCTTTTCCGATTTAATGAGTTATTAACATATCAATTAAATCTTACAATCATATCTTTTCAATCATGACAAAGATTACAAATTATAAAGAGGTATAACAATACAGGGTAAATAATGAATACGAAAAAGAAATAGCCTTAACAAATTCCAATGTAACTAGAAGATACATGAAAAAAAAAAAAATTTATTCTATAAATGAAGGATGCTTCTACCAACTGGTATATACCAGTATATACTTGTGTTGATCCACCATATATACAGCATCAACCTGCTTTCAAATCTAGGGTCAATCATGATTTCCACAACATTTCAGCCATTTGTATTGACTAAGTTTACATTATTTCACAGGCTAATTAAGTATTGCAATCTGGAGCGTGAATCTCGGAAAAAAACATTTTGGCTTAAAATTTTATTAATTTATTCCAACACAATTGGAAATGCCGCACGTAAATTTCTAGGACTCATCAATTTGGCAGTAGAAAATCCTACGCGCTTTCATTATATCTAAGACCATCAGTTTTATATAAATATACATGTTAGATTAATTAATCTCATACGAATTTAAAACTTTTTCGAACTTGATTTAATCTCACATGAATGTAAAACCATGGGTATTCTACTTCCCTTCTAGTTGGGCCACACTTCGGTGGTAATCGCTGAGCTTTTTTGATTCAACGAAAATGGCTTCTCTTAAGCCAGAAAAAAAAAGTTCATAACAAAATTGTGAAGAGATCGATCGTAGTTTTTGCTCAGTAGCAAACTAGAATGATATCGAAACTATCTTATGAAACATGGCAAATTTTCTAAATATACTAAAATATCCAAAATTCATAAAATTTGACCAAATTAATTTCATTAAACACCTACTTTTTCCTGGGGTGTTTATCCTTCCAATCGCATGAAATTAAATCATGTTGAAGGTCTAGACATACATCTACCTTATATTACATTTCAGCCTCCACGCTTTCAGTGAAATTAAAAATTTTATATTACGTACATATAGCCAATACAAATCATGTCGAGAGTTGGATCTGCAATTATAATTTTAGCTCATTTAAAAGATGTTGTTTCCGTGTAATTAAAAAATGTGGAGTTTTTAGCCCATATTTGTCTACATATGGATCTACTGTTACTGCTTGTATTTATAAGAGTTTTCAAAACTTATCACATTGGAAACAGAGCTTGAGTAGATACAGCTCGTGCTTCCCATGTTTTAAATATATCTATACTAGAGTGGATCATCGAGCTTCGCTCGATACATGAATTTTTATTATATTAATATTATAAATGATAGAAAAATACTAATGAAGTAGTAAACTTTAATTTAAGCCAAAAGAAAAAATGAGATTGCACATAAACTAAATTTAACTGAGATATTATCAAGGAACAATGAGATGACACACCATTATAATCATTGATCAGCAACAAAATATATAATATATAGAGAGAATGCATGGAAAAAAATATTATCCTCAAAAAATCATGTATGTTTCAAAAGAAAAATATAATATTTTCTAAATATACTATGTTTTAAAAGAAAATATTTGCAGCTGAGGAAAAAAGCTAACCCAATTATAAATTATAAATATCAATCGATCAACATCAACATATCAACATAAAAAAATAAAACAGAAAAATATGATTGCAACATGATATCTTTTAAGAAATGATATTTGGCGACAAAACAAAGCAACATATATATATATGTACTCTTAGTCCAAAATTTATGTTGGACATATTATTTTGAATAAATATCACAATCATATCAATAAGATATGAATATATTAAAATAATATGTCTAACAATATTATCTCATAGAATGAATTTTGAGTTTTCCAAACATATGTCCAACATAATTTACAATATTTTTAGCTTAACTATTACAAATTGACAATGAAAATGAAAATAGGAAGGGGTCAAAAAAATCAGAAACAAAACAATGTACTGCCATATTATTGTCCGTCGGTGAAGCAGGTCAATTTCATGAGGATTAATACCCAGTACACAAATAGTTATAGATTATCATGTTACAGAAATAGAAAAAATGCTCTTTCACAATACTTAGAGTGTCGAACTACATTTAACTAAACGATCCCGACACCCACACATCTTTATTTATAATATTGATATTGATGTTCGATTATTGAAATAATAATATATGGTTGAGAAAGGCAAGGCGAAATGGGTATATGTGCTGTACTTAAATATCCAAATGACGCGTGATTCATGCTTCACTGAAAGTGGGTCAGCTAGCCCGCTCGCCTAGTCACATACTCACGTGTATCACACTCCTCCATGTCCCCAAATCCCCCTGTAAATAGTAGCTAGAGACTCGAAGGACAGCATCAACTCAAACCAAAACCATATAGTTTCATCTCTCCCTACTCCCTAGTTACCGATTGAGATCGAGTCATGAGTTCCAGCACTATCCAAACAAGTGAAGTTGAGAATGAACTCCGAGTGCGCTTGTATTTGCATCATACCCCCTCTGGACCAAACAAAAACCAAATCACAGTCGTGGAACCAAATGGTCCTGGTTCGTTTGGTTCAGTCGTAATTCATGATTGGCCCTTGACCGGGACACTTGACCCCAACGGAAAGGTCTTTGCACGTGCGCAAGGCATGCATGTCCAAGCTGGTATAGTGAAGTCAAACTGGTACAATACCTTCAGCCTGGTATTCGAGGATGACCGGTAAATCAATATATAAGTCTGAGATTGATATACTCTTAAGTTATTAAATTATTGATCATGACTGCCATATATTTAGCAACAATTAATGTGTCAAATTGAATAGGTTTAAGGGTTCGGCTTTTGAGGTGAAGGGGACTGATGTCAATGAGGGTGAGTGGTCCATTGTCGGCGGGTCCGGTCAATTCGCAAAGGCAGAGGGCGTCATATACAAGAAGAAGGTGCATGACCAGAACGGTGGAGACATAATGGAGGTTACTATCATTGCAACCTATACTCGTCTGGACAAGCCCACTTGAGCTGGGAATTAATCTCTATTCGCAATGGATCTCCTAAAACATCTTAATTTGTCTCCTCAAATCAGTGTCCTTGCTATGAGTTTCTTCATTTCCTTCAATTGTAGTGCATGTCTTGCTTTGGTATTTGTCATGTTCTTTGTGGTTTGGCAGTACTTTAAATAATTAATGGTGCAGTCCTGTTGTTTGCTTTATGACGAATAAATAACTATGCTTTAATTTGTTGTTTTCCAGTTACGTACGACGATTGTGTTTAATCATTGTAAATTATATCATCTCTTGTAGGTTTATCGTTTATTATTTTTATTAGTCTAAAATGTATGACATAGCTAGATATATCATATATGCATCACAACGCAAATAATTATGGACTGACGTACCAGTCTCTTCCAGTCAAAATCCGCATTCCAATCTAGGTTCAACCATATTGATTTGGATTATTAGCTAATATTCCCTTTGAGTTGGGAATATCTATTTAATTAATAAAACGATGAAGATGTGATTTACGAATAAACGCGTTTTCCTTTTCCAATAACTTAAATTTCCAAAAATTAAAGAACTTATGCAAAAAGAGTAAAAAAAAAAAAATACTCATCTTATGTTCTTTTTGGTGGGAATTAAAACTAAAAAATTGAAAAGTAATAACGATGATGACTAGGTGAATTAAAATAAATCTAAATCATCTTTAAAGAGTTCAATCTTTGAATGTTAGAATTAGAATTAAATGCCATAATCAAATTATATTAAGGAAATCTCCCTTACCATAATTTAATTTTGACCGTAGGACCAAGAGATGCTCATCTCCAACCTTTTTACATTGAACAGTTTGAAGTACTACAAATATACATGAGGCAATCCAAACCATTGATTGTGAGTTTAACGGACAATAGATGGAAGAACTCTCATTTATAGTTCAAACTTCAAACTGCAGAACAGGTGCCAACCTTTCTGGAAGGCTCTTCAAACGTTACATTTTCCAGGTATGCATTTATGCCTGGTTCAAGGGGTTGAGTGATGAAATGAACAATAACCAAAATATATGCAAAATACATTAGTATTGGCTGTCAATCACTAATCATCTCGAATGTTCTTCTGCCTATAAAAAAGAACATCCTCTCTACCTTGGTTCTCATCTATCAAAATGAAAACAAGAAGAAGGAGAGTTGGAAAAAAAAACAGAGAAATTTTGCTCAAATGAATATAAAGAGAAATAAGTGTTCTATATCCATCAAAGTATAGATTCAATCTAATCATGGTTGGAAGAGAAAAAGAATTAGGACCAAGCCTTCAAGATATAACCGAGAGAGATGAAACACGAAGAGGTACCAATTTTCTTCTCTTTTTGCACTTGCAGAATATTTTATGTATTTTTCCATATTTGAAGTATTAGGTGAAATTTAGTCAATAAGTTTATAAATTAAATCGGAAATTCTCATTTTATTTAGATTTTAGTTTGAAGGTATGCTTATAAATATATGTACAGATATTTACATAGTATTATTGTTTGCTACTGTTTATTAAAAAAAATTATACTTTTTTCACACAAATATATTTACAAAAAAGCTAGAGTCAAATACATTTGATGGATGTATCCATACACGAACTAATCTCAATTTGTGAACTTCAAATAAAAGATTCGAACCAATATTACTTCTATAATGAAATCTTGACAAAAACTAAAATTTACATTTTTTTTTTCATTTTTCAAAATTTGTTTAGATTATCAAAATAATTATTATTGGATTCTTCAAAATCTTTTTATAAATTCTTGACAAGAGAAGCATTAAGATAAAAATTAACCAAATATGGAAAATAGTAATTAGTGATACATGTCAAATGCATCTCATTCGAGAAATGAACAGATATTAGACAAAGAAGGTTTTCCTTCTCAAATAGATTATTACCTATAAATGCAAAATAGTTCATGTAAAACTAAAAAAAATTCAACTAAACAAACGAATTCATGCAAAAAGGAAATTATGCATAGTATTGTCGTCTTTGACAGAAAACATGCTTTGTAATTGATAGCTACTCATAATGTATATAGATTTATCGCGATTAAATTAAACTATCGTACCGCAAATGATGTTTACAAAATTTTTTATTTATTAGAAAGACTTGATAGCGACTATCAACATAGGAAATTATTCTAAATTTTTGTTTCCAAAACAAGTGTAGATCCAATTTGCAATGTTTTGTTAATGGTTGAGCCCAATCGTAGAAAATATTATATCAGAAATTTTGCTCTCTTCAAGATCCAAAACTTATACTGCACTTGTTCTGCTCAAACATGTTAATGTTGGACATTTTGTTCTCATATTCTCAAGGTAAAGCAATGTTCATGGATTCCAATCTCTTTTGTACATAATAACAGCATTAAACTTAGAAAAAAAAAAAAAAGACAAAATTGCATCGTGAAGGGAAAAAAAGGAGTTTGATTATAGTAGTACTCAAGTACAGAAAATACGATAATGGACCTTACAAGTTCGGTATGAAAATTTGAGACTAAATCCTTTCTCAATGTCATATAGTCCAAAATCCATTCTAATTTCTAGACTACTCTAGACCTTTATTCAATGACGATAATATTATATCATTTGAACTTAATGGACAACCAACGATTTCTTAAGCTGTCGTGTGTATCTTAAGATATCTTTGTTTGTGTTAATTTTCAAATGCTATTATGGTTCTTCATCTTTGAATGGAGGTGAGCTTAGAAATGATAAAGCAAGGAGTTTAGTCTCAGATTTTCGCACCGTACCAGTTAGTTCCTTTATTATCTAGTACTTAGTATTTACCAATCCAACTCATTTTTTTTCTAATTATCTGACACTGCTATGGTTTTTGTATAATTAGTATGGATTGTGTTAGCTTAAAAATAAGTCAAACAACATAATCAATAAAAAATTGAGATCGATCATGGTACCACTCAAGTGCAGAATTCAAGATAATGGACCTAACAAGTTCAGTATGAAGGTTTGAGACTAAGATCCTTTCTAAATGCCATATTAGCTCAAAATGTATCATTTGAACTTATTTGACAACAATGGCATCTTCAGAAATTATGTATACCTTAAGATATCTTTGTTTGTCTTAATTTCAAATTGTTGCATGATTCATCATCTTTGAATTGAGTGAACTTAGAAACGGTCAACCTAGGATTTCAGTCTCAGATTTCAATACCGTACTAGTTAGTTCCTTTGTTGTCCAGTACTTGGTCTTTACCAATCAAACTCATTTTTTTTATATTATCTGACATTGAATTGGTTTATTAATAAGTGTGACTAGTAATTGAATTGAACTTAATTTATAATACATTATGCGTTGCAGATGTGTCATGAATAAAAATAGTAAAGTACAAAAACAAGCATCTATTAGGGATAATTGTTGCATCTAAGTATAAAATTTGGTACTATTTTTTTTATCTGAGTATAGCTTGGATTTATCGTGTGAAATATAATACTTTGTAACAGGCCCGGCCTCGAGGAGAGGTTTGTAGAGAGGATCAAAGGTATGACCTTTCGATCCAGAATCAAGCTTTGCTGACAAAGTGGCTCTGGAAACTGCAACATGAACCAGCCTCAGTCTGATCTCTTGCGGTTCAAAAGCTTTATGGGACAACTGACCTACTAGCTCTCAGCAACTCTGACGCCATCTCCCACAGATTCAAGGACATTCTCCTCTACAAGGACTTCTTTTTAGCTTCAATTTTTCCAAACCCCACAACTGGTCTCTTGGGGTGGAAATGGACCCACTCAGGCTTCTACTCCTCCGCCCGTGCATACAAGGTTCTCTCAGAAAGGGGTCTGCTGCCCTTTTTTTGCCAAGCATAAAGCACCGTCCCGAGTCAAGATTTTCTTGTGGCTACTTTTAGCTGATAGGCTCCTCACACAGAGCAACCTCCAAAAATGAGGGTGGTCGTCCATTAAGGCTTGCATTTGCTGTTCCGCCTCGGCTCAGGAAACCGCTCTCCACCTCTTTGTTCATTGTGACTTCGCTCGTCAATTGTGGACCGCCCTGCAACTCCATTACAACATGCCGCTGCTCTCTTCCTCCCCCCTCCCCCCCCCCCCCCCCCCCCCCCCCCCCCCCGGTTAGAGGACTTCTGGGTACTTAATAGAACCGCCTCTCACCCTGACTAGGACATTATTTGGGCTGCAACTACTTGGGGAATTTGAAAAGAAAGGAATGCAAGAGTTTTCTCTGACACCCTTATGCAACCAAGCCACCTACTGTCTTCCATTTGCTTAGCGGTAGATTCCTGGAAAAAAATGGCTTAGAATTTCAATGGGTGTAATGGGGTTTTTGGTGATTGAGGAGGCGGTTAGGCTCGTCCCCCTAGTCTTTACTTCTTCTCTTTGCCCTTTTTGGGCACTGCACGTGTAAACTGTACTTCTTTTTCTTATCTTAATGAATTTCTGGCGTGGCTCTCACCACCTAGCCTTCAGAAAACAAAGGTATGATCGTATTCTTAATATTTGGATTGGGAGATCAATTAAGCTTGGATTCTTCTAAAGCTGCGAATGAATGGAAGACGGGTTTGGTAGTGAAGACAATGATACCAAGTGACAGAGAACTTAGTAAGAGTATAGAAAATCACTACAACATATTTTGGATTCTGCAACGGTTAATAACGAAATAGAGACGGGTTACGTCCGTTGCAAAAGCCTTCGTAGCTATTTACATAATAACCGACGTAAAATTAGAGACGATTTTTATGGAAAAAATCGTCTTTAAACCCAATAAATAGCAACAGTTATAAACAAAGGCCCGTCTCAGGTCTAATAAATAGCAACAGTTATTATGGAAAAAAACGTCTCTATTTTGATACAACAAATGCGCACTAAAATATACGTGTAAATTTTGCAACGGTTATCTTCTAAAAACCGTTGCTAAAATATTATTTTTTTATCTTCTAAAAACCGTTGCTAAAATATTATTTTTTTATCTTCTAAAAACCGTTGCTTGTTTTCTATGGCTAGCCGTACCAAATGGTACCAATGTACTAAACAATCAGCAATCACATAAAATTCACATGTATATCAATATTTCACACAAATAAGATAGCAAATTAAACTTTAAGAGTATCAAATATTTACAAAAATTAGTAAATGTTCCATATATAAAGAAAATGTTCAAGTGTCATCAATACAAACATCTAACTCAGAATAATTTATGCTTCATGAAGTCCATGATCTCAAATGAGGTCCTAGTCTTTTCTTCTTCCTAAACTTCTCCAATAAGGTCCGATATTTTTCTTCCCTTCTGTCTCTTCTTCGTCTTTCTTCTATAAATCAAACAATTCATTTCATTTCATTTCATTTCATTTCATTTGTAGTTTATCATTTGTAGTTTTTCAATTGGTCAATATGATCGGTCAATTGATTCCATGGGATTCTCAATTAAAGCTGTAATAATTGGTCAATATGATCCCATGCTACAAAAGCTACAAAAGGCTCTGTATGAATACCATAGCAGCTTCAAGACTGGGATTCTAAATTGATTCCATGGTGTTTCATGTAAGTACCGCAAGGATTGATGCTTTTTAACTAATTAGCAATACAATGAAGTGGCTTAATAGAATTATTTGATTACAAACAATCAGTGCACACAACTACCAAATTCTAGAGCACAAAACCCAAGCACCAGAACGTACCCATCAATAAGCCCGGTACAAGATCAATCAAACAAATATCACCAGCACCCAAACACTTGCTTTCTATGTAACAGGATCAGCTGTTTGAAAAGGTAAGAGGAGAAGGAGAGTAGGTACCTGAGGGCGAAATAGGGCGGCTGAGGGCGGCTAAGGAGGAGGTGCGGCTAAGGCTGCTGAGGTGCGCCTGAGGGCGGCTGAGGGCAGCTGAGGAGGAGGTGCGGCAGTGAGGGATTGAGAGAGAGGGGATCGAGTGAGGGTTTCTGAGAGAGACTAAGGGATCGAAACTTAATTAGCAGATCTGCGTGGGTTTCGCGCTATAACAAAAAATAAAACATTCAAAATTGCCACGGTTTAAAAAAAAATCGTTGCTAACAAAATAAAGACGATTTTATCATAAAACCGTCAAAAATGAAAAAAAAAATAGCAACGGTTTTTAATTAAAACTGTCTATATTTGGGCCCAACACTATTTTTATTTTTTTTGGGCCAAAAAATGACAACGGTTTTAATATAAAACCCGTTGCTATTTTTCTCTCTGATTTTTTTCTCTCTCCTACTTTATAGCTTCTAACAATTATTTATAAAATCCGTTGCTAACTTTTCGTTGCAGAAACCTCTCTTTCTGGTAGTGAATGTAAATTTAAACTGATGGCTCGTATGCTCTGGGGAGCTTATTTTCAGCATGTGTCTAACTCCATGTAACATATATATAAGATGGCTCAATTTGTAAAAAAAACATCCATTGGGGTCACTAGTATAGCGATTACATGATGAGAAAACGTTTGTTTCTAATTTTGTCCTTTCTCAGTTCTCGCTCTAATTCCTTCACATGGAGGTGGGTTTTATCTGGCCGGTTCGTGCATCTATCCGTGCAAATAAGCCAATATCTTATATAAATTTCTTACTCGACATATGATTAGTTAGACATGAAGAGCGCTAAAACAGTATAACATGCATCAACTCCTACATCATTTTTTGAGGGCCTGTTGGCAGTTGGCAAATTGCCAACGGCACTCCAGGCCTCATTATCGTGTAACTTTTCATGTGACAGATTGATGTTTCTATATCCCGCTATAGTGACTGTGCCGCTTGTGCCGCTGCTGTCGCAGGAAATCTATTCACCGGAAGAAACGACATTCCAAGTTTATATATGTTAGATTTTTAAGTTTAATATATACTTTTCTTTTTAATAAATAACGATTAACGCATTAAAAGTTACCTAATTATATTTGTCTTCGTAATGCTTGCTTTCTAACGTGATTCCATGGAGGAAAATTCATGTGCTAAAACAATCTCAAATGCGACTCAATGAAGCAAAATTCATGAGCTAAAAATCTATAAAATATTATGCATTCAGCAAACTGCTATTTTTATTCAATACAGCCAGAAACGCTAGCAGCCTACCATTCCTAATTTTGGTAAAAAAAAAATAACAATGTTTAGTGCAGAGTCAAAATTAAGACCTTATTTTCATAATATAGAGACGTAATTTTAGATACAGTCTTTCTATTCTTTTTTTTTTTTTGGTAAAATAAGAAAAAATAATATATGCACTAGTGTGCCATATTGGATTCAAAAATTTCATCTGCGACTGATCCCAGAAAAAAAGTACTGGTTCGGATTTTGGATGGAATGCAACTTGCTTCATAGTATGAAATTCATACATCTAAAAATACACTCCGCCACAGCAGAAAGCTAGAAAGTCTTAAATTTTTTAAGTTGCATGTTGATGTATGAATCAGTCGCATCCACTTGTAGCCCGATTTCTCTTACAAAGCAGAATGTGTGGATACTGAGATGCAGATGCAGCGTGACCCGTCACACATTCAGTAGCATTTTAACATGCATAGATAACCTTCATGTCAGTTTAGTTAGAGGGGTCTTTGCCTGATAAGCATAACGGTGGTTGTGTGCCGAGATTTGGGCCATCGTCTTTCTCAAGGGTTGATGATCAATTCAATCTACTAATTTATTCATTTTTATTTAGTTACTTTTATTTCTACCTAATATGTGACAGCTGTGTAATTATATGTTATTGAATTAAATTTCATATTTATTTAGGGTGCGTTTGGCATGAATAAAGTCGGTCTAACTTTTAGACTAGTGAACTAACCTACAATCGTACAAATTTAAAGTTAGAGATGTTTGTGTTTAAATTTCAAATTTAAGTTCAAAATTTCAAGTATTAAAGTTTTGAAATTTCAAATAAAAAAATCTAGTTTGTTATTAATTTAAATTTTGAATCTTCAATATTTCAAAATTTTAGATTAACATTAATGCCGTGAGTGAATGCATAAATTTTGATTAGTAATCTCAAACTATCACAGCGAAACAACATTTATTAGCAATTTAGCATCAAATTAGCACTAACTTTTACTTTCTTTAAACTCTACTAATTAACCTTAAACACTTATTGCAAGAAATACTAACTTTAACTCCTAACCTCGTTAATCTTTGATGTTGTCAAACACCCATCGAAAGAATTGCAAAGGATGTTTTTATTAATGTTGACAAGATAAATAATCCCTACAATCAATCTTGTTATTTCTCATGAAAGATACGCTGAAAGTATTATAAATTTTTGGAGTTCATTTTATCTTAGATCAAGAGGAAAAAAAAATTCAAGAACTAAAATCTATCTATTTTAGTTGATTTGATTTGCTTACTTATTGTGTCCTCTAATTAAATATGGGAATGAATAAACCAAGAAAATAATAAAATTATAAATTAACATATTTCTTTGGTGAAAAAAATCAACAATTTATATTCACATTTTTACATTAAATTTTAAAATATTTCTACAGTAGAAAGTAGCAATAAGGTGTCAAATACAAACGTTAATCACCACAACTCACCTCACCTCACCTCTAATTTTTTAAATTATTGTAAGTAGTTGATTAATTGTTCAAATATAAGGAACTCGATCGATTGTTTCAGAAATGGTAGATTGGGAGTTTTCATGCTTATGATTTTTCTAGAAGATTTTCAAACTTAGGATTGATTGAAATGTGAATCTTTAAATCTACAAAATCGCCCGTGGTTTTTTTCTTTTTTCAAAACCATCGGAATAAAACCATGTAAATCCCCAATTTCATAAAACAATGGGCGGAATATTCAAGAAGAAATTTGAAAAAAAAATAATTATTACCTTGATTATTTTAATATTTTTTTACCGTTACAGTTTTACTAGAACCAAAGGGTGCTTATCTACTCCAACCTTTTACATTGAACATCTTAAAATGATGAAAACATACAGGAGGCGATCCGAACCATCCAATGTGACTTGAACGAACAGTTTAGTTGGAAAACACACTCAATTTGTTGTTCGAATGGAGAACAGATGAAATCTTTTCTAGAAGCCTCAAATTCTAACGTTACATTTCATTCTTTTTTCAGGTAAGCATTCATGCCTGGTTCAGTGGGTGAGTGGTGAAATGAACAATAACCAAAATCTAAGCAAAATACATTAGTATGAGCTGTTAGTCACTAATAATCTCGAATCTTCTTCTGCCTATAAAATTGCTCCTTCTCCCTTGGTCTTCATCTATCAAAAGAGAGGAGAACAAATAAGAAAAAAAAAAAAGAGGGGGGAAAAACAGAGGGAGAATTGCCCAAAAAGATAGGAAGAGAAATGAATAATCAATACTTTTTTCACCAATATATCAATCAATCTCATCATAGCTGGAGAGGTACCAATTTTTTTGCTCTCTATTTTTTACATCATATGATGGATGAACCGCGATCAAGCCATCAAGAAATATTCGAGTGACAAATAAAGCATGGAGAGGTACCAATTTCTTTGCTCTCTATTTTTACATGATCACGTACAAATTCAATTTATTGCATTTCTACTTCAATTTTGATGGTCCTTATATATATATATTTTTTTTGTGTCAAAAGCTATCATATTTCCACATTTGATCGGTAAGGTAAAGCTACTAAATAGGGTAGGGTTAGTAAACAGACAATCCTCAGTATATTTTGGATTTTGGTGTGAAGGCATATGCTTTTAGATGTATGTACAGGTTTAAAATGTTTTTTACGTTATAAAAAAAACTATTTCAATAAATATTTGATAATTATAACAAATCTTTGTAAAAGAATTGAAACGAATATATATGTATGATAAACTTGAATTTATAAAGTGGTGTCAGTATGTAGAAAAACCTAAGTATTTGAAGCATGTCAGAAGATTTTGATACTCAATACCAAAAGAAAAAATAAGTAAGAAACTAAATAAATATGGAACATACTAAATAGGGAGTTCTACAAAGTTCAAGAGACATAACAAGTAATGAACCATGAAGTTTGTCCTTTTTAATTAGACTGTCATCTAATGAGAGGAAAAACATTTAACTCAAATTCAAAAGAATTTATGCAATTTTATAGTGCATAAATTTGCCGTCTTCTGAAGAAAACTTTTGTTATAATTTATAGCGACTCGTAATATATAAATATTGTAATATTAAAGTCCTACCGCAAACGATATTTACGGAACATTTTTTACAACTTTGAGATTGATTTTTTAAATATCTTTGAAATAACATATTATATTCTTACTGAACTAAATAGCAATTTAAAGTAAATTAATCGTAAATTATTTTTCCAAACCTTCTACACCTATTTTTGTAAAATGTATCCTCATATACATGTTTGCTTGTCATCAATGAAGTTGAATGAGGCACAATCCGTGGGGATCGATAGGGTGATGCGGATCCAACAAAAGAATCTTAGCCAAGTTGAAGGGCTGATGCCACACTTGTTCAGCGCATGCAAGCTCATCTAGAGGTCAGTCAATTATTATCATTTTTTGGATTTTTTTTTTTTTTTGGCTTCTGTTTCGGACAGAGTGCTTTGTGAATGCATTTAGGTTGTTTGGCAATATTTGACTATACATGTATGTAAGAGATCAAATTAAGGAATAAGTAATTGATGTAATATGAACATACTAAAGATGATTGTTCCATTTAAGGATAAGCTTATTTGGTACTGATTATGGTGTTTCAGATGGGTGGAGATTCATTCTCAAAGATAAAGCATTGTAAAAAAGATCCCAACCCATATAATTTGTAATTTAAAGTGTTAAAGTAAACAAAATAAAGCCAAAATTCATAGGGGAGAGAAAAATGAGATCGATAATGGTACTACTAAAGTACAGAAAATTACAATAATGGACCTAACAAGTTGGGTATGAAATTTGAGACTGAGATCCATTCTAATCTGGGTCCTCCGATTCAATGGTGATATTGTTGCATCATTTGAATTTATTTATTGGACAACCAATGATTTCTTCAGATATTGTGTATATCTAAGATATCTTTGTGGGTGTTCATATTCTAATGTTACGTGGTTCTTCATCTTTGAATGGAGTGGATTTGGAAATGGTTAATCAAGGATGTCAGTCTCAGATTTCAATACCGTACCAGTTAGTTCCCTTATTGTCCTGTACCTAGTATTACCCAGTCCAACTCATTATTTTTTCTTCCTATCTGGCATTGATATGGCTTCTGTCTAATTAGGGTGCCTTCTGATGGATTTAAACTAATTTTTGATATAAGAAATTACGGTCGTAGAGGTGTCAAGAACAAATTAAGTAAAAGTAATATTAAAAAAAAAATGAAAAGCTCACCTATTTTTGTACTAAATTTCTGATTTATATAGCATGGAAATAATGCACCAAAAATAATTTCTACATATTTTTGTCTTCATATTAATGCCATATAGTTATATCTTTAAACTGACAAGAATTCTCTAACAAAGGTAAGGCATTGCTAAATAGTTATATCTTTAAACTGAAAAAAAAGTAGAAACTACATGGAAGGAAAAAGTGAGATTGATCGTAGTACTAATGTACAGGATTACGATAATGGACCTAACAAGTTTGGTATGAGGTTTGAGACTGAGATCCTTAGGTCTTTCTATTTCATGAGAATGATTTCTTAAGAATTGGTCAATCAAGGATGTCAGTCTCAGATTTCAATATCATACCAGTTAGTTCCCTTATTGTCTTGTACTTAGTAATACCTATTTCAACTCATTTTTTTTTATCCTATCTTGCATTGATATGCTTCTGTGATATGCTCACCTATTTTGTACTACATTTCTGATTTATATACCTTGGGAATAATGCACAAAAAAAATTCACATATTTTTGTCGTCATATTAATGCCAATAATATGAAAAATTGTTCCACATATTTTCTAAGTCTTACTAAATATATTATGAAATTTTTTTAACGGGAATTCACTATCAAAGGTAAGGCATTGCTAAATAGTTAGTAAAAAAACAAGCAGAAATTACATGGAAGAGAAAAGTTAGATTGATCACGGTACTACTCATGCACAGAATAACGATAATGGACCTAACAAGTTTGGTATGAGGTTTGAAACTAGATCCTTAGGTCTTCCTATATCATGACAATGATTTCTTAAAAAAGGGTCAATCAAGGATGTCAGTCTCAGATTTCAATACCGTACCAGTTAGTTCCCTTATTGTCTTGTACTTAGTATTACCTAGTCTATAACTCATTTTTTTCGATCCTATCTTGCATTGATATGATTCTGTTTATTAGTGTGCCTTGTAGTGGATTTAAACTAATTTTTGGGTATAAGAAATTATGGTTTGTAGATGTGTCAAGAACAAATTAAGTAAAAGTAAATTAAAAAGCTCACCTATTTTTGTACTGAATTTCTGAATTATATAGCTTGAAAATAATGCACCAAACATTTTTCACATATTTTTTCTTCGTATTATTGCCAATAATATATTTTTTTGTCTTCATATTATTGCCAATAATATATATTGTTCCAAATATTTTCTGTCTTATAAGATATGTTATATAAAAAATATTTGACAGAAATTCAATATATCAAAGGTAAGGCATTGCTAAAGAGTTATATCTTTAAACTAAAAAAAAAAAGTAGAAACTACATGGAAGAAAAAAGTGAGATTGATTGCGAACTACTCATGTGCAGAATTACCATAATGGACCTAACAAGTTTGGTATGAGGTCTGATACTGAGAAATCCTTTGGTCTTTCTATTTCATGACAATATCGTTCTATCATTTGAATTTATAGCATAAGCAATGATTTCTTAAGATATTGTGCAAAGCAATGGTTTTTTTTTTAAAAAAAAATTTTTGAATGATCAATCAAAGATTTTAGTCTCAGTGTTCAATACCGTACCAGTTAGTTTCTATGTTGTCTTGTACTTGGTCTTCACCAATCTAACTCTCTTTTTTTTTGTTTATGATCTGGTTTTGATATATATAGCTTCTGTTTAGTAATTATGCATTGCTAAATAGTTATATTTTTTAGCTAAACAAGTAAAAATTTACATAGGGAAGTAAAAAGGTGAGTTTTTTATCCTGGTACTACTCGGTATGGAATTACGATAATGGACTTGACATGTTCGGTATGAGGTTTGAGACTAAGATCCTTAGGCATTCTATTTAATAACCATATTGTTGTATCATTTGGATTTATTGCACAAGCAATGTTTCTTAAGATATTTCGTATATCTTAAGACAAATTTGTTGGTGTTAATTTTCAAATGGTAAATTGCTCATTTTTTTTTTATTTTGAATGGTCAATCAAGGATTTTAGTCGCAGATTTCAATACCTTACCATTTACCAATCTAACTCATTTTTTGTTCTTATTATGTGGTTTTGATATGGCTTCTGTTTTTATAAGTATGCATTGTGATTTAGTTTGACTAATTTTCTTGAATCATACATAATGGTTTGCAGAAGTGACAAATTAAGACATAAAAGGACAAGCTATTAGTGATAGTTGCAGCACACTTTCATGCACCTAATGACAAAAGTCATTCGGTACTAAATTTTTTTGTATATATTGTTTAGATATTGGATATAAAATAGCCACATAAATTTGTTTTCTCATTATGTGCTAGGTTTTAGTATACAAGTTCTTTGTGTTAGAAATATAGTTTAGAAAACTCAAAATTCATTAAATCATATTCTACGAAAATTCCGTTGATGAATTTCATTTGTCAGTTTCTATAAAATTCATTTAATCAAAGAATTTATTTTTTCCCGCTGTACCATTCAATTGGCTAATAAAAGTGTTAATTGATTCGTTGGATTTGGCCCATGTTATTCTTTAATTCTGTTTTAAGTAATATTTTCGTTGGAGACCCTTTCTATACCCAATAAATCATTTGACCGTTGAAATAATATTTAATACATAAATGCCTATATTTGCCATTTAATACTTAACGTTGGCTGGACATTAATTTGGATATTGATTAAGGCTCTATTAGCCGTTGATTAAAGCACTATATAAGAACCTATTTTGTTGATAAGAAAGACACACAGAAAATTCATTCACTTGTTCTTTATCTCATACATTCCTCTTGATAATAATCGATATTCCAAATTTCAATTTTATTATTCTGCTGGATATTTCTTGGAGGCTTTCATCAGTCACTTTCATGGTCGTGCCCTAAAAGGTGACAACCACGTTCAGACGGAATACGCTTAAGGACAGCGCCTAGCGCGATTCGGGTAACTTTGTTCCTTTCATTCCTTTCATTTTTTTTCATATTATCCGATTTGTTGTTCAATTTGCTCCAACAATCTTAAGCGTATTTCTTAATCGGATAGTAGTTAGTATATATATATATAAAAAAATCATAATATATATTTTGCTATAGTACAAAATAGCAGATTAAAAAAAAAGGAATTTTATAATTAAATTATTAAGCTTCAGAATATGTTTCAAGCAACTTATAAAATGAAAGAAAATTTTATTTTCGGAATAAAACAAAGTTCAAGTAAAAATAACTTTGAAGTAAATATGATGGAAAATGATTTATCTAGACCAAATTGTAAGATAGTATCAATAAATCCTTCAATTAATCTTACTTATAAAAATTTAGATTGGTGGCTAGATAGTGGTGCTAATACATATGTTTGTGCTGATAAATCTTTGTTTTCTTCTTACCATGTTATAAGTGGGGGAAGTGTGACAGTAGCAAATGGAACATCTATTAAAGTTTTAGGTGTTGGTGATATTAAATTAAAATTCACATCTGGAAAAATAATAATTCTTAGGGATGTACAACATGTTCCAGATATTAGAAAAAAATTAATTAGTGGATCTTTATTAGTACAATTAGGATATAAATTAGTACTTGAATCAAATAAAGTCGTAATCTCCAAGGGTGATAATTTTATTGGAAAAGGCTATGTAACTGATGGTTTATTTAAAATAAATATTATACCTAATATAATCAATGAAGTTAATTCGACTTTTTCTATAAATACTTCAGATCCTTCACAAATTAAATCTAATGCTAATTTAATTGATGTTTGGCATGGTCGTTTAGGACATGTCAATCTAAGAAAAATGACAAGACTATCAAACCTTAATTTAATTCCCAAATTAAATATTAATCCAAATTCAAATTGTGAAATATGTGTTCAATCTAAAATGCCAAGAAAAACTTTTAAACCAGTTCTAATTAGACAAACACAAAAATTAGAATTAATTCATAGTGATGTGTGTGATTCTAATAGAGGATTAACTAGAGGAGGAAGTAGATATTTTGTAACATTTATAGATGATTATTCTAGATTTTGTTACATTTATCTTATTAAAACTAAAGACGAAGTTTTACGAAAATTTCAAATATACAAAACTGAAGTAGAAAATCAACAAGAAAAAGGAATAAAAATTTTAAGATCAGATCGAGGTGGAGAATATACCTCAAATGAAGTCGCATCATTTTGTGAAATGCATGGAATTAAACATGAAGTAACTGCACCGTATTCACCCCAATCTAATGGTGTCGCGGAGCGTAAAAATCGAACATTATTGGATATGGTAAATGCCATGATAATTAGTTCAGGTGTAACCCAAAATTTGTGGGGGGAAGCACTTTTATCGGCATGTTACATTTTAAATAGAATACCAATCAAAGATAACAATGAAACTCCATATGAACTTTGGAAAGGATATCCTCCTAGAATTAATTATTTTCGTGTCTGGGGTTGTTTAGCAAAAGTTGGAATTCCAGAACCAAAAAGAAAGAAAATTGGACCTAAAACGGTAGATGCAATATTTGTAGGATATTCACTAAATAGTAATACCTACAGATTTTTAGTAATTAAATCAGAAATTAATGAAATCTCAAATAATACAATAATTGAATCTAAAGATGCTGTATTTTTTGAAAATATATTTCCTTTTAAGAATCAACATATTTCATCTAATTTATCATTACCATCAACTTCAAATACAAATTCTTCACCACCAAATTTATTAAATAATGATGAACATATAATAGAAATTAGAAAAAGTAAACGTAATAGAATTGAAAAGAATTTTGGTGATGATTTTATAACTTATTTAATTGAAGATAATCCTAATACTTATGAAGACGCAATAAAATCTCCAGAAGCACCTTTTTGGAAAGAAGCAATTAATAGTGAAATAGAATCAATCATAAGAAATAATACTTGGATCCTAACTGAATTACCACCAGGAACTAAACCATTAGGTTGTAAATGGATTTTTAAAAAGAAATTAAAAACAGATGGAACTATAGAAAGATATAAAGCTAGATTGGTAGTACAAGAATTTAGACAAAAAGCTGGTTTAGACTATTTTGATACATATGCACCGGTTGCAAGAATAACTACAATTAGAATATTGCTAGCTTTAGCATCTATACATAAATTATTAATACATCAAATGGATGTAAAAACTGCCTTTTTACATGGTGATCTAGATGAAGAAATTTATATGCAACAACCCGAAGGATATATTGTCAAAGGACAAGAAACAAAAGTTTGTAGATTAATTAGATCTTTATATGGTCTAAAACAAGCTCCAAAGCAATGGCATGAAAAATTTTATGATGCAATGTTATCTCAAAATTTTCAAATAAACGAATCAGATAATTGTCTTTATTATAAAAAAGAAGACAATGGATATATCATACTATGCCTTTATGTAGATGATATACTAATTCTTGCACCAAATATGGAATTAATAAATAAAGCAAAATCATTATTATCAAGTAACTTTGATATGAAAGATTTAGGAGAAGCCGACGTTATCTTAGGAATGAAAATTATCAAATCTTCTAATTCTTTATTATTATCTCAATCTCATTACACCCAATCAATTATAGATAAATTTGGTTATTCGAATTTAAATCCAGTATCAACACCATCTGATCCTAACTTAAATTTATACAAAAATGAAAATGATCCAATAAATCAAGAAAAATATGCTCAAATTATAGGTTCACTTATGTACTTGACCAATAGAACAAGACCAGATATATCACATATTGTATCAAGATTAAGTAGATATACAAATAATCCAAGTAAAACACATTGGACAGCAATAGAAAGAATTTTTAAATATCTCAAAGGAACAATATCATATGGCCTTAATTTTACGGGTTATCCTTCAGTTTTAGAAGGATATACTGACTCAAATTGGATATCAGATTCTTTAGACATTAAATCAACAACTGGTTTTGTATTCCATTTAGGAGGAAGTGCAATATCATGGCAATCGACTAAACAAACAATAATTGCTAAAAGCACAATGGAATCTGAATTAATAGCTTTGGATACTACTTGTACCGAAGCTGAATGGTTAAAAGAATTATTATCAGATATACCTCTAATTCCACAACCAATTCCATCAATTATAATAAACTGTGATTCACAAGCAACAATTGCATTTTGCAAAAAGAAATTGATAAATTCAAAAATGAACAGGCATATGAAACGAAGACAAAAATCTATAAAGCAACATATTAGAAATGAAACAATAAATATTCAACATGTAAGAACAGAAAATAATCTTGCTGATTGCCTAACTAAAGGCTTAAATAGAACTAAGGTTCTATATTCATCGAGGGGGATGGGTTTATGCCCTAATAGGCCTCTTGCGGTGGCAACCCAATCTCCGAAAGGGTGACCCATGGAAAGAGATTCAATGGGTAATAACAAGCCGTAAGTTGACCATTTAGCACACAATTTTGGAGCATGGACTCCAGCCCCATCCCTATGGTGAGTGTGCTTTATGTAGATGTTAAGGATGAGCAAATTAGCTCGAGCAATGCTCTTAATGAGGACCAAATCGGTAATTTCCGTGGGATGTGAATCTACACACATCCTTGGTAGGAACTCACCTATATGAGAGTGCCTGTATACGGCCGCAGTGCGGGGCATGGGTAAGCCCTTAAGACTCTCATGAAAATCCAAGTTATTTGCGTATGGCCATTAATGCGCACCCCGCGATGACTGACTCCATATTGCGTGTGTGATGGTGTAATTTGAGTTCAAGGAACGAGTTCAAGACATAAGTTCTCTCTGTCTCCTCCAAATTTAATCCATCAACACTAAGTGAAGTTTTCAAAGTTTGTAAACTACTTCTATGATGCGCAATATAAATATCCAGCAATTTGTTTCATCATCCGATTGTACGAAATCCATTTGTTTCTTTAAAGTTCATCATTTGATTGTATAAAAATCCCTAATTTGTGAGTCATTCTCATTTGGTAAATTTTGAGTTTTGTGGGGGATTGTTAGAAATATAGTTTAGAAAACTCAAAATTTATTAAATCATATTCTATGAAAATTCCGTTGATGAATTTCATTTGTCAGTTTCTATAAAATTCATTTAATCAAAGAATTTATTTTTTCCCGCTGTACCATTCAATTGGCTAATAAAAGTGTTAATTGATTCGTTGGATTTGGCCCATGTTATTCTTTAATTCTGTTTTAAGTAATATTTTCGTTGGAGACCCTTTCTATACCCAATAAATCATTTGACCGTTGAAATAATATTTAATACATAAATGCCTATATTTGCCATTTAATACTTAACGTTGGCTGGACATTAATTTGGATATTGATTAAGGCTCTGTTAGCCGTTGATTAAAGCACTATATAAGAACCTATTTTGTTGATAAGAAAGACACACAGAAAATTCATTCACTTGTTCTTTGTCTCATACATTCCTCTTGATAATAATCGATATTCCAAATTTCAATTTTATTATTCTGCTGGATATTTCTTGGAGGCTTTCATCAGTCACTTTCATGGTCGTGCCCTAAAAGGTGACAACCACGTTCAGACGGAATACGCTTAAAGACAGTGCCTAGCGCGATTCGGGTAACTTTGTTCCTTTCATTCCTTTCATTTTTTTCATATTATCCGATTTGTTGTTCAATTTGCTCCAACACTTTGTTGTCAAAGCGTCTTGTGTCAATCCAACTCATTTTTCTCATGATGTGGTACTCTATTGGTGTACTCACATGGTATCAAAATTTGCTTATTTATATCGTTTGGTAACCGTACTAAGCATGATGTTCGCATATTTTTGTATCTGAGAGTAATGCCAATAACCAATATTATGAAAGAATAGTATGAAGACTTCCTATATCTTAATTGGACTGATAGAAACAAATAAATATGCACATGCAGGAGATGTTGAACTTGAGGCCTATCGTTGAAGCGTTGAGCCAGTCCTCTTGGAGTTGGTGTTTAAACAGCTATCGGCTATTAACTCCATTCTGCTATAATTTTTATGTTTATTTTTCAGTTGTCTCTCTCTTTACTGGTTGCTAAACAGTTCCAACTGCGATCTTGTTTTGTATTTGTTAGAATGAAGCAGATTGACAGGAATTTAGAAAGGAACTCGGTACTTTGTTTCTTTTGTTTTTTAGTGCAACATACTAATTGTAATTTCTCTATAATATTATTCTTTTCTCAAGATACTCATTTTCCTTCTTAGTAAAGTTATATAGAGATGCTCTTTTAGGATGTTGACTTCCTTATGTTAAATTATTTGATTTTAATTATAACGAAAATGACAAATTCTTCATATAATTTAAAGTTCGTGTCATTGAGAAGTATCAGCTGGTTTACCAGAAACTTTGAGTTGGTGTACCAGTATTGGCACCAGCTGGTACTGTTATCAGTTCAGGTTGTGGGACAGGGTGCTGAGAAAGACTGATTTGAAAGAGAGAGTGGAAAAAGGCATTGGTCAAAGAAAATCTGAAAAAAAACAACTATTTATTTGCATCTCTTCTCTCTAGTTATAAATACTATGAGGCTCCAATCTGCATAGGTTTAAGTTTTTTATTTAGTGCTCTGAAACCTGCAGCTCTCCTAGTTGGCTGATATGCACGCACAAATTGTGGGGACAACTTCCATTTTCCAAGTTTCTTCTTAAAACAAACGAAATACTTTGACGTAATGTATCATATATACTAACACAGTTCTTTCCTTGACCTTCAGACTATGCTTATGTAATGTACGAATAAAGTTGTGAAAAAGCTTAAAAATTATCATTAACATGCTTCTGTGCTTACCGAAACGTTAGTGTAGAGAGTTTTACTGTGCAAAACGTGGCCTACAACTCTTCTTGATTCGGTCAATTGGTCTACCCGCTAGTAATAACTCAAAAGTCTCAAATTGTCAAAATTGTCCGTTCAATCAAAAACACAATAGAATACCGCAATCGTTTAACAGGAATTGATTAGCAGTTTTGGAGGGATAATAACTTGTGTACTCTCATACTGTCACAAGCTTGCCAACTTTTGAATGGTTATTATCGATCGGAGGTACTGAAATGGCACCAAACTGCTATGGCCAGAACTAATTTGTACAAATTAGTGGGTTGCAAGGATTGCTTGTGGTAAAGCTTACAATTATCGTGGGTTGCTTAGTCGGGCTTAGATTTAATAGAGTACTTTTGTATGGTATTGCTACATGGGCTTTCAGATGTTGTTCCAACGTAGTATGTTTTTATTGGAGGCTCAGGCTAGATGTCAGCACTAGTGTGGTTTTTGGATCTCAAATGGGACCTGCACTTTTGTTATTATTCCATTATTGAAGGGTTTAGTAATTACATTTAACTCCAATATAAAAATATGAGAATTGTTGATAAATAGGCTATAAAGCCTGAGTATGAATTCAATTTTCAAACAAACACGTAATGCTGCTGCCAAGGTCATCTTCATATCAAAAAATTGGGTTTTTACAAGAAGCAGCAAAGCAAACACTATTCAATTATATCCTACAACACATTAAAAGTAAGTATTTCTTCTAATTTTTTACCCATTTTTGTATAGATCACCCTTATTCTGTTACCTACTAGGAACAAACAAGATTACAAAAGATTCTCATTCCAAAATGAAGGTGAGCTCCTGAACATGCAGCCACCAAATATCCAATTGACAGAAAGTGGAACAAAAGAAAAAGAGACGAAATGTTTTTAAATTCTTATTTCTTGAGAGCATTCATCCTATCTCTAAGGTAGTAAAGCTTAGCTCTCCTGACCTTCTTCCTGTCAAGTATCTTCATCTCCTTAATGTTTGGTGAGTACCTGACATGTTACAAATTAGACGAGTAAGTATTAAAACTCAACTCCCATAAGCCCAGAATACTAGAAAATCATATGGGTCCCTGATAAAAGATGAAACAGATCCCATACACTTGACAGATAATGAAAAAAAGTATCTTATGTCCCTCATAACCAACAACCTGTTCATATTGGTCCCATTATATTTTCAGAGGATAAATAACAAATGGAAGGCAAGTTTGCCAAAAAGGTACTTGTAAGTTAGGAAGATATATTTGCTGGGACAATTCCAAACAAAACCCTGCAGAACTCCAAATAATATTTGTAACCCAACAATAATACTATGCTAGATCTAGAAACATTAACACACCATGTGTCTTACTTTCTTTAAAAGACCAAATACCCTATTATTGGTTCTTACTATATAAATAAGGAAAACATAAGGGTAGTTGGGATATTTTTTTCTGAAAATATTAGGATAAAGGAGTAACTACAAGGTAATGAAATGCATTATCAGAGAATGTTGAAGTTTTGAGATTCCACAGCAATACATGTGATATTTTGCAGGGTGCATGGAGGTGGTCCTTCAATAAATCAACCAACTAGAAACAGCACAAGGTCCTCAGGTACTAGTGATATTATATGCTATCTCCCTTCACCCAAAAAATCTAAAAATTGCACTTACCTATTGTCAACTGGCATATGGTGTTTCCGATCCATCTAAGGGACCAGCTCATTATAGATGGGTCCTTTAAGTTACTATAACATATATATCAGGTCTAAGTTTCCAATGCACATATTAGTTCCCTTAATGAAGTCACTATACTGTGACGGTTTATCTCTTGCTCCCATTGAAAAAGAAATGAAAAGCTAACACTGATATAACTTTCCTCCAAAAGAAACTACACAATCTGAAAACCGATTGGAAACATGGACCCATCAGCACTGTTGGAGGTTGGAATGAAACCAAAAGCCACTAATGGAAATTCCAAATAACAATAGTTATCTCTAAGAAACCACAATTATAGGTTTCCAAGTTCAGCAATGAAAATAACACCTACAGGAACTTGAGGTATGCCACTATAGAAATTCCAACAAAATTGGTAGAGGAAAGTTGTCCAAGGTATAGAGGAAAGTTGTACAGGAACTTGAGGTATGCCCCTGACGTAATTTCTTGAGTTGGAAGAGCATTCAGAATAATTTTGATTTTTCACAGGATATATGCAATTATAGATACAATTATACAAAAGTAAAACTTACAGAGGAAACACAGATTCAACACCAACACCAGCAACCAGCCTACGCAGCCTGAATGTTGTATTCAATCCAGCATTTCTCCGTGCTATCACAATCCCTTTAAGGGTCGAGACACGTCGCTTGTTCTCAGGCACTTCCTGTTGAACAATTAGGGGCCAAAATCAGAGCACAGCAAATGTGGTTAATAAAGGACTGCACTGACTGTACCAGCGTGCAGTATCTTCATGTTGGACATTGAAGATACCGACACTTTACAACTCATTATGGCAACTGAGATACTAGTACTACACATCCAGTGCTATTAATGCACCGGTCATTCTTTGTAAATGGTACAGACTACAATACCATTCAGTACTGTTTCGCATAGGAGAGGATCAAAATCTCTACCATCATGCTCGGTCCTGATGCTGGTTCAGTGCATGAGCGGCATTCTATAATGGTGAATATTGACCTAACATACCATTCAATCATTCAATCAGTGGCATTCTACCATTCAATCTGATTATCATTGTTAAAAAGAATTTTCCTCACACTCAAGTAGGTGTACCATAAACAAGAACAATTTTTAACAATATGAACTATGAAATATTGACCTAACATACCACTTTTAATTCAACAATACAACCAGGCTGAATATCAGGAACCACCCTCTCAGAACGCACTTTCTCAACAGCCTCTTTATCCAAAATCTGAAATTTCAAAATTGAAGAACCAATATAACTGTCAAACCATGTGATCACCTAGTAAAATGTGTCAGCTAAGCAATCAACGAGGTGATCTCAATAGATATAAGCCCAAAAATGGATTAGCAAAACCCCTCCCCTGATAAAACATAAATTTGCACAAGTATTTGAACAATATGAGAACTATCATACACAACATTCTCAGTGTAACTTTCTTTTTGATTCAATAGAGAAAGGAGGATAAATGTGGCTATAAGCAAATTAGAAACTCAAAAGCATAAGAGATATATAAATAGTTCAACAGGATTAAAAAAGCTAGTCCTCAATTTTTTAAAGTAATACAGGAAAAATGAGTGTTCACTGAGAAATTAGCACTCACAGTCATGATTTGTTTTGCCGTTTTATCAAGCCTTTTGAACTTAATCCGAGGAGGTGTATCTACTTCTAGAGCAGATGCCACATTTTCATCGTCCAAATCAGCATCTGGCTGCGCAGCTGTCGATATGCATCTATTTGATTGGTTGTTTCCGAAGAAGGAACATGCTACAGTCTGAGGGAATGCCACAACCCTTCTTTCAAAGATATCACTTCCCTGACATTGAAAAATAATAAATTTAATTAACTTTGATTGAAATGACTTTTATGGATAAGACTTTTTAAAAAAATTAAGGAAGTACATAAATAAACTTGTACAATATGTCTGGTTCAGCAAATAGAGCATGAATAAACCAAAAAGGATTGATTTCTCTCCAAACAGGAAATCTTTTTTAAAACAACAGAATGATAAAATCAAACTAATATATCATGATTGTGTAAAATATCACATGTTAGTATCAATCTGAGGCAATGCATTGTACAAATTAACATTTCTCTCCAAAAAGGTTGTGCAATTTCATCTCACACATAATGTGGTACTTAGTACAGGTGTTCTACACCTGTTGATACAGAATCATCTCCCAAAAAGCTCAATCAAGGATCGTTTTTGATAAAAATCAAATAATTACATACAACAATAAACAGTAAATACTAATCTAATTCAATGTACTGCCAATTGATCAGCTACTTAATCTAATTCAGCAATTATAAACCAACAAATTGATCAAATCAGTGCCGTACATGGTTTTTGTTGGTTTGAATATAGGCGAGCAAAAAAGGTGAGAAATTTCGAATACCGATGGTACCTTTTGGAGTGGAGATGAAGTCGTGGTATGTGCTTCTCTTCTACAAAAGGTGGAGAGAGATCCCGATTGCAGAATCCTCCGACCACAGTCTCCATTTGTGGCTCGGAAGAGAGCCCTTGCGAGCGACTGCATCTGTCCAGTCCACTGAGGCACCACAAATGTTAATCAGGATTTAGGAGCTGTCTGTCTGAAAGAGGGACTAAAACCCTAGAGATGAAGATTTTCGGATCTTCTGCGTCGAGAACGGAAGAGGACTTGTGTGGTAGTCCGCTGACACCTCCTTTTTTTATGAGTTGGTAGGCTTCCTTTCCTGTCGTAGACCTTAGCGCCTGTTGTTTTGGACCGGTGATGTGCGGGAGAGAGTGTTGTTAAACGATTGATTACTACATAGTCTATTATACATACTTCAATTCAAAACTTGAAAAACACTGTTCTATTTCTTGCTATCACGGCCGTCCAATCTTTTTTCTGGATGGATCAGATTTCCTCCTTCGTCTCCACTTCGTCTGCACTGGAGTTTCGCACCCAGAAGAGCATCCCTTTTCTCCACTTTCTGCACTCTCACGAAGCTTCGTGAGTTCTAACTCTAGGGTTTTCTCTCTCCCTCTTTTCCCCACACAACTACCGAGGCGAGAGAACAGGAGCCTGGTGCCCCTTCCGCCCTTCTTTCGTCGATTCTCAGCCGCCTCCGATCTGGACTCGCAGCATGGTTTTTGCCGATGGCCAGATCAGCTCCTTCCGTTTCAGGCGAGTACAGTTTCAATCGCCCTTCTCCCTTTCTATTTTTTTTTCAAGGGATTTTCAAGTTTGAATAGATTGATTTTTCCTTTCTCTTTCGCAGGTTTCGTACCTTTGGCAATGACCTGTCGGACAGGGAGACCGTATCCATCCGGTTTTAACGGTACCACTCAATCGGCGTTAACAGAGAGCAGGTATATTGGAGAAGAAAGTTGAAATTCTTCTTCTTTACCCTGATCGGAATCAATAGAGCCGCTCTATTCTTCAGGAACTTGGATGCTAGCTCTGCTACGCCTACTGGATCAGCTAGGTCTATCCGTGAGCCAAGTGCCTTTGCTGCGAAGGGCCTGAATTTCTGATTGCATAGCAGCTTGCCAGGTGGTCTTATTCCAAAAATACCCGCTTTTGTCCTTTGCAAATGAAGAAATTAGGCCTACCTTCATGTTATAAGTCCCGTCGTTGCGTCAAGAAGTAGGCTCAGAATTTTTTAGACGGGTATGATCTCAAATTTTTTTTTTCCCTTACTTTCTCTCTCCGCGCAAAACGCCTTACAGTCTGTTTGGTACAGAGGGGATCGAAATTGACAGAGATGCCCTCTCTCCTTGGCTCGATGTCTTGCCTTCCCGTCTATGATTGATGCTTGCTGTATATCTCCTCTCTTGCTACTCGATCTCCCAGTTCTCCACTTCTCCTGCACGATTACTTTCTTTTGAGGTAATATCGGAGACAATTTGTACAATTCTTATACTTCTCTCTTCTTGCTTGATATATTTCTCCTACTAATCATGTCTTTATTTGTTTAATTTAGGATATCCCAGCCTTGAATCCTGAAAGAACTTCGACGTTTTTCTTATTCAGCAGTTTACATCTCCGTAAGCAAACTCACAACTTGATTAAATTATATTGGTACATATCCCAATTTGTTTGATTTTGGATATTACACATATAAATCTATCAAATAAAAAGGCTGTGCTTACCAGTAACGAATATATATATACACATTTTTTCTTTTGACAAAAAGTACAATATCATATTTAGTAAATATCGATTTAGTTAACTTCACCAGTAACATTTCATTTCAAATCAAACAAAATAGGATTGTTTTATAACACATATGAGAAAGCTAAAAAAGGCTATGCCTTTTGTGATGTTGTCGAACCTAAAATAATTTTGAAATTGTGATTTTCATGTGTGCCATAGCTAATAAATCTGTCTTCGCCCAGTAAGAAAAGTGCATGAATTAGAGTGAATCATATCAAACACTAAATTGTGAACTTAATTTCTAGCTGGTATCATCATGGACTAATTAATTGTTTAATTTCGATTTTATTTACGAGCTCGCGATTCATGATAAGTGCTAGGGTTAAGCCTTCAATAAGGTACATGTTAGTAATAGTTGTTGCTTTTGTTTTGTATCTAATGAACGGTTCTCTTAATCAGGGATATGACTACTGAAATGAAAAGTAAGCATTATAAGTGCATTTGCATTATTCTGGTATAAATGATGATCAGCACATATAATTAAGTGCGTCAGCATTATTCCTTTTTCCTTGCATATAAAACACCTATTAACAAGTAAGTTGCAAGAGTAAGACAAATAATAATTATCGAATAAAGATTATAGTACATAAAATCAGTGATTTATAACATATCTAAGTACTTCTTTGTCAATTAATAACTTCATTACTTTTCTTCATTTCATTTTGTTTTGTATAACCAAATCACATATCGAGGTGCTTAGCACCAATTATTTTTAGTTAGTACAATGCAATTCTAATTAAAGCAAACCTGAGTACCTTATCTGATTTTCACTTTTCTTTCTTAAATAATGTCTTTCAAATAGCGCTGATTGCACATTAGCAGCAACTTCACATTGTTCGTATAAAAGTTCAACTTGAAAAAGTTCTTAAATGCTACTCATTCTTGCATTTTCTTATTAAGTATTAACAATTCTGTAAATCGTAAGATTGTGTCAGCATCTTCGTGGTAGCCAAAGGACTGTAGCTAACTCACAATTAGAGAATACTGGCACAATATTTAGCACCCAATACTTTAGCCTAATTAAATCTCATCAATGAGAAATATTTGGCTGACAAAATTCTATCAATAACATTAGTCTTTGCTTTTGTTGCTGTATTAGGTCTGTGTCTGCTTTTTCAGGAAAACAAATTTAGTACTTATAGCTATTGTCGTATAAGAAAGGTCAACATAAACCCTTTTTCTTTTTTTCCTTTTTCAATGACTTATAGCCTAAACTAAGTCATTTGGGAGATCAACATAAACCTTTTTTTCTCTTAGCCTTCCAATAACTTATTTTTCCTTCTATTTTCTTTCTAATAAAGTATTAATTGGAACTTAAAGTTCATCTTGCATTTACTGTGGTAGGGACAAAATAAGTTCCGAGTAAGAACTGACAAAGAAATTTTGTTTTAAAGTACCCGTCTGTGTACTAGAGATCAGACTATTTTACAAATTTGTAGCACAATACCATTATCAAAAGCTATGTATGTAATTTGGTATTTTAAAGTCTTTTATATTTTGAAATTGATGCTTTCTGTCTATCTTTTTGGAGTTGCAGAAGGGATTAATTAAGATTGTGGCTGTATGGAAACTCAACTGAGCAACATTATTATGGAGATGGTGCATAATGCTAGGACAAAGTAAGCCGTGTTTACCTTTCCTTGATAAGTACTTAATGTTATCTTTGTGTTTGGTTAAAATGCTTAGTCTAAAATGTGTCTGAAGTTTAAGCCCTCCTTTTTTTGACCTTTGTGAGTTGTTTTGTAACAGATGCGATTATGAAGGAAGGGTTATCATGGACAAGTGGTATCGACCATGCTGACAATAAGCCAAAGACGTCATCATGTTGTGTGAAGTTGACCATGTTCTGGAAGCTTTTCATTAGAAAATTACGAAAAAGTTTCTTCTGTTAAAAAAAAAAGAAGCCAATATTGACCAAGTTAGTTAACTCTCTCGCCTTATTTTTAACAGGATCTTAAAAAAATTATTATTTTGTATATTTCCTTATTTTTTATATTCTTCTATTTTCTGTTGTCTTTCTGTGCATTCTGATTGTTCACTCAAGTGAATGCTTACCAAGCAAAACACTAAAAGGAGGTGTTATATAACATAGCTGTCAGTTTAGATTTTTCTAAAACAACCTATTTTCTGTAAGAATTGGTGCACTGAACCTCAAAATCTTCTGGGTATGTGAAGTGGTCTCAAGCTGATAAAAATTGCAATGGAGTTTGTTATAATGAAATTGCAATGAAAATCCAGGAGATATCACCTGGAAAGCGCCTGTAGCTGGCTATAGTTTCAAGCTCACTGCCATGTTTAATGTTAAGAACATACCTAATGCTCTTGCAAGTACCTCTTTAGTTAATAAACAAAATTGAAATGAAATTTCATACAATAAAATATTATTTTTATCATTTTCAATAATTTTTTCTAAGTGAGTTGCCATTGTTTACCTCTTATCAATTATCACTTTAATAATTTGCGCTTAATAATAATTGTTTGGTTGTTCTTTCATAAAGCTTTTTTTTTGTCTGTACAGACCATGAATCGTGATAATAGTAATTTCTTAGGTCCACTTACATCGCGCGAAACTTAAAAGGTCTTCATTAAAAATGACTGATATTGTTTTGCATGCGTGTTTTTTCCTCTTCTTATGCGTTGATTCAAGTTTAAACTCATATACTTTGTTGTTTTTTACAGGGGATGCTGCTGAAGTTGTGCAAGAAAATAAGCGAATCATTTTTATTATACATACCTGGAATAAATGGTCATTTTATTTGTATTAGCGACAGCGCTAAAATTTCAAAATTTAGTCAGCAATATATTTTTTATTCATAGCTGTTACTATGTACGTTAATAATGTTTCAACATCGCCATACATGTGTGAATACATGAGAACAATAATAAAATGAGCTGTTCTTTCATCGCGCGAAGCGCGATGAATTCACTAGTTTATTTTATTATTATAGACAATTATGTATCGAGTATCGACATAAATTTTTAAAATAAAATAAATAATTACTAAATAGAATGTACTCGTCATACAAAATAAGATATATTTATATTATTTTTTTTAAAATAGAAAATAATAATAATAATAATAATATACAAAAGTATAAAACAATTTGATTTACTAAAACTATATATTGTAGGCTATATACATAAAGTTAGACACAATCGAAGTAACTACTTTATTTTAGAGCTAAGTCATATTCTCAAAATATACTCCTAACTTTTGCTGTATTAAACGAAGTATATAGAAATAAAAAAAAAAGAATATTAACTTATAACTTTTATTAAAGCCGATATTACCACAAGCTAATAATCAACGTTTGCTTAATAGATTTTATCTAATGATCTAAAATTTGAATTTGACGTGGATATAATAAAATTTAAAATGCAAGTAATCAGATTTGACAACTAATTAATCAGACTCACGTTATTAAGCCTTCAAGACAACAAAAACTTTTTATAACAATTTTTTAATTTTATTTGTAGAGATAGATTTTTCTGTGTTTCCAACTAATTGATCTAGAGGGCTTATTTTTACAATATTTTGACTTAAATTGAATTGAAACATCTGATCCAGAGGGCTTATTGTTTTCTAAATGACTAATTTATGTGCACTTGACGGGCTGCATGCTAGTTTAAATCGAATGTAGCAGGCGATCTATTATCTAAATCAAATAAATAAAATATGCATATGACTTTTATTTTATTGCATAGTAGAATATGCAAACAAATCTAAAAAAATAATAATAATAATAAAAAAGAGATTCAGAGCTACAGGACCACAGAAATTCGATGTTTATGAGATTAATAATAATAACCAGCCCAATCGTTGGATAGCTGTCCGATTAATAAATTTTATATATTGTTTTGTTCAACACATCCAAATTTATTTATTCAACTGCGACAATGGTCATGGGTAGCCATTAAATGAAAGTTTGACGTTCTTTTTTCTCTTTTCCATTTTTGTTTTTTTAAGCTTTCGGTTAGGACCGTTAGGTTGCCCTGTCAGTCTTTATTATATTTGAGAGGATAAGTTTCATGATAAATATTAAATAAATGCAGGATAGAAGGAGAAATTATGCATCAATGCATGTTCATTGTTATTCTATTTTGTTCGTCGGCGAAAAGATGTCAAGTTCTACCCGCAAATAACTAACGAATACAATGGAGAAAAAAAAAAAGAATTTTTGCAAGAACAAAGATTATAATTGAAATAATATTTAAATAATTATTATTGAATTGTAATTGTCAGGTACATAAAATAAAGCGATAAATGGAGCGTTAGATATTTTTTCAAGGCAAAAAATGACATGCTGCTAAAATATAACTATAATTAACCAAATAAAGATAATTACCGGATTTGATGCGCTCCGGTTGTATACTTGTATACGTATTTGGTTGCTGGTCAACTGGTTCACTTGGGCCAAGTCGTGAATTTATCTTCAAAATATTTATCTTTATTTCATTAATTTTTTTTTGATAAGTTGAATTAAGCCTCCAATTTATTTCGAAATTAAATTTTACAAAGGGTCCTCGCAATCGGATTTCAAACTCGCAACTTTCAGTAAAAATACGATGTTCTTTGGTCTAGTGACAAATAGCAACACCTCTCATAAAAGATTACGGATTCGAAATTCGATGAGAGTCCTTTGTGACATTTAGTTTCAAAATAAGTTAGAGAGTTTGATCCCATCTTATCTTCAAAAAATGTCGATCTTTATTCGACCCATCTTATCTTCAAAAAATATCGACATTTAATATTAGACCATAAATTTCTTGAAAGTATATTTCCTATAAATAATGGAATCTAACAATGGGACGTTCCGTCCTCAATCGGGGAAGGGTTTTGGTGACAAAACATGAAAATATTGACATATAAGTAATTAAGGACAACATTATATATGATAGTTGCTATTTAGTCAAACTAGCTTTTCATACGCGCTTCGCGCGTGAGGCATTGTTCTGTTAGTTCTACAGTAAAGGTCGGGTAATTGAAAGTTGTAATTAGAGTAAGGAACTATTGTGTCTATGATGACACCATAAGAAAAATATGTGGTTGGGTTAATTTGTGAAGACTGGCTTCTTATTGATATATGATCAGGTGGCGATATATAGTAAAGACTCTCATAAACATTAATTGCATTATATTTGTCATCATCGAGCAAAATATTAATTATCTAAGTTTTAAATTGTTCTCAAGTCCATGTCAGGTAAAGGAAACCCATAATCATACCTTCCAACTTTCTGTGAAACGTAAGGTTAAAGGAGGTGCAAATACATAAAAAATATTAGAATTATGAGAACAAAAACTAAATGTGTGCATCTTGGATAAAACCAATTGTTTTAAGACGTTTCTAAGTTTTAAGACTTATGCCCAGTACAAAAAAATAAAATGTCATGAGGCTAGAAATTCATTATCAAAAGCTTTTTCTAATGAACTATGCTTTAAATTTTGAATATTAAGTGTTTGTTAATATGGATCAAAAGCACAAATTGATGTGAGATTATCAAATGTTGCATCTATTCCTCCGTTCAAAGCATTTGAAGACAAGTTCTTAATCAAACAAAAAAATTAATGAATCTGATTATGTACTAAGCTTTAGGTATATATATAGAGTATGTACTTGATATTTCATTTTATTGAACTAATCAACTAATTAAAAAAATTCTCATTTTAATAGATAAGTGGTGAGTGCACTTACTTTTTTCAAAAAAAAAAAATTCACTCACGAGCACACCAAATTGGCACGCGAGAGGTGGTTAGATTGCCAAAGTCAATAGGACATGGGCTTATTAGCTTTCTTATTTGGCATAAATAACCAAAAAACCAATATATTACTTTGTACACTATATTGCCGCTAACAGAAAAAATTTGTTTAGCACAGTAGCGGATGGCTAATGACATCACTAACGAAGCGCTTTTGCGCCGATAATTGGCGCTATTTAAACCTTTGCAGCTCACCAACCACGTCTTAATCCAAACCCAAAAAAAAAAAAGTGAAATGATAACATCATGCTGACATTCATGATATAAAAGTTCTGGATCGTCCAATAACAACGATTTTCTAAAATATCAAAAAATAAGTAAAAAAATCCGAAAAAATGTAAAAATTGGTTTCTTCTAAGTTTTTTATATGGAAAACATATTGAACGGTTTAAATCGGTCGTTTGAAATTAAATAAGAATTTACTTTATAATATAGGTCCAAAATATAATATTTTATAAATTAATTTGAAATATTTCGTTAAAAATTTTGATCTCTACAAAATTTTTATGAAAAAATTGGAATGTTACATAAGGCCCGGCTCTCCTTCTTCCATATCTTTTGATCTTCTTTTCACTTTTAATTTATCAACAATTATTATTTATTTGTTGATTGAAATTGTGTTCTTATCAATATATTTTTTATTTATATTGTATGCCAATGATTTGTATACGTTGATATTAACATTATATTTGAAATAGAATATAAAAAAAATGCAATAATTACTTTTTAATTAGGTAAGGAGTGGAAAGGTGAAAGCCGTTAATTAGATAAAGAATGGAGAAGTCATACTTGTTAAATCACGGAAAAAATGAATAAATCAATTTATCATTTGAATTTTAGATGATAGTTATCCCATAAGAAAACAAAAGAAGGCGATTTCTACCTAGAATTATATTAACTAATGCCTAAATATTTAGCTGATCCTAGTAAACCTTAGATGTATATATAGTTGTTCTCCTCAACATATATAAAATTGTCAATAAGGAAGAAATAATAAAAAGAAACATTGAGAATATATAAAACTTATTATTCATTGATCTGTACTCCGACCCAAAACCAGCTGGGCCGATAAAACTTTAACCACAGCACCCCCTCCCTCCCCCCCAAAATCTGGATCGTTCATTTAAAATTATAAAGAAATTTGGTTGATCATGATTCAAGCCCGGTAGTCCACCATAGAATTACCTTTATATATTTTTTTCGTACAATGTAAGATATGACCATCTACGATGAAACCAGTTTTAGATTTAACAGCTAGGCACGACTCCTTAATGTAGAATGCGTCCTTAAAATTCAGTGATTACTTTTACGTGGATATTTAAATTTACAAGCTTTCTTAACGTCTCGTGGTCACCTTTTAAAAAAAAAATAATTACAAGCTTCTTAACCTCAAAATTCCTAAACAATAAAATCCTTTTTTTATTTATTTAGTAGATATATAGGCCATGTTCCTTAACACAGGACGCATGTTTATGTTGATTGGATATTTTTTTGCGTATATTTGAAGTTTTAAGATTTGATCACATCTTTATCTCAAATCTCTAAAAAGAAAAAAAAAACTTACGAAAATTTGAATAGATTAAATTTAACTTTTTAAATTTCACTTAAGACTTAATTTTCGAATTATTTTTAAATCAAATAATTGTACAATCTTGTCTTATAAATAAAAAGCAAATTGATTGTTTTTCAGCTGGAACCAGCTGGCCGATCAGATCTCAACCACAGCCCCCTCCCCAAAAGAAAAAAAAAAAAAATGACGTCATACCTGTTACTGTAGATATTGCTCCCACCGTTATAGTATTTATAGATAAGACTTGCGTGTGTTTACGGTGAAAATTTATCAACAAAATATAATATTTAATTTATTTAGTATATTATTAATTTGTTTGAGATTAACGTCGTCAAGATATTAATGTAAAGCTAACATAATAAACGATGAATCGTCAATCCAAATTACATCTCACAAAGTGATTAACCGCAAATCCTGTATGTAAAAACATATATTTGGTGGGCTTACTACTTTACTAGTGTCTACCGACTATTAGAAATTTTTAACATAATATGCGCACAGCCGTACAGGAGCTGATGAAAAACAGATGACAATAAATTTTATATTTTTTCATGAAAATATGCTCAGTTCAACTATAATCTACTTAAATTGAATACAATCAAATAGATATAAATGGATCTTACACTTTATTGACGTCCATTCTTCTAGCCTCGTAGTACAATTCTTTTTCAAACAAAAATAGAAAATATAGAAGGAATGATGAGAGAAAAGAGAGGAGAAGCATTGGCAGGAAAACTTTTCTCATAGGATTCAAATTCAGGAATTTTTTTTTCGTAAATTTTCTTATCAGAAGAAATGATAAAAAGCATAAAAGAATTGCGGATTCGATCATAGTCTGCGAGTGCAGTAAAATTTCGTTTAAAATTTTCTTCAAAAATTAAAGAAATTTGACGAGATTTCTTGCAATGACATTCAATTCAGCGATGGAAGGAGTTATTTAGTACCTCCGGTCAACTAAAATCAAATCATTTCATCCATTTTCTTTTCCATCAGCAAAATAAATTTGCGAAATTTTCTTTTCTCAATTAAACTCCTTTCGATTCAATTTTTCTCCAATTTATTTTCTTTCCACCAAGATGTGAAAGTGAAAGGAATAAAATTTAGATTATACAGAACAAGTTCATGGACAAATTACATATTTACTTTTTTTTTTTTCCGAAATACTATTTTTTAACTAGCCAGCTCGATGGGAATTGATTTGCACACACCCGAACTTAGTCCGCACACTCCCAAATTGTATTTAAGACGAAAATACCCCTCAGTATTTGAACTAATTACATACCTTGCGAGTTACACCTTCAGTTGGCTAGCCAATAATTGAACCCAAATAGACGCCATAAAAATAAAAAATAATCGTTTTAAAAAATGAAAAGAATAAATATTGGTTTGACAGAATTAAATATAAAGGAATTGCAAATAATCTAACCTCTATTCTTTTGCTATGTGTTGGGCACTTGGGCTGCACCAATCACAAAACAAAGATTCATATCACCTCATGGTGTGGCGTATCGGATTGTCAGGTGGGTGAGAGAAACTTTGCGCAGTAGCGTCATGCGTGAGAGCCGGAGAGGAGAGAATAAAAATGAAAGGGTATTTTAGTCATTTAAAGAATTTTGGAGTGATTGTGCTAAGTTTGGGGGTGTCCGGATCAACTCCCCAGCTCGATATGTTAGCAGCTCAAAATTATTAATCAACAAAATAAATTAAGAATAATTACCAAATCTAACTGGAAGGAATCACCAGTCATAAAGACCTGTATCGGACCCTCTATCTGCTCCTAATCACTAATCATCAGTATCTAACGCTTCCTAAAAAAGTAAATAGATAAATAAATTAGTAGCTCTAATACTAATAGTCGAGTAACAAACAAAAAAAATAATAAAAACATTTTGCTACTTCCATCTGTCAGAGCTCCTCTCCACTCCGGGACGTTTCGCTGATATGATATCCCTCTGCGTGCGTGCCTGAGTTGATGGAAATTCGGCGCTTTTCCCAAGAGCGTCGCTAGCGGAGTTGCAGACCTCCCTCAGTACAAGAGCACACTATTACTAGTGGGTTTGAGATTGAGATTTGTGTGCGCGACAGTTGCAACTCGCAAGCAACTTGAATTGTAGTTAGTTACTACAATTCACAGGTATAGAGGCTTCAGAGATTCAAAACAGCTATAAGAGTAGTCCGTTCAGATCTTCAATTTCAGCGTTTTAACTACCGACAAAGATTTAGTGCGCTGTAACCACCACAGCAGCGCGCTGAGTTGTGTTTCATAATTCTCTGAATTGGAGATCAATTTCGGTGATTCGACTAGCCAATTACCAAACTTGTCGCTCGCTCGTGAGGAGGAACGAAAGAGGAAGCGAGCGTAGCGGCGCGCAATTCTCTCAGATCTCCGGCCTTGGTTTGGGAGATCGCTGAAATAGACTGCGCCTACCAACTCTTTTAGTTGCTAGGAGTGGATTCAGACCAGTTTGGTTGTGTACTGTGTGCTCTGTGAAGGCTTCGGCGGGTAGAGCTAAACAGGTACTCTTTCTATAACCTTTTTTTTTTTGGTTTTTGGTTGCTAAGACTGCTGTCTGTCTGGTAGCCGGCAACTCGACTACTGTAAGCCTGGTATCTGTGCCCATGTCAGTGTGTTCATTTGTATGCATGCATGTGTGCAGTTGTGGGTAGTGATGATGTCATGGATTTTGGCCAGAATTGTCGATTGCGACAATTCGAAGGTCGTATGAAGTTGCAAATGGATATGGGTTATTATAGGGTTGATTTGGAAACCAGCACAATAAAACAATCCCCACCAATTCATGCGATTCTGCTACTGGTTGCGGGTTATTTAAACAACAAATAAAGGAAGAAAGGATGCCAGGTGTTGGCTTGTAATTTCTGCGAGGAAACTGGCGCCTTGTGTGATTATATCAGTGTGTCCTTTCGTGTCCATGCATGTAGCATCGAGATATGTACAAAAATAAAAGAATGCGGATTTCTTAATTTGTTAGGAAACCGACATTTGTGCGACCATCTCAGTGTGTTCGTTTGTGTGCATGCATGTTACATTGGGGCTTTATGTAAAATATTAGAAGAATTTTGACTTCTAAATTTGTGAGTAAATCAACTTTGATTAGAAATGTTTTAATGTTGTCTTTCAATGATTTTCCTTAGGAACTTCTGAAGATTTGCATTCAGAGGTGATGAATAGTAGACGAACTTTATAAATATGGCACAATATTCTTCCTCCGGTGGTGTTGAACCCAATTCACCTGTGCCTTCTTCTTCGTCACAGCGATCAAGGTATGTGTAAATTTTTTCTTTTTTTTTTGTAATTATATTATTTCCTTTTGTTCCCAGGTTTGGGTTTAGATGCCAATTTGATTTTTAATGAGTAGACAAATAGAGCAAAATTCCTCTAGTGACCTTCAGGTTTTTCTATAGAAAATAACCAAAGCATGGAAGTAACACTTAACAGATGAAAGAAAGTATATGAGACCAAAGCAAGGCATCAAAGTTAGGTATTTATATATCAGAATGGTGCGTAAAAAAAAGACAAGGAAATGATGCTGAGAGCTGTTTTGCAATGTTTCAGTGACAACCGTTAATCTAATTTTTATCATATACTGCTAATTTATTAAAATGTTATTAATTGCTAAACCAGGGAAACCAATGGGCTTGCTGATTTGGAAGACCCAGAAAGTGCAGTATCCACCGTGGCCCGCACCCTTGAGCAGCTCCACATCAGCATGCCATCCCCACTTGAGAGAGAACAGCTCACTGCCAACCTACTTTCCCTTGCAAGGGAGAAAAAAGAGGCACGGTTTCTAATTGGAACCCATGCGCAAGCCATGCCCCTTTTCATATCCATTTTGCGAAATGGGCCCCCGACTGCCAAATTTAATGTAGCATCTCTGCTGAGTGCCATTTGCAAGGAAGAAGAGTTGCGAGTAAGAGTACTTCTTGGTGGCTGCATACCTCCTTTACTTGCAATGCTGAAGTCGGACTTGGTCGAGGGGCGAAAGGCGGCTGCAGAGGCCATTTTTGATGTCTCGTCTGGAAGCTTGTCAGATGACCACATTGGCATGAAGATATTTGTGACTGAAGGGGTGGTGCCTACTCTGTGGGCCCAGCTCAGCAGTAAAATCAGGCAGGAGAAGGAAGTTGAGGGTTATTTGACAGGTGCACTGAGGAACCTTTGCCGGGACAAGGATGGGTACTGGCGGGCCACACTAGAGGCTGGTGGAGTTGAGATAATTACAGATCTTCTCTCATCCGGAAACCCAACTGCTCAGTCAAACTCTGCTTCCTTATTGGCTAGACTGGTATCAGCATTTGGGGATAGTGTGCCAAAGGTCATAGATGCAGGTGCGATCAGGGCCCTCATTCGCCTCTTGGGCCAGGAGAATGATATCTCTGCTCGCGCAAGTGCTGCTGATGCTTTAGAAGTTCTCTCTTTGAAATCTACTGTTGCTAAGAAGGCGGTGGTGGACGCAGGTGGTCTACCCGTTTTGATTGGATCCATTGTAGCCCCTTCCAAAGAGTGCATGCAAGGTGGTGACTCGTGCAGCGCCTTGCAAAGCCATTCTGTTCGTGCCTTGTCGAATATATGCGGTGGTATGACTTCTCTGATACTTTACCTTGGTGAAGTATCAACATCTCGTAGTTTACCAGTGCCTCTCCCAGATATATTGGGTGCACTGGCCTATGCTTTGATGGTTTTTGTTGAAGATGATGAGCAGAAGGTGTTTGATCCTGTTAAAATTGAGACTACTTTGATAGCTCTGCTCAAACCTAGGGATCGAAAGCTGGTTCAAGACCAGGTACTGGAAGCATTGGCAAGTTTATATAGTAATAGCTACCTCTGCAGTAGAATCAGCAACTCAGTTGCCAAGAGGGTTTTAATTGGCTTGATAACGATTGCCTCCAGTGAAATCCAAGAGCATTTGATCCCCTGTTTGACGGGGCTATGTTGTGAACATACCATGCTATGGGACGCTTTAGGAAACAGAGAAGGTGTACAATTGCTAATCTCTTTACTTGGTCTCTCAAGTGAACAACAACAGGAATATGCTGTTTTTCTTCTGGCAATTCTGACAGATGAAATAGACGAGAGCAAGTGGGCCATAACAGCTGCTGGAGGAATACCCCCATTGGTGCAACTACTGGAGATTGGGTCCAACAAAGCTAGGGAAGATGCAGCACATGTGCTGCTGAATTTGTGCTGTCACTCGGATGACATCCGTGCATGTGTAGAAAGTGCAGGGGCAGTTTCATCATTGTTGTGGCTTTTAAAAAGTGGTGGGTCCAAGGGACAAGAGGCATCAGCTAAAGCACTCAAAAAATTAATCTGGCAAGCAGACCCCACTATAATAAACCAGTTGTTGGTTCTTCTTTCAAGTGAGTTTGTTGGGTCAAAGTCTCAGGCGATAATGGTTTTAGGTCATGTGCTCATGATGGCTTCCCACAATGATTTGGTGCGTGATGGGTCCCCGGCAAATAAAGGATTAAGGTCACTCATACAAGTACTAAATTCTTCAGATGAAGAAATGCATGAGCATGCTGCATCGGCCTTGGCAGATCTTTTCAGCACCCGGCCTGATATTTGTGGTAGCCTGGCAACAGATGAGGTGGTGAATCCATGCATGAAACTTCTGACAAGCAGTGCTCATGGCACGGCAACTCAATCGGCGCGAGCACTGGGGGCTTTTTCTCGAGTGACCAATGCTAATTCGAGGAATCCATACCTCGAAAAAGGTGATGTGATACCTCTTATAAGGATGGCCAAAGCTGCATCTATGGATTCAGCGGAGACAGCAATAGCTGCATTGGCAAACCTCCTATCAGACATCAATTTAGCTCAAGAGGCACTTGACCAGGATATTGTTCATGCTCTTAAAAATGTACTCAAGGAAGGGAACTCAGAAGGAAAGAGAAGTGCAGCCAGGTGTCTTTACCAGTTACTCAATCACTTCCCTCTTTGCAATATTTTAACCGACTACAACCAGTGCCGGTTTGTGGTGCATCTATTGGTAGATTGGCTCATTGAGGTGGACATGGGTACTGCCACCTGTTTGGATGCCCTAGCTGTGCTTTCTATTATGGTTAGAACTAAGGAGAGTGTCAATTTTGGGAAACCTGTTTGGGCTGCGATTGCTGAGATGCCAGAAGGGCTTTTGATTTTAGTGAAATGTTTGGATTTGGGTTTGCCAAATGCACAAGATAAGGTGATTGAGATTCTCTCAAGGGTTTGTCAGGAGCATGCTAGTTTGGTTGGTCAGTACTTGGGTCAAGCCCAAGGCTGTGTTCACTCGCTTGCTGGGAGAGTAGTCAACTCACCAAGTTTAGAGACTAGAATTGGTGGAGCTGGGCTTCTGACATGTGCAATAAGAGAGAAAAGAGACGAGTCTGTTAGAGCACTCTACTCAGCAGAACTATCAGAGAGGCTTGTTGGTTCTTTGGTGGATATGATGAGGCGTGATTATAGTGCTGGTTCATTACAAATTGAGGTATGGAATCCCAAGAGTTATGCTGAAAGGGATGATAATTATGTGGGATCTGACCCTGCCAAGGTTTTGGGAAGCACTGCTGCCAACTGGTTGTTGCTGTATCTTTGTTCATCTTGTCCAGAGTATAGAGTTACTGTTATGCAGTCTGGTGGAATAGAGGTCATCTCTGATCAACTTTCAAATTACACTGATCCTCAGGTACTTTGCTATGGTTATATCACGTCTTTTTTTGTTTTGTTTTTTTTTTTTTTTTCATTTTTTTCCCTGCGGGCTCCCTTTGAGTGGTATTTGGCACCATAAACAGTTTGCATTGACTCTCTGCAAGTTCAAATGTATTATGTAATAATCATAAAACTCAATTTGAAATAGTTAGATAAAAAAAATTGATAGTACAAAGAATTAGACAAAAGGCCACGTATTAATATTTATTTAAGGAAAATTCTGCCATAGATGAGGTTTTTTATTTTATTTTTTATTTTTTTATATGTATATGGGCTGAAATGTAGACCATTTTTTTAAAATGATGAACGACTGTGATTTGAATGGGCCTTGGAAAACTCATTCATGGCATTAACTTGCTCATTCATACTTGTACCCATAGCCTAGATGTACAAAAACTTTTTTTTTCACACAAAATGTTCTTTTTTTAGAATTACTTGACACAAGTTATAATTTTTCTTTTCTTTTTCTCTCTATAGGTAGAATATGAAGAAATTGATGGGATATGGAAAAGTACACTTCTATTGTCAGTCTTATTTCAGGATCAAACTATCATTCGCTCCTCATCATCTACACGAATGGTACCTTATCTCGTCTCCATACTCAAATCTGATGAACTGGCTGACCGATTCTTCTCAGCGCAAGTACTCTCCAGTCTTGTACAAACTGGAGACAAAGGAATCCAGCTCTTGGTTGCAAATTCGGGTGCAATTCCCAGCCTGATAACCCTAATTGGGTACACAGAGTCCAACCTAATGGCCTTGGCTGAAGAATTCGATTTACCTGCTGATCCAAGTTATGCCATAATGAAAATCATATTTGAATTGGAGGAAGTGGTGACAGGTGCAACTGCAAGGAAGTCAATACATTTCCTGGTTGACCTTCTGAGACCAATGGCAGATAGACCTGGTGCACCATTAATTGCGCTTGAGCTTCTGACTTGCCTGGCAGAAGCTAGTGACATGAATAAAGTCACCATTGCAGAGTCAGGTGCCATTGATGCCTTAACCAAGTACCTCTCTCTAAGCCCACAAAACTCAACTGAGACTGCTATAACCAACTTACTAGCAATTTTATATACCAACCCTGAATTACTCCAGCACGAATCTTCTTTAAGCACATTGAACCAGTTGTTAGCGGTTTTAAGGCTTGGGTCAAGAAATTCGCGGCTTGTTGCTGCAAGAGCTCTGAAGGAATTATTCCAATCTGAGAGTTTGAGAGACACTGAAATGGCAAGACAGGCAATCCAACCACTGTTTGACATGCTAACTGCTGGAAATGAAAGGGAACAACAAGCTTCTCTATCTGCCCTTATCAAATTGACAGCTGGTAACCTCTCAAAGGCTTCTGCCTTGACTGAGGTAGAAGGAATGAACCCACTTGACAGCCTCTGCAAGATCCTTTCATGCAGTTCTTCACTCGAGCTTAAAAAAGATGCAGCACAACTGTGCTGCATTTTGTTTCAGAACCCTTCTGTAAGGGACCACCCTGCAGCTTTAGAGTGCATACAGCCTTTGACGCAACTTGTCATGTCAGGGTCTGATGCAGCCATGGGCCCTGCTGTTAGTGCACTTGATCTGTTGTTAGAAGATGAAGACAATGCAAACGTGGTTGCTTCAAATGAGTTGGTAGATACTCTGGTTCGTTATGTATCGCCAGAAAATTTTGAGCTTGCAGAGTCCAGTTTAAGTGCGCTTATAAAATTGGGAAAAGATCGGCCTAATTGTAAGGTTGAGATGATAAATTCTGGCGTGATAGATAGTTCTCTTGACATGATTCTTGAAGCACCAGCAACTGTTAGTTCATTGATGGTTGAGTTATTTCGCATCTTGACCAACAACAGTGGCATTGCCAGAAGTGGAACCGCATCACGTATGGTGGAGCCCCTTTTCCTGGTATTACAAAGACCTGATTTCACCGTGTGGGGCCAACACAGTGCCTTGCAGGCTCTCATAAATATTCTCGAAAAACCACAGAGTTTGAAAAATTTGAAGTTGACCCCTAGCCAGGTAATCGAACCACTAATCATTTTTCTCGAATCACCATCTCCAGCCATACAACAGCTTGGCACAGAAGTTCTCATGCACCTCCTAGAACAGGAGCATTTTAAGATTGATATCACCACACTAACTGCAGTGGTCCCACTTGTGCGGTTGGCTGGAATTGGTATTATTAGCTTACAGCAAACGGCTATTAGAGCTCTTGAGAGCATCTCAGTTACCTGCCCAAAGGCTGTTGCTGATGCTGGGGGCATTTTTGAACTTTCAAAGGTCATCGTGCAAGATGATCCATTGCCTAGCCAAGAGTTGTGGGAGTCAGCTGCTTTGGTGCTGTCTAATGTTTTAAGGTCTAGTACTGACCACTATGTGAAAATTTCCATGTTGGTCCTTGTCAGACTGCTAAATTCTAGTGTAGAAACTACAGTTACTGTGGCTCTCAGTGCTTTGTTAGTTCAACAGAAGAATAGTACCAGCAGTGCCGTATCAATAGCGGAGGCTGGAGCTGTAGAAGCACTTTTGGAGCTGTTAAAGTCACACCAGTGTGAAGAAGCTGCCGCTAGGTTGCTAGAGGCATTATTTAACAATGTCCGAGTGCGTGAAAAGAAGATTGCAAAGTATGCAATTGGGCCACTTGCTCAATATCTGCTCGACCCGCAAACCAGATGCCAACCTGCAAAGCTCCTGGTGACCCTTTCCTTAGGTGACCTTTTCCAGCACGAAGCCCTAGCCAGATCGAGGGACTCAGTCTCGGCATGTCGTGCTTTAATAAGTGTGCTGGAGGACCAACCAAATGAGGACATAACAATTGTGGCAATCTGTGCATTGCAGAGCCTGGTGATGAATAGCAGAACAAACCGGCGTGCAGTGGCTGAGTCAGGTGGGGTTCTGGTTGTGCAGGAGCTGTTGTTGCACCCAAGTGCTGACGTGGCAGCTCAGGCTGCGTCACTGATCAAGTATCTATTCGCAAACCATACACTTCAGGAGTATGTTTCCAATGAGCTTATCAGGTCACTTACTGGTAAGTGGCTAAAAAACTTTTGTGGGTTTATTTTTTTGCATATACCCTTGACAAATCAGTATTTTCTTTGATAATGTTTTTTTGCATATCCCAATAGCCTTAGGGTCTGCTCGAGAAATCAAGCTGTAATGGAATGGAATGGAACGGGACTGGAGGGGAGAACTAATTTCTAACGCCCAAATTTGGGGTGACAAAATTGATCAAAATTGTATAGAGTTCTCCTCTCTCCCCCTCATTCCTACTGATTTCCACTAGATTTTTTTGTGTTCTGGAGCAGGTGAATCTTTTGGGCTGTGGAAGGGCAACTGCCCTCCTCCTCCCTTCACCCCTCTACCATCATCTGGAAGACCCTTAGGTGCTAAGGAATTAGGTTTTTTTGTTTTTTTAAAAAAAAGAAAAAAAAATATACTAAAAGAAAGCTTAGATGAACAATAATCGCAGTGAATGTGGAGGAATTGCTTAGGTTCTTATTTGTTTTTTCTGCTTAGTGAGGTCCACACCATCAATTCTAAAATTTTTATTCATTTTACAGCATTTGATTCATTAGCAACAAAACAACTTTTTTAAGTCATGATATGTCTTTTTGTATTTTTTTATGAAAAAATAACTTTTCCTATTGAATTATATTTTTACTTTTTCCATGCAATGAATACAAGAAGACACATTTATAAGGTCACAGCTGAGAGAAAGGTGATAATCATGAAACAATTGGCACAGAGTTTTAGCGTGTGGTTGATACCATCTTATGATCCCTGATAACTGTCCCCAGGACATACAATTTAATATTAAATAGGAATTATCTTTTTACTCACAACTCCATATTTCTCCAGCTGCACTAGAGAAAGAGCTTCTTTCAACATCAACAATCAATGAAGAGGTGCTTCGAACAATTTACACAATCTTTGCCAACTTCAAAAAGCTGCGGATGTCAGAGGCGGCCACGCTTTGCATCCCCCACCTGGTTGCTGCACTGAACTCTGGATCTGAACCAGCCCAAGAATCCGTGCTTGACACTCTCTGCCTCTTAAAGGATTCCTGGCCTCAGACTGGTGAAGATATCGCCAAAGCACAAGCATTAATTGCTGCTGAGGCTATACCAGTTCTCCAATTATTGATCAAGAATTGTCCTCCAAGTTTCCATGAGAGAGTTGATAGTCTATTGCATTGCTTACCAGGATGTCTTACTGTGACTGTCAAAAGAGGGAATAATTTAAAACAGACTATGGCAAGTACTAATGCTTTTTGTTGCCTAAAGATCGGAATGGGTCCCCCTAAGGAGACGAGGGTAGGTCTTTTCAAAGGATACTTTTTTTACCCCCGAATTTCATGAGGCACTATTTCAGTGATCTTTTATAAATACCAGACTGCAGATCGATAATGTGATACAACAAATCTGGGAAGAGCATACATTACAGTTGCTGGTTAATTTTTCTATAATTTGACAATGTTAGTTACAAATGATACAAACTTGGGCCCAATACTATGATTTACTCGGCTTGTTTCTTGTGTACCTCTCAGTGTTCTCTTTTTTTTTTTTTCCCTAATTTAGAGCATAAATTTGGTTTCTAGTAATTGATATGAATAATGTGGGATTTAATTTCTGAATATAGTAAAACGTAACGTATAGTTCCAGAATAATATCTTAAAGATTCGTGGTTTTGATTAGTATTATATATTGCTTATATATGTAGGTGGTGAACCACTGTTCAAATCCTGAATGGAAGGAGGCCTTCACTTGGGCATTTGATGTACCCCCCAAAGGGCAGAAGCTTTACATTATTTGCAAGAGCAAGAGTACTTTTGGAAAGGTTTATTTTCACTATGCATAAAGTTCCCAGATTCTTGTTATGACTATAGTTTTTGGCTCTTTAGAAATACTTAATGCACCGCATCAAAATCATCAAACTATCTGATGCCCTTTATCTTGCGTGCTGCCTTTTTTTGTTGCAGTGTTCTGATTTGAACCCAATGAATTATTAAACCTGCCTTTTATAAGATTGACTAGTATGACCTGAAGGAAGTTTTGGTTATTTTGGCATTGTTCTTTCTCATTGTCATCTCTCGCATCTTTTTTATGGTTTTGGCTATTTATCATTACTCTGACCTGGATATTTTCTCTGAATTGCAGTCTACACTGGGAAGGGTAACTATCCAGATAGACAAAGTTTTGACCGAAGGGATATATAGCGGTCTGTTCAGCCTTAGTCATGATGGTGGCAAGGATAGCTCACGATCACTTGAGATAGAGATCGTGTGGTCAAATAGAACTTCTGGGAGTGCAATCGAGTAATATTAACTTAAATCAATATGAAACATGTTGAGACAGACAAGGTGAGTGAGTTTTTGGTTCTTACTCTGATTGTTGTAAGAATGCTGAATACCGTCCTTTTTGTACAGGAGCTTAGAGAGTTGGGTGGGTTGAAAAATAGTGTTTAATGTGTCGAGTTGTAGCAGTGCCATCAGTGGAGTGGTGGCGCTGACTGTGCCGCCTTTCTTTTGTGGAGTTAAAGAGGGGTTGCACAGTTGATGTTAGTATGAAAGAAAGACGAATAGCAGCATTTCATTTAAAATCTCAGATAGTTAAAAGTCAAATTTCTCTCAAATAGTTTAAATAATACTGTTTATGTACGTAATCATCACTGCCACCGATATAACACCATCATAATCAACCTTAACATCATTAAGGACTTAAGATTGTGTTTTTTTTTTATTAAAGGAGCTGTTTTATGTCAGATGTAGTAGTCGTGGCATGAGAATAGTTCTTTCAGCAAAAGCATTTTGTATGCAGTTATCTTATTTTTTGGGCAAACCTAGTATCCGAAATTCCGAATTATTCAAAGCTAATGAGAAGTGAAAAGAAGACTTGTACAGGGTTATTCCTCGAAACAAGTGTTTTAAGAATTAAGTGCTGAAAGACAGTTTTGGCCGAAGCGTTATTAATGTGTATAATTATACAATGCGAAGGTATCTTAAATATAATTAGCAAATATAACTAACGAATTCCTAATCAATTGTGCACACATAATCAACAAAATTAAAATAGCTAATCATTATTTACGTAACAGAACAATATACTTTATTTTTTTTTTCTAATTGAATTTCAATATTTAATGAATATAACATATTAGGAACGTTACTTAACACAATACTTATCAAATCAGACGTTTATACACACAAATTACATTAATATACTGATAATTAACATACAATAGATTTATTATTATATTATAATGGTGCATAATTAATACTTAATGTGACATTATAAAAGTTTGAAATAGGAAAAAGTAAGTGTCGATTTTTTTTTTTTGTTTATTTTTTTGAGAATTAATGTGCCGGATTGAAAACCAGGAAAAAGTAAAAAAAAAAAAAAACTTGTGTTGCGCAAATGCGCAATTCCACTGCGTGCAAGCGGATAAATCTTATTCGGCCAGATCATGTGGCCTTCCGTGTATCTTGTAAAATTGTACTTGGAGAGAAAGGCTCCCACTCCCATGATCCCATCGCGCAGTGTGCCCGCATGCGTGCCCATACTGTTTGATTTCTGTGTCGAGATGACCAGATAGTACAAGTTTCTAGTTCAATTTGCAAACACAAAATCTAGCGCTACCTGCTGTAGGGAAGTTTGCACCGTATACTGCAGCAGAAAATCATTCGTACTGACGAGCATTTCGTTTGGAATTCCTAAACTGTACAGTATTGCGTGTAGTGAGTGTAATTTTTTAGTTCAAAGTGCAAACAGACCCAATACGATACGCTACACTCTTCTTGCTGCATGCCGTAGAAGATCGAAAACACTTTCTACTGTAGTACCGTACATCTACTCATCGTCTACAGGTAGTGAGGTACTAAACCAATGTCGAACCCCAAAATATTGTTGAACGCACAAAACATGACATATTTTTTTCGTGAATGATAAATTTGTGATCAGGCTCGAAATTAAAAACATTTTTTGGACGGATTTTGGATGTCATAAACTCCTAAACACAATTAGAGATGTAACCAGATGGATAGGAAATGATTGTTATCTGATCCAAAAATTAAATTAATTGATTTTCTCTCTATTTAGAAAAAGTAAGAAAATAAAGTACATATAAAATTTTATTTTCTATGAGATTTGAAGGATATATATAATTAATATGAAACAAAAGCCCAAACCTAAAATTGTGTGAAATTCTCCTACAACTCAAATTCATCATTACAAGTTTAACAACTTTACTTTAAAAGATGACGTCCTATGAATAGATTGAAGACAATTAAACCATCACTCACTACAACAAAAAGGTTGTTGCGACATTGTGGTCGCAAGATTTTATACAGTTCTTGCTAATTGCATGTTTGTGCAAGATTAGTTTGCAACATCGGTTATTATGTTGTCCAAATCAAGTTTATTGCAAGTTAGTTTGCAAGATCAAATTCTATGTAGCAAAGTGTCTAATACTAGGGTTTAATTTTCTATCATATTCAACTAGATAGCCGCTATCTAGTATGTCAAAAAAAAAAAAAAAATTCTATCAATATAATTTATAAACCACACATTAGCGCCAATATTTACATTTCTATATTTTTTTCCGCAAAACTGTCTGCCAAAAGCTGGCTTCAATGAAAAATATTTTTCCCTCTTAATTGTATCATTAGGTGCTTTTGTGGTCACTGCTACATAACGACATGATCCTAGACCACATTAATTTCAATAAATCTAATGTCACAAAATCCTTCATGAAACGTAATAAAACAACCAAATCAACATGAATATAAATTTCAATAAATGTAATTGTATTGTATCTAAAAAAAAAATGAAAATCATAACCTATTACACAATCATCCTTTCTACTCAAAATATAAGTATGAAATAGGAAATCTAACTTTAGGCATTTTTCTGTCATAGTAGGAAAAAAAAGTTGATTGTTTCTTTAGTATATATATTGAAATGGCCAGTAATGAAACATTTACCTTACTCAAAGTATACATCTGAAACAAATGAAAATAATCTTAAGCTTCATTCCCTCGTTGTACAATTGAAATTTATCATTTGATAATGACCTCATATGTACCGCATCTAGGCAAATGATTGACGTTCTAACATCACATCTTGGATGATACTACTTTTCCACAAAAAATAAAAAAATAAAAATAAATGAAGAATCCTGTAATTTCAAATCAAGCTAGTAGATTGAAAGGAATAGACTGTTTTGAGATGACGTGGATCCAGATTGAATGAATGCAGAATCGCTTCAAATGCTCAAATGATGTCCATAATATGCATTATTTGCATATTAGTATATTACATGCGTAATTATTTTGTATAATCCAAATTTTTTTAATATGTGAGATCTAAATCATATTCTAGGCCGTATTGAGAGCTTAAATATAGATTATTGTGATTAAATGACTTAGAATGAATGCAGAATCAATTGTAATGCTCATGAGCCAAGAATATCCATAATTTACACATTATATGCGTTATTACTTTGTGTAATCCAATAATTTTAAATAAGTAAGAATTGCATTATTTTGTAGACTATACAGAGAGCTTAAACATAGACTATTGTGATCAAATTATATTAAATGAATCAAGAATCGCGTGAAATTCCAAAATGACACACAAAATAAGCTTTAATTGCAATTTATATGCATATTTTCTATATATAATGCGACAATTTTAATAAGTAAGATATGAAATATATTCTAGACTATAATAAGAAGCTTAAAATATATTATTGTGATCAAATAACTTATAATGAATACATAATCCCTTGAAATGCTCAAATGATGCTCAAAATACGCATTTGAATATTATATATGTGATTGCAATGTATAATCTAATATTTTTTTAATAAGTAAGATCTGAATCATATTTTAGACCGTATAGAGAGTTCAAATATAGATTATTGTGATCAAATGACTAAGAATGAATGTAAAGCGTTGTCATTTTATGACTTAGAATGATCGCAGAATCGCTTAAAATGCTCAAATAAGGTCATAATATGCATTATATGTATATTATATGCGGAATTACTTTATATAATTCAATAATTTGGAATAGGTAAGATCTAGATTAAATTCTAGACAACAGATCTAGTTATTCAAGCAGTTAATATATAAAAGATAACGTGTAGGATATTATACATCTTCTAGTACTAGAAAGCTCGACCTTTCCTTAGGAGTCGATAGATGCGCACCTTCGCTGCCTCTAGTCCACCTAGAAGATTAACCAAAGTCTATAAACAAGTGCTAGCTTGTTTTGAAACGATAGTTAATTCCCTTTTGATTTTTCTTCGTGTGATTAACTACATTTCTTGGAAGAAAAATTAACGCTCAACACATGAGCTATTGAGAGAGAGATGGAGGCGCCTAGGGCAGAAAATTTTCTTGCGCAAGGGAATAAGAAGAGAGAGGCAAAAGATCTAGGGCTCGGTGTTTCCATAAACAACGTTGCCATGTTTTGTTATTTCTAAACCTTGCTTTCTTTCCATAATTTTGTCTTGACAAAATTATCCCTTCATTGCTGAAATTTTGTGTATGATTATAGGCTATATAACATATTATATTAGCCTATTAATCAACTCCATTAATTAATCTCAAATCAGGCTTTTAATCAATTGATTAAATAAAAGACCGACTAGCTCAATATAATAAATATATATTGAACGAATTTAATTATTAACATATTAATAATTAATTTGGAATTAGCATATGCATTATATTGTTTCTATATGATCCATTTGAGTTAATTAATTATAACGGTTCATAACGGTATACAATTAATTAATCAACTTATCACATTTTCGCAGTACTCGCTACTACAAGTAAACAAATAATGCATGTATGGTTAAAGTCCTATTTGTGTGACCCTTTGAGGATTTATGCTATGTTGGCTATGAAAATAAATCGCTATTTATTTCCAATCATCATAAGCGATATCTAGCAACACGTTATGATTCCTAGTTCGCATAAATGAATAATGTACTAATACAATCATTTAATCATGCATAAGAAATCAGTTTCTTATTGTTTTGATTCCTATGTCACATGATATCCTTGTATAATCCAAGATAGGAATGTGTCATTCTTACAGATTATACGTTTCTTGATCTAGAGATGATTGCACAAGTTGCTAGCAAGCAATCCATCTCCATCAAGAGGCCCAATAGATATCATCGCTCATCAGTTGAACTAATGAGGGACATACGGTTGTCTTGATAAATAGTTTTTCCCCGCACAATTCAAGTGAACATAAATAAAGTCCGTATAGCAGCTCTTATCAGGAATCAGCGGTAGACGATATTTATAGAACTTATCCTCATGTGGAAAAACTGAACCATCTCAAACTTGGAATCAAACACTGATAAAATAAATAATGACACTTAACACAATCCATATATTTATTTCATCGGGATCATATCCTGTATTATGTTCTAGTAACATATACATATGCAATTAAGTTAGTAACTCCTTACTTATGATTTGTAGAACTTAATCATCGCTTAACTTGCATACTAGTCTTATATGATAATTAATGTTCCTTGTTAATTATCAAGACTATGGACAGTTTTGATTTATTATTGTCATTTACTATTAAATGAAATACAGTGATCTACAATTCAGATCCTCAACCTGAATGAACTGTCAATAATAAAATCCAGGAACAAATGATCAAATATCATCAATAACATAAATTAGATAATTAAGTCATTAAATATTGATTTCTAGGACATAACTCCAATAATTTTCATATTATATGCGTAATTATTTTGTATAATTCAATAGTTTTGAATTAGTTTGATCTGGATTAAATTTCAGACTATATAAAGAGCTTAAATATAAATTATTGTAATTAATTTACTATAAAAGAATTTGAAATCGCTGAACATTCCCAAATGACACACAAAATAAGCTTTATTTTCAATTTATATGCGTATTTTCAGTATATAATGCAACATTTTACATAAGTAAGATATATATATTATATTCTAGACTATATAAAGAGCTTAAATATAGATTATTGTGATAAAATGATTTAGAATGAATGTACAATCGCTTGAAATGTTAAAATGATGCACATAATATGCATATAAATTGAAAATAGATTTATGTGATTATTTGCTAATAATTTTATTATTATTCATGTATTTCTCTGTATTTTTTGCAAATTGTGATTATTAACGCTTATTATAATTTTATATTATTTATTTTATTAATTAATATTTGAATGAGGAAAAATAAAAAAAATTAATAGGATGTCAACCGGCTTGAAAAAAAAAGCTAGACTATTTAGTGTTGCATAAAACTCTTGTCGATTTTCAAGTTCCTTTCTGCGAGAAAATTAGCAAAACCATGTTGTCTTGTAATAAAAGTAACGATTATTAATTTTTTGTATTTTTTCGTGCATAGTAGAGAAGAGAATAGCAAGAGAATTGTTCCTTGCAATAATTCATGGTTTTGCTATATTGCAAGCCTGTCTTAAGCTTTACCCACATGTAAAAAAGTGTTTCAATAAATCCATGCAACAATAACTATTTTCTTGCAAAAATAATTTGCAAGAGCTATGCGGCCTCTTATTGCAAGGCAATGCAATTTTGCTAAATTCCTTTCCAGGTGTAGTAATTGACATGAAATTAAAAAATAATAAAATTTTAGAAAATTTTGCTTAGAAAGTTTTAGAAAAACTTGTTGGGTATTGTATTTAATTTATTTGGCCAGTTGGTCAAAACTAATTTAGTTACGGTAATAATTCTACCATGGATCCATTTTGTTTTTTAAATGCATGGCTCACATCTAGACTCTTCATATAAGTCCAAATCAAATCACAACCATTCATCATTGTAATGAATGGTTTAGATTTAGACCCATATAAAACTTAATATCGATTACAGAATTACCCTTAAAGTAATAGGATATTAAGAAAAAGTTAGGGAGTTTGTATTGGATGGTTTTGCATAATTTAGTTTTTATGAATGATCAAAACCATCTCATTATTAAAACTGCAAAACATGCTACTACAGAAATAAATCACAATATATATAATTGTAAAACACAATTGATAATTACATCACAGAGTCTTTTGTATTTACACGACCGTCGGCTTGATAGAACTTATACATGAATATGATCTTAAGAACCAACCGAACATATAATTAAACAAAAGGCAGGCATATCCAACAGCAAACAAAAAATGACAAGAATACACATTTTAATAGCTAGTCGTACGTGGAAAAAAAAAATTCAAGAATCGGGAGCAATTACATCCTGCACTCAAGTCCCCATGTTATAATTAATGTAATTAGAGTAATCTCAATTAAAGTGGAGGGATAGCATATGGTCCATACAAAATCCCGTTAGCAATTATACGGTTTGCTGCTTCTGTTAAGTGAGTACCGTCCCATGAAATATATTTCGCTGGATTTGGACAAGATTGTGATCCTTTAGTTCCACACTGCATATTCAATGAGAAATTGTATGGTCGAGCTGGAGCCCCGCAACATGGAAATATAGGAGCAGGGAAATCTGCATTTAACAATTTTTCATTAATTGATTAATGAAATGATAAATTGTGAATTTAACAATTTCTTAACTTGTAACATGTGCATTAGAAAAAGCACAGAAAAGATATGTGAAATTTTCTGTCTCAGTTAATTTTAGTAACTTCCAGCATCTATAGATGTTAATTGATATTTTATGACAGTCTTATTTATTAAAAAAAGTAAAAAATAACTTATTAATTAATTCCTTCGGCCTTGCAAAACGATAAATAGTCTGTATTGTGAAATGGCGAGATGAGCTCTTAGCAGGAACAATACTTAAACATCCTATGTAAGATCTTCATAACAAAATATTAGTAAGAATATGTAATATAGTAAATCAAATATCCTACTCAAATGCCAAACAAACAATACGTATTTTTCTTAATAGATAAGATGCTTCTCTTTTATGAATATACATTGATGATGAGGCGGAAGTATATGAACTATATACCAAGCGTGCTGTAACAAATTAATATTCCGTGTTTTGCAAAAGGAAATGTTAACTGCAGATGCTTTAACTGTACATTTCTATCAACCTCTTGTTTCTAATAATAATAATTGTTAACTCCGAAAATGTCAATCAGTTTACATAGTGTGCACAATTATCTGGAGTCGATCAGCAATATTTTTTTGAATTAATGGTAATATACTTTCATTTAATAGGTAGAAAGTTAATGTTTAACATAAATAGTGTCAAACTGTCAATTGACCATGGGAAGATATTTTATTATTTTTTCCCTCAAATCCGATCCAACCCACAACCTAATGTGTCATAAGGTTGACCTGTCTTGACCTGTCTAGCAAGATTAATTATAATCTTATATGTAACTAGAGCTTGATTAATATATAGTAAAATTAATTTAAAAATAAATCCAACAAAATTAATTCGAATCTGGTCTAAGACAGGTCACAAGTTTTGGATCCGGACCCAATCTATTCAGGTAAGCGTAGATGCGGAAATGACATTTACTTTTTTTGTAAATGTATCTATTGATTTTTTCCCGGCACTCTTCTCAACCAAAATGGCTTACCAAGCATTTCCGCATTTAAAAAGAGCTGCAACTGTGCCCCATAATAATCAGCATATATGATTTTTGCATTGGGGTGAAGTAACCTCTGCTTGGCCAACTCTTGCATTAGCATATTATTATGGTATGCTGAGAACTCATTAAAGCTTTTAAGGCAACCGGTATGATCATAATCTTCCGTATTATTACTTTGAAATTGCGTCAAGAACCAAGGTGCACAACCAATTGCATAGTTCCCAGGCACAACCAGAGTCGTAGCTCCAAGGTTTATCAAATCCTGTCATGTGGAAAGACAAATATTAGATATTCAGTTATGCCAGTTTCTTACTTGGCACTACCAGAGTTACGATGCCGGTTTTAGGCTTTTGAAAGGCTAAATAATATGGGGGACAAAACATGTATAATTAAGAAGCATATATTAGTTTCTTTTAATTAAGATATGAGAAGTTTGGACCTTCAGTTCCATTTTGCCATCTTACTTGTACGGCAAAGAGCAATGATATTTCTGTTTCTTACAATTTTCTTCAGAAACTATTTATCTTTTTCTTATTAATTAATTACTCCTCATTTTTAATAATATAAGAAAATAAAATTAACTACCACACATGGGAAGTGCAAAATAAAATAAAAAAAAACATGCTAAAAAGATGAGTAATCTAAACAAAGGTCATAAATTTACATGGACAGAAGAACCAATGGCAGCTACCACATGTGGAACCCAAGATTTCATTTCTTCAAGGGACTTGTTGGAAACAAGACCACCAATGTAGTCAATCCCACCAAATTCTCCCACAATGAAAAGTGAGCTAGTCATGACGGCACTTACATCTGCCAAATAGTCAATATATATTAGGCAGAATTTCATAGCTACTCTTTGATAACATCAATGTATCTTATATATATGAGAATATTTATTGTGAACCATAATGCATAGAGGATTCTGTGTACCATGACCGTTTTATCGATTATTTTACAAATCGACAAATTTAAATTAACCAACGCAATCTATATATTGAAATCTCATAGAAAACAAAATTTTACAATTTTTTAAATTTTTTTACTATTCTTTCAAATTTTTTAAACCTTGTCATTTTTTTTGCCGATAATTCACTAGTTTGTAGCAAGGCAAGTTTTAAAAAATCCGAAAAAATAGTAAAAAAATTAAAAAATTGTAAAATTTTGTTTTCGATGAGATTTCAATATATAGATCGGGTTGGTTAATTTAGATTTGTCGATTTGCAAAACAACCGATCAAACGGTCATGGTGCACAGGACCTGCTATGTATCATAATTCACAATTGATATTCTCCATATATATATATATATATATATATATATATATATATATATATATATATATATATATATATATATATAGATTGGCTAAAATGCTTTCTAAAGCATAGGAGGGCCGTGCTTCGGACCTTTAAACCGTTAGATCGGGTTCAAAATGACCGATGCAAACCGTCCAATATGATCTCCCTATTGAAATCTCCATGCAGACCAAATTTTTCATTTTTTCAAATTTTTTAAGTATTTTTTTCGGATTTTAGAAAATCGTTAATCCAATTAGTTCTGAACCGTTCAAAAACAGCAGTTTTTAAAAATCCGAAAAAAATACTTAAAAAATTCGAAAAAATGAAAAATTTGGTCTGCATGGAGATTTCAATAGGGAGATCATATTGGACGGTTTGGATCGGTCATTTTGAACTCGATCTAAAGATTCAAAGGTCCGAAGCACGGCTTTTCTATGCTTTAGAAAGCATTTTAGCCAATCTCTATATATATATATATATATATATATATATATATAATATAGTATGGAGGTTTACTAAATTATCATTCAAAAATTCATCTTCCATTTGATTTCTTAAACGAGTTTTAACCATCTCCGTAGCAGAAACGGCCTTTTAACAGTAGCAATTGCAATCGGGAAAATTAAATAATAGTATAATAGTGATACTTTCTTGTAACAATTTTTTTTTTTAAGATGAGATTAACATGGGAAAAATGTTTACAGGGATCACGATTCTTATAACAATTTGATTACGTGTTGTTTTTATGTTTTAAAACCACATTTATAGCACGCCAATCAAATTCAATATCTGGTCTCGGGTGTATTTACCAGAAATTAAGAACCCTTAATAATCAATTAACATAAAAACAAATTATCGATTTATCAAATTTATATAAAGGGGGCACAAATTAAAGTATCAAATGAAACATCAACTGCCTGTGCTTAACTAACTTGTAGAAGGAAAACTTATCAAATTTAGAGTGGAAATTGCAAAATTACCTAGGCTATGAGATGAAAGAGAACGGACTACGAATTATAAAGGGTGCGAGTCGGTGGACGGGGATAATAAAAAAATAAACGACCAATTAGCGAAGGGGAAAAGCGAATTAGGATGCAGATTGGGAATTGCGGATTGCAGATGGGCGAAAACGGATCCAATTTCAGAGAAATACGAAGCACGTGGAGTGATTTCAGAGAAAACACGGATCCGATCTCTGAGCGAAGCGAGCAGAGCAATTTTCCGAAAGAACAAAAAAAAAAAAAATTCCAGGCGAAGCTCATGCGGAAAATGATCCAGACGGACCAAGGCTAGGCACCGTTAAATTTTAAGCCTAGCCACTGTAATAAAATACACTATCTGGTCTAATTTTTCAGCAAATTAATATACCCCTGGGCACTTGCCAGGGGTGCCTGGCTATAGATCCGCCACTGTATGTACTTTAATGCAGTATAACGGAAATATCATTAATGAATCCAAAAAAATTAATGTAAATAATACATATGCAATTTAATAGTATAAATTTCAATTATATCGTTCTGTCAGGTTGCTTTTAGGTGTAAACTGATTAAGAAGGCTTCTTTGTTTCACAGACTAGACTAGACATTTCAGGAAGTTCTCAAGGCCAAGAAGGTAAATGAGAACCATAAATATGGCTTGTCATTAACCGACAAGTTCACCTATTGCATTACTGCTAGAATCTAAATGTAACAAACAATAGGAGACGAGTAACTAAATTACTACTGAATTCAGCGGTTGCATGTGTAATATATGATAATTTGATATACAATGAGAATAAAGATGTATAAGTTTCCATTAAGTGCTGATATCATTGGAAGTATATTCTTACTAGATCTTTGAGAGATGATAGGTAGCAGATCCGTGAAGGACTGCACCTGAATACCCAGTGAGTGGTCTACCGCTGGATGATCCAACCCAGTGACTTCCTTATATGCTGAATTGTTAAGAACCAGTGAACCTGCCACAGCAAAGTTTGCACCGTGCTGGAAATAATTCCGCGTTCTACCCTTCATAGATGGTCGTGGGAGGGGTAATCCATATGCTTCAGCTACATGGAGCATATTATCAGATAATAATTAAGGTGCTGGTGCATAGTACTTATTTTTGGATACATTGTTTAGGTTATGTCAACTACTGGCACAAGGTCAGTCAAAGAAGCAGAAAAACGAAGTGCCCGATTAGATTTAATTAAAATAATTTGGTAAATACTTTTATTTTTATTTAAGTGTACGTAATCTCTGATCCTATCTTGGTAAATACATGTATTCATGAAAACTATAATTGACATAACAATACCAATGAAGTCGACAATCAGTCTGCCATCGCACCACCGACCATTTGGTTTATGGAAGTATGTTTCCCCATAAGGTCGTAAGCGACAGTTTCCACCCTGCAAATGGCAATAGTTGCCCGCATCAGTCATAGAATCACCAAAGCTGAAAACACGGTCGAAGCAACATAGTGATTGGGCTGTTTCTGTGTTAATCAGGAGGATGAGAAATAATAACAATGGAATAGAGGGAGAGAGCTTTGAAAAATTCATGAGGAAATTGATTGAAATGAAGGAATTTTGCCAGGAAAAGTTCCGCCAATTTTTAAAATTCTACGATAGAAATACTTGATTTTTCACTGTTTATTTAGAGCTATACTATGCAAGAAACATGTATGTCACCTCTTTTTTATATCAGAAAAACGTTTTTGTCCTTCTTGCAACTTTCTTTTTCTATATATTGTTGTGACTTAGACCGATTACTTCTAGACCTTATCCTCGCAACTTTATATTTCTGTTATTGTCCCTATACAGCAATTGTCTGCGTCCTTTCTAATAATTTTGATATCCAGTTCTTTACTTCATGTAATGGATTTAAGGGTGGAGTGTAATTAAGTTAGGCCAAAGTATCCATCATAATCGATCATTACATATATTTGTATCCACATCAATTTTAAAAATGCTTCATATGAATGTGCAGGACAAGTATCTTAGATTTCCGTGATTGAACTAAAATATATAGGTGAAATTTAAAGATAATAAATTCAAACAGTTGAAATTGATACCTTAATTATATATAACTTTTAGATTTGTTGTACATATAAAGGCCGAAAAATATTCAAAAATAAATAATTAATTAACTAATTTCTAAAAATATTAGTCTTTCACGGAGAACTTGAAAATAAACAATTTAAATGATAGATGCTTGATAATAAAGTAGATAAAAAAAATTCAAAATCAATGTTTGAGTTCTTCATTATAATATTATTAAATGGCTTAATTTTTTAAGTAATTAATCCAATGAACTTCTCGGTAAGTTTGTTCCCCGAGTAATGCAGTTTATCTATCTTTCAAACATTGTAATTGAAAGATAACAACTATCATTAGTCGTCCTCCGATGGTTTCATTAATAATTGTGATGATAATTTTCAAGATGCTATTTTTTTTTAATATTTAGAATACAGGGTATAAGGTTGGGAACTCACTTCCATGGAAGTGTATGTGTATGACGTACGTATCATAATTCATAGAACATTAGAATATTTTATGTCCAAAATAGTTAAACAAAAAGTTAGATAATTTGATATATGTAAACTATTTCATGATAATTAGTGACTCTCGTCACAATACCATCCTGTCTGCCGTGCATTACTTCCAGATAGATGCCTTTCGATTTGGATGAATTAAGATGGCTGGACGAATCAGAAGAGCTGGAAACATGGTCTACTAACGTCAAATTCATGTATTAATTGGACCCCCACCATTTGAATTGACCCAGTAGAAAATTAATTAAACTATAACATAGGGGTCAGGGAGTGAGACTTGCGTGTAAGCCGAATTTTGGATGTTTTCTCTGCTCGACTTCTAAGTCTTTTATTACTATAGTCTATAGTACTATACTAATAATAACTATGATAATTCTGCATTTGTCTGGCCTCTCTCGGTAGGCGACGCCGAACGTGTGTACAAATAAAATTTTTTTATTAATATAAGCTATAAAATTAAGCTAAGGTTCCTTGTCTTATTGCTACAAACCTTGTCCGTGACCCCCTCGAGGCGTGAGAACATCAACTCGAGTGCTGAAGGTATTCCATTTTGTTAATTATGTTACACACTTAAACGTATATAAAACCTCATTTTTGACATTTTATTCCCATCGCTCTCAATAATTCATGTGCTCATCTTTTTTTTTTCACACAAAAAAAATGTCCATGTTACAATGAGAGTAAAAATAGGAACAAAGCACCTTTTAGTTGCAAGCAACTACCTCCAAAATTTTTGGACCTAGCTAACAAAAATGTGTATCTATATATTTAGACTCTAACAGGTACTTACAAATGAAATCGATCTTTCGAAGCCAAACAAAATAAGCCCTGTAGAAGCTTTCGTCAGTGGTTTACATAGGAAATAACTGAAAAAGGAATTTTCAAATGTGATTGTGTCTAAATAGGGAAAAAAAAAAGACATTATTTTGACTCTTCCCGAAGTGCAGGACCATAATATATAGGAAACATTAGATTTAAGACACTCTAAAATTTCAACATTTGAAAAATACCGCCCCAAATTAAGTTAAATCTTTCAAAAATGCCCTTCCAAATCTAATTTACTTAGAAATTTGCCACTTATATACCCATCTCTATACATAATTTTTCAGATTGACCGTAATACCCTCCATTCTACTTTCAAATATTATATTAAGAAAAAAAATTAAATTTTTTAATTCTGTTATTTTAAAATTTTGAATAGTAAAACTTTCGAATTTTTAAATTTTGAATTTTTTAATTCTGAAACTTGAAATTCTGAAATTTAAAATTCCAAAATTTGAAATTCCAAAATTTAAATTTGGAATTTTAGAATTTCAGAATTTAAAATTTGGAAAATTTTAAATTTTAAATGTTGAAATTCTGAATTTAAAATTTTTAAAAAATTTGAAATTAAAAATTAAAGTTTAAATCTCCTAAAATTTCAAATTATTAATTTTCAAAATTTCAAAATTTTAATTTCGATTTTTGAATTTTTTATTTTGTAAAAATTATAGTGGGTATTCGGGTCAATATGAAAAGTTATATACGGAGATGGGTGCAGAAGTGCCAAATTTCTAAATAAATTAAATTTTGAGTGTTATTTTCAAAGATATTTTGGCTGGCATTTTTCTAATTTTGAAATTTTGGAGTGGCATAAATCTAATTTTTCCCATATCCATCTTATTTCTTTTACATATAATCTGATCAAATTAGAGCATATAAAGGTTGAGTGCTTTCAATGCAAATCAAATGTTATCGACCAACTAATTATAAACTAAAAGAAATATCATAATATTTTTAAAATTTCATTGGATCTGTTATGATTGATGCCGTTATATTTCAAATTTAAAAGTTATTACAATAAGGACTTTTCAAGGGCACAAGAATATTTTCTAATTTGCAGATATTCAAAATTTAATTAGAACAAATTGAGATTTCAAATTAGAATAAATTCTCAGTTATTTATGTTTTTATTTCTTCTGGATGCAGAGTAATTAAATTTCAGATGATCAACTTTGAGATATATATTAGGTAAGAGTATCCAAGTCTAATTAAATTGAGATTTAGAAGTTACTTAAAAGTGATACTGTGTTTTTATTTTATATTAATGGGGTTATGTTGAATCAAAAGAATCATTTTAAAGCACAAATATGAAGAAATAAAAATTCTTTTGTGATAGCGTACGATATACTCTTTAAGGTTAGAACCAATAACCAGATTATACAACTTTAATATTATTGGAATTTCATACATGGGTTTGCATATATAAGCATGCATATTAAGTCGGCATTACCTGCCATTATTTAAGGTACACACAGTAACGCCACACATTATAACTATATAAATTTGTTGTGGCGTGAGTTGCGCGTGGGAGCCCTCCGTTACTGTACTAACTACAGTAACTCATCCGGGCCGTTCGTTGCTATTCGCTTGATCGTATCTGTTAGTTGCTCTTTGCGGAACCCCTCTCCTCCCAACTCGCACGCACAACCTCAGCCGAAAGAGCCATCTTCCTCTCTTCCTTTCTGATCGCCTCTCCCACCCTCTTCTTTCTCACTCGCCCCAGCCAAAGGATCCCACCTCCATCGATCTTCCTCCTCTCTTCTCCGCTGGCACTTCCCCTCTCTCCTTCTCCATCACTTCCTCTCTTCTTTTTTATTACTGTCCCAACTGCCTCCTCACCAACACCAACACACAAACTCTCTGCGTCTGCGTCTCTCGCCTCCTCTCTTCTTCTCTCAAATGGCCACACCTTGAACCCAACCTCAAGCTGCCACATCATCAAAACCCTTAAAAAAACCCAATCATCATTTCGATCGATCAAACCCCTTTATCATCCATGGAGGAGGTGGGAGGCGGGTCCCAACTCACTGTCGGGCCACATGGCGACCACTCCGCCACCTGTCGCTGGACCCTCCCTTCGTGCCTCCGCCAACTGGGCCCGTCCGCCACGTGTCAGCGACCTATCTACAGCCAGTACTTTCCAGTGGCTTCTAGCGGGTTGGATTGTTGCCTCTTGCTCTACCCGAGAGGCGATTCTATCGCTCTGCCAGGTCACATGTCTCTCTACATCCAACTGATGGACCCCACTTGCAGCAAGAGCCCCTTTGATCGCTTCGCCACTTGCAAACTCACGGCGTACCACCCGAGCGACCCGTCGTAATCTGTGGCCAGGGATTCTTGGTATGGGTTCAGTGACAAGAAGAAGTCCCATGGCTGATTTGACTTTGCTCCTTTATCACGTTTGTAACATAATGCATTTTTCTGGTTTTGTCTACCATGGCTGCGTCTGCGTCTGTGAGGACGCAGACCCAAAATTGTTACCTTTTTGGACTTCTTTTTTTATATTTTGCGCCTTAAAAAAATGAATAGATGTTCTAAAACAAAATTGCTAAGTATACTATTTTTATGTCATTTTCTATATTACTGGAGCATCTGATAATGATCCTAAATATGCAATTTATGACAACAGTGAGACAAGAAAATGGTGAAACAAGAGTTTTTCGTCTTTATTAGAATGTCAATGCTCGGTCAATTATGTTTTATTCTGCGTTAATGATGTTTAATTGCTTCCATTTCAGTTGCGAGCGGCTGTATTCCAGCACATTTTCTCCTCATTTCAAGCAACGTAAAGGGTATTAATTCTTCATTTTGTTTTAGTGTTATTTAATAGATTGACTCACTATTTTTAATTATAGATAATAAGGTCTCTTTTGTTAATTATCAATTAAGTAATTAATTAATTTGTTAATTGATGGACTGATTAATTGAAAAGAAAGGCAAATTTCATTGAATTGTATGTTCATACAAGCCAATTGCAGAGTTCAAAAGTAAGAATATTAGTGAACTATCAAAAGTAGCATAACCTGCCACAATTATATGGTAATTTAATCTATAACTTCTCATATAGGTAGATGAAAAGCAATAGTATACATCACACCAAGAGGATGACCAAGTTCATAAATGGATTGGTGACTATGGATATAGAATATTGACCGTGTTATTTAGAAGAAAGTGACCATAATTTCTTTATTTCACATTTGCAGAAAATTTGTTATAATGTTTTATGCAGTGTATATATTATTTAGCAAGCCTACTTCTGGTCTTGAGCGAGTGTTGGTCGTTCAGCTTGAGAAAGGAGGAAGAAAAACGACCTGGATGGGTATAAAGGTGCTGTCGGTTAGTATGTCGCCCTCTTCCAATAAGTTTTACTCTTTTTCTCGCCAGGTGGCCTGATTCGAGGCCTGATCCCAAGTTCTTTTTTTTCATTTCTGCTTCCTTTTCAAAACACTCTTAGCAATTCAAAGATAATAATAATAATCAACGCTAATGAAATAACTTGTAATTTCTGTATGTATATACTAAGCAATTTTATGGTATCTATTAATGGTGACGCACCTCTTTAACCAAAAAAAAAATAGGGAAAGAAAAAGAAAAGTAACTGTACTGTTTTCTCGCTTTCTATGTTTGACTGTAATTCTGTTTTGATCTGGTTCGTAATTTGATTTTCTGAAACACTTTTTCTGAGTTGGACTAAATTGCTTAAGAGTATTAAAAGAAAGAGCAATGATATACTGGTATAGGGTGTAGCTGTGTAGAGTTTTTTTTTTAAAAAAAAAACACTTGGAGATAGTTCATTATCTGCTATAATTATTGTTGTTCAAAATCCTTGGTAGTTGGTAGCAAATTCATGATTGCATACATAATTATATAACCTGATATAGCAATCTCAACAGCAACAAGAACAAGAAAAGCTAGAACACTTGAGGAAAATTGGTTGTGGAAGCATTTTGATATTTTCTATGATATGGATAATTTGTTCCTCGGACAATTGTGTAATGCTAATTATTTTTTTTTTCTTTTTCCATTTTTGGGCATCATAATTAAGGTCAACAATCCAAAAAGAAGAAACAAAGGAATCAATAGTGTCAGTGGCAATAGTGAAGGACAACCATCAAGCATCACCACCAGATAGGATATATCGAGCAAATTCAGACTACCTTGATGCCAATTTGGCATCTGTTAATGAGTAAATGAAGATTTCAGGGAAGATCCGAATGAGGTATCAATAAATCTTCTATAGAAACTAAACATAACTATTTCAAAAGTCATAAATCTTTACAATGGCTTTATATTTCACAAATTGACCTCTATTACTGCACGAAAATTTTATCAATCGAGAGAAGTTAAAATAACTATTTCTTTCTATTTAAACTTCTTAAATCATCTCAAATTTGTACAAGTTTTATTCAAGGTGTATAGTGTACTCAGCTGTCCACACAATAAGAATGAAGATTTTGAATATTTTGTTTTGATTTCCAAGTTTCCATTTTTGTAATCTGGAACAAGGGCATTTTGGTCAGCTAACATGCCTTATTTATTCTTTTAACATTGTAAGTTTTTTTTAACCATTCTTATTTCTACACTTTGTTATAGTTTATCCTTTAAGTCATACAATAACTAAGCATGTGTCGTAGTATGATAAGGAAAAGAATAATTAGGAGGAAAACCAGTATTAAAATCCTACTCATAATATGCTTCTCTTATAAAGGAATCCACATTATTTGAGGGAATACGTATTCAGTACTGGTCCCACAAAAAACCAGTGGAAGACAAATTAGCTAATAAAAGAAAAAAGTACTTCATTATGTTATCTTCTATTTAATTTGGTCCTTACTTTTGGCTGGAGCTTTTATTTGACCTTAGTTTTACCTTTTAATGCAGGTCTTCAGCTCAAAAGACTATGAAGAATTTAATCTTTCATGAAGAATTTAATGGGCAGGATCAGGACTGGTTCAGAAACTTGAGTTAAAGATGGAAGATGAGGATGTTGTAGTACTATAGGTTGAATAGTGCCATCACAAGTAATTTGAATTATTGAGATTAGCTTATATTTAATAATAGTTTCTTCTATTTTGAGGACGTTTTGGTGGAAAAATAGTGCAAATTTGAATATCATCACTCACTAAACGGTACCAGCAAATTAAATGGGCATGTGTTCTAGCCCAATACAACACATTTGATATGGAAGATCCTCCATACTACATTCTTCTGTAGTAGTAGTTGCAAACATTTTTCATTCGTTGGAATTTTGTAGAATTGTCTCATGACTGCTTCCTTTAAAAAAACTAATTATTATTGTTTATGCATCATCTATAGTTCTATACCGTAAAGTTCCAACCAACATATGGGACAATTGGACAATTAATTTATATGTAGGTAGGTAAATATAAAATATATTTAAAATAAAAATGAGATTATATGTGAAATTCAAAATATAGTTTGTCCATCGGAAGCTTTAACTCCAACATATATAAATGCTATGGCACATAATTAAAGATTTCTCATATATTATTACTATCATGACAAATTCCTAACGAGCGAAGCTCGGTTTACTGACCTAGAACTATGTTTTTTTTGCTTAATATAGATAACTTCTATCTATTTCTTCATTTCTGCTTCTTTTTCCTATTTTCAGTTTTCAGAATCTGAAAGGGCTTTGTCTTACATGGTAGCGTTAAAAAAAATGAAATAGCATTACTTTCCATCATTCCATGGTAGCGTTAAAAATTGGATGGTGATCTCCTGAACATGAGCTGAGTTTGTACCCTCTGATGGAGATTCTAGATGACGTTGCTTTAAGTTATATTCAAGGTTTTTTACTGATAATATTGAAATGGCACAAAATTGATGGTAATCAAGGGTTGGGTTCAATAATGTTTGTTTCTCTTTGCCTTTTGGGTTTAATTGGCTCTCAAAATCCTTACATGGTACTAATTATGGAGTAGTTCGTTGTAAGATCAGGAAACTGATATCATTTTGTAACAACAATTTCAATTTATAAACTGGTATCCTTACTTGGTACCCTGCAACCTCTTTGTATAACAATTAATAACATCACGCCCTTCCAAAATAAAGGACCACATTACAACAAAGAAATCTCCAATCTGTTCAATATGGCATGATCGAAAGGCAATTAAAAACACACAACTACATAAAAAGTTGATGATGAATATTGATGTCCTACCTTTTTTTTTTCCCATTATAGAAATCCTTAAAATATCAAAATAAGAACATTTAATTGTTGTCTATAGGTTTTGTTGCCTGGTTGAACGTAAAAACATTTCATTGCTCTTTATTCGCTTGACTGCTTCAATGCTGATGATTATTCTCATTGCTCTATATTAGTTTCCATAACATATCTACCCTCATTGGAAAAACATTTCATGACATACTGGGATAGGAATGAATCGCGCAACGCGCGAGATAAGAGCTAGTACATATTCATATCTTTTGCATAGTACAAAGCTTGGACTTATTTCTTATATAGGCCATCAAGTCTTGACAATTTCACATATTGGACTTTATGATGCCACTGCCGGGAGTGGAGGGATAGCGAATGGCCCGTACAAAATCCCATTTGCAATTGCATGGTTTGCAGCCTCTGTTAAGTGAACATTGTCCCATGTAACATAGTTCTCTGGATTAGGACAAGATTGTGATCCCATAGCCCCGCATGAGATGGTGGCGGAGACATTGTAAGGCCCTGGACCCCCGCAACATGCATACAAAGGAGCTGGAAAATCTGCATTATTTCACCAAAATATTATTCATTAATTAGTACGAGAACTTGAATCAACAAAAAGATCACAAACACGTGAAAAGAAGGAACAAAAGAAGTGTCTACAATTCTGTTTATCTCAACAAAATGTATTCACTGCTGGACACGGTGGTGGAGCTATGGTGAGTCGCAACTCGCGTAACGTTCCGTGAGTCACGATCAAAACTCTTAGATTTGATTCGAAATGACCGATTCAAACTGTCCAATATAATCTCTATATTAAAATCTCCTTGCATACCAAATTTTATTTTATTTTTCGAAAATTTAAAGTATTTTTTTGGAATTTTAGAAAATTGCTAATCTAATTAATTACGTACCGTTCAAGAACAACAATTTTTAGAAATTAAAAAAAAATACTTAAAAATTTTTGAAAAATATAAAATTTGGTCTGCAAGGATATTTTAATATGGAGATCATATTGGATGGTTTGGATCGGTCATCTAAAATCAGATCCAAGAGTTTTGATCGCAACTCACGAAAGGCTCCGTGAGTTGCGACTCACCATAGCGAAACTATATCTTCATATTGAAATCTCCTTGCAGACAAAATTTTATATTTTTTCAAAATTTTAAAGTATTTTTTCGAATTTTTAAAAACGACTATTTTTGAATGGTACATAATTAATTAGATTAGCGTTTTTTTTAAATTCCATAAAAATACTTCAAAATTTCGAAAAATATAAAATTTGGTCTACAAGGAAATTTCAATTTAGAGATCATATTGGACGGTTTGGATCAGTCATTTTGAATCAGATCCATGAATTTTGATCGCAACTCACGGAAGGCTCCGTGAGTTGCAACTTATCATAGCGAAACTCTCTTCTCTCTATATATATTAGCATGATTCACAATAGATATTATCTCTCTCTTTAAATCTTGAAAGAGATTTCAATATGGAGAACCAATTAAACAATATGGATTGACTGTTTGAATTTTGGATTTAAAAAACAACACTAGGTATAGGGGAACGATCTATATGCCGAAGTGCACTTTATGCAATCTCTAGATATATATAGGAAATGCCCACGGTCCGACGTTTATTTCGAATCCTACGCGGACAAATTAATTATGCATGCGTATATTGAAAATATGACGGTCTTATCTTACCGTGTTTATTCAGATACAATTGTGACTGTGCTCCATACTAATCAGCATATATAATATTTGCAAGGGGGTGAAGCAGCCTCAGTTTAACCAACTCTTGCATCAGCATACTGTTGTGATAAACAGAGAACTCGTTTAGGCTCTTAAGGCAACCAGTTAGGCTGTCGTAATCTGCAGTGTTATTACTCAGAAATTGGTTCAGGTACCAAGGAGCACAACCTATTGCATAGTTGCCCGGTACAATCAACGTGGTAGCACCAAGATTAATGAGCTAGATCCTGTATCAAATGAAAGAAAGAATTAAATATTATTTTTCATGTTTGATAAAAATGGATTGGAAGAAATCCGGATGATATTATCTCTAGGGGCATTTGAATGTACTGGTTAACCAACAAGTCTAAAATTCACAATTGAAATTTCATTATTAAAATGGACCATGCGTCAATATTGGCCATTTTTCTAATCATTAATACAGCTCAACTAGTTGGGAAGTTTCCAACTATATATAGTTAGTTGACTTTACAAAAGAGCCTCTCGAGTAGTAAACAGTTGTATAGAAATGAGAAACTGTCCGTTTCTTATAAATGTCTCCTGCTTATTTTTCTAGAAGCAGGGTTATAGTGCCATAAATTTTTAGTGACACAAATGCCACAACTTCTCTTTTTCATTAATATTTTAAAAATTTAAAATATAACTTTCGAATCCAAACCGTTAATCTTGTTCAATTTTATGAGCGATGCATTTGTATATATATATATATATATATATATATATATATATATATATATATATATATATATATATATATATATTTATTTATTTATAATTTTTAGAGTTTATTTGATATTCGATCAAGAGGCCAACACATGAACGTATTAAATTTAATCTGTTATAATTAACGACATTCGTTCATTTTTTGGCCTATTGATCGAATATCAAATAAACTCCAAAATTTATAAAAATTATATAGAAATGCATCACTCATAAAATTGAATAAGATCAACGATTTGGATTCAAAAGTTATATTTTAAAATTTTTAAATATTAATAAAAAAAAGAAGTTGTGGCATTTGTGACACCAAAAACTTGTTGCACTAGAACCGTGCTCTTTTTTCTAGAGCTTGCAAAATTATTAATGATCTTTAACTTCTCAATCGAAATTTGAAAATTGAAAGCAATCATGCAAAGATGTTAAACCTGCACAGAGACGATATAGACGATACATTGACAGCAGAACTGATGACAGCTACTATAGATGGAACCCAAGGTTTCATTTCATCTACAGTTTTCTTTCTTAGACCAAAACCGTATTCAACACCTCCAATTTCTCCCACAACAAAAAGAGAGCTACTCATGACGGCATTGACACCTATTAGAGAGTAAACACATAACCATAAGCAATTATTTTTCTCCTGACAGATATTTCAGGGATAATGTCCTATTTACCATTGAAAGCATCCATCGTACATATGATCCTGCAAAACTTGAAACGAATACATTGAATACATCCATATGAAAAAAAAAAAAATGTCTAGTGTTTTCTTTACATAAAGATATGAGTCAAATTAAGTCTATTAACTTTAAATATTTATATATAATATAGGAAATCTTCAAACTATATTTGAACTCACAGTGTCCGCTTATAATTGTCTCTATTGGCTAAATAAAAAAAAAAAATCTCCAAACCGGAAAAGTAATAAGATTTTAATATCGTATTTATGGTAATATCCAACAGTCAAGTAATGCGTACCCAAAACTGCTGGTGGTGGTGGTGGACATCTGTAATAGTTTTTTTTTGTCTTTTTAATTTATTTTCTACTTTAGTAAAGAGAGCCGTGAGGCTGTGATAGTTTAGTTGCTGTATAATATTAATGTAGTTAGCCCAACTGGGTTGGTCGATTCTAGGCCCAAACCAAGTAAAAGTTTTGATTACTGCCTCGTGCAGTTTTGTTATCGTTTTAACAAAATAAACACATAAAATATATAAAGTGAACATATTAATAATTAAAATGAACACATACAAATAATTAAATTTAATAAAAATAAGTTGAATATCTATAAAAAATCTGAACAAAGGAGGATAAAACTTATTTATTTGTATGTGTTCATCTTGATTATCTATATTCATCTTATCTATTTTATGAGTTGACTTTGTTAAAGTGATATCAAGCGATGAAAAAATTATAGATGACAGTTATCATTTCTCAAAGTTAAATAAGCAAAATATTTTTCTTAGGTATAACTATAGACCGAAGTAGATTGGCTAAATTCAAAATGAAACCCAACAAACTAAATTTTATTGAAGTTAATTTAGTTAGTATGAAAAACAAATTTATTACCAATATATATTAAAAATATTTTTCTATTATATTCATATTCATATGTATATAAAAGATCATCAATGTCCATGACGTCTTAATTAATTCTATTCGGACAGCTCATGCATTTTCATGCTTAGACGTCCATTAATTTTAGTTTTGATCATCGCAGCATACGCTCCTTTTGGGCCACAAAACTCTTGAAGCAATATATGGTATTTGTCTTGCGTTCATTAATATGAATATGGATACCGCTTGTCGTCTATCGGTCTATATTATGTTCTATAGTGGACTTCTCTTGTGAAACATATTGGAAAACTCATAATATCTATTTATTTCATATGCTCTTAATTCTTACATATCGTGTGTTAATATTTGATATCTTATTCGGTTGGAATTTTATTCTTTGATACAAATTATTATGTTATAATTATTTATTTGTCACCGTTATTCATTGAATGAAATAATAAAATTTGACAGCCCAATTGAATTCCTTTACCGTTGGTTATTAAGCTGTCATGTCTCATGAAATGAATGAGTCTTTAAATTCATTTTACCGTTTGATCAATTAAATATACCGATTAATTATGAGGAAAATCAAATCTGAAATTAATATTGGACCAATGCCGTTGCTCTTCATGATATATATATGTGTGACATTTTCTTGTGAAGAAAGACAGAGGTAGAGTTATAAATAACCTGTTCTTTGTATCATTGATGTTAAGTCCATTTTTCTAATCCCGATATACATAAAAATATTTCTCTGTTCCAAATATCAAATATATTTAGCTGGATATTGTGGTGGCTTTCATCAGTCATTTCTATGATTGTGTCCTAAGGCATGACACTAACCCAAATTATTTTGATTGCGGTTCCTATCACATACGGAATACGCTTAAGGACAAGACCAAGCGTGATTCGGGTAAAACTGTTTTAATTACATATTTTATTTTATTATTTTTATGCTATCCGAATTTGTGATTTGATTTTCGCACTAACAGCTTCTACCACTTAAAAAAGAAAATATATAATTGTGGACAAAATTATCTTAAAATGTGTCAATCCGAATTAAACTAATCGTATCAACTAAAAATATATTTATTCGGTTAAAGTGAATTTAATCGATTGAACTATGCATTGATGCTAACCGATCTTAAAATTGTAGATAGCTAATAACTACTAAATGCAACATTTCGCTTCAGTTGAGTAAATATTATTCCATGCAGTGCAACTAAATTAATGTTATAACTGCAAACTGCAATAATAATATATTCAGTTATAAAGTACTTATCATTCGAGTGTATGCTTACTAGATCCCTGGGAGATGATAGGCAGGAGATCCTTAAAAGACTGAAGCTGAACGCCCAAAGAGTGATCATCGCCTGGAGGGTCCATTCCAGTGACTCTTTTATAGGCTGAATTGTTAAGAGCTCGTGCTGCTGCCACAGCGAAGTTTGCGCCATGCTTGAAGTAGTCCGGTGTATTACCCCCCATGGACGGTGGCATGGTAGGCAACCCATATGCTTGAGCTGCTTGGAGAGGTTGGAACAAATTATTATATATTTTTTAAATGGTAATTAAGCCGTAAAAAAGAAGGAAAATGTTAAATGGTAATTAAGCAAGTGCCCTTTAGTTGAAGCAAATTAACTCACATGTTTTGATTGAAGAAATAATCATGTTTTAGTACATTATTGATATCAGAATGACACATACCAATGAAGTCAACAATCATTCTGCCGTCGCACCACCGGCCATTTGGCTGATGGAAGTATGTCTCCCCATAAGGAGGTGGAAGACAATTTCCACCGATCAAGCGGCAAGCATTTCCTGTATCCGTCATTGAGTCCCCGAAACTAAAAACACGCTCGAAGCAACAAAGCGATTGGACGGTTTCTGTGCAAATCAAAAGGCAGACAACAAACAATGAAAACAGAACTGCAGAAGTATCCATTGAGAGATCCCTTTTTCTCTGTTTGTTATTTCTACTATCGGCTATATGTAAATGCAATTTTTGTAAGTGAAAATAAAATAAAATATGTTAAAAAAAAGATATATGATTGTAAGTTCAGGACTATCAATTTCCTTTCTGAAAGTCCTTTTTTTTTTTTTTTTCTTTTTTCCCAACAACCTTACAATATTTTCCAGCTACCAGGCAAGAAACATCTCCTTATATAGAGGAGAATAACGTTCTCCAAAATTTATGTTTTTTTTTCCACGCCTTTTTTAAAACATTTCTTTGTTTATATATATTTTTTTTCCTGGAAAATTGCCAACATCCTTTTTGTCCTGCTTGCAAACATTCTTTTAATTTTTTTTTATATTGATTCACCTCTACGCCAATTTTCGTATCATTTCCAATGATTTATAATAGTTCTTAGCTTCGAACACTTCGAATCATCGGTTCAATTTTTTACGAATAACCTCATACCTTGTGAATTTGGAACTATTAATCTATTATGATGACTGGACGAATCAAAAGAGCTGGAAACTAGTCTTCACGTCAAATGTTTTGGGCCCGTTTCAAATGGCCCAGAGTGGGGAGTTACATGCAAGCTGAATTTTGGACTCTTCTGTCTGCTCGAGTTCTATTCCTTTTTTCTATATAATCCTAAAAAAGGCCACTGTACTACTAACAAAATTAATGCAATCTTCTTTTTGTACTTTCCTTCATTTTACGACATTTCAATAACGCAAAGGTTCATTCATTAATATAGACATGTTAGAAATCTCGAAATATTTGTCGTTCTTTTATCCCCTTACTTTGAAATTTCTAAAATGGTGAGTTATATAAAATTAACACTAAATTTGACCTCTAAAATATTCTGTTGGGGTGCGTTAATCAGATATTTCCATATTTGCATTGTTTAAATTAAAGCACTGAACATCCACAAATTGAATTTACAACATATCCTTAATTAACTATTTTTTAGAATGACATAAATCTAATTAATTCTAATATTAAATGGCTTAGTAATTAATCCAATGAACTTCTTGGCAAGTTTGTTCCCTGAAAAATGCAGTTTATCAATCTTGCAAACATGGAAATTGAAAGATAACAACTAACATTAATCGTCCCCCGATGATTTCGTTTATAATTGTGACGATATTTTCAAGATGCTATTTCTTACTTAGTTACAATACAGGGCATGATTAATTTTTTTTATTTACTAGTAAAGATATGCCCTCAATATGGGCAAATAAAAAAATAAAATAATAGTAGACAATAAAAAATATATGGTTGAATCTTCTAATGATACAGGAGAATATCTTTCCCAAAAATAAATTGTTTAAACACCACCTGACTCTATTTTGTCAAAGGGTCTGACCTTTATCTGAATATACGATCTGGACCATAGATCTAATCATATTATACAAATCAATGGTCTATAATTGTTGTTAATACATACTTAAACCCCCTCTAGGGAAATTGTTATGATTTTTTTTTAGATGCTTTTATAAGTAGTAGAGATTTACAATACATGATATTTTTCAAGATGCTACTTATTATTTTTTTTTTGAGAAAAAGTAACCTCATGGTTATTTCTTCAAATATATGAAACAAAAACGTATGTACGATGCATTAAGATGGCTGGACGAATCAGACGTGCTGGAAATTGGTCTACTAAGGTCAAATTAATGGTTTTAGTTGAACCCCCACCATTTCAATTGACCCAATAGAAAATAATTTGTTAAATTATAATAAAGGGGCCAGGGAGTAAAGACTTGCGTGTAAGCCGAATTTTGGATGTTTTCTCTACTCGACTTCTAAGTTTTTTATTACTACTAGCAGCAATGCCCACCCAATGTGTGGGGGGACTTTATAAAATATTTTTTCGATTTTCGAGTATGAAAAATTACTCGAAAGAACATTCTGAAAAGTTTTAAAAAAATATCATTGCGTAGGCGGACGACTGTAGGTAAGAGATCTGCGATTTTCACAACCTAACTCCAAACATGAAAAAAAAAATACAAAATCGATAAAGGAGGTAAGAAGTCATTTCAGTACAAACCGTTTCTATGATTTCTTCAGTTTTCGAGTATGAAAAATTATCCGAAAAAATATTATGAAAAATTCAGAAAAAATACCATCGTGTAGATGATTGTAGGTAAGAGATCTGCAATTTTCACAACCTAACTCCAAATATGATAAAAACGAAAAATCGACAAAATAGGTAACTCCAGAAAACTGAAACTTGTTGATCTAAAAAACAATTTTAAAAATATAGCCCAGAACATAAAAGTGCAAGATGTAAACATCAAGTATGGTAATGAATTCCCAAAGTCCTACTCCATTAAACCAATGTAATCCTTAAACCAAAGCAAGGATTACATTTGCATACCGGAAAAAAAGACATTAAAAAAAAAAAATCCTGGTGCAACTAAAGACACAGAAAGAAGTAAAATAAACTAACATTTCTCTAGAAAATAGAAAACAAAATAAAATAACTAAAAAAAAACTGGCATTAACTATCTCTTACATATAATTTGATTTGACTATCAATTTTCAAACCAACTTCACTTGGCAACATATCACTAAGAAGCACTCGCGTCGATCGTCTGGCGCTTCTTTTTTCTCAACTCGTATATTTGTTGTCTGAGAATTTTGGTTTCATACTTGATATCCAGGGATGGGTTCTCTTTAATTGATTCAATTTCTTTCTTAATTTCTTCCACAATATTTTGAAAGTTTCGAACTCGATATTTCGTCAAATCGTTCCCCAAATTCCTCAAACTATTTAGCTTTGGATAAGGCCACTTTTAAAACCTAACTCCCGACAACGCAACTGTAAGGTAGACGTGCATAGTTGAAACTCTTTTGCAGCTTTACCTATTGGCACATTAAATTTTTGCGCCACTTGATCGAAGTTAAGTGAAAATCTCCTAGCCCTGAAATATATGAAAAAAAATAATGAAGCGAAAAGCTAGAAATGACAAAAAAATTTCCCTTCTAACACTGGTGAGGAACATACCTTGGATTTGGTGATACATCTTGAAGCATTCTACGTCCATTGGATTTCAAAGTCTGAGACACGCCTCTTCCATTTTGACTGAAATTCATACCATCAGAAGTTAATCTCTAAATAAGAAAAGGCATGCTTGTTTCTAGTAAAAAAAATGACAATAATACATACCTTGGTGATGCATGTTGAACCAACCCAGCTCCATTAACATGTAAAGGATGAGTTCTGCCTTGTCCATTTATTAGATTCACAGTGTGAAACTGATGGACTGGTTGAACCTAGATAACCACAAACTAAAAATTATATAGATGAATAATAAATAATAATAAGAGCGTAGCATTATTTACAGATTAGAGAATTGAAATTTGCTTATGTTCTAAAATATCAAATTATAATTACCATAAAAGGCATGGGTTCATTGATGTTAGTTATAGCATTTGTGTCTCTTATCGCGTATGTGCGCCGGATATGTTTGAATGCATTTCCCATTATATTTAATTTAACACCTACAATCAAGAAAACAATTAATCATTATTAAAATAATTGGGATTTAAATAAGACAATTAGACATCAATTGCTATTGTGTTGCATGTCAGTACTATAATTCAAATCATAAATGTTGAATTCGGACTTACAGTGAATAGAAATGCTTCACGTTCTGTTAAAAATACTTCCAATAACATAAAAAAATTAGTGTTTTTTAGATGTTAGAAAGAGAACTGCAAATGCCTTCAGACAGTACTTGAGCTTTCTACACATTGAACTCTTTATAAAATTGAAACTCCAACCAAATAAGAATGGAATGGCATGAAGTTTCAATCGGATGGAGCATCCAAGTTTTAATCGGATAATAACATAAATGCGTGATTATTTCATGGCTTTTAAATTGAGACAGAGGAGCATAGATATTAATGGATGAAATGGCATATTGGGTGAAATATTTTAATTGGCTATGGAATCTCATGATTGAAGGAAAAGACATTTATTGGCGAAGTAAATAAAAACTGGCCATTCTTTGCATTAAGAATTAGAGACTGTTTATAGACGGTTTGGCCAGAATGGGAAAAAAAATGGAAAGATATAATATTGATTTAATAAATCAAGCAACAAAAGAAAAGAAAACTGAAAGGGGAAATAGCGCAATATATTTGAACATAATCTAAGGAAGCAACATAGGAAACAAAGGGTAAAGATTGACTCATTATAGGTTGAATACGGTTATTATGGAATAAATGAAATTGGTAACCGTACGGTAGTAGAACGTGACCAGTAAACAGAGACAGAAATATTCATCATAAATGTTGAATTCAGACTTACAGTAAATAGAAATGCTTCACGTTCTGTTAAAAATACTTCCAATAACATAAAGAAATTAGTGTTTTCTAGATGTTAGAAAGAGAACTGCAAATGCCTTCAGAAAGTACTTGAGCTTTGTACACATTGAACTCTTTATAAAATTGAAACTCCAACCAAATAAGAATCACTATACATAATGAAATTAAAATAAAGTCAAATTTCAGGAAAAACAATAAAACATGCAGTGTAATTTATGTGTCTCTCAATTACCTTGATTTACCAGTCGATACTTTCCACCTGAAAGAAAAAAATAATAATAATTGTAAAGCACTGATCAAATTGACTCCAAGAATAATTGTATATCTTTCTGTAGTATTCTTTGTCTGCAAAAATAAATATAATATTGCATCTTAAATGGTTTTGTTAAATATTGAAAAACTTTGTTAGATCATGAAATTGAAGGGTAACCATTAACAGTAACAATAGGTTAGACATATATATTAACCATGAATTCCAATTCCAAACAAAAAATAAAATAAAATTAACAAATCTAGATGAGGGGTAAAATTACTTACGGAAGCAAGATCACCTTAATCTTTTTCTTACACCCAAATTTCCTGAAGCAATAAAAAATCCACAAAATCGAATCAAAATTAATTGATTGAACATAGAGATTTATTGAAAAAAAATTATTACTAATGTTTTGCTCACCCGTTGGATTCAACGAAACCAGTGCCAAAATTGCAACACAATCGCTGGTTTAAATAGATGAAATTTTTTCCAAGAGCGGCAAATGAAATTTTGAATGAGATTAGGAAAAAGGAAATCTTGAATTTTGGGTGAAGGAGAGTAAACCTAGCAGCTGAATAGGAAAGCATGTACGTCTGTGACAGCTAGCTATTTGGAGCCATTCACAACTCACTAATATCATATTTTATATTACCAAAAGAGTAGATCCACAAATCCATCTTTAATGTATATAATCAGAAGGGATCAGAGGGATCTGTGCGATATTTAAATCTGACATTCCACCCAGCGACATCGGCTTCTTCAGTCAAAAAGACAGTGATATTTAAATCTGAACCGTATATCATATTAGATCAACAAAATCGACGATTAACATTTGATTTGAGAAATTGTTTACACCTTTTAATCTGAAATGTTTACTTTTTTTATATGATTTGTTTACTCTAAAAGATAGGTGCTTTTATAAGTAGTAGAGATAATAATAATAATTCTGCATTTGCCTGGCCTCTCTCGCTAGGCGACGCCGAACGTGTGTACAAATAAAATAAAATATTTTATTTTTATTAATATAAGATATAAAATTAAGCTAACATTCCTTGTCTTATTGCAAGAATACCTTGACCCTTCGACGCGTGAGAGATCAACACGAGTGCTGTGAAGGTATCCATTTTTTTTTTTTTTTTTTTCCTTAAAACGCTATTTTCTTTTGAATATCTTAAGTCTTAACGAAACGCCTAGGACATAATGGCAAAATCGGATATAAATCCCTCAACTTTTCCTCAACCGGATATAAACCCCTCAAATCTTTAAAATTGGATATAATTCCCTCTAATATTGTTTACTAAGGATATAGACCCTTTTGTTTAATTTTAATCATATTTAAGTTAAAAAATATATTTTTTTAAACCCTTGACCACTATACCCTTGGTCTGCCTCTGCACTTACTCGCAAGCTTAGAGGAATTCCTTATAATCAACATTTCTCATATATATGAACTAATATACGCATATTAGAAATTCATTGTCCCAAGTAACATCTTAAGAAATGATCAACGAATTCTTACCAGATACCCATAGTACTTGATGGATTGTTTAAGTCCTGGATACTGCTTTAAACTACTTCAACCAAATTTGGCCAATCAATGAAGTTCCAAACTCTTCATCTTCCCACTAGCGTTTATCAAAAAAAAAAAAAAAAAAGCCCATAATTTGTATGTATGGTCTCCATAAATCAATTAAAAATAAGCAATATGACCATTTGACATTAAATGTTGTCAATATGAAAATAATGCCGTATTTAATTTGTTTTTTTTTTCTTTTACTACATGTCATTTTTGTGAAAGTCCAACAATAACCATTCTTATTTCGCTGAGATAAAGAGATGAGCCGAGACAAAGCCAATAGATGAATTAAAATTTGGAAAGAGAATAACCTTGTGATTTGAAAATAATGAGAAAATTTTTATCTTCATAAACGCTGGAAAGATGAAAAGTTGTAGGCAATCAGCAGCGTTGAAAAGGAAGGAGCAAGTCAAGGGTATATTGGTCAGATATTTTAGAAAGTATTCTTTTTTATTTAAAATTACATTAAATTAAATCAAAAGGGTTTATATCACAATAAACAAGATTAGAGGGGTTATATCCGATTATAAAGATTTGAGTGGTTTATTTCCAGATCCATAAGATTTGAGGGGTTATATCCGATTTTCCCTATTATAAAAATTTACTTAAAAGGCCAAGGCGGACTGAGCCGTTGCACCTTCATATTGCGGGAAGGTTGAGCGCAGTGATCTTCTGCGCCTTGCATTTCATTTGTATTTAGGCGCAGCCGCGCAGGTCCTATCTACGTCTCGAATTTCTTTTAAAACGACAAAAACCTCGTATACTTCAAGAAAAGGAAAAAAAAAAATCTTAAATTTCGTCATTGAATTATGTCACTGACACATGGTTCTACGAAGTATTTAAAATGGTTTTATTGAATTATTGAGACAGTGGCTACACTTTTGTGCTTTATACTATAACATGAATAATTTATAAAACCTTTTACCCACAATATTTAGGCATTTAGGTAAAACTGTGTAGATTTTTTTGGAGTTTGGTCATTTATCTACATAATGTATTATGTTTTTTCTAAGATTTGAAATTTTTTTGTGGCACCGACTCAACTTAGGATGTGTTTAAAAAATGAATAACTATGATATAAAATTATAGTATTAAAGACATCAAAGTTATTTTGCTTCCAAATTCCAAACAAACCTTTTGCGCATAATTTAATTTTACGACAAGAGTGTCCGATTTAATTTAAAATATTTCATGATAGAAAAAGAAGAAAATATTATGTGAACTTGTTTGTTAATTATTTTAAAAAATAGATGTAAGAAAATTATCTTCTTCGTACAACTCTATGCTTAATTTTCTTTTATTTTTTCGGAAATAGAATTCAATTATTCTTCAAGGAAATATATTTCTTCTAAACGTATCAATTAATTTATTAGTAGCGGACTGCGATAAAAATCCTACAGATTACAGCAGTTGCACAGAGGGAATGGATTTTCGATAATGCTATAAATTTATTTCGCTCAATACATGCATACCATGAAACGATAATGCTATTAATATAGTAATGATGCAAATTTTCAATGGGGAATTATGATAAGACGTATCTTATGGACTATCAAAATTTTCTTTCATTATTTTAGTACAAGTACATAGTTTATAAAGTCAAATTGATAGATTATTATTATAATTATTATTATTATTATTATTATTATTTTACTTTAGTTGAAAACGTAAGACCAAAAAAATAATCTTGTGCACTTCCATATAATCAAGAATTATAATTTATCTGTGCTTGTTCAATATAATCTTCTACTGAAAATATATTATTATTATTATTATTATTATTATTATAATTATTATTATTATTATTATAAGTTTAGATATATTTTAATATTTAAATTATTTTTTAAAAATTTTCTGAATTCGTATCTGATTTTAAAAAGTATGTCTTGTCCATTCATAATCTCCAGAAACGGAGGGGATTAATATATATTATTTTTTTTTATGATCAATTTAACATTTTTTCATCTCATTATTATTGGTAGAATAAAACAAATGTTTGACCTAGAGCAAAACAAATATTGCATGACTAACAAGGAAATCTTGAAAATAAATAAAATTTTGCATAGTGACTGAAATATGGGCCCCATATTTTTTTTCCCACGCAATAAAAAAGTGGATTTTTTTTATCCCTTTGCTTATACAAGTCGTACTCCACCCACAAAGAAAAAAAAAAAAAACAAAGAAAAATCAAGTCACGTGGGAATGTTAAATGGTTGTATCATATGTAGGTCTGTCAAACGTCTCAAAAATCTACAACAGAGGCCCAATTCGTTTGCGTGCCACTTACAAAAAGGTATCAACAGCCGTTCCGTTTACTGTTTCATTTTCGAAACGGCATGAAATTTCATTTCGTTAACCGTTCCACTTCAAAAATTATACATAAAACGGTTTGAAATGAAGTTGAAACGGTTGAAATGGTAGAATCTCGTGTTTTGTTTGTTGTTTCGTTATTGAAACAGTTTGAAATCAGGCTGCGACAAATCGTTCCGTTTATGTTTCACGTCACAACGAAACGTTGAAACGACAGTCGTTGACAACTAGTCTCATGCACACAAGCAAGGGACGTGTCCATCTTGCACCAAAATAGGAAAAAAAAACAAAATAAAGGGTTCTCATAATTACTGCGACAAAATGGGATGGAAGGAAATGCAGGAAAAGCACACAGAAGATATGCGCCTTATATCCATGCAAATTTTGGGCGCACAGAAGATCAACGCCTTATATCCATGCAAATTTTAGGCGCACATGCCCTCTGCGCCTAGGCTCTCTAAGTAAATATCAGTATGTTACAAGCGTTTTGTTGAGATTTTGAATGGGGTATAATTGTTTAAGAAAAAAACCCTCCATTTTGTTGATTATGTCTCACACACACACATATATAGACCGCAATAGCTCCGGTATAGCGGTACAAGTTTGTAGACCGCTATGGTGTTAAACTAAAAGTGCCGCTATAGCGGTGTTCATTGGTATATAGTAATATTCCTTAAAAAATATTTATTTTTGGCGTTTTATTTCTTATATATGTTGACTATAATGATAAAAATTACCAACATTCGATGCATTATAATGGTATTTTAGAGAAATATAGCGACACAATTTGTTACTTGCTACTATATAATTAGGATTAGGGACATATCTTTGAAATATAAACTACGACTGACTTGATCCAATAACAAGTACAATGAGATTTCTCTATTGCAATAATGAATTGTAAAGTGTATGGGTTAAATTTAACTATTATACCATGCATATAATGTAATTTGATATTTAATTTTTAAATAAAAATATGTATATTTGTACATGCCCGCTATGATCCCATAGCGGCCGCTAAATGAACATTATCCGCTATGACTTGAGGTTGTACGCTATGGATCTGCTATCCGCTATTTAAACCTTTGTATAAAACCTTATTTTCAACATTTTAAGGGCTCAATTATTTGTGAGAGATCAATTATGTCTTATTGCTGAAGGTTACATGTTCCATCGCTCTCAATAATTCTAAGGGCTCATTTTTTTTTTTCACAGAAAAATTATTTCCATGTTACAATGGGAGAGAAATGATAACTGTCATCTGCAGTTTTGCCATCGCTTGTCATTACTTGAATAAAGTGAACACATAAAATAGACAAGATAAACATATAGATGATCAAAGAAAATATATATAAAAAAATAAGTTTTGTCATTCCTTGTTCATATTTTTATATATGTTCACTTTGATGCATATGTTTGTATATGTTTATTATGATCATTTTTATGTTCACTTCGTTCAGATTTTTATTGAACTGATTTGTTTGTATATGTTCATTTTGATCATTTATATGTTCACCTAGTCTTATTTTTGTGTTCACTTTGTTCAAGCGTTGCAAGCCATGAAAAAACTGCACATGGTTGTAGTCATTTTCGAAAAAATATATTTGTATATACTATATATATATATATATATATTTAGACTCTAAAGGCTACTTACAAATGAAATCGATTTTTTGAAGCATGTTAGGATGATTTCATACTATGGTTTTGACCCAATTTGGCCCTAAATTATACTTGAATTTATGCGTTTCTAACCTTATTTCTTCATATTATTGTTAGATATAGGTATTTCTATGCCCTTTTGATTTTTATTAGGATAATCTTCAGATTTGGATGATTTTGCACAACTTTGAAGCATTCAAGCGACCAGACAAGCACATGAGTAACCAGATAGAAGGAGACAGCCGAAGAACACAATTGCAAAATGATCCAAGTGGGCGACTTGCCCTGTGAGCAGACCGCTGGAAGAAATTTCGACAATTTTCAGAAGAGCAGTTATCCTCAACATAACTTCTTCCCAACGCCTTTACTCGATGAAAACCACTTCTGTGCACGTTCTCAGAATCTGCAGGTTACAAAGCAACTCTATATAAGTGCCTGGAGTCAACGGAAGAAGGAGTTCTGGAGAGGAGAGAGAAAAACCATCATAAGAGATCCAGGACGATGACTTATAAGACTCCAAGCGACCCGCTTGACCTCCAGGTTGGTTGCTTGATGCTCAGACAGAGAAGAAAACTGAAGGGTTTTGATTGGATTTGTTGTAATCTTTTCTTATCTTTCATTTATTCTAATCTGATGATTGAAACTTGTGGTTTGTTTATGAATTATGGAGGCTAATACAATTTAGGGGCACAGTTGTGAACCTATGATTTAGTTTAATTAGCATGTTTAATTAGTTTTCATTTGATCTTTCGTGTTTTCATCTTTGTGCTTTATTTTTTATTGATGCTTTGATTTGTTTTCAAGTAGAATTGGTATTTTCCTATTGAGTTAAGGCCAAACTCGATCCTAGGAGTTTAAACCCAATCAAACTTAGAACAATTAAATTGCACCGAACTATTAGATGGCAATTAATCGAAAGATGAAAGCCTAGATTATGAATAAAAAATGATGACGTCTAATCTCAATAAATGAGAGTTGAGAGATATCCTAGACTCAAATATCAAATCTATCAACCCTTTGTTAAGAAACGAAAGTTGACACTTAAAATTTGATAGGAAATTAATTATAACGATTAGTTAGTCTTAATCTTGTACGAAAGATAGGATTAAGTATTGTTAGCTGCCAAGTTAATTTACATGGAAGCCAAATAGAACTCATTACACTTGTATAATTATCGTTAGGACTAGTAATGACATTTGGATTATTTGATTGTTGTCTTTAAAAGTTAGAAACAAGTAGAACCACCAGAGTCCTGTCGACTAGTGTATTCAAGCAGACCACTACTAAAGTAGTCGGGTCGCTTGTGTTTGGAACTGCAACAGAAGTTAGCAACGTTGACCCCTAATTTGTATTTCATTCAGTTTTTATCTTTAGTTTTCTGAATATTTTATTTAGTACTTTTAATTGTTTACTTTAAAATTATTTATAATTGTTGGAACCCTGCTTTTGTAGCCAACTCTTCTTGTTTCACTTAATTGAAAAATTTGAATTGAAACTTGTGTATTCGAACAATCCGTCCCTAAGTTTGATAATCTGACTATACTGGTTATATTTCGTGGCCGAATAGAGTAGAAGTCGATATTTTGACTAGGCACCCGACGACCTTGGCCTGCATCAAAATTGGCGCCGTTGCCGGGGAACGGTGACGATTACCAAGTTTTTGTTTCTTTTTGATTAGTTAAGTGAAATTTGATCTTCACTTCTTCTTGAATTTTCTCTTACTACAGGCGAGAGCACTGACATGGAGACCACCTAAGAAGCAACCTGCTGGTGAACCCAGTTCTAGTGCGAGAAAACCAAGACGTTGTGAAGATATACCCCCTCAGCGTCGAAGAAAACCTTATCAAGCGATCCGTCAGCAGCCTGATCGGACCGCTAAGAAGAGTACTAAGACGAGAGGGAAGACTATTGCCAACTCATCAACTCAGCCCATCCTTGAAGGTTCTTCGAGTGAAGGAGGCTGCTCGACTGAAGAGAAGCAGCAGTCGGAAACTGCTCAACCGACTTGCTCGACCATCGAGTCTGAGGAAACTGCAGACTCGAAATCTGAAGACGACCTTGTTCTTTTTTATACTGAGACGATGGAAGACGACGCCAACGGAGAATGAGTTGTTGTTGTTGGAGTTATGTCCTAGAAGTCAATATTTAATGACTTATTTTCTTAGTTTATGTTAATGATGATATTTGATCATTTGTTCCTAGAGTTTATTATTGACAGATCATTCAGGTTGAGGATCTGAATTGTAGATCTCTGTGGATCATTCATTAGAATGACAATAATAAATCTAAATCGTCCATAATCTTGATAATTAACAAGGAACATTAATTATCATAAAAGATTAGTATGCAAGTTAAGTGATGATTAAGTTCTACAAATCATAAGTAAGGAGTTACGAACTTAATTGCATATGTGTATGTTATTGGAACATAGTACAGGACTTGACCCAATGAAATAAACATATGGATTGTGTTATGTGTCATTGTTTATTTCATATGAGTTTGATTCTAAGTTTGAGATGTTCACCTTTTCCACATGAGGATAGGTTCAATAAATATCGTCTAACGTTGATTCCTGATAAAGGCTGCTATAAGGACTTTATTTATGTTCTCTTGAATTGTGCGGGGAAAAGTTGTTCATCAAGAAAACCGTATGTCCCTCATTAGTATACCTAGTGAGTGATGATATCTGTTTGGGCCCCTTGATGGAGTTGGATCGTATGCATGCAAACTAGACGATCAACTCTAGATCAAGAAATGTATAATCTGCAAGAATGACACATTCCTATCTTGGATTATACAAAGATATCGTGTGACATAAGAATCAAACAAAGAAATACTTTTATTTCTTATGCAGGATTGAGATATTGTAACGGTACATTATTTATACGAATTGGGAGTCATAACGTGTTGCTAGATACCGCTTATGATTATTGGAAATAAATAACGATTTATTTCCATGGCCAACATAGTATAAATCCTCAAATAGGGTCGCACAAATAGGATTCTAACCACTTGGTGCATTTATTGTTTATTCACAATAATGTGTATTGTGAAATGTGATAAGTTAATTAATTAATTATATACCGTTATGAACCGTTATAATTAATTAAATTAAAAGGATCATATGGAAACAATATAATGCATTAGCTAATCATAGATTAATTATTAATGAGTTAATAATTAATTATGTTCAACTTACTTTAATTAGTTTGAGCTAATTGGGCTTCTATTTAATTGGTTAATTAAAGGCCCGATTTAAGGAAGAATGAAGAGACAATTAAAGGAGATTCATTAATTGGTGAATTAATGAATAAAGGCCTTTTGTTAAGATGGCCCAAGAGAGCCCATTAGGTGGCCTCTTAGGGTGGATGGCATACTTGTAAATAGTATGAAAATTGGATGAGAGTGGTTGGCTATATAAAGGGGTCTCTTTGGGAGAAAACCCTAGCCGTCATCTCTCTTCCTCTCCCCTCCCTTGCGCTTCCACCTAGAAGAGAGATTTTTCTCTCTTCTCCATGGCTCTTCCCTTCCTCTCTTAGCTCATGTGTTGAGCATCCCACCTCTCTTCCTCTCCATTAAATAGTTAATTAAGAGAAGCAAGGTGATTAGCAAGAGGTTCAAGAGAACTAGCATTCTCTTTGAGCTTGGTGGTGGGTCCTTGGTGGGCTAGAGGCGGCCATAGATGGTGGAGATGGTGGAGCACGCACCCCATCGACTCCCATGCCATGGATTCGAGCCTCATGAATACAATTTCATGAGAGGTACAATTTCTCCTACCTTCTCTCTTGATTGGATGTGTGATTGCTTTAGCACTAGATCTATTGATTTGCTTGTTGTTAATGGTGATTAATTAGTTGTAATTAATCTAAAATTAAAATATGAGCATTTTCTAACAGTTGTTAATGATGCCCTGCAAAGGGCCGTTGATGCTGAACTTGCAGCATGAGAGGCAGCAGCAAAGAATCGACATTTGCGTGAAATTGGAGCACTTGCTGCCACCAATTTTGGGTTGGGGCCGTTGGGCGTTAACCCAACAAACCCTCAAAGAGCCCGGGACTATTCTTTTGCTCCTGGACTGATCCACCTGCTCCAACAAAACATGTTTGGGGGCGATGCTTTTGGAAGATGCCAACCAACACTTGAAGGAATTCTTGCAATATTGCACCACTCAAAACTTTGATCAAGTCAACCATGACACAATCTGTCTTACGATTTTCCTTTTTACATTAAGGAACAGAGCCAAAACTTGGTTAGCTTATACCTTCTGTTTTCATTAAAAATTATGATATTTAAATTTCGAAATTTTAAATTTTAAAACTCCTAAATTAGAAAAATATGAATGTTGAAATTGTTAAATTTAATTTCGAATTTTGAAATTACAAAATTTTTATTTTCAAGTTTTGAAATTTTTAATTTTTTTTTAAAATTATAGAGGTTATTCGATCGGGTCAATATTAAAAGTTATCTATCCAGATGGGTATATAGGTGGAAAATTTCTAAACTAATTAAATTTGAATTATTATTTTGCAAAGATATAACTTTGGGGTGACATTTTTCTAATTTTCAAAATTTGGAGTGGCATAATCTAATTTTTTTCCCTTATCCATCTTATTTCTTTTACATATGAACTGATCAAATTAAAGCAAAGAAAAGTTGAGTGCCTTAAATGCAAATCAAATATTAGTGACCAACTAATTATAAACTAAAACAAATATCATAATATTTGTATAATTTCATTGGATCTGTTAAATATGATCGATGCCGTTACATTTCATTTTAAAATTTATTATGATAAGGACTTTTCAAGAGCACAAGAATATTATATTATTTGCAGGTATTAAAAATTTAGGAGAGATTATAATTTCAAATTAGAATAAATTCTCTATATTTATTTATATATTTTTCGTTTCTTCTCGGTGCAGAGTAATATGATTAAATTTTAGCTGATCAACTTTGAGATATTAAGTAAGAGTATCCAAGTATTATTAAATTGAGATTTGGAAGTTACTTAAAGTGATACTTTGTTTTTATTTTATATTAATGAGGTTATATTGAATCAAAAGAATCATTTTAAAGCACAAATATGAAGAAATAAAAATACTTTTGTGATAGCGTATGAAATACTCTTTCAGGTTAGAACCAATAACCACATTATACAACTTTAATTAATATTATTGGAATTTCATACATGGGTTTGCATATATTAGCATGCATATTAATTTGGCATTACCTGCCATTATTTTAGGTACACACAGTGACACTCGTGCGTATTCATAATGAGGAAATATCTTTTACATAGAACAAAGCATGGACTTATTTCTTATACATATATAAGCCATCGAGTCTTGACAATTTCACCGGTCCGACATTATCATGCCGCCGCAAGGAGTGGAGGGATAGCGAATGGTCCGTACAAAACTCCATTTGCAATTGCATGGTTTGCAGCCTCTGTTAAATGAGAACCGTCCCATGAAACATAGTTCTCTGGATTAGGACAAGTTTGTGATCCCTCAGCCCCACAATAGATGGCCGCGGAGAAATTGTATGGCCCTGGACCCCCGCAACATGCATACAATGGAGCTGGAAAATCTGCATTATTTCACCAAAATTTTATTCATTAATTAGCACAAGAACTTGAAAAAACCAACATATTTGAAAGATAACATATACACGTGAAAAGAAGGAATAAAAGAAGTGTCTACAGTTCTGTTTATCTCAACAAAATAATTTCACTTCTGAACTATTAAATAGTCTTCCATATAAAATTTGATCAACTACTAACGATGATGGTGATGATAGGTTAATAATGATAATAACAACGATAAAATAATGAAAAGAAAGAAAGAGTCAATTCCATGTGTAGTTGCATTTTACCTTAGCCAATTACCTATTTGCATATATAGGATATTTTGGCATACAGACGAAAATATATATTGTTTAATTAGTCCTACTAGAACAAAAAATAAAATATGCTACCCCTCCACACACACACACACACGCCCACACATCGTTTGTTTCTAATACTATACGGGATAAATTAATTAGTTATGCATGCGTATATATATTGAAAATATGATGGTCTTATCTTACCGAGCTTATTCAAATACAATTGTGACTGTGCTCCATAATAATCAGCATATATGATATTTGCTAGGGGGTGAAGCAGCCTCAGTTTGACCAACTCTTGCATCAGCATACTGTTGTGATAAACAGAGAACTCGTTTAGGCTCTTAAGGCAACCAGTTAGGCTGTCGTAGTCTGCAGTGTTATTACTCCGAAATCGGGTCATGAACGAAGGAACACATCCTATTGCATAGTTGCCTGGTACTATCAACGTTGTAGCACCAAGATTAATGAGATCCTGTATCAAATGAAACGTTTTTGATAAAAATGGATTGGAAGAAATCAAGATATATAAAACTTATCTTTTAGGTTCATCCCATAATTTGATATATACGAATGTACGTACTCTTCACCAAACAATTTAAAAATCACAGTTAAAATTTTCATTATTTTAATGGACCATGCATCAATGTTGGAACAATATATTAACATAGCTTAGCCTTTATAAAATCATTTATATAGATCAAGTAGTTAGAAAATATTCTAGTCGATTGATTAATTGATAACTAAATAATTTTCACATTTTGCAAAATTTTAATCATAGTCAATCTAAATACTTGAAAACGTACGTATTCAGTGTTAGATCTTAAATTTCAACAAATAACATGGGTAGCAAGGTGTGTATCTTAAACATTATGAACACTAAAAGTTATCCTTTTTTAAAATATATACCATATGGGGTATGTTTGGCATGAATGAAATTAATTAGTCTAACTTCTGGATTAATAATTAACTAATTGGTTAATGTAAAATTTCCCAAAAATGCTGTTTTTCATTCTTGATTCTACTAATCTGTGGTGTTGCCAAACACCCCCATGGTTTATATTGTATATAATTAAATTAAGCACCTCATGTTCATTTTATCTTATAATAATAGTATTTGGAAAATGCTAATTAAACATTAGAGAAAAGGAAATAATATTGTAGATTCAACATGCCATATCTGAAGCAAAACAATATGTTGGCATTTTATATAGTATTATTTAACTTTACAAATGAGCCTTCTCGAGCTGTAAACATTTTTGTAGAAATGAGAAAACTGTCCGTTTTTTTAGATCTATATGGCTGCTATATATATTTATATATTTTTCTAGAGCATACAAAATTATAGATGATTTTAACTTCTCATTAAATTTCAAAATTTTATATAATGCAGTTATCCAAACAAAATTTTATATAATGCAATCATCCGAAGATGCAAAAACTGCACAGCGACGAAAAAGACAATACATTGACAGCAGAACTGATGACAGCTACTATATATGGAACCCACGATTTCATTTGATCGATAGTTTTCTGGCCGCCAAAACCAACAATGTAATCAACGCCTCCAATTTCTCCCACAACGAACAGAGAGCTACTCATGACAGCGTTGACACCTGGTAGGTAGTAAACATATATATATGATCACAAGCAATTAATTTTCACCGGATAGAGAGATTTTAGGGATATATAATTAGTAATTAATGTCCTATATGTCTAGAATTCTAAATAGCCATTATCTAGCAAGTCTAAGAAAAATAGAGTCCTATATTGAAAAGCATCCCTCATTATGATCCTGCAAAACTTGAAATGAATATGTTGAATGAATCTACCAAAAAAATTAAAATAATAATAATAAATAAATAAATAAACAAACAAACAGAGATGTCACCGTAAACTACTAGTGATATGTTTTAATTAGATAAAATATTGGGTCAAATTAAATATTTTAACTTTAAATATTTACAGGAAAACTTCAACTATAATTTGAACTCAGTGCAACAGAATGATATATCTGGACTAATAGTACGTATATATGATTGGTGTATATGCTTACTAGATCCCTGGGAGATGATAGGCAGGAGATCCTTAAAAGACTGAAGCTGAACGCCCAAAGAGTGATCATCGCCTGGAGGGTCCATCCCAGTGACTCTTTTATAGGCTGAATTGTTAAGAGCTCGTGCTGCTGCCACAGCGAAGTTTGCGCCATGCTTGAAGTAGTCCGGTGTATTACCCCCCATGGACGGTGGCATGGTAGGCAACCCATATGCTTGAGCTGCTTGGAGAGGTTGGAACAAATTATTATATATTTTTTTAAATGGTAATTAAGCCGTAAAAAAGAAGAAAAATGTTAAATTGTAATTAAGGAAGTGCCTTTAGTTGAAGCAAATTAACTCACATGTTTTGATTGAAGAAATAATCATGTTTTAGTACATTATGAGATCAGAATGACACATACCAATGAAGTCAACAACCATTCTGCCGTCGCACGCCCGGCCATTTGGCTGATGGAAGTATGTCTCCCCATAAGGAGGTGGAAGACAATTTCCACCGATCAAGCGGCAAGCATTTCCTGTATCCGTCATTGAGTCCCCGAAACTAAAAACACGCTCGAAGCAACAAAGCGATTGGACGGTGTCTGTGCAAATCAGGAGGACAACAAACATTGAAAACAGAACAGCAGAATTATCCATTGGGAGATCTCTTTTTTTCTCTGTTTGTTATTTCTACTATCGGTGATATGGAAATGCAATTTTTGTATGTGAAAAATAAAATAAAATATGTTAACCAAAAAAAAAATATATATATATATGATTGTAATGAGGACTATCAATTTCCTTTCTGAATGCCTTTTTTTCTTTTTTCTTTTTTTTTTTCAGCACCCTTACAATGTTTTCGAGAGACCAGGCAAGAAACGTGTCCTTATATAGCAGAATAGCGTTCTCCTCCATAATTTGTGTGCGTTTTTTTTTTTTTAAAAAAAAAGAAATTCCCTGCCTTTTTAAAACATTTCTTTGTTTATATTTTTTACTCTTTGGAAATGATATATTGCCAATATCCTTTTTGTCCTGCTTGCAACATTCTTTTTTTATTGATTCGCCTCCACACCGTCAATTGCCATATCATTTTCAATGATTTTAGTAATTAGCTCTTAACTTCGTATACTTCCGAAGTTCAATCACCAGTATAATTCGTCATGACTCACGAATAACTTCCTGCCTGGAAACTGGTCTACTCACGTCAAATGTTTTGTTTTGGGCCCGTTTCAAATGGCCCAGTGAAAAAAATTAAAAAAGGAAAATATTACGTCCTAAGAGGCCAGGGTCCCCAGGGTAGGAGGGTTACGTGTAAGCAGAATTTTGGACTTTCTGTCTCGACCTCTATTTGTTTTCTACTGTAATTCTAGATCAGTGCTGACGCAATCAGCATCTGAAAATAGAAAAAGCGCTTAACTCTTCTTTTTCAAAAATAGAAAACGCGTCTGCGCGATCTCCTGTCCGCACATGAGAGCGCTTCACCCTTCTCTTCCCCTCCCATCCCCTCCAATCTCCTCTCTTCCTCACGCGATACGAGCGCACCCCTCCCCTCTCGCATCTATGTTCCGTCACGCTCCCTCCCCTCGCGCCTCTCTCCCACCGCACACCTTCCACTAACGCCTCTGTTCCCTAGCGCCTCTGTCTCTTTATATATGAACTTATTAGTTACTCCCTTCATATTATGTAGTTACTTCTTTATATTAATAATTTACTTACCCTCTCAAATAAACTACATATTCGAACTTACTAGTTACTCCCTAGTATTATTTTAGTTACTCCCATGTACTTGTTATTTACTCCTTCATAGTGTTTAATTACTCCCTAATAAAGTTACACAAAGAGTTATTACTTACTCTCTTGTACTATTTTAGTTACTCCCTGTACTCGTTATTTACTCCTTCATAGTGTTTAATTACTCCCTAATAAAGTTACAAAAAGAGTTATTATTTACTCCCTTGTACTATTTTAGTTATTCTCTTGTACTAGTTATTTTACTTCCTTTATAGTGTTTAATTATTCCCTAATAAAGTTACACATGGAGTTATTATTTACTCCCTCTTACTATTTTAGTTACTCCCTGTACACGTTATTTACTCCCTTTATACTGTTTAATTTCTCCCTAATAAAGTTATACGAAGAGTTATAACTTGCTCCTAGTATTATTTTAGTTACTTCCGTATACTCGTTATTTACTCCCTTCGTAATGTTTAATTACTCCCTAATCTCCTGTACTTGTTATTTTACTCTCTTGTAGTAGGAGAACCAGATTTGAAGAAAGGAGAAAAAAAGGGAGAGAAGAAAGGAGAAAAGAAAAATTATCACAAGAGAAGAAAACCAGATCTGAAGAAAGGAGAAAAAAAAAGAGAGAAGAAAGGATAAAAGAAAAATTATCTCAGAGAAAAGGAGAAGAAATGGTCAGAAAAAGAGGAAAGAAGAAAGGGGAAAGAGAAGGGAGAGATAAGAGAAGAGGAAGGAGAGAATCCTGATGAGAGAAGAAGTGGAGCGAGAGAGGAGAGTCGCGTGTCTTAGCGTGAAAGAAGAAAGGAGGATTGAGCGTTCTTGCGCGTGTGAGGTTGAGGGTAGCGTGGAAAGGTGATCGGACGGGAGCGCGTGAGGATGAGGGTGAGGGTGAGGGGAGCGCGCCTATTTGATTGCTTGATTGCACTAGATGTTGCTTGTGTTAAGTAATTTCCATTCTAGATTGGCCACTGTACTACTAACAAAAAATAATGGGATCTTCTTTCTGCATTTTCCTTTATTTTTACGAAATATGCAGCAACGCAAAGGTTCATTCATTAATATAGAGAACTTAGAAATCTTGAAATATTTGTTCTCTTATGCGCTTACTTTGAAATTTCTGAAATGAGTTGTATAACATTAATGGTGCTCTCAGCTCTCTAATCCACGAGCTTCGTGCTATCGTGCTATTGAACCTATATATCTCGAGAGACCTGTTGCTTCAACTAATATTGGTAACATATGAACCAACTTGAATTTTTCCCCAAATTCATTTTAAAATAGTAAGTGCCTAAAACATTAATTCAAAAGTAAAATTTGATTAAGTTAATTCATATTTTTTTTAAGTCCATCAGATTAATGTCAAATTTATCCTACTTAACTCAAGATAATATTTTATTTAAATTAAGTGGAGGTGACAAAACGTAATTATTTAAATTAAGTTCTGATCCAACTTGTAACCAAATCAACAAAATCAACTCTGTTCCGTCCAGACACCTATAAAGGTACAAAGATATTTCTATTTTTCCTTGTATATATTAATTTTATTTCCATTAGTTGACATTCCTCTTGCTGGATTTCACTTCTAACCTGCCTACCCTAATTTCTTTGATTAGATAAAAAACTTGTTGAGAATCAATTTTTGGACTAGTGACAAAGAGTAATGAATCTTAAGTGAAAAAACGTATGTTCGAAACCAGATTAGAGTTTTTCATAGACATTAATTTAAAGATAAATTGAAAGGTTTGACCCCAGTTTATCTTAAAAAAAAAAAAAAAAAAAAAAAAAAAAAAAAAAAACTTTAGTTGTTAATTGTTATTTTCAGTTGACGATTTCTTCCAATGTTCCTTTAAGTGTTTGGATCTTGTTTTGAAGCACCTTCCTGCCTGCCTTCCTTATCTACTAGATCTTGCGCTTCTTAACCCACTCTCTTTTGAGATCAGTTATTTAGTTGGGGTATCCACCACAAACTTTACCCTAGTTCAGTTCATTTCATTGAATTCATTGCGAAAATCATATCCTTGTAAGGAGGTATGTTCTCATAGTTGCACACACCGATTCAATTTTGAGCTTCGCCTTTGTATATCCTGCTCATACTGGATGCATGCCAAAACTATCAATCAGCTTCTCAAACTCCTCAGTAGACCAGAGCTTCCTGGGGAAGTCAAGAGCCTGGATCTTCAATCCAGTATAAATTTTTCCGGCAGCATTCTTCGTCATTAATTGTTGGCTTTTAGTCTTACATACTCCTTGTTTTACTTTTTTCTTACCTGCTGGGCAGTCGCCACCCAACCAATCTTACAAATAAAACGACAACATCATGTTTTGTCGTCATCTTATCACGAGACATTGCATTTAGCATGCATGCAAAAAAAGAAATTTTAAATATGTATATTATTTGCACTCTAAAGGGTTCGTATATAAAAAATGTAATCGATCTTTCAAAATGGAGTAGTTGCAGAAACACATACAAAAGATGGGGTGATCGATTAATTCTAGTAAGAAAGGTAGTATGAATGTATGATGCCGTGGCATTGTTCTTTCTGGCAGGGGGCAAAGCCAAGGTGGGCTTGGCCTACCAAATTACTTAATTTCACTGATATTTTAAAGCTAAATTTAGTGAAAGTATTAATAAAAATATACAATGGCCCCTTCAAAATAATAAAATTTACGTATTGGACCCACTTAAGTTATTTTTCTAGTTTCGCCCCTGCTTTTTTGGTTGGTCGGCACTACGGCTCGAGACAAGGGGTGCATTGACGGTTCTCGACTGTTAGCCTTGTGCCATGGGTGTCATGTGAGACGGTGATATCGTGGCTGGTGGCTGGTTAGGTGTGTCTCAATATATGATCGATAGATGCAGAACCTTTGTTGCAACGGTGGAGGGATGATGACTTCAGTGGTTTTAAGAGAATGCTTCTACGACCCATGTTCACTGCTTGGTTTGAAGTGATACCTTTTGTACCGGTTTAGGTCGGTGTTTGTAAGCAGTAGCGGATCTATAGCCAGGCACCCCAGGCAAGAGCCTGGGGTGTATTTGCTGAAAATTAGACCAGATAGTGTATTTAATAACGGTGCCAGAGCTTAAAATTTAGCATTGCCTAGGCTTGGTCCGTCTGGATCATTTTCCGCATGAGCTTCGCCTGGAATTTTTTTTCTTTTTTTCTTTCGGCTAATTGCTCTGCTCGCTTCGCTTAGATATCGGATCCATGTTTTCTCTGAAATCAGTCCACAAGATTCGTGTTTCTCTGAAATTGGATCCATTGTTGCTGATCTGCAATCCGCAATTCCCAATCAGCATCCTAATACCTTTTTTTTTCCCTTCGCTAATTGGTCATTTATTCCCCTCCACTTACTCGCACACTATATAATTCGTAATAATCTGTTCTCTTTCATTTCATAGCCTAGGTAATTTTGCAATTTCCACTCTAAATTTGTTAAGTATTCCTTCAACAAGTTAGTTAAACGGGTTATTTTTAATAAAAAAAATATTTACTCAGAAATTTTAATAAGGAAAAAGTCTCAACGCGGTCCACTATCGCGTACTGTTCCCGACTCCTAACGCGGTCAACGATAGCGTTAGAGAGCGCTAACGCGGTCAACGACCGCATTAGGAGGCGAATCTTTTTTTACCGTTTGGTCGCGTCTTTAATGTTTTTCTGTATTCTCTTCTTCTCGCACAGAAGAGAGAGGGACGCGAACAGAACCAGAAACCAAAGAGAAAAAGAGAGAAAAAAAGAAAGGAGAGGGGAAAATAGGAAGGAGAAGGAGCGTCGAGCGATCCGACGATTTCCGACAAGGGAGGAGAACGGGACGAGCGACGGCGAGTTCTATCGATTTTTCGTGCATTCGCTAGAGGTAAGTTTTTTATTTTATAAATTAAGGAAATGTATGAAAATTAGTATGGATGTTATGTGTAGAAAAATAGTATGGAAATGTTTGATATATGTGTAGAAAAAATTAGGAAATGATGTATGGATATGTATGATATATGTGTGATATACGTGTAAAAAAATGAAATGTGTCATATATGATTTATGTATGGTAATTTAGAAAAAATTTGATTGGATGAAAAAAATGAGGAAATTGATTGGATGAAAAAATAGAAAATGTATGAACAAATAGTGTGGATGTTATCATTGTATTTGTGATAAATATGTGTACAAAAAATTGTGTACGAATTTTGTACAAAATATTTATGTATAAAATTTAGAAAATATTTGATGGAAATTGTACAAAAATAATATTTGTGTGGTAAATGATGGAAATTATGTGTACAATTTATTGTGCATGGAAAATGTAGAAAATATAAATTTGTAGAAAATATTTGTGTATAAAATTGAGATAATTTTTATGGAAAATGTATTAAAAAAAATATTACAATAGATGAAAAATTTAGAAAATATGAATTATGTATATATTTATATGTTATATTTAATTATTATGAATTATGTTAATATTTATATGTTATATTTAATTATTACAATAGATGAGTTCTCCACACGACGAGGCTGGTCCATCCAGTCCTCCACACGACGACGCTCCGATTGATCCAGCACCAGCCCCACGTGTTAGACGGCGGAGGCGTCGCACCGGTCGTCCGAATCCGTTCAACGTGAACCCTGTGGAGCAAGCACAAGACCTTGACGGACAGATATTGTTCCTTACTCCCGAGGAGCATATTATTGGATTGCCTGTTGAGGAGGTATACTACTATTAAATATACTTACTATTAAATATTTCAAATATAATAAATACTTAATTTAGTATTTAATATACTTACTATTAAAAATAACCCGTATTAAATATATTATTTAATTTGCCACGTGAAAAATGTTTTGATTTGAGATCGCACAAGCGTGAGATCGTGATCGACAACCGTATTGATGGACGTTTGCAGAAGCTCGGCCTGATTCACATCTCGAAAGTAAAGCATGTCAATGCGGATATTGCTTTACTAAAAGCATTGGTAGAGTTTTGGCGTCTAGAGACGCATACTTTCCACTTTCCTGTGGGCGAGATGACTGTTACGTTGCAGGTAAGAATCTGTTTGAATAAATTTTGCAATTTATCCAAAGTAAACTAATGTAATTATTGTGATAATTGATGGGTTAAATCATTATCAGGATGTGAAGTATCTGTATGGTTTGCGCATAGTAGGCAAACCAGTGACAGGGAGCACGACGAGAGTCCAGTTTGATGATCAGGTCAGTGCGCAGTTATTTGCCACTGCAAACTAGGCTAGGGAGAAAAGGTAAGTTCAATGTTAATTAATTCTTTAAAGTTATGATATATTATTTTGTGATCTGTAAATACTGACAATTATGTAAATAATAGTGTAGGGGCAATAGACGTAATATTAGATTGAAGTGGTTGCGAGAGAATTGCTCCAACTGGCCTCCTGTTGGAGCTTCCGATGATGAGCTCGATCGTTACACACGTGCGGTGGCGATAGAGCTCTTTGGGACTCTGATGTTTCCTGATATTCTGCAGGATTCTGTACCCGCATTTTTTTTGGATCTTGTAGCGGTATTAAATTAATTTCATTTAATTTCATAATCATTTCATTTCAATATCATTTATAATAATAGTTAAATCATGAAATGTTAATTCTCATATTTATACATGATTACATTGTTTAATCAATTTTCAGAGAAATTTAAATGAAGACAAAGATTGGAACTGGGGAGGTGCGGTCCTAGCATGCCTGTATCATTCGCTTGATCGTGCTGCACTGCGATTCAAGGTTGTGACGGGACCTTGGATGCTTCTATTGTTTTGGGCATGGTCATATATTTCAGTATGTCGACCGAGTCTTCCAAATGAGCCATTTCCTGGATTTGACCAACCTGATATAGACTCGTGCCCGCCGTTTGGGAGGTAAAATTTTTCATAAATTTAGCATTAGTTTAATACTCATGGCTTTAGTTTAATAATCATGCGCGACATTTTGTTTAATATTCAATTTTTCGCAAAATTATAGGAAATTTGCTGAAGGTCGGTCATTTTCGAAGAACACTCATCGTGGGGAAGTTGAGTATGCACGGGACCACTTGGCGACATTGGAGGTAGAAGATGTCAATTGGTTACCGTACAGAGATGACCGCCAGAGGATGCCACGAGTAGCCCAGTTGTTTTCGGCATCAGATTATGTTCGGATGCCGCTGATTTTTTATCACATTGTGGCATACTATTATCCAGAGCGTTGCAGGCGTCAGTTCGGATTATATCAGCTTGTTCCACCACCTCTACCTCTGGTTTGTTTTTTTATATGCTTAAGATTGATTTTTATTAATAATAAGTTCTATATTATTATTTTTATTAATAAGTTATATTTTTAATGTAATAGAGTTGGCACTCGATGCGCAACTACATCAATTTCGAACGCAATTCTTTTGCTAATCCGGATTGGAGTACTATTTTTCATGTGGCGCATGCAGCGTGGAGTGATGAGGCATTAGCTGCGCTGCAGGTGGACCTTCGACCTTGGACAGATGCTGATTCTCTGAGGTATTAATTTATTATTTAATTTCAATCGTTGGTAATTTAAGTTAATTTTTAATATTAATTGAACATTTTAAATTTTGATGATTAGGTATTTTCGGTGGTTTTGGAGATGGAAAGGATCGGAGCTGCCTACACCTCGCGAGCAGGCCGGGGCACGCATTAGACGTAGACGTGATGTACCGATCAGTCAGAGACAGTACGCTCCCATGGGGTCCAAGCTGCGTAATATGGTATTCACTGATTGATTAATTTATTTAAATCAGTTTCTATTTGATTGTTTTTATTTGTTTTGTAATGAATTATTATGAATTTATTTTATAATGACTGATTAAGAATTTATTTATTTGTTTAATACAGGGAAACAACGCATTGAAGAATGCGGTTCATGCAGTAAGCCTCCTTGTGAAGAAGGGATGCAGAAGAATTGGTAAGGCAATCCTTACCAACTGTCGATCCCAACTTCAAGATGCATCTATGCCGTTGAGGATCGAGGATCTATTGGAACAGCGGGGGCTACCAACGAAGATAGAAGACATACCACATTCTTCCGAGGAGTCGCAAGAACCGCAGACCAACTTTGAGGCTGAGGATCTAGTTAATCCGGTATGTATTATTTGTAAATAAATATTATAATTCGTTAAACAAAATATTATAATTAATTTTATTGATGATAGTTTTTTTCTATCTTAACAGGATGGTGGTCTAAATACAAGGGGATTAGACGACATTTTAGGACTACCCAGGGGTTCTCATTCCCAAGTAGATCCTACGCCGGTGACACTTTCTAGTCCTACTACACAGGATGCCGGTTCATTGTCATCGACTTCTCAGTTTGCCGGTATGTGGCATGACCCCACCGGCATTTTTAGTGGCTACATACTAGGATACCAGCCACCTTATCCCCCGTTTGGCCAGACTTCTACATCGTTTAGTACGTTTGGCCAGACTGCTCCACCGTTCACTATGCCAGCATTTGGTACGCCATATAGTATCCCTTCATTTTCTTCGCCATTGAGTAGTATGGGTGGGGGAGAGTCTTTCACTACCTTACTACAGACCGTCACACACGAGGGTGGTCAGGTTGTTGGCGATGAGGAGGGTGATGAGGATGACGGCGGTTCTGAGGAGGTGGACGAGGAGATTCAGGCGGAGGATGAGTCAGTTACCTCTTGTTTGGCTGAGAGAAGAGAGAGACGAGTAATTAGGAAACGTGAGAGATTTTCGCCGTCTGGACGTAGGAGGAGGTAGTATGTTATATATGTTATGGATGTTATGGATGTTATGGATTTCTATATATTGTGAAGTATGTTATTATGTTTTATTTCATGTATGTGTAGTTTATGTTGCTTATTATTTTTGTTGCTTGTCTGTTGCGATTTGGATTCGAAAATAATATTACGACGCACGTTACAAAAAAAATGTACGCACGTTAATATATTCAAATTTAATCAAAATTAAATACATGATTACGTTGTTTAATTAAAGTTTATTTTTTTAATTATTGCATTTAATAAATTTGACTAATTAATTGTACATGTCATATTAATGTATAGTCTGAGGAAATATTATGATGGTCTGAAAAAGCTACGCGTGCTCTGAGAAAGTCTGAAAAAGTCTGAAAAAGATGCGCGTACTTTGAGAATGTCTGAAATAGTCTGAAAAAGATGCGCGTGCTCTGAGAAAGTCTGAAATAGTCTGAAAAAGATGCGCGTGCTTTGAGAAAACATTATGATGGTCTGAAAAAGTTTGTTTTAGTCTGAAAAAAGTCTGAAAAATATCACGTGGAATTTAATTCATACTTTTGGTATAGTACACCAGAGCTCCATCTATATAAAACTCCCCAGTTCAGCTAGAGCTTCATCTTTGTAAAAACTTTACAACCATGGAAAAAGAAAATAGCTCAAACTCCAACAATACCAACAAAATCAATCCAAGTGAAATTGTGAAAGAGTTCTGGGGATCATTCTTCCATTCTACTCTCAACGACCAACAAAAACAAAGAGGGGGAATGGACCGCAATGTGTCGTCAATGTTCTCAAACTTGCCAATACAACGTGAATGAACCATACTATGACATTCCCTTAAAATGGCATTACCTCGACCACGTAAAGGAACAGAAGGAAAGAGAAAGGCCGAAGCGTTATGACTGGTCAGAATACTTACCACCTAAACCGATACCCCAAGAACAGCTCACATGCCAGCCATTACCCTTCTCTATGGTTGAATCCATTTTTAATTTTCGTGGAGACCACACAGTGATATGTACAAAGTGCGGTCAAATTTTCAATTACCAAGAAACCATCCTCGTGAGCACTACTCTTACTACGATCGCCGTGAAGCGGAAGAAACGAAAGCTCGGTACATAGAGGCCGAAAGAAAAAAGAGGGAAGAAAGTGACAAACTTAGAGACGAGTATTGGAGTAGGAGAATAGAAGAGTCGGAAAAGAAAAGACTAAAAGAAGAAAAGGAGAAGGAGAAATGGCGAAAACAAATTCAGGACATGCAGATGCGCGAAAGACTTGAAAAGGCAAAAAGAGAAGAAGAAAGAAGAAATGCAGCAAGATGTATGGCAGAGATAGAAAAACAAGAGGCTGATGCGGCTTTCTGGAACGAAGTCGCTCATATGGCTGACAACGCCGGTGCCAGTAATCAACAGGACAAAGAAAATGAAGACGAGAAGCCATAGTGGGATGAAATTCTTCAATATGTAAAGAGTCAAGATCTTTAAGTAGATTTATTTTTTATTTTTATGTATTTTACTATTGTATTTTTATGAATGATTTGTGGTTGTTATTATTATTAAGTCATATTAAAATATTACAAATGGTTCACACTCAAACATTACAAATATTTCATACTAAAATATTCAAACTAGTTCACACTCAAATATTACAAATATTAAAATAGTTCATACAAGATTTTCAATGAATTATTTTTTCTTCCTAAAAATATTATGGATTGTTAACACTCCTTGGATAACTGTTAACACTTGGTTCTTCTGAGTCTTGGGAAGCAAGAGAAGCACTCACTTTTGGACCGTTAACACTCGGTTCTTCTTCGGGAATGTCTCTCATCTTTTTGGCAGGAAGCTTGAAAAGTGCCGTGTAATCTCGTACATGCATTAGTTTTCTCGGTTTTTTTTGTAATGACACCCTCATCCTCGTCAGTCGAAGTTGAATTCAACTGCTCTTCTTTTTTGAGTTTTGGAGTAATGTCATCTTTTGCACAAACCTTCTCTTTTCCCTTATTCATATCTCGTACATACAACCAAATATCTAACATTTTTTTCTACTTCTTTCTTTCTTTCTTTCTCTCTTTCTTTCTTTTTCTCTTTCTTTCTCTCTTCTGATCTCTGGTTGTGCCTCCTTCACTCCCCTCAGCCATCTTTTTAAACAAAAACGCGCGACGGTCGAAAACGGTAACCTGCAAAGTTTTGCCTCCTAACGCGGTCGTTGACCGCGTGAGCGCTCTCTAACGCTATCGTTAACCGCGTTAGGAGTCGGGAACTGTACGCGATAGTGGACCGCGTTGGGACTTTTTTCTTATTAAAATTTCTGAGTAAATATTTTTTTTATTAAAAATAACCCTAGTTAAATGATGAAGGATTTAAACCCTAAGTATCAAATAAATTTATACCTAGAACTTAACCTCACTAGTCGTTACGGTAAAGCTTTAGGGTCGAACCCAAGGGACGAATTAATGAATACCAGACTTTACTTCCTCACGAAAGCTAGACAAGACAATTTTTGTGGGGTTTTGAAGATTAAAAAGACAATTATCTAAAGTGCAACAAACTAAAGGATTTTTGGATTTTTGGAGTATAAAATATGCAAACAAATGTCCTAGGATTAAGGGTTCACTTAGGTTTGGCTCCAAGATAGTTAAAATCGCTCGCTGTCGCGTTAAAGACTAATAACCTCGAATTTCTACTCTCAGTTCGGTCCGAAACAGACCAGTTCGGTCCGAACTGAGGGCGTGGAACAGAGTTGTTGAGTAATATACTTGAGTTTAACAATGCTACAAGTTTAGACTGGCTGTGGCTACAATCCCTAGTCCTTAATTTTCGCCTTTTGGGTCAGAAACTAGCACATGACTCTACTAAACTCGCTCAAGTTCACTAGACCTAAACTTTCGTGTTGGCACAAGTTTACAAGAGTTTAACTATTTATTTTCCTTGGTTATCTAAACACTCTTTCAAGCAGTTCAGAAGTTGTACCTTTCGGCATAACTAACATATCCTTTCAGATCTGTCGCTTAACCCAAACACTTAACTTACTACTATTGTTCATTTAAATTCGTAACTTAACCAAACCCGACCGTAGATTCAGAAGCAAGATAAATTAAACAACAGCAATAAACTAAGCAACAATCAATTCCAAATAGATAAATAACATGTCAAGTATCAAGCATATCATAACAACAACATCAAACTAACCTAAGCTACATCTTACCCTAAGACTAAACAAATCTAGCCTAACATGCTAATAAAATAAACAACAAATGCAAATAAACAATATACAAACTCCATTCGATCAAATATCAAGAGAAAGGAAGAAATAAACCAAGTATCGCCTCTAACTCAAGATACCTAACGTCCAGAGCCGTGGTTGGGTCGGTTCTGCCGCCGCCGCGTCTAGAATCGATCCAAAGTTGCTGCCATGGTCGTGCCTTGCTGGGAGAGGTGAATTCCCACGCCTTTCGGCGCGAGAATGGTGGTGAAAAGGTGCCAAAACGTGGTGTGAAGGTGGAATTTCGTGGATGGTGGCCTCATCTGCCTCCAGGGCAGTAAGATACTCATATAGAAGTTCCAGGATGACTTGGGAAGGAGGCTAGGGCATCCAGGTCGCCAAACATTGCCAAATCTGCAATTTTCTTCATCGAAAACTTGCCAAAACAGCCAAGTTGGCTCTCAGTTCGGACTGGACTGCCTTAGTTCGGGTCGAGCTAGCATAGTTGGGGTCAAATAGGCTCGGTTCGGGTCGAATTGGCTCAGTTCGGACTGAACTGATTCTGTTCGGGTCGAACCGAGAGTCCAGCATTTCGTATTGATAGTATTTCGAGCATAGTTTCTTCATCCGAACTCCGATTGAGGCGATTCAAAGACCGTTGGAAAGCTTAGGATGAGATCTACAATGATATTGATTCCATTTAGCCATTTCCTTCTCCAAAATCCTTCATTTTATGCAATAATTGTGTGTGATCCACCGAATTCCTATAAAACAAGTCAAATGCCACGGCAGTACCCAATTCTTTGACAAATAAAGCACAAAAGCACAGTGAATGTAATGGTTTGGGTAACATTTGAGTGCGAAGTACGATCAAAATACCAATAAATATAAGAGATATCATTAAACACAGGTTGTTGATATTTCATTTGATATTTTAATTTGTGCCCCCTTTATATAAATTTGATAAGGAGATAATTTGTTTTTATGTTGATTGATTATTAAATTTGGAGTGCTATAAATTTGGTTTTAAAACATAAAAGAACACTTATAGAAGAATCAAATTGTTACAAGAATCCTGGTCCCAGAAACGTTTTTCCCCTGTCAATCTCATATTCTCATCTAAAAAAAATTGTCACTAGAGAATATCACAATTATCTAATTTTGCCGGTTGCAACTGCGATTGTTAAAAGAACTTTTCTGCTATGGAAATTCTACTGAGTTTTTGAATGATAATTTAGTTACCTACATAGAAAAAGAGTATTCACATAGGTTTCTAATGAAGTTATTATGCAACAATTTCAAACTATGGAGAAAGAGTATTCACATAGGTTTCTAATAAAGCTATTATGCAGCTATTTCAAACTATGGAGCCGCACAAAGAATTTTTAATTGCATAGGAAAATTAGAATTAGATTTTATTCTTACGTGCTTTTTGGTGGTAGATAGAGAGCTAAAGATAAAAAAAAAGGACTAGATTTATTTAAAATGATATTTTTTCAATAGTACAATTATATATATTGAAAATAATTTTTTTGTTAAATTATCAATTTTTTTAATTTTAATTTTTTTTAATATTATAATTGTGCCTAGGTTTAATTTTTTTCTTGAATCTGCCCCTGTTTGTAAGAGTAAGTATTGAAACAATAATAGTTCGTGTCTAAGTTTTCTTTTTTTTAGTGTGATGTACCAATTGATAACAGTACGGATGATTGTGTTACTTGTAATTTTTTTTATTATTAACTAGCATAAGATGCCCTCATACGTGGGCAAATAAAGAAATAAAATAATGTGAGACAATAAAAATATGTTTCTTAATTTATCAGCGTGACAAATAAATATGCTATTCAATTTGTTTCTATATTAGATGAGAAACCAATCCATAGTGTTTATTCGTCTGACGATTCACATCCAACCACAGATCAAACCGATCGAACGGTAGAGAGAAAAAAATTACAATCTCCCAACCTGACTTTTTATATGAATGTTTAACTCTTTTTATCTGAAATGTTTACTCTTTTTGTTAGGTGTTTTTATAAGTAGTAGAGATAAAAATTATCGGTATTTGCCGACTTTCAAAAAAAGAAGGGTCATATCATTATTTTAAATGTACAAAGATGGTTTATGAATTTGATGCAAAATTTCACTGGATCATGAGTATTAAATGTTCATTCCAATTAGAACGATATATTTTACTAGTGATGCATTTTAATATTACATTTATAAATCTCGAATTCATCTAGTAGGAGTAAAATGATCAAAACTAGCTTTTCATACGCGCTTCGCGCGTGAGGTATTGTTCTGTCAGTTCTACAGTAAAGGTTGGGTAAATGAAAGTTGTAATTAGAATAAGGAACTATTGTGTCTATGATGACACCATAAGAAAAATCTATGATTGAGTTAATTTGTGAAGACTGACTTCCTATTAATATGATTATGAGTTTCCTTTACCTAACATGGACTCGAGAACAATTTAAAACTTAGACGATAGATATTTTGCTCGCTGATGACAAATATAATGTAATTAATGCTTATGATATATGAGTGTGAAATTAATGTCGAGATATCTAAGATGAAAATTATATGCCATTGAAAATCATTTTTAATTATAGAAATAACTTTTCATGTTGCAATTAAAAAAAATGTTGTATGAGAATTGTTACATTGAATAACATGGGATGTGCCATAAACAATCTTAAAACCATAAAAAAAAATGACGTCACCTGTCACTGTAGATATTACTACCCACGTTATGCAAAAAAAATTAGAAAGTCATCAAACATGTTAAAATTAATAAATTTCTTAAATTATAAAAATAAAATACATTTCTTAAAATATTCTCAAATCTTTTTTTTTCAAAAAAAAAAAGAAATCTTTCTGGTTGATGGTGTCATGGATGCTTATACAATTTTTATCAAATTAATTTAAATAAATACTGACAAAATATTCAGTATATTATAATGTTTAATCAAATATTGCATGAGAATAAATTAAGCAAATAAATGATTATTGAACAGTACATCCACCACCAGAGACAACAGTCTTTTTATTGTAGTTACTTTACTTGATATTAATCATTTGTTACGTAAATACCATCTTCTCTTTGATATTGGTTTGGTTTGTTATTGTTGAACAAAATGTGCCCAATGGTTAATCATTTACTTTACGAATAATCACTCTTTTTTCTCAAAGATTATTTTAAAAATTAATAATTATTAAAACATCGTGTTTCAATTTTTTATCAAACATTTTTATATTTTTCAATTTGTGGAGTACTATCAGTTCAAATGGTATATTATAAAAAAAATAGATTGTAATTCTGATATTAATCACGCGAAGCACGATCTCATTTGCCTACATTAACTGAGAATAATATATTTAAAATAAGTTATAATTAAAAATATATAAATAAAAAATGGGACGTATACAAAGAATAATGCAGATTAAGTTCGAATTTAAAGTTTAAAAAAATTACAAGATGACATGTAATTTTATGTACGAAAATACAATTGCATTAGAAAAAATAAGGTACAATAGTCAATAGGTCGTGTATTACTAAGTTTATTTTTACAAAAACAGTATTTAAATTTGTTAGATTAATCAATTTCTAATCCGTACTTAAATTTATTTATTTTTAAAATACATATACGTGTATTCATAATGACGTTGACAGGAACCGTAGTTTGGATTTCTCAAATGATATTTTCAATCTAAGTAATTAATGCTAAATATATTTCGAACCTAACTTTATGTTAGTTAACATTCTTATGTTTTCTAATGTTTTGCAGGCCAAGAACACTATAAATATGTTATGTTTAAAACTTCTATAAAGTACAAAAGAGTATATTTATCTACTTATTTACTTTACACTTTATTTTTTAAAAATAATAATAATACTATGAAGAAAATTAATTATAATTGCATCCGTGTAAAATTTGATCTCAAATTGATTTCCAAAGTTCGGGCCGATTACATTTATGATCAAATTTAAGTCTTAACTAAAATTATCTTGCTCGAAGTTAAGTTGTTTGCAATTATTATAAAGTTGCAACGAATCTATATTCAAATTATGAACCTTTCACAGATGTAAATTATGAAGCTATACTCTGTCAGACGCCTTGAGCAGTTGAGCCCTCAAAAAAAAAAAAAAAATATATATATATATATATAGGACGTCATGCCCTTTTACTGTAGATATTGCTCCCTACATTATAATATATATAATATATATAGATATGACGAATTATATATGTTATTGGAATTTGGCAGTGTAAATCGGAGGATAACGCATGATGACGTAAGTAGTTTTTATTAACGGTTAAAGTTTGGACATGAATAGTAATTTTAGCATATAAAGTTGAATTCAGATCCTGTGTCGCGCGGCACAACGTGTAGCGCACGCTGTGGACCGTCTGATCTGAATCTGATGGATAAGGGAGCCCCGTGAATAATACCAAATTGATAGGCCCGAAAAAAATGAACCGCCCGATCAAAATCGAACGGCTTGTGGGGTGCGCTACACGCGTGCCGCGCGACACAGGATCCGGGTCCTATAAAGTTAGATACACCGATGTTGTGGAAGTCTTGGATCGAACGACCACTTTCACAACTACGGACTGTTTGCCCTTCATTTTCACACACAAGTGAGACTAGACCACGTGTGACACGAGTCTACCTCTATATCCACAATACAAGTGCCTAGACACACTGCAATCACATACAAGCAACACTGTGTCGTGATTGTTTCACTTCTCTTGAGTACTTGATCTTGTATAGAATGGTGGAAATCTTTCTCTTTCTTTTATTTCTCTCTATGTCGAACAATATAGAATGAGCAGTCTGAAATATATTTTTATAAGAGATGTTCAGATATGACAGATAATGCACTCTTTTTGAAAAATGTCAGTCTGTTGATGCCGTCAGTAGTCCGCCAAACCTTATGCGGTCCATCGAAAAACCTGACGAATTGCTGAAACAATGCCTCCACCATATAATACTAACATTAACAAACTTTGGGATATAAAATATCAGAGGTTCTAAAAGCGGTTAAAAAAATATGCTTTTCGTTTATATATACTATTTTATTATATATAGGATTATATTGAATAAAAAGAATCGAATAAATGTGACAATGTGCTAATGAACAAAAGAAATGCTTTAATTTGTTATTGTGGTATATGATGTACTCTGTACTTGGAGCCGATAACCATATATAATCTTAATATAAGTGAAATTTCATACATGGGTTTGCATATACGAGTATGCACATTATTTTCATAATGTGGCATTACCTACCACTACACAAACTTTCATAACGAGGAAATAATCTTTTTAAATAGTGCGAAGCATATAGTTATGAGTTATAGGGACATCCAGAGAGTAAACAGATTATTTCACTCATTCGAGATTAAGATCAGATCATGTCCAGCTAGAGTGGAGGGAAAGCAAATGGTCCATATAAAATTCCGTTTGCAATTGCTTTGTTTGCAGCCTCTGTTAAGTGACCACCGTCCCATGAAATATAGTTCTCTGGATTAGAGCAGGTTTGTGATCCCTGAGATCCACATTGCAGACTTGAATTATATGGTCCTGGACCCCCGCAACATGCATACAATGGAGCTGGAAAATCTGCATTTCAACAAAATTTGAATGATTAATTGGTACGTTAAACTTTGAATCAACAATATTGTTAACATATAACATATTCTAATCTTGATAAAAACAACAATTCAAAAGTGTAAAATTTCCAGACAAAAAGTGTATCCACCTCTTTAAACATAAGCTCTATTGATAAGAACCAGCTCTTGGTCTAGTGGCAAAGAGCAATGCACCTTGAGTGAAAGGTCGCAGGTTCGAAACCAGGCTGGGGATTTTTCATAGACATTTAATTTAAAAATAAGTTGGGAGGCTTGACCACCAATTTATCTTAAAAAAAAAGCTGGACTATTGATTTTCAAAACTCGATTTGATTTGTGGCTAAATGGTAATCTTCAATTGAAAAAATAAGTTAACTACTGATTTTTTATCCCAAATGAAAAAGAAACATTAATTATAATAATAATAACATGTAGAAAACTTTCTCGCATGCATTTTTCTAAAACTATTGTTTTTTCCAATATTCATATGTTAATTTTTATTTTTTTGAAATATAATAATTTTTTTAAAACTTTTATTTGCCTACACATTATTGGATGGGTCCATTTTCCAATACGAAAAAATACAAAAGTCCAAATATAATTTTGTTGTCCCCGTGATGTGTATGGGCCGGTTTAGTCAAAACAGTAGATATGTTTAGTTGATTAATAACCCTCGTGGAAATATAATTGTTGAAATCAATGATGTAAATAGCGGCGCTATGAACCGCAATAGTTCCGTTATAGCGGTACGACATAGTAGAATGCTATGGTGCTAATTAAAAGTGCCGCTATAGTGGTGTTCATTGGTATATAGTAATATTGCTTAAAAAATACTTATTTTTGGTGTTTTATTTCTTCTGTTGGCTATAATAGTAAAAATTAGCAACATATAGACGCATTATAATGGTATTTTAGAAAAATATAGCAACACAATTTGTTACTTTCTAGTATATAATCAGGATTACAGACATTTCTTTGACATATAAACTCCCACTGACTTGATCCAGTAACAAGTACAATGAGATTTCTCTATTGCAATAATGGATTGTAAATTGTATGGGTTAAATTTAACTATTATAAAATGTATATAATATAATATGATATTTAATTTTTAATTAATAATATATATATAATATAATAAATAAGTATATTTGTACATGCCCGCTATGATCCCATACACTATTGGCATAGACGAAGATTGTAGAGTCTTATACTAGTATCGACAATTAAATTTTAAATGTACATACTCAATTTCTTCCCTTTTGTTTCCTCCATAAATATATAGGATATATACTGTGCTTTTTGTTTTCATTCGTATGTTGCAATAATGATAGTTCGAATCTTACCTAGCTTATTCAGATATAGTTGTGATTGTGCCCCGTAATAGTCGGCATATATAATATTTGCAAGGGGGTGAAGTAGCCTCAGCTTGACCAACTCTTTCATCAGCATAGTATTGTGATAAACTGTGAACTCGTTCAGCCTCTTAAGGCAACCAGTTAGCATATCATAATCTGCTGGGTTGTTGCTCTGAAACATAGTCATGTACCCAGGAGCGCATCCCACTGCATAGCCACCTGGTACTATTAATGTCGTGGCAGCGAGATTAATTAAGTCCTGTCACGTGAAAATTAAGTAGAAACATTTTTAATGATTTGATAAAAATGACAATTTATTAAATTCAGTCATGTTGTGATGTTTTTTTTTTAAAAAGTAGACTTCAAATTAAGATACTCTTGGAAGAACACACTATATACATTTCCTTTTCTTTTTTAAAGATTAATTATAGAATAGATCTATTTTTTTTATGTCACATTCATATGATAGATTTGAACGTAATGCTCGAAGTTGGAAAATTATGGCTACATTTACCAATTTTTTTAATTAAAGAGATCATGCATGGATCATTTTGGAGACAATATTAACATATAGTTCGACCTCCTATTAAATTATTTCCACTAAAGTATCCTTTTTTTTCCAAAATACATTAGCGGTATTTATAAAGCCCCTCATTTTAAGCTCATCTCAATGATCAGAAAATATGCCAAAATTTTAAAAAAGAAACTGATAGGGTAGATTCGAACATGTCATATCTCTAGAAAAACAATACACATCTCACTCATTTTTTTTTTTTATATTTTTCATTAGTAATATGCGAGAATCCTAGATAAAGAGACTAGTTCAAGATGTGTAAGCTGCACATGGGGTCAAGAAAGACGTTACATTGACAGCAGAACTGATGGCAGCTACTATATATGGAACCCAAGATTTCATTTCATCTACAGACTTTTTCTTGCTAAAACCGAAAAGGTATTCAACACCTCCAATTTCACCTACGATGAACAGAGAGCTACTAATGATGGAAGCGACACCTGTCAGACAGCAAATATATATGAAAAAATAAGCACAATTACTTTCTACCTCCTAAATCTCTTATAATGTCCTATCTATGCCATTATAATCATCTAAATAAGGACAAATGCCAGAGATGTCACTGAACAAGTTATTACTAAATGCTGTATTTTACTGTAGTTGAGAAATGTTATGGTTTAGTGCAGTGCAACTGAGCCAACACCAGTATAAATATTGTTGATATTGTTTATAATATAGAAATCACCCTGTATCGGAGAGATAATTTGAAATGTGTGCTTACTAGACCCTTGGGAGATTATAGGCAAAAGATTCTTAAAAGATTGAAGCTGAGTGCCCAAAGAGAAATCATTCTGGTCTGGAGGGTCCATCCCTGTAACTTTTTTGTAAGCTGAATTATTAAGTGCTCGTGCCGCTGCCACGGCGAAGCTTGCCCCATTCTTAAAATACGCAGGTGTATTACCTCCCATAGATATGGTGGCATTGGAGGCAGTCCATATGCTTGAGCTGCTTGCAGGTGGGAGCAAAATCATCAAATTATTTTTATGCATACTATTTATTTTATTTATCGTTGTTCGGTCATACAATTCATTGGAATAATGATATGTAAAAAAAATGAAAAATTAGAAAGTAAGCAATTGGCCAAGAATTGAACCAAACATGTTTTGGTGAAAACTTGCACGTGCATTCACCTCTCTATGGTCTCTGATCAAGTTATATTTGAAGTTATAAAACTTTTGGTGGACACATACCAATAAAGTCAGCAACCACTCTGCCATCGGACCACCGGCCATTGGGCTGATGGAAGTAGGTCTCCCCAAAAGGAGGTTTGAGAGCAGGACAATTTTGTGCACCCATCGAGCGGCATGCATTTCCTGTATCTGCCATTGAGTCGCCAAAGCTGAAAACACGATGAAAGGGATAAAGCGATTCAACGGAGTCTGTGCTAATCAGAAGGATGACGAATAGTGACAACAAAACAGCAGGATAATCCATTCGCGGTTTCTTTTTTCCACTGTTTTTTCTTTCTTCTATCCGCAATATGAAAATGAAATTTCTGTACTCAGGGATTGAAAAAACAAAATGATGATGAAAAATTAAGGTATATGATAGTAAGCTCAGAACTGTATCAAGTTCATTTTGGTATGTTAGGTAAGAAACATCTCATTTCAGGCTTTTATAGAAGAACAAACGTTCTGCATAATTTTGGTTTTTTATTCCCCATTTTTTTTTTTTTGTTTCTTTTTATATAGTTTTTCTCTGGAAGCGATTGACTGCATACATCCTATATCCTACTTGCAACTTTCTTTTTTTAATTGTTGAGCCTCTACACCATTTGCCGCATCATTTCTAATGATTTTGAAAATCAGTTAACTTGGTATACTTCCAATCATCGGTACAATTTGTCATGAATAACCCCCAGAATTTGGATGCCTTCTAAGTTCTGAGTTTAGAAGTATTAAGATGATTGGATAAATCAAGAATGATATATAACTGCCATCAGCAATTTTGTCATCCTTTGTCATTGCTTGAACAAAGTAAACACATGAACAGACAAACTGAACTTATATATATCCAAAGTGAACATATACAAACAAATAAGTTTTATCATTTTTGTTCAGATTTTTATATGCATGTTCAACTTATTTTTATTATACTCATTTATTTATAAATGTTCACTTTGATCATTTATGTATTCACCTTATCTATTTTATGTGTTCACTTTGTTCAAGCGATGACAATGAATGACAAAATTGCAGACAGTAATCAATTTCCAATCAAAACAGCTGGAAACTGGTCCACTCACGTAAAAATGTATTGGGCCCATTTGAAATGGCCCAGTTAAAATGTTTAAAATGGAAAAATAATTCCTCTTAAGAGGCCAGGGAGGGAGGGTTACGTGCAAGTTCAATTTTGGACTCTTTCTGTAGAACTGCTGGACTTCTATTCTTTTTTTACTATAATCTTGAATTCTTGATTGGCTTCTGTACTACTTAGTACAAACAAAATAAATACGACATTCTGCATTTTCTTTTTCTTTTTTTTCATTTTAGCAAACATGCAGCAACGTCACAAAGGTCCATTCTTTAATATTTCAACATTATGTCCTACCCAAAAAAAAGGAAAAACACACACATTAATTAGGACACTTTAGAAATATTAATGTTAACATTTTCATTTTAAATCTCTATATATAGTGGTGAGTTGCCGTACGCTAACAAACTAACTTTGATATCTGAAATATTAGTTATTAATACTTCTTTTCGGCTGCGTTAAACCAGGTATTTCTATACTTGAATTGTTTATATTAAAGTATTTAATGTGTTTGAATAACTGAAAATGCTCAAGTTAATTAAAGGATTACCATATTTAAATTATATTGTTCATAGAGAGTCTGTATAGGCATTGTACGTAACAGTTCTTCAAAAATATATATGTGGTTTGATTTAGTAAAAAAATGATGATTGTTTTATTATTATTTATATTAATTTCCAGTAGTCTTTTGTGCAGATGAAGCTTAATATCAATGTGCATAACAAACTCAAACATGCCTATAATCCAAAGCGCAGGCCCAATTGCACGACGCGTAGTCCTATATAATTAGTCTTCTTTGATAAGAGACATATTTGGTGTATTCTTTCTGAACGAGGATTAAAATAATTACGACTTACGAGCCGACATATAAATATTATACAATCACTCTATGAGCAAAAAAAGAATAAACATTGAAGAAAAAAAAGACTGTCAAAAAGTATCCAAATTGAAGGTTCCGTTTGTTCTTATTACTTTCGAGAATTATTGAGACAAAGATATCAAATTAAGAATAAACATTCAGCTATTTGATCTATATATTTCTTTTGGAAGTAGCATGTAAAAAGCTAATTAGAAATAAGGTTTAAGATATCAAATTAGAGTGTATAAACATAAATTAAACGTGATCAGTAAAAATAATTTACTCTGTATTTTTATTAATTTATTTGATGGAATCATTTTGAAAAGAAACGAATCAACTTAAAGTAGTAATGTGGAAAAGAAATGCTTTTATTGCTTATAAGCATATTTTATGTACTCCGAGCGAATAATGACATAAAATATTAATGCACCTTAGTATTTGATATTACTTTCACGACATTAGTTTTGCTCCATATCTTGACTCTTTAATTCCGATAATCGATGTAAGCATCTCAATACGATCTTACATATCAAAATCTTCTATGATACTCATTTATTACTTTGGGATTTTTTTTATAGTTTATTTGAAAACTTTTGAATTTACATTTCTTTTTGGGCCATTCTTCGTAAATATTAAATCTCCACGAAATAGTTAAAGAAATTACAATCACAAATTTAATAAAATTTTGGTATCCTGTTAAAATATATGTAGATCTCATTGAGTAGATCAAATTGATAACTCGATCGAGTTCTGCAGCTAGATATTTGCAGCTAGATTTTTCATTTACCAACATAGTTGGTGTTATTGCAAGATAATCCTGCAAGATAAATTTCTGATGTAGCTAGGATGTAAAAAAACCAATGATATTGCAAGATTTTTCTAATCTTGCAAGGAATGATACTATAATAATTGCTAATTTTAATTTCCCGCCAAATTTTCTTTCACAGGTAGTGGCGCAAAATAGATTTGGTAAAAATTTCCCTCCTTTTTTCATAGAAGGACGGCGCCAAAAAAATATTGGATTGTATAATACGGTTTTGTAAAAATTCTGTTTGTCTAGGTTTAGAGATACTAATACAAAAATTATGAAAGAATACCTTTTAGTATGTGATTTATTACATGTGTTGGTGGATATCTACCGTGATATTTAATTTTTTTTGTTATCATGATTTTGTCCTCCAATCATATATATCATCGAATTTTCAAAATAATTGAGGCTTGGTGCATGCACTTAATTAAAATATTATTCACGAAAGAGTTTGTTTTGGATTAAAGGAGGATATATGAAAACAAAATTAATTTGTATTTTATTTAAACTGTTGGCTTTTATGCCACGTTCCTCAACATGCCGCTCTAAATTTCTATAGGAGTATTTTGAGGAAAAATTCTTTAATAAAATTTCGATATGATTTGTCTCAAAAGATTCTACATTAAATTAAAATAAATCTTTAATTTAAACAAGCCACGACAATAGTTGAAAATTTCCGCCTGTTCGAAAATACTGGATGGATCAATTAAGCCAGTTTCACATATTTTCTATTAAATGGACATGAAGCTCTCTTTCGGAATGGAGGGTTATGAAGATCTAAGGGCATCTTTCTTTTTGTTTTTTATAACAACGGAGGTACATCTTTCCATTTATTCTCTCAGAGGTGAAGCCGACCATGTGGCACTCTCTGATTGGCAGTTTTTTGGTCTCATGGATCAATGACGTGGATCCATGATCTGTGGTTGATTTATAAAAATCCAACGGTGGTTTTTATACATAATTATAATTATAGAACAGATAAATTGATTTTATGATATGGATTATCATATTGCACTCAAATGACTCAAGTCGCACAAACGAAAGCTATATCTGCACTTATACTAAGAAGTGCAAAATATTGCTAAATGATAATAATATTATAGTTATAGACGAAAAATGCTGATTGAAATGCGTTATCAGCGCATTACTCTCCAAAGTCCACAGTCTATGTGTGAATATCGAATGAAAAATAATAGCAACCAAAATTACAGGAACTTTACAAGCAATATATACGAACATTTATCTGCAGGTGACCATTTTTATATTACCATATTTAATTAATTGTGTAAATTTTATGACATTGAATTTACATATGATATTATGAAATAAAATATTAATTAAAATCTTTATATACAATATTGTAGCAATTAAGATTTATGCTAGAGTCGAACTTGTTTGACGAATGAGCCAGTCGATCAAATTAATTCCAATTCTTGCATTGCGACTAATAAAACTGCTAATTGTATCATTAGAATCTATTTAGAGATTAAATTTTTTTATATATTTTTTAAATCTTTAACTATTTTTCATATTTCATATAAAATTAAATTAGTCATCATTTTTTTTAATCAAGCAACTTTTTAAAAAACTGAAAAACAGTAAAAAAAATTCTAGAAAATATACTTTACTCTCTAAAGACAAGTTAGTTTAGTTATTAAGAGAAATTTCATCCAAAATGAGAAAATTAATTACATAATAGAAAAAATTACTAATTGAATTTTGTTTCTAATGTATTAGTCTACGCACTTTGCTTTATTATGAACTGCTTATGATAAATTAATTATAGAAAAAAATGTGACATGAACTTTGAAAATGCAAAATATATAACTCTTTTTAGACATGTCAATGTTTATAATATTAGCATTAGTATTGTTGTTGTTGTTGTTGTTGTTGTTATTATTATTCTTATTATCATTATTATTATCGTCACTATATTGTAATGATTTTCTATATTGTTATATTACTATGTGCTAATATTCTATTAAATAATGACATTTATACTAGGTTTATGATATACTTAAAAATTTTTTTTAGAAAAATGATATACTTAAAAATTGCTACAGATATTGTTGAGTTGTTCTATTGAGTTATTTAATAACAAAATATAATATTATTAAATTGCTTTATAGTTACATGGTCAATTTGGTACTGTAAAAATTCATGATAACCTTTTTGCTGGGAACCTATGTGACATAACATGCCACTGTAAATAATTTTATTTTACAATTGTAATAATTTTGTATATGTAAGATCTTGCCCCATGTTTAAGAGTTTAATTGAATTTAAAAATTCGATATTCATAAAGAAACAATAACAACAAAATATATAGCTCTCCAAAAATGAAATTTGAGATGGAATCAAGGACAACCCGCTTAAAAACCCTAGTGCTGTCCCGACGGCGCTCTCCCTCTCCCTCACCTCTCAAAGCTCGGCCGCATCTCTCTCTTCCTCCACAGATTTGTCGGAAACAAGTCACCTTGACCGAGAACCTCCACTAGCCGTCTCCTTCTCGACACTTTCTCGAATCGGAAAAGAAATTAGAGTCATCGCCACTGTAAACGGTTTCCGCCTCGCCTCCATTCTTGTTCTGGCCTTCCGGGGTTCCTGCTCTGCACTCTCAGTCCCTCATAGCCTCTAATCCCGTTTGCTAGCTAGGTTACCATAATCTCTGCCCCTAACTTTGATTGTGTAGACTGTAGAGTTGGAGGCCTAGAGGCTAGAGCCATAGTTGATAGTTCGTAGAGTCCTTGAAGGTATATCCTAGTTGGTTTTTTTTATTGTTTAAAGTTTGATGTCAATTGTTAAAACGTTGGGTCGATTGGGCAGTCTAAACACTATACAGTAGATTGTTTATTATACACCAATCAAAACAGATAGATTGTGACAAATTTACCTGGCATTGGTGAGGAATATAATATTTACCCCTTTAATTTTGTGACTTTTGTCCAATTGTAAAATTTTCTAACTTTATTGTCTGTTAACTTGTGATATAGGAAGGAATTTTCAACTTTTTATACTAGAAAAGAAGGCAACGTGAAGGCTTGAAGCTATCTCCTTTGTTCAAGAGGTATGTATCAATAATTGAAATTTCATCTTATTTCAAGGTCTGAAACTATCTTCTTTGCTCAAGAGGTATTATCAATAATTTCAAATTTCATCTTATTTAGTCATTTGGATTTTCAGATCCTGGTTCTGACCCTGACTGGGAGTGCACCAGTGCGCATGGAGAATGGGATGATTCTGGATGAGGATGAAGACCTTATAGGCATTTGAGTGCAGGTTTTTATTTGCCTAATTTTTTATTTTCATTTTTTTAAATTTATTATTATTTTGTTTTTTTTGCTTTAGGTTGGTAAAACTCTTTTGAGGAATTAAAAAGCTTGAAGACTTGCATTCCGATATTGACTTGGGGAAAATTAGAAAAAGGTGAGGTATGTTTATGCCACTAATTGACAGAACACCAAAATATTATTTAAGGTATAACTTAAAAGGTCAATATCCTCCTTTGTTGGATAATATGATTTGTGAAGAATATTTGAATTAACAGAAGACTGGTATGCAACTCTTCTTACTTATATTTCTCATTAGGGTTGAGCTTCTGATTTTATGGTCTAAAATGCTACATATTGCCTTATTTTTTCAGACCTTCGGGTAGTGACAGCTTATCTCAATTCCACTTGAACAGGTATGTAAACTACTAAAGCCGATTTCAGTGATACAATTCTATATACACAAGGAAACAAGATGATTGCAATAATTTGGGGGTTGGGGAGGGGGAGGGGAGTTAAAACATAAGTATTTGGTTATCCTACTAAACATGGTTTGGTGACTTTTTAAACATGAACAATTGCGTGAGTGAGTACCAACAATCATTCAATGCCCACTATGCGAGACACTGTTTGCCAAATTACAGCCCTTCATATAATATTGGTAAACACGTCCTCTATATATGAACTTCATGATCAACAAGTGTGCTTGGCAATCAACAAAAATCTTTATGAAATATTATTTCTAATTTTTAACACTTTTCTCTTTTCCATTGTACAGGTTCTAATAGGAATAGAAGTATCGGAAGTACTGCATATATGCTTGTATGGATTACCATGAGTTAGGGTTAAGGCTTCTTACATTTAATTAAATGGAATGTTGTATGATATGTATTTTTTTATTATTTTTTTTTGTTGAAATTGTCTTATATTGTATAATGTATGAAGGATGTTTTGAGTTAATTGTAAATGGATCTTAATTATTAATATTTTGAATTGTGGTCGTTGCAATATTATGATTCTTTGCATTTATGATAATATCAATTTGGATATTCTGATATCATTTAATTATATGCAAATGGAGAATAAAAAAAGAACTTGGATAGACTTTAAAAGTCTTGCTTAATTGTCATAATTTGTGTTGCAAAAATATTTGATATTCAATTAATTATTATAATATAATTTAATTATGCAATTAAGAAAATTAAATAGCAAGACAATTTAATCATGCTACCATTTAAGCAAGGGTGTAACACGAATTTATCTTTGAAAGACATTTTTAGTCTTGCTATTGTTGAAATAAAAAAGTGTACTGAGAAATTCATTTTGCAAGACTAAATACAATCTTTACCAACACACGAAATAAGTCTATCAATAGGTCTTTGCAACACTGAGTTAAGCAAGACCATAGGAAGTCTTCCAAAGAAATTTTGCAAGGGTTTTTAGAGCATGTTGGAAGGGAATCATGTCTATGTAAAAGCCATCCTTGTTGTAGTGAAATCATGAATTCGTCATGAAGTTTTAGGTACTCTGATTTCATATCTCAAAATTCATTGATATCTGCAATGTCACCATAATGAGAAAACCATCTTTGCAAATGGTTCAAAGCATACACTCATGTAATATAGAGCATTTAAAAGATTATTTCACTTATTTGTGATTCAAATACCAGTTGAAGATTTCATATAATATATGTATGGTCAGATCTTTGATCAGAACAGGACTGAAGTGGAGGGGTAGCGAATGGTCCATATAAAATTCCATTAGCAATTGCATGGTTTGCAGCCTCTGTTAAGTGACCGCCATCCCATGAAATGTAGTTTTGTGGATTAGGACATGTTTCTGATCCCTTAGTCCCACATGAGATCATTGTGGTTGAGACATTGTATGGTCCTGGAACCCCGCAACATGCATACAACGGAGCAGGAAAATCTGCATTTCATCAAAATTTAGTTGATGAAATTGTACAGTGAACTAAATTTGAAGCAATAATTATTTAAACAAATAACATGTACGTTAAAATAAATAAAAGCAGGAAATATAGGAGCGTCTCATCTAGATGTATTTTTATTGATTTGTTCCGGTAAAATGTCTTAATTAAGTCACAACTCATAACATAAATACATATATGATATTCTCATTAAATATGTAATATGCTCAAATCATTCCATTTTTTTTTTCTTTCCGAGCATAGATATCAATTTTCTACGTTTGTATTGCAAATATTGGTTCGCAGTTCGCACAAATCATATATACGTACGTACCTAGTTTATTCAGATACAGCAGTGACTGTGCCCCATAATAATCAGCGTATATAATGTTTGCACGGGGGTGAAGCTTCCTCTGCTTGGCTAACTCGATCATCAGCATGGAATTGTGATAAATTGCGAACTGGTTTAGGCGCTTTAGGCAACCCGTTTGGATGTCAAAATCTTCAGTGTTATTACTCTGAAATCGAATCATTGTCGCGGGAGCACATCCTACTGCGTACATCCCTGGCACTATCAACGTGGTTGCGCCAAGGTTAGCTAAATCCTGTCAAATGAAAAGAAGAAACATTTTTTTTATATTTTCATAAGAGGTCAATTCGACTTATGTCATAGGAAAAATTTTTAATTCGAAATATTTCATCATAAAACAACTAATTAGTTTTGTACCACTGCAAAATAATAAGAATTTAATTAATTAATTTATCACCGGCTGGCCGAGTGACACAATGTCATTTTGATTGACCATACTATATACCAAGGGTTGGGGTGACACAGTCGACGATCTGTTATTCCCTAACATCGTATACATGGTAGTTGACCGTGGCAGAGTCATAAAGACGGGTTGGATTGCACAGAGAGGCAAACTAGGAGGCCGCGAAGGGACTGACGACTTTAAGAGGAGAGGGAGTGATAGAAGGATAGTTTGGAAATATTAAAAGAAATAAAGATGTACTATTTTAATTTATTTTAAATTTGAAATTTCTTTTAGCATATTTTTATTAAAATTAATAACATATACGAAATTTGTGTGGTCTTGTTGGAACCTATCAAACTACTCATTTAATGATGACATATTTTAAATTAGAGCATTTATGTGTTTGGCATAAGCCAAATTGTTTCTTTAGTAAAAAAGCATATACTTGTCTAAATTTTTAACATCATGTTATTTTTTTCTGTATTTGTAATAACACAAATTTTGATCATTTAATCTTATATTTTACATATACATTTTATGTTACACACTATTCAAGCTAGCTAACAAAAAGTTATATTTTTGTTCTTCTTTATTCAAGATGATCACGCATCAATTTTGGCGCAAGTTTAATATCAGTTAAATTGTTTGTGCAGTTTAACTAGTTATAGAAGGTGTATAACCATTGTGATAGTCTCTCGATTGATGAAAAATAGATCTTCATATTATTTTGCAAAATGTTGTTGATGGCCTATGGTTCCAGCAAAACAAACATAGATATTAATGGCTGTGGCATCAATGTTTTACACACTAGCTTAAATTATTCATTAAAAAAAAAATACTGTAAGGTAATGTAGAAGGCAGCTGTAATATTGCATGTTCAAAGATATCATATCTGAAGCAAAATAATGCATGCACACCAATTATTTAACTTAATTAGTTAATTTATATATGAGGCTTATTTTGTAATTTGAAACTTTAATTATTTTATAATAAAAAATGTGGTACTCTCCATTTCTGACGGTTACTAATTAATTAATTCTCCTGGAACCTTCAAAATTATTAAAAATTTGATGTGTAGGCTGCACAGAGAAAGAAAGATTTTACATTGACAGCAGAACCGATGGCAGCCACTATATATGGAACCAATGATAGGATTTGAAAGACAGACTTGTTGCCGAGGAAGCTATAAACGTAGTCAACGCCTCCAATTTCCCCCACAACGAACAGAGAGCTACTCATGACGCCGTTGACACCTGTTAAATAGAAAATTAACTATATCGGCAAAACTATTGTCCACCTGCTGATGGACCTGGGAGAAGATCCAATGAGTAAAGTGAAATGAATATTATTGAATACATCTAGCTACCATTACCAACCAAGAAAATTACCAGAGATGGTACAGTAAAACTAGTTATAAATTATAACTTATAGGGGTCGTTTGGATGGGTGGGGAATAGGTTAGGAATAACAATTTCGGGACTAAATTTAAGGAAAAAGTGAGATTTTAGGAAGCGTAGGAAGAGTGTTATTCCAGGAATAGGAATGTTGTTTAGATGGTGAGTTAGGAATAGCGTTGGAAAGAGTGTTATTGAGATGAAAAGTAGAGAGAAAAATGTTGTTGGGAAGAGTATTATTGGAAATAGTGCTATTTCTGAAATTGACTATTCTTGGAATTTGCAATTGCGTTTGGATGAAAAATTTGCGCCAGAAATAGGCAATTCCTGAAATTGACCTATTCCTAGTGTGTATCCAAACGATAGCATAACTTACTATATAAATCCTGCCTTGTAAATTGAAGTTGAGTCAATTTAAAATTCCAACATGCATTAATTGCAACTGAACGATATCTGCATTATACCAGATCCAATTAAAGAATGTTTTAGTTTACTTTACTCAATATTGGATATATAGATCATTCAAAATATGTGCTTACTGGATCCCTTGGTGATGATAGGAAGGAGATTCTTAAAAGATTGAAGCTGAACGCCCAAAGAATGATCCTCCGGGTGTGGAGGGTCTAGCCCAGTGACTCTTTTATAGAAAGAATTATTAAGTGCTAGCGCGGCCGCCACAGCGAAATTTGCACCGTTCTGGAAGTACTCGGTTGTATTACCACCCATGGATGGTGGCATGGGAGGCAACCCATATGCTTGAGCTGCTTGGAGGTCGGAGTAAAGGTTTATCAAATTTATTCTTATGCATATGATTTATTTTAATTAAGACAAATTGGTCAGTACCTTATTAATTAACCATGTAGTATACTATTGTATTGGGATAATGTTTTGTCAGTAAAACAAATTTAAAAAGTAAATAAAATAAGATAAAATAAAAAGTAAATTAAACAAATTTAAAAAAAAATAAAAGCTAATTAAAGAAGTGCATGTCCTTGAAATGGAGTAAACATGTTTTCCTGAAGACTTGCATCTGCTTTAACCGATCTGCATGTGGTATATTAATATGATCATGGTATCTATGAGGTGAACAACTTTAGATTGATGCATACCTATGAAATCGATAACCATTCTGCCATCGCACCATCGGCCATTGGGCTTATGGAAGTATGTCTCTCCAAAAGGAGGTGACATAGTGGGATATTTTCCACCTGCCAAGAGGCAAGCATTTCCTGTATCCATCATCGAGTCTCCAAAGCTAAAAACGCGTTCAAAGCAAGAATGCGCTTGCATGGTGCCTGTGCTAATCAGGAGGAAGAACATCGATAAATGAACAAGGGGATAATCCATGTGGAAGTACCTTTTTTTTATTGTTCTTATTTTTTTCTTCTATTGGATACGGAAGTGGAATTTCTGTAGGGAAAAGACAAGCCAAATTGAAAATGGAAAATTAAGATATATTATTGTAAAAACTGGACTATTAAACTCATTTTTGGAAGTGTTTTTTAGCAACCTTCACAAAGTTTATAGCTATGAGACAAGAAAGGTCTCCTTTTATAGCATATAACGTTTTCCATAATTTATATATTTTTTTCCACCCTTTTCCAACGTTTCTTTTTGTATATTTTGTTTTCCCTTTAGACACAATTAATTACTTGGGCCAACAACCTTTTGTCTTGCTAGAAACATTAATTTTTTTTTTTATTATTGTTACGCCTCTACATCAATTGCCGCAAAATAATATTGATAATCAGTTCTTAACTTCGTATCCTTCCAATCATCGGTGCAACTTGTAATTAGTGTTTTCCAAAACGTGTCGTGTTTGGCGTATTGGCACGACACGCACGCGTATTGGCACGACACGACACGACACAACACGTGTACGGAAATAACACGACACGCGCGTGTCAACGTGTCGTGTTGAAAGCGTGTCGTGTCAAATGTTTCATCATGTTGACACGTTTTGACACGCAACACGACACGACACGGTACGTAACACGTCCAACACAAGTTAAGATATTAATATATATACTATTTTAACCGTTTGATTATAACCGAAGGATGGTCCAGATTGCACTTGGCGAGCACAATCCATGGGTTCCAAAATCAGCCAACTACATAGAGCCATGTGGAATGATCTAATTGGTTTATTTGAAAGAAAATGAGCGCGCTGTCATGTCTTGGCGAAAAAACATGCACTGATGCACGCATGTCAGGCATTATGGTTCTTAAGCTCTTAGGCTCTTAGACTCTTAGGTAACTTTGGAATGCTTTGTGGAGAAATCAGAAACATTAAGGGTCGTTGATTTAAATCCGACGGTCTTTATTTTTTTAAACTAAATACAATATATATGAAACTCTAAATTGCACCCAGCTATAAACTAACAAACTGGCATGTTATTGAGAAGAGTCAAACTTGCGTAAAGCAAGGTTAAATTGTCAACTTAAATTTTGTTCTCAACTGGATAATTAAACGTATGCAATTTACTACAATAGGTCATATTTTTTCCCCTTTTATAAATGTATTTTAATAATTTTTGGAATATTTTCAATTAAAAATAAGAAATATATCCTGACACGTTTTGACACGTTTAACACGTCGTGTCGACACGTCGTGTTGGACGTGTCGTGTCATAATGCGTGTCGTGTTAGCTCTTTCTTCATTTGACACGACACGACACGTTCTAAATATTAATTCGTATCAACACGACACGACACGAGGTCCAACACGCACGTGTTTGACACGACACGACACTTTTGCGATACACTACTTGTAATGAACTACCTCCGAGTTCAGAATCCAGCAGGTACCTTTTTGATTGAAATGATTTAAGATGATTTGGTGAACCAAAAGAGCTGGCAACTGCTCTAACAGCATCAACTGTTTGGTGAATCAAAAGAGCTGGCTACTGCTCACCACGTTTGACAGCGCTACGAAGAATCCCACCCGCCCAGTATCAATGCCATCTGTCGTGTGCATTAACTCCAAAGTCTAGATGCCATTACCTTTGAATGATTGGACGAATAAAAACTAATGCGAGGAGGTCCACCTAAAGTGTACTGATGTCAAACATTTCGGGCCCAATTAGAGATGTGGCCCAGAAAGAAAACTACAAGCCGAGTTTAATTTCGGACGAATCTTTCTTCGCTGCTTGACTTGTTTTGTTAAGTCTTCTGTCTTTTCTTTTAATTGATTTTATATTTATACTAGCTTCTCTAGAAGCCACACCCAACTCGTGTAGAAAATGTTTACTGATGAACATTTTCTCCAATTTAAATGACTCCATCTGGATGTCGAATCCGCAATCTTTAGTGAAAGTGTGTTTTCTCTTTGCCACTAAACCAGCTGATTATCGTTTACTGATAAACTAGAATTTTTAAATTATAACAACCAAAATTGCTCCAAACAAGATTTTTTGTATTGTTCGCTAAAATTTTTGCCCAGATACTCGATCACTACTGCTTTTTTGTTGGATGGTAAACACGATCTTTTTTTGTTGGGTATTGTTAATATAATATACAGTGACGCACAGTTCTATTCATTAATTCGAACTTAATACGATCAGGAAGTTGGAACTATTTATTCTCTTAAAATGTGTTGTCCTTCTTCCAATTTGTTTGTATAGTGACTGGTGAGTGGCGAGTGGCGAGCAGCTCAACATGACTAATTAATAGTAAAGTGACCCTGAAATATTCTTTGAGGGCTGCTAGATATCAACAGTATTCAGATTGAACGTATATCATTTTCTCCTATTCCTTTTAAATAGCAAAGCAGGCACTTATTTATTATAGTATAGAGCACATCCATTTCTTACATATTATTTCAGCACTTCAAGATTAAGATGCCACTCCAAGTTTAACATGATATATCATCAGAACAGGTCCAGCTACAGTGGAGGGATGGCAAATGGTCCATATAATATTCCATCTGCAATTGCATGGTTTGCTGCAGCCTCTGTCAAGTGACTGCCATCCCATGAAATATAGTTCTCTGGATTAGGACAAGATTGTGATCCCTTATTCCCACATTGGATAGTAGTTGAGAAATTATATGGTGCAGGGCCCCCACAACATGCATATAAAGGAGCTGGAAAATCTGCATTTCATCAAAATTTTGTACGATAAACCTTGAACAATATTGTTAACAGATAACATATACGTGAAAAATTCCAATACAAATAGAGCATCTCCAAATAATTCTTTTAATGTCAAGAAAAAGTATTAATTTGGTCGCAATTAATTTCAACTATTAATAATTAGTCCTTTTTATTGAAGTCTCACTTGTTAATATCCTATATATGTTGATAAATTAGCAACTAATTTCTTTTTTCCACCATAAATATATAGCTAGCATATGCCCTTACTACTTTTCTTAATTTCGAAATCCATGGATGGATTTTCTATGCCTGTATATATTGTAAATACGATCGTATCTTACCGAGCTTATTTAGATAAAGTTGTGTCTGTGCCCCATAGTAATCGGCATATATAATTTTTGCAAGGGGGTGAATAAGCCTCTGTTTGTCCAATTCTTGCATTAGCATAGTATTGTGATAAACTGTGAACTCGTTTAGGCTCTTAAGGCAACCAGTTAAGATATCATAATTTCCAGTGTTATTACTCCGAAATTGGGTCATGTACGAAGGAGCGCATCCAATTGCATAGTTCCCTGGTACTATCAATGTGGTAGCGCCGAGGTTAATAAGATCCTGTCAAATGGGAAAAAAAAAAAATCAAGCATTTAATAACAGGGATTGGAAGAAATCAGGATACAACTTTTTTTGGGTGAAATCAGGATGAACGTGCCCCAGTTAAAATTTTATTATTGAAATGGACTATGCATCATCTCTTTTGTTTTTTTTTGAAGCAAATCATGCATCAATTTTGTTGCAATTCAACAGAGTTTAGCCATTTACGTACTGATTTACCAAATCATTACACATCTCTAGTAGTTAGGAAGTTTTCAAAACATTTTACAAATAATGTCGATTGATTGGTGACTAAATAAATTTCCCATTATACAAAAGTTTACTCATACTCTGTCCAAACGATAAAAGAGAAAGTAAGAAATTATTTGATTATTCCCCTGAAAAATACTTGAAAAATACTTGATTCAAATATATCATCATAAAATGACTAATTCAATATAAGCCATCATTAAACTAAGCAAAGTTTATATATGTCATCATTTGTAATAAAAAAATATTATATTTAATGCATTATCACCTCAAAGTTATGTCAGATTTTTCTATAATGTCCAAAATGCCCCTAAAATTAATAAAATAAATTTTACCACTAAATAATACTAATAATTTATGTGACTACTTCAACTAACCCAATTCAAATCGAAATGAAGATCTTACATTTTTAACCGGTGACGCGATCAATGTATTTTTTATTATTTTGTAGTGTCATAAAAATTATTTAGCCGTTTTGAGATACATATGTCGAATTTTAAACTTCTTCAGTGACATAGTAAATATAAATTCCCGAAGGTATTCGATGCACCTTACCAATAAGGCTTAATTATTTGTGTTTTAGTAGTTTTTCATAGAAATATTGTGAAAATGTCTGTTTCTAATCAAAACTTATTTATTTTTTTCGAAGGCCTGTCGGCAAAGTGCCAACGGCAAAAAAAAAAAAGACTTATAGAATTATTGAGAGTTGATTTTGTCGTTATAACTACGTGAGAATTGTAAAGAAAGAAATGTCGAAAGAATTGTAAGTTGCAGTCGAGGTCAAAAAAAAGACGCTACATTAACAGCAGAACCAATTGCAGCTACTATATACGGAACCCAAGATTTCATTTCATCGACAGATTTCTTGCTTCCTAGACCAAAAACATACTCCACACCTCCGATTTCTCCCACAACGAACGGAGAGCTACTCATGAAGGCATTGACACCTGTCAGATAATAAACTTACAATTATAATTAAGTAATTATTTTTCATATTTAGCAAGGTTTTAAAATACAGTGTTTTCTTGTTGATAATATTGTTTTATCGGAATTCGTCATACGATATTAGCCGATCTTTAAGAGTTAATTAATGTTACAAACCTTATAACAACTAATTGTGGCATTTAACCTTAGTCGAGTTAATATAGAATTCAATGTAATGCAACGGAATGATGTATTGTATTATATAGATCCAATTAAAATATTAGAGAGGGAATTTCTAAGATGTGCTTACTAGATCCCTGGGAGATGATAGGCAGTAAATCCTTAAAAGACTGAAGCTGAATGCTCAAAGAGTGATCCTGCGGGAATGGTGGATCCATTCCGGTGACTTTTCTATAGGCTGAGTTGTTGAGTGCTCGTGCTGCTGCCACAGCGAAGTTTGCTCCACTCTGGAAGTACTCGGGTGTATTACCCCCCATGGATGGTGGCATGGGAGGCAACCCATATGCTTGTGCTGCTTGGAGGTTGGAACACGATCATCAAGTATCTTCTTATGCTTATTAATAGTTATTATTTATTTATATATGGTTCGGTCATCTAACTAACAATCCGTTAATTGCTAATTCTACATACTTATATGTATGATCACTGTCAGTAAATTTTTTTTTTAAAAAAAGGTAAAGATAACTAAAAGGTGGCAAAGAGTTGCATGTGTTTTAGCCTAGCTATCTAAGGTCTCTGATCTTGGTACTCATGAGATATCTCATAAAACTTTAGAATTTAGATTGATACACATACCAATGAAGTCGACAATCAATCTTCCATCAGAATGCCGGCCATTGGGCTGGTGGAAATATGTCTCCCCAAATGGAGGCTTGAGAGCGGCACATTTTCCATCAACCAATCGACAATCATTTCCTGTATCCGTCATGGAGTCCCCAAAGCTAAATACACGGTCGAAGCAACAAAGAGATTCGACGGTGTATATGTAAAACAGGACAACGAGGAACAGCGAAAATGTAGCAGCGGAAATCTTAGAAGAATCCATTGTAATTTGTAAAACGATTACTCTTTTTCTGAACTTTTATTTATTATCTATGCAAGTTCATTATTGAAAGGATGTTTAACTGCTATATGTCTCTTACACAGTTTCACCGTTCATCTACTTTTATAGCACCAAAATGTTTTCTGTGTTAAGGTTTCCGAGCCTATTTTGCCAACGTGTGTATAATAGGGATGAAAACGGAACGGATAGTGGTCAAATTATATCCGCATTTGTATTTTTTTAAATACAAATACGAATACAGGTATGTTCGGATATAGATACGGTTCGGATGTTAAATAGATTTGAATACGAATCGAATATTGTCAAATACGAACACGAATACGGATATATTTCGGATATTAAAATAACTAGAATTTATTGATTTCATTTCGCTGGATCCTTTCTGTTAAAAACTTCAACCTGAAATTTTTAATCCCATTGAATTAATTAAAATTAAGTGTTTCATGGACAAACTTTAATTGAACTTTCATTTAACTGAAATAATTTCGGCCTTCATGTAGTAATTATTTAGATTATGCATGAAGGATAATCTTTTCCATTTTATTTTCAAAAGTTATATTAATGATGTACGGTTATGTTTTCTATTAATGAATGCATATGGCAATTTCTGAAAAAAATAAAAAGTTGTACTTGCTATACTCTTCATTTCATTTCTGGCACAAAAAATCCCGGATCCCAACCCTTTTATTTCTTTCTGAATTTTTGCCTTCTCCCCAATTTCGCGTCCGCGACTTTGTGGTATGGTGCCCCGTCTTCTTTCTTCAATAATCTGATTAATTTCTCTGCTCTTTCTTTCTCATAACTCATAACCTCTCTACTCCGATTTATTTTCTAAATTCGCTCCTTTTCTTCTCATCTATTGCCTACTGCCATTTTTCTCTCGCCTCTTGACTAGCCTCACGAGAGCACCTTAAAGTGGACACCCGGGAACGACTTGGTATCCGAATATCTGTTTCTTTAAACATTTCGGATTCGGATATTATCTGAATTCGTATCTGTATCCGCACCGAAGAGGTCTTCCCAGATCCGCATCCGTTCGGATACTGATTTTAACATCCGGATCCGCTATTTTTCGAATTCGGATGCGAATCGCATCGGAATTTAGCCGATCCGTTTTCATCCCTATCATGCTATTACTATTAGTATATTTGATAAGATATGATATTAGTTTTGTTCCTTAAAATTTGTTTATATTAACATTTCTCTATTATAATTTATAATTTTTTAATTTCAATTGATATGAAAATAAATTGCATGAATTTAGTATATCTAAAGCATTAATACTATATATTCTTTATCCATATATTTATTTGATGTTATTTTTTATTAAATTAATAGTATTATTATAACCATTATGTATCATTATGTATCTTACATTTATCGTTAATTCTTAATGAATATGGATAGATGCTATAATGATATTTTTAACGGATACAAATAGTCCATGAATAAAAAAAAAATTGATAAATACGAATATGAAAAACCTTTGACCGTATGGTACTCTATCCGTTAACACCTCTGATTGCGGTTGGAAAAAGCACCCAGTGTCAATGCGGAATCGGATCCTCTGGACGTCCATTCTCTGGATGTTTGGTGGACGTCTAGGGATCTGGACCGTCTGATTTAATCTCAACGGCTATAAGAGAGCCCCGTGCATTCCACCACACCCGAAAAAAATATTGGCTCGAAAAAAATGAACCGTCTGATTTAAATCGGACGGCTCCGATCAAGACGTCCACTGGACGTTTCAAAAAAAACGTTCCTGGTCCGTGTCGATGCCACCTATCACGCATTATATTAACACCAAAAGTCTAGACGTATTTGGATGATTAGACGCGCGTCTAATAAAATTCGACGAGGCCCACCTAAGCCTACTAATTTTAAATACTTTTGGGCCCAATTGATTAGGCTCAGGAAGAAAACTACAAGCCAGCGTTGCGTGCAAGCCGAGTTTAATTTTGGACGATTCTTTCTTTGTTGCTTGACTTGTTAAGTCCTTTCTTTTAAATGAATTTTATACTAGTTAGTCTCTCTAGAGACCACGCCCAACTCGTGTAGAAACTATTTAGTCATGATCAGAAATTATGAATCACTCAAAATAAAAAGATATAAAAAATAATTAAATTAATACAACTACATTTACTCAAAAGAAAATTTTGTAAGGAAGATTCTTTTGTTTCCGCATTTTATTCTAAAAGAATATATTGTTCCATTCATTAATTCGGATACTTAATTAACATGTTGCCCTTTGTCCCATTTGTAAAGTTTTAGGATGTGAGTGGTGAGCAGCTCAACATGGCTAATATAACCTCTTAATTATTCTTCAAGCTAGGGGTGCTTTCCACGTGATGTTTCAAATTCAAATGTTTCTTCTGTGTTTATTGTAAGTTTCTGTCTCCAACCAAGTAAGTATCTGTGAATACTGATTTGTTCCAAAAGTTTGCTGGTGATTAAAATTAATTGATTGATCAATATTTATATTCTGTTTTTAGTAATTTATAGCTTTTCAGAATATAAAATATTATGAATAGCTTTATCGGTTTATATACTGTTCAGAATTAATATAAATAAATTAATAATTTTCTTATTTTTTGTACTTATCAATTGCATTTTGACATAATGTATTTTTGAAAAAGTCATAAAAACGTTATATATGACTTATGGAACGTAAAAGTCGAGACTATCAGTTTTCTAATTAATTAATTTGCTCATAAATTCATATTAAACTATAGGCAAATTCTGCCGTGCGGTCAAAATACACTTATTAATTTTTTTACTTGGCCCGAAAATTATTTGAATCGGGTCTAATCTGACCGCACGGCAGAATTGCCCTAAACTATATATTGTAGCAGTTCTATGAATACCATACTGAAGGTAAAAACCACCAGTCAATACTTTTACATCTGTTTACGGCAGTCACGTCATAAATGAAGACACATCTTAAAAGCAATTTAGTAATTAGAAACCATATGATATGATGAGCAGAACGAAGTTTAGTCAACATTTATGAGTTCGCTAGCTAGTCATTAAATTAGTTGACGGATCAAGATAATTAATTTAATGTTCGTTTTATAGCTAGGTTTGTATGCTCTGTTCATTATCACGTCATATTTTGCTTACCATCAGGCTACCCATCTATATAAGATTTATACATATTGTTCTTTAAAACGTCATGAAAAAAAGTTCTGATCCATTGTGTATTTAGATTTTGATCTATTCCTATTTTGGTCATATGTTCATGTTTAAGTCTGATCCAAGTTTATTATTTTAGCTTTTGTACGAATACCATATTTATCGATCCGGCAGGCCAAAAGTTCACTCATTATACTTAATTACTACCAAAAATTTTAAGAATAGTGTCATCGCTATATATGATGTATTGATGATATGTGTGTCTCAAACTTTTGTAAAAATTTGTTTCAATTTAAATATCTTTCACAGTCAAAAGTAATAATAAAAAATAAAAAAACCAAAATAATATTGAAATTGTCTGAATGATGAAACAACATTTAAATTCAATGAAGAATCAAATGACTATCAAATTGACAAGAAGGTAAATTCCACACAAATTAATAATAACTGTTATTTTTATTCATGAGCTACTGCCTGCTAGCTACGCTGCTACATAAAATATTACCATGAAACTTGGTCACGCAATGTTGCTTTTGATTTAAGTGAATCGTTATTTTTCAAAGGTAATGAAAAGTTAATAATCATTAATCTATGAAGGTAAGAAACTTAATCACCGATCCATCTCTGATCCCATACGCTCCGAGGCGATGATGGTCAATTGGTCATACACTCATACCGTCATACTCATACAGCCCGTCACCATCGAAGTAGATGCTTGAACACATTAATTCAATTATATTTGTCCAAGCCTTGACCGCACATGTAAAAAAAAAAGCGGATATATATCTATAGTATGCATAAAACAAAAAGGGAAGGATCAAGAATTATGAGTAATCAACTTGCAGTTCATAAGAAATTTCATGCTTAACAATCAGTGTTCGTCATTTATGAATTATCCATTTTTTGAAATATGTAATCTTCATTAAAATAATATTTGCTTAGTTATAAGAAATAAAATACTTTTGTAGAAAATCAGCTCTTAATCAAGTAACAAAGAGCAACGTGTCTTCTAGTGATAGTCATGAGTTCCAAATCCATATTAGATATCTTTTGTGACATTTAATTTCAAAATAAGTTAGAGAATTAAAACCTATTTTATCTTATTAAAAAAAAAACTATAATTGGCGCTTTACCAGAGACGATATGAGAAGATATAATGAATAATCATGTGCCACTATGAGGTAGGAAGCTCGTTAGTCATCAGCATTTGTTTTAAATTACCTAAACTCCAAAATAATTTTGTGTATAAATGAAAATCAATGCTATTAATTATTTGATTGAATCATGTACCTAAATAATTATGCATTTTGTTTATTTATTTATTGACAGGATGTGTGGACGGTAATTTATTTTCCTTATCATCCTGTAATTAAATAGTTGGCAATTTTTTTCTCTATGATAATTACTTTTAAAACGTCAATTAACATTTCACTTTTTTCGTAATCCATACACTTTTACTGAGAGTAAACACTGCAAAAGTGCAAATGTAGCACTGTTTAAGTACAACAGTCACAATTAATGTAATTAAAAAAGAAATCACTAAACTTGATAAAAATATTCATACATGTTATATCCTAATACGTAAGAACTTCAGTCACCGAAGTTCCGAAACGAAAATATATATCAATCTTTTGTTCGCCCTACGAAAAAACAAAATTGAATCTTTTAGATTGGGAATAACTTTTTGCGACGTCAAAAAACAGAAGTGATAGTGGAACTTATACCATTTAGAAATTATCATTGTGCATAATTTATGTTGCCTGCATGTGAACGATATAATAGGATAAAACAAAACAAATTGTTGATCAGCTAATTTAATTTGAATCACTGGGTCTAACTGAGGGATGACAAGTTCTTCAAAATTTAATGGGATTTGGTTCCTATTTTACTCTGTTTATAACATTGACACATTGTTGGATTGTTTTTTTTTTTTATTATGATATTGATTGAACAGTGCTCCAAAATGTTAAAAAAGTAATCATGATGTTTAATACTACGCTAATGTTCAAAGAATTGGAAACCAAATGCAAGATATCACAAAACGCAATTAAATAGAGCGGGTGTAATACTTTATCCGGAACATAACAAAAAGGGCACCTTCTTCAGTTGCTTCCTGTCCCTGATTCCTAATTCTCAAGCATTGAGGGGTCACGACCTCACGGGTTATATCGATAAAACAAATGTTTTTTAAGTTCTTAACTTATTAGTAAATCAGTATAATAAAATAATTCTTGTTCATTATGCTCAGCTGACGTGCCGTTTTGTATTTCCTTTTTTTGTATTTACTGGAAACCCCAAATCCTCAACTCTGGCTAATGCAGTACAAAAGTAACAAAATAAAAGAAAAGTTCTTAGAATATTAAAGACTACAACTCTACAAGTCAAAATAGTCCAAAATCAAAACTCGACTTGCACGCAGCGTTCACTGGCTTTTGTACTGGGCCAGTTCATTTGGGCCCAAATCATTTGTTCTGAGTAGGCGACTGGACTATATAACTAAGAGATGCTTCAAATTTCCAAATAAAAATAGCATCTAGACTCTTATTATGGTTGGTTCTGTGTCTGGTTTTTTCGCCACAATTTCCCAACTAATTAATGCACATGAGTGTACTTAAGAGTAATTATCATGAACCCACTCTTTTCGTTTCTTTTCTTTGTTTAACACCATATTATTTCTTTTCCTGAGAAACTGCGTATAGAAAAATGCCTTGTCAAAAATTGTTACGGAGACGGATTCAAGACAATAACAGTTGTTGGATATTAATGTCTGTTAAGTGTATTTATCACTCAGGTGCCATTTTCCGTTATGATTGATAGAGAGATAACTAATAAAATAAATAAATAAAATATAAGATGATGACTTTCTCTCTTTTCTCTAATGTTTTAAGAGTTTTTTCTTTTTTTACCGTATTACTTTTCTATTGCACATAACCTTTTTTCCCTCTTCTGAACTGCTTATTAGATTCACACAAAATTTAAAATATTCATGACCTACAATGAAGTTTTTGGTTATTATTATTATTATTATTATTATTATTATTATTATTATTATTATTATTATTATTATTATTATTGTTATTATTATTATTGTTATTATTATTATTATTATTATTATTATTATTATTATTATTATTATTATTATTATTATTATTATTATTATTATTATTTATCTCTCTTGTATCGAATAAGTATAAGTTTTTTTAGACCTCACAAAGAAAATAAAAACCCTCTAGGAAAACTACTTTCGGTCTAAACTCAACAACAATTTAGGAGCTTCACTTCAGAAGAGCATCAAATTTAAATGAAATTTTTAAATATTGATTTTTATCAATAAAAATAGCAATCATCCAGGTTTCAAGAATTTTTGTTTTCAATTTTTTTTTTATATAAATTCATATTAAATTTAATTTTGAATTATTTTTACACGTTACTTTTTTTTAATATTTTCAACCTTGTAATATCGTACAAAGTAAATCCAAAAAAAAAAAAATCAAAACAAACTGATTTAAATTTGTTGATTGTTAATCTCGTGAATTTTGTTGGTGCTATAAATCTCGTGTGATCTTCACATAAATGCTGCACGTGGTATGAGTTTAAAGCAATATATATGAGTTAATCTTATCTTAATTGTATATGAAAGATATCGGATTTGATGACGGTGGAATCTTAGATTTATAAATCACAAGTAATTTATTACTTTTAAATTATCGAAAGTATATAAAATTATTATCAAAATAATTAGCAATTAACTTTGTGGGCAATCGGTGCATCGAGGCAAACAATAGCATTGCAAGAAGGATAAGAAGGATGTCGGCAATAATCCCTATAAAAGAAAAAGGGAAAATTGGTCACATATCCTTCAAATCTTTCTTAATTGAATATTTATCCCTCAAATTTTTGTAATTGAGTATTTATCCCTCAAATCTTAATAAAAGGGTTATTACCCTTTTGAGTTATTTTAATGAATTTCTGAATATTAAAATCTGATTTTTATATCTTATGACCGAATTGCCCCTGCTATTTGCTCTTTCCCTAAATGTTATCAGAAATAGAGATATCTTCATCGATATTTGCTCCTTCCCATTCTAACTCTTTCCTAATTATTAGTTACTAAGTATATATTTTACAATTCTATTTTTTGCTCATTGATCTCCATCTCTCCAACTAACAATGGAGGCTAGAGAATCAAATAATAATTATTCTTCAAAATTCATTATTCATCAATCTAATAATTCTCAAAATGTAGTTTCATTAACCAGTGAAGAACAAACTAGAAATTGAAGGGCAAGAAGAAAAAGTAAATAAATAAATAAAAAATAGAAATGAAGAGGGCATATATAATTGACCAAGCTAGAATCATTTCAAATCACCAAATTCTTCTTGACCACGTGTGAGAGTTGCAAACTTGCAATGGTGATTCCCAAATCGATTGTATATAATCTCACAAATGAAGATTTGATTTTTTTTTTTTTCTAGAAAGTGTTGAATTACAAAATCATGTTTCCTTACTTTGCAATGACGGTGAAAGAGAGAAAGGGAATTGGAAATATGAGAGAAATCTAGGCAATGACAATTCGGTCATAACATATGAAAATCAGATTTTAATATTCAGAAATTCATTAAAATAAATCAAAAGGGTATATAACCTTTTTTTATTAAGATTTGAGGGATAAATATTCAATTACAAAGATTTGAGGGTAAATATTCAATTAAGAAAGATTCGAGGGGTATGTGATCAATTTTGCCAAAGAAAAATGAAAATACACGTGAGACAAAAGGAAGTGGGGAGTACACGACACAGAAGAATGTTTTTTCTGCTATAAAAGGAAATAAGACATATATCTTTCTTGCCGTGTAGCTTATAAACGGTGTAATTAAGGTCTAGAAAGCCTTCCAAAAATGAAATTGATAACATCCTGAACTTATATGCATATATCTGAGAATTTTTATTTTCATTTAACAGATTTTCCCTGACGAAATCCCATTTCAATTGATTTTCCTATATATGGATTCTACAAAACTCTCTCTCGCTGTTCCAATATTTGCACTATTTGTCCTCCTGATCAGCGCAGACACCGTGAAATCACTATGTTGCTTCGACCGTGTTTTCACCTTTGGTGATTCCATGACTGATGCCGGAAATGCTTGCCAAGCGCAGGGTGGAAACTGTGGTGTAAATCCGTATGGTGAGACATACTTCCATAAGCCCAATGGTCGGTGGTGCGACGGCAGACTAATTGTCGACTTCATTGGTAAATGTCAATTAAAATTTTCATGACTACTACATCAATCTTACACGATCAGATTCGAAATCAACATAGGTTAATTAACATAAAAGTTATGTGACAATTTGCTCTACGCAGCTCAGGCATATGGATTGCCACTTCCGCCACCATCCATGGCGGGAAATACAAGGGAATATTTCCAGAACGGCGCAAACTTCGCATATGCTGGATCAATGGCACTGAACATTTCAACCTATAAGAAAGTCACTGGGTTGGACCGTGCAGGGCCTGATCACTCACTTGGTATCCAGCTTCAGTCCTTCAAGGATCTGCTGCCTGTCATCTCTCAAGGATCTAGTAAGCATTTTCATTTAATGGTCTCTCCAATGTGGTTAGAACTAGACATTTTAATTTAATATCAACACAGATGTAAACCAGTGGCGCGGGCACTAGCATTGCATATTGTTGTTGCTTACTATTTATTACAATTAATCTGCTTGAATATCAACACTCGTTATATTCCACGTCACATATATCGTTATTGCATTTTATACTTTAGTATAATTTAATGGAAACGATCGAGAAATAAGCCTTTGCTGTCATATACAAGCTTTATAATGAAAATATGTCTAGTTCTATTCACATTACATTAAAATGTTTCTGATATTCTAATTTCTTCCGAGGTTAGGTACTAAATTGTTTCTGATATTCTAATTTTTGGAATTTATTGTGCTAATATATATGTAAACTGTCAACAGGTGTCAGTGCCGTCATGACTAACTCACTGTTCATTGTGGGAGAAATTGGAGGAGTTGACTATATTGGCGGTCTAGTCTCCAACAAGGCCACAGAGGAAATGAAATCTTGGACTCCGTCTGTGGTAGCTGCCATTGGTTCTGCTGTGAACGTAGCTCCATTCCTGTCTTTTGTTCAAATTATATCTTTTTTAAAGCTTTTTTTTTTTTGCACTTTCACAAGTGTGTAGTAAATTTGTATCGGATAATTTTCCGTACAATTTTGAAGCTATTAGAAACATGAGAATTAAATATTAATAAAAGGATGATTTATTATTTCTATGAAATTAAGGAGAAAAAGAATGTTCGCTGTAAAGAAAAGCTATTGTATCCAGATTCCAGAAAGACAGGAAAATGAAATTAAAAGTAATTGCGTCCTTCTAATATATTTCTTTTCTACGTGACAGGATTTGATAAATCTTGGAGCTACAACATTGATTGTGCCAGGGAACTTTGCAATTGGGTGTGCTCCTTGGTTCTTGACCCTGCTAAAGAGTAACAACAGTGGAGACTATGATAACCAAACCGGTTGCCTCAAGAAACTAAACGAGCTTGCAGTTTACCACAATACTATGCTAACACAAGAGTTGGCTAAGCAAAAGCTGCTTCACCCCCTTGCAAATATTGTATATGCCGATTACTATGGGGCACAGACCCAACTGATCTTAACTTCAAAGTTGAGAGGTGAGATAATTTTCTGGTGGAGAAGTTACATTAATATTGTGCATTGATTAATTATTGCAAAATGCAGAATATTTTAAGCGCCATACTTGATACTATACTATGTAAGGTATACGACTTCTGCCTCGTCAATATATGCTGCCCGGCCATTTTTAATTTGTGGTCCTGCTGCAACCACAGCCAAATTTTATCAATGCAACATTTAACTGTTGAAAGTTAACTACTTTTAATGAGGAAAAAAAACAATTCCTTTTTGTGATTTTCTAATAAGTTGTCTGTTATGAATAGTGTTAGTTCTAATTCTAAGTTTATCATAAAATTAATCTACCTTGTTGAATTAATGCAGATATTCCTGCTCCTTTGTATGCATGTTGTGGGGCTCCGGGTCAACCATATAATTTCTCATTGAATATGCAGTGTGGGTCAAAAGGATCGCAAGTTTGTCCTGATCCGACTAAATATATTTCATGGGATGGAAATCATTTGACGGAAGCTGCAAATAATGTGATTGCTAATGGAATTTTGTATGGACCATACGCTATCCCTCCACTAGTCTAGGCGTTTAGCGGTCTAACAAGAACCAATTACAATTATATTCTTAATTATTAATTAAAAATTAAAACTTGATGATGTGTTAATCTCCAATTAGCAAAATAGTTGTTTATAACAGTATGCAATGATAAGTAAAGTGTATGCTTTGCAGCTTTGGACTTCTAAATAAAATGGAATCCTAATTATTTGTATATATTGGGGGAAAGAAAGTCATAATTATTTGTATATATTGCCAAATGCTGTATGATATCTGGAATTTTCGGTGCTCAATCAAGATTTATTTTACTTCACTTTTGGTACATTTTAAAGACCTTTTGATAATTAATTGCCAAACGACAAATTTCATTACTACAAAACATCTACAGAAGTTTTACAACAGAATATAAACGCATCCATGAAGGTTCTCTCTCGGAAGAATGCCAAGGTTCTCCAACCTGCTTTGGCTGATCTTCTGTGCCTAAGCCTGGCCTGGGCACATATCACAGACCACATTTATTGAACCTTACTAACCAGGCTTCTCCTATTGTGATACTACTACATATTTTTATCTGACTAATTATCAGTTTTAGAGTACCACTTATATATAGGTACAGAAGGCAAAGAGGTCGAATAATTGAATTATAAATTCCACTTCAATGAATTAGTTACAGAAGGCAAAGTGGCTTCATTATTATTATGTAATCGACAATGTGGTTTCTTTCTATTTAGCAATCAGCAGCCTATCAGCTGTATTTTTAACTGATTTCGACCCACGATTCCACTTGCTTAATGAATTAGACTTTACTTTGTTTAAAAAAAAAAAAAGACTCTATTATTGTATGAAACTTAAAACTTGTCCTGAGTACTAACAATAAGAAAGATTCGTCTCAACTTGATGCAGGCATGGTTACTTTATGATACGACTCATCTATCCTTTGACAATCCCAAACTCAAAACCGAAAAAATTATAAATAACTTTAATTAATTACGAAATTATAAAATAATCCGATTTTAATAAAAAATTTAAAACTGACCGTGCAGTTTCGGAATCTGAGATTCCGAAACAATTTCTTCTTAGTTTCGGAATCTCAGATTCCGAAACTAGCTAGTTTCGGAATCTCAGATTCCGAAATTAGCTAGTTTCGGAATTTGAGATTCCGAAACTAGAAATGCCGACTTTTTTGACAGAAAAAATATTTTTTAATTTTTTTTAATTAGTTTCAGAATTCTAAATTCCGAAACTAGGCGTTCATATTTTTTCAGCGCAATTTAATTTTTTCAATTTAACTTTTTTACCTAACTTTTGAAAATTTAATAATAGTTGTTTTAATAAATAATTTATGTTATTATTTTCAAATTTTCTAAAAATATTATAGTAAAAATAGTAAAATAAAAGTAATAAAGTAGTGTTATATGGTAAAGTATAGTAATAAAATAGGGTAAAATATTAATTGACAGGATGAATCTCAATTGTGTCCCTGAACTCAGGCTGCTTACAATGATTCACAACGAGTAGCTCAACATATTATATATACATATAAGAGAGATGAAAGAAAAGAAAACAAAACACTTAAAAAATCGATATTTTGGAACACTATAACTTCAAGGAGGCTTAACTTTTGATAGGAAAGTCCGTTTTGGGCATATGACCACTTTCCGGAAAGCTCGCGACGAGATCTACAGGATTTACCGGGGTTTACCCCGTAACGATCATTTTCGGGGCCAAAAAACGTTGTCTGAACCTCCAAAATCTACTTTGAAAGTTTTCAAACCTAAACATCACATAAAACTACTTAGAATTTTTTATTTAAATAAAAAATTAATCATAAAAAGAGAAATGTAGTAAACAGGAGTGTTCGCATTATAGTTAATCATAAAAAAGAGAAATTAATCATTATAGTTAACAAGGGTGTTTGCATCGTTTTTCCTGTCTGGATATAGCTAGCATGAACCTCTTGTCATTCCTCTCTAGCGCAATAAAAAGTGTTATGTTGAGTATTATCTCGTATTGATCTGAAGCTATGGGATTAACTCAGAGGATTGTTTTCACTCTAACTTCCTTTTATTACTAACTAACTTGAAGAAATACAACTATACACTACACTCTTAACTCTCTCACTCTTTCTTACTTGGTGCTTATTCAAAATTTTCCAATATTTTAATATTAACCTAATTTTTAATGCAATTTTCTATTATTATATCACGTTAAAAATTCAAAAATTATATTATTATTATACATAACAAATAATAAAAAAATTTTCAGATTTTTTCAAAATTTTCAAAAATATTTTCTCTATTTTTCTAATATTTTATCTAATAATTAAATTAAAATATAAAACAAAATAATAATAAAAGGTTAATAAATACCGGAAAAATCGCCCATGCTATGCTAGTTTCGGAATCTCAGATTCCGAAACTAGGTAAAAGTTGAATAAAATAATAATTAAAGTTTGATGAATGCTGGAAAAATGGCCCATGCTAATTTCGGAATCTGAGATTCCGAAACTAAGCAGAAATTGTTTCGGAATCTCAGATTCCGAAACTGCACGGTTAGTTTTAAATTTTTTATTAAAATCGGATTATTTTATAATTTCGTAATTAATTAAAGTTAGTTATAATTTTTTCGGAACTCAAAACACCCAATAATTTACTCACGCCACGAAGCCCATAATTTTGAATTTATGATAAACAAAACTAAAATCCAGCCCGTATATTCCATGTGGTTGGGCTTTTAAAAGTGGGGATGATGGGGGGCATAACATTGAGCTTTGCTTTTGAAGTGTAATCCTGTGCGGCTCAGTTAATTTATTTTAATTTATTGTTTTTATAGGATAGTTACTCCATTGTCCACTTGAATTATTAGGAACTTAGGAAGGATACAAAAATAAAAAATAATCTCTTATAAAGATATTAGAAATTGGGAACCTCCTTTGTATCTAAAAGATCTTAATTTATAACTTAAAAATGCAAGTGGACCCATTGTTCCAGCGTGTCCACCAGTGTATACTTCATTTAATTTATTAATAAAAATACTTTAATTTGCTTCTGAGAAATCTGTCGGGGAAATTAAACCAAGTATATTGATAAAAATTTGAGATTGGGATCTTGCATCACAAACTTGATCTACCTAGCTGGAACATAAGTAATATTTGTGTAGTCTATTAAGACTATCAGTAGTAATACAAAAATAATTATTACTACAATTTTTCATATATCTCATGTAGATAATACTTATGCATATTGCGTAAATAAAAAGTAAGTTGTCTATGGATAAAAAAGGATAAGGAATAAAGCAAGAAACATCTCGCTGTTTATTACTTTCCAGTCAAAACCATGGTGCCCATAGATTCCTCTTTTTCTTTCCTTCTCTTTTCTTTCTTTTTTAGTCTTTGACTTTCTGAGTACTCCTGTCCAGGTACCGGATTGTTCCGGTTATACCGGGTACCGGATCCAAATCCGGTAGGACAATGCATTAATTTCGGTCTTATTGTGAACCGGTATAAACCGGCTATAAACCCGCTAAACCGGAATATTTAAGTGCCGAACCGGCCGGTCTAATATGCCAAGGTGGGAATTAGCAGAAAAACTATTCCCGTGAGTAGTGGGAATCGAACTCTAGTTTGGTGCTATATGAGCCAATTGCTTCAACCATTGGGCCAACGGCCTTATTTGTTGATTGATCTTAGTAAATATATATATTATAGAGAACAACAACTAGGTATTTACCGGCACAAACCGGTAGAACCGGGAAAAACCGCAAACCGCCACTCCCGCCGGTATGATGGCCGGTAGGGTATTAAAAACATTGCTCCTGTCTCCTACATATTGTTATTCCCAAACCATAGACCAAATCATTTGATAGTTTATCAGAGATGAATCACGACCAAAAGCACCAAAAACCCAAAACTCCAACCATCACTCTGCGCAAATTCGTGCTATCTGATGTCGATGCCTTCATGTCATGGGCGGCCGACCCACGAGTCACCCGCTTCCAGCGCCGTGATCCTTACGACGATCCAGCTGATGCCCTGGCCTACATCACCACTCATATCCTGCCCCACCCATGGTACCGTGCCATTTGTATCAACAACACCCCTGTTGGATCAATCTCGGTAATATTAGAATGTAACGTCATACTTATATCTCTATGTTATGTTAACAAATCAATCTCAGTACTTACAGCAATAAACTTCTTTAATCCTCGTATAATTATTCAAATAATTAGGTAAAACCTGCGGCAGGTGAAGATCAGCACAGAGCTTCAATCGGGTATCGGCTTGCATACGACTACTGGGGTAAAGGAATTGCGACGGAGGCACTTAAATTGACCATAAAAGCAGCGTTTGAGGAGCTCGACCATTTGGAAAGGCTAGAGGCCATCGCTGACGTGGACAACCCAGCAAGCCAGAGGGTGCTGGAAAAAGCCGGGTTTAAAAAGGAGGGGGTTTTGAGAAAATATGTGAGGCTCAAAGGAGAAAGCAGAGACATGGTCATGTTCAGCTTCTTGGTTTCTGATGCTGTTTAATCATCATATATCAATATCATATACAAATCAACTATACTAATACAATTACAAGGGGTTTCTAGGATACCCCTCAAGGACCTTTTTTGGATTTTGTGCGGTCATTTGTGTACTTTCTGTTAATAAATTTACAAAATATTTTGCCAATATTCTATTTCTCTATGCAACATAGAAAGCTATACAGAATCGTCAATTGAAAAAATTTAATGGACAAAGGCATAACCATGTGCATTTTTCGGGATCAATTGTGGCGCTTTCTTATACTTCACCAAGCAGCATAAAAAGCTACACAAAATTATCTACAGAAAAAAAAATAGTGGGAAAAGGCCAAAAACCCATGTGCATTTTTTCTAGATCGTTTGAGGCTCCTTGATCATGTTACTTTATGTAACTTGCATGCCAACTATAGTTTTTATTATGCAACACCAAAAAATATGACCATTAACTAAAATGTGTCTATGGTGAACCACACATTTGGATGGCTGCATTTGCTAGTTTGTAGTAAAACAATATTAACTGTTATTTTGTTGAAAGAAGAAGGCATGCTCAGGAGCCTTGATCATTTTTGACGTCCATCATCAGTAAAATAAAATTTAAAAAAAAATAAAAAAGCACACAATAGTTCAAAAGAATCAAATGACAATCAAATTTGGATCACAGAAATTAGAAACTGTTATTTTTTATTGAAGAACGGCCTGAAATACCCAAACACTATTTATTAAGCTCAGTCGCACATTTTTTCTTTTTTTGTACTTCTCAATTATTAATTTTTTTTTTCAAGAAAAATAGGTCAAGCCCGTATCTTAATTACCTAAATAATACATCTCAAATTTAAGAAACTAGCAGATGAATCTCCGACCCATCTGTGATCCCATACGTTGTGAGCGGTTCCCTATAATTCAACTGCTGACCTTGAAAATAGAGGGTTTGGTCACCTAATTTGATTTTTTTGTTGTTCTTGATCCACATTTTGACATCATTTACGGTAATACAAAGACAATCATCTTCCTCCAAGGTAAACTCCTCAAAACGTGAATCCAATGCCTTGATGATAAGTTTCATTTTTTGGTGATTCGGTGTCACGATTTTGATTTTTGGTTGTGGGGCAATTATGTTGTTTATATAGAGAAGGCGATTATTTTTTTGAGCGGGTCATGCATTAGGATCTTCGAAAATTAAAAATAAATAAATTAACAAAGATTGGTGTCACGTTTGTTATATGAAAAATACAAAAAGAAGAAAAGAACTATGACTCAACAACTTGATTGGAAACTTCATGTTTAACACCCGGTGTCCATTAGTCATGCATTCTCTATTTCTGAGAAATATAATCTTTGGTAAAAGGATTGATGTATTTTTCTGATTACGCTTCATCCCCAATTCTGTCATTCTGTGTATCCGCTATGGAGATTTGATATGTGGTGTGCCATTTATAAAAATTCTTGTTAGTTATCTAAATTTCAAATTAATTTCGTATTCAAAATGAAAATTAAAACTAGAAGTAGGTTCCATTCTGTTCCTAGCAAACAGAAGGAACAACCATAGAGTAAAAATTTGTAAGATAATGACAAAATAAGGAATTATAAATATTTTCAAAATAGAGAAATAGATTCACGTATAGAGTTATAAATATGCACGGTGCTGTAGCAAACACGGGTAAAATATTTGGAGTCGTATCAACTATCTATATATACACGTATACGTATATGTACATTAATAGGACATATACTGCTGCAAATCTCCTTTCCAAATTTTATTGATTTTTTTTTTTTTTTTAATCCGGCTGATAGGAATTTAAGACAGTGGAAACAAGAAGTAGACGCAAACAACATACGTAAATGAAGTGATTCGATCAGCGCTCTTAAAAAAAAAGAGAGACCAAGTTGATAAGCGAAACATTAAAAAACAATAAATTTTTTGTTTTAACACTGAAAATAATAGGAAATAAAAAAAACTAAAAAAAAATAGTGAAAGTCCAAAAATCCTTGGCCCTTGGACCGTCCTTTGGAAGACCGTCCTAAAATCCGGATCAGATCGGCCCTTCGAAGGAATTCAAATTTGATGTTGCGCTACACGACGTGTAGCGCACCTACGGACCGTCCGATTTTGATCCGATGGATAAGGGAGCCCCGTGAAAGTAACAAGATTCCTAGACCCGCAAAAATTGAACTGTCTGATCAAAAACACCAGATTGGGGTCCCCTTCGAAGGGCTTTAGACAGGCAAGTATTTAGAGGGTCGGATTTTGAAAGGGCCGGGTCTAATTTTTTTCAAAGACGGATGTTGCAGGACTGGGTTTTATAGGGCCGGGTCTACCGTAATCCTTCAATTGTAGCGATCATTTAATCATGATGAGACGATAGATATTAAAAAACTACTAAAAAAATTAAATGTAAGTATTACTTTAGAAGGACTAGAAGGGCAAGGACTTAGAAGGGCCGGGTTCTCGAAGGACCGGTCTCATGTTTCAAAAAATAAATCCGTCTAACCCGGTCCATCTTAATTCTTTTTTCTAATCTGGTCCGATCCGACCCTTTTATCAAATCCGTCGAGTCCGGTCCTTTGAAATCCGGCCCGGCCTTTTATCTTTCACTAATAAAGAATGTCGTGTGATCGATTCTGTCTTTGAATACCGATTTTTCATTCTTTCATAGATAGATCCGCAATAGATCGTTTACGTATACAGTCATTGGTGAGGCAAGTAATCATAAGACAAATAATTTACCTACTCACACTACAATACCACATAGACGACACAGACGGTTCTAAATTTCTGCTCAGTCAATTTTCAAAATTATTATTTTTTTCGATGAAAGGCTTAATAGGCAAAATATTAAAAAATAAAGGTTCGTTACATAAAAAGGCCACCCGTACTCCTTCATCTTCCCGAAAACATAATTCCCCCAGCCATTACCCATCTATATATATTACCCATCTATATATATTATAATGTAGGGAGCAATATTTACAGTAACAGGGCATGACGTCATTTTTTTTTTTTTTTTTTTGTGGGGGTGGGGTTAGGCTGTGGTTAAGGTTTGATCATCCAATTCTTGTCGCCAGCTGCACAAAAATGATTGGAAAATTTAACATCACGGTCGGTGGAGGCTTCAGACTTATATTGGGTGCTTTTATTTGTATTTATTTTCTCCCTCTCCCTGCTTCAATTCAGTTAGTGCACTACTTTATTTTATTTTTTATTTTTTTTCATTCAAAAGCATTCCTTTCATGTATGCAGTTTGTCTTTTCATTTTTTTTTTATTTTTAAACTCTGTCAAGCAAATGCAGGGCTCCAGATTCCGAACTTAAATTATGACACTGGGTGTCCGGGTCAACCAGATTTGCGGAATGTTTTGCATGCTAAAAAAAATTAAATAAAAGTAGTTAAAAGGCACAGCTCGGCAGCGTGCAATTACAAACCTTTACAGTGCTTCCATTTAATATATCGAACAATTATCATTAAAAATAGTTCGAATTTAAAAATAAATTGTTGTTATTTAATGCGTTTTTTTTTATACAGTTACATACAGTATGTATTAATTTGTGTCAAATTTGAAGTTTTTGTTCGGGATTCTATTGAAAACGCTATTATATTGAATCTTTACAAATTTCGATTATATCGTGGATAGTCAAATAACTTTTGAATTATACCAACATGTATATATATTTAGATCTTACAAAATGAGAACTATTTCTTGGTTTACCGGTAAGAGACAATACATTATGATATATTTGACCACAATTAATTTATCATAAAAAATAGAGTAAAAATAATATGATAGAATTATGAAAATGAGATAGACTAAAATCAGCTACGACTGACGGATGGACCAGTCAGCTACGATTATATCTCAATTTTTGAAGTTCTAACGGTCGATCCGAACCGTTCAAAATTTTTCATAAAAATATTTTGTAGAGATCAAAATTTTTAACGAAATATTTCCAACTAATTTGTAAAATATTATATTTTGGACCTATATTATAAAGTAAATTCTTATTAAATTTCAAACGACCGATTTGAACCGTTCAATATATTTTCCATATACAAAACTTAGAAGAAACCAATTTTTACATTTTTTTGAATTTTTTTACTTATTTTTTTGTATTTTAAAAAATCATTTTTATTGGACGATCTAGAACTTTTATATCATGAATGTCAGTATGATGTTATCATTTCACTTTTTTTATTGTACACTATATGGTTGGTGAGCTGCAAAGGTTTAAATAGCGCCAATTATCGGCGCAAAAGCGCTTCGTTAGCGATGTCATTAGCCATCCGCTATTGTGCTAAACAATTTTTTTTCTGTTAGCAACAATATAGTGTACAAAGTAATATATTGGTTTTTTGGTTATTTATGCCAAATAAGAAAGCTAATAAGCTCATGTCCTATTGACTTTGGCAATCTAACCGCCTCTCGCGTGCCAATTTGGTGTGCCTGTGAGTGAAATTTTTTTTTTTTTGAAAAAAGTAAGTGCACTCACCACTTTTCCATTAAAATGAGATTTTTTTTTTAATTTTGTTTATTAGTTCAATAAAATGAAATATCAAGTACATACTCTATATATATACCTAAACTTAGATCATAATCAGATTCATTAATCTTTTTGTTTGATTAAGAACTTGTCTTCAAATGATTTGGACGGAGGAATAGATGCAACATTTGATAATCTCACATCAATTGGTGCTTTTTGATCCATATTAACAAACACTTAATATTCAAAATTTAAAGCATAGTTCATTAAAAAAAGCTTTTGATAATGAATTTCTAGCCTTATGACATTTTATTTTTTAATACTGGACATAAGTCTTAAAACTTAGAAACATCTTAAAACAATTATTTTTATCCAAGATGCACACATTTAGTTTTTGCTCTCATAATTCTAATATTTTTTATATATTTGTACCTCCTTTAATCTTACGTTTCACATAAAGTTGGAAGGTATGATTATGGGTTTTCTTTACCTGACATGGACCTGAGAACAATTTAAAACTTAGATAATTGATATTTTGCTCGCTGATGACAAATATAATACAATTAATGCTTATGAGAGTCTTTACTATATATCACCACCTGATCATATATCAATAGGAAGCCAGTCTTCATAAATTAACTAAACCACAGATTTTTCTTATGGTGTCATCATAGACACAATAGTTCCTTATTCTAATTACAACTTTCATTTACCAGACCTTTACTGTAGAACTGACAGAACAATGCTTCACGCGCGAAGCGCGTATGAAAAGCTAGTTTCTCTCAACCTCCACCAACAGAAATTTTTTATTTAAAAAAAATACATATTGCAGAAAATAAAGTTCATACTCCTAAAAAGAAATTCATACTCCTAAAAAGAAAGTAAGTCAATTTTCATAATTATTAGAAAATGGATTACCAATAAACATATTTTGTCTTTTTACAATAACCAAACAAAGGGAGACCAAGGTGAAAAATAACCCACCCGGTCCCATCCGAACCAAAGTTTCGACAACCAATTAAATCGACCGTACCAAACAGCCGTAATAATTTTTTTTAAATTTAAAAATTTAAAAATTCAAATGTTGAGTACAATCCATTGATCTTGTAAATTTTACGGATGATATGTTTTCATATTAGTTTTATAAATTGTAGAGTTGATTTGATACTAGATCAAGTGATCAACCAATGCACGAATCTGATTAATTATTATTGATTAATTCTAATACGTTCATAATTTGGTCACTTAATCAAGTATTATATAAAAATGTACAATCCATAAAATTGAACCAGATAAACTGTTTAGAATCTAAAATAAATATTTTGAATTTAGCATTTGAATTTTTAAATTTTAAAAAAATTTGTTACGGCTGTTTGGTACTGCCGATTTTGGATTTTCGTTCCCGGTCGCATCTCCCATGTGCTTTTTGAGAGGGCTGCCTCATTTTTTATTCTCTTTTGTACGTGCAGACGTGCAGTATCTTTTGTAGCTAGGTGCCATAAATGTCCATGTGATAATAAAAAGAATGCATGCGGTAAATTTGAATAATTTACCTTGAAAATTTAGCTCTAAAACAAAGTTTTACTGGCGTTGCTTCATGTGTGTGTATATTGGTACTGAATAATAATATTAAACATTTTGCATCGTAATCTTATTCGAACGTCTTTTCTTCTTTTCATTTTTTTTTCTTTTCTTGGGGAATTCCAAGTTCCAACGTCTTTTCTCCGTTTAGATTGTGTTGGAGGATGTTTATTGTTGTGTACTTTTTCATGTGGCAAATTATAATTAGACATAGAGATGATATATAAAAAAAGTTAAAATTGGATATAACCCCCTACAAACTTTGGTAACTGGATATAACCCCCTCCAAACATTAGAATTGGATATAAACCCCTCAAATCTTTATAACTAAGGAAATAACCCTTTTGAGTAAATTCAATATTTTTTAAAATGGGAAGTAAAATTGCTTGCCTTGGATGGCAGGACCTTGTAGTGTTTCCCATATTCATGGTATTTCTATATAAATTTTAGAACACTGTTTCATACCAAAAAAAAAAAAACATATAATGTTCAAATCTGATTCAAGTCATAACAGCTTTCTTAATCAGGACATATGCATGATTGTTTTAGAATAAATGTGAAGATCTTACTAGTACTTTGCTTGCTGAAAGAAAAAGATAGTTGGTCACAGAGCCAATTTGAATCTTCATCCTAAAATAAAAATCTATGTGCAAAAACGAGCCCCACAAAACAATAGAAGTTTCTATGTTTTTGTTCTTTTCCTGAAACCTATTCATGACACGGTGAATTCATACAAGAGGCTAAAACAAAATTAAAGTTCGGCTATATATATATATATATACCATATATAAGATGAAAAGCTTTTGGCAGGAGAGGAGAGGGGAGGAGGACAATTTGGTCACAAAATTTTGTAATTGATTTTTTAATTAAGAAAAGATTGATTTAAAATCAAAAGGGGTTATTTCCTTGGTTACAAATATTTGAGGGGTTATACCTAATTCTAAAGTTTGGAAGGGGTTATATCCAGTCGCCAAAGTATATAGGGAGTTATATCCAATTTTGCATATAAAAAAACAAAAAAACAATTCTCATCACTAGTGTGGAAAATTTGCTCCCGTAACTATGCATTGCACAGTTATATTAATAGTAATTATCCTCTGGAAAGAGCGAAATCATGGTATTTAATTTATTTCGGCCGTTGAAAAAGAGCCTTTTTCAGTTCCGTTTTCCTAACTGGAAACTGAAAAGGAACGTATCAGAATTTCAATCGAATTTGAACTGAGTTGACATTAAACCTGCACGGCTGCTCTGGTACTATAGGGATTAAACAACCGAAATTATTCTTTTTGCTCGAAAAAACTATACTTTTTGAAAATTTTATGATGGTGGTTTTGCTAAGATAAAACTAAAAAAAAGAAACTGATACTTTAATTTAGTTTAGTTAAAACAAATACATAGAAGATTAGATATTTCGGTCAAAAATTGTTGGTTGGTTATCTCGAAAAAAAAAATGTTGGTTGGTTCGAAACATTATGACTGTTGATTAAGCGATAAGCAATATTACTTTAACTTCTAAATTAATTTTTTTGTTGTGCGTATAATCCACAAACTACTTCCGACCTTCTATATTATCTTCCAACCAAATAAAAGGCCAATAACTCGAGAAAATGAATAGGCATTAATTTGTTTGAAGCAGTAGTAAAGTAATAAAGTATTAACATTAAGATGCCAGTACGTGACATTGGTGGGATAACCAATTGGGGTACAAATTTTGATGATAGGAAGCATCTCAATTTCATTATTAAAATCTTCCTTGAGAAGATGCTTCCCACTAGTGTTCTAAATTCGTGCCGTGCCGTGTCGTGTCGTGTCAAACACGCCGTGTCCGGATCATTTGTCGTGTCGTGTCGTGCCGTGTCTAAATGTTTCACGTGTCGTGTCGTGCCGTGTCTAAATTCTAAGGGATGGACACGACACGCCTAAGGACACGGCACGCCTCGTGTCCTCGTGCCGTGTCGTGCCGTGTTTTTTTTACACGTGTCGTGCCGTGTCGTGTTTGAATACGTTTGAATTTTATTAAACATAGTTATATACTTATGTTTAGGGATGAATTTGAAATTCAAATTATAAAATTATTCTAAAAATAGATAATATGATAATTTGCTTGTTATTTTATAAAATTTAACATTTTTAACCATCATTATAAACTTGTTGTGTCTCTTGGGTTTTGTCGTGTCCCGTGTCGTGCCGTGTCGTACCGTGTTTCGTGTCGTGTCGTGTCGTGTCCTGGAAATTCACGTGTCGTGCCGTGCCGTGTCTATTTCATCAAAGTCGGACACTCTTAAGACACGACACGTCTAAGTTCTCGTGTCGTGTCCGTATCCGTGTTTTACCGTGTCGTACCACCTTCGTGTCGTGCCGTACCATGCCGTGTTCGGACACGCCGTGCTTTTTTTAGAACACTACTTCCCACCAACGTCTTCTATAAAAGTCAAAGATCCCCAAAAAGAACAAAGTACAATCAATCAAATTCATTTAGCTCAATTGGTTCAACAGAGAGAGAACGAGAGGCTATTGATGGCAAGAGGTGAAGATAGAATAAGCATTCTCCCAAATGAAATCCTTCAATCCATTCTTTGTTTGCTGCCTCTCAAGTATGCAATTAGAACGAGCACTTTATCCAAGAGATGGACACAACTCTGGCAATTCAACCTCATCTCTTCAAATTCTCTCCAATTCGGCGAAGATTTCTCATGCAATCAATCTCCCAAACAATTCGCCGCGACTCTAGATCGGTATCTCCAGCTCCATGGAAAAAGAAACCTTGATAAGTTTGGAATTCTCTTCTCCCCTTTTGATATTTTCTTTCCTAATTTGGAAAAGTGGGTTGCTACTGTTATAGCCAAAGGGGTCAAAGAACTTGAAATAGACTTGTCTCAAGGGGTCTTGCTCTCCTTTACACAAGGCTACGTGGATGGTAGAATGCCATTTGTGATACCCAATGCACTATTTAATGGCAATTCCCTGACCCATTTAAGTTTGGCACGGTGCAATTTCTCTGACCCTTTGGACATGTCCAATTTTGTCGGATTGAGTTCCCTATCTCTTGATGAAGTAAATTTAACCGATGAGATGTTAACAAATATATTAGAACATTGTGTTTCACTTGAAAATATTTGTCTTAAGAGATGTGAATATTTGAATGTGGTTAAGTTTGTTGGGGATAAATTGAAACTTCAGAAATTGGTGATGGTTGATTGTAGAAGTGTGTATGATATGGAGATATCGGCACCTAAACTCGAGTCATTTGTTTGCCATGGATTCACATTATCTTTCTCGCATGTTTTTGGTAATGTATCAAAAGTAAATGATGTTTACCTATGTTCTGCTGGATCAGAAGAAGAATACGATGAGGAGTTTTTTAGGATATTATCAGATTTTTCGCATGTGAACGTCTTGACAATTTGCTCCTACTGTCTGATGGTATTTTCCCTCACCTGAAGATTTTTTTTCAAATTTTATCAATTCTAATTGGCCAATGTTTGTATTTGCATAGCAAATTTTGTCTACTTTATAGTTATTATTTCTTATACATAAAAAACGAATTATATTTAACAAAATGTGAACATTGTACCAGACAATAGCTAGCAGGTCCCCAATTCTGTAATATAACACTAATCTTGTTTTGAAAGAAACACAACGCATTGAAAGCTAAGGATCTTGATATACCAACATGACATGGCAGACAATATACCTGATTCAGAATGTTAGAGACTGGCATATATATATATATATATATATATATATATATATATTCCTTTTATTTTGAAATGATTTCTGAATGGAAGTTTTGTGTAACAGCATGTAGTTGAAGAAGAAGAATATAATGAAGATGACTTCCCATTCGAACTACGCAATTTGCAAGAGTTGCAACTCGTTTTGGATTCAATAAGCGAAGAGGATATTTATTGCATATTTTCCTTCTTCCGTCTATGCCCTGCTCCATTTTTAGAGATACTTTTCATTCAGGTTTGTTTCAGTAGCTTTTCATTTATTATACTGATTTTGTTTTTTGTGCTATTTACTTTTATCACACAAATCATTTTCTTATTTTGGTCGCAAAAAGTAAAAGTCACCGGACCTAAAATTAAATTGGCGATTATGTTAAATAGGAGAAGTCAAGTGCGTAATTAACCTGTTCCCTTTCCTTTTCTACAAACTAGTAGTAATTTTCTTACTCTTTGATTACTTTTGTAGTTACCAAGCAATATTTATGAACAAAGTGACATAAGGGATTCAGTGGCCACAGAGAAAAATGCACCAGACATACTATTTCGAAATCTTAAATGGATCAAAATAACCAATTTTGGAGGTTCGCCACTTGAGCTAAAAATTGTCAAATTTCTCCTGGAGAAAGCTACAGCATTAGAATCGATCTTTTTACTCATGAATCAATGTGACATTTCAAATAGTAGCTTGCCTCTGAGAATAATTCAGGGCCAACTCTCGGTGATACCAAAGGCATCAAAAGATGCGCATATTGTAATTTGTGGACCGTTGGATGGTGATTGTATGATAAGTCCAACACACTCAACTTATTACCATCAAGTGAACTATAAAAAAGGAACAACAGTGTATCATGATTATGGAACAGTCGGAGGTGACGGTATTCCTCTCAACCAGGAGTTCTTGTAGTTGTGTTTCTTGATATAATTGAAAATTTTTGTGACACTCATCTTGAAACATGTTAAGGTTTTGGTGGTCTTTTAATTTTGATTTTACAAAAGTAATTTGTGCTTTTCAGGGATATATATGTATGAACATTATAAATTTCATTGCGTCAGACAGGTCGCTGAAACTACTGAAGTAGTTGTATTATTTTGAAGGACTTTGTTCTTACAAAAATTGTTTAACTTTGTTTATGACATAGAGAACTGTAGTCATAAATTTACTACACTGTTGCTATCAATAGTAAATTAATATATTCTTTTGTTTTCACAGAACTTTCTACGCATCATCTTGTGTAGGCAATATCAGAAAACATTTGCGTCCATTAAATTCAATTTTAAATAACATTTTGTCTTAGTATGTTTAATTGTATATTATATCTATGAGGATGCATGCAGTCCATATGTTAAAAAGATCGTCGGTACAAGCAAATCGTTTAGCCTACAAAAAGATCTACAACATTTTAAGGCAGTAAATTATTTTATAAGAATTATACACCTGCATTGAGAACAAAAGCATATCGTAATTAGTACAAAACATGACACATTGTATTACCATAGTCGCATCCTTTGAAGTTCGAACAGTCAAGCGTCATTGCCAGTTTCGTCGACCGATCAGTATACTTAAATTGCAGCCTCGGTTTACCTATTTTCAAGTAGTTTATCGGAGCAGCAGTTACCAGTTACTAGGACTAAAGCCCATTAGACAGGCACTGTTTAGCCTCTATCCAGTTTGTCTTAAAAAAAAAGGCCCATTAAACAGTGAAATTGCTGAGAAATTAGATAGGCCCGCAATTAATCCAGCCATAAAGTCCGTGCGTCCGGAAATCATGAAGAGGCAGAGGCCTTATATCCCTTCGGTTCTTTGTTTTCTTCTAGAGTACACAATTTCACATTAGCTGTCTTTAGCTCAGGCTCAATGCACATCTAAACAAATTAAATTGGCTGTTTTCGGCCTTTGTAATTTGCTTTTACTATTGAATTTTCTTTTTATTGTGGCCTCCTCTATCTTGAAAAAGGTACCAGTTGTTAATTTGTTTTATTTGTCCATTTTTTTGGGGTACAATGGATGGTGCTGTTCAGTCTTGGTTGCGTATAGCTGAATTGATTTTATAGTGTCCTGTTTAAGGTGTTTGATGAAATGCTGCACAGAAGTTGGTGCAGAAACTCCAACAATTGTCAGGCACACTTTTGTGCTAAACTGAACCAGATCCGGTATATCTTGTACAACCAAGAAAATGTTCTTTCTTCAAAGTGGTTCTGTTCAGTTCTTGATCCTTTCAAAATACCTTCGTATACAAGTACATGTGCAAATTGTCACCACGTGCTATTTATGAATAATTGAATATTGATGCTTTGAATTTTGGTCCAGTAGTATTGGTCTGTCACAGGTACTAGCCCAATTCTTCTCAGAAACAGTATTTCTGGTAGAACTGGTACAGGTTTCTTGCTGACTGCTAATTATATTGGTCTTATAATATATTAATTGAGCTGAAGGGTAATAGAAGAACCAGGTAGGCAACATACAAAACCACTCTGAGCATGCACCTAATTAAAATTAATTTGGAAAGGACCTTCCTTTATTTATACAAATCTGTATTGAATACTTGTTTCTTCTTGTGGGATTCAACATTAATTTCTCTAAACTTTTAAATGAGTTGCGTTGGCGAAAAGCGCTACACTAATTCCATGGTATTTTGAGAATTTACTTCAAAATCAACATAAAAAAGTGTGCTGATAGATAGAGAACTTTAAAGCTAAAAATTCATAGAAATACATTGATTTTCGAATAAATGGACTGATAAAAGGCTGCTTATTCTTTTATCAAAGTAAGGTGAAAAATATTCACTTCTTAAAAAGTCCAACAAAATAAGATGTCAATAAGTGAACACGACATGAAATACCAAATTAAGAACTACCAAAATCAATCCACTTTTGTTTGTTCTGGCAAAGAAAATTTATTACATAACTAATCTATAGTCAGGGAAAACATTATTTCCTTAACTACATCATATACCTAAAATATGCATAGTCAATCTTCTCAAAGAAAGCCACCCTCCAAACCGCGTTTAGTAGAATCACGCACCACACTAACCACAACCCAAAAGCAAATCCAACACCTACACAAAAGTGCAACCAAATAGCATATGAATCACTACTCCCATCAGGCACCAAAGCACTTTTTGCATCATCAATCAAACAAGTTCGGTTTGTGGGACCTCCACAAAGGAAGGCATTGCCGATGTAGCTAGAGGAGTCAATAAGTGTGTTCAGTTGGTTCCCAACAGGAATTGGCCCTGATAAATTATTGTATGATAGATTCAAGTCGCTAAGAAATGTTAATTCTGACATGGTTTGGGGAATTACATCTGAAAGCTCATTAAATGATAGGTCAAGAGATTCTAGTGATTTCAATTCGCCTATCTTTTCAGGGATTTTTCCATTTAGATGGTTTCTGGACAAATTCAAGGTTTGCAAATTTTGTAAGGCTACTATGCTATTAGGAATAGATCCACTCAAATTGTTACCTGAAAGGTCTAAGGAATTCACAAATAAGAGCGTCTTGTTGTATTCAATAATTCTTCCCTTGATGATCACTGCTAGTGAGCTACTGTAGGTATACTCTAATATATGGGATTCATCAAGACCCAAACCAAAACCAACTGCCATTAGGTTCAGGGGTAGTGACATTGATGCCATTGCACTAAAGTTTCCAAAACAGTCTGGTATTGATCCCACCAAGTTGTTACTTGCAAGATCTAACACTTGTAGTTTAATAAGTAGACTGAGCTCAGGAGGAATGTCTCCATTGAAATTATTTTCTCGTAGCTGAAGATAAGCAAGACTTGGTAGGCTCACTCCTATCCACTTGGGTATTTTACCAGTCAACCTATTTTTTCCAAGATCAAGAAACACTAAGCTTTGGCAATATTTCAAACTTCTAGGTATCTGCCCTGTGAGGATATTGCCATGTAAAACAAGTGACACCAGGTAAACGACAGAACCAATTAAGTTAGGAATATTACCTGAGATGCTATTAAATGCCGTATCAACAATTGTCAAATATTTTAACTTCGACATGCAATTAGGAAACCTTCCTGATATGTTATTAATTGATATGTCAAGTATCGACAGGGATGTTATGTCACAAATTGAAGAGGGAATTTCACCACTAAAGAGATTGTTCTTTGCAGATAATATTTCTAACTGAGACTGTGTTGAGATCCACAATAATGTTCCTGAAAATTTATTATGAGAAATATCTAAAATTGTAAGATTATGTGGCAATGATCTTATGGGACCTCCGAGATTGTTCGATGACAAGACCAGGACCTCCAAATGCAGCGATTGCAGACTGTGTGGTAATTCTCCGTGTAGATTGTTATAGGATAAATCAACAAAACGATAGGATGGTATCCAAAACCAAGGTGGAAGATCATCGCTGATGCTTGAGTTTTGCAAATTAAGATACTACATTTGCATTTGAGACTTGAGCCATGTTGGAAAGATGGGGCCTACTTGACATGATTGTAGTGCCAGCTCTGTTAACTGAAACTTTGGAAACCAGTGTTGGCCTATTGCAATTTTAAGCATATTGAATGATAAATCTAGCATTTGTAGTTGTGTAAGATTTTCCAAATGATTTTGTGACAGGATACCTTCCAATAGATTATTTGAAAGATCCAAATAACTGAGCTTTGATAATTTTACAATCTCTGTTGGTAGAACACCGGTAATTTTGTTATTCCGTAGATCTAAATGTGTAAGATTCGACATTTCATTTAGCCAACCGGTTGGTAAATTTCCATCTAGATAATTATTTTCCATGGACAAAACTTCCATGCTTTTCCAAGAACAAGCAAATTTTCTTACAAAGTCTGTAACCGATCCTGTTATGTTAGAATAGCTCAAGTCTAGATATCTCAACTGGCACATTCTTTGCTTTGATTTAGACAAAATCCCATTACTAAGACCCTGGAATCTAGCATTCGAGAGGTCAAGGTGTGACAGTAAAGTAAAATTTCCCAACCAAATAGGGACTGGGGATTCAAACTGGTTGTATGATAGATCCAGATATGTCAGACCGGTGAAGTTTAGTGAGGCAACATATGAGGGAATCTTATAAAGGTCACAAGATGACAAAATTAGTACCTTTAAGTACTTTAATTTGTTAAATACATGAAACCAATCTGTGTGTGATGAGAGGTTAAGAGAGGTAAGATCAAGATGCTCTAAGGAATTCAATTTACTAATCCACTGAATATTCTGAATTTCAAGAAGCCCATTGTTGCTGAAAGAAAGAAATGAGAGAGTCGAGATGTTTCCCAACTGTGGAGGGATGGATCCTCGAATGTTTGTACGAGACATATCAAGATAACAGAGCCTTTTCAAGTTTCCAATCTCGGATGGGAGTATTCCAACAAATCCTGTCATTGAGAGATTTAAGTACAAAAGGTTTTCGAATTGTCCCATGAAACTTGGGATTTCGGTTTTAGCAAAGCTGTTCCCACTGAGGTCTAGATGGGTGAGATTTCTTAGAGAAAGCAAAGATGGATCGATATCACCATTCAAGGAATTATTGCCATAGACATCTTGCTGGTATGGAGAGCGAAGATAGAGTTTAACAACATGACCTGAGGGATTGTGGCAAGTGACTCCCTTCCAGCTGCAACAGTCTTGCCCCTTCCATGACAAGAGAAGATTGTGAGGATCTTTGAGCTTGGATTTGAATGCCAAGAGTGCATCCCTTTCGGCATCGATGCATGCACTGGAATTGCTATTTTGAAAGAAAAAGATAGCAAGCAGAAAGCAAAGTAGCAATTTCATGGTAAGAATTTCTATCGAAGAGGTTCCGCTGCCTCTATTTTAAGGTTTACTCCGTCATGATAAATCAAATGTCTAGCAGTAACTTGTCTCTAGAGAAATTCGTACTATTGAATGAAGACAATGGCTGACTGGATAGCTTGTACTAGCCTAAAGTACGTGATGAAGCGGTATTTTAGAGTACCAGATATCAAATAAAATTTGTAACCTAGAACCTAACTTCACTAGTCGTTTTAGTTAAGCTTTAGGGTCGAACCCAAGGGACGGATTAATGATTACCGGACTCACTGGTTTTCAAAAGCTAGACAGGAAAATAAGAGTGATTCGAAGCAAACAAAGAGTAACCATGCAATAAATAGATATTTTTGGGTGTTTTTGGACTTAAACAAGACTCTAAACAATTCTAAATAAAATAAGCGAACAAACAGAGATTTTTGGTGGTTTTCTTATAAATAAAAGTGTCCCAGGGATCGGAAATGACTTAGGTTTAGCACTGAAAACTCCGAAATCGATTGCTTTCGCAATAGACCCGAAATTCTAAGATTCCAGTGTCCTGTCCAACCCGGACAAGACCTGTACGGGTCGAACAGAACGCATGAAATTGAGTTTGTGACATTTTAAGCTTGGCTTTGACATGTGTCGGGCTTAGACCGGCTGTAACTACCATCCTAACCCTCAACTTTCGCCTTTTGGGTCAAAAACTAGCACAGGACACTACTTTACCCGCTCAAGTTACTAGACCTAAACTTTCGTGTTGGTACAAGTTCACTTAAGTTCATCTATTTGTTTTCTTCAGGATATCTAAATGTTTTTTCAAACTATTTAGAATCTACACCTTTCAGTACAGATAATCTACTCTTTCGAGTCTACAACTTATCCCATTTACTTGATTAAAATCTAGTTGTGCAATCTAAATTTGTAACTTAACCAAACCAGGCCTTCGATTTAGAAGTAAAATAGATCAAACAACAGAGTTTAACAAGCATTAAAATAATACTAAATAGAATAACCACAAGTCAAGTATCAAGCCATCAATATCACAACATCAAACTAAACTAAAGCTACATCTCACCCTAAGACAGAAGTAAACTACTCGAACATATCCATAAAACTACAATAATAAATAGCAGAAAGTATAGTAGAGATACAAGCCATGAATGATAAAGAGAAAAGCATCAAAAGGATAAACCAAGGTACTCCCTTGAAACCTAACACTTCGTCTTCAAGGCAGTGGAGGTGATGGAGAGCGTGAGATCTGGTGCTGCTCGCTGCCGTCGCTTCGAAACAGTGGAGAAATCATAAGAGTTCATGAAGAATTGCAAGGGAACTATGAGAAAATGGTGCTAAGTGGTGGATGGAGGCCATGGAGGCCTCCATGGAGGCTGTGGTGCCCAGGGACCGAGAGAGCCCTCTGTTGGGCAGAGAAAGATGTTTTGTAGCCTTCTCCAGACTTGGGAAGGAAGCCTAGGGCGTCCAGGGCGAGATTAGGGGGCCAGCTGCCTGCTTTCAATGCCAAATTGCCTTCCAAAAGTGTCAATTCGGGTCTGGGAAGGATCTGGTTCGGGTTGGAGACAGGCTGGATCCAGGTTGGAGGACTGGAGGCGCTCTGATGGGCTTGGAATGGGTCATTTCGACCTGGACAAAAATCTGTCCAACCTGGACAGAGCAATGATTGGAGTTGAATGAGAGCTGCGGCTCTGATTTCGACCTGGAGAGAAGTTTGTCCAACCTGGACAGAGCAGAGAGTTGGACTTGGAGTGGAATTTGAGCGACTGTGCTGATTTCGACCTGGACAGGATTTGTCCAACCCGAACTGAGCATCAAAAAGTCCAAATCGTGGCCCGGATGAGTAGGTCGTGCATGAATCGTGGCATGTGGCCCGCATGTCGACCTGGAATGTGCCCTAAGTGCCAGGAATGAGTCGTCTGGCATGCAAACAAGCGTGGAGAAACTTCTTTGGGTCTGTTTTTCCTTGGATCTTAATCAAAACCAGTGTCAACCAAATGGAAGCGGCGGCAAAGCCAAATCCTGAAAAATCACAGCAAAATGTCAAATAATAACAAGTTTTGGGTCATAATTGGGTGCCAAGTACGGTCAAAATACTAACAAATAAAAGAGATATCAGTACGACTACTAGATTGTCACTATGTAAGGCCTAAGTAAGAGGAGATGTTTGAAAACAACCAAATTAACACATCTTGACAAAGACATGTACTTAATAATATATTCCACCTATTGAAATTCTCCAGCAGAGAATTGTGACTGGGACTAGCAAAGAAATGATGTAACATTGTGCGTTGCTTTGAAAGATTGAAAAAACGCCGGGAACTTTTGACAATAAAAATGGCTGTCTTACAACTTAAAAGCAAAGATGGGAATGGGAAGCAGGCTGATTTTCCAATAACATATTTGTGTGAATAATGCACTCTTTAATTCATATTATTTGTGATATCTAATATTGCCCAACCATTTTGTTTATTTTGTAAAAAAAAATATTATTTGTTTTAATTACCCAAATTACAAATGATGAAATGAAATACTTCTAATTACCTTCATATTATATGTGACTAATAAAATTTAGACCTTCAATTATTCTCGTAAAACAGGTCAGTTATTACTGGAGTCCATATACCATCAACACAAAAGACAACACAGGTGCAGCCACATAAATGGACTGCTCCTGTTTAGATCCGGATCTGCTGTGTCGTTTCCTGGAGAAGGAGAATTGATACACAAACACGATACTAGCTACTGTCTACTGATGAAACGCATCACGAATACCACAAACACGAAACTTACTGAAAAACTTCATGGAAAGAGAATAAGAGATGTTGACCCTGTGGTCCCTGTCTAATTGATTAGTGGTCTTTAGCGTCCATATATTGACCCTTCGAAACCGGATCCTCTGCCGCGCGCTGCCAGCGACGAATTTTTTCGAGCCGTTCAGATTTGATCGGACGGTTAATTTTTTTTGGATCTATTAGATTCACGGGGCTCCATTATCCATCGGACGGTTCGGAACAAAATTCTTGACCCTTCAGGCTTCATGCAGTTAGGGGTGTCAAACGTTGAAAACGGCAACGGAATGGCCCATTTCGTTTGCCGTTCCGTTTCGACAACGGTATGTACCGGAACGATTCATTAGCCGTTCCGTTTGGACGGAACGTGGACGGAACGGCTGAAATTGCCTATTTTCCATATAAACGAATGCCGAAACCCATTCCGTTATCTGTTCCGTTTTTGAAACGAATGCTGAAATGTGTTCCGTCAACCGTTCCGTTTGGACGGAACGGACACGGAAAACGGTATACGGTATACCGTTGACAGCCCTACATGCAGTGGCTTTTTCAGTTTTTACAAGAGTGATGATTAAAATTTTAACTGTCCGGTTCGCTTTCAAAGCTATTCCTTCTACAAAACTGCTCTATATAATAAGCTAATAACTATGACCAATCTATTAGACTATTATTCAGGAAAAAAAAAAAAAAAAAAAAAAACTATGACCGATCTACATTATAGATTACTCTATAGATCTAGAGCATGTAGCTATAGGCTATAGCGCGCATGTAGGCCCACTACGCGAACAAGAAAAATCTTTGATTTTCTGATGCATGCATCTTTTTAGTTTTTACATGGAATTGAAATATTCTTTTTACATGTACTATTGAGAACATAATTCACAGCATATCAGATTGCATTTTCAAATTTAACTAAAATCATATGTCGGATTTGTATTTTGTGCCTTTCTGGAATAGATCTAACGGCTAGGAGATAAGTAAGTTCCACTATCTTTTTGTAGTATAATATATAAATATATGCCTTTTTTGTTTTTTTTTCCCATTTTATTATTATATCAAATTTCTTATCCTATGAAGCTTAAAATTTTTTTCTATTAATAAATAACGAGATTATTGATCATCCGTGCTGTTTTTTTTTTTTGTTTTCTTAGTTTTTTTTTTAAAAAAAAAAACAGCACGAATGACAGATAATCATCGATGCTGGTTTTTAAATTTATTTAATCACAAATTGTTGGTTTTCATGAATACGTTATCCTCAATTCCTTACATATCATCAATTTGAGTATCAAATAGGTTTTGAATTAGTTTTTCATCTTTGAACTTCTTTAAACTGGATTTGAAAATATAGATTCTCTTTTTCTTTTATCATTTTTTTTTCTCTTTCTTTCTACTTAAAAAGGATATGAAGTAATGTATATGGGCATCCGAGGGAACCAAAAATAACTTGCTGAGTAGGGAGCTTGAAAGATTATTTAGAGAGAGAAAATACAGTAGGTCTTGTGTGCTGCCCATTTCTTAATATAGAAGAGAAAGGTAAGAAAGTTCACTTTAGCTGTAAAACTAAGGTAATTTTGCTCCTCATATTATTTTTTCCACACAATTTTTGACTTTTGCGTTATACTTCTGAAATGCTTGCGTTATAAACTTATAATGGCCTGACGTCTGATTTCAACTTTTTATTTTTTCCATGGGAAGTCTTGAGGGAGATTTTGACTAGGCCTAACTTCGTGATTTGTCAATTTTGTTGTGTTCAAATAATTAGTAAATAAATATTGAAATATGCCTGTGCTGAAATAATACTTAAAATTGTGTCGGAATTCGAGCAGCCGGTGGGGTGACTCAGTGGGTTGTCTCTTCATGCTGATTTTGATATGTTAATATAATAATATATAGTCATAGCTAAGTTAAAACTGCAAACATCACCCTTCTAGTAACACGCAAATAAAAGAAAAATTAGATATAACTTCTTCCAAGTTCAAAGTTCCAGAAATTTTTTGAACTAAAAAGAAAAAGATAAAGGCAAAAATATTATGACTTGCTACTTGTGAAAGTTTTTGGTGCACGAAATATTAATCGATGTTTTAAAAGAAGGGCCAGACGATTCAACCGCTAACCGAACACCAATCCGGTTCAAAGTGGCCCAAAAAACCAACTGTTTCCGACCCAGTAAAAACCGGCTGCTCCAGTTTTGTATAGAAGTGTTGAATCGAACTGGCCGTTTACATTTTTAAATCAATTTTCTGATTTTCTTTCGGTGCAGGATTCGAATCCAGGATCTTTGGTATGAAGACTAGAATTACATTACCGCTGGACTAACGCGGTACTTAGTTAAACAGCCTTAACTTCTTTATATCTCTACTACTTATAAATACAAGCATACGAAGGGGTATAAACAATTCATATAAAAAAGTAAACATGTCATATAAAAGGGTGTTAAACAATTCTTATATCAATTATGGACTATTGATTTGTGTAATTTGATTTGATCAGTGGTCTAGATTAAGGTCAGACTTTTTATATAAAAAATTAAGTTACTACCAAATTAGTTATTTATTTAAAAGAAAATACTAAATTATTGATTTTACCGTATATTTATTGTTTAACATGTAAAGTTTTATATGAAATAAAAATAATATCAAAAATTATTTTTTATTTACCCGCATATTGAGGACATCTTTTGCTAGTAATACTACTATTTTTTTACCCCAGTTGAACCGTGCCAATAACTTTAACGGTCCGACATCCGGTTTAGTTTTCAAAACATTAATATTAATTAAAATTTTATTACCAAAAGTACTACTTGTGAAGGGCAGGTTTTTTTTTTGATTGAAAGCCCTTAGGCAGTGAAGGGCAGGTAGGAAGCACATAGACAGATGACGCATCCATCACCCGCGAGGCCGCGATCTTCCGTGTTATTGTTTTTCCATTTCAGCCCTCCAAATTTTGATAACTAAATTAGTTCCACGTTACTAGCAAGAGATCTCTTAATATGTGGACAAATAATAAAATAAAATAACAAGTATTATTTTTGTTTTATATAGAATTAACATGTTAGATAATAAAGATATTGTAAGATCAAATGATTTAATCTTTTCATTTCAAATTAAGTGTCAATTTTTCAAGTGATGTTATTATCTGCAACACTGATCAAATCAGATTTTAAAAATTAATGGTCCATATTTGTTCTGGTTTGAAATTACACTCTTTATATAATTGTTTATACGCTTTGGATTGATGCTTTTATAAGCAGTAGGCATACTGATTAGACTCTAAAACTTGAGACAATCATGTGATGATATATTAGCTGTAATGCATCGATTTAGTTTTAACTATTGTATTTTATTGTGCATTTGTGCTAATATTTCATGTTTTCTTCATCACATAACAATTTCTTTTTTCATTAATTATCTCTGTATATTCATTCATATTCTCGTTAATTATATTCAGAATTTATTTATTTCAACTGAGATGTACATGTGTTTATTGTTGTCATTTTTTATATAAATGTAATGATTAACGATTTTATTATTTATCTTAATGCCACCAAAATAGTAAATTATTATTATTGTTCTTATTATGTACTTAATTGCAATTAAAGAGATGCTATTAAAATAAAGCATCACGTCAATATTAATAATGAGCATGTATTTCAGGAAAAAAATAATAATAACGCAGTGAGCGGGATAAACTATCTTGTATATTTGTTTTCGTTTTTTTTTTTTTTTTTTTTTTTTGGAATGTTCTTTGGATTCCTTCATAAATTGCTCTGGGTTTTGAACCGTTGTATTTTTCTAAGAAAAAAAAATGATAACTTCGTCTTCATTTTGATGCCACGCTCTGTAGGCTGTAGCGATTCTCAGTTTCTGGTCACTTCATACTTTTGAATGGCAAGAAAGTGTGCGCCGGCCTTTTTGGGCTCACAGGCTGCCTAGACTCTCATGTTATATAATTATATTGACCTAATTATCTGAAAGACCCATATGACTCTCATGTTATATTCTGCAGAAAATTTGTAGAAATTGACGCACAATTAGTTTCGTGTGTCTGACTCTATCGTTCCAGCGCTGTATAATTATATCTTCAGGTCATTGTCACCAAGTCAGATCCTACTAGTAAAACCAAAAAAAAAAAAAAAAAAAAAAAAAAAACACTAGTGTCACTAAAAAAGGATCCCGACACTATTTATAACGCTGTATAATTAAAGAATTCCGACATCCACACAAATTTATTTATAACTAGAGGGTCTCACAGAGCTTAGCTCAATACATGAATTTTTATTGTATTAATTCTTATTTTGTTCTTATAATTAAGTTATATATAAAACAAAGATAATTAAATTTAGTATGATAGGACCATATTGATGATGAAGATAGGATGAAAATGGAAATAGGAAGGGGTAAAATAAATCAGAAACAAAACAATGCGCTGTCAAATTATTGTCTATCGGTGAGTTGGGTCAGTTTTATGAGCAATAATACCCAACACACAAATAGTCATAGAGTATGTTACATAAATTGGAGAAAATGTCATTTCACAATGATTGGAGTGTCGAACTACATTTAACTAAACGATCCCGACAACAACACATCTTTATTTATATTTTTTTCATTTTTTTTTAATATTGATATTGATACTGATGTTGATTACTTGCTAAATATAAAAAATTAGATATGACATAATTTGATGTTTGGTTGACATACATCACTCGCCAATTTTATGTACTGCCCATCGTCGCAGGTCTATCTCATTTTTCCCTTAATTTAAAAAAAAATAAATAATCGGAAAATTATGAAAATAATTAAAATTTTCAAATTTAGAAAAACAATCACCCGCCGATACCTTCTGGCAAAAGCATACCCGCTAAATCTCCTCCTACGCCTATACTATGTATTAGCTTTACGATCATACAATTTAAATAAAAAACAGACCAAGTGTCCAAGAGTACTTATTTTTATTTAAAGTTTTAATAATAAATTTCTTTGATGAATTTAAATTTACAATCAATTTAATTATTTAAGTTTTTTTTGTAAAATATAATCTTTGTAAATTAATGAATGTGAAAATATCATGTACGGTTATGTCGAATGGATGCAATTATTATTAAATTATAAATCCATTAATATTGTTATTAATTTCTCATAATATTGAATTATTTTTTTTTAAATCAGTCTTCCGAGAAATGAGCCGGGATCTGATGGGCGCTTAGCAGTGAATTATTATATTTCAGTTCTCACACTATCTCTTTATTATTATTATTATTATTATTATTATTATTATTATTATTATTATTATTATTATTATTATTATTATTATTATTATTATTATTATTATTGTTATTATTATGTACATTTTGATTCTGAGCACTCCGTTAGGACATTAACTTAATATTTAATAATGATTGAATTGAAAAAAAAAAGGACATCCCTTGGACTAACCACTTTTGACATTCTCTTTTGAGCTTCTTGTGGAGTACGTACAGGCGACACAATTAGCTGCAAAACCAATTTGACTTTCATGTTATAAATTGCAGAACTTGAAGCGCAATTAATTTTATGTGTCTGATTCAGTGGTTTCCTGTGCTATATATAAAATTATGTTCAGCGAATCAATCATTGTTATCAAGTCAACCTACTAGCAAACAAATAAGAAACGCTTGTTTCACTTTGAAAGCAAAGAGGTTGGAAGTATTCCATGTACACAGCATAAAAAAGGACTGACAGACTAGTTTAATTGTTAGTTGTATGAATGGGCAGAAAAGGACAGGAATTATAGTCTGATAATGATGAGAATGATTATTTATATGAAATAAAAATATAGATCGGGCTTCGAACATTTAGGAAATGTTGGATAGAATATTGTATAAGGTCCCAGAAAAATGGATTTTAGTTGATGCTTTGTTAATGAAGTTCTTCATTTAGTTTTATTTCTTGCTAATTCGAATTAGAATTAGCTATGACATAATTTAAGCTTTTAATTGGCATACATCACTTGCAAATTTTATTTGTTTTTTTGACTCAAATTCGAACCATATTATGAGAAAATATAACAAAATTAAATAGTTCCAACTTAAACTATATATCTTATCGAAGAGCAAATTTATGGATGCAATAGATATTAATGATCAACTGGTGCTACAACTCCCGATCTTTGAACTATTAACAATCAAATGAGTAGTTCATTTACATAACAAAATTTGTAAGAAATGATATTATGCACTTTTTGGAATTTTTGTTTTTTTTTTTGTTTTTATCAGAGAGGAAGTCATTGATTGTAATAATCTAATGACATAAAAAAAAATTCTAAAGAAAATAATTATAGAGAACATAATGATTTATCTTCTTATTAAAGTTTATTTTAAACTTTGTTTTCCTAAATTAATAGAGGCACAAAATACCATAAAAATTGTCACACCCCAAACCAAGCCATAATCTGGGGAGGACAGCCCCGCCACGCATACACAATCTACTGTGTACATGTTAGGCTATAAAACAGTGTCACAGATACAAATATCACAAATAATAATCACATAATAAAGGTATCATTTGTTCATACAACAAAAAGGGCTGGTAAAAATATTCACATATCAAAATTTCCAGCCAGAAGATAAACAAAATACTAATAATATAAAACGGAAGGTGGCTATTCAAGCTTGGCTTGGTCTTCTGCTAAAACCTCATCTGCTGTGTCTGTCAAATCTGAACCTGTCTCCACAAATCAAAGTATTGTGGGATGAGTACATTAATACTCAGTGTGGTGATAGAGTGAGCCAACAAGGTCCTGGTTAATATCTAGCTAGAACTAAACCATTAAGTTAAACACTTTTAAATCCTATAATGCAATAACTAAGTGTTACTTTAAGGAAATGAAGTGCTCAACTACAAGTACTATCATGCCCAAATAAATATGAAAAATATCTGGAGAAGCGGGGGTAATAGTATAATAGTAGTATATAATATGGAGATATAATAATACGAGAATGAAGCATCCGCACTCAATGGTCAAATCATAAATCACATAAAATCCATAATCAATCTCACAAGTCCCAATATGACATGAACCGTGCCCACAGATCCACCTAACTCAGCATGTGCTCGACAACTCAACTGCGCCACGTTCCCACATTCCCGCTAAAGAAGTGGGCAGTAAATCACGGTACCGGTAAACTGAACTCATGGGGGTCGAGAGATAGTCTGGTATATATGGCACACTCATCCAATGTTAAGGTTCAAGTCTAGTTCAAAACGGAGAGACAAAACGGTAATATAATAAGAATAACCATCAAGTGACCGCAGTACCGCCTGACAGTCGGTCTGCTGAGTGATCATTAGAAACGCGTTGCCCACGATCTCTATCATAAGGAGACCACCGGCATTCAGTTTGGGTGCAATCTCCCGATAATGGCAACCCCAGGCAAAACGAACTTATCACAGTCGGTCTCGCTATCCTGATTCGCACCAAATGCATGTATTGATTAGGGGTACTTTTTAGTTTGTTCATCACATTATTATTAATATGCAATGCATATCCTATAAATGCAATCTAGTTTTGAGTTAATGACATGCGCTTAACTGTTTACTTAATGTTAATGACATGATATGCACACAATTAATTAATGATCTAATTCTTATTCTAAAGATTAAACAAAACCTAAGGCATCCACATATGAAAAAGTCGAAGACGATGAGACTACTCTACAGGAGGGTCGGTGAAGTCCTGCTCTGTGTCACCACCCTCGTACTCGGGGTAGTAATCGTCTACAGGCTCCTGATAGTCTGTCTGGTCACCTGACGAAAAACCGACTAATCAGAACGGACAGTAAAACTAGAACACTAGAACTAACGATCACTAAGTTATCCCTCAATTGGATTCAGGTTTGAGCTACCAGGATAAAGGATTTAGATCTCTGAAAGGAGACTCGGTATTAAAATATATTTTCTTATTTAAAGAAATACTTTATAAAATTTCGGCAGAGTTCCATCTATAAAATAGGTGTGAAGAAAGACGTTTTGTCGTGCTCCTATAGTCCAATCTACACGTTTAAGTCGTGGCAAATTTTGTTTGTTTTAAGAAAAACTTTAAGTAAAAAAAAAAATTGTGTTGATACTTTTATTCCATTCAAAATAAATGAAACTCAATAAACATGCAAATATAAGATATAAAGAAATGAAACACAAATGCCAATAGTGTTAAGTATAAATAGTGTTAATTATATAAATAAAGTTAGTATATATAATATATAAATATTAATGTGTTGATGTTTTAATGTGTTGGTGTTTTATTGTGTTTGGGATCATACGAGTCCAGATAGATTTTTCCATTGTATCTGTATTTTCGAAATATTCATGGACTATTTGAAATCATCTCCTATCTTTAAGTTTACGTTTAATCCGATTTATTTAGGCAACAAATTATCCTTGGGTCCAATACCTAATTCTCGGTCCACTTAGCTAATCTCATAATATTTCATTAATTCCCACATTTTAAGTTAACTTTAAAATTAACTTAATTGTCAAATTTTTGGACCTGGCCCAGTCCATGCGTACAAGTCCAACAGAAAAAGGCTCGATTAAGGAGCCCAACAGAAATCACGCCACACAGGCCAAAGAAAAACACACGGCCCAAAGGAAAAACGGGACAGAGCCCAAAAGAAAAGGGTAACGGGTTTCGGGGATCAAATCCGAACCCAACAGCACTGATTTTGCACATAGAACCCTGAATCAAAATTATTTACGCAACTTTTACACTAAGAACCCTAATAACAGCAGAAACTACAGAGATGTCCAAGTATATATCAAAAATATTTACGGAACAGTCCTAAAACTCGGAAACTTCACAAATAGGTCCCTGGACCTAAAGAAAACTGTACCAGTGAGCACACAGAGAGTAAACCAACTGGTACCAAGCCTATACCAGCCTGGCATCAGTCCAGAAAGTATCCTACAAGTGAGATAGAGCCTAATCAACAAGTATTTAATATAAAATTAGGAATACAAGCTACTGAACAGATTAAACATCATGAGATGACCCAAACATGCATCCTATATCTACACTACTTGATTTCAAAAGCCACAACTAGGACTTAAACAAGCACAAAATTAATTTAGATTTCTAGCTACTGACAGATTTGAGGTACTAGCTAAACTCACATATTATCATCACCAATAAATTTGAGTGAAACATATAAGTATACATATGCTAGGAATTATGACCTTTGTATACTAAACCAGATTGGACAAGCCATCATTGACAATTTAATCAAGCACAGAAAGCTAACTAGTTGGAAGATGAACTAATAATCTCGATCAAGCATTTAGAACTGACCAACTGTTAGGAGATAAGCTAAGACAGCAACACAACTATTCTAAAACGATTGTTAGTGCAAAAACAAACTCAACTAAACTAATGGCAAGCCAAACTACTTAGAAGTTGACAGAAATGACCTTGATTAAACTTGCTCCACATATACAGTTTAGATTAAACCCACAGCTATCCTATAACAGTTCAATTGAGTCGACAAGCAAGCCTACAAGCACATCAGATCCCACCGAGGCGATGCACAACCCCAAAACACATCTTATCAGCTTAACATTTCAAGCAAACAACACAACAACAATTCAAAGAGGGGCAATGCACGATATCAACACACAATCAGTCAGTTCCACAGTTAAGCTATCATGGAGCACAGATCAAAATAAGTGCATGCCTCACAACATTCATCCATCCATATCACAGAACAAAGGAAAATAGAAAGAGACGAGTTGCAAACCGAGACAGCAAAGCAACGAGAAGAAGAGGAGAAAGAAGGTTGAGGCTCAGCTACTGTCAATCGACACCACCACTGCCGTCATCAGCTACCAGCCGCCAATCTCCATTGTTAGGCAAGCTCGAGAAAGAGACAAAGAGAGAGAGAGTGAGTGTGTGTTCGGTTTTCAGAAAGGGAGACAGTTAGAGTAGGTGAGAGGTGAGGATTTCGGCTGAGGGTTTGAGTGAGAGGAGAGAGAAGATTTTCTAGAAAGTGGAGAGGAGGAAGTGATTTACTGCGTTGAGTGGGGAGGTGGCGTGAGAGAGAAGGAGACAACGATGGGTTGCTTAATAGGCGAAGGAGAGAAGGTGTGGTCACTTGTTTGCTGAGGTGGTAGGCGAAGGGAGAGTCATGGAAAAAAGAGGTGGGGTCTGGATTTGCTTCTGCGTGGTTTCAGCGAAACCATGGTGAGAGAAAAAACCAGGGGCAGAGGGAAGAGGTCCCACGGCTGCGATCGGATTGGGGGAGAGAGTGGAGGTAGTGGAATTTTGGGGAAGGAGAGAGGTGGGTTCTCGCGTCTCCACGCTGGCGAATGAGAGTAAGAGGGAGGCAGAGAGAGCGGATTCGTCGAGAGAAAGAAGGAAGCGGAAAAAGGGGAACGGGTAGACGATGACCCGCTTCAGAAATTTCGGAGGGAGGTGAGATAAGAGGGAGGGAGAGGGGATTTGATCAAACGGCTCAAAAAAAAAAAACGGAGCATCAAAACCTTGATCAAACGGTCCAGATTGATGGAATTTCAGATTTTGAATTAAACAAGCAGTGAAACTTAGATTTTGATACAAATTTAGGCCATAGAAATCTTTTAGAGTAGTTAATTGAATTTTTGTTACTTGAATTTATTTGTTTACTTGAAGTTTTGCTTCGATATACTATTTTAATTATCACTTTTTTAGATTAAGCTATGATTTTCTGAGAATTTCTCGATTAAGATTAGACCAACTACTATTTTATAACAATTACAATTAGTTTAAAGCTTAAATATAAATCTTGAAATTAAATTTTCATTTTAGAATTTTACGGGTTTTCACAAAAATTTTAGAATTGAGTGCAGAGAATTCATTAATAGAGGCACAATATTATTTAGTTATGGTTGCTGGGAGGCACTTTGTCCTGCTGTAATATTAAAGACCAGTTGACAAAATGGACTCTGACATATCATAATGTGATGACGTGAAACAGGAAATAACAATTGAGAGATTTTAGGCCGATCACATGACCTTGTCATGGAAACAAAATATAATTATGCAACAAGCACCCATCTGATCTCTATTTAAGTAGCAGTCCTCTCAAAAGAGGTAGAATACTAGCTGCATAATATAGACTAGAAATAATATGGAGCTACTTCAGGTGGTTTTTGGAGTTGTCATGGGAATGGGAGCCCTGGTTGTGTATCAAGTGTTGTCAAAATGGAATGAGAAACGGTACCGGGTTACAGACAAGAGCCTCCCTCTGCCACCTGGCACAATGGGCTGGCCTCTGATTGGAGAGACCATTTCCTTTTGGAGGCATGGGCCCGACTTTATCACTGCCCGTCGACGCAGGTTTGTCTCAAATTTTCCTTTGTCATGCAAAATATTGTCCGATGAGGTTCTCCGAGTTATTAAATTTAGGAAAAAAATCAGCATATACCCTCCAAATCTTTTTTAATCAGTCAAATACCCTCCTAAACTTTAATATTAGCTATTTATCCCTCAAATCATCCTTATCCTAGTAATTTACCTTTTTATTAATTTAAATAATAATTAAATTCTGAAAATTTAAATTTTGAATTTTAAGATTAGAATACCTTTTTGTTATGGCATAATTAGCCGTATACCCTCATAATCTTCTTCAATTAGTCATATACCCTCCTCTTCTGTGTTTGGATGGGAGGTAGCAGATGGGAAGGGAAGGAAAAAGAAGGGGGATTTCAAAAGTATTCTTGTTTGGATGAAAGAAAATCGGAAAAGTTAAATTTTAGGAAGGGGAAATGACTGCTCCGATCTTTCCTTTTACGTAGAAATATTTTCTCCTCCGATTTGGAGGAGAATGGAAGGGAAGGAAAATATTTGATGCAACGCCTCTACTCTTTTGAAAATAACTACCCCTGCCGCTTTCTATTTTTCTTTCGCTTTTGACTGTCTTGTAAAGATTTCAAGTTAGACAGGTACAGAGGCAGCAGAGCATCCCAAATCCCAATATAAGACAACTGGGAAGGAAGATGCCACATCACAAAGCCTAATTTTTGTTATTGCAAATTTGATGCAAGCATCTCAAGAGATCCGTATAACTGGAATCAATTTTAGGTGAAATCCATTTACATACATTATTAAAAAAAAACGATAATATAGAAGGGTGACTAAGTATAAATGACATATAATAATTGAGGCGATAATCATCTTTATGTGCAAAAATTTAATCTATATAAACTTAAATTGGAATCACCCTATATTTATCGGTTTGATTGATGAGATAATTGAGTTTGAAGGGATTAGGGTAAATTAGTCAATTTTAATTATTTCATCCTGTTCAAATTAATTCATCCAAACAAGAAATAAAAAGGAAATGAAAATTAATTTCTCTTCCCCTTCATTATTTATCCAAACAAGAAAAGTAAAATCATTTCTCTTTCCCTCCCATCACATTCCTTTCCTCTTTAATTTTTTCTTCCCTTCCCATCCTCTACCATCTAATCAAACATAGTGTAAAATTAGTAATTTGCACCCTCTAATCATCCTTAGTATTGCCATTTACCTTTTTTATTAATTTAAACAATATATTAATTCTTGATATTTAATTTTCAAAATTTAGGACTAAAATGCCCCTGCCATTTCCATCCAAACCTTTTTCTCTTAGCAATGCATCTTGTATGGAAAGATATAAGATGATATGGAAATAAATCAAGGGCCAAATTAATAATGCAAATCGTTAGAGTCCTTTCTGTTTAGAAGTGCATCTCAAACCTGCACTTTGCAAACGAAGCATTTCTACAAAGTTTCAACATTTTTTTTTGTCATTACTAAATCCAATATATTTTTGCAATAAAGTCGATATAACCATTCTATTATCCATGGCCTAGTGGGACGTAAAATTAATGGAGTTGTCAATATATTTTTACTTATGTCAAGTCCTCATCTTTAAAGAGTATCTAGATCAACGATTATTTGTTGAAAAAAATATATGCTTTTATTGAATCAATAGTGCAAGGATTAACGTTTTTTTGTTTATCGATAACAGCATATGTTGAATGTGTTATTTTTATTTCCATATTGCATTATATCTTTCTATATAAGAAAATATGGTCTATAGGGGAAAGTAGAGGGAGAAAGGGTAGGGGCATTCTAGTCTTAAATATTTAAAATTTAATTTACAGAATTAATTTATCTTTTAAATTAATAAGAAGGGTATATGACAATACGTGATGATTAAAGGGATAAATTACTCATTTTAAAGAATATAAGGGTATATGACTGATTGGAGAGAATTAGAAGGGTATATGGCTGATTTTGCTTATCTCTCAACTTCCCTTTCAGACCAATTCACTGTACGGAAATAAATTAAGGCAAAATTAATAATTACAAATGCGAGAACACTTTCTCTTTTGTTTTGCTAAAAAAAAAGTGCATCAACTTATATTGTCTATGGATTCAACAAAAGTTCATGATTTTTCTTAGTGTTATTTCTGATTCTTTGCTAGTTTGATGTAGAGGCAAAACCCCAAAACTAGATGGATCAACTTTTTATAATTTGTGACGAGAAAAAAATGATGTGTCAGTTGAAAAATGAAAATGAGAGCGACTCAAGTATAATCACCAATTCACCATGAGTTGAATATAGCCATGCATAAATGCAGGAATTCAGATATATTTAATTTTAATAAATTCTAGTACAAATAAGGGAACATGGCATCAGTTGAATTAACTTGTGAAACTTATGAAACTAGGCACCAATAGCATGAACAAACTCCAGGTGTTTTCTAATATTAAACATCACCTAGCTTCAAAATAGTATGTATGATTATTAGCCTTCTATTGGCTAGAAAGATTCCTTTTAGGCATTGATTTAAGAAATTATGGTTTATTACCTTCCATTAGTTTATTTTCATCTTGCTGTTGTAAATTGAAATTGCCTTAATTGCATATATGTATATCATGGTGACAAACAAATATCTTTCCAGCAATTGTGTGAAGAAATTTGAGAGATAAAAGAAAAGGGTATTTTAGTCTTAAAATTTAAAAACTGAATTTTCACAATTTGAATATCATTTAAATTACTAAAAAGGGTAAATAACTGTAATGGAAATGATTTGAGGGATAAATGACTAATTTTTAAGATTAGGAGGGTATATAGCTTATTTTGCCTTAAATTTATATCTCATTTTGTTTTTTTTGTTTTTTGCTTCATTTCATTATCACTTTTTCGTTTTATTTCCTTAGTTTTAATTATTGACCATTTATTATTAATGTTATTTTTATTATAATTTTGTATTGGCAGTTTTACATATTATAAATTTTTAATTTTTTTGTTGATTTTAAAATTTTGCACGCGTATATTTTAAGGTTTGGGAATATATTTAAGACGCACCTATTTGGAGGTCCAGTAATGGTCTGCACAGATCCCGATGTGAATAAATATCTACTGTCAAGCGAAAACAAAGGAATTTTTCCAGGATACCCCCGAAGTTTTTCGGAAATGGTTGGAAAATGGAACCCCGCTAATTTGCTCGGCTCTGAGCATAAGTCCATGAGAAGTTCTTTTCTCTCTCTAGTGAACACTCAAGCTATTAAAGAGATGCTATTACCCAAGACAGATGTGTTCATGCAGTCCTATGTCAGCAATTGGAGTGACAAGATCTTGGATTTCCAAAAGACGTCCAACGAGGTACTCTCTAAAGGCAAGACTCTATTTAAGTCATGGTGAAATTGAACAATATAGATAATATATAAAATCTCATTATTAAATGTTTTTGTTATATAAATTTTGAAACTAATAGTTTTTTGTTAAAATTGTATTTTGTTACTTTTCCTATAAAAGGTTAACTTTTATGATAGACTTACTATTAAATTTGATTAAAAATATAATTATAGCTTAATTTGCCCTCATAATCAAATTTCATTAAAAAAAAAAGAATGGAAGGAGCAAATTTATAATTTAAATAAAATTTACTATTTGTTGGAAAAATATTGTCAAAGGCAAAACGCAAAATCTAAGAATGTGTGTTCACTTTACAGACAGCAGTACCTCTAAATAGTAGAAGTTTTATTATAATATAACGTATTTCACCTATGGATCTTTTGGTATAATTAACGACCTATAATGATGTTGCTTATGAATAAAATTTGGTATTGGGGGTACCATACCATAATTAATCAGCTCGTCTTTCTTCTCAAACTTATTTTTGTGTTTGCAATTACGAAAATTCCAAGCATTCTGTGTATGACCGGGATTTATAATAAATCAAATTTTCTTCTAAATCACCAATGGGTCTTTTCCTCCGAAAGTTAACCAGACTAATTGATATCAAATGAAGACACAAAACAGTCCTATTATGTGTAAAAATCGGTGTGCGTGTATGGTAAGCGGCTCATGTACATCATTATGTGGGTCACAGGTATAGAGACAAATATATGTAACAAAACAGGTTTAATAAGGCTCAGCATCAAAATAAGGCAAGATAGTAAGGTGCTGCCTTCCATATCTTGACCAATTGAATGTATTTCTACATAATTAAATACTGTCCATCCAGATGCCTTGTCATAAAAAAATTGGGATAGGACATTATATATTATTACCATCTTCTCAAAAAATGCTTTTTGCCCTTTCTTTTTTGCTGATGTGTTATAATTTGCACAGGTGCTGATGCGTCTGGTACTGAAACTGGTTGCCAGCAAAGAAGAAAACTCAAAGGAGCTAGAAGAGCTGATGCATCAGGTTTCTCTCAGTCTTTTCACACCAGCCATCAGTTTTCCTGGGACCACCTACAATAAGAGTCATAAGGTGAGCTCGTACTATACCAATTACCTTCTTATAAGTAGAAATATAGTAAGAATCCACAGTGGAAAAATGTAAACTAACATCTTGTACTAAGCAGGCCAGGAGAAAACTTGTCCAGATGCTAGGAAAAATTATCGAAGAAAGAAAAGCTTCTAAATGCAGTAGAAACAATGATGTATTAGATACTCTACTCAGGTATAGTGAAGATAGCAATAGTGTGATCCAAACGGATGAGCAGATAATTGATCATATGATTTCATTTGTTCTCTCTGGATACGAAACTGCTTCTACTATTTTAATGATGGCCGTCAAGTATCTCCATGATCATCCTCATGCACAAGATGAACTCAGGGTATGTATCTGTTTACTAATTCAATAAATGCACAATGAGCTAGCTAAAAGATTTCTATTTGATATCCTGTCATAGAACAAATTACCACAGAGCGTACTCAAATTGTCCTAATTATTAAATGGGTTATGTAAGCATTGATTTGCTCTTTCATGCATGTGGTCTCACATTTTGTGTTCATTTGAACTCGTTTATCATATAATAATAACAAATGAACCTTCAAAAAGACATATAATAACAAATTAACTCCAGAAATATTAGTTCTGATCACCTAATCTTATAAACTAGCTATATATGTAGCTTTACAAGGACAAAGTAAAGTTTTATGGTACATAAATTAAATTTTGAAATAATTGTGGCGCAGTGATTCATGGAATGCATTACTCTTGTCCTTCTTGTACTTTTTTATGTTCTTTTATGTACTAAAAGATCATCGGGCTATCTCTACTTCTCTCTATATTTTGAGTCTCCAGAATTTAATTAATTGGTTTCATGCCTACAGAAGGAAAATTTAGAAATCAGAAAGGGGAAGCCAGAAGATTATAAAATCAACTGGGATGACTACAAATCCATGTCATTTACTCGTGCAGTAAGTTGATTTTAAGTTTAAATCAATAACTATTTGATCTTTTTATCCTATAAAAAGAAATCATGAAATAACTTTACTAGTACACTTTTGCTCAAAAAAAACTTTACTAGTACACTGAGTGGAAACTATTTGTTGCTCATCGACAAGATTTACAAGCACTATTTTTTATCAATTAATTCCGTAAAAGAACTCTCAACATAATGAAAAGATATTTCTGACAAGGTTAAGTTGTAATATTCTGTGTGTGACCGAAGGATAATAGTAGGGGTTATGAATTGGCCGAATAAAATCACCATTTTAGGTAAGAGTATTGGTTTGGTGCTACTTCAGTACCATTAACAGATTGACAATTGTAATGCAGTAGATACGCGAATGAGTTAATATATATGATGGCAATTGAACTTCTAATTCTTATTAAAAAAAAAGTGTGATGACGATGTTACATATTCTTTCCAATATACTGCAACACAACTACAGAACATACAAAAGTAATTAATATTGGTAGAATGCAATAATAACTAATTTATATAACACTATTATGTCTTGATGTTGTTTTAGTACGATAGCAGATCCAGATTGACAATGGTAAGACAGAGGAATTTATGTAGATTATTACAATTGATCTTGTAATTTTTATGGAAAATGTGATGACAATATTAGATATTTTGTATACATGCAGAGAACTTACCAAAGTAATTAATTATGCTTCATGAACAAAGAAACAAAAATAAAAAAATAAAAAATATGAACTACATGTTTTTGGATGCAGGTGGTACTGGAAACGCTCAGAATGGCATCACTTGGTCTTGGTTTTCTAAGGAGGACCACTGTCGATACTGAGATCAAAGGTGATGAAAGATTAGCCAATGTTCTAATTTTCTCTTAAAAACCCTTCCAGATTTGCACAATTTAGTAGAATTTTAACTAAAATTAACAAATTCAAGTCATATATAAATTAATAACAATCCAATATTATTTTAATAACTCTAGATATATTTGTTGCAGGCTATATCATTCCAAAAGGATGGAAAATTTTTGTTTGTGCAGCAGAGACCTCGAAGGATCCTGACACTTATCCCGAACCACTAAAGTTCAATCCTTGGAGATGGCTGGTAATATACAAAACCTATTTATTGAACAAATAAAATTTATTATTTATTATTTTATCGTTTGTTTTGTTAAGCATATATAGTAATTCTTATAAATTATTGATTACTTACATAAAAGAGTAATATGGAATCGCATCAATACTTTATGCTGTTCGGAGGTGGTGCAAGAGTTTGTGCTGGAAAAGAAGTTGGCATACTAGAGGTCTCCATGTTTCTTCACTATCTGGTTACTAGATATAGGTAATAAATGATAAACTCTCTCTCTCTCTCTCCCTCTCTCTCTGGCTCTTTTTTGGTGTGTGTTAAGATTCCCAAACCGTCTCCCCAATGCTGGAGATACTTCTGAATAGGTCAAGAGTTTCATTAATACACTTGAAGGACCGTATTCAATTTGAACGAAACGAAGTTCTAAAGAGTGGAGAATATATGCAAAATCTTCTAGGATGAAAGGATGACTTAGATGCAAAATCAAAGAGTGATAAAACAGCAGAAATTCCGAATCTTATCTTTCTATTTATTTATTTATTATTATTTTTTTCTGTTGTCTCCAGATGGGAAGAAGTTGGAGAGAACAAGATAGTCAGTTTTCCAAGAGTGGAAGCACCTAACGGCCTCTATTATCGACTTCACAATTGCTAAGTTCTCTTTTGTTTGGTCTTCTGCGGCAGGGACCTGCATACAAAGTGCCGGAAGTATTACAATGCAGCAGTAGCAGTTCCAGTTTCTAATTAAGCACTATAAATTTCAGTACAAATATACACAATATATGGATTCATATATATATATATATATATATATTGTGCAGCATCAATAGTAAATTTATATTGCACTGTTAGTGTTGGAAGTGAACATGCCGTTTGTATTTTTGTGAACTCTATTTATTGGTATAATAAAGTTGAAGGTGAAGGTGAAGGTGTGCAGACAATGTGTTGATGTACAGTCGTAACTGAACGTACTGAAATTTCTTTAATTTTGAAATATTACAACACAAAAATTTTATCTAAGCAAAATTCCATTTATAACGAAATGAACAAAAGCGATATAGAAACTGAACAGAGTTGCAATTGGTACGATTGAAGAAGAAGATGTTTAGAACAAGTAGCTTTGTATTATCTCATTCTGAATCTCAATTACACTGTCGAGTATATATGACTTTCAGCTGAGCTGAGCTAAGTAAATCATTACACGGTACAGCTGGCAATTAATGATTGCTAATCACAGTTTATTTAATGCTAACTAACCAATCAGTCTAACAGAAACAATAATGATGCTAATCAGTCTTCTTGAGGATCTTCTGTGGCAGACATAGGCGCAACTTTATGCTGTTGTGTAACAGAACCAATATTTCTTACAATTTTTGGCAATTAGTAAAATTCACTGACAATTGGATTATAGGACCCTGCCAAATCGCTCTGTTTGCTGCCACTTCCCCGAATTGCTAGAATTGATAGTTCATGATACTTATTTCCATCTCATGCAAAGTGTGTCCAATGAAAGCATTAATAGTACTATCTCACGAGAAGGTGCATAATTTAGGCCGTTGTTGTCTTCTTCCCAGGTGATCAGGTGAATTGTACAAACAAAAATAGAAACAAATGAAAATTGAAGAGAGTCTCTGCCTCTAAGGCCTACCTGACTCGAAATTGGCCTTTCCTGCAGTAATAATACTTTTAGAATCGATAGAGTATAGGCCCATTACTAACCATTCTGACGTTCCGGAAACATGGTTCTTTTGGGCTTCTTGTGGAGTACAGGCGACAGAGTTAGCTGAAGAACCAATCTGACACTCGTCTTATATTTTGCTAGAAATTGAAGCGCAGTTAATTTTATGTGTATGATTTAGTGGTTTCGTCTGCTATACAATCTTCTTCGGCTAACCTTGAAAAATTTTGATAGGATTGGAATCGTGTAAAAAAGTTTTGAAAATTAGAAAATGGATTTTAGTTGAACTTTAGTTAATGAAGTTGTTCATTGAGTTTTATTTCTTGCTTATTTGTACAAAAATTAGCAATAATATAAAATTAATTTTTGGTTGACATATTTCATTTTATTTTAGTTCTATGCTTGAATTGACAATTTAGAATTTTAGTTCACTGTTTAAAATAAAATAAATGAGAAATGTTAGAGACCAATATATGGGACAGGTGGGTCCATCTCATACGATCGTTCTCATGTTTTAAATTTTAAAAACCAATTCAAACAGTTCATTTTGTTGACAATATTGAAAACTCGTAAGAAACTGAATTTTTTATATGATTTTTTTTTAATTTTTAACCAATTTTTATGGACCCTTCAAAAGCAATGATAACGAGAAATACCTAATTTTTTTTTAAATAGATGTAAACTTTGATTTTTTTTTTTATGAGTTTTTAAAATGTATAATAAATAAAATGGTTCAAATCGACCATTCGAAATTTGAAACGTGAGAACAACATCATTAAACGGATCACGTCGGTTCCATATATTGGACTCTAGTATTTTTCAGAGAAAATTGACATTTTTTTTTATCCAAAATTTGTGGAGACATCAAACAGTGATAGTTTGATGTCAAAAACAATCAACAATTTTAGTTGCAGTTTTTTTTTTTTTTAGTAGTTATCGACTTTGTTAGGGAATAAAAAGATTTCATGATTTAACGTAATTGCTTGCACTGTAGCTTGGCTTCGCCTTGGCCGCAATCGCAATGAATCGCTATGGCGACGGGCAGGGACGGAGCCAGAAAATTTTAGAATGGGGTTCACTAATCTTTAGAGCTAGTAATACAAATCGAGGTCAAGCAAGTTGACCGTGACCAAGGCTTGATTTTAAATACATCGAATTTTGTCGAATCGAGTTTAATTGAACACGAGCCACAATCGAGCCTATACACCATCGATTATTATATTTTTTATATATATTTCATACATTTTTAAGCAAGAAAAATACAAACTAATTAATATTTATTATTTTCTAGATTATTTATATATATAAACTAAAAATTTTTATTTTTATAATGATATTTTAAAAAAGTTAGTATTTATAATAAAAAATAAATTAATTATATCTCAAATTAGGTATTTAATGTTATAAATAAGATAATAAAATTACATATCTAGTTATAGATATTTCGTGTAAAATTCGAGTGAGTCAAATTAATCACGAGCCAAAAGCGAGTGAGACAATTTCGAACAAAAGTTGGAATCGATCTCAAGAAAGTCACGAGCATGATTTTTTTCCCACTCTACTAATCTTTCCAAAAAAGATCTCACAAACAATTTCATAAAAAAATATGCATGGGGTTCAACAATAGAAAATCACATAAATATTTATGGGGTTCAAATAGATTATATATATAATAAATTTTTATTTTAGAACTATCAATATTCATCTTTAATAACATTATTCTTAAAAATAGGGGTGACATTGACACCCCTAAGTTGAACTTAAATCCGTCTCTGGCGACGGGAGCTTCTGGTCCTATCCCGATCTACGTCTCCTCTTCGCTTGGTCTAGCTGTCTCGTCCGAGGACACCGTTCTCTCTCTCAAAAGTAATTTCCTTTCTTTCTCTCCTCCATCCCCATCTCCATCTCTCAAAAGTAATCTCTAATATTTGGGGTTGGGTTTTGGGTTTTTCTAGACCATCTCCTCACATTCTTTCAAATGTCACTTTTTAGGATTTTGTTGAACTGAACTAGTTCACTGTATTTTATGTGCGACCCAATTTTTTTTTTCACCCCAAAATTGAACCTACCGTATCTAAATATAGAGGTAGCTGCATGCATTTTTATGTTTCAACTATTTTATACTTCTTTGAATGAATTGATCATGTGTTATGTTTTCATGGAGATCTTTCTATTATCTTCAAATTAATCTTTTTTTTTTTTTTTAACCCTTAAAATTGCTATCTGGAGCAGGGAAACTAGAGCAGGAGCATGCTGATGTATTTCCAGGGATTGGAGATATAATTGTAAAATCAGTTAAGGTAATTCCTTCGACGTGTTCATTTGAGTTATAATACCCCTCTGTCCAAACAAGACTACATTATTAATTGTACAACTTTGAATGCAGATAAAGAGTGGAGAACGTTTTTTCCACTTATCAGACTCCATTCCTGTCACGGCTGTGGTTGACAGGTTCAAGGGATGCGGCTTCCTGTGCATGGATGCTGCCATGGCACCTCAACAGAGAGCAAGGATGCCGGATAGAGAACCTTGCGAAGCAACTGGTTTACTCCAGAATCAGGGTATTTTGTTTATTTAAATTGCCTATTTGCATACACTTCTTAGAATGTGCACAATGTTCCTCTTGAAATTAAATGTCTCAGGAAAAAAAAATTATTTTTTTTGAGCTGTGTAGAATGTTACCTCCACCGAAAGTTACTTGCATTTCAAAATTACTTGTGCTAATCCCCGGTTAACTTAAATGGCTAAATTATTGAATGATGTTTTTCTAAAGATCTTGTTTTTTCATTAATTAGTCATTTGTTTATGCTACTAAATGGAATTTAAACCTTCTCGTGTGTTCATATTTCACCTTGAAATTGCTTAGTATATTCACTTGATAAATAAATACAGATACTGAGAAGCATGTGAGATTGAGACCAATTCTATTGTTGATGGAGTTGTTGAACCTCATAATCAGCTTGGAATTGAACAAATGGTTGACCAAGGGAAAACCAATCAAGGACTTCAACAAGATGTTAGTACAATGGAAGGTTCTATGCAGAGAGGTCAGTCCAGTGAGATAGATAAACCTGTGAAAAAGAAAAAAAGAAACATGAGTTTGCAAGAGATCACTGAACCAGCTTTATGTTCGGATGAAAATACTTGAAAGAAAAGACGAAAAAAAACAAATTGGGGGTCCCTCATCTGACAGGGAATATCTGGTCCAACCAGTTAGAGAGAACGAATCTCTCAAAGGAGGTGATAATGTGCAAGAGAACCATATGTCTTCAGAAATAGAGACAGCTAGCAAGGTTCCAAAGGGAGACTCTCTGATGACAGGGAATCCAGGTAATTATGTGTCTTATTTGAATAAATGAATTTGATTCCACTTAAAGAATACTTTTTGGTTAGCAAATGGGTCACATTGTCCAGGACTGGTTTCTTACCAAACAGTCAGCTAGATTCTGGTAATACTTGCTAATAGATTAACAATGATTACTGCTAGGGTGGATATCTCTTGTAGCTAAGGTGAGCCATGCCCCCCACCTCTCAGTTTTCCAATGTATTCGTATGTCGACGAAGACTTATGTTGCATAAATTGATGTACTATATCTGTAATGTGTTGTTTCTTTTGTTTTGTGCATTGCAGCTTTTTTTTTTTTTTTTTTTGCTCTTGTTTTACTTCAAAATTGTCATATTTGATTTGCATCAACACTGCCTCAGACCAAGCAAAACCAGAATTAGCAATAGTTTCAATTTGCTCATGTTTTCTAAAAAGCTCAAAGTTACTTTATATCTGATTCAATGCAGGTGACGCACTTTTTTCTTTTCAATATGGGAACGTGCCTACTGGAACATCTCAGCTTGAGAAAGGGAAGCTGGTGCCAGAAAAGGATGCTATTTCTGATAAAGAAACTGAACCCAATGATGAACTTACAGCCGAGCAAACAACTTCTTGTAAGGGGAAGGAATCTAACACCAGTTTTGAGATAGAGACATGCAAAAGGACCGGTGATGTGTTGACCAACGGTGCAGGTAAGCATAGAAGGAGACTTTTTTTTACTTTGAAAGCATAGCCATTGCATGCACAAATTTTTGGATTATGGTGTTTAAAATAGACTATTGGCCACATGAATATATTAAACATCATTCAATCTTTATTAGGGAACTAATAAGTATATATATGTGTATTTTTTTTTATTTTATTTTTTTTTTTGCTTGAGCAATTATATATACTTGACAATTTTCACAATTACATGCTGGTAAGTGGTGAGTCAAAAGCATATGCAAGGGAGAAGAAAGCTCCTATAGGGAAATCCAGCGAGAAAGAAGGAAGAATTATCAGCCTGAGCGACAATGTACGAAAAGGAGATGGCATCACAGGTGAGGACAGCACAGAGGATGAGGATGAGTTGGAGCGGTTTATGGTGGAATTCAGGAACGTTACAGTAAAAAATAATGAAGAGAAGATGAATGCTTTAGGAGTTGAGGAGAAAGGTACGATAAAAAAAATCATTTAATGCATGGTATCACACAACTTTACACTATAAATCTTATTCTTTCTCTGTGCAGCTTGCAAAAAGTTGAATTATCAAAAGCCCCTTCTCCCGACCACCCCCAACAACAACAACACACATACACACACACACAACACAAGTAATTAAATAACTAAGCTGTGTATATACTTTGCATTTATTTTAAATGACTTTATTTAATTATTTATAACAACAGTGTTTCCAGTACAGCAATGTCGATTGAGTGGTGGACACAACTGGCGCTGCAAGGATGAAGCTTTACCGGGAAAGAACTTTTGTGCCCGCCATAAGAGAATTGGCCGAAACAAAGCCTAAAAAAAACAGGTAATTTGCCTTTCATAGTATGTAACAATCTATACCAAATGTTTTGCAGCTCGTCTTCACATGTATATTATTTTCTGGTAAATTTATGTTTGTTTCTTTAATCATTTTTTATTATATTTTTGCCTGCAAAAAGGAGGTGAACCGTGGCCCACTCCAAATGAGTTATCGTGGATCATATAGAAGGGTTGTTAATGATGTGGTCAATTACAGTTTGAATTTATTTATATATTTTTTTTCCCGAGAAACTTTGTTTTTGGTCACCGGATTGTGGGTCGTCCAGATTCTGGCATCTTTTGTCACAAATCATTGAGCTCGAAATATTTCATGTTTTGGATTCTTCTTGATCCCTGATTATTTTAAATATTCATTTGATTATCAAATTTAAAAGTGCCAAAATTTTATCGACTCGAAGAATACGTCAAGTCAAACCTGAACTTGAATTGTATCTGACTCTTGCTGATTTTAGAAAGTCAAATGGACTGTAATCGCATCCAAACCAAATTCTAACATGATCAAAAGGTCAGATAATAATAAAATTGCTCCAATCTCAATCCTAACAGTGCGAAACTCAAACCGACCAGAAGACAATACCCTAACCATACTAGAATTATCTAAAATTCGAATATCACCGAATTAAAGCTAAGACAACCAGAACCTAAGGCAACCATGATTTGGAATAACCCGGTTGACTGCAAACAACTTTTTAGTGAAGCATTTTTTAACTTGAAATTTAATCATATCTGAAATTCGACTCCACAAACCAACATATTCGAATTCGAAACTGATCTAAAACTAGATGCCTTGAAAATTGACCGGAAGACGATATAGCATTAATCATATCACAAGAAATTTGGAATGGGACACAATACAAAACCATCTGTGATCTGTGTTTATTTATTTATTTTATTAATTTTTGGTGATGGTAATTCTGTAAAGTAGAGGTGGTAATGCTTCTAGTACCGAAGCTGGTAATTAAGTAAAATAATTTACTAAGAATTGGAATGTAGGATTCACTAATGAAGAATTGGACGGTAGGACTAGGAGGAACCGCGCCATATCGCTCCGTTTGCTGCCAGTTCCCCAAATTGCTAGAATTGGTAGTTGCTCATGCTTATTAAATGAAAGTATTAAGTATTAATGCTTCCTTCTTTCCCATGAACAAACAAATATTGAAACAAAATTAAAAATTGAAATTGTCTCAGCCTCCAATGCCCACCACCGTAAAGCACGGTTGATAAGGATCATTCCCAAGATTCATCATCCCATCATCCCCCAACGACACTTCATTAATAATAGAAAAACGCGTGAATCCATCATCCCAGCGCCATCGCTAATTACTCATTCCATCGAGCGCTAGTTACTCCCTTTGTCTCTCTGTTTCCCTCCCTCCCTCCCCTCTCCCTCCGTCCCTCTGTTCCCCCCTCTCCCTCTCACCCAGCGTTAGTTAACTAGAACAGTTAGTATTTGAACTACAACAATTACTCATATTAACTACAACGGTTAGTATCCGAATTACAACTACAACAATTAATTACATTAACTAGAATAGTTAGTATTCCAACTACAACAATTACTCAAATTAACTACAACAGTTAATATCCGAACTACAACAATTACTCATATTAACTACAATAGTTAGTATCCGAACTACAATCGTTAGTATTCAAACTATAACAATTACTCATATTAATTACAACCGTTAGTATTCAAATTATAATAGTTATTTTATCAACTACAACAGGGAGGATGAGATTAGAAGAGTGTAGACTCTATGAAAACAAAAAAGGAAAGAGAGGATGGGGATGAGTACTAGCGACAGTTATTAACGCGTTAATTAATTGAGAGGGTGATGGGATGATGGTAAAATACGGAAAGGACGCGTCGCTAGACAAATTCTTTCTGAAAATGGAAAAAATTAAACACGTCGATGGAAGATGACGGGATGATGGGAATTATAGAGATGATAGAAAGCAATTCCAACCGTAAAGTGGCCACTTTAACGGTGGTAAAACTTGGTTGCTCCTGTTTTAACGCTACCAAGCTTCTCAGTTTTCATACTATTTCATCTTTATTTTGAGTATTTTTTTTTTTTTTTGTACATTTAGGCCTTATAGGCACTCTGTTTTGACATTGACACATACTTTTTGAATTGAAAGAAAATGTGGGCCCATTTGACTACCGTTCTGACATTCTAACACATGGGCTTTTTTGGGTTACTTATTGGAGTACAGGCCAGGCTCAAAAACAATTTGACTCTCATGTTATCACATGTTGTATTTGAAAATTGATTACTGTCATCTGCAATTTTGTCATCGCTTGAACAAAGTAAACATATAAAATAGATAAGATGACCATATAAGTGATCAAAGTGAACACTTACAAATAAATAAGTTCAATAAAAATAAGTTGAACATGCATATAAAAATCTGAACAAAAATTACAAAACTTATTTATTTGTATGTGTTCACTTTAATTTTCTGTATAACTAGTTTGTTTCATGTGTGCATTTTGTTTAAGCGATGGCAAAGGATGACAAAACTGTAGATGGCACTTATCATTCCTGGTTATATTTTGCAGAAATTGAAGCGCATGCAATTGACTTCTCCGATCTAGTGAATTCACGTACTATATAATTCTTTACAATTAACCAATCATTGTTTCCAAGTCAACTTACTAGTAAACAACAACAGAAATGCGTGTTTCACGTTGGACGAAAACTGGTTGGATGTGTTCCGTCTATACAACAACACAAAAAAAAAAAAAAAAAAAAAAAATGGATTGATAGCGTAGTAGTTTAATTTTTAGTTGTATGAATATGGGCAGGAAAGGAAAGAACTTGATTATAATAATGACCTTTAATGCCCACCTAACTGCAGGTGGCTTCTCCAATAGTGGTAATATTTTTTTTTTTTAAGACATGTTAGATAGTGGCTATCTAGGAATAGTGATAATACTTATACCTCCTGTTTTCAAGCTAGTACCTTTTGAATTGAAAGAAAAATATAGGTCATGGAGTACACATTCTAATGCTTCTCATTGACTTCAGCAACCTAATTAGCTGAAACCTATTTTGACTCTCTTAATTTATTTTGCATAAATTGAAGCGCAATTAATTTCTGTGTCTATTTCAAGGGGTTTCATGTGCTATAAATTTTCTTCGGCTAACCAAGTCAACTTACCCACGGGGGGTTTTGGGGTTGGGGGTGGGGGACGTGCTTCACTTTGGAAACAAGCACGTTGAATTATTGCAATGTACAACAACTTACCAAAAAAATAATAACAAGAAGAATATATAGGACAGGATTGATAATGAGAATTTATATATTAAGTAAAAATATATATGGCTGTTCATGTGCTTCGAACATTTTAAGAAATGGTGGATAGGATAGGAATATATAGAAATTTGTGAAATTAAGCTACTAGTATAAAATTAGCTATGATTGTCACATTCTACACCAAGGCACGAGAAGTGAGGGTGGACTGCATCAATCTAATAGATAGAGGCGGATCTAGCTAGCTAGATTTCCTAAAATACTAGTCCAAGTCTGTCAATTCCTCTCCATAAGTAGGGATCAGTCACTACTTAATTGAATTCACAATTTTTATTTAAATAATAATGCCATAATAGAGACCGTTATTCCACAAAACATACTAGTCATAATTAAAATACATAAATTCAATCAAATTAAACAAACAATAATTAAAATAATCACTACAAAAATATTATACTAGTGGCAAAGACCAATGCACCTTAAATAAGAGGTCGCAGGTTCGAAATCCAGCTGGAGGTTCATAGATATTTAATTTAAAAATAAGTTGAGAAGCTTGACCTCCAATTTATTTTTAAAAAAATATTATACTATTTAAAAAGTTTGATTATCTGACAACGAACAGTTTGAGAATCAAAACGATCATTTCATAAACAATCTTTGACGTAGCATCGGAATTTACAATCAGTCGAGTACTCATGCAATATCCATAGGATAATATAATCAATTTTTTATCCTAATCCAAGTCTTCAATAATAAAACCATGCATTCAATGAGTATTTTATTTGGTGTCTTTTTTTTTTTTTTTTTTGATAGTAAACAATGCCCGTAGGCTTTTATTTGGTGTCTTTGATTTAGATAATAGGGAGGTAATTGATATGTGGTAGGAAGGGGAACATTTTGTTTTCCAAGATTTCACAAAGATGTAACGTAAGCTTTGGGTGGAAATACATCACTCGCAATTTCATTAATTTATTTCATTGACTCAAATTATATCACAAGTTAATGAGAAAATTGTTACAAATTAAATGGTTAAACCAACACTATATATATAAGGTCGTTTGGATGGGTGGGGAATAGGTTAGGAATAGCAATTCCGGGACTAAATTTAAGGAAAAAGTGAGATTTCGGGAAGCGTGGGAAGAGTGCTATTTCGGGAATAGGAATGTTGTTTGGATGGTGAAATAGGAATAGCGTTGGAAAGAGTGTTATTGGGATGAAAAGTAGAGAGAAAAGTGTTGTTGGGAAGAGTGTTATTGGAAATAGTGTTATTTCTGGAATTTGCTATTTCTGGAATTGGTAATTGCGTTTGGATGAAAAATTTACGTCAGGAATAGACAATTCCTGAAATTGGCCTATTCCTAGTGTATCCAAACCACAGCTATAATAATAACTTAACAAGCCTCAAGTGTCCCTAAGTGTTGTGAATAGCGTTGGTCACATCCCTGAAACAAAAGATAAAAGCAAAAATGGTGCTTGCTTTCCCGTCTCTTCCATTCTTAATAACTTCTTCTATCCTACTCTTGTTCTTCCTTCAGATTCTTAAGAGTAGAACGACTCGCTCTAAGTCCAAACTCCCTCCAGGTCCTTGGACACTGCCCTTCATTGGAAGTCTGCACCACTTAGCCACTGCCCGTTTGCCACACCATGCTCTGTGTGAGCTTGCACAGTCTCATGGACCGGTTATGCTCCTTCGTGCTGGTGAGATTGACCTCGTCGTCCTCACTTCCCGTGAAGCTGCAAAAGAGGTAAGAAGCTCCACAGTTGATGCTTTAAAAGGAAAATTAGGGTACCGGTAGTGTCTTTAACTTGTTATATGTTGTAACCTTAATGTGCTGTAGGGATTATTTGGCAATGTATCTTAGTTTTAGTTTGTTATAACATTATAGAAGATAGGATGGGACTCCTGTGTGCATTGGGGAGAATAATGCAATTTACTTTACTGGAAAGTGGAAACTCGTGACTCTTTGCATATCTTCCTCTCTTCCTCTCTTTGTATCAGAGTCACCTCTCGGTTGACACACCCTGACTTTCAGGTTCAGATCTGATTCTGTTTCTGCATTAATCATGTGTTGTATGCAGTAAGAGGGTTTTCACTTTATCTCCTTCCACTTCGCCCAGTACTCTCGTGCTTTTATTTTTATATAGTAATTTAATGCTGATATTTAATTTGTCAAAAAATAATTAAAAATTATGTAATTACTAATATCAATTTCAGATGCCAGAATATTGATGTCTGGGTTCAAATTAACCCCTACAACTTGGGCGTCTGGATTCTAGACTCAAGAATCCATATGCCAAACTTATTGGGGTTTGAGCTCTCACAATAATTAATTGATCAGTTTGCAGCTGGAATATGAAAGGTTGAAAACCCTACCACGAACTAATTCTATTACTAGCTTTCAAAATAAAAGTAAATTAATTATTCTGTCTATGTTCCCATTTGATTTCATATATTTACTAAATATTACACTATCTAGCTAGCTAGTACATAATATTAGAAAAGCCATTCATCTTAATTAATTTTACTTTACTTTTTGTTAATCACAAAACAAAGTATTTCTAGAAAAATACGAGTTCTCAATCCAATTCAGCAGGCTTTGGCCTGATGAGTCTTCTGAATTTGTTTGATAGATAGCATACCAATTTTAACCACTCCTACATATTATATCTGATGAGATTAATAACTCGATCGTAGAGAGGAGCGCTTCAATATTCTGGATTAAATAAGTTGCTAGAAATGTATAAATGCTATTAAGGTCTTCAAATGTCTACTATATATATCTCTTGATATAATGTTTCAATTTGGAAATTTGAACATTCAAAAAAAAATGTTTGAGGTTCTTCGCGGACAATTCCCCCATGTACTTTCCATTTTGTAACCAGAGCCGACAAGGTACAAAGGAGTGATTAAGAAAAAGGTCACACTCACTTTCCATCCGATTAATTTTAGCAAGCACTCTTCCAGCTGTTAAAAGAAATTCAATTTATCCTTTTCTTGTTTGTCTTTGAAATTTTTTGTGCTTTTCAAAATCAGCTACATAGGAGGGAAGAATATAATTTTGACATTAATTAGTTATACAACAACGTAGGTGTTAAAAACACAAGATGCAAGGCTTGCAAACCGCCCTCCTATGATTGCATCAAATCTTCTCGGGTATGGTTGCACAGACATTGTCTTCTCAAATGGCACATACTGGCGTCAGCTGCGTCGAATTTGTACAACTGAGCTTTTCAGCTCAAAACAGGTCAAATCTTTCTCCTCAATTCGCAGAGAAGAGATAAATTCCTTGTTGAAGAGCTTCGCCTTGTTTCCTGATAAATCACCAGTCAATGTCAGTGCAACGATATCTGAGCTTTCAAACAATATTGTTATTCGCGCAGCATTTGGAGGGAAGTTTGAAGATAGAGGGCTCCTTTTGGAAATTATGAGAGAGGTACTGGAGTGCTTCTCTGGGTTCAATCTCTTTGACCTCTTCCCTTCATTGAGTTGGTTGGATGTGAACACGAGAAGAAAATTTGTGAGACTCCATAGGTAAAAATATTCCTGTACGTACTTTTAAGCAATAGCTAGTTCCAACTGTTAAAAATAATCAGAAAATATATATGTCAGTAATCAATTGTAAATTTAACATTTACCAAGTTCCAAAAAAAAAAAGTTTTACATGTGGTTCGAAAGGAGCACAGTAATTAGAAAATATATATTTTCTAAATGAATCATTATTATCCTTCAAGGCTTTAAGCCTTTAACTCTTTGGTCTTAGTGAAATACTGAAATTTAAGAGAACTAATGTTCCCTTCATCTTTGTGGGTCTAAATGACAAATTTACATCTTGAAATATTTATGAACTCTTCGGGTAAACCTTTTAATGTTCAGATCATATGAAATATTCATTTTGAATAACTGTAGCAAATTTGATTCGGTACTGGAAGAGATTCTAAAGGAGCATTTGAAAAAGCAGCAGCAACAACAGAAGAAAAAAGGCGATGCAGTGGCTGAATATGATTTGGTCGATGTACTTATCAATGTAAAGGAAAATGGTGACTTTGAGGAGCCTATCACGATGGACACCATAAAATCTGTTATCTTGGTATCATTCGATTATATTTATATAAACCATAATATGAAAATAAACAACGGATATGCACTTTCTGATTGAACAGAAAGAGCACAGAAATTTAATTACAACAGTTGAAATTCAATAAAAACCAAAAAGTCGACAAAGAATTCATACTTTTATATGTACGATTGTATGTACAATAAAAATAGGATATACGGTTTTTTACTTTTTTTTTTAAATAAAAAGACAGTAATGACCATTTAGTCTACTGATATATATGCTCTTTGTTCAGGATGTACTTTTTGCAGGAACTGAGTCGTCAGCAACTGCAATTACTTGGGCGATGACAGAACTAATTAGGCACCCAAAGGTAATGGCGAAGGCACAGGCAGAGCTAAGGCAAGCTGCAATTCCATTCACTGAGAATTCACTCGACTATCTGAAATTAGTCATCAAAGAAACCCTGAGGATGCACCCACCTGCGCCACTCTTAGTACCGCGACTCTGCCACGAGAGCTGCCAGATACTTGGCTACACAATCCCATCCGGGGCCAGGATAATAGTTAATGCATGGGCATTAGGAAGAAACCCTATCTACTGGGATGATCCAGACGATTTCAAACCAGAGAGATTTGAAACATCTGCTATTGACTTTAAAGGACAGAACTTTGAGTTTCTGCCATTTGGAGCAGGCAGAAGAATTTGTCCTGGACTTGAATTTAGTTTAACATTGGTGGAGGAGGCGCTAGCGAAGATGCTGTTGCACTTTGATTGGGAATTATCAAATGGGATGAAGCCAAACAATCTGGATATGATGGAGACATTTGGAATAAGCGCTGCCAAGAAAGAACCATTGTTCTTGATACCAATACTGCGTGTTCCACTGCCGGATTGTTAGATTTTCAATTAATTTATGAGATTTTTAATTAATAAGTTGATGGTCAGGGAGTCAATCCGTTTAATATTTAAAATTAATTTATATTTTATATTATTGATGATATTAGATCACTTGTTTTTTAAAGTTTATTATTGTCATTCTGACTAGTAGATATTTATATATCATTTATCATAATGATAATAATAATCTAAATGGTCTCGTAATAATTAATAAGAAGTATTAATTATCAATGAAAGATTGGTGTGCAAGATAACAGATGATTAAAGTTTATAAATCATGGTCAAAGCGCTACCAAATTAATTGCATATATCATATATGTATATGTTAACTAAAAATAATACAAGTTACTGATCAATTGAAAATTGAAATAAATATATAAATTGTATTATGTGTCATTAATTATTTAATTCAATACAATTTAATTCTAAGTTTGAAATGGTTGAGTTTTTCCACATAACGATTGGTTATGTAAATATTGTCTAACATTGCAAATAAAGACTTCATTTCACATGAATTGTGTGGGAAAATTGTTCATCAAAAAATCATATGTCACTCTGTATACCAGATGAGTAATGATCTCTATTCGCCCTCCTGATAGAGTTAGAATGTTGGATTGTTTTCTATCAACATTATATAATTGGCTCTAGATCATGAATGTTTAATCTGAAAGAATAGCACATTTCTTTAATGGATTACGTAATGATATCATGTGATATAAAAATCAGATCAAGAAAATTATGTATTTCTTATGCATGATTGAAATACTATATTTGTGCAGCATTATCTGTGCTAATTGGAAATCATAATGTACTACTCGACATTGCTTATGATTTATAGAATAAAGTATGCTAATTTAATTATGTACTACTGTAAACTGCTTATGAATATGATATGTTAAATGATTGATTATAAGAATTATTATAATTAAGGCTTCGTTTGGAGAATAGCCTATTCCTGGCGGAGAAAACTCATCCAAACGGAAATGGAATTGTATAGGAATTTTCAATAACACTTTTCTCTCTACTTTTCACACTTCCCAATGCTATTCCTAAACTCACCATCCAAACAACATTTCCAATTCCCGAAATAACCAATTCTCCCAATTCCTGTGAATAGTATTTTTTCCTAAATTTATGTTATTCCTATCCTATTCCTAACCATCCCAAACGACACCTAATAATATAAAATAAAACCCTTAAAAATAAAATTTCAAAATTATTAGAATTTTGAGACACTATATATAGGGTGGGGAAAGTTGGACTTGTGCCCTTCTGTGTCTGCGAATGATTATGAGTAGCGTTTTATTTCCAGAATTTGTTTTTGGTCTGCATTAAATACGTACTAACGGTTGTTCAAAAGGAGCTTACACAATCATGCTCCTCAAGTTCAACACAAATTAATGGTGATAATTGTGATATCACTTTTAATTATAAGAAATATTTAAAATTACATTTTGGAAATTAACAAATGATTGTACGTATAATTTAATATACTATATATGTGTGTATATAGTGTATGTTAAGACAAAATTTTACCCTGAAACGACCGCCTCCCACACATCATTTTCTTCATGTCATGGAGCCACTGTTTGTTGCTCCAAGTCGATGAGACTGATTGCTATCAAATAAAGGGACAACAACAGAACTATTAGGCACGCTATCCACCCTCTAAACATATCAATTTTCAGCCGCGTGTGGTTTTCAATAATAATATTTAAATATTACAAAATGTTATGATACCAATTGAATTTCTTGATAGCTATAAATATAGTAAGAATTTTAAGAGGAAAGCATGTCAACTAATTTCTTGCACCCGGGCCGGTCACCTTACACCTAAGATCCCTCCAAGCCTACAAAGGTCAAAGGCTACAATCCCATACCATTGCTTGATCCTTTAGTTAACTCGGCTGTATCTGGAATGTCTAAGTGGGAGTATCCCCTCTTTTTTATTTGCTGTAGCTCGAGCATTCTGATAGCTTTAGCTTGAGTGTAGTTCCAAAATAGAGGTTGCTGATCAACTCCAAGAATATACTTAATCCCCTTTGTGAATGACTTGCGCGGAATCAAATTGTATTAGGAATCGATAAGTCTTTTATGAAAGCTAGCAATCACTACACCACATAACATTTTTAGAGGCGGTTTTTTAAGCATTTTTAGAGCCGGTTTTCACCCGTCACTAAAAATAGGAGGCGTTAAAAATGACTAATAAACCGTCTCTAAAAATGGCGTGGCTAAAAATAAGTCAGATTTGAAAAAAAATTTCTATATCTTTAGAGGCGGTTTTTAATAGGAAAGGGAAATGGAAAAGGCGGATAATCATATCAGCTACTCTAATTAAGAATGAAGATATATAGCAATAGTGTGATCCAAACCGACGAGCAGATAATAGATCAAAGAATCGAATTTGTTCCCTCAGGATAAGAAACTGCTTCTATTATTTTAAAGATGGCCGTCAATTATCTCCATGAATTTAATGAAATATTAATGGTTAATGGGGATGTTACATAGTAATGGGGCACTGGTACACTTGGGACTGTACCAGTGCCGAGTTGTTAGTTGTTAAAAGATTATGGGAATTGCTTAGAGCAATCCCTTAGATTACAATCATGTGTAATCCCTCTCTCTTTCAAAACAAGTTACGTAACTAAACATCTAGAGTCTCCCTCCCTCTCCATCCGATCTCTCCGTCTCCCACCCTCTCCCTCTCCCTTCCGACTCTCTCTCCTTCTCCCGACCTCCATCTCCCTTTGACCTCCTCTCCGCCCTCCCTTCCTCCTTCGCTCCGACCTTCGATCTCCGGCCTCCCTCCCTCCTTCGCTCTGACCTTCGATCTCACAGCCTAAAAATGTTGTAATAAGTGATCAACCAATACGCGGAAACGATCAGATTATTACATTAAGGGATGATCTTATAAATATAAATGATCAGATTATATTGTTATAATAAGGGATCATCTTAATAATATAAATAATCTGATTGTTAAAATACAGAATTATCTTATAAATATAAATGATCAGATCATATTGTTACTATAATGGATCATTTTAAAATCATAAATGATCATATTGTATAATAAGGAATCAGATTGTTATAATAAGTGATTAGATTGTATAACAAGTGATCGGATTATTATAATAAAAGATCAGATTGTATAATAAGAGTTCAGGTTGTTTTAATAAGAGATCAGATTGTATAATAAGTGATCGAATTGTTATAATAAAAGATCAAATTGTATAATAAGGGATCAGATTGTTATAATAAAAGATCAGATTGTATAATAAAGGATCACATTGTTATAATAAAAGATCATATTATTTTAATAAGGGGTCATCTTATAAATATAAATGAACAGATCGTTACCATAAGGAATCAGTTTAGGAAGTTGAGCGATCGGAGAGGAGGGGAGGGTAGCGATCCTCTGGGAGAAGAGGGAGCGCTCAAAATGGAAAGGATGCTTCCAGCGCCCTTTTCATTTTTGGTGGGATGATAAGGATTGCAAATTAGGGAATTGCCCTTATCACTCCCCAAAGATTATATTGTTGCTGTTTGTATCATTGCTTTCCAGGTTAAATGGAAAGTGGTGAAATTTTTCCCCACTTATTTCAAAAAAAAAGAATGAAATATTAATGGTAATTATATCTCACAATGAGGTGCCTTCTTTCCCAAGTGCAAGATATATAAATAGAAATAAAATGAAAAATTGAGAAAGTCTCTGCCTCTAATGCCCACCACCGTAAAGGCGTAAATTAAGTAGCCTCTCTAATTGTGGTAAAACTTTTGTTAGTCAAATTGAAAAATATAAGTTTCACACTCTTTCTTCTTTATTTGTATTTATTTAATCCTTTTTTGTATATTTATAGCCGTAGCCAGTAGGCACTCCGTTTTGAAAGAAAGTATAGACCCATTCGACTAACCATTCTGACGTTCTGAAACATGGGCTCTTTTGGGCTTCTTGTGGAGTACAGAGCATAATTAAGTTCAAAATCAATTTGACTTTCATATTATATTTTTGTAACATAGTAGGGCAACCAAACTAATTTAATTTAATTAGGATCAATTAACAAAAATATTAGGAAATATTAATTGATAAGAAAATCATAATTTTTAATAATTATAATATCTGTAATACACAATTAATATACAAATGAATCAAAAGTAACATAGAAATTGACTCGAATTCGAAATAATTGACTTTGTGTAAAATCTATAATTAGTATAAAATATTCTAGCAAAATCAAAGCTTAATTAAAAATGAAATCTATTGTTAATTCAAGCAAAGATTAAGGAAATTCGGAATTAAATCAATTAAACTCAGTCGCAACACCTTTGGCCACAAAATTCTGCCACAGAAGATCTGGACGAAGCCAGTTGGCTTCATCTCCCTTCTCTTTTCTTTTTCTCTTCTTTCTTCTCCGCTCCGTTTGATCTCCTCCGCTTCACCACTTCTTCGTCGCATCGCCTCGCGTGAAAATTGGCATGGATCGATTATGGCCAACCAATCAAGCTTGGCCACGGGATTGAGAGCGCCATCATTTCCTTCTCCATTCTCGACCGAAGGGGCTACGTGTAAGCATCGGAAGAGGGGAGTCAAGCGATGAGATTCGAGTATGCAATCATCGCCATTGATCTTCCTCTCTCTCTTCTCTTCCCTATTTTACTATAAAAGCCTCAAATTCTGGTTGAATTGAAGGTTGGTCAGAAAGAGGGAAAATTCCACAAGAAAAAAAAAGGGGAGAAAGGGGAGAACTGAGGTCAGGGAAGAGAGAAAGGGAGACCAATAGCTGAAGATTAAGGTACAATTGCTACCTTCATCATCTGTTTTGAGTTTAGATTAGTGAAATTGTTAATTAGCCGAAATTAGGATCTAGGTTAATTACGGGTTAATAACCCTTATGTTAATAGCTGAGCTTGAATGAATTTCTTTAGGTTAGATTGATGTTTTGGAGAAGATGAAATCGATGTTTAGTATCAGGAATGAAATCCAAAGGGGTACTTGGGTCTGTTATGGGAATTCGATCAAAATCGATAGGAATTAGAGGTTGTTCTTCATGGTGGAGCTTAGAGGAAGTTGTAGGAAGCAAGGAGAGGCGATTAGAAGCCAGGTATCAGCCTCAGGTACGAAGAACGTACCTCTGGTACGCTTCTGGCAAGAGGCGACAGGTGCCAGGGGCTGGTTCGTGAAGAAAAACTGACAGGAGGACCTAAGTGCAAGGAAAAAAGGACCTAAAAATAAATAAAAAGTACCTAAAAGTAAATAAAAGAATCTGTTCGTAAAGAAAAGGACTGATTAGTAAACAAAAAGGACCTGCTCGTGAAAAAAAGGCTTATTGGTAAATCAAAAGGATCTAAATAAAAAAAAATTTCTGGGCTGGGCCGCTGTACTTGGGCTTCAGCCGGAAGTAAAGGAAAAAGAAAAGAAAAGAAAAAAAAAAAGGTACTGGGCCGTGGGTTATCGTTTGGCCCAGTACAGAAAATTAAATACAAATCTGATTATAATTAAGAACTTAATTAATAACTAAGCTAATCAAATAAACTAACTCTTAAATTTTAATTAGTGAATTTCTGATTTATTATTTTGAATTGATATTCCATTAATAATTTAAATTTCTTAATAATTATATAATAGAATAATATCAAAAGAAATTATTTAAAATAAACATAAATAAATTAATTATTATATAATCAACTAATAATAAAGAAAATATTAAGATTATAAATATAAAACTATTTAATTTATTAATTAATTAAATATAAGGAAATAATAAATCAAATAAATAATTAATAAAATTAATTAATTAAAATAAAATAAAAATAAATCAAAATAAATTAAAATAAATTTAAATAAAATAAAATTAATTCAAATAAAATAAATTAAAAATAAAATAAAATAGGATAATAATAAATAATAATTAAATTTCTGAAAACACAAACAATTACTATAAAATTTAAATAGAAGACTCCAGTCAGTCTGGTAGCTTAAGCCGGACCACCCTTTTAAAGTAAATAACCGTTAGTTAATTGATAACGGTTTTTATTAATTACAGGGGACTGGACTGAGGAGACGACTGACCTAAACACAGGTGCGGATACGTGGATTTATATAGAAACTTGTTTGGTAATTTTAAATTAATGCATAAGCATGCTAATTCCCGTTGTTATGCATTTATGAATTTATCATATTAGATTATAGGAACAGATATTACAACTCATGTTGAATCCATCTCCGTATTCGTTGACTTGGATTATAATAGGCAAGTTTGAATATTAAATTAACGGAAGAGCTAAATCCTTCTAGCTCAACCCAGTCTTGCCTTAAGATATCAGATCTGAATTATGCAAGTTAGTACTGAATAAGGAAAGACATGAAGGTCAAACCACTCTCCGGAGTCGGTCGGCCACCGGCTTCGGCCAGTTCGGTAGCGCTATTTGAATATGGAATTCCCTCGTGTGTCCGGGGTTAGGGATTCGTCCCTCGTGTGCCCAGTGGGTTAGGGAAAGGTTTCCTCGTGTGCCCAACCGGATGGGTTAGGAAACCTGAGTGAGTTATGATTATTTATGATTATGATGTGACTTGCTTGACTTTATTTCTGACTTGTTTACATGCATGATTGTTACAGATGGTACTGATCGGACCCTATTTACTTCGTTGTGCGGTATGCAAATGAAGATATATTGATTGCATCGCATTATGTTTATTCTTTTCATTTATATTACTTTATTTATTATTATATTCTTATATTCATGTTGATTATTATGGGTATTAATTCTAGACAAAGATTTCGACGAGAAATCCACGTCTGGAACTGAAACCCGCACTGAGAAATATTATTTCTCACTTGATTTTTTGTTTGCATGTTCCTCGGCGGTTGGAGGTTCCAGGGGACGCACAGGCCAGTCAGGGGCCCACCGATAGCGGTGTTTGATGGCACCTTCTTTCACCAGCGCGTATATGTCCCGCACCTTCAGGCCTATGTTACTCATCATATCTCTTTTGCTCCCACCGGTGTATATTTTTATATAGAGCACAGTGCTCAAGTTCCAGCTCCTGCTCCACCCCCGACCCCTGCACCGGAGATTCCTCCAGTTATAGTGATTAGTAGCGACTCCGAGCAGGAGCCGGAGGAGGAGGAGGAGGTGGATGTTGAGTAGTTTGTTTGTTTGTTAGTGGTTCGGGCTAGAGTCATCTTTTGTTTTATACTAGTATAGTCTTGGTGTAGATATGGGCTATACTTAGTATTGTATATAGACTCTAGTTCAGGAGTTTGTGAGTCACATTTTGTTGATGACGATGTTGTATTAGACTTTGATACTGTGTTATGTATATATTTTATGTGGTGTGCTATGGCTTATTTTACTTATATTTACATTTATATTTTCTTACTATCATCATGCTGATAATATTCGATTATATTATCAAAAAGAAAAAAAAAATATATGCGTCTTTCATAGGTTAGTTTATGACCTAAGCCTTACGGAAGTACTAGAATCGGTACTTCCGTGACGGGAAACTGTCATATCAAGCTCAGGATGTGATAATTTTGCACAAATTGAACCGCAACTTTGTCTCTAATATAGTGATTTCATTTACTACATAATTTTCTACAACTAACAAATCATTGTTTCCAAGTCAACTTACTAGTAAAAAAGAAATGCGTGTTTCACGTTGGACGCAAACAGATTGGAAGTATTCCGTGTACAACAACATTATAAAAAATAATAATAAAATAATAAAAAAAGATAGATAGCCTATTTTAATTTCAAGTTGTATGAGCAGAAGTGGAAAGGACTTGATCATGATAATGGCCTTTAATGCCCACATGACTGCACATGCATCTGAATCCTCTGGTCAGCGCGTTAAAAACGACCAGGTGGTCGCCTCGTCGGCATCCGATCTGAACCGTCTGATTTAATCTCAACAGTTCATTTTTTTGGGCCTATCAATTCTGGTATTATGCACGGGGCATCCTTAACCGTTGAGATTAAATCACACAGTCCGAATTGATCCGACTACCTAGTCTGGCCTGCCAACCAGAGGATCTCGTTCCGACCGCACATGACTTCTCCAATACTGGTAAGACTTACTTGCACCTGTAATTCATGCTGCTAGGCTTCTCAGATGTCACATGCACTTAATACTTTTTGAATTGAAAGAAAGTATAGGCCCGTCGACTACACATTCTAATGCTTCTCATGGACTTTGGCGGCCTAATTAAGCGAAAAAAACTTTTTTGACTCTCTATATTTTAATTTGCATAAACTGAAGCACAATTAATTTCTGTGTCTAGTCAAGTGGTTTCATGTACTATAAAATTTTTTGTGTCTGATCGATTGGTATCATGTGCTAATTAGGCATTGTCACCATTTACCAGGAAAAAATATGCTTGTTTCACTTTGGAAAAAGGCGCGTTGGAATAATTCCATTTCGATGTACAATAACATTAAAATTAAAAATAAGAATAGGACAGGACTTGATCATGATAATGACGAATGATAATTTATATATTACAGAAAAATAAGGATATATGTGCGCATCAAACTTTTATAGGAATTGTCTGGAAAAATTGTGAAAAATTTAAAAAAAAAAGAATTTTGAATATCTTTTAATTCATTAAGTTGTGTTCCTTTCTTATTATTATAAAAATTATCTATTATTGCCACATTCTACACCGAGGCACAAGAATTGAGGGTGGGACGAGATTGTCAGCATCCACCTGATGGTCCATCGATATATACCACCGATTATCTGAAAACTGTTGTGAAAAAATTGGATATCATTTCGGCGGTTATTGAAAAAGATTGTCACATTCTAAAAACCTCTGACCCTCGATTTTTTTAAAAAACAAAAAAATCCCTTTACCTCTTAGCGGTGGTTGCTCTAGATAATCGATCGCCAGTAAAAAGATTTTAATTTAACAACAGTTTTCTGAAAAATCGCCCCTGATAATCATATGTTTCTTTTTTTTCCGATCTCCTCTCTTTACACCAGCAGCCCTAAGCCTAGCTGCCGTATATCATTAGAGTGTAAGGTCTAAAGTTAAAAATTCATACTTAGTTGGTATGGATTAGTGGTACAAATTGACTTAGGGTTTTGAGTTTTGGGTAAATGGTATCAAGTATTATGGCATATATACATTAATAGAGCATTATTGTGGTAGCTGCGCAATTTGTAATTTGATAATATGCATGTATCAGCATTTCCAACAGCTCTTTAGCATATCAACTTCGATTGACCGGATATAAAATTAAATACAGCGAGATTTGACTAATAGTGGATTGTCAGCTTCTATATATTAAATAAACTATTAAAACATACATATGATTTAATATATGATGGATATTTATTTTTTAATTAAAATATGTATATAATATAATGAAAAAGTATATTTGTGTATGTCCACTATAATCCTATAACGACCATTAAATAGCCGTTATCAGTAGTCCGTTGTGACCTGAGGTTGTTCACTATCCGCTATTTTTCATGTAGAACAACGTAAAAAGAAAAAAAAAATAGCCTAGTTTAATTGTTAGTCATATGAATGGGCAGAAGAGTACAGGAAATGATCATGACAACGATGTGAATGAGAAATTTATTTTATATGAATACGAATGTGCATTGAGTATTTTAGGAAATGTTGGATTGGGTAGGAAGGTTATAGAATTGTTTGAAAATAAAAAATTAAACGAATGAGATTTTAGTTTAACTTTTCTTGCTGAAGTTCTTCTTTAAATTTTATTTCTTGCTTATTAGTATAAAAGTTAGCTATGATCGATATAACTTGAATTTTTGGTTGACAAACAACACTTGCCAATTTTATGATTTAAAATTCATACCATAAGTTAATGAGGAAATATTTACAAATTAAATAGTTCAAGTTAGACTAAATATCTTACTAAAGAGGATATTTATGTTGCTTTGTATAGTAACTAGCAAAAGATGCCCTCAATATGCGGGCAAATAAAAAAAATAAAATTTTGATATTATTTTTGTTTTATATAAAACTTTACATGTTAGACAATAAAGATACGGTAAAATCAATAATTTAGTCTTTCCTTTTAAATAAATAGCTAATTTGGTAGTAACTTAATTTTTTCTATAAAAAGTTTGACCTTAATCTAGACCACTGATCAAATCAAATTACACAAATCAATGGTCCATAATTGATATAAGAATTGTTTAACACCCTTTTATATGACATGTTTACTCTTTTTATATGAATTGTTTACACCTTTCGTATGCGTGCATTTATAAGTACTAGCAAAAGATGCCCTCAAGATGTGGGCAAATAAGAAAATAAAATATTATAGACAATAATTGTTTACTCTTTTTGTTTCATATATATAGAACTTTACATGTTATAGACAATAAAGATATGGTAAAATCAATAATTTATTAGTCATTCCTTTTAATAAATAGCTAATTTGGTAGTAACTTAATCTTTTCTAATAAAAAATCTTGACTTTTTAATTTAAAATTAAGATCTAGACCACTGATCAAATCAAATTACACAAATCAATCGTCCATAATTGATATAAGAATTGTTTACACCCTTTTATATGACATGTTTACTCCTTTTATATGAAATGTTTACTCTTTTTGTTAAGTGCATTTATAAGTAGTAGAGATAGAGATAGAGACTAGAGACTAGAGACTAGAGATAATCAGCTAGTGCTACGACTCCCAATTAATCTTAAGTTTTCCGATTCAAATGAGTAAGCCATTGTCAGACAGAAAGTCATTGATTGAAAAATGTTCTTATCAGCTAGACAGCTAGTTCAATCATCCATCACTAAATTAAATAGTTAAAGTTACAGTAACTTTTTTATTTTGGTTTTTGTCAGAGGGAGAACCATTGATTGAATAACATATGTAATGATTCAAAATAGAAATTCTTTTTTTTTATAAAAGATAAATATAAAGAATATTGTTCTAAAGTTTCTTCCAAACATTGTATTTCTAAATAGAGGTACAAAATACCATTATAAAAAATTGAAGTAATACCAAAAAATTTTCGAATAGAGTGAAAAAAAGAGTCATTTATTCATCTTCTTTGATCCTATCGATAAGAAAATAAGATATAAAATAAGATCTTAAATATTATTTAAATAGTTGTTTCCAATATTTAGTGATGCATGATGGAACTCGGGTTCTCCAAAATGACACGACACGGTCGTGTTGGCATGACAAATACGCATGTTGGTATGGCATTACAACACGTATAACGAAATAACATGATACTACAATGTTGACATGTCGTCTCAAAGACGTGTCACATTAGAGAGTTTTGGACATTGACATACTTTAACACGACGCGTAACACAAGTTGGCATGACAAAAATTTGTCATAATTAATGTTATTTATTTTTTCAAAATAGTATAATTTATTAAATTAAAATGAGTTATGATATCATGATTTGGCACGTTTAACACGCTGTGTCGGCACGTCACATTGAAAATATTATTTCGTGTCGACAGAGTTCCAATACATACGTGTTTGACATGATACAACTCGACACAACATGTTTATACAGGGATAGCACTTTGTTGAGCTATGAAATTAAAGAACTGTTGACAAATGGACTATGACATATCATAGTGTAATGATGTGAAACAGGAAATTACAATTGATAGATTTAGACCGATGACATGGCCTTATCAGCGCAGGAAGAAAAAAAAAAAAATATTATGCAATAGTACCCTTCTGATCCCTTTTAAAGTAGCAGTCTTCTTAAAAGAGATCAACCAGCTACATAAGAGTATTAGACTGGAATGGAGCTACTTCAGGTGGTATTTGGTGTTGCCATGGGAGCTCTGGTGGTGTACCAAGTGCTGTCAAAGTGGAACGAGGTATGGTACCGAATTGCAAACCAGAGTCTTCCTCTGCCACCTGGCACCATGGGGTGGCCTCTCATTGGAGAGAGTATTCCTTTCTGGAAGCGTGGGCCTGACTTTATCACTGCCCATCAACGCAGGTAGATCTGTTTCAAATTTTCCCTTGTGAGGAAATGCTAGAACCATCATGAATTTTTCATCTCCAAATGGTTCTCATTTGCTAGTTTCAGTTAATCGATCATTTCGTTTCATTTCATTAGCTTTTAAATTCGCTTTTTATTTTATACGTTTTATTAGATAAATAATTATTTAAAACTTTTGCTATAAATTTGTATCACTTCTTAAATTTGAAGATTTCTTAGCAGATTTAAATTAATTGCAAGCGTATATTAACAGATTTGGGAGCATGTTTAAGACGCACCTATTTGGAAGTGCAACAGTGGTATGCACAGATTCAGATGTGAACAAATATCTACTCGCAAGCGAAAGCAAAGGCATTTTGCTAGGATACCCCGGGACTTTTTCGGAGATGCTCGGAAAATGGAGCACATTCTCTTTATATGGATCCGAGCATAAGGCCATGAGAGGTGCTCTTATCTCTCTAATAAGTGCTTCGGTTTTGAAAGAGCAGCTTCTACCCAAGATCGATGAGTTCATGAAATCTTATCTCAGCAACTGGAGTGACAAGACCTTGGATTTTCAAAAGAAGTCTAACGAGGTACTCTCCAAACTCTTGATTATATATTATATATAAATCATATGAGAAGTTTTACAAAATATACGAAATAAAATTTTCATTATTTCATTATTAATGTGAAGAGTCTTTCATCAAATTTTGAAATTGAATATTGATTTGTTTAAAATCAGTTTTTCGTTAATGTTTTTTTTATAAAATTCTTAAGTTATATTAAACTCACTTTAAAACTTTGGTTAAAAAAAATATGAGTATAGATAATTTGCCCTCCTAATTAAACTTTATTAGAAAAACGACGATAGTAGCTAGACTGGGCAACAATAGTTTTCTAATCTTATTTGATTTTATATAAAGTTAAGATTAATGGTAAAGAAATTTTGCAAATTAAGTCAACAATTTTCGAATATAAGGTTGCGTTTGGATGGTTTAAGAATAAAATTAAGATTAATTATTCAAAGTAAAAAATTATTATTCTTGAACGATCAAGAATAAAATTTTTGGGATCTAAAGTGTTATATTTTAGTGGTCCAATATCCGGATTTTATTCCTAAGTTGTTTGGATCATATTCTTAATGTGGATTAAGAAGTTATTGGGACCACTTTTAATCCGGATTAAAAAGATGATCCAAATACCTTAGGAATAAAAATTTAATCTGAATGTTGGACCACTTACAAATAATACTCTAGATTTCAAAACACTTATTCTTGATTGTTTAGGAATAATATTTTTTACTCTGAATAACTAATTCTATTTTTTTTCTTAGATGTCCAAAGTCCCCTAATTAATTAAGACATTTAGAAATAAAATTTCAAAGAATTATTAGAATCTTTTAGACCCAATATAATACTGTAGGGAGATTAGGACCTATGTTTTGTGGGTCTGGAAATGATTATGAGTAGCGTTTCTATTTTCAGAATATATGATCTATATTTATGGCAACCGGTGCGAATTGTCCTCTATATATGATTATACATACCTTCCAAAGTTGTTCATCAATAAATGCTGGATTAATACTATAGGTTGTTCGGAAGGAGCTTTCATAGCTATAAGCTCCTCAAGTTTGTCACAAATTATGACAATGATTATAATGTAGTTGTTAATGAGAATAACTGCGTACAATCAAGCACTTGCAGCAATCAAGCAATTATATCCTTGCGTCTAGAACGGTCAATATTGTGCCGTTTTGCACATTTTTTGTCCCATTCCGTCCAAACGGAACGAAAAAAGGAATGGCATATGTGTTTCGTTTCTGAATGGCATATGTGTTTCGTTTTCAGAAACGAAACAAAAACAGAAATCCGTTTTTGATCCACAGTAGGCTGAAATGTGAAAATTCAATAGAAAAAGGATGAGAAAATGAAACGAAATGGAATTTTTGTTCCGTTTAACAAAATGTAAATGGAACGGAATGAAAATGAAACTGGTATGTTATGTGCCCGTTATGTATATTTGACAGCGCTACTTGCGTCCATCTGCTACCCTTTTTATCCCTCAGCCCCTTTCCTTATTTGTGTACATGGTTCCCCTTCCCTCTCTGCCTCATCACCCTCTCCCTTCATATTCACGCACCTCCCTTCCTGCCTCTATCTTCTCCTCAGCCCCTACCTCATTCGTCTTTCGCTTCTCCTTCTCCTTTATCATAGATTTCCTTTTGCTCTCTTCCATTTTCATCCCACGGTCATTTCTCTACTCTCTTTTCCTTGCTCTCTTCATCTCACTTCCTTCCTACCTCTCCCTTCATCTCAAATATATTTTCATCTATCTTTATTATGAAAGTATGAAAGTATGTAATTTGTAGTAAGAGAGTATGTAATATATATGAAGTGTAAACAAGTTTACTCCCAAATTTGAAGTGTATCCCTCCTCTTTCCATCTCTTCCATTTTCTTTTTCCAATAGATTATGGAATAACGCCTTAGAAATAACTCTTTAAACCCTCAAAAATTTATTATTGATCGTTTAGGAATAATATTTTTTTTTCTGAAAGGTTGCAGGTTTGAAATCCGGCTGGGGTCTTTCATATTATAAACATTTATTTAAAATTAAGTTGGAAGGCTTGACCCCAATTTATCTTAAAAATATATATTTTTACTACGAATAACTAATCTTAATTTTATTCTTAAACAATCTAAACACATCCTACTTTTTGAATTAAATTTAAGTACAATTTAAAAATACGTGTGAATTGAGTGGATATTAAGACAAAATTTTACTCTGATATTATCTTCAAAAAAAAAAATTTTACTCTGATATGACCCTTCTCCCTCAAATCATTTTCTTTAAGTCATCGAACCACTATTTTTTTCCTTCAAAAAGTCAATTAGACTTGTTGCTATCAAATAAAGGAAAAAAAAAGGGAAAATATGATATTTGCCACTCTAAAACTGCGAAATTAGAAATTTACCACCCAAAGTAATGTTTTTGAAAATTGCCACCCTAAACTCAATTTACTAAGAAATTTGCCACTTTTTATTTTTAACTTTTCATATTGACAAAAATACCCTCTTCTTTGTCTCCCTCCTATCTCCCTCGTCAAAAACTTTTGAAATCCCCTATCTAGGATTTCTACCGATTTTTTATTTCAAAAATTTAATTTCTGTTTGATGGCCTAAAATCCAAGTTTCATAAGAAGATAATAGCAATTCTATAATTTTTAGTTTGTTCAAAGTTTGCAAGTCAAATTGATCTTGCGCACGAATTTAAACTTTTCGAAATTCAGAAGACGATTCCATCTTTTATTTTTTTTTTTCTGATTGTCTTTCCCTGTTTTAAGACTTTAATAAGTTTATTTTTAGGAATTGATTTTTTTATTGGAGCTTTTTTTACGAATTTATTTGCTACCTAAATATATTTTCTTTTATGAAAAGATAGAAATTGACCTTCTTTTTCACTCAACTATCAACATATGTATCAATTTTCAGATCTAATTAATCTCAACTCTCAACATATATATCAATTTTCAGATCGAGAGAGAGAGAGAGAGATTAACTAACAAGATTCAATTAATCAGTCACAAGTTCATTTTCGTATTCTTTGTATAATTGGTGAGGCAATTTTTTTAAATCGGTAGAAACCCTTAAAACAGATGCAATTTCAACAAAGAAGGAAGAGGATTTTTTGTCAATATCAAAAGTTGAAAATGTAAATTGGCAAATTTCTAAGTAAAATGAATTTAGAGTGACAATTTTTAAAGAATTAACTTTGAAGTAGCAAATTTCTAATTTCTCAATTTTGGGATGGCAAATATCTAATTTTCCCAAAAAAAAAAAAGCAAGTATGTACGCTATTCACTCTCTAAACTTTTCCATTTTCGGCGTTGATTTTTTTTAATAATAATTTTATATAGTACGAAATTTTAATAACAACCACCTTCCATTACCAAATAATTGGAGAATTGGGACCTGTCGCCTCAATAATTTCACGTTGATACATTAAATTAAATTTTGCAACTTGCAGTTTTTGGTGGTTGTTTTCCTTTTTTTTTTTTTTTCTTTTTACCATCGGACGCATTTAACATGTATATATAGTATATTTATGATGGCATGTACTAGACATCATTTAATCTGACCGTCTTACTAAACACAAAATAGTAAAATAAAAAATATTAGATACATTGATACGGACTGTCAAACTAAACACCAAATAGTATGAGAGATGCATAAAAAAAAAAAAAAAAAAAAAAGGGAAGTGGAGACCCGACTTACGTACAAGATTGAAAGATGCAATAGCTTTTTTTTTTTAATGAGATGCATTATCTACTGGCATAACTTGAGAAAGTAAAAAATTTTGCCTGTGCGTTAATAATCAAACGAAAATGTTCCAAAAGAAAGTCAGTAGTTAGTTATTTTATTTTTTTCACAGTATTCAAGTTATTTTTATTTTTGTGCTGCTAAATGGCATCTTCCTATTTTCTTTTTTTGAAGGCTAGGTGGCGAACATCTTCCTATTTTCAATGAATTGTTCCGATCGAATAAAGTGCAATCCTACTTGATACAACCTGACACCAAACAATGGTTTAATTATAGTCATACTGACAAATCCCAATCCGACCCACTTGATTTCCATCTCTCAGAAAATTAATAGGACAGGAAGTTGGATCATACAAGATATCATATCACACTTTTAAAACAAATAAAAACATTACCAAATTTCAGGATGCTTAATGAAGAGGATATTATCTAGTCAACAAATATTTGTAAAATATATGTTGGATTTGGAACGGTAGTTGGATTTGAACAGATCGAGAGATCATATGATGGCTTTGGTCAAGGCTAATAATTAATGGATCTGATGAACTTCTGCCATTCCTTGTTTTTTTTAATAAAACAATTAAATTAAACGCACTGCTTTTAATAATCGTGTCAACTGACCATCAACGCAATACAAAGTACTGTCATCTCAATGCCTTGTCATAAAAATTTTGAAACGGGGCACAGTACAATACCATCTTCTAAGATGCCAATGTACTTTTTTTTTTATTTCTTTTTCTGGTGTGCTGTATTCTGCAGGTGGTGATGCTTCTGGTACTGAAGCTGGTTGCTAGCACAGAAGACAACATTGCTCTCACAAAGGAGCTAGAAGAGGCGATGCACCAGGTTTCTCTCAGTTTTTTCACAGTAGCCATCAACCTTCCCGGGACCACCTACAACAAAGGTCTAAAGGTGAGCTTGTACTATACCAATTGAAGTTCATGATAGCTAGAAAAATAGTAGTAATTTAAGAAAGCATGTTGACTAAATTCTTGTACTAAGCAGGCAAGGAGAAAACTTGTGCAGATGCTGGGAAAAATTATAGAAGAAAGAAGGGCTTCTAAATGCAGTAGAAACAATGACATATTAGATTCTCTACTTAAGAATAGTGAAGATAGCAATAGTGTGATTCAAACCGACGAGCAGATAATTGATCAGATAATCGGATTTGTTCTCTCTGGATACGAAACTGCTTCTATTGTTTTAATGATGGCCGTCAAGTATCTCCATGATCATCCCCTTGCACAAGATGAACTCAGGGTATACATTTATTAATGCAAGAAATCCACAATGAACTAGCTACAAGGTTTTCTATTTAATATACTTTCATATGGTGAATTACCAATTTACCAGAGATGACTCAATTATCCTATTTCTTGAATGGATTACCTGAGCATTGGTTTGTCTTTCATGGTCTCACATTCTTTGTTCGTTTGAATACATTTATCATATGATTACAAATAAACTTCAGAGATATTATGTTTAATCTTCTAATCTGATTAACTCAGTGGCTTTACAACGAAAAAGTAAAGTTTGTGGTATATGAATCAGACTTTGGAATAACAGTGTAACCAGTGACCCATGGAGTGCATTTTTCTCACCCTACAGATCACATTTTTTGGTACTTTATGTAGCAAAAGAGCATTGATCCATCTCTAATTCTCTGCATATTTTGAGTTTTCCTAAACTTAATTTTCATGATCTACAGAAGGAAAATTTAGAGATCAGGAAAGGGAAGCCAGAAAATTACACTCTCAACTGGGATGACTACAAATCCATGTCATTTACTCGTGCAGTAAGTAGATTCAAACAGTTTGATTTTATTTCAACAAAAAGAAAATTAAGTAATTAAATAATTTTACATTTACCTTAAGTTGAACAATATTTATTGCTTATCGCCAAGATTTAAAAAAGAACTTTATGTCAATTAATTTTGTCAAGAACTAGCAAACAGAATGAAAAGATATTTCTGACATGGTTTAAGTTGTAATCTTCTGCATGTAACCAGAATAAAAATTACCATTTTATGTAAGACATCTATCGAGTTTTGGTGTTGATTTAGTATTAATACAGAGTCAGATTAAGAATTATAAGATTCTATTGATATGCAGAGGAATTAGTACAGATGATGGCAATTGAACTTGTATATCTTTTTGAAAATATGATGACAATGATACATATTATTTCCAATGTACTGCTGTACAAGGACAGAACTAACCAAAATAAATAACTATAGTATATCAACAAATAAAAATTAATCTGCAAATAAAACAATAGTATTTTTCTTTTTTTCTAATGCAGGTGGTATTAGAGGCCCTAAGAATGGCATCAATAGGTCTAGGTTTTCTTAGGAGGACAACTGTAGATACTGAGATCAAAGGTGATGCAAGATTAGACAATAATTATGTAATTGCTTACATTTACGAAACTTCCAAATTTTATAGTGGTGCAGATATTTGTTTGCAGTTCGATATTATTCTGGTAACTCTAAATATATTTGTTTACAGGATATGTCATTCCAAAAGGATGGACAGTTTTTGTTAGTACAGTGGAGATCAACAAGGACCCTGACACTTATCCCGAACCACTAAAGTTCAATCCTTGGAGATGGCTGGTAATATGCACTAGTTACTTACTGCTGCAAATAAATTCATTTATTAATATATAGTTTGTAGTTTCAAACGTCAATAGTATTCTTACTATTATCAATTATTTATACAGAAGAGTAATTTGGAATCATATCAATACTTCATGCTGTTCGGAGGTGGTGCAAGACTTTGTCCCGGAAAAGAATTAGGCATATTAGAGATATCCATATTTCTTCACTATCTGGTTACTAGATATAGGTAATGAGATAAAAAGAGTAAATGAATGGAAACTCTCTCTTTATGACTCTTCATTTTCATTTCCTGGCAAACCTATTTCCCCAATTCTAGAGATACTGCCAAATAGGTCGGCATTTCATTAATACAATTGGAAGTGCCGTAACCAAATTGAACAAAAAAAAGTCTTAAATAGTGGAAAATATGCAAAATCTTGTCAAAGTTGAAAGCATGACTTGAATGCAAAATAGAAGCAACATGGGCTGATGAGTTATGAAACAGCAGGAATTTCAAATCTGACTATCTCTCTTTTTTCTGTTGTCACCAGATGGGAAGAAATAGGAGAGAATAAGATAGTCAGGTTCCCAAGAGTCGAAGCACCTGACGGGCTTTATTACCGACTACGTGATTGTTAAATATTCTTATATTTGATTACCTGCTAGCAGGGGCATGTACACAAAGTGAAGAGAGTATTATGTTACTGCAGTAGCAGTTACAGTTTCAAAGCACTTAAAATTTTAGTGGTTATGTACAAGTACCGTATCGGTTGATATATGTTGTGCCACTTGACCAGCAAATATAAAGTCGAGTATAAAATTCTTAAACTCTTTAACAAGATAATTTAGTAAAACTCACCGATGAGAAGTTAGAATGGTTTGGTTGCTGCTATTTTCCCCAAATTGCTGGAATTGATAGTTGATTGTACTTTTTATAAACTGTAATCAACTAATCATCTTATTTTATTACGATTTTTATTGTAAAACGAAAACCAGAAACTTCATCTCCAGATGCTGATTTCGAAACAATCAACATCCCAAGATCCTTAATTAATGAATATAACAATAACAATAATTTGCACATCAAAAGACAACAGCTAAGTTGTTCTTTATCATTTAGAAACTCAAAAAGGGTGGGGAAAAAAAATGGCAGTTCTTCTTTAATTATCGGATCATATCCAAGAACAAGAAGTCCACAACACATACAGGAAAGAAAGAAAAGGAAAAAAAAAAAAAGCTATGTTAAGTTGAAGAAACATCAGGGACTAGAATGAAAAAATATACAAGTTCAGCGACTAAAACGGATAATGGGTACTGAACTCTGGAAAACTGGGACAATTTATCAAATTAACAACGCCATTCGCTCACTCAATTCCGAGCAATGGAAGCGCCACCTCCTATCTACGCCCATCCCAACCCGTACCCGGAAGACCCTTACTATTACGCACCCCCGCCGCCTCCAGAAGATGCGCTCGCGGTGCACCACCACCTGGCGGACCGGGAGCAGGGGAAAATATGCACCCTGTTCGTGGCTGGGTTGCCAGACGATGTGAAGCCTCGCGAGATTTACAATCTCTTCTCTTGCCGTTCCGGTTTCGAATCCTGCCTCCTTGAATTCACTGGCAAAGGCAACCAGGTTAGCTTGCTTCTCTTTTGCGCTTTGGCCCCTCAAACTGTTACTTATTCAACTATGTTCTTAAATTGTTTTTGTAGGCTGTAGCCTTTGTTACTTTCTATACCCATCAAGATGCAGTGGCAGCTATGACCACTCTCAATGTAAGTCCGCACTAACATTTTTCTGTTTAGCTTTTTTTTTTTTTTTTACCCGAAAAAATGCAATTCAGAAAATGTAATGTAGTACTTGTTATTTATTTATTGGTTCTAGGGAGCCATATTTGATCCTGATACTGGGGATACTTTGTTTATAGAGTTAGCTAGATCGAATTCCCGCAAAAGCTCTCGAGGTATAGCTATTTTTCACAATTTATAAAATTTTTTATGGTTTCATGATTTTCTGATGTTTTTTTGTAATAAATTTGATTGTTTGTTTTTGTAGAATCTGGGCCTTACCGAGTAATTGATAAGAGAACCAGAGCAAATGATAAGGAATCCCATGATGAGGCAGATACACAATATGGTAGGTTGTACAGATCTTTGTTAAAGGTTGGCTCCATCATGTTGTGTTTAAATGCATTTTTGCAATATGCTTAATATTGACTTCCTGATAAAATCACGAAAGTACTGTGTACTCTTTTCGTAACCTGTCTGTCCAGTACTCTTATGCAATTAGCCATGCAAAAGAGTTGAACTTGCATGTCATGCCCCTTAGCCCTAGAAGGAATAAGCTAAGCGGCACCCTTTGTACATTATTATTTATTTCTATTCCTGGTAGGTCTTTTTATGTGTGATGTAGAATATAGATTCGCAATTCCAATTTAAGAGTTTACATGCAAATGGCTATATTACAGCAGCTATGGCGAACAGACAAAGAAACTAACTGACTTGAGAATAAGATAATAAAGCATTTAGGTTTGTACACCAAGATATTAAAAATCACATTGCATGTTCTGCAAAATAGGAGATGATGATGGACTGGATGATCCGAGTGACATAAACAATACCGAAAATGGAAGTGAAGATGAACATCCTGATAACAATGTTGGAGCTTCCACTGAACAGAGGTCAAACAATCTCTTTATACTACATTTTGTTTTGTTCAATTCACACGCATCCCTTAAATATTCTGAATAAATGAATACTCCTTCAAATATTGAGAATGCCAAGCTTAATTGCAAGTAGCATCAGAAAGGCCATGCATTTTTCCATGTTATTAAAGGAATATGTGAACCATTTCTAATTCTTCAAGTACATGATTGTTTAATGTTCTGTAGGAGCACAGAAAAGATCTTTGCAGTTTCTTAACTTAAAATAGATGTATTCTCTTTTGTGTAATTTCTTTTGCATACAGTGTTGAAACGGATTCAAGAAAGAGAAAAGGTCGGTCATCCTCTGATGTAAGTCATCATTTATATATTACTGTTTCTTCTCAAGTGAGTCCGGGATGATTTGTATGTTATTACCCATAACACACACCAGACAAAATTGTTGGCTGTATCGCATAATTTATCGTTTGCATACAAATTTAGTAAAGAATGATGTTTTCACCTATATACTGACAACACAAATAAAGAGGACAATATAAGAGTAATACCCAAGGTAAACTATCTGTCGGTGCCTCAAGTTTCAAAGTACCCTTTGGATGTTAAATGTTGAGATCACATCACCTCTACGGGTCTTGATTGAATCAAATTTCAAGTATCTTTCATACATTAATCTAATATTAGTCAATTTGGTGGGCTGTTTAATAATAAAAAAAAAGAAAAAGAAAAACAAACTCACTGCACATCAGCAATGACTAGGTTTCTGAAAATTAATGCTATGGTCTATAATGTTGCAAACAAAAATGTTCATGTCCAGTTGAAAAGGAACTCTAAATTTTTAGCCACAAGATTGCCAAATTGTGGATACCTGTAATCGTGTTTATCCTGATAATTAAGTTCTTTTGATTATTTTTTTCCCTTCTTTGTGTGCTCCTTCATTTTACCAATTTGCACACAGGTTCCCTGTTTTCTATTATCTTTTCAATTATGACTTATAGGAGAAGGTAGAAGGGGGACCACAGCCTTGTACGACACTTTTCATAGCCAACTTAGGGCCTGCTTGCTCTAAAGAAGAGTTAACTGAAGCCTTATCAAAGTAAGTCTACATTTGTCAAATCAACCGTCTTTTTTCTATTACATGTTGTTGGATCTACATATATACCCTAGGAACCTATGAATATTGAATTAGTGCCTGCAATGTATACAAATATCCCTCCTTTCTTCATCTAATTCAAAAGAAGACCAAGTAGTCCTAAGTATCATTTGGGAAGAGAAGAAAGATAGTTGTGGTAACATTGAAGGGTATGTGGAAACCATGTTCTGGAAAGCATATATGATATTTCTCATTTCGTAAGGTTTTCTTTATACAGTAGTACTTTTAGAGCCATGCCAAATATTTCTCCTACTTTATGTGATTGCTTTCTTCACACGTGATCAAACACTCGAGGTTTTATCTTATTTTCTCCTTAGGTACCCAGGTTTGCAAACCCTAAAACTTCTGAGAAGAGGTGGTATGCCGGTGGCATTTGCTGACTTTCAGGTATATAATTTCAATTAGATAGTATCTAGTCTAGAGTTATTTCTAATTAATTGGTTAATAAAATATGCTGGGGTTTATTGAAAACAGATTAATAGGACCATTTATACAAATTTTGTCAAAAATGAATTTTAAATACGAACTCTGACACTTGGAATTTGAATTATATTATATGTATTGTCATGCACGTCAAAAATCAAAAAGTTTGAAGTGAGTTTCACCATCCATTAAGCAACGTGAAAAATTCCAATGTTCCCCCATTAACAGACTTTTGTTGTACCTCAAAGGGGCATTGAGATTGTATGAAATTTGATACACAATATATCTATAAGATCAACAATTATATTTTTATTTTTTTCATTTTTGTTTTAAATTGAAAAATATTGTCTAGATAGTCAACCCATTGTCAATGGATCTCAACTCAAAGCAGAAATGGTAACTACTAGCACATTGGCTGGCTTGACTAGGTAGAAGGTTGTACTGTGCATGTGTGCCCTTCTAAAGAATATGTGACAAGGGCTTCTCAAAAACTGTATATACAGAATTTGCATATAGCAGCTGACAATCTACAGATGCTATGTTAAAACTAAATTAAGATTCTAGATGAATTTGTATGTAGGATATCGAATCATCAACAGAAGCACTAAATGGGCTTCAAGGCACCTATCTTCCTTCATCAGATCGTGGCGTCGTGCATATAGAGTATCCTTAAAGTGTGAATTTTTACTTAAAATATGTTTTAAGTTTCAAATTATGCAAAAATTGCACCCAACCCCCCCCCCCCCCCCCACCCGCCCAAAACAAAATAAATAAATTAAAAAATAGAAGAACAGCCATGAAATTGTGGCAATTACAATTTACAAATAGGAATTCTGTTTTGTGGACTAAACTGAAAGCAGATTGCTACAGTTACTTTCCCTATAACTAATATGAACTATAAACCCATGCTGCACTTGACATAACAACTTTACAGTCTTATTTGCTTCTCCAGATTAGGATTCAGCTTTCTGAGTTCTATGTTACTTGGTCGAACATTATGATTTCAAACTGAACTGAACTGTATTAGTATGTATGAGCCAAATTGTGAATGTCATGGTTATTTCCTTAATTCAGTTTAAAGATATGCCAGATCTAAAATGAGGAAGTCTTAAGACCAGCTGCCTAAATTGCAATTTTCTATAGATGAGGTTCCTGTCAATCATTCACTTCTCTCTAATTCAAAAATTGGATACTGTGTTAGCTTTTTGTACTAGTGATAACCCGTGTAAATTCGTATTTTGGATCAACTAGTTAATGAAGAAAGGTATTTTAACATATCTTTATTTGTAATGGTTAATGGTTACAACTTACGATGCAGTTTTTGTAGATTTCATATCGCTTCTAATTTCTGCTGCTAATCAGGAATTGGGTCTCGTATTTTTCTTAATATGCTCGAATCCATAATTTGTGTGTGTATGTTAGCGCTGTTGAGCCATTGAGGGAGAAAGGCCCTGAAAGGGAGAAAAGGCAGTTGATTTTTTTAAAAAAAAAATTGTTAGGGAGGGAAAGGTATTGATTCACGTTATTTTTATGTACATAGAGACTGCAATTGCAAACACTGCTAAAAGGTTTAGTATATGCAATCCAATATGTTAGTTCTAAATCATTATTTAGCACGTATAAATAGAAATTACTGATGGAAAAAAAAATAGACCAAGGATTCTTAGGGTATAAAAATAGGGATTATGATTATTAATAAGACATTCTTACTAAATATAAAAACATTTAGAAGAAATGTAGGTGGCCTTTTGAATTGAAAGCTCAAAATAAAATTTAAAATGTTTCTAACCAGCACTTCTTCACTGTTACACCTTTCCAGCGTGCTATCTCGATAGAGCTAAGAATAGTACATTTGATATTTGAGAAGGTCCATGGAAGAAAACTAGATTCCTGGGTACATTGAAGATTTTAATAGTTGCAGAATCAGAACAAAGAATACCGGTGATGTTCATGCCGAAGCTAGCCTTTGTATTCTTAGTATAGAATATAGTTTGTCTACTCTGAGATTGGTTTGTAATATTTGTGAAAATTCAAAAAGGATATTCGGTATAGAATATAGTTTGTCTACTCTCAGTTTAATACATGGGAGTGATTACTGCCTGAGGATGGAGAAAAGCAATGCTCAATTTAAATTTGAAAATTGTTTGATCATCGCTTAAATACTGATAAAATAGAATAATTAATTTTCCCGAAATCTTTGTTGGATGAACAATTGAATCCTAATTTGATACAGAAATTTCACCAAATTGCATTTCACGTGAATTGGTGACAGGTTGGAAATATTTGCTACTGAGAATAATTCAAGGATGAACGTTTACATCATCTAAACAATTTGGAAAATTTGATACATAATGAAAATTTTTAAGACAAAAAGTTGTGCATTTTCAGATTAAAACATAGTGAGCCGTTCTGCTAATGATATTTTACTATGCTCGCAACTCGCTACCAAAAATGGACAAGCCACACAATGAAGGTCACAAAAGATCCGGACATATAAAGGAACGCGGCAGCCGAGGTCCCGGCACGGCCACTCATCGGTCTGACATTTCCCGCCTCTTCGTCAAATACCCTAATTCTGTTTCCCAGAAACTCCCCTAGACCAGGCCTATAATAGCCCTTCCTCACTGACTGCAGGTCCCACAAAAATCTATTAACTTTTGGTCCATATATTAGCTCCGCCTTCTCTTCTTCCTCTCTTTACCCTCCATTTTTCTCACTATCACTGAACTCAAAATTACCTAAACCCTTTCTTCTTCCTCTTCCAAAATTTGAAATGCATTCCACACTCCGTTGCCTCCTTCATCTCCGTTCGCCTTCTCTCCGTCGGAACCTCCTCTCTTACGCGCATATTGCAAGACCATCAATCCATGGATTCTCTCTACCTAGAGTTTCCTTCTCCTCCTCTACTGGTATACTCCGACGCATTGGCTCCTTCGCCGAACCAGCCGAAGAAGAGGAAGAGACCAAGCGGAAAAGATTCGTGTCCGCCTATTACGACCCGGTTCAAGGCAGAGTTGTCACCAGCGAGCAACGAATAGATGAAGTCTTCGGTTCAAGTAATCATCAAGTAGAGAATTTCAGTCGAGGAGTTACAGAAGAGGAGGAATCAGGTCGATCGATTTGGGTGAGGTCAGCTAAACAAAAAGGAAAAGAAGAGAACACTGAAACCCCCAAGTTTTCTTCGAGTTTTGCAAGGAGAAAGGGAAAATCTGGTAAGGCTAAGATCTTGTATGGGTGTGACAATTGTGGCATTGAACTGTCACAGTGGTGGGGTGTGTGTCCCAAGTGTGGGGTCGGGACAGTCGTTGAGCGGGGACCTGACATGTCTGACGTTAACCCTAAGAGAGGTGCGGAGGTGTCGGAGGCGGCAGTGCGATCATGGCTCCCTCATAAGGCTGGTTCTGCAGTACCAAAAACTCTGGCTGAAGTTAATATGGGAAGAGACCAGACTGACTGGCGTATACCACTGTGAGTTTATTTATATTGTACCTATTCTGATATTTTTTCCTTTTGGAAGGCCTAGTGCTTACAAGAATTTTTACACATAAACTACAGCGCTGGCCTGTTTGGAATGGAGGTATCCAGAGTGCTTGGAGGAGGCATTGTACCAGGTATTTTTGCCTATATTTGACTTGTGGTGTATAAGTGTGATTTACTTGAGTGTTCTTATGTATTACGGTCACTGCCAGAAAAAAGATATTAAGTTTGACATTTAGTTTGACAGCCAAAAGTAATTATGTAGAACGAGGATTGCACCATTCCATCAGAAATAGGATTAATTTTCATTATGAAATCTAGGATATTAGCTTTTTATTCCATTTAATTTGTCTTTTACTTTTTCAGGATCATTGGTTTTAGTAGGTGGGGATCCAGGTGTCGGCAAAAGTACGCTTTTGTTGCAGGTATGTATGATAGTCTGTTTAATTTAGATTAATTTGTATTTAAATCAAAATTTTATATGATTAGTGCTTATTTTGGTATTTGAAGATTTCGGCAAACATAGCTGAAGGATCGGATTCTGATAAGCCATCTCCAGTTGTATATGTTTCTGGCGAAGAGGTTTGTCTTCAAGTTGTTTAATATCATATCCCTTCCTGAATCTGTTTTGTTATCATCAACCTCTGTTTGTTATTAAACAGCGAGTCCTCGTATAGTGCCCATGAAATGTGTATGATTGCTTTGTATGTCATAACTAAAATACCTTTGCCTGGGAAGTCAACTAACATTCCTGATTGGGAAAGAATTGTAATATCTGCCATTTGCAAAAGAGAGCACTTATATATTTTAAATTCAGGATTGTTCATATCAAAGATTGCATGAGAATTATTCATTTCTCAAACGAATTTTAGCTGTATATTTTATTGAATCATTCCTCACATGGTAAATTAATTTTACCAGCCACTTGTGATGTCTGCAGTCAGATTAAGCCGATAAATATTGAATCAATGGTAACATGGTCATATTAATGGCATTTATCGCTCTCTCCTGTTGTTTTTTTTTTTATTATTATAATGCTGATAAGAGAGGGTGTTTTCTTCCAGTAGTTGTTAAATTGCAATGCTATCTGAGATTTTGTTTGTTTAAGTGTATTTTTAGTGACTTTAAACTTTAAACAAAGCTAATTGTTACTTCCTTCAACGGTGCAAATGTAAAATATTTGTTCTAAATTAACAGAGCATTGAACAAATTGCGAACAGAGCTGATCGGATGTGTATTACTACTGATAATCTATATTTATACTCAAGCACGGACATTGAGGTAAATATCCTTGTATTCTTATTTTATTTTCTTAGCTGAACTGTTTAGTTATGTTGAATAATATGATAGCTAGTTTTATAAGAAGTCCCAAAATAAATGAATCAAGAGCTAAGTTTGAGCTAGTGGAATGAACAGTTAATGTTATGACACTGTCCCAATGCTTGTGCTGAAAGACCAATTTTAGCTATTATCTACTTGTCTTTTCTTGAGGGAAAAGTTTCATGAACTCTCATTAAAAAAGACTGCTTTTTTTTACAAGCCCTTTTGAGAGAGCATCTGAATCATTGATGACTTTGTTTCAGGATATATTTGAGAAGATCCAACCACTACGTCCAAGAGCTCTTATCATTGATTCAATACAGACTGTTTATTTAAGAGAAGTTACTGGTAGTGCTGGTAATGTTTCGCAGGTGTGTGCTAAACCAACAGCATTTTCTATTTTATGATATTCTTTGTTTGTATGATTATTTTTGGTTCTTATTTTTCAGTGAAGAAGAATCTATTATATAACAAGTAAGCATATGAGCTAACAACTCTGAGAACTTCTGGAAAGCAAAAGAAAAAAAAAAAAAAAAAAAAAAAATTGAAGAAAAAATAAGCAAAGACAGTACAAATGCTTCATTATTGATAACATCTTTTTCCTTAAATTGTTTGTCTCAGGTGAGGGAATGTACTTCAGCCTTACTTAGGTTTGCAAAGGACACAAGTATTCCTGTCTTTTTGGTAAGTTTGTTAGCTTTTTGTAATTTATGAGTTCAGTAAATTTCTGTTTATTTCTGAATTTTACAAGACTATTGTTACTGCTACTTTAATCAAATGGTTTGTTTGCCTAGTTCAGATAGGTCATGTTACAAAATCTGGTGACATTGCTGGACCCCGTGTTTTGGAGCATATAGTTGATGTCGTTCTGTACATGGAGGTCTCTCTCTCTCTCCCCCTCTCTCTCTCTCTCTCCCTCCCCCCCCCCCCCCCCCCCCCCCCCCCTCCCTCCCTCCCTCCCTCTCTCCCTCCCCTCTCTCTCTTTCTCTCTCCCTGTCTGCTATACTGCCTATACAGTCCACGCCAAACAAAAACTGTTTCTAGACAGTTAGAAATAGAAAAGCAGCATATGCCCATACATGAAAAAAAAAAAAAATCTCATCTTATTTGCTCAGTGAATATTCTTGTTAATACATCTTTGCAATATTTTTGTATACTAGGGAGAGAGGTACTCATCCTATAGATTACTAAGATCTGTGAAGAATCGGTTTGGTTCCACTGATGAGGTAAATATCTTCATTGTCTTCACTACCCTTCATACCTCTTTTTATTTTATTACTTGTTACAATGCTTTTTTGAGTTTGACAAATTGCAATGGCTGAACTGGTCTGGTATAATCTTTAGCAGTTGGTATAAACTCTCTTCCATGTATCCATTCGTATTTAATTATACTTGTTTTGTTGATTATTGGCCATTTCAAATGTTGCTACTGTCATGAACTGTCGGAAACATTTAATTATTACTTATTATTTACTTGTGTTATTTAATTTTCATTTTAACTTTTTCTTTGTTAATGTTTGGTTGAAAATTCAGCTGGGCGTGTTCGAGATGTCAGGGATGGGGCTTCAGGCAGTTGCAAACCCTAGTGAGATGTTTTTGACAGATAGTAACACAGAATCAGATGTTCTAACTGGCCTTGCTATAGGTGTCATGGTTGACGGGTCTCGTGCCTTTGCTATAGAAGTGCAGGTACTTCACTGTCATTGTTTTACATAGTAAACTTTTATAATTTTATTGCAAATCATTTCTCTATGTTGCTGATGCAAGAATTATCCAGGTCTAATAATGGTTTCTAATATTTTTTTCCTTTTCTTTTTGGTTCTCAATCCTGTCATTTGATATTCCCAATATTTTAAACAAAAAAGATCTTATTTTCATGAAGGCATTATGTGTAGCTGGTAGATCAAATGCAAGGCATGTTAATGGAATACAAGAGAGCAGGGCTGACCTCATTATTTCGGTAGGTTTAAAAATTCCTTTTGTAATTATCAGTATCACATATCTAAATACGCAGATGTGGTGGACAAGGAAATCCTGAATACTCAACTATACGTATGTTTTTTCTCTTATGAAGTTGCAAAAATAGTATGCAGTATAAATCTGACAAAAAGTTCTTTTGTTGTTTCCTAATGTTGTAAAGGTCCTACAGAAGCAAGCAGGCCTGAAGCTACAGGATAATGTAAGAGAGACCACCCTTGGTGTAAATTTTCTCCGTAGTTGTGACTTGATTTTGTTCAAATCTATATGCTCAACTCACCTCTATAATCTATATACACTTATTTAGAATTCCATTATATATACACGTTTTGTTTTGTAGGCAATATTTCTTAATGTGGTTAGTGGGATCAAGTTGTCAGAGACGGCAGGCGACTTGGCAGTGGCAGCTGCCATTTGTAGCAGGTTTATACTTGTTCCATTCTTCTGTTTATTTTATCATGTCAAGTCTGAAAATTGAACTTGGATGTTGGTGGTGAATCCGGAAATTACCTTCCCAGAAATTACAATATTTTTTATTTACTGTCTTTCAGCCTCTTGGAATTTCCCCTACCAAATGATTTGGCATTTATTGGAGAGATAGGGCTTGGTGGTGAGCTTCGCGTGGTAAGTGCTTATATCCCTACCTAAATATCCACCAGCCTATGTGCACATGCATCTCAAAACACAAGCCCAAATTGTCATCAAAACGATGTCTTTTTAGAAACACAATTGGAATTTGCTTGATCGGGTCTTTTAAACATATAATGAAAAAAGTGCCATCCACTTGCCAAAGTTTTGTAGCCCCAGTTACACTGTCAGTGAAAGCTGATAAGTTACTTGACCCACCAATATAAAGAAGAACACAATTGAGGAGAAATAAAGCTGCATTACTTTAACCCTGAAATGAGAGTTGGTGCTTCATACTGTTCTGATTCAGCTGGTTTGGAAAAGTTTTAGCCATTGAGTTTTATTTATTGTTCTTTCTTTTTCTTCTGCCAAGGTCCCCAGAATGGATAAACGAGTGATGGCTGTGGCCCAACTAGGGTACAAGAGATGTGTTGTGCCCAAATCAGCTGAGAAATTGATGGCTGCTCTTGACACTGACATGATAATTTTGGGATGCAAGAACCTCAAAGACATGATTTACAGCGTCTTCAATCAGAATATGGAAACCTAGGACTAGTAACTGATTTTATTTTGTGATTTTTCTTTATACGCAATCCCCTTCTCCCCTCCAAAAAACATGCAAGAATTTGAGGAAGGAAAAAGAAGTAATTGAGGATCTCTTGTCTTAATCTCATTAGTTGCAAGTAGTTTTAGGTTAGTTTGTCTTACTTTTGATTTGGCCATTTGTAATATACATGGCTCCTAAGTTATTTGTAGCCCAGTGAAAATCTCCTCTAGGATCATTTAGGTAGTTCGTCTAACTTTTGATCTGGCCATTTGTAATATACATGGCTCCTAAGTTATTTGTAGCCCAGTGAAAATCTCTAGGATCAATGTGTATATACTCCTATATATTTTCATTTTCCATTTTCCCTGTAAATGGAAATACAAGATAGTGTAAACTGTTAAAGTTTATTTCAAATTTGTTTTTTTATCCTATCCTAATTAAAACTGAAGTTATTTTGTATGCAGTATTGCCGGACTATGTTTTAAATCCAACAAGCATGAATTAGATGGAAAACAAAGTTGATAATTAGTGAGATATTTGTTGTCTAGCACAATAGAGATGCACATTACTTTTCTGATAAAAGCAACTGCAGCTGGAACCAAAGGAATCAATAGTATGAACGCCAGAAAGATCAATCAGTCGAGCCCACATCAGTTTCCCAAATAAAATTCTGTTTCAGGAGTTCTAAAAACCATAGAGCTATACTGACTATACAAGTTTCTGTTATGTAAAAGATGCTGTAACCAAACTAGTGTATCTTTACGGCCATTAATGTCTAGGCGTCTACTAAGGCGAACTTCCGGTGTATCTTTTCTTTTCTTTTTTTCCTTTTTTTAAATAAAAAAAAAACTAGTGCACCCGACCTGTCGGTGAGTTCTATGTTATTAAGTTCATTTTTCCCCATTTTTAAAATGTAAACAATGACATGCATTTAAACCAGGGTAGGTGTCTCATTATATCATGGGCTCTAAAGCAAACAAGATGTTCATTTACACTTATATTTCATGCTTTCTTACATCAAGCTTTCACACTTCTTATTTTTAGAATTTCAATAAAAGTGTAAACCAAAATGAGAGAAAACGCAATGTATTGTTGAGAGACTAAAGTGAGGATCACACGATGGGAAAACTATTTACGTGTTGGCTTCATGAATGTAGGATGGTACAGTGAAAGCGTCAGAATAGGAGAGAAGCCCAACCCAGTTCTTGTCGTGATGCTGTTAACTACAATGAACGCACTTGAGAAAATAAAAATTAATTCAAACTACACATAAAAGAAAAATCATTCGAGATCTATTGCACTTAGCAAGTTCCACAACAATGTACAAAAAAAAAAAAGCGACCAGCCTTTTTACTTATTCCAAACAAAAACATACACTTTTTTACAAGCACAAAGAAACTGATAGTCTTTATGTTGCCAATAGGTTGATTTGTAGATGAATCTGGAAAAAGATAAACAAGATTAGCAATTGTTAGGCAATTTATTAATTACCATTATCAGCTGGAGTAGCTGACACTTGTAATTCTTCCTCTTCCTTCTTTTCTTCTATATCTTTTTTGCTGAGGAAGCTGGGTTGATTCGTTGAGGAGAGAAGCCGAGCCCACATTCTGTCTGTGATAGATACCTTGTTCTGGCACTCAGTTATTTTCTGCACCAAATATAACAATAACTTAAGATTTGTATAAACAATGAAGGTTATACTATTTGGAAGAAACTGTAAACTTCTCCAATCTAGGTACTTTGAAAATCCCATACACATTAATACAGGTTGAGAATGAACAATGAAGCATTTATACTCACATAGAATGGAATGTAAGCATGCCTTCCATTGACTAAACCCACGGTAAATCCAGTGAACCCAGCCATTGTACCATGGACGGCACACTGAGCAAGAAGGGTGCAGTACACATTGTCTGAGGCATTGCTAGGTATCGCTCGAATCATATATGTTGGATCTGTAAGACATGAGAGAGAATTTCATTAATTTTGGTATTCTCATTATGACAGTTTGCTCTATATACTGCAATCAGTTTTGGGAAGTTACCAATGTACTTCAGGTTCAGGGTCTTCTTCTTTTTCCCAAAATGCTCCTGCAGGGAAAAATTATTTTTCAGAGCTTAATTAAAAGGTTTTCAAATAGGTACATTACTTAAGCAAAAAATGCAAACAATCCCTTGGGAATCTCCACCAAACCTCCTTACCTTGATCTTTTGGGATAGCCATAGACCAACATCGAGCAGGAGCTTATTTCCTGAAGCATCTTTGGTATCCATTGATCTCATATCTTGTGCAATCAAATCTTGACCAGCACCTTCAGCCACGACTATAACCATGTGGCCAAATTCCTTGATCCTTCTCTCAATAAATTCAAGCAAACCACCAGGGCCATCCAAGTAGAAGGGCGATTCAGGAATTAAGCACAAGTCCTATAAAGAAAGGGAAAGAAAAACAATAAACATCATTTCAGTTTCCATCTATTTGTCAGTGAACTTTGGTTTTTACACATTTTGAAATGAAAGGTTACATACCACATCTCTGCTTGCAAGGGTAGCATATTGCGCGATGAAACCTGCATCATTAAAACTGAAAAGAGTAAAGATCCCATTCGATAAACTTAATATCTCAGCAGAAGCTGTTTTTTTTTTTTTTGGTTAGACCAAATTTAATCACAGCCAGTTTTATTAATACAATTCAAAAACCCATAAGGTGTATGTGCTCATACGTACCGCTGTACCGGCCCATTAACTTGACGAGGCCAATGCCATTTTCTGCACTCTCAGCCTCCACATGGGCTGCATTTATGGCCCTTTGGGCCTCCTCGACTGCTGAGTCAAATCCAAATGACTTGTCTATCACCTATATAAATCAAGACAAGGATTGCTTTAAAATGAAGGTAAATCATCATGTGTGAGTTAAAACAATGCATTAATGCAACAAAATTATATTTTTATTGCAGTGTTATGTGTGTGTTCAGTAAGCATTGTATCATTTCTAAGGAAGGGTAGGTGACAATAGGGATTTTTGCTTGTGGCAGTTGGTGGATAGGTCAAAGTTGTTGTGTGTTACAGTTTGTACTTCCCACTTGTTGGGTCTGGTCAGAGTAAAGTATTCTCATCAAGGCAAACTACCTAGTACATAATTAAAAGAACAAGAAGGATTAATAAAGTACCGCAATATCATTATCAATAGTCTTTGGGATGCCACAAACAACGCATTTATAACCTCTTCTTTTCACTTCCTGCAAACATTCAAAACTAACAGTTTACGCATGGAACTAAAATTTTTCAGAAGTAACGTGCAAAATTTGTTTTTGCTCTCTGAGGATAACCTGGTATATGGCAGCTGCTCCTTTCTGCGTGCCATCTCCTCCAATTATAAACACCTATGAGAATTTCAAGGAAAATATTTAGGAAAGTAGAAAACAAACTAATCGGATTATTAAAATTTAAATGAAAAACTTGCTTTTACCATATTTATTCCACGGTCCTGGATGCTGTCTACAATTTTGATTGTATCATGGCCACCTCTTGAGGTACCTAGAACAGTACCACCTCTCTTGTGTATGTCATCAACTGTTTTGCGAGTCAAAGTGACTGTGTTCTTTGAATAGAAGCCCATGTATCCTCCCTTAAATTTTAATATTCACAAATCAGAATGTAGGTCACGGCTTTAAGAAAGTAGAATTCAATCAAATGCATAGTTAAGTTCATGATACAAGCCAGCCTGCCCCTGATCGGTGCACATAATGCAGTTTGTGAGTTGTGAAAACTGACATGCTTGGTTTACAATCCTTTCTCCTGAGCTAACTATTTCCCATGGTTTTCAGACTGAATTAGTCTATTAAATGTTGGATTTGGCATTTGCACGTTATTTGCAAACAATCCAAAAAATAATAATAAGGTACCTGAATACCAATCAATTCTTTGACACCATACATAACCTCCAATCCGCACACAATCTCTCTTATGACTGTGTTAAGTCCAGGGCAGAGGCCACCACATGTCACTATGCATGCTTTTACCTCATCTGACTCGAAATACACCTGCAATAGACACATGCTTTCAGAGGATTACAATGTATCTTGTCAATTTGTAGGGTGGATTATAATGTATCTTGTAAAATTGGTAGGGTACAATGGCATTGCCCAAGCACACAATTTGCAAACAAGAAATTCAAACAACATAAGATGCACCTGAGTTCTAGTTCAGAAAGCCATATACAACATTTTTCAATTACTAGTAATCAATTATTCATGGTGATTATTTCAAAAAATGATGTTATCACCACTAAAGGCAAAGGTAAAAAGGAGGATATCTTACCTTCTGACGAGGTCCAGCACGCCTGAAATGGGTCCCTCTTGAGCTAGCTTTATGTTGAATAACCTATGTGGTCAAAAAGAACATATATATATTGCAAAAGTTTAGAATTTTCAAGTGAAGAAATATATCCATAAAAATTTATGAGGACATTCAAGCAAAAAGATAAATGAATAGAAGATCTTAAGGTGATCACTATAAATCCTCCATATTTTGTTTGGAGGTCCCAGTATTCCATAGAATTAATTAATTTTTAATGGAAATTTTACTGAGAGTGAAAAGGTTTATCAGATAAAAATTCAAACATTTATGTTTATAGTAATCATAAACATTTATTTGAAATCAGGAACTTGAAGCCAACCTTCTGGACAACAGTGTCATCTATATTGACGAAATATTGCCTGAAATAACACAAATGAACCCAATAGTCAGATTACACATAGCAAGTAATTAAAATGTCATGTAAAAGAAAACACAATACAAAGATAACAAGAACACTTACTTGACAACCGAGTATGCAGAGTTATCTTGAAGTGGGTTTGGATGAGTCTGAAAAGGAAAAATAAAACAATGAGACTGTTCTTAATATTTAACTTCATAAAAGTACATAAAATGTGCAAACATATTGCTGTCATATGATTCTGAAATAATTCATTGCAAAATCGTGGATATCAAAATTGTACATTTTTCTTTTCAAAGGGAAAAGAAAAGCAAACAAAGGAGGGTATTAATGTCAATTATAAAGAGGTGACGAAAACATTACGCCAAAAGAGCACTGTTAACGGAGGGTTTAAATGTCAACAGCAGGATTTACCAGGGGCGCATTTGCAAGATTGAAAGTTCATCTTTTGATCCCAAAAAACAAATATTCCCTCTCTAAAGACTTATTATTATTCGGATTTGCAAAAAAGCCAAAATATATTAACGAATAATATGCCAACTTTCGAAATATCCGACACGTAAATCAAATCACAGCCTTTGAGAATCATACTTGCAAGACATTTCAGAAAAAAATAACTAAAAAAATTACAGAAAAAATAAAAAAAAAATTACTCTTTCTACTAATCAAAAGAAAACAAATACTTGAAGGAAATGAAATGAAACAAAAATTAGATACATACAGGCAGATCAGGGATGTAGTCAGTGAGGTGAGGCACATCTTCCAAGAGATAACCTCCTTCGCCTTGAACGAGCTTCTTCTCGTACTTGGTCATGTCCTCCATGGGGCTTCCCAATCGACTACTCCTAGCGGATCGGGTCAGATCAGCGGAGCTTCCGCTACGAGGAGGGATCTTCAGATCGGGCAAACGGGTGTACGAATTGGTAGAAGGGATGGTGGAGCTACCAGAAGAGGCCATTAGAGATTGAGGTAGAGGTAGTGAGAGATTGTTTGATTTTGTTTTTGTTGTTGTTTGGGAGATAATGAAAATCCATGGCGTGGGTTTAAATATTTATAATTGGAGAATAGAATAGAATGGAATAGCTAAAGAAGGAGTAAAAGGAAATAAATAAAAGAAATGAATAATCAATCGGTTTCTTTCTTCCTTCTCTCGATTTGTTTTTGGTTTATTATTGATTATTGAAAGTGATCTTCGTTTTGGGTTCTTCTCTCTTAATTTTTCATTCGTTGACGACTGGAGATTGCGATAGGAAAAAATTTTGGAAATTATAAGAGAGACGAAACGAGATAGTGGACTAATCACAAATTTTCGCGTAATTTAATGAAACGCGGGATTTTTACGATTTTTTTACTGTATGACGTGGTTGGGATTGATTAGTGGGTGCCGGTGGTGATACTTGGGCGGTTTGCTCCCTCTAGGCTCCAGCTCACTTTCCACTATGAGCTTCACATAAGAGAAATCAGAACATAAAAAGGAAACAAACATATTACATATTACAAGACAAAAAAGTCAACAAATGTAATTTTATTTTTATTGTCCAGATTGGTATGTTGGCAGTATGTATATTACAATAAATGCTTTATTCCAGAGTACATTACAAATCTGTAGACGCTAGATTATTGTTCTAATCCGTAATTTTAGTTGAATTCCTATATATAGAACTTTAAATGCTGGATGCGTACTTTTAATTTTGCTGTATATATTAAGTACATTATTACATTCAGTCAGCATTTTTACTTTATACACATGCAGTTTAAATTGACACATAATAATATAATAATGTAAAAAAATTGTTTAAAATATTGAACACTGGCATGTTATTTTGCATTAGCGCAGCCATTTAAGAAAAATAATTATCTTCAAATCCGTTGACTAGATTTGACGATTGCTGCGTGCAAGAAGCCAAGAACAGCAATTGAGGTTTGAAGGTCGTGTTTCTTTTTGTCTCTTCTCGAAGCAGAGAACATCTTTTTTTGAAAATAATCAACGCCTGAACAATGGTTTCCAGCCTCCACCAATTTTGCACGTTGATATTCTATAATCAAATTAGACCGTAATATTTTCTTTTCTTCGTACAATCCTCAGATTCCATGCACAACTACCGACTCGTGGATTTTATTTGAATTGGATTCGCAAAAATTAAATTCTAGAAGAATCGGATTATCGACATTTACATAGAGAGCAAATGTTATTTCTCAGAGAGAGAGCAAATCTAGATACTATGTCCAGCTCAAATAAATATGGTGTGGCGAGTCTCTACTGTCACGCAAGGAATGCGTGAGATTGGGCTTGTCAATAAGTCTTTACACTTATTATTCCTGCCACAGGAGATCCCATGTACCGTATCTGCATTTTTGGCCTTTTGCAAAAGTGGTTAAAGCCTTTTCCAAAAAATAAATATATAAATAAAATAATGAGATGTGTTCTTCTTTTTTTTTTAAAAAAAAAAAAAAAAAAAAAACTAATGAGATGTGTTCTTTTAAAAGAAATTGTATGGCGAACAACATTTATCTTTTTTTTTTGACATTGTCATTTATCTAGAGTTCTAGACTATGGAGGAGTTTGCCTTTTAGGAACCTGTTGCTTTGTCATTAATTAGGGATGAACGAAAAGAAACCAGCGGGCAGCGGTGCGTGAATGCAATAATTAGCGTCTTCATGATTTATTAATGGAAAAAAAAAAAGATATATTGCCCTGTTTTAGTCTTTACTCGTATAGGTATTTTGTAATTGTACCAAGTAATTAACCCAAGATGGACGCTCTTATTTTGAAATAACAACATTTAACGTATATATCCGAAATTTAAACGGAAATTTTTTTATTAATTGTGAGTTGTAGAATTCAGACAACTTTCATTTTTCTTTTTAAATTCATTCATTCATAATCCTATTAAAGTTCATATATCATATCTTTCTATACTACCAAATCATAGCTTCAAATATTTTCCTTTTTGCCTCTCCCTCGATTATTCCCTCGACTTTAGTTGACGATAATTGTTTTTTACTGTAAAGATTTTATTTCTTTTGATTATCTTTTAATTTATTCTCAATTTTATTTACTAAGACGTAAAAAAAATAAGGTTATTAGAGCATTTTTGGTAGCTGCCTGCCTGCCTGGAGCAAAATTGAAAAGAGATATCGTATTTAATCAAATCACAATAATTTGTTTTGAAAAAGAAAAAACATCTTAATTTCATCAACTTGATTTGGGTACATGTAAATGTAAAGTATTCAAAAGGTGCATAAATTAAATATCTTTAATTCTTAACTGCTTTATAATATTGTAGAAATAATAGGTATATTTATCAAACTTTATGAACAGCCATGACTAGCGCTCATAAAATCTAAACCGTACAATAAGAAAATAATAATAACTCGATATGAAAGCTATCAAGTGACGAGGAGCAAGTATGGTTTTCATATATTTAAGGCAATAAGGCATGAGTTTTCTATGCAAGCATGTTAAATAACTAAAATGTTGATGAATAATTGTTTTTTCCGGACTAAAATCTAAAGGAATCTTATAGTTGTAAATTTTGACTTGTCACAATAAATTTCTCTAGTATGCATAAAACTCAATTACTAACTTTTGCATTCAAAATATGAAAACTAGTATAGATGATTAATAACGTTATTGTTTTATACAGGGAACAGATTCAAGTTATGCGGAACACAAAAATAATAAAAATAATAATAATAATAATAATAATAAAATTTTGTATCGAAAACATCAAACTATGCTTTTAAAAAAAGACTACTTAATAAAAAATATATATACATCGTACTCTGCATGCTGTCCTAAATTGTATCGACTCCGGCGTCAATCTGTACGGTACAATTGCATGGATGTCTTTGTAAAAAACTAAAAATTGTTACAATGGTCTAATTATTTAATGCAGAGTCAATACCGCTGTTAGATTTATTCTCCAAAAATACCATGTGGTTGTAGTCCAAAAAAAAAAAAATGTGGAATATGGGAATATCCATGAGAAGAAAATAAAAAATAGAAAGAATCACGATGCTAATGATGCACCAGAAAGGAGCGCGGCGAATCGGTACGATGGAAAAAAAAATAAATGGGGTGAATCTTTCATTAGTAATTAGTAGAGATTATGTTGGATTTTGTTTTGAAGAAAAAATCTGTAGACAACCAGATTTCCTTCGGTGTTTACCTCTGTACCTAGTATAGAAAAGAATTTTTATTTGTCTACTTTCGGTTTTTATTTTATCTAAAATAATAACCTCACCTTAAAATATATAACAGTGTTTTCGAACACATGTCATTTCGCGATTTTGACCGACTAAATGCATTTAAACCATTGGTAAAAGAAAATTAGAAAAATACAAGCACATGAAAAAGGGTGCTAACCTAAATGCATGTAACTTAAGTATTCATTCATTTATTTCGTATCCAGAATATTTTGTTTCGAACTGAATATTTACGCTTCATTTAAGGCCCTATTGTCAAAGTTTATAAGCTAACTATTAGTGTTATTATTTTAAAATGTGGAATAGTCAAATAAAAAGTTCCAAGATAATTACTAACAACACCAGTTATTTATTTTTCGTATATTTGTTTTTGAGTAAATTACACAAATCGCTGTTGTTCTTTCAATTTATATCAGTTTATTTTACCACCATACAACCAAATAGAAAACTAAACAAATATAGATATCCATGTCACCGATATTTAAGTTAGAAACATTCTAAGATGAATGAAATTTTTCAGTTCGTATTGAACCATGCATGATCACTCACAACCATTCATAAGTTTTAAAAAAAAATCTGTTTGAAACATGATCAATGACAACCATTCGTAATTATTTTAAAAAAATAATATTATTGGTGTTGCTATCCATTTAATCGATATCTGATGTCATGAATAAATTCCAGTAATTATTCTGTTTACATCGCTACTATACACCATACTGGCTGCAAGCTAAAAATACCAAAATTATTGAAAAAATAGTATCAACGGTCACAATCAAATTCAAATTAAAGTTTAGAAACTAAAATGATAGTTTTAAGTTTCAAAGAACGTAATGACACTTGAGTAATTTTAGGCTTAGTTTGTCTAATTTACTCTTTGTTTTTGAATTTGATGTCTAGACAGCTAGCTCAAATTGCTATGCGCGTGGATGGGTATAAATTATAAAAACACCGATATTGGATGTGACTTCAGCCTTCAGGAAAAACAAGTATAATAATTGCTACGTTTTTGAAAATTTTCATATAATTTAACTATGATCTGTCATTTATGGTAAAACAACGTGGACATGGTATTCGACAATGGGCATTAACCAAGTTTAGCAATCGGCGGCGAAAACAAAATTTTCTTCTGCTATTACTTTGCTAAATCTAGGCAATAATACAACTAACGCCTTTCAATATTATAGTTTAATTATTGGTCATCATCTATAGCGTCACGAATCTGGTTTCCCAAATATATAATAAGTGGGTCTACTATATGTCGACTCTTCCGGAGACAATTTCTTGTGCGCCTTGAAATTCAAGTACAGAGCATCTAAGCGTCAAAGAAGTTTAAAGCATTACTCTTAAAAAGTTATTTTTTATTATATTCACGTAAAAGTTCCCAATATTTTAACTTTCAGTATCACTGTCACAAATTTTTAATAGTAAATATTTCAAAATTTAAAATAGTAAATGTTGACGAGGATCATAATTCTCTTGCTGATCGATTCATGCACCTAAAAGATGTATAAATTTTCTGAGTTTTTTTTTTTATAAAGTGGAAGATTTTTTTCGTCCACTTTTTTTAGAAATTAAAAATGCATGCGGTACTTGAATCATTGATTCAATCTATTTTTGAGCCACTATGTCACATGTCATTTTCTGAGTTTTGTGATTAAAAATGAACAACCAAGATAATTATAATTGGAATGTGTACGTGTTTAGATTTTGATCAATTATTTTCTATCTAAATAGCTCAAAATTATCCTAATTTCAAAATTCGATTAACTAATAGTTCTGAAAGTATCTCTTATTATTTTGGTCTTCAAAATTTTGAAAACGTCATTTTTTAGTTCATGGATGTTCTTTCTTTACCGAATTAGTTCTACAATTATCCTTATAATGTGCATGGTTAGGGGATATAAACATTGTTTATATTAATTTATGATGATATACCAAAATGTAAATAAATAAAACCAAAATCTGATGCTAACCCAACTAGATGAAATATTCTATGCTGCGGAGAATTAACTCGGAGGTATTTGATGGACCAAAGCGGAGAGACGTAGTAAAACCAACTAAAATATGTGAAGAAATTTTGCAAATTCCAAACATAAACAGGGGATTTTGGGTCCCTTCCAAGTTTCAAAGTCAAAACATCTCCAGCTCCAGATTCCCTAGTTATCCTGTTTCAGAGGGTATGCGACTTCTCGGAGGCTTTCCTTTTATCTTTTTTTTTTTAATGTTTTTTTGAATCAGTACATAACATGTGGTATATACTCGGAATATTTGAAGGCTCACGAAACGAAAAGAGAAAAATAAAAATGATTTTTTATCAGCAGCGCGAAAACATTCCATTTTAAGATTCAACATTCCAATTGCTTTTCTAAAAAAGATTCAACATTTTATTCCAGAGTGTAGAGAAAAGGCAAACGCATAGGATAGGAGGTAACTAAAAAATTAAACTTACGAGTGTATATTTTTGTTATTTCTGGGGGCAATTTTTTTGAATATGTCTTATACTCTTATGTAAAGAGTTGGAAATGTGATAACTGTTTCGTCATCTCTACTGAATTGTCAAAATTCCTAAATTAATTACAACTTCGATTTAAGCACTAATAATAATAATAATAATAATAAAAAAAAATATTACTATTATTATCATTATTATTATTACTATTATTATGTCGTCGTCGTCATAATATACAAATAAAAGAAAATATATAGCCACAATTTCATGCATGTGAATCTTGAATTGTTTAAATGACTAACAGATCACACATGATAAAGCTTTTGAAAACGTTTACTTTATATTTAACAGTAGAATGTCTTTTAAAAAATTTAATTAGTTTAATTACCGTTCAGTCATTGTTTAACGGCTAAAATAATAGCTCTAGGGAATCTTAACGTCTGGAGATTCAAAATCATTTAGTCACTTTTTCTTTGAGACCGTGCATATGATATATTCCGGCAATGGAGGCGCTTAACGAGAAAACACATGACATTTCGAATTACAAACTTTATTTTTAACAAAAAAACAGCTGTTTATCATTTCTGAATTATCTAGTCAAAATTTTTCATCAAATACTGCCCCATTTTTTGTCCTCTCCGGCTTCATGGCTGCTAATTAATAAGGTCGTTATCAAGTAAAGCTTTGTTGATATCAACTTTCGTTTTAAAAAAATAATTTCCTCTTGCGCCTTATTATAAGATTTTGTCTTTATTTTTGTCTTCCCCAATCGCCACGTACCCATCAAGCAAAGTTTGAAATAATGTCCAATTAAAATATTATTATCACCCTAATAGAGATTATTATAATACTTCGTTGACAATATTTTTTTCCCTTTATCATGACAGAATTCAGGTCTAAGATTATAGCTCTAACTAAATACATAGTTTGGCTAGGTGTACTAGAAAAACTAAAGTTGGAATTTGATTTGCGTTATTTCTTGTTTTTATATTTCTTTTAAAGTACCCTTGCAAATTCATTCTTTATTTAGTTGTATGATCTCACTCCAATTTCTTCTAGGTTTGTTCAGTAATAGAAGATTCAAAAGTATATAACAAATTAACAATACTATGATTGTTTCACAGATTTTGTCTCAAAAATAGAAATAAAAAGAGATGTCAAAGAAATTGTAAGAAAATGAAATTGAGGCAAACAGTTTTTGACAGATATTATAATTGAGAATTATTTTCTATTATCAGCGTCCTGCGCAATCAACAATCAGAGCGCTCTCGCCTTCACTCTCACACGACTTTAATTCCCTCCCCTCACGCGCGCCTCCTCTCTCCTCACCCTCGCACGGCTCCTTCACTTTGCGTCTCTTCTCTCTTCTCACCCTCTCCTACACCCTAATCCAGTCCTTTGCCCTTTCCCAGTCTGATCTAGGGCTCCACTTCCAACACCTCGTCCTCTTCTTCCTCTTGCATCTCTTTGCTTGTGTCAAATTGTTTTTCTTGATTCTGTCCAATTTGGACGAGAAAAGACAAAAAAAAAACAAGAAGAAAAAATTTAAAACATAGATGTACTGAATATTATTCAGTAAGGAAGTAACTTAAATAGTAGGAGGGAGCATTTATTAAAAATAAGGGAGTAACTAATAACTTTTTTTGCCTTTATTAGGGAGTAATTAATTAAAAACTATAAGGGGAGTAAATAAGGGAGTAACTAACTAATTACTGTAAGTGAGTAACTAATAAGTTTTTTATAAATTGCCAAAAAAAATTATATGTACTTAATAAAAGGAGTAATAATAACTACAATAGAGTAAATAATAAATATAAAGGAGTATCTCATAAATTTATGTCATTATATGTCATAAAGGGGTATTTATTTAAATACTAAGGGAGTATTTAATTTTTACTATGGGAGCATCTACTTTTACATTTGTCAGTAGCGCTGACAAACAAAAGATTATGTAACAAAGTATACACGAAGAAAGAAGAAAGGAGAGTAGCGAGGATAAATGAGACAGATGCAGGTGTGAGAAAGGAAGAGGAAAAAGATACGCTAGGGAGAGGAAAAGGAGGTGCAAGGGAGAAGGGGACAGAGACGCGATAGGAGGTGTGAAAGAGGAAGAGAGGCATGAGAGGAGGGAGATGAGAGGAGGGAGGCGCAAGGGGAGGGGTGACGCGAGGAGGTGATGCTACGAGAAGGAGGGGTGAAGCAGGGTGAAGGGGGAGGGGAGAAGCAGAAAGTGAGGCGCAGAGGCGATTTCCATTTTCGAAAAGCAGTAATTAGCGAAAATTTCTATTTTTAGTCATTGATTGCTTGATTGCTTAAACTCTTGATTGCACTTATCAACTCCAATTATAATTATATAATGTAGTCATTCATATTTCAAGTAAATCCAACATGATAATAAATATCCAAATCATTTTGAAGATAAATTGGGGTTAAGCCTCCTAACTTATTTTTGAATCAAATGTCTATGAAAGACCTCCAGTCTGATTTCAAATCTGCAACCTTTCAATCAAAATGTGTAGCTCTTTGTCACTTGACCAAAAGCTAGTTCTCAATATCCAAATCATAAATGTCAATTGAATAATTTAGCGAAAATAAATAAAATTTGAGCCCGAAGAATACAAATCTCAATAGTAATTTTATGATTGTTATTCTCTATGAAAAATAAGGAAAAGAGCGTATTTGAATGAAGGGTTGGCACAGCGTGCTAATTCAGATTTTCAATGTCATACTAACTCAAAAACTGAATAGAGTTTCGAGATAATCGCTAACTTGAATGCGTGCTATTTCTTGTCAATTCAGATTAGTGCTTTTTTTTTTTTTGTATGGATCATGAACATCAAAACTAAACTACCGTAAAACTAAATTGTCATAATAACAAAAAATAATAATACAGCCTGTTAAAATGTCAGGGACTATTGACAATGATTAATTTGATAGTTTAAAAAAAAATTCTAAAAATCAATAAAAAATTAGAAGCACAAAATACTATAGATGCACTGTTTGTCCTATAAAATCTATTGTGTATCATATTTCCTGTAGTTTAAATGTCATTTGGTCTTCAAATAAAATTAATGAAATATGAATGCTAAAATTTGCATAAAGTTTTATATGCATGATATATATAGCATAACCATGATTCAAAATTATCAAATTAATCTATTATAAAAAAAATTTCGACCTCTATCATATTATTATTATTGCAACATAGTTTATCAAAATTCGGTCCTTTCTTTTCCCCGTAAACTATATCAACGAACAGTTTTTCTGATTTTCCTTGATGAGTAAGAGAAAGAGACTGCTGGTCGTCTAAAAAAAATTATGCACTGATTGTTTCCATGGATTATAGCATCATGCAGTTGTATTATTTACAAGACCGTCTCCTTGGAACATTCTACTTGAAAATATTTTTAAGAAGCTTGATTTTCTTTATCGAATTTGAGTCAATTTCGAATTACCTATTTTTTAAAAAAATTAATTATCAGTACGACTTCTCTAGAATTATATTGGAAGTACGGTTCCCGCAAGTAAATGAAGAGTGTTGAATTGTATCGCACATTAATATTAAAAATATAAAAGACATAAAACAACTACGTTAGGAATAATAATAAAAAAAAAAAATCTAATAACAGCATATGCTTGCCAAGAATTGGTCAAAACATGAACCTGGCTTCATTCGTTTTTAGCATGAACTTGTGAGATAGAACATTCCTAGATAAAGACCCCATGTGTTGAAATTTTAGAATGTTCCCTTTTCCCAATCCAATCAAAAAGTTGAGTGCAGCCGAAATTTAAGACTAATTTAATAATAACTCAAAGACCGTCACTGCATTCCCCCAGTCTTATATTTACGGACCAAAAGCAACTGTTGCATGCAAATTTTATTTTCATTTCAAAAAGCAATTGGCATATTGTGGATGCGTTTAGGTTGTGAATTAATAGAAACGTGGTCATTGCAGATATATGAAGAAGAATTGATATTTTGATAATGACAATTTTCTTTTCTAAAGAATTCGACGATATTAATTAAAGCATACTACATTTGAAATTTTTAGTTTACACTTCATAAGATGTAGTAATTCTTAAACCTTATTCTCATGATTCACGAACTTCATTTAATCATTACATTTTTCCACTTAATTACCAAACCTTACTTGCCTACCGAAATTGCTTTCCATCATCCCTATAATTCCCATCATCCCCATCATCGCTGGAATCCTCATTAATTATCTAACGTTCTCATTAATAGAAAACCAGGGGATGATAGAATGATAGAATCCAGGGGATGAAATCCAACATAATTAACGCGATTTTTGTCTATCATCCCACATCCTCTGCACGCGTTTTTCGTTTTTGGAAATCCAAAGGATGAGAGACGCTGGGAGGATGAGCATCAGGGGAAGGGGAGCAGAGAAAACAGAGATGTATATAACTGTTCTAGTTAATATATATAACTGTTGAAGTTACTATATACAACTGTTGAAGTTATATATATAAACTGCTCTAGTTAATATATATAAATGTTGAAGTTAATATCGTAACTGTTCTAGTTATATACATTAACTACTGTTCTAGTTAATATATATAACTGTTGAAGTTAATATGCAACTGTTGAAATTAATATATAATTGTTGAAGTTAATATATAATTGTTGAAGTTAATTTATAACTGTTGAAGTTAATACGTAAATGTTGAAGTTAATACATAACTATTAAAATTAACTGTTAAAGTTAATATGCAAATATTGAAGTTAATATGTAACTGTTGAAGTTAAAATCATAACTGTTGAAGTTAATATCGTAATTGTTGAAGGGAGCGAAACAGAAGGATAGGGAAGGGGAGCGAAACAGAGGATGAGCGTTGGATTTCCAAAAACGAAAAATGTGTTTTTTATTATGAGGGCGCTGGATAATTAATGAAGATTCCATAGATGATGGGGATGATCCTTATCAGCCCTGTATGTCTATTGTTTATTTCTAAAAAAAAAAATATGAATGTACATTCTTATGAAGGAAACATGGTTGGGTGGCGCATTGGATTGCATTGTTTAGATTACTTTATAGGAAAGACACAAATCTTATTTGTTTATTTCTTGTCACACCCCAACTTGGAATGCTGACGTCTTCTCCGTCACGAGAATGACAAGTCATTCTCGTAAGGCTACAGACAGATAGTGAAATTTTTTTTTTTTAATTTATTATTCCATTTTCTTGATTTCGGCCCAGAAATCACACAACATACAGATGAACAAACCAAGTCTTATTTTTATTACACGCATTATATTATACAAAGTTTTAGCACACTAAGAAAGATAAAGGCAAACTCATGCTTAGGCTTATTATTTTTGCTACAACCTAAGGCTGGTTCACTCGTTTCACTTTCTTTACATGTGTACATATTTCACAACCACCCTACTTGCCACTTGCTGCCATTAACCACAAGCCCGATTAAAGCCCTAACAAAACATAAGACAAAAGCCGTTACCAGACACAAAACTTTAACAGACAAGACCCATCACAAGACAACACTCCAACAACATGACAACAACATTAATGTTCCCCGCGTTTACGCTTCCGCGGAGTGATCCTCTGACTCTGGTTCAACCTCCATCTCACGCGGCGGACTCGGAGGAGGAATCTCAAGATACAAATACGCCAATACATCGGGAAGTTCATCTAGATACAGAGCTAAAGTAGCATTGCAATTCAGACTCGGGATATGAACAGCGAACTGTAAACAAGAACACTCAACTGTAGCAATAGACCGTCTTCTAGCACCGTTTGTACGCTCCTGGAACCCTCAAAATGAGGCAATACAAAATTTCGGATGAGAATTTAATTCTCAGTGCTGGTTTTAGTTCCAGTACGCGGATTCTTGGTACGAACCGGTAACGGAATTAATACCCTTTTCTTTTATTTAGAAATACATTTGAAAATCAACTCTTATTTTTCAAATCATTTTTCAAATATCATTTAATCAGAAATCAAAAATGATTTATATCGTCGGCACAAGCCGCAACGGTCCGATAACAGGCATACTGCAATATGAAATATGCATAAACTCAAATCAAGCATAACTCATTAATCACAGAGTTTCAGCAGAATTTTCAGAATTTAGTATACACTCAAGTTCTTTATCGGCCCAGCAGAATCAGAAAGAACTCTTCCCACACCATAGGTCCAACCCTAGGTACAGATTCCAGAGGGAATTTTCAGTAATTAAAAGCGCTAATAATTTCGGCCGGGCAGGTAGCCAAACCATACTCCGGAGAGCGATACTTATCATAATTATGCTATGCAGACTGAATAAGAATGATCCGATTTTAATTCAAGTCTGATTCTTTTGTCACAAAAGAATATCAGGCAATTAAGTCAGTTTACGGAACCATTCCAGTCTTTTATTATAGTCCGACTTATTCAAATGATTAACAATCAGAATTCTATGTCAGACTATACTTATTTGATTGGATCAAACGAACAGTTTGAGTCAACATGACTTTAGCATAATTTGGGGGTTCCTATTGTCTACATGCATAAGGAAATGCTTTCGTCAAGGAATAATCAACATGCAATGCACGAATTTAAATGTACCGAAATCCGAGTTCTAACAAAGATTCCACGTATCCGCACCTTCGTTTGATTCAGTGATCCGGGGGCACTTCAGTATCCGTTCCTGTTTACATATTACAGATCAAGTACCGTTAATATATGTTTAACGGGCCCTTAAATCCGTTTGGTAAACCATGATTAATTAAGTCTGGTAATTTATCGGTAACTGGACTGTACGTTTTTGGTTCCAAGTCCCTTGGTTATTGTTATAACTTTAATTATTATTTTAATTGTCCGAATTTATGTTTAATTGCATGTTTCCTAATATCGAGAATCAATAATCAGAAATAGCAGAAATATTATACAGAAATTTAGGAAACTCAATTAAAACATAACAGAAAAATATAAATAAAAAATTATTTATTAAATTTTGAGGGATCAGATAGTCTGAATGATTTGCCACGTATCCGTTCCTTTTGAAAATCAGACTAAATTTCATCATTTCCCTAAAAAGCCCACAATCGTTAGTTAAACTAAGTACATTGTTTCCAAGTCATTATGTTTAACAGAAATCCGTCATTAGCTTTATCTAAATTCGAAAACTAATTAACAATCCGAAATTATTTCCGAAATTAAGCCCACAATCCATCTCGGCCTACAAGGCTATTTATTATTTTTTTTTCTCGGCCCATAAGGAAAAATCTGACCACGGCCCACAACAGAAAACAGAAATAGCCCACAACTATCCGACTCAACCCAGTCAACCTGACCCAGTTGACTGGGTCGACGCGTAACGGGTCCGCCAGAGATCCGTAATGGATCCGATTCCTACAGTTAGCAATCCGAACCGTTAGGCGCAGATTTTATTCGCATAAGTCCACAGAAAAATTACAGACCCTTAAAATTTACATCTAACCCCCTCAACTTTTGATCAATCCTTCCTATGTTATAAACTAACCCTCAGAATTTTACAGAAAAGCCCAAAATGCAGTTTTCTTCTACCAATTCATCCGTGATCAACGTAGACCGCACCAGTATGGTACTAATTTCCTGTCCCATCAAGAAATTACATCTATAACAAATCTAGCACCTCTATGCACTGACTCAACTCCACTATATGTTGAAATTATAATGTTTTTCATAAGATAAAGTCATAACCCGAGATTACACATGCATATTTATATTAAAAATATATTTCCCAAAATCATATAATCATATAAGTTATAACTCATGCTGCATATCCCAAAACTAACCAACCATGTTCACTACTTCTTCATGAAAGATATAAATAAGTTCATATACAAACATCTATTAAAAACATGCATATAAGTATATAAAACGTATTTTTGAAAGTATACCAGTCAGAAATCATGCAGCACATCAAAATCCATTGTTTCCTCTAATCAGTCAAGCCTTATCATGCCTTCTTATTATTAAAAGTATATAAACAGGTTTTATATATGAACATATATGTAAAACATGCAAATATACAGGTCCAGACTATGTATACATGCATATAAGTGTATATGAAAGTATACTCTTCAGAAATTATGCAACATCTCATCATTCTTTGCCTCCTAAGTCCATAACTCTAAGTATCATGCTTTCCTTACTATGAAAAGTATATAAACAGATTTTCATATATGAACATATATTTAAATCATGCAAATACGCTAGTTCAAACCATGTACAGTGGCTATATGCATATGTTAAGACATATATTGCAAAATATATATGTATATAAGTCCAGACTGTACATAATACATGCATATATTTGAGCATACCCCTAGCATCCTTCCATAAAATCATCTCAGCACTCAAGAATGAGTATACAGTGCCTAAAATTACTATATAATTACTCAAACTATATATCAAATGCTAGAGTGTGCAGATATAGACATATGAAACTCAAATGCTTCCAATAACATTTCCAATATGCATATGATTAATAGTAGCCCTGACTCTATTATAATCATGCTTCTATATGGTTATTATTCCAGAATATATATATATATTGTTATTAAGACATCAGTATTTTCCTACCAAAACCAAAATACATCAAATTATTGGCTCAGAACCTACCAGCAAGCATCCTACTTCCAATTTACCCTTAATCAGATACAAGTAACCCCTAACAACAAAATATTAACATCCCACAACACTAATTAACCATTCATAGCGCAACATAAGTGCAATTAGCATTTCACAAGCACAGTTTAGCACAACACAGACATAATACAAGCACAATAGCTTTTCACAGCACAATGCAAGCAATATTAGCTACTTCTACAGACGAAATCAGTTACCCACAGCATAGCACACATCATAATACTTATAAACAAACTCTAAATCCAATTAAGTATGACCACAGTAGAGAAATTATACCTTGTTTGTGATCGTTGAGGAATCTCTTCAGAAGTTCAAGCACAACCAACGCAAGGATTAGTGTCAAACTAATCAAGAATAACGCCAATTCCATACACCTAACCCCTAATCAGTAAAACCAAAACCCTAGAAATTAGGGATCATAAATTCATTCAAGGAATTAGTGAGAACAAGACAGAGAAAGAGCATCGTTACTGTTGGAGTTATGTCCTAGAAGCCAATCATTCTGGCTACTTCTATGGTTTATGTTATTGATGATATTTTATCATTTGTTCCTTGATTTATTTATTGATAGATCATTCAGGTTGAGGATCTGAATTGTAGATCTCTATAACTCATTTGTTCGTAAATGACAATAATAAATCTAAAGATGTCCATAATCTTGATAATTAACAAGGAACATTAATTATCAAATAAGATTAGTATGCAAGTTAAGCGATGATTAAGTTCTACAAATCATAGGTAAGGAGTTACCAACTTAATTGCATATGTATATGTTGTAGAACATAGTACAGGACTTGACCCAATGAAATAAACATTTGGATTGTGTTGAGTGTCATTGTTTATTTCATATCAGTTTGATTCTAAGTTTGAGATGCTCACCTTTTCCACATGAGGATAGGTTCAATAAATATCGTCTAACGTTGATTCCTGATAAAGGCTGCTATAAGGACTTTATTTATGTTCTCTTGAATTGTGCGGGGAAAAGTTGTTCATCAAGAAAACCGTATGTCCCTCATTAATATATTTAATGAGTGATGATATCTGTTTGGGCCCCTTGATGGAGTTGGATTGGTTGGCCAACATGTACAATCAACTCTAGATCAAGAAATGTATAATCTGCAAGAATGACACATTCCTATCTTGGATTATACAAAGATATCATGTGACATAAGAATCAGACAAGGAAATACTAATATTTCTTATGCAGGATTGACATATTGTAGTAGTACATTATTTATGCGAATTAGGAATCATAACGTGTTGCTAGATACCGCTTATGATTATTGGAATTAAATAAGTGATTTAATTCCATGGCTAACATAGCATAAATCCTCAAAGGGTCACACAAAATAGAGTTTTAACCAAACAGTGCATTATTTATTTATTCGCAACAGTGAGGATTGCGAAAATATGACGTGTTGATTAATTAATTATATACCGTTATGAACCGTTATAATTAATTAAATCAAATTGATCATATAAAAATAAATTAGTGCATTTTGCTAATCCTAGATTAATTATTAATATGTTAATATTTAATCATGTGCAACACATTTAATTAATTGAACTAATTGGGCTTCTAAATTAAATGGTTATTTAAAGGCCCGAATTGAGGTGTATGAAAGGAGCAACATGTGAGATGGATTAATGGGCTTTGGAGCCCATAATCCTCCCACCTAATTTCGGCAAGGAGAGGGGCAAAGCTGTCCAAGATTTGTTGGATGAGAGACCTAGGGTTGGAGCACTATAAATAGGGGTATCTCTTGGGAGAAAACCCTAGCCGTCACATTGCTCTCTTCCCTTCTCTCTCTCTTGGCCGAAATCCACCCAAGGAAGAAAAATTTCAGATTTTTCTTCCTCCCTTCCTCTCTTCTCCACCTCTAATAGTTCATGTGTTGAACAATTTTCCCTCTAATAATTAATTAGTTAATTGCTTTGGAAGAGGGAAAACCTTTGGATTAGCTTTGCTCTCTTTGAATCGCTAGCACGAATCTTCTAGAGCTTGGTTAATCTCTTGGTGGACTCGAGGCGGCCGGCCGGCGACATAGGAGGAGTGGAGAGCACGCCACCGACTCCCACGCCTTGGAAAAACCTCACAAGGACGATTTGTGAGAGGTACAATCCTCCTACACCCTTTCTCTCTTGTGTGTGAATGCCTTGCACTAGATCTTGTGATTTGCTTGTTCTTAATGGGATTAATTAGTTGTAATTAGTCTAAAATTAAAATATGAGCATTTCCTAACAGTGGTATCAGAGCCAGGTTGTGCTTAAGATTTTTCACACTTAATTAATTGAGAAATTCGTAATTAATTAAGTTAATTAGTGATGTGCATGCTTGCTGGCCCTGGAAAGGCTGTTTTCTGTCTTGTTGCTTGTTTTTCATGGTGTAAAGCTCTCTGAAATTTTTTCCTTCTTATTGGAGGTTGTAGATCCTTGAGTTGTGGTTGTTTTCCCACTGGAATCATTGAAATTCGATGTAAAATGAATTTTTAGTGATTTAAACGGTAACGGTGCGCAGATCTGTCATTCTGCTGCACAGTTCTGTTGTTGTGGTTGGTAACAAATAAGTTTGTATACAAAGTACCTGTAACTTTTAGATAGGATTAATCTAGACTTGATGCTCTTTCTGGATATGTAAATTTTGTTGCATATTTCGGATCTTATGTGGGCGTTCAAGGATGAAAAGTGATGAAATTGTCAGATCTGGTTTTTCGAACAAATCGATTGTTTTGAAAAACTGTACTTATTGAGAAACTTTTATGGAAAAGTGTTGAAATGGAAATGTTCTCCTTTAAGTCTGGAATCTGCGAAAATTAATTTCATAGATTTTCATTGAGATTTGATACCTCAACCGAGTGAAACCTTTTTGGTCGACGGTCTGTTCCAGAACAGGATACCTTGCTTAAATGCTTGTTATCTTGTTGATCTTGAATATAACTTGTGGATTTTCTTTTCATGGACTGATAGCCTATTGTATGTAGTATTTTTCTATGTAAATTGTTTGCTGGAAAAATATCAAGGGGATGATCATACAGACCAAAAGGTTGAGACCAATAACAGAATTTTCTCTAACGGTGCTTCGCGCACAATCTGAGGATTTGTCTTTTTTGGTTCTCCCTGATGGTAACTGATCTCTCCTTGAGATTTTTACAGGTAACCACAATCTTTGTAAGGAGTTCTCTGGATTTATTTCGGATTTTTTGGAGACCGAATTATTTTGAATTTTTTCGGGACCCGAATTTCGTATTTTAATTAGTTAAAATAGTTTCTAATTAATCATTTTGTTGAAAGGTTAATTAGAAGACTCCTTAAATACCCTCCTTTCTGTTTTGATGGTTGGATTTAATTTAAAAGGGCTTAAACAATTAGTTGTTAAGGTTAAGCCTTCTTTACATTTGAAAAACTTGAGCAACAAGTATGCACAAAGATTCTAATTAATGAAATTAATTAAGGAACAAGTGAATCATGTATATTGTATATGTGCTAACTTTGTTTTGTAGGAGGATGTGGGTTTGATATGGCTCAAGATGTCAATGCCTTGTGTGTTGTAATATATTGTGAATGCATGTGATTGCTTGTAAAGTGGCCTAAGGTGCCTTGATCATTAATTGGTTAATTTTGATGCAACTTGTGAGGCTTGCATGCCCCTAAGGCCTAGGCGGGGTTTTAGGAATTTTATCACATGTATTTATTTCCCTTAAATATTAGATAGGATCTTAGTATTTAGTGGGAGGGCTTGATTAGATTAGTCTCGTTACATGGAGATGCGACGAAGATTAATGCAAGCGGGAGCCATACAAACCCACGACTATGTATGAGATGTGAATGATTATGTGATTGTTTGAGAATACCTTGAATTGTCATAGGTAGGTATGGGTGTATGCTTACACGACCACCAAACAAGAGTCACATAAATTGTTTTGTCCCAATTACGATTAAGTTAAATCATCCTCCTTCTCTCTATCCCCTTCACGTCAATTGCCAATCATGGCGCGGTCCGTCATAGCGGACGTCATGGTTGTCAAGCTTGATAGTCGGGGTACAAATGCAAAGATTTGTTAGGAGCAAATAGAGAGAAGTTGCTTATCGATGATTCCAACAAGTTTTTCTTGGACATCGGGGTGAAGTTCGCGTAGCGAACCAAGAATCATAAAGTTGTATGATTGGTTAAGAGAACCTACCTCGTCTAGTCATTTAATTTAATGTAGTGGAAGTTTTACTTTATGGAAGTTAAAACAAAAGCATAAACTAAATGACCTTAAATTTTGATATTGTTGTAGATGTCTTCCTCGTCTTTTACGCTACGTTCTCTTCTTGAAAAGGAGAAACTTGCCTTCAATGGTGCCAATTTTTTGGATTGGCACCGCAACCTTAGGCTTGCCCTTAGGTTTGAAAAGAAGGAGTATCTCTTGACCACTCCCTTACCTCCTCTTCCTGAAGAGAAGGCTCCTAAAGAGGACCATGATAACTATGAAAAGCATCATGGAGACGACATAGAGATGTCGGTCTTGATTGTTGCAATCATGGACAATGAGCTCCAAAAGGAGTACATTGATAGTGGTCTTGGAGTGTTTGAAATCATCTCTCGTCTCTCAAGAACATTTAAGACCAAAGCTCGTACCGAAAGGGGCAAACTCATCAAGGCCGTCGCCAACACTCGTTTGGCGGAAGGTCATGAAGTTGGCCCACACGTCATGAGGATGGCGGGGTTGTTTCGGCAGCTTGAAAGCCTTGACACGCCCTTCCCACCGGAGGCTGTCCAAGACTTTATTCTCAACTCTCTTCCTCAGAGTTACTCGGGGTTCGTTGTGAACTACCGCATGAATGGCATGGATAAAAGTTTGGAGGATCTCCAAAACATGCTCATGGAAACCGAGGAGAGTCTCAAGAAAGAGAAAGGGTCTAAGGATGTTCTTGCTGTGAATGACAAGGGAAGGAAGATCAAGAAGAAAGGCCGAAGAAACAAGAGAGGCAAAGGCCCGGTGACGCCCCAAGGCTCGTCCAAGGGTGCTCCCGTGGGTTCAAGGAAGAAGAAGAACCCGACCACTTCCGATACCGTGTGCTACTATTGTAGCGACAAGGGCCATTGGAAGAGGAACTGCCCCAAGTACCTTGCTGATAAGAAGGCTGGAACCGTCCGTCCTTCTACTTCAGGTATATTTGTCATTGAAACCCTTCTCGCTACCTCAAGCAATGACTGGATATTTGATACTGGTTCATGTGCTCACATTTGTCGAAATGTGCAGGCACTAAAGAGTAGGAGGCGACTTGAGAAAGGCGAAGTTCAACTCTGCGTCGGTAACGGCACGTGCATATCAGCTATGGCCGTTGGGAACGTGGAATTATCTTTGCCTTCGGGTTTTGTGTTGGAACTCAAGGATGTTTATGTAGTTCCATGTATCACTCGAAACATTATCTCTATCTCATGTTTGGACTTGGATGGTTTTGATGTTGTAATAAAGAACAAGTGTTTGACTTTGTTTCGTGATGAAGTTCGTTATTGTGTTGCGCATTTATCGAATGGTCTTTATATGCTTGATAGTAATGAACTTGTTTTGAGTGTTGAGAATGACAATAGAAAACGTAAGATTTCTCATGAGAATGCAACTTTGATGTGGCATTGCCGCTTAGGTCACATCAATGAGAAGCGCATCAAGAGATTACAAACCGTTGGTCTCTTGAATCAATTCGCTTTCGAGCCAATTGACATATGCGAGTCTTGTTTGATGGGAAAGATGACCAAAGCGCCTTTTCCCAACAAAGGGATAAGGGCAAGTGGCTTATTGGACCTTGTACATACCGATGTATGTGGACCTATGAGCATTTGCGCACGTGGTGGTTATTCATACTTCATCACTTTCACCGATGATCATAGTAGATACGGGTATATCTACTTGATGCGCCACAAGTCCGAATCCTTTGACAAGTTCAAAGAGTTCAAGAATGAAGTTGAAAACCAACTTGGTCGAAAGATCAAAGTCTTACGTTCCGATCGTGAAGGAGAGTACTTGAGTCATGAGTTTGGTGATTATCTAAAGGAGTGTGGAATAGTTCCACAACTCACTCCGCCGGGAACACCACAATGGAATGGTGTATCCGAAAGGAGGAATCGAACTTTGCTAGACATGGTTCGATCGATGATGAGCCAAACCGATTTGCCTAAATCGTTTTGGGGCTATGCATTAGAGACCGCAGCTTTTACACTAAACCGTGTTCCATCTAAGTCCGTTGAGAAAACACCCTATGAACTTTGGTTTGGTCGGAAACCAAGTATGACGTTTCTCAAGATTTGGGGTTGTGAAGCTCATGTGAAGAAACTAATGAGCGACAAACTTGGACCCAAAACGGACAAGTGTTATTTCGTAGGATACCCTAAGGAAACGAAGGGATACTACTTCTACAACCGCAACGAGAACAAGATAGTTGTTGCTCGTACCGGTGTGTTCTTGGAGAAGGAGTTTCTCGCAAGAAGAAGTAGTGGGAGTAATGTAGTCATTGAAGAAATTCATGAACTACCACAAGACATGCCTCAAGTAGGTAATGTAGTTATTCCCAATGAGGTTCCGAATGAGGTTGTAGCCGAACCCGTTCCACAAGCCGTTGTGGAAGAGGTTCAAGAGAATGCTCCCTCAAATGAGGACTCGAACATATCGCGAGTCGATTATGTTCAAGAAACTCAAAGTTTCGAGGATCAAGAACCAACTCCACAAGCCGTTGTGGAACAAGTTCAAGAACCTCAAGAACCTCAAGCTCCTATTCTACGAAGGTCAACAAGAGAAAGTCATCCACCCGAAAGGTACTTGGGTTTGCATGATATTCTCGTCATTGCAAATGACGAACCTTTGACCATTGATGACATGAAGAAGAAATCCGACTCCAAGGAATGGCTCAAAGCCATGGAATCCGAAATGTAATCCATGTATGACAACAAGGTTTGGACCTTGGTTGACCTTCCCAACGGAGTAAAACCCGTTGAGAACAAATGGATCTTTAAAAGAAAGGTCGACATGGATGGCAACTTGACCATTTACAAGGCACGACTTGTTGCAAAAGGTTACAAGCAAATTCATGGTATTGACTATGAAGAAACCTTCTCGCCCGTCGTCATGTTCAAGTCAATTCGGATCTTGTTAGCAATTGCCGCATTTTATGACTATGAGATATGGCAAATGGATGTCAAAACTGCCTTCCTAAATGGAAATTTGGAAGAGGATGTGTACATGACACAACCCGAGTGTTTTGTGGATCCTAAGAATACTAACAAGGTATGCAAGCTTCAAAGGTCCATTTATGGATTGAAGCAAGCATCGAGGAGTTGGAACAAGCGCTTTGATGAAGAGGTCAAGAAGTTGAACTTCATTCAAAACGAAAAGGAACCTTGTGTTTACAAGAGGATTAGTGGGAGCGTGGTCGTATTTCTTGTTCTATATGTTGATGATATACTCTTGATCGGGAATGATATTCCCGAATTGAATGATGTCAAGGATTTATTGAAGAAAGTGTTCTCAATGAAAGACTTGGGCGAAGCCGCCTACATCCTAGGAATCAAAATCTATAGAGATAGATCTAGGAGGTCGTTAGGCTTGAGCCAAGATGCATATATTGGCAAGGTGTTGAAAAAACACAAAATGGCTAGTTCCAAGAAGGGTTACTTGCCTATGTCACATGGCATATTCTTGAGCAAGACTCAATGTCCGACGGAAGATGCAGATAGGAAATTTATGAACAAGTTTCAATATCCATCTGTGGTCGGATCAATCATGTATGCCATGCTATGCACTCGCCCCGATGTGGCACATCCGATTAGTGTGACTAGTCGATACCAAGCTAACCCTGGTATGCCACACTGGACCGCAGTCAAGAATATCCTCAAGTATTTGAAGAGAACACAAGATAGCATCCTCGTGTATGGTGGAGACCAAGAGCTCGTTGTAAGTGGTTACACCGATGCTAGTTTCCAAACCGATCGAGATGATGCTAAGTCACAGTCCGGCTATGTATTCCTGCTCAATGGTGGTGCCGTAAGTTGGAAAAGTTCCAAGCAAGAAACTACGGCCGATTCCGTCACCGAAGCGGAATACTTAGCGGCTGGTGAAGCGGCGAAAGAAGGCGTTTGGATCAAGGAGTTCTTGACCGAGCTGGAGGTGGTTCCAAGCATCTCAGGTCCAGTGGATCTCTACTGCGACAACACAGGAGCCATAGCTCAGTCCAAAGAACCTAGGTCTCACCAAAAGACCAAGCACATTCTACGACGATTCCATCTTATCCGTCAGTTTGTGAATGACGGGTGGATCAAGGTCAAGAAGGTGGACGGTGCCGCGAACACAGCGGATCCTCTGACAAAGCCTTTGTCTCGAGCCGCACATGAGTTGCATGTTGCATCCATGGGGATTAGGCGTATGCCTGAGTGGCTTTGAGTTGTATCTTTTACTTTGAGGCTTTAGTATGAGACATGTATATTTTGGATATTACATTGAGTACTATGCACTTGCTAGAAGTCATTGTTGATTGACTCTAGGCCAAGTGGGAGATTGTTGGAGTTATGTCCTAGAAGCCAATCATTCTGGCTACTTCTATGGTTTATGTTATTGATGATATTTTATCATTTGTTCCTTGATTTATTTATTGATAGATCATTCAGGTTGAGGATCTGAATTGTAGATCTCTATAACTCATTTGTTCGTAAATGACAATAATAAATCTAAAGATGTCCATAATCTTGATAATTAACAAGGAACATTAATTATCAAATAAGATTAGTATGCAAGTTAAGCGATGATTAAGTTCTACAAATCATAGGTAAGGAGTTACCAACTTAATTGCATATGTATATGTTGTAGAACATAGTACAGGACTTGACCCAATGAAATAAACATTTGGATTGTGTTGAGTGTCATTGTTTATTTCATATCAGTTTGATTCTAAGTTTGAGATGCTCACCTTTTCCACATGAGGATAGGTTCAATAAATATCGTCTAACGTTGATTCCTGATAAAGGCTGCTATAAGGACTTTATTTATGTTCTCTTGAATTGTGCGGAAAAAAGTTGTTCATCAAGAAAACCGTATGTCCCTCATTAATATATTTAATGAGTGATGATATCTGTTTAGGCCCCTTGATGGAGTTGGATTGGTTGGCCAACATGTACAATCAACTCTAGATCAAGAAATGTATAATCTGCAAGAATGACACATTCCTATCTTGGATTATACAAAGATATCATGTGACATAAGAATCAGACAAGGAAATACTAATATTTCTTATGCAGGATTGACATATTGTAGCAGTACATTATTTATGCGAATTAGGAATCATAACGTGTTGCTAGATACCGCTTATGATTATTGGAATTAAATAAGTGATTTAATTCCATGGCTAACATAGCATAAATCCTCAAAGGGTCACACAAAATAGAGTTTTAACCAAACAGTGCATTATTTATTTATTCGCAACAGTGAGGATTGCGAAAATATGATGTGTTGATTAATTAATTATATACCGTTATGAACCGTTATAATTAATTAAATCAAATTGATCATATAGAAATAAATTAGTGCATTTTGCTAATCCTAGATTAATTATTAATATGTTAATATTTAATCATGTGCAACACATTTAATTAATTGAACTAATTGGGCTTCTAAATTAAATGGTTATTTAAAGGCCCGAATTGAGGTGTATGAAAGGAGCAACATGTGAGATGGATTAATGGGCTTTGGAGCCCATAATCCTCCCACCTAATTTCGGCAAGGAGAGGGGCAAAGCTGTCCAAGATTTGTTGGATGAGAGACCTAGGGTTGGAGTACTATAAATAGGGGTATCTCTTGGGAGAAAACCCTAGCCGTCACATTGCTCTCTTCCCTTCTCTCTCTCTTGGCCGAAATCCACCCAAGGAAGAAAAATTTCAGATTTTTCTTCCTCCCTTCCTCTCTTCTCCACCTCTAATAGTTCATGTGTTGAACAATTTTCCCTCTAATAATTAATTAGTTAATTGCTTTGGAAGAGGGAAAACCTTTGGATTAGCTTTGCTCTCTTTGAATCGCTAGCACGAATCTTCTAGAGCTTGGTTAATCTCTTGGTGGACTCGAGGCGGCCGGCCGGCGACATAGGAGGAGTGGAGAGCACGCCACCGACTCCCACGCCTTGGAAAAACCTCACAAGGACGATTTGTGAGAGGTACAATCCTCCTACACCCTTTCTCTCTTGTGTGTGAATGCCTTGCACTAGATCTTGTGATTTGCTTGTTCTTAATGGGATTAATTAGTTGTAATTAGTCTAAAATTAAAATATGAGCATTTCCTAACAGTTACCTCCTCAGCTCCTATCTACCCTTCTTCCTCCTCCACCTTACTCAAACCCGAAACCCTACCCAATCTTTAAATAGGAAACTTACCTGACTAACGGACAGGAAGGAGGGAAGAAGAAAGGGCAGAAGGGGCTCTGAGGAGGAGAGGCCACGTCGATGGCTCCATTAAAGCCATCTGACAGCCCGCCATCGAGAGGGGAGACGAGCTTGACTGCCTTCCTGTGCAAGCACAAGGAAGAAGCAGGAGGTGTCACCAAGACAGAGGACAACTCATCGGCGCCTCTTGCTTCGACCACTTAGAGATCAGCAACGCATCAAAGAGAGATGGCCTCGAGCACATCTCGAGAGAAAGAGAAGAAGACAGAGGCGATCGAATCGGAGAGACAGAAAGAAAGAGACGAAGGAGTCACTTTCTGTCTCTTGTCTTCTTCTTTTATTAAAATCACCTCAGATCCTCTGTGGCTAGATCCGTGTGGCTATGTGTGTAATAACTGATTAATAGCTGAATTTTGTAAATTAGCTATTTCCCTAATTAATTGAATTAAGCTTTTCTAACTATCAATTTCTTGTGGCAATCATACGGAAAATTTCTAGAATTCAAGCTGAATATCCACAAATTTTGAAACCGAATTTTTCCGCAAAATTTACCGTCAGATCTGATTTATTTCCTTAAAATATCAACAATAATATTCCTAATTTAATTATTGGACAATTCCGGGACTTGGTTTACCATACGTCAGTCACTAATGTTACATTTCTAAAAAAAAAAAAAATGAATGCAAAGACGCAATTTTTTTAATCTTTTTTTTAGGAAATCAGGAACATATAAAATAAATGGATCAGAAATCCTTCCAAAAGATAGATTGTGCTTTGAGTAGCACACCTCAAAGGCTTAGTGCAGGCCCCGGCGTTCACGGAGCTATCAACTTGTAACAAATTACTTTGAGCTTGTTCAGATTTTTACCTCTTGATTTTTACTATAAAATTCAAAATATGATAGAACATTTATTATATGCATCATTTATTTAAGAAATACAAAATAATGACTTTAATTCATTGTTTAAATTTTAAAAAATAACTAAAAAGATGAGTGTAAAAACTCGTACCTCTGAGAAAATTGTGGCACCAAGAAGCATTCGCTTTTACTAGAAAAAGATGCCCACAATATGTGGACTAATAAGAAAATAAAATATTAATATTATTTTTGTTTCATATAGAATTTTACATGTTAGGCAATAAAGATATGATAAAATCAATAATTTAGTCTTTCCTTTTAAATAAATAGCTAATTTGGTAGTAACTTTATTTTTTCTATTAAAAAGACTGACATTGATCTAGACCACTGATTTGATCAAATTGCACAAATCAATAGTCCATAATTGATATAAGAATTGTTTACGCTCTTTTATATGACTTGTTTACTCTTTTTATATGAATGTTTAATATCTTTTTCTAGGTGCATTTATAAGTAGTAAGAATAAAGATAAGGATGAAATTACAATTGATTCGAGGATTAGAGTGCAGGCGTGCAGCTCACCATATTAGTTATATGATCACATATAGGCCAAAGTCAAATGTTCTTCAATGGAACATATGACACCGCCATTTCCGTTTATGTCATCGACTACATCACTTCTCCGGTTTTTTGGTTTTCTAGATACAAATGATGTAACCATTTCATGCTTCCCGTTAAGAATATATTTTTTGTTATATCACAAGTTCCTGACGTGATGGTCCCAATATTATTTCAAGATATTTCCGTAAATATCGGAAGAATATGAACCGTGTATGTCGCCGACTTGCAATAAACATAACACTTAAGAAAAAATTTAAAATAGAGAATCCAAACTCAAATATATGATAATAAAATGAAAGGGAAGAATATTCGTCGGAATCTAGTAGGGTATTTTCAGGATTGTTTTTCTCTTTTCGGGTGATTAGATGCTTTCAAACACGTGAGCACTTTCTAAAAAGAGGCACATATAGAGGAGAAACTTTAAAAAAAAAAAAAAAAAGAAAAGAAAAAAACATAGAGGGTTTTGCAAAAGAAAAAAGAAAAGAGAAATGAGGCACATCTCCTGGCGAGGCAGCCCAAATTCAACTATCCAACTCTTCCAGGCCCTTAGATAGTTTTATCTCGCAAGATAAGGGCCTGGAAATTATTAAATTGTGTTTAATTTACTACTTTCTTGGAAAAGAAAATTATTTTATCTATATTTATGGAAAGGCTGATTTGTTTAACTTTTAAGCATAAGATGAGGCCTTGAGGGTCTATTTTCTTTAGCTTTTAAGCATCAGATGAGGGGTTATTTTCTTCTTCGTTGTTTAGTGCCTTATAAACCATTACATCTATGCTCTCTTTGTATGGCCCATTACAACCAAGTCGATCTAGACGTATGCGAATTGATTTATAAATTTGTCTATTAAAGTCTACGGACTAACGGACATTCATACATATAAAAAAAAATTCTTAATTAAATTCCAGTTCATGATCATACTGTAAAATTGATTAAAAAAAACTTAAAAAATAAGTACTTCATTGCTTATGATTGTACTATATTATTGATTTTGATGTTTTTAATTAATTTTAACTTTGTTTCAAGTTATAAATATACAAAACAGACATAAACAGTCGAATTGTATTATTTTATTATAATATATAAACGAGATAAAGTGTTCCCTCATGCAGAAGCCCTTGTTGGACACTCCAAAGCGCCAACATTTCTTCATTCCAAAGCACCGACTAGCAGCAATAAGTTATTCAATTTATCCTTTAGTCCCTCTTGAACAATTAGATTGACATTGCATCGCCTTTCAAATTTCTAATTCATTTTCTGTACCGAAGGAAAAGAAGCTGTTGCTCTGACAGCGTACCAATGCGACCATAATGTGATACAACAAACAACTGTGACGAGATGTATCAATTAAACCATTTCATTTATGCAAGAAAAAAATTTATCAAATTTTTTGAGTGTTTTGTACTTTAATTTTAAAATGATAAGTTAATTATACGATTCATTTTCTTATTTATTCATTTACAATTTTTTTTGATTGGCTTATTCATTTACAATTGGAAAAAGATAAGAGTCAAATCTCCTACAATTTAATTTAAAATCAAGATTTTTATTGTATTTTAATCGACAAAAGGACCAAATTCTACGTCAATATCATAGCCGAGATCCTATCATTTTTGGTATGGTCCATACGGACCAGGGCCTACGTGTCAGATGAATAGATGATCAAAATGATAAAAAGTTTTTTTACCGATGCAATCTGAAGACCAGAACCACAACTTCGACATTTTATTATTCCTAGGATCAAATTGCAAAAGTGGCCCTCATCCGAATATGCACATTGAGCATATTCCAAACCGGAAATTATACCGCGGTTTTACTTTTATTTTTTTTTTCCCCCTCTTAAAATTTGTGCTCCGAGTTTGACAAGGGCAAAACATTGCCCCAAAAGTCCAAGACACGAGCTAAAGAAAACACAAGTTACACAACGTACTATACCTTTATTTTCATCATTGGACCATTTTACCCCTGCATAAATCGCACTAATCCGGAGTTACGGAGGAAAGTTTTTTTTTATTTTTTTATTTTTATATAAATATACTAGATAGCGACTATCATTACGAAGGAAAGTTAATTTATTCATCTGACCAATTGTAGGATCACTAGCATTCCGAATTTATCCATTTTGCCTACTATAATGATTTATGCTATCCCACTGCAAGTTGTTTTATGTCCAAAATTTTGCAGATTTTTTTTCGTCTGAGAAATTTACTCCACTACTTGTTGGAAACAGCTAGTATTGTTGGAAGTTCCTATTTAAAAGAGTACCAATTACATAAAAAAAAAATGAAACAAGTAAGTAAAGTGTAAAAAAATTATGAAAATTGGCGCTGAAAAATGATGTGGTATCATTTTACAAGTAATTTTGACTTGAGAAGTTCAGTTGATATATTCAATTAAAATTTTAAGCTCAAAAGTTTATGCAGCTAAGTAGTGTCAAATAAAAAAAAAAAAATTGAAAAGGAAAAACGACCAGCACATAACATCCCGATCGTGCAGTTAGAGGGGCCTCGGATAATTTGCAGCGAACAAATTAATTATTATTCTCGAAAAGCTTATGCAATAAATCAGCTAGCTGCCTAGCTAGATTTGAATATTTAATGCATATGTGATATTATCAGTAGATGATAATTCAAAATGCGGTATTCAACATGTGTTGCAATTAGACAAATGGATATGCAATATATATATGATACTGTACTCAGATATACATTTTGAAAAATAATTCAAAACTTACGGCTTGTGAAACTAAATACCGCACTTGAAATAAAAATACCGCATTGAGAATCTATTTTTGAAGAGAACTATCAGTAGAAATGTAATTCTGGGAGGGAATTATGCATATTTATTGTTAACTATAAAAATATATGCGGTAGGTTGTTGCACTCTATTAAAATAAAGCTTTTTAAAGTTAAGCCAAGCACAAAAATATATAAATTACTAATATAATCCTAAAATTTATCAGTTGATATAGTCAATTCTTTATTTTTATACGTCTAATTAACTATAAATATATTAAAAATTTAGAATACGGGGCTATTTATTTATAACTTAATTAGATACAGCTTTACAAAAAAAAAATCCTATCTATTTGATTAAGTCCAGATCGAAACAAAATCCGATTCGGATTGTAATCGAAAAATCAAATAAAAATGTCACTTCTAATTTATTACGTTTATTTTTCCAAAATCTTAACAGCAGCTATAAACAAAAATTAATTCTGTTTAATTATTCACAAGGTCCGAAAAGCGTTTGCTCTTCCCCATTTAATTACTAGACAATTTCACCAAGAATTACGGGGAGGGTTGATGACGTCATAAGAGCAATCAGTATTTTTAAATTCGGTAACCTTTCCCTTTTCGTATCATATCCGCCTTCTCTATCCATAAAGCGAGATCAGAACTATTCACTTACAACCGGGTCCTACTTAATCTTCTCAAACAAATTACTATTGTGCCCTCATCGGACTCCACAACTCCTATAAACACGATTAGGAACATAGATTAACTACCCGAGGGCAGTTTAGTCATATTTAATACAGTTTAAGAAAGGAAGGGTTGGTATTTGTTGTTCCCTTCTCAAAACTTCTCTCTGCAAGAAATATTCACTAGTGCCTTCACAAAAGAGAAATACAAATACTCCCAAATTATGATTCCTTTTGCCCCAAATTCCTCCTGAGTTTCTCGATTTAGAGTTGATTTGATTAACTTGGTTGTCTCTATTTTCCCAATTGAATCTCAATCGCGCGAGTTGACTTCAATCGAGCTTCCTAGCTCGAAGATTTCCGAGTTTCGGATCAGTTCGCAAATCCCCATGCAGATTTGCTTGATTCGATCTAAATCCCAATCAATTGTAGCAATCAGAAGAGGTTTCTCGCGAATTTGGGTGCTTTGTTGTTGGATTGGTGTCAGAGGAGGTGTCGATTAGGGTTAGGGTTCTTAATTATTCCCTTTCGTCAAAATTGGTCGTCTTGATTAGAAATTAGTACCAATTGGAGTATGAAGATTGTTGAATTGGGGGAAGACGGTAACGAAATCGAATCGAGTGGTAAGGAAATGGTACCAGTAAGAGCAAAGAAAGTATTGGTGTTGGCTGGGGCTAGGCTTCTGTTTTACCCTACTTTATTTTACAATGTGGTGAGGAATAAGATGCAAGCTGAGTTTAGATGGTGGGATGAAGTTGATCAGGTAAAATTTGTTTTCAAAGTTTAATCTATAGCTTTCTGTTCTGTTTTCTTAATTCTACTAGAATCACAATAATATTTAAGTTCATTGGATAATTAGTTTGGTTTTGAATAAGCCTTAGTAGTAGGCAGCACCAAATTATATGGAATTATGGACATATATGTATTGTCAGAATCAAACTATTTATCTAAATTAGCTTATGAGCTCTTCCATGTTTATGTCTGAAGTAGCGAAACTAGTTTCAATTGTGTAATCATGGTCCTTTTTCTCAATTGGAGCTATTTCAAATTTACATCACCGGCTAATCTGTTCTCATTTTGCATATACCTTTTAAAATTCAGATCATGTTTGACATACCTGTAATATCAATCCTCAATTTTACTGGCTGACATTGATATGCATATATTGTTTGTTATTTATTTAATCAATTTTTACATTTTTTACATCTTTCCAGTATATTTTGCTTGGGGCTGTTCCATTTCCAAGCGACGTGCCACGGCTGAAATTGTTAGGAGTGCGTGGTGTTGTGACCCTAAATGAGCCTTATGAGACTTTAGTGCCTTCTGAATTGTACCAGGCAAGCTATTTGTTTCCTCTTTTTTATGATTTACTGTACCTTTAGTGATGCATTTAACATGCATTTGTTGTAAATAAGAATACTCAAGCAAAATATAAGTAGACAGGCTAAATATATTCTAAGAACTCTTGTGAATACAAAAATGAAATAAAAGGCTCTTGATTGGTACATATAATTACTGAAGTCCTTTTTTACAGGAATTTACAACTATACCTTATTTTGAAGTGGCTTTTAATGTTTTAGGCACACGAAATGGAGCACCTAGTCCTTCCCACTAGAGATTACCTATTTGCACCTTCACTTGGGAATATTTCGCGTGCTGTTGACTTCATTTATAGTAAGTGCATATTCTCAGCAAAGTCAATTGTTAATCAGATGTTGGGAACATCTGATCCATTGTTAATCAGATGTTGATATTTAATCCCTTGACTTTTTGTCTTTCAGGGAATGCAATTTCTGGGAAGAAGACTTACGTGCATTGCAAGGCAGGGAGGGGCCGCAGCACCACTGTTGTGTTGTGCTACTTGGTAAAGTGCTAAACATTAAGGGATCTAGTGGAAATTTATATATTAACAGAATATGATGGCTATTGTGTACTTGAACTAGTTCTATGATAGGAAATCATGTATTTGAATAAAAGGGAAGACGAAGAAAAAGAAAGGAAGATAATGATAACTTCAATGCTACTTTTGGTTTTCTAATGATGAAGAGATTTGTCTGTTTTTAACCTGATTTATACTGATATGCTTAAAATATTTCAGGTAAAGTATAAGAACATGACACCAGAAGAAGCATTTGATCATGTCAGATCAATAAGACCGCGTGTACTATTGGCTCGGTCTCAGTGGAAGGTGCTTGATAACTAACATTTTTTAAATTTAAATTGGGTTATTTGTTGGTAATATGCATCATATGTGTATAAATTTGTTCTTTCTGTAAATCAAGGTTAATTAATTTAGTGGTCAAATAGCCAATTATGGGACATCGTAATTAGGCAACTACTTGGTTGTAGTGGACCAAAAGATCATTATATAACAGCTTACCCTGTATTTGTGATGAAACATTCATTGCTAAATCCAGAATAAACTATGATGATGCTAAGCAAAGTTTTATATCGAGCTAACAAAAGCAATTATTTCTGCTTAATGCACTTTTCCTGTTTCTCTTTATATCTAGGCGGTACAAGATTTTAGCAGGCAAATTAAACTTCCATCTCAAGCTGTTGATTCTCTGTCCGACGATGCTGTATTGGTAACTAGAGAAGATCTCGAGGGCTATTGTGCAGCTAGTGGAAGTTCATATGACCTGTCTATAATTTCAAGTTCTGACAAGGTCAGACATATAAGAAGGCCAATCATAGCTATGCTGGCATGCCTCTTCACCTCCTTCCGGGTCTCTGGTACAGGGCCCCACCTTGTCAGAGACCCACTGCCTGAAGTACCAGCATGCTAGACGAAACTACTATGTTAGTTGTTTCTACCTATATATTCTCTAGTAGTTTCAAATTTCAATACTTACATTATATACCCTCTGGAAATGGATATTGCTTTTGGCTTTGGGGGGGTTGCTCAAAGTTGAGCTTGTTTATGTATATAGTGGCGGCATGGAGTGAAAATAAGTGTGTTTCTAACATTGTCCATGCAAGTATCAATATTTGCAGTTGTTTCTGCCTATGCGTATTTATTACCTAGGAGGGTAAATGGAATGGATAAAGTTCCTTCATTGTGTTTCTTTTACATCCCATTAGAAACCGTGACTCCTCAGTAGCCTCCAAATCTCATAGTGCTGTCATACATAAATAATCCGCTTTTGGGTTGTGTGCACTTTGGGACTTGGGAAGCTATTCAGCATTTGTGGAGTTGGAAAGGTATTATGCAAAATTCCTTTCTGTTGTCCTGGTGCGGCTCATGTAGATAAGTGAGAATAAAGATTGGATGCAAGTTGAAATGTTGTACATATAGGTGTGTTTGGTATGGCTCTGAATAGGCTAATTCACGAACAACATCTTATTCGTGTGAACCAAACACCCAGCGAATAAGCTGAACAAGCAATTCAGGAGCTTGTTCTTATTCTAGCGAAATGGTGGAACAAGAGTGAACTAACCCATGTGACAAGAGAGAGAAAGTATTAAAAAAATGTGTGCTGTTACCTTTATGCAAAAAATGTTTGTTGCGAACTAGCCCACGTGCCATTAGCTCTCCATCTTTTTTTTTTTTTTTATGAAAGCTCTCCGTCCGTCTCTTAAATTATTTAGTACTATGATAACTATTCTATTAATTATTATTATTATCATAATTACTATAATTATTATATTAATCAGTAATACTATATTATTTTGATTATTAATTATTTATTATTGTTGTTATTATAAATTAAATTAAATTAAATTATTATCATCATCATCATCATCATCATCACTATCATTATTATTATTGTATTATTATCATCCATAGAAAAATTATTTCAAAAACAAAATCAAATCATTATTAATATTCTTTCTTTCTCTTATTCACAACACACCATCCAAACAACACATCTTTATTCATGAATAAGCCATTCTATCTAATTCTTATTCACATTTCTTATTCACGAATAGACTATTCATTCTTTATTCACCACACTTCCAAACACACCCATAATCTGATTGTAGCCATGACTTTTTCTTTTGTTTAATTTAATGTTCTTTTTTTTATTTTTTTCTGGGTTCCAGATGGCTCTTAGCAGTTATTTTTTTGTTCTATTTAATGAATAAAAAATTCTTTAACAAAAACTAAGAAGCATTTTGTTTACAACAGGATATAGTTGGCCGTTCAAAGGAAAAATAAAAAATTACTTTATAGTATTTCACATATTTAACTTAAATGTTTTATCAGTTAAATTTTTATTTGTGGGATAGGTTATCTTGATAACTAAATTATACAAGAGTCTTAACAACCAGCACAACACTTATATTGAACAAAAGTATAATAATATTAAAGGTATCTTTCTATAATCTGAATGTGCTGAAATTTATTGCCATTTGAAAACTATTTAGTCATGGATTAAGCGCTTTGAAATGATTAATTTAGGGCCTACTGGCAGTTTAAATTTCGAAAAAAAAAATGATTAATTTAGATTGTTCATATTTAATTGGGGATTTGATGATTTTTCTTTAAAAGAAGAAAGTTGTATTAAATTTGATTCGTGGTCTATTAACAAACAAAGAAAAACAATTTTATCTTTTAGTTCCAGATAATTTGGTTTTTATTTTTTTATTATTTTTTTTGGAGAAAAGCAATTCTTTCATTAAAAGCCAGTATTAGTCCACATAATTTGGTGGTTGTCATTGCGACCGAAACTTTGCCTTTTACTATCTACTTTGTTAATTCGCTCTTCCGACTTGCTACATCAGAACCAGCATAATTTCTACATTAACGATCTTACATTATAACATATTGTAAAGGGCAACCTGTAAGTAGTATACAAAGGCAGCTCAATAATTGAACATTGATCTCATTTAGAATTTGAACTTTTTCTCTCTCTCTGTTCTCACTTCTCAAATTCGGACCCTCTTTCCTTCTTCAATCCGCATGATTCTCTGATGAGAAACTCAGCTTCGTACACGAGCTCTCTGGCTTTGTGCAGTACCAGCCTTGGCGGGCGGAAAATCTAAAAATTAAAATTTGATATTTAGGTTTAGGGGGGAGATAAATGCCAATGTTTACTTATCAAGATCAAGTTTTATAACTTGTCAATTATACCCGATTAACACCGTGTCCCCACAAAAAAACGATCGCAGTGGATGTGTCTTAATCGACACATGAATTGTACGTTCAAAACGAGATAATTCAGGTCATATGAAAAATTTGTCGCTGAAAGATTAAGGTATTTAAAGCATTTGATTTTTTATAGGATAATTCCCTTACATCGATCGTACAAAGTTGCAAGCTAATAGCCGGAAAGCTTTTTCCATTTGAAGGTTAAATTAGCATGCTCTTTAAAAAGTTCAGACATAACAAATTAGTGAATTAAGGAAATGTACAGTAGTCGAAATTACAATTTAAATTTCAGATTAAGGTGATAACAATGCTGAGCGAAACTCGCGGGACGGCTTGGAGTATATGGAAGAAGAGAAATAACATGATTTTTATGCTAGCTACCTTCGGACCGACGCACATACTTGGAAGCAAACATTTTGATTTAAAAAATTGTCAGAACGGGATATTTATCAGAATGGTTAGAAAAAAATTTCCATTACTTTCAGAGATACGTTTTCGAGATAAAAATAATCAATTCATCTTAATTTTAATATTTATAAGGAATTCTCTAGCCAAAGTTTGGACCTGCAACTTTCACTTAATTAACATGTACAGTAAAGATTGATTTTCTCATATAATGATATTATTAATAGGTAGCCCATTACCGTCACAGAACAACAGATAAGGATAGTGAGGGAAGTAATTTGTTCTTTCTGCATAGCACATCTTACAAACGTTAAGTAGTGACAACTTAAAAAGTGTAAAATTGTAAAGTTTTGGTGCTAGACATGCATATTTTGTGGCATTAATACGTGGGAAGTATAAGCGTATAGCTGAAACGGAAATTTTTTTTTTCTAATTTCACAATATTATATTTCATACTGCCCTAACTAATATAGAATGATATACGTTCTTTTACTTGCTCATTGATACCTTCATTTCTGTTTAGAAATGAGAACTTGCTAGTAATAACTAGTATAGTGGCCAATTACATCAATGTCCGTTTCAGGACTGAATTTCAATTGGGTTGTTTACAAAAAAACAAAAGCAAGAAAACGGTAAAACTCAATCGCTATCTCCAATAGATCAATAAGATAATTTTCGTTTGCTAAAAAAACGACCATAATGCAAATTAGGTATCTTAAACAATTGGGTTTCGTAATAAGCATTTTGCGTATGTAGTGCAAGATTTGACAAATTGTACCGTCTTTGTCACGCTTTAATCGTCAATTGTGTGCACATATACTGCATATATATATATATATATATATATGTCATTCCACAACATGTTTATTTTATGGGCACAATGGCTTCTCTTTTTCGTTTAAGTATGACAGCATCCACAAACTTGGATATTTGATGGGCATTTTGAACGCCACTTGGTTTTGATATTCTTTTTCTTTTTTAAAAATGGAATATTCTCTTTTTGGAAACATCACATTTAATGTTGAAAATATTGCTGTATCATATAAAAAAATTCGAGATATTTTGACAGAATAAGAATTTTATTTATTCAGACTTGTCCATCAACAGCGTGCGATATTTTCTTTTTGTCGTATTTGTGTTAAATATTATTTAGTTAAAATAATTTAACTTTGTACACGATAGGATATTGCCGAGCAATTTTGACACGTGTCTATTATGATCGATTAAACGCTTGGAATTTTTTAGATGCTGAGTGATTAATGAAATTAGTTATCGGAAATTAATCTAATTATAATTAAACCAAACTAGCGGGGCTTCTTTTGAATAATGAGATACTAATGATGTGGTTTACATGCACATTACAATCCACTGGATGCTTTTAAAATAAAGTATATCCAATTGAGAATTGTATGAAAAAAACAATTGACATTAAAATAATCTCTACATAATAACAAAACAATAAATTAATGGCAAATTATATCGTGAACAAAATTTTGTAACCATACTTCAATTCGGATCATTAATTTAAAATTATAAATTTCAATTGTGGACAAATTTTAATACATCCTGGATACTTGTGTATAAAAGACAATGAATGATACGCTGCAGAAAATTTGGGCCGATAAATAAAATAAAATAAGAAATAACATGCAATGAAATATAACGAAAGTTGGGTTTTGTACGGATATAGACCTTGAGCAGGTATATAAAGTTGCCTCTTTGGAGCAATATATATTCCCCGGGCGTATTAGACACAAAAATTAGGAGATAAGTGAACAGATACAAAGAGAGAGAGAGAGAGAGAAGTCGCGTGGAATCGAAGCAGAGTTTAGAGAGAGAGAGAGAAAGGGAGAGAAAGATGTCGTGGCAAGCGTATGTAGACGATCACCTGATGTGCGAGATCGAGGGTCAATTCCTGACCTCCGCCGCCATCATCGGCCACGACGGCAGCGTCTGGGCTCAGAGCGCCAATTTCCCTCAGGTTTACATATGTTTCCTTTCCTTTTTGTATAGATCCGGATCTGATTGTTAATCCATTTCTCTTCTGAGTAGATCCCTCATAGCGAACGATTTTCTACTGAAATTATCTAGATCTTTCTGGAATTGATTTATTTCTGATTTTAATTTTTAAATTAAGAGCAGTTTACTTCATACTGACCCTTTACTCCAGTAAACAATTTGGAATTACGGTTCCTTCCACCTTTTGCTAATACAGGACTGAAATGATGACCAAAAGTTACAGTTTTACTCTTCCTTTTTCCATTTTGGGGAAAAAAGTTAGGATCTTTGATTTGCTTGATCAAAGTTGGAATAAAGGGTGGTGATGGTCCTTTTGCCTTCATTCATTCCTATTTATAGTAGCACTAAAAAAAAATATTTATTACAAGTAAACTGTTGAATTTCAGTTCTGTAGTGGATTTTACCAAAAGTTCTGTTCCAATAAAACTGTGGACTAGATAAAAAGGCACATAAGTAAATACAAGTATCTAATTGTCATCTGTTTGGGTTCTATTTATTTATGTTTAGTCCAGTATCGTAAGTTTTATTCAACTATTGATAAGCCGCTAATGGTTTTGTCATTGTAATTGCGTACATGTCGATTGTTCCCAGTCATTTTAAAGCTATGTTTATTTAAAAACTTCAATGTTAAAATAATCTGTTCAAATGTGTTACCATTTAACACGTTTGTTTTAATGTGCATCTTCCAGTATAAGCCGGAGGAAATAACAGCAATAATGAAGGACTTTGATGAACCTGGTTCTCTTGCTCCAACTGGTTTGTACCTGGGAGGTACCAAATACATGGTTATTCAAGGTGAACCTGGTGCTGTCATTCGTGGCAAGAAGGTTCGTTCTCTCACACACATACACACACTGATGCACTCATGAATGAAATTGCTTACTATGCTGCTGGGATTGTTACTTTCTCTTGTGGTTATAATGCTGTCCCAATAATTGGCCACGACCCCTTCAAAAGTAGACAAACCTGAATTGGCATCTTAAATGACTGATGTGACATTTTGGTCAGATCGCATAATTGATGAGGCATTTTGAGCTGATCCAAACTGTTGGCAATTCAAAATAAAGCTGCTCTTTATTGATAGCATGACATCACTATTATGACAAATTAATGAAAGGCAGCATGCTTGAGCTCATACAATTATGTTAGCAGCTGTTGTACTACCATTTTTCTAGATTTAGTGTCCATCTTTTTATATATTAGTAAGGATCACTTTTGGTCTTGGTCCAAGTTTGCAATTTAGTTGAATATGCTGGAATCTGGCACATAAATAGGATTCATATGAATCCTACATTGGTCTAACCTCGTGTCCACTAAAACTTGGTGCAAATGAATATTTTATTTGCAATTTCCTCGTTTTTGCTCCTTTATTTAACCTAAGGTACCATAAAAACTTTTTTCATCCAGTGGGTTGATTTGTTCTCTAAATATTCTGTTTTACTATTTTGTCTAATTTTCAGGGTCCTGGGGGCATAACAGTCAAAAAAACCAATATGGCGTTAATAGTGGGCATTTATGATGAACCAATGACTCCTGGCCAATGCAATATGATTGTCGAAAGGCTCGGCGATTACCTGAATGACCAGGGCTATTAAGTAATCTAAATGTCTATTTGATGGTGTTTCTGAAAGATGTCCTGAACCCGAGCTTATTCCTTGCAATTGCCTGTCTGAATAATTTATTAGCTTGTGTCCTTTGTGATGTTTTCAGAAAAGAAAATTAGCAGTTGGGCTGTTGGGCATCGCAAGCACTAGTTTGTCATTTTGAATTTTGTTTGGGCTGTTTCGGTACTTCTGTTTGCTGATAATGACTATATATAAGTAATTTCTGGTGGACCTTAAAGTATTTATTTCTGGTTGAATTGTACATTACGAGATGCGGGGATGAATTTTTTTGTTCTGAATAATGGTTATGAACTGTTAATAATTGTTTGTGTCCCTGCCAGGATCGCCACCATTACGGGTACAAAAATATTTGGAAACGCATGGATTTTGTTTTAAAGTTTATTGAACAGGGTTTGTCTATACTTGTCTGAATATTTTCAACAGAATCTCTTTATGGATACAATTTGTATAGAATTGACATAAGTGGTGGAGAATAGGTGGGTGATAGTGAGATTGGAATTTTGGATGAGAAAAATCTATTTCCCATATATGTGAAACAAAACAAATGAATTATTCATGAAACGTGACGGTAGACGATTAGACGCCGACATGAACATTGCAATTTGCACGCATAAATTAAAGCAGAGAAGCGACCGGTGACTCGGTGAGTTGGTTTGGGATGTGGGCGGATAAAGGGCAACATCGCAACTGATGCAAGCTGAATTGATAAAAGAATAATGGACTGTCGCTAGATAAAGCTGAAGATATATGTGCACTAATTGTCTTTTGTTTACTTATTTAACTTGCAGCTGTAGTAATCTTATTAGGAAATTATAATAATGGATTCCACAAAATCATAATCAGAAAGTAATTACATCGTTTCCTCTTTATATTTCTTTTCTTTTACGATTCATCTTCTTCAATTTATCTCTCTGTAATTCTAGTTAATTCCATATACTGCACCAAAAATACAAAAGAAATTAGTTGATAGTTTTGGGGGACATCACAGACAACTATATCCACATTAATATTATGTGAAAATGACACATTTTTGACGGCAGTAACAAAGCTACGACAGAATGACGCTAATAACTATACCAAAATGATATTTAACATTCAATTATAATCAACAAAAGTAAAAAGAATACAACGGTAAGGAATTGAATTTCTACTGTACAACAATTCCACTAGTCCATCTGTTAGTGTGTTACTGATTCAGAATTGTTTTCCATAATGAAAAGAACTCTGATCCTATTACAGCATCCCATGCACATCTATAACCTACAAACAAGTTTTTATTAAGCTACAGTCAGAAAAGTAAATAAATAGCGTACTCTCTGGTGTGTCCTAATGTACCATCATGGAATATGAACTGTATGTTATAGTTAAAAAAGGTGCTGACAAGTATCCAAAGCAAGGAATCTGACTACAGTATCACTCAGGCACCAGTTCATGTAAGAAAGGCCATGACACTTGTAATCAATCCAGTTTTCAATAAGTTAAGTATATTGGGCTGGCAATCAGTTTGGGATTGAGACCACATATTACATGTATGCCAACGAATAACATGCTCTTCAAAAGACTTGATTGCAAATTCATAAGGTCAGTCAAGATTTTAAAAACGACTTTTCCTATATACCAAAATTTGATACAACTCTGCTATAGCAAGTACCAAACTAATCCTCCACCTGTACCACACATACGCACCAAAAGAAGCAACCCCCTTTATTCATTTTCTTAGAAATAAGATAAGAGCATCCTGTAATTTTCTTAATTCACATTATCACATATACCAAAGTAATTAGGAGCATTCTAGTTTTTATTTTCCAAGGGTATGCCAAAAAAAATTCAGAGAATCATATGTGTACACAAATGAGTAAAAAGAGAGAGAATGCAGTTACGTGAAAATGTTGTGGCTGCGTGATATCTGGGACCTCTTTACAGGTGAGACTATCAGATTTCTCAGTGTCGCTTCTGGGTTAGGTCTGGACCTGAATGAAGGGCAACCTGGAACAGGTACAGGTCTTCGGCTGCTGGTGTCACCTGATGGTGGGCCCATGTTGACAGCTGAGTCAGTGTCCAGCTCGAATGGTCCAGGGTTATTTTTCTTTGAAGTTTGTGGCCATATCTCCTCTCTCTCTCTTTTACCTGTTGAAATTAAAATTACAAATAACAAACTATATTACAAGATGAATTGGTGGTGAGTATTAGAGTTAGCAAATCTATTGTATAAACATGTTGCCATGAGGTTTCTAGGCATCTTAAAGAGAACACATTAATCGATAATTCGATACTACCAAAATTTAAAAAGAGTTTTCATGTTCAGGGTGAGTCAGCACTAAGATTAGAAGGATTTCATAGGTTATGTTGCCAAACAAGGGGTAGTCAGATTCAAGAGTTATGCTAGTAAAAAATCTAAAAAAACGGAAAATTCAGTTCAGCCAGAATACCTTGTCTCAGCATGTCCCGTGTATCCATTATGTCGATGCCAGAGAACAAATCGGGTTCAGGTTGTAGGTAGGACTTAGTGGGGACAATTGTCGACTTTTTGAAAGAATTGTACTCATTTCTTAGCTGGTCAAACATTTCTTCTAGTTGCCTCTTTTGCCTATTAAATTATTCAAGAAAAACACACCTATATAGAATAGTTGTTTAAACTAGAGAAAGAACTAATTACTCCAAACCGAATTATCTAACAAAATACACAAGGTTTTTTCGTAACTTACCCAACATTTTACTGAATTCCACAGATTTACTCCATATTTTATTGGATTTTCAAAGAAGAAACAGTCGCACAAATTCCCAAAAGTACAGATTTCTAAAATTTATATTTGCAACAAATTAAAGGGTACTCCATCAAATGCTAACAAGTGTGTCCTCTCACTAATTAACTTACATCAAAATTGAATCAAAAGTATTCAGTTGCCCGATTGTGAATCTTGATGTGAAGTTATGGAATGTGGGGTAATTTATCATTCTTCACTAGATTTACTATTATTATTTCCTTAGAATTTTGAATTAAGTTTTATGTTAAAGCAAAACTAAAAGATTGGGAGTGCCCCCAAAAGCAATAAATAATTGCATACTTGGGAACTATTTGGGGTTTTAATTACAAGATACTGATACTAATACTTCAAGTACATATAACATAGATGGTCCTAAATTTCCTTAGTAACACGAGGCATATTTGTTTGCATTTCTGTTCATAAAACAAAATTAGAGACTCCAGCATTGTCCCAAGAATGAAGTTCCTATTTTGCAAATTGCACCAACAATACTTGATTTGCAGATGTCCTAATATTACTTATATATATGTTATTTAGCACCCAGTCTTTATTTTATGCATATATTAACATGTGTCAAATTATAAATTAAGAAAAAGTTGACATAGTTTCCAAATATTTTGCTAAATTCAACTAAGAAAGTCATCCAAAACTAGTTCCCATAATTTCAAACCAATAAATAATGTACAGGCTTCAATTAGTTCAATTAGCAAGTCAGGAAAAGAGAAAAATTTAAAAGCGTATAATGAAAGAAACCTTTCCATCATACTAGCCTGATGGTTGGTTGTTATTTATAAATATCTTCGTAATGTTGGGCACTTGTTACAAAATATGGTAGATGTTCAGTACCATTTAGAATATCCAAGTTGATAAATTTGCAATGCTATTGAAAAAGTACTAAAAAATTAATCACCTAGACTTCTCAGCATATTTTTCCTGAAGCTCTTGCTTATCCTTTGTAAGTGAATTAATCTCTTGTTGCATCATCTGACATCTCTTCCCCATCTTCTGGTATGCACTATGCACTTGTTCCATTTTCTCAGTAAACTTCTCTTGCATTGCTTCGCACCTCTGACGATACTGGGCCACCACCGAGTTCATCTTGTACTTCATCTCCAGCTCCTTTTGTCCCATGTAGAACATAACACTCTTGTACATACTCTTCATTACTAGATTTTTTTTTTTTTTTTTTTTTTTTTTTTTTTTTTAAGTTAAGAAAAATAACAAGGATACTGGATTTGGGGAAAATCACATTTACACTTATAACACCTCAATATCTCCTCTTTGACAACTAGATTACTACCTCTTGGATCTTGCCGATTGACTTACTACTTGCTAACTCGAGCTGCTTGGGTGGAATTTACATTTAAAAATTAATTCAACCTTTTTTTTTGTTGAAAGAAATTGGTAGATATATTTGTTCAATTGCTTTCCAAAACACAATGATGTACCTGTACAGTAAATTATCAGTGCAATTATTTTGGCATATTGCTTAATAAGCCATCAAAGAGAATATAAATAGGAAAAATATAGAAAGTAATATATTAAGTTTTTCTCGAGATAGTAATCTCCATTTGTCAGATATTATAATCTCTGATAAGAAAAAAATATCTCTATTTTTTAGGATACATGTCTGTGGAGATAACCCAAGCATTGACATCTGAAACACAGGTAAACGCAACAGTAGAAGTTAAAAGAAAAATAAATATACAAACATAGACAAAATGTTAGTAAAGTAACATAAATTTGAGCTTACATTTGTCGAATCATCATCAGGGTTAGTATTCACAGGTTTCATGAGGCTGCAAACACAAAAGCTTTTGAAATGAGTTCAGGAAAAAGAATAGATTTGAATATTATGCCCCAATAGAACCTTAAAAAATGATATATGCTGCTGCAAATGAGCTATAATTCTTAGATAAACCTGCAAAAAAAATTCATATTGTCACTGTAGCCCTCCCCTTCCCCTGTCCACTTAAACCAAATTGTCTCTCTTCTTACTTAGATTTTCTACAGGGATATATGGCATTATCAGTATACAAGTACAGTTATATCATTTCTAAGGAGGATAAATTCGTAGACATCTGTATGTATTTTATATAGAAGTCCCACATCTATAATGTCAGGTATTATCTTATTTTACAAGGCATGCATGATTCAAGGTTTTGCAAGGATCCATTGAAATGGCCCGTAAATAAGCTAACAGGTAATTTATTCTAATTAAAAAGAGACATATACAGACCTCTTAGAAAGAACTTGATCACAAATTGGGCATGCAGCATCATTGCTAAGTATCTTGGTAGCATCTTCAGTGCCTTGTTTTTCACCATACAAGAAAAATAGATAAAATCGGTTTAACTTCCAAACTTTTGCCTCATGGTATTATTTCTAAAGGGAAAAAATGCTTCCAGACGCTTCTCTGTAGTGTACAAACTTCACTTAAGACTTTTAATTAGATTTGAAGTGAAACTATTTTTTTTAAGCATAAAAATAAATTTCCTTTAAAAAACCAATTGTTTTTTATATTCTAGACATCCAATTAGATGGCTAGCGATTACATCTCAAAATGACAAAAGACAAAGCATATTTACAGAACTCTAGGAGAAAAAACACATAAAAGTGTGAAAATATAAACATACAGAATAAATGACCGCAAGTAGTGGAGATGGCTTGGCCTTCTAGCTCCCTCCAACATGCATTGCACCTCATTTCACCACAGGACTTTCACTTCCATTGCACTCAGTAACTCTACAAACATTATAGTTAGTTATGCTTTGTTACAGTATGCTTTAAAACTTTCAAAACCCGTAGCCCTAACTAACGAAAGGGAAAGCCTTTTTTTAAATACACCCAACTTTTTGTAATGCTTGCAGATGATGACCAGGCTTATCATATCTAGAACCAAGACACAACATTACATATAAAATAAAAATTCTCATATTTAGGACAGACAAATCCTTTTGAACAAATTGGCAAACACGACAAACCTTTCAATTTGTAAAGGCAGGTTCTGTTATATATGATGATTTTTTTACCAAGTTCAAATAAACTAATTTTCCAGAGATCTTAATTGTGTTAAGATGGAACAAAGAGTATATCTGTTCATTTGCAGGTCTGTGTATGTGCAACAATCATAGGAAAAGAAAAGTCAGAGCAACATAGCCACTCCTCTATTAATTTAACTATTATAGCCTATAGAATATTTGGATAAACTCAATAAGTAAAAAAAAAAAGAATATTTGCAGAGTAAGTTAAAAATATCTTTGTTATTTATTTATTTCTTTTTGGAATGCTGGACAGCCAAAAAAAAAAAAAAATACAACATCATTCCTTGCTACTAAATGTTACCTGAAAAGCCAATTCGGCAATTTAAATTCTCTTAGAAATCAAGAATCATAGTAAACAATGAAGTAAAGTATGGGTTCTGCTACAAAATAAGATTTTTCAGTCAGAAAAAAAAAAATCTTTAAGAACTACCAGGGTTTGGGTACTCGTGTAAAGAACCAAGAACGCTAGTAAATAACCCAATTCACAGAATTTCGGAACAAGCAAAATCTACAAAACCCTAATTTTCATTAAGAATCACAGTCGCATTGAACATAAAATTACGCAAAAAGAGACACATTTAGCCCCAAAGCAAGAATTTAGGCAAAAAGAACCCCAAAGAAGTGAGAGAAACTGTTCAATGTCCATCTTTAGAGTCGACTAAAATCGAACCTAATTGATTGAATTAAGAAGCGTGAAATTGGGAAGAGATCCCAATCAAAGCGGAGAGCAGTTACCTTGGGAAGAAAGAATGGAATTGGCGAGATTCGAAATTCAATGGAGAACCCACTACCCAGAGCCTAAACCCTAACGATCGGAGGGAACAACTCGCAACGCCTCTTGTAATTCTTCGAATCGCTTGCGCAGCTTCTTACGGAGTTGAGAGAGAGAGAAATGGCGATTTGGCGGTAAGAGAATTATTTTGGTCGGATTGAATCCAATTCTTTGTTACTATTTGTACTGTCAAGAACTGACAGGTGGGTCCAAGTACTCTCCGACTCGTACGAAGGATCTTACGGTGATTAGAGCGTTTGGGACGGACAAACAATCCGAATTCCAAACTTGTGCATTTTGTTTGGTCGGTTTTCGGATCGTTTGTGGCAGAGGCTTATGGTGCTATCGTGTTACCATCGGTGCTCCTATCAAGGGTGTGTTTGGAAGTCACAGAATAGGCCTAATTCAAGAACAGGCTTTATTCTATCGCAACCAAACACTTTTGAATAAGGCTGAATTGCTTATTCAGGGCCTTGTTCTAATTCCACCGAACCCACGGAATTTCGTCGGTGAACAACGATCGACGATTAAAATAAAATTTTCCATCGTACGGTTCACAATTAAAAAATACCTCTCTCTCTCTCGTCAATTATTGCCGACCGTTTCTTATCTACTTTTCTCTCTGTTCTCTCCTTTATTGGCGATAACAACCAAAGCCATCGCTGAAAAAGCATTGCATCGTAGATCTACGGCGACCGGAGGAGAAATAGGCCAAACAATTGCCATAAGCGACTAGAGCGGAAGACGCTGAGTGTAGAGTGCTCCGATTTGTCCGAAACTGAGGTATATTTCCCTCCTTTCTGGCTATTTTTGTTCTTAAATAAAATTGGAACAATTCTGTGCTGATTTTGTACATAGATTGTTGTTAACCGTTTGTTTCGAAGAAGAAATTGAAACATTTTCTCTGTTGAAAAATAGGGTTAGTAAAATGATTCTCTATATAGTATCAATTTTTTGTTTTTATCTTTTGTTGGGTCTTCAATCTACTCTGTTAGATCTTCAATTTCAACAGTTAGGGGTGTGTACTTTGCCAAAATTACGACTTCAGTCTATTCTTTTGGGGAAAAAACAGCTAAAGCTATCAGAGAAATTGCAAACACCAAATCTATTAAGTATTAATTAATTAATCTTTGTATGCCGGATTGTATTTCTCATTCTGCTCTCTACAAAATTTAATTAACTATTAATTATTAACTATTAATGAATTAATTGATTACTGCCTATGTAACATACCTGTGAACTGTGATTATGGCTTTATTGTCTTCTGAAAATGTTGAACTGAAATTGATTATGCTTTAATCGAGGTAGTGTTTTGCAGAAACAAAACTATTATGTCATATATTATTATTGCTAGATAATATAGGGTCAAAGCTTCCATTCTTTTCCTTCATTTGTCCTTATCAAACTGAAAATTTGCCGGGAGGCACTATTTTGTAGAACACAACAACACACAGTTTATGGGATATGACCATTACATACAATAATTTTATTTAATACTTTATTTTTTATTGTATACAGCATAAAGGTTTTACCAATATAATGTCCGACAGTACTGATGATTGCCATAATATTTAGTACCGAACTCTCATGTACGATTTACAGATGCCTAAATTTATGATATACTTAACACCTAATGTATGATGTGATAAAAGTGAACTTCAAATACCTTAATGCAACTAAGATTATCTTTAAAACCATCTCAGGCAAATTGAGAGCACAACAGCTCCTCTCTTACATCCTACTGTAGGTAATAACTATTAAGTTGTAATCTATGGTCCTCTATGTCTTTGTGTGTTTATGCGGTGTACAAGAGCAAGTGTTTTGTGTGCATGTTTTGTGTGGGAGGGTAATAATAGCAAAAAGAGAGAGGGTTTGAGAGAGTGCGAGACAGGCTGAAAATAATTTGATGTTCTGATCTCTATGTAGAATTTCATTAATCGCTTCTGTAATTACTATTTTATTCAAAAAAATTGTATTTCTTTCAAACTGATTTCTTTCATTTTATTCTGTATTGAGTGGATATTGAAAAAAGAGTTCAATTTATGTTTTTAGTTTATGCTATACAGTTAATATTTGGCCATGGCAAAAAAACCACCTTCATAGGACACTGTTAATGTTATAACTCTAGTAAAAAAAAAAACTGAGTTCAAGTAAATCAGTTAACTATAGTGTTTTAAAAATTAACTTTCTGACATATCCCAATATGTACCACAATGTACTTGTTTTCCTAAATTGGTTTGTAAAGTTATCAAGTATGTGAGGCATCATATAATATGCATAGGCTTAATAGAACTTCTACACACATGTCAGTCTTCCTAACTCCCAGTTAATGTCTTTAGTTCAATGGATATTCGAAACCTCTCCATTTCAAGAACGGTCCAAACCGGTAAGGAAACCTTGCCTCCAAAGAAAGCTGCTAAACGACTTCGCAATTGGACCGAGAATGAAACAAACGTCCTGCTTGATGCTATGGATCTGGTTCAAACCAACAGAGGCCGAAAGGGTTTCAAATTCAATGAGGAAGAGAGTGCCGCAATTCTATAGCTTTTCAATGACAAGGTTAAGAACCATCCCTTTGATCAGAGCAACATCGCAAACAGGATTAAAGTGCTGAAGAACCGGTTCAACATATGCTATGAACTATCAACACTAACGGGTGAAGGCTGGGATGACGTTCTGGAACGACCTAAGGCACCATCGAACACCGATTATGATGCTATGATTGCGGTGCGAATATATCCCAATTATCTTTTTCTATCATTTCTTATGAAACAATTTATGTATCAATTTAATCACTTTTTTTTATGTTCAATTTGTAGGCCAAGGGTAAACATGCTAATTTCCTGTCAAAAGGGTGCTTTCCTTGGTACAATAAGATGTACCTAATGTCTGGTGGAAAACCAGTAAGAGGAGATGGAAGTGTCGAATCCTTCAATTTGGAGGATCCTTCTGCCTCCTTTCCTTTACTAGAAGGACCTTTACCAGTCAGTGAACAAGGTAGCTCCGATGAACCTCAGGAGCTCGATGACAGTGATGCAGTTGAACAATCTCGCTCAGGAGGTGGTAGGACCAACAACATGGGGAGAAGTGGTGGCCCAACCTCTAGAGGTGGTCGCCAGACCAGTCAGTGTACCTACCCAACATCCCAAGCCTCTGGTTCGAAGAGGAAAAGCACCGATGAATCAGCCGGTGAAACCTCAACTAGGGGGCAGAGGTATAGGGAGAATGCTAGGAAGAAGAAAGTTGAGAAAGATCGCATAGCTGATGCTGGGTTTGAGATTGCCAGAGTTATGAAGGGGGATGTTGATCATCATGTTAATCGGTACTGTAAGAAAGAAGATGAAATCAACAACTGTCTTGCCAAAATGACAGAATTGGGCATCACTGGTGCCCTTCAAGCCCATCTCGTCAAAGATATTTCCAAAGCTGGGGCCTTTCGGAGAATGTTTCTTCGTTGGTCCATCAATGATGTTGTTGACTACTGTGCCAAGAACAACTTTTCTTTTAACCACCCGGATCACAGCACATCGAACCGTCAAAGCTACGTGGATCACAGCACATCAAGCTCTCAAGCCTATGGCTCTATGTTCAACAACTTCCAGACACAGGCCTTTCCCAACCAGAACCAAGGCTTTCCCAACCAGATCCAAGGCGGGAACGCTTACAATTATCATCCAAACCACCACAATCTCTGATGAATATGTGTTGAGCTTGTTAGGGGTCTACCAGCAGTGTCTCTTTAGTTATTATGTACTATTTAGGAATCTTTAGTTTGGTTATTTAATTAGGCAAGCATGTTGTAATTTGAACAGTAGGTTGTTAACTTATCTCAGGGGTCTAGCAGCATCAGTGTCTTGACATTTGTATTATTTATGTAGCTTAGCTTAGCTTAGCTTAGCTGCAGTGTCTTGACTTTTTGTATGTACTGATAGCGCTACGACGATCGATTATGTACTTTGAACACTATGTTGTCGGCAGATTGTTCCCGCAACTGATGTGTACAATTTGTCTCATCATTTATGTAGCTGTTATGTACTATTTTGATATTGATCTGTATGTTTATGAATGTTATGTATATGTTGGTCACAACTGTTATGTACTTGTTAATTTAGTTGCTTAAGGATTTCTTGAAGATAATTGAATAACATTGTTGTCTAATTATTTTCAGGCTTTGAAGAAATGTCGTCTGATGAAAGCTCACATGAAGAAATGTCCTCTGATGACATGTCGTATGATGAAAGGTCGTCTGATGAAGACGTGTCGTCCGATGATGCTAACAACTACTCCAAGAGACGTGAACGCAACAAGCGAGTAGCTGCTTGGTGGTTCAATGCAGCAATGTGTGCAGCTGATTCAAGAGAATTAAAGCGTGGTAGGAAGTTGTCGGGTGCCGAATACATCAGAGAGACATTGCGTGGCAGCGACAGTTATGTTCAAGAGATCTATCGCCTAACTCCAGAAAATTTCAGGCTTCTGGGTGATGAACTCCTGGCTCGAGGACTTCCAACTGGGGGAGATTTAATAATCGAGGAGCACGTAGGAATGTTTCTCCAGCTTGTTGCCCAGGGATCTCCCATTCGAAAATTATGCTTCGATTTCCAACACTCTGAAGAAACCGTGTCGAGATCATTGAGAGGGGTATTAGGCTGTTTACTGCGCATGATACCACAATACATGAAATTGCCTGGAGGGGATGAGCCAATACATCCAAAACTACGAGAAGGGACAGAATATTATCCATTCAAGGTGCGCTTTCTTAGGCTCTGACCCCACTTATTATAAAGTGATTAAAAAGAGGAAGTAGATGCACTGTTAATTCTTATAAGTTATAACCTTGTTAGTGGAAAGAAATGTCGGTGTCTTCTGTCATGAGATTATTTAAATTTTTTAAGTGATGTCCTCATGGTTATGAGCCCACTCTCTTTTCTTTTCTCTAAAACTGAGTATGGGTGCGTGTGAATCCGTGTGCGTGGGTGTGTGTGAGGTGCAGTAATGAAGTAATGGAAAGAGGAGACTGTTGTTTATAGAGGTGGGAAAAAGGACAAAGGTTTTAAAGGCTGGTAACCATGGGATAAAAAGAGGAAGTGTCACGAGGAGGGACTAGAGTGAAAAAGTGGCAAGAGACAGGTAATGATGGTGAGAGGTGAGAAATGAGATGGAATCTTCTCAGGCTTTTTTTAAAGTTTCTTGTAATCTATATACATCCAACTAGTGGTCAAATCAATTTGGCTAAGGTTTAGACCATCTTGGATCAAACTTTGATTTAGATTAATAAAATTTTATCCTAGCTGTGAACATCCATTATAACTATTTTTATTTTAGGAAAGATCTAGCATCTCAATATTTTAAAACCAACAGGAATTTTTACACGTGGAGACTCCAAGAATTCGTTTTGCAATTATTTGGGAAGCAGTTGATACTTGATTGTTGCTACTTGTGAGTTCACGTAGCAAAATTGTAATCAACAATTAAACAATTATTTAAAGTATAATAATTATCCAATTGTTGTTTTTAGGAGAATTGGCAGCGGCTGTCAATTAAGTAACTATTCAATTGTTGTACATACTTATTCATGATAATGGAATGAAATAGCAGTAGCACACAACTTATGCATTCAGTGAGATATCACACGGATGAAAAGACTAAACAATAGTATGCTCTTTGTTTATGTAACTAATGCTATTCTATTACGTAAATAATTTGAATACATAATCGGTGTGGGTAAGAATGCTATTCTTTAGGGATACTCGATTCCACATGGTTTATGCAGTACGGGAACCCGAATAGAACCCAAGTATCGATCATGGTTTATGCAGTACGGGAACTCTTAATTTAACTTAATTATTTCTTTTCTTATAAATTATTTTATACTTCGTGTAAATATTTATCAGAAAGTTTGATGATTGTTTTCTTCGAGGGATACTCGCTTTACTCAGTTCGTGTGGTTTATCTTAATTATTTTTTTATATTTTGCTTAAGACTGATTAATTATTTGCCCCAAATACACGATACCAAATTCATATGGAATTTCCGTTGTCTTTTGGAGGTTAACTGCTGAGATTTGTAAATGATAAATGTTGGTCAATTATTATCTAAAATAGAAGCTTAGTGTTTGAAAGTTTAACTAGCCAATTTTGCCTTGAACTGTTTTGGTCTGTTGGAGAACCTGTGCTCATAGATTCCATAAATGATGCTCTGAATTAATGATGTAGGATGCATTAGGTGCAATTGATGGAACACATATTCCGGCATTTCCTGAAAGAGACGAGCCATTCAAGGAACGGTGGAGAAACAGAAAGGGCAACATGACACAAAATGTAATGGCAGTAGTTGATTTCAATGGAAATTTTCGAGCTGTAGTTGCCGGTTGGGAGGGATCTGCTCATGATTCTCTAGTATTGCGCCGAACAGTCGATGCTGGCTTCACAGTTCCCGAAGGTCGGTACTACCTTGTTGACGGGGGATATGCCAATACACACCAATTCCTGGCCCCGTATCGTGGTAAAACATACCACTTGGCACAGTTCCAGCAACGAAGACCTCGCAATCGATATGAAAATGCGGAGGAGTTATACAACCACCGACATGCCCAGCTGCGAAATGTGGTGGAGAAAGCATTTGGAATTCTCAAGGGCCGATTCAGAATATTGAAAGATATGCACAGGTATAAGTACTCTTTCCAAACCAATCTAGTCATTGCCTGTTGTGTACTTCACAATTTCATAAATCGACATCAAAGAGGCCAAGTTGATTTCGAGGAAGATGCTACATCCAGTGATGATAGCGATGACCCGGATAATGATGTTCCATCTACCTCAGCTAATGTTTCTGGGGGCACAGATGCTCAAAGAGGGGGTGCACTTAGAGACAGTATTAGAGATAAGTTGTGGAATGCAAGAAGAACAAACTGAGGTGATTTTAACTATCTTTGGTGCATTTTGTATGGTAAATATATATCTGTTGAAATAAGTAATAATTGAAATTTTCTTTCTGATTTGAACCATAGGATTGTGCAAAGGAACTAGAAGAAATTTGGAACAGCTGTAACATTTGCAATGCATGGTAACTTTACTTTTCCCCAATAACCGACTGCAATTATAAATTATATCATAGTAGGCTGTAGCCTTGGATCTTACCACATGCTAAAATAGATTGGTTGCCACTGTTGAGTATGACCAATTCATAAAATTTTTAAATTAAATAGCCCTTCTCTTTCCTGCTATACATTAGTAATTGATGTTGAGATGGAGTAGCTTATTTCAGTGGAAGAGGTAGGATTTAGAGATTTGAAAGGGGGGCATAGATGGTAACTTTAATAGTTATTTTGTAAGGGGGGCATATATGCTGTCTTATATATTTATTTGATGTTAGTTTTACAATTAAATAATATACACATGAATCTAGCCATTAACACCAGTACTGAGACCAGGCCAGGTATACTTTGAGACCACTGCCTCGTCCATAATTACCTAATGTATACTTTGAGACCAGGCCAGGTCTGTTATGGTTAACTTAAAAGTATTAAGTACCAATAGTATTGAGCCAGGTCAGGTATGGTCAGTCATAAGTTTGACAAAACCTAGTTCGGCATACTGTGTACGGGTTGTTTGGGTCCATAAAGTGTTTGTTCTTATAAATCCTTAGAGCATTTTCTTTAGGTTCTCTCAATCAGGTGGGTTGAGAAATTGTTTCATGCTGCCTGAATCAAGTTAATTTTGGTTGTCTGTCACTTTGCTAAAATTGATTTTTAGAGTTTTATTTGTGGGGTGGTCTTTTTTTCTCAGTGAGTGTTTCAATCATCATCGACTTCCCTAAGTATGATAATTGTGGTTCTTGATTTGACCAATTCAGACTTCGTAGATACCATTTCTTTCAGGGATCTACCCTCAAGTGTCATATTCTTTTTTTTTATTTGTCATGATATAGGAATAATTCCCTCAGTATTTAAATGATGTTGTATATTTGTCAAGTATTTTTTTTTTCAATCTATTTAAATAAAATCTTCACCAATTGCATTTCTTGTATGTGCAGGTAATTAAGAAAAGTTGGGTGTGATTCATTGTGTACTCTGGTGTGTTGTTAATCTCGTATTTATGAGGAATTTTTTATGCAATGTTGTTTAGAGAACTATGTTCATTTGTTGTTATTTTTCCAAAATTGTTTCCATAAATTTGTAGCCACCAATGGGTGGTACGTACTGGTTGTACATTTGTGAGATTTTCTTTTATCAATTTTAAATTTTTCGTAATGCTGAAATTGTTTAGTTTAAAGCATATGAGTGTGGCATACTATTTTGGCGCAAAAAAATGGCTGGAAAATTTGGCGCAAAAAAACGCTAGTGGCTTGAGGCCTACAAAAGTATGTGCTTGTAATAATTGTGGCTGCAGTAAAATAATCAAATTTTCCTTATTCTTATTCCTAAGTATGATCCAAACAAAGGATGAATAAGAAAATGAACAAGCACGTGGATGAACAGCAATTAATTCTAATTCTAATTCATCTCTCCAGAAATTCTTATTCATGGCTAATTCGGATCACTTCCAAACACACCCCAAGTATGAACTATAGTTTATTCTGTTGAAAGTAAATACTGGAGTACCTAACTAGAAACTAAGAACGGGATACTTGAATAATAGTAGGTTCTGTTGCTTTTTTGCATTACAAATAGTAGAATATATAGTCGAGTAATATTGTTATTTGATAAAAAAAAATGTTCCGACTAGTTTAGAATAGTGTCTAAACAATATTATTCTCCTATTTCAACAAAAAAAAGTGAAATAATCCAAAGTTTTGGAGATTTTTCAAGTAAGAAGGGAAAAAATTGTACTGAAAAAGTATATTCCGTAAGATATCCTTTTCTATATTATCTGTGCAATAATTAAACAGGCTTTTCAATTATGTAAAAACTTAGGTAAAACAAACTACATATATCTCTATTATTGCAAACTTGTTATCAAAATCACACGATAGTACTAGTATTTAATAAGCTCTGCAATCCGCTCACCGAAATCACAGTGCTCCCTGGCTCTACTATCTACTAATTTATTTACCTTTTTAATCTAAGCCCAAGGGGCCTTTAATAAAAAAAAAAAATCACAGAAAACAAAACCCCCCGACTTAATAAACAAAACTAAAAAAAAAAAAAAATTCAAGTAAAGACTGTAAAGTAGTCCAAGAAATGAATCTATGTTGTAGCTCTCAGCACATATAATTAATCTAGCATTTGGGAAGATCTGACGGTGGTGGAGGCAGCTTCTGGCTGGGCAAGCTCCCATCCAACACAAGCCAAGCCATCCTAAGCCCCCAACTAGTATGCACTTCCAAGTGACAGTGCATGAACCAAACACCTGCGTATTTTCATTCAAAGGTAATTAATTAATTAGATATGTTAACAATGAACATAAATTTTTCAAACAAAAGTAATGATTAGGATATAAAAAACCTGGATTATCAGCAAGGAAACGGATTGCTACCCAACCACCAGGTGGAACCCCAACTGTATTCCTCTCGACTGGGTCAACTAAGTTGAACCGGGCCGGATCTATAGCTGGGTTGTAGTTGCCAAAACCTTGCCCGACAACAAAAAAGTTGAAACCGTGAAGATGCAAGGGGTGGCTCTCTGCTCCGAGAATGCTCGTGCCCTGCATAACCAACTCTACACTTGTATTGAAGGGCAGAACCAAAACCTTAGTAGCATTGGTCACAAATGTATTGTTCGGAGCAGTTCCCGTATAGTTGAACGGCGTGAGGGGCATAATGGGGAAGTCTGATCCATAGACACCGTGTGATTTGCCTGAAAAATGAGATTGGAGGAGCGCTGTTGTCGGCATCACAAATGAAACATTGTTTATGGAAGCAGCAAACATGGTTCCATTTGGTCCCTGCTTAATTATACAGCAATTTAACGAGTAATTTTAGTACTTAATGAATAAAGGACTTTTTTCCCCCAATAGAAAAATTCAATAAGATCAGGATTTTTGATACTTAATCAGTTCAGACCTGACAAGTGTGGTTCTCAGGGCAAGGGTTCTCACCAAGCCCCACAGTGAAAAAGAAGCGCCGGTCAACCATTTGTGGTACATTGGCTGGATATTGAGCACTGGCCAAGCTTCTCAGTTTCTTAGTAAAATGTGTAACAAAGGAGGTATCATTGAGAGCTGGTAGAATAGGCTTATAAGATGGAAAGCTTTTGTTAATGCTCGAGGAAAACAAACTTGTAGGATTTTCATACTCAAGAATTCCTGCAACGGTTGAGTTGTCGAAAGTCCCTTGACCAGTGACATATGGCCTTGCCTCCATGAAGAAATTTGCATTGGGGTATTCTGCTTTCGTAGTAAGGAGAACATTCGTGGTTTGACCGGGAGCGATGAGCAATGTATCCATAGTGAAGGGTTTCACATAAACAGCATCGACTTCGACAATAGTTAGAGAATGATTAGCTATGGAGAAGAAGAGCTCATTATTGAGTGCTGCATTGATGATGTGAAGTAGATACGTCTTGCCCGGCTTCACTTTAATTTTGAATGTATCTGCAATTGGTTTGAAATCTTTGCTAATTAGTAATTTGTTACTTGTGCGCACAAAGCTAGGTTGGAGAAAGAATAGTTAGGAAGGCATGTACGTACTGTAAGCTCATTGTTCATGCTATTTCAGAGAAGAACATCTTCTTGTTTGAAAAATAAAGATGACGAGAAACAAGAAAACTGTCTTGATACGTTAATTTTTCATTGATTAATATTTATTATATTCTGACCATTTGCTGAACAATTGTATAGTGGACCAGGAAGCCCATTGATGGTATACGCATCTGATACATTTGGTCCTCCGCCTGTCTGTAAGGCCTGGTTGATTACTACCTCTGTATCGGCCTTCCACCATTCCCCTTGTACATCAAAACCCCAGCAATGTGTTAAGCACTTAAGCTTGAGATGGAAAAATAAATAGGAACACTACCAAGAAAAAAAAAGAATATAGGAGAACGGATTCAAATTATGAAATGAAACTTTGAAATATCTGTACCAAAGATGATAGGGACTTCCTTATAAGGCTTTTCAAAAGGGTACGGGATTCCAAGCTTTGGAAGGATGATGATCGGTCCATAGAGAGTTGCACGAAGCCATGAGATATGAGCATGCCACCAGAGGGTACCTCTTTGACCAACAACTGTGAAGTTGTACACATAACTATGGCCTGACTGGATTGGGCATTGTGTTATGTAAGCCGGACCATCGGCCCATGCACTAAGGAGCTGCCGTATACCATGCCTATTTCCATCCATGATATACAAGTAGATTAAATTGTACATATATAGGTGCTTTTGACTCTATTACTTTTGAGCTTTACATTGATTCAGTGAAATAATTAAGCACATAAGCTTAGAGCTATCAATAATCTGTATATGCAATATATATACAAATAAGTGTTTATTGTCATCCAGAAGAATTCTTATATAAATGAGAAAGGTAAAATACCAATGCAAGCTGATATTATAGGGGACATGGTTATCAACTTTAACCACAACCTGATCGCCTTCCCTCGCCACAATCTTAGGCCCTGGAAACTGGCCATTGACTGTCACGATGCTCTTGGTTTCACACAGACGTGTTACATTTGTCATTTTGATCTGCCAAGATGAATTCACAACCAAATTAGAAAAAATTGTGTAATTACAACTATGAATGGTTCATTTCAAGATTGTCTAACTTACTTCAAACTGATAATAATGTCTTGTGGTTGTGGTGCCAGTTTGCCGTGACTCGATCGTAGGGAAGGCAAATAATATTATGCTTGAAAAAAGAAAGGCTGTCATGACAAGAGAGGAAGGAAACATAGAGGCAGCCATTGTGTTTTAGAGAAAAATTGAACTGGGGAGACTTGTGTACGATATTGGATGCATGGTAAAGGGATTACATGACTATTTATATATATGCATAATTGATATATTCAATTTTTAAAAATTTGTTATTTGTTTGGTACCAAAAAAAAAAAAAATAAATAAATAAAAGATAAAACGCAACTTCGCACAGTAAGAGCAAGTGTATATATCTTAGAGTGTAGTTAAAGTCAACCCCAAGGTCCCCAACTGCTAATTTCGAATGTTTTTTAATTTAGGCATGCATTCTTTGTCACCATGTAATAATATTTATGCTACTACAAGTTGCCTGTTTGAAGTGTTCCTTGGAACTAACCTAGGTTCGGCAATAGCAAGAATTTGTGAGGTCAAACTAACCACAAATATATACACACTCCTTTAATTAATTGAGCTACTTGGATGCAAATATAGGCACTTTGATACATCATACTGAAGTATTTCAATATATGTAGGAAGCATCATTAAATGTGGTCTAAATTCATGTGAGATGAACTGCCTCCCCTGCATGTTATTTACTCCCACACTAAATCTTGGAGGACAACAAATTTTTCATCCTTACATTTAATTACTTTACAAAGTAACTCTTGTTCATTTAAACTGAGGAATGCTTCAAAATAAAAGAAAACAAATAAATACATGAAAAGCATCGGCTACTTTCTAGTAGGTCAAGTTAGCTAGTTGCTGGAACAAATTCTTGCAGAAGTGAAAAGTTGCATAATACAGTCTAAATGAAAACAAAAGTTGTCTAATTGGGGTAAGAGGATTTGTATAATTTCGAAGGATCCTTTTACAGTGGATATCGTCTAGAAAACTGGCAGCTAAAGTCGGAGCAATACTATTAATTTTACTATTTCAAATTTATTTTAAAAAAATCATGATATTAATTTTTTGGGTGTTTATCATATCACTCGGCACCCGAAACATATATATTTAGTTTTGACAAAGAGGGCGACATATATAGTTGGGTTTTGTTAATGAATTTTCCCTCCCTTTAGTAATAATTTTTGTGACTCTCTCTCTCTCTCCCTATTTTATTATCTTTTGTTGATTTTTCTATGTTATCTATTTACTGTTTGCCTTCTAGAAGAGTCCAAGCAAGAGAAGGACGCTTGTCCAATTCATTTCGTTAAGCTACATTGCTGGTAGTTGGCCAATAGAAAAAGAGCAACCCAGAATTGTATTCATTTTTTTATATAATTTATTATAAGGTAGAATATAGAAATATGTACACACGCACACTTTTTTATTTCCAAAAACTAGACAGCAGAATTTTTTTAATTTGGTTTGTAAGCAAACGAAATTTTCAGGTATTTTTTGTCATGCTAGCTGGAAGAGGCCAATTAAAAGTTTAAAATTAGGATCAATATTAATACTCGCTACCCAGTAAACAGAAATTGATGTCATAGTGTCATACCGCAACGATTGGTCTTGTTTCGTGCATGTTTGGCATTTTTAAAGTCAAGAACATTAATCTACTAAAAACTTGAAAGCCTCGTTGAAGGAAGATATAACCTATAGTATATTAAGACAATCTCACACTCACAAGTCACAACCTAAAATGTTTTCACCTTGAGAATATGCGTAGATGTATTTCAGATTTGTCCATAGTAAGAATATGAAATTCGGGATTAAGTATGAGACAAAATGGACGAGGGGATGCCTCATATGTACCCTGCGTGCGTTGTAGCACGTCCGATCCACCTACTGAGTTTAAGCACAATCTCTGAAGGTCATTTCATGCATTAAAGTGAGTCACACGAGAGTGCGAAAGGCTCATGCTGTCTTGCTTCAAAACATCTGATATATATAATTCGAATATCTTAAAAAAAAAATTTCACTCCATTGTCTCCGCATCAAAATTCCAACAGTATATATAACGTCCAAGATTTTTTTTAAAGACAGAAGAAACAAATTATAATATTATGCAAATGATAATGTTATTTTTCTTACTATTGTAAAATTTGTCCCGTTAAAAGAATAATTTGTAGCACACCAATGTTGTCCCAACATTTCAAAAATGTCACTCATTATTTTAGTTCTCAAAATTTCAAACCATATGTTGATTCTTAAAATATCTATTTCGTGCCAAATTGTTCCTGCATTTGTTGTCATTTACATGGTAAATATATATTTCATCCATCTCAACATCAATTGAGCAATATGAATTACATAGAAATTGTAGCAAAAGTAATAAAAATGATGGGCATATAATGTAGTCATGTATTATTCTTCTTAAGAAATAATAGTTAGGTATGCCAAATTGCCAATGCTACGAACTAATTAAGTCTGGCTTGTTTGAAGCCTCAGTGGCTCAGCCCGTGCCATCTTAATTTTCAGCTTCTTCTATTCTGCCCATGTCATCGAAGATAAAATTTTAGGACCGCGTTTAACATTCAGTTTGCTTTTATGTCACCAACTTCACAAATCTCATCTTCACTTTCCCGTGGCATGATTGTGACATCTCGGAAAACAGTGTATAAAGGTGTTATAATGCTAATTCTGATTGTCAGACAGGATGCTTTCCTTTGTGATAGGTAGAATTGTATACAGATTTCATTTTTTTTTTAATTTAATGCCGTATCCTTTTTCTCTCTCTCTCTCTCTCTTTTTATTTTTTTTTTATGCCCCATTCTCTGATTCCATTCACTTTACCTTTTTTCTGATTACATATTTTCTGTATTCGTTTCCTCTTTGTAAATTGAATTTTTGTTAAATTCAATGAATGCCAGCCATATGACGTTCGCCTACTAATTTGGAGGAAAATAAACGAGAAATAAAAATATATGTACTGCTCTCTAGTATTCTAGTTACAGACTTAAATGTTAAAGCGAGTTAAAATAGAGATTGAACTCGCATTGCAGAAGATACAACTGTATAAGGAATTTGGAGCACTCCTCAATCTATACACCAAATACATGTAACCAACAAAATTTTTGAGGGGGCTCAAGCAATAATGCCAAGCAAAAATTGACATTAACAAAAGAATATAAGAATGAGCTAAGTGTCCGTCAAAATGCTTTTCTGTAAACCAAAACAAAGAATCTTGTTTTTGAACTTGGTTTTAACAATCTTGTGCCCTTTTCTCTTTTTGCACAAATAATCGAATTATCCATTTCCCAACGGAAAATGGAAATATCCTGTCAAAAGTAAAAACCAAAGCATTGTCAGCCAATCTACTATAACAGTTAGTACTTCAGCATAAACAAAATGATTAATTTGCTGGTCTGCAAATTCATGCCACTGCTCTTTGGTAGATTAACCTTATTTGGGTTAAAGTCAGTACAATTTGCACTATTCAGATTCATATAATTCAATAATAGTCACTATATCAGATCCTTGGCAGGAATAAAGAATAAAATTAGTATGATTATTACTAAGTTTAATATCATGGGGAGATATCTTACCAACCTTTCAATTGGTACACTTCCAATTGAAAATTACGGCTATGATTCCAATTCATCATGCAGGGACTCAAATTCATCAATGATGACATATTTTGGGTCTCCATTTGAAGAAAATGGAATCTTCTCTTCACTTTCTTCTGATTGGCCTTTTTTCAATTTCTCATACCTAGACTCAGAAACAATAGAAGGAATTAGATTAAGCATACAAATCACAAAAAAAAAAAAAAAAAAATACACAAAAGGCATTGTCAACTGCAGATTACAAATAACAACTAAATATGAAAATGGTAGATGAGAAAGTGCACAATAAATATGAGAAATGATCGCACCTATACCAACTAAAATTTGTGTGTTTCCTTGTGAAATCAAATAACAATAATAAAGTAAATACAGGATGAAATGTTGGTCACATACTTGTACCAGTTGAATAAACCGATACCAACCATAATAGTAACAAGACCCACTCCTTTTAGAGGCGTGAATTTGTCATGGAAGTAAAGCACTGCAACCTACATGGTAAAGCAAACTATATAAGACTAGGATGTCAATCAGTTGGGTAGGCATTATTTTAATTTTTTCATTATTCAGATCAGACCTGGCCCACCACATATCAAAATGTTCTCGATCCAGATAAAATGGTATGGATCACGGCCCAACCTGATCCAACCAAATTAGATGGCAACTTTACATATAAGGCCCTGATCAAAATGTTTTTTTACGCGGGATTTCATTTCATTTGAGTTGATTTTTTCAGAATTTTGTTGGATCTAATTACATGGGAATCCCGACCAAATGACACCAAATCCGTTCATTTTGATCAAAAAGTTTCCAATGAAATGAAATCCTATGTTAAAGAAAAAGGATTTTGATCAGGGTCAAATTTTAGTTTTCACTAAACACAGAGAGCACTGTTGATCGTATGGATAATCCTTGTTGAGATGCAGGCTTGAATCTCCCAATTGGATAATTAAGCTTCTCCTTACTTTCATTACAGCTCATCCCCACTAAGAATCTTAGTTCATACACCTAAGCCCAAAAGTAATGATTAAAACAGATTGGGTGGGATCATGGGCCATTTACTTGAACCCCACACAACAAGTGACATGTCAATGCTAGACCACAGACCTGACCCATCAACCAATCAGATCAAACTTACAAAGGTTGGGTTCAGGAAACTGACACCCCTAAATAAGGTACATTTAATCGATGCTTTCGCCTTAGTACTTATAGAGCAAAGAGAGAAACATAAAATAGGCTCCAGTCAACTCAATACTTATAAGAAAGCACAAATGAAAATTACCACAATGGTGACAGCTTCCTTTACAACTCCAGCTATTGTGACAGTTATGGCACTTGTCACTGAAACCAGAACATACTCCGTCAATACCTGACCGAAAGGAAAAATAAAAAAGAAAATAAACAAATAGCAAATCTAATGAAATAGATCAAATAAAAACAAACAATAATAAAGTTACAAACTATAAGGTAGAGGATATTAAAGAAAACCTGTATGTACATGAATGACTTTTTACTTGGCATAAATGTTCATTTTAGCTTCCTTGTGGTAATTTTAATTACATTACTTATCTTTTGTCTTTATTTCCAGACTACAACCAATGTTTTATGAGCCCATGCTTATGATTGAAGTAAGTTGACAGATGATTGTCCATCCTATTCCTACCTGGGTTTTTTAAACACTTTTAACAATTTATGTAAAAAATAAAGACTGGAATTAGTATTTTTATTTACCATAAAAAAGGCTAAGGTGCCTCCTATAAGCATCAACAAACAGCTCCTTGCAACATGCCAGGGATTATTAAAATATATATTTGTATCAAATTTATCCCAGGGATCCATTAAAAGAGACCCTACAAATGTTGCCACTGCCATTATTGGTGTAACATAACTCATTAGTGTGATTGGATCCTTTAAACCTACAATACACATAAAAAGAGTTGATAAATAAATTATATTTAACTTCTTAAATTAGAATGGTCTGCTTGCAAAATACAAGCTAAGCTCTACAAAACTAATGTTTCATATGCTTGCAAGATTACTTATGCCCCAACATTTACCTTTTTGAAATATGGAAAACCATTTTCAATTGAATTATAAAATTTTTTTCCCTAATAATTCTACAGAACCATTTTTCCAATTCCCAAACTGAATAAAGTCAAGCCATATGAAAAGTTCACCGCAATGCAGGGAATCATGTTTCTTTATCTGTTAGTACAACATTCTTTAATTGGTGGGGGTGAAGTTTGCAAATTGCCCACTAACATGAGGATTAAAGTATGGAAATGAAAATATTCAGGGAGTAAATGCAATTAGATTCGTAAAAACATCCCATGCAAATAGGCAGAAGTGAATTTTAATTTGAGCTCTAATATAGTGACTGAACTGAAATTGGTAAGAGCGGAAAGAGAAGTAGCATGGTTCAGTAACAGACTAAGTGGAACTATCATGAAAGATTGATACTTAATTGGCAGCTTGAAATTATAAGACGTTCCATGTACTTACCATATGCTTCTTTCTTCAAGCCAAGTTTGATACCAAGCACCACAATGCAAAAAATAACAGAAAAAGGAAAAATATAGAAATTAGGAAACACAAAACAAAATTCAGTTACATTTCTTCCTATACTTCTGTTACACAAATTTTCTTATCTGCATGACAATCTTTTAATCTTTTACTGCAATATAGAAACACAGAGTGCTTATAATTGTCTCTAAGCAAAAATAATAGGAATTCAAATTTAAAAGCATACTTGCAAGAGGATCTGAGTCATTGACCATCTAAATCCTGACATGACAGCAGCCATCATAACAAAAATGAAACCCCAAAATTCAAATTCTGTCTCTTTAGCAACTGAAGAGAAAAACAAAAACAAAAGAAGATATGTGAGTACATATGGCATTGCTATTAGCTTTTCGTGGTTGTTGAGATCAATTTATAAGTCAGTACATAAATAAAGGAATAAAAATTACCTGTTAACAACACCCCCACAGAAATTATTAGTATAATCCCTAGTAGCTTGACACTTGGGCTTTCCAATCTTTAGCAAATGAAAGAAAACAAAATGATATTTAAGATCAATAGACAGATACATAGTATTAGTGACCTAAGTGTATAAGGTGCTACATCGAAGTCTAATATTCAAAGTGCTTTGATACTTACCTGAAAGCAAAAGCAAATAACAGTAGAAAAATTGGCGAAGCAGATTTACACTGAAACAAAAGGGTAAAATATCTCAGAATCCTTTTCCTTTATTCAAAAGAGAACTAATTGACCTCATTTTACTGGAGAGAGAGTGTGAGTGTTGGGGGTTGGCAAATTTTGTGGTTTTGCAAGAATAAATATCAATATTTTAATTTTAATTTTAATATGTACTAATAAAGAACAGAACAAACCATGGTTGCAAAAGTAACTGAAATAAAAACAAGAGATGCATTGCTAAGATTTATATCCAATGCTGTTCCTACAGCTGTTGGCACAACTACAAAAAAAATATATATAACAAAGAAAATAGGTTAGCCACTTTGATGATTTGGTAGTCTAAAAGAATACAACATCATCTACTGAATTGCTAATCTTATGGTGCAACAGCCAAAAGTATGTGTAACTGAAAACGTATTTCAAAATTTGCCGGATCCTAAAAAGTGCAATTGACTAAGATTGTTGGCAACTTAGCAATTGGTTATCTGTAACTCTCACTCTCTCCAGAAGAACCACAAAAAAAAGGCCAAATAGCTTAGTATGGTTATAGAAGAAACCAACAACAGGAGGTCCCATATAGATAGTTTAGTATTGTTATTTGTTAATATAAAAGAAAGAGAGAGCATAAATTAAATTTCCTGCTAAATTAAATGGATCAGATTCGCAAATTTACAAGTATTACTACTTCACAACAACAGCCAAAAGTATTTACCCAGTACCCTTAATATATATTCTGATTGCTTATTCAAAAGAGGATATGCAATCAGGCAAACCTTTGATTGTTACCAAATCCAGCATCTAAACCTGAAGAATTAATGCATGTAGTAGAAGAAATAGATACAATATGTACCTCTAATGAAATAATCTTTCCACGACATGTTTAAATTGGAAGTATCCTTTCTAGACTGAACATAAACTATAATCTTGGACAATATGGCTTGCAGCGTGAAATGAAATGTATTCATGAGCAATGGCGCTGGAAACTTCCCCAATTTGTCCCCTAACAGTGTTTTATTATACCTACACAGTGAAAATGCAGACACTTAGGTTGTCTGTTCAGCTTCAACACTAACTACAATAATCAAATCATGCAATCTGTAATTATAATAGAAGATACATTGTGGATTTAGTGCTGAGGTTTATACAGGACAGTACCAGTGCTCCACATATTCTGGAATTATTTAGGTACAATTGCTCTATATGGACAGATCTTCCATAGCTAGAATACACACCAATCATACCAATTGGAATCAGTAGAACCAGAGCAGCACACTGTACCAGTACGAGCTGGCTGGCTTTGATAGAAACCGACAACACATTACATTAGAAGCTAAATCTAGAGACATGGAAGAGAAGCAAAGACAGAGAGGAACACTCACAGAGTCAAACAAGTGCTAAAGGCGTACCAAACGAGAATATAAAAGACCGTTTTAGAAACCACAACTGGATCAACAGATCCATGGAAGGATTGCTGGAGCAGCTCGAGCTTGGCCATGGATTGGCTGGGTCGCAACCCTCCATTCTCGACATCGAAAGGCGACACAGAGGCCGAGTCGGGGAGATCTCCGTTGGCATGCGCCATGCTCCTCTGCCTGAAGCTGCGAGATCTAGGCGACGCATCTCCGTTCATCGTCGTCGTAGAAGAAGAAGAAGTGGGGAGCTCCTTCTCCTTCTCCTTCTCCTCCGTGGGATCGGCGGTCGGAGGTGAAGGTGAGGGAGAGGGTTCGTTCGCCATGGAACGCGGATTGGGATTTTGAACTGGAGAGATCGAGGTTGCGTGATTTGTAATTTTGTGAAAAAGAAGTTGTGTTTTGGTTTGGGGTTGCTGTCGCGGGAGAGCCAAGTGTTGTGCTGATTGGTGATAACTGATCAGATAATAATTAATTGTAATTTATTAAGAGAATTAATCAAAGGGTAATAGTAGTAGAGTAGTTAGTCTCCACCAAATTTGGTAGTAATGGGCATTGACTACTTTCCGCTAGAATGGTGCATACATATCTGAAGTGAAATCAAATCAACTGTCTGACTCTGACCCAATATATACATTGACTAGTATGACTATGACCCTATGAGGTTTCATTATAATAATATGAACATTTCTATAAAAAATTATGAGAAAATGAACGGATGATTCAATTCTTTTATAAAATATATATGTTGAAATTAAATTCCGTTATACAAAATGTGGTCTTTATGACTTGTGTTGTGTGAATAATAATATTTACCAAGTAAAAATCATAATGCCTTCCGAGTATTTGTCAATACAATGGTAATAAATCAATTTAAAAGATGGTTTAAGAAGTCTAGTTTAGTTATTAATTACAAGTTCTATTTAGGAAATATTTAGAAGAGGACAAATATGTGGGTGCCACGTGCTGTGGCTCGTCGACTTGATATCTTTTCGGCGACTCACAGCGCCATTTCATTGTCAATGTATGAATGTATACTTGCAAATTTGCAATTTGCAAAAGATGATATTATATTTATTATTTTTTTAAGACTCGGAGGCAAAGTACCAAGTCCGCAAATTTTATTTAAAAATAAAATTATTTACAGAAAAGAGATGAAAGAAGGGGAAAAAATGAGAAACTAACCATACTTATCTGGACATTCAGAAAGAAATTAAGGTTAATGGATATTATTATGCTAACCTTCTATAACTTTCGATTGTTATATTTATATTTCTTTTATTCTTTGGAGTTTTAAGAAAGGAAACAAGACCAGTAGCCAATCAAAACGACAATATATTTTATAAAACGAAATATTGTAAAATTTAAAAAAATGTACAATTTTTTTATAAAAAAAAATGAATTTCTCTTTTGTATGGAAGCTTTATATAAGAAATTTATTAATAGTGATTTTTCAAGATTTGGCTGCGCCGCTTTTGTCCATAACAAAACAGTTAGGTTGAAATATTTACTTTTGACCGGCTTTACAAAAGCAAGTCAACTTTTTGAGACAATTTTTGCTTGCTCTGGACAGGAATCTTAATTGGAACGGAATTCTCTGCATGTTTTTAAAAAAATCTGCAATGCACATTTTTATCCTGGCCGTCGTCCTATCAACGATGAGTGTTCCGTGATTAATATCAGGTCTGTCGAGATTTATGCGGCCCGTAAAATTTTGTCCGTCAAAATTATATCTGACGGTCATAGATAAAAAATTTGCACTGCAAATTTTTTTTTAAAAAAAAAAAACTGCAGAGGATACTGGTCCGATCTTAATAAGCACTAGTCTAACTTATTTTCTCCAGAGTATAATTTTGACACGTCTCATCGAAGCACTCAAATCAGCATCAAACATAGCATTATGTGAATTTTCGGTATGTTTATTTTATTTTCAGTTTAGTTTAATTAATTTTTTTTTTCCCCAAGAGAAGGCAAGAAGCTTAGAAAGATGGAAAAAATTATTACCTTTTGGCACATGTCACAATTTTATCATTTTTCAATACACTGAATGTATATCCTTGCTCTATATAAAAGCATTAATTAAATTGTGTATATGCTTTTAGACAAGGACTGTATCCAATTCTTTATATCAAGTATCGACTATTGATTTTTAAAATCTGATTACATATGTGATGTAGATGGTAACCTCAAATGAAAGGTTATAAATTGTTAATTTTTTATCTAATCCAAAATGTTAAAAGAGTGGTGCATATAATAACTATTGCTAATTGTTGGATACCACTTGAAAGAAAAAGAATAAGTATATTCAATAGTATATTTGATCAACTATTTAATGAGGACATTTCCTAGTTATTAAAATAGAGAAATTAGATATATACGGTAAAAAAAATTTATAATTAAATATTTTCTCACAAAATTTATTGAATTTAATATTATATTCTCGTTCTGTTATAAAATAGTTCTCGACACTATTCGAGTGATTGAATTGCATTTGGTGTTGAGTAAAATAAATATCATGCACAAAACATGACTTATACATGATCTGTACATTGAAAAATTCTATATTATATTTATTTCTTATTTAGTAAGCCATATGAAACAAGAAAGAAGAAACATATATTGAGAATTTAGATATTCAACTATGATAAAATAAAGATATTAGAAGAAACTGAAAGAATTAAAGCAATAACAAAAAATCAATTGGATATTTGAACAAAGCAGTTGCGCGATAAAATATCATTTAGCTAATTAATAAATTGAATTCATTTTTTTTAACTGGGACCTAAGATTTATTTCATTTGCTTCATTTTTTCTAACAAAAATCATGGGATGAGGATGACCGTGTTTGCTACAAATCTACAATTCCAAGTGCAATCCAATTAATGTGCTTGTTTCCAAAACTAATCAACGGCAAGTACAAGATATTACATAATTTCAACGTTACAATGAACATTATCAAAATTTAATATATGAAAATTTAATTGAGGATCATTCTTATATGAAAAATATAATACAAGTGTTTTAGTTTTTACATTATATTATCATTATATAATAAATTGTATGCCTCATAAAATTGCAGGACTCGTCAACGGAACAAGTCAAGAGTGCGGATTTTTAAATTTCAGTTTCCTGTTATGTAAAAGGATTATTATTATTATTATTATTATTATTATTATTATTATTATTATTATTATTATTATTAAATTATTATTATTATTATTATTATTATTATTATTATTATTATTGTTATTAGAAATATTGAGATATATTAAACGAAAATTCTGCAAGCAAAGAGTAGAACAATGTAATATTTGGTAATTTTTATTTCTAAAATAAAGTTATTGCGTAATTTTGGATGCCAAACTATAAGTCTTTTGTTGGAGATCTTTGTTAAAAAATGCAGCACCACTATCGATTTTGAAAATATCGAATTGAAAGGCCTTTCAAGTACGGATTCTGATTTTGTATGATGTATAGGAATAAGCGGTGGATTCTCATTTTACAATTTATATAATGGTGAGTAATACGTAATTAATTTTTGAAAATAAGATGCGTCAAGTACTTTAATTTATTTCGAAATTAAATGTCACAGTTTCGAAATTAAATGTCACATAGGACTTTTCAACTAGGTTTCAAATTTGTGACCTCTACTAAAGATGTGTTGCTCTTTGTCACTAAATTAAGAACTAGTTCTCAAAATAATACTTAATTAAGTATCGACTCAAACCATGAATTTGGGCTCTTCTACTCTTATCATGGTATGCTGCGAGATTCGAACAAACTAATTAATTGAACTCTTGAAGAAGCAGAAAAGGAAGAAATATTTGAATCATATCATATAGATTATAGATATGTATATATATATGCAAGGTGTTTTGTAAATACAATCCATGGGGAGAAATAGCGGACACATGAGCGAGATAAAAACTTGGAAAAATAAAAGAGCACTACTCTAGAGTAATTAACTCTCCAGAGAAACAACATAAAAAATGAGAGCAATACAAAGTCGGTGTTCAAGAATAAATTGCCACATTAGCTTTTGAAAAGAAAATCAGAAGACACTATTGCTCACTTCATTAATTTCTTTTTTTAATTTTCAGACTGAACAATTCCTACTTCTGGGGTCTATCGCTAACAAAAAGGTCAGCTTAAGATTCAAGAGGGATCCTTTATTTATTATTATTTTTTTTCCTTTTTGCTTGGCTAAATATAATGCGTACATGTTATATATAGGATAGACAATAAGTACTTTCGCTCCGGAAACACAGAAAAATATTTCAGTTCTAATATTACCAACATATTTTATCCAGTGAATTATTGTTTATCCAAGAAGACTCAAGTTACATGAGCATAATGAAAGAGTACATTTCTAATTATTGAGGAAATAAATTCTGTTGCTATCTACATCTTTCCTAGGTACATATCATAATTTATTTTATTTTATTACTATTATTTAAATTGCTACATAGCATAGCCGCTTGCAGCAATGGTCGTATCCGTTTTTTTAAGTTCAAATCTTTAGCGTATTTTTTTTCCTGGCACGGGAGTAGTTTTATCATTTTATGGTCTGTTCCGTGTGTCGTTTTGTGATGTCGAAGCATCAATGCATTAAATGGTGGTTATACGTGTGCCTGCAGACTGTAAAGACAGTCACACCAAATCCTTGCCAAAGAGGAATCATTATTAATGTGAACTAATGATTATTCTGAAATTCAAATTTCATTTGTCAAATATAAATAGCAGTTGGAAGGCTGTTGTTTAATCGTTTTTGTGCACCTTCCGTATTGGAGGTCAATGGAATTATAGAAGTACTCTTTACACAATGAACCACCTTTGGAGAATTGAACTACTCGGATGATCGGATTAATTGAATTGTTGTGAACAGATTATATTTATGCTTCTAAAAAGAACAGATTATATTTGCTTTTCAAAGTTACTAGTACATTGCTAGCAATTTGGGTCTTAGAACCTATGAACTGTCTCTGTATATAGTTCAAGCTATTACGCAATGCATACAGAGCTTAAATGAGGAACAAATCAAAGCTTTTGGGTACAATGCATACAGAGATTAATTAGTGTTAGAATCTTTTAGTTGTTTCTGTTGTTTTTTTATTTCATTTTATTTTCAGTTTTAGGTTGCGTAGTTGCCAGTGTATTAAAGGGTTCTCTGAGTTGAATTGTTGTAAACTGCAGCATTTAGCTGTACTGCTTTTTAATGAAAACCTACAGGCATTTGAACTTTAAAAAAAAAAAAAAAGATTGTTGTCCTTTTGATTAAAACATCTACATTGGTCCATAAACAGTGACCTTTTATGTAAAATATCAGAGTAAGGTGAACTTTATAAATATTAACTGAGATTATATTCATGGTCGCAACAGAACTTTCTTCAGAAGGAAAAAAATCAACTGTCAATTAAGACTGAAAGAGCTTATATGAAATTAGAGGGCAAAAAAAAAAAAATATTAAAAATGGATTCATTTTAATTAAGCTGTGTTAGAACCAATGCCGATGTTTTCATTTAAGATTTCCATGTCAGCATACCAGTTGTATATGTATGCTCGTCTTGGATTGGAGTGTTGCAGCTATAATTGCTCCTTTCCAGGGACGGGCAATAAGACAGTAATTCATTGTTCCATGATGCGAAGTATCTGCAATAATCTGATAACTTTGATCTGATTGACAAAAGAACAAAAGCTTGTCCTTTCAGCGATTTTCAAAAACATGTCTTATTACTGAGCACACTAAGTAGGACACTAGTTGTTGCTCAGGTGCATTTTATCTTCCTTTCAGCGATTTTCACCCTTTTTTCCGTGCGCCTCGTTCGATCGTAATCCAACAGAGCAGGTGAATTTGGAATTGTTAAGATAATATGATTGAACGAATCAAAAGAGCTGGAAATTGGTCTACTCACGTCAAATGTTTTGGGTCCGCTTCAAATGGCCCAGTTAAAAATTAAAAAAGGAAAATATTTCCTCCTAAGAGGCCAGGGTGGGAGGGTTACGTGCAAGCTAAATTCTGGACTTTCCTGTCTGCTCGACTACTACTATTTATTATTTTTTTTTTTCATTTGGTGATAATTGTATGCAAAGTATTGTGCTACCATTATCACCAAATGAAAAAAAAAAAAAATACAATTATCACCAAATGAAAAAAAAAATAGTAGTAGTCGAGCAGACTACTAAGTCCAGAATTCAGCTTGCACGTAACCCTCCCACCCTGGCCTCTTAGGAGGAAATATTTTCCTTTTTTAATTTTTCACTGGGCCATTTGAAGCGGACCCAAAACATTTGACGTGAGTAGACCAATTTACCACTCTTTTGATTCGTTCAATCATATGATATTATCTTAATAATTCCAAATTCACGCATGAAGTTATTCATGACGAATTGTACATGATTGGACGTATACGAAGTTAAGAACTAATTATCCAAATAATTGATACGGCAATTGGTGCAGAGGCGAAACAATAAAAAAAGAATGTTGCAAGCAGGACAAAAAGGATTTTGGCAATCGACCGTTTCCAAAGAAAGAAAAACATATAAACAAAGAAAAAATACACAAATTATGGAGAACTTTATTCTGCTATATAAGGAGACGTTTCTTGCCTGGTAGCTCGAAAATATTGTAAGGGTGCTGGAAAAACCCAAAAAAAAAAAAAAAAAGAAAAAAGAAAAAAAGCAAAAAGAATTTCAGAAAGGAAATTGATAGTCCTGATTACAATCAAATATCTTTTTTTTGGTTAACATATTTTATTTTATTTTCACGTACAAAATAATTGCATTTCCATATCGCGGATAGTAGAAATATCAAACGAACAAAGGGATCTCCCAATGGATAATTCTGCTGTTCTGTTTTCACTGTTTGTTGTCCTCCTGATATGCACAGGCACCGTCCAATCGCTTTGTTGCTTCGAGCGTGTTTTTAGCTTCGGAGACTCAATGACGGATACAGGAAATGCTTGCCGCTTGATAGGTGCAAATTGTCCCAGTCTCTTACCTCCTTTTGGGGAGACATACTTCCATCAGCCAAATGGCCGATGGTGCGACGGCAGAATGGTTGCTGATTTCATTGGTATGTGTCGTTCTGATCTCATATTGTACTAAAATATGTTTTCTTCAATCAAAACATGTGAGTTAATCAATTAATTTGCTTCAACTATATAAAAGGCACTTTTGCTTAATTACCATTTAACATTGTTCTTCTTTTTTATGGCTTAAATAGTATCCAAGTGTTTAAATCAAATAAGGACCAATGAAAAATTAATATAAATCTCAAAAATAAACAATTAGGGGTGTTTGGTTGTGTAGCAAGGAGTTGCATAAGTTAAGCATGTATAAGTGTTTATATAGTGTTATGTAATGCATGTTTGGTTGTGTAGTAAGGATGGGTAACTTAATGCATGCATATATTCATGTCAAAAGATTAAAATGCCGTTAAATTTGAATTATTATATGTATTATTAATAATAATTAAATATTATTAATTACTTAATATTGTTAATTATTAATTATTATAAAAATTAATTATCAATGATAATAATAAATCATAGTATTATTATGAAATATTAATAATTATTTTAAAGTAAATATTATAAATATTGTTAATTATTTAATAATAAAAATTATTATTTAATTATTATTTTTAATTAATTAATTAATTAATATAATTAAATCATTATTATTAATAATTAATGTTACTTGCTAAATATTATTAATTATAATAATTAATCTTTATTATTAACTATGATTTTTTAATAATTATTGTTACTTAATAATAATTATTATTTATCAATTAGTAAATATTATTATTAATTATTTCTAAAGGGTATATTGGAAAAAAAATTAAAGAGACCGGTGCGTAACTTATGCAACCTATTTAGGTTTAATAAGTTATGCACCCTTAATGCGTCTTATATAACGAATGTTTGGTGACTTAAGGATGCATAACTTAAGTCACGCACTCCTCTAAGTCACAAACAAACGCCCCTTAATGACCAACGGCATAACCAAATATATGATGATTTGTTCCAACCTCCAAGCAGCTCAAGCATATGGGTTGCCTACCATGCCACCGTCCATGGGGGGTAATACACCCGACTACTTCAAGCATGGTGCAAACTTCGCTGTGGCAGGGGCACGAGCTCTTAACAATTCAGCCTATAAGGAAGTCACTGGGATGGACCCTCCGGGTCAGAATGATCACTCTTTGGGCGCTCAACTTCAGTCTTTTAAGGCTTCCCTGCCCATCATTTCCCAGGAATCTAGTAAGCATATACTTTCTATGATTTTACATCACGGAATGTATTATTAGTGCAGATATATCATTCGGTTGCACTGCATGCATATATGGAATTATACATTAACTCAACTGAAGCTAAAATATCGCAGTTAGTTATAATTAAGCTATCTATAATTTTAAAATCGCCGGTTAAATATCATATTCCATTAATAAAACGACTAGAATTTAATTACCTTATCTCTAAGAGTTCAGATAGTTGGGTTAATTTACTTTTAACCGAATAAATAAGTTTATTTATTTATTTATTTTTTGTCAACTTAAATTTTTAGTTGAAACGGTCCATCTGCTTAATGCGCCTTCACACATTTTAAAGACTAGCATAAACGCCCACACAATATGTGGGCAAATTTTGATGAAAGCCACATTTTACAAGAAATTTTTTATTATTTTCACCTCTTATATTTAGATTAATAAAGTCTTACAAGCACAGTGAGAGAAATTCAATATATGAGTTCAACTTTTATAAAAAAAGCTTATTCCTAGAATTCTTCAAAAATAATATTACAATTTGATATGCTTTCTCTCTGACTTTACACATTTGAAGAATAAAAAGGATATAATTCTTGTCTCATATGGTGCTTTAATTTGGACAGTCTTCAATTAACTTGCATATCCAGTAAAGGAAAATTTCGATTGATTATAAAATAATTTCATATCACAAATTGTGAAAGGAAAAATTCGAAGCACCTCTTCAGGAATTTAAGAACTGAAAATTCAAAAATAATGATCTCCCCAATGATTTTGACATGATAATTCAAATTTTCAACGAGCCTATCAGCAAACTTATTACTATCACTGTAGCCTTCAATGATCTTAACCACCTCGAGGTGCTCCCGTCGGAACAAAACATCTTTTCATTCCTCCATGCTTGACCCCTCGTTTATAACACTCTTTGAATGCTTTATAGTCAAAACAAATTTCAGTGCTAGTGAATAGAGATAATAAAACACATGTTAACTGTTACTGGTCCAAACTTGGTCCTGAGCTTTTTTCACTATACATTTATTAAACATGATAACTTGTTGGTCTGGCATTTAGGTTCATAGACTGGTATGGAATTTCTATAATTTACTAATTCAATTTGTTCAAGCATCAATCAGAGGCAGAGGAGTTAGGGAGGGAGGGGGGGAACTCACATCCTCTGCCGCACCGCGATTGGCAGCGGTGCGGCTCCAACCGTCTGATCTGAATCTGATGGATAAGGGTGCCCCGTGAATCTAATAGGCCCGAAAAAAATTAACCGTCCGATCAAATCTGAACGGCTCGAAAAAATTCGCTCCCAGCAGCACTGCTGCAGAGGATTTTGGTCCGGGAGGGGGGGGGGAGAGAGAGAGAGAGTTCCCATTATTGAGCTCAATAGTAAGCTTCTTTAAATTAGGAGACCGGTGGAGAAAAAAAGCAATTATATCAAATCCATTATAAGGCATGCACCATTTAATGCTCAATGACTTCAATTTGGCAAAAGATAGGTGATTAAAAGTATCACTCTTCATTTTTTCCTTCGTCAAAAAAGTAATTATACGAAATTGTTAACTAAATAATTAGGATGAGTAATGAAAGTTCAGCTTGAAAAATTAACAGAAAGATTAATTGTACCAAAATTTTGAAATCAGACAGCAATTAAATTCCAGCAACCTGTGCCAGCAAATGAATCCAAAATTTCAAGGCTGAAACACATTGTAATAATCCTCTAAATATTCTCAAATAATCACAGAAAGTCCCTCTAATTTTCTATTTTAAACTTGGAAAGTTTCCATCACCAATTCTGAAAAGAGCAAATGAAAAATAAAAAAACTAAACCAACGTCTGACTGTTCTCAGAAATTTTTATCAGCAACTTGGCCCGATTTCACAAAACCCAATAAATTCCAGTTAATCGATCTTATGTAAGAAGTAGGGATACTAATAATGAAAGGTATAATATAGATTCGGTAAGAATAGGAGTGAGAGAATGATAATGAAACAATACGATCATAGAGTACTAATCACCTCGTAACATATAGAGAAATAGTTCCTCAATGTTCTCGACACACATCCACCATGATCCCAGTTAATCCATAAGAATTCGCTCAATCTTACTGCCTAGTGTTGTGTAAAAATGAACTAACATTAATTTTTCTTTCTTGAAGTCTTAAATTGGAAAAAATTACAATAATAATAAAAGAATATAGTTAAAACAGACTAAATGCGACTCATCTTTTTCTTTATTTGTAACAAGACAAAGTAAATTGATGTTGCATATGTACCCTTGAAAATTTTTATATTTGTATTGATTCAGTTTGGACAAACGCCCTTCCTGTTAGTTTGGAATGCACCTGCAAACTTACGGCATATTCATTTGATCTGTTTTTTTTTTTTCCCAAATTATATTCTGATTCCAATTATGATCCTTCTGGTATTAAAATTAGACTATTATAGTCACTAAGCTAAAAACATTACCATGAGAAGATCAAGGCCCAACCCAATTTGTCTTAGCACAACAAAAAGCCCAGTTAATTTCGTAACTCAAGGAGCATGCAACATTGACTGTCAAGTCCTGATGAATGTTAGGTGGACAGTGGACTTTTGCAATTTTTTATATGAGCGATCCATATCGCATCAGTGAAATCATTTTATCACTACAAAACAAATTCGCTTATGTTTAAAAGAGTATACATTTTAAAAGCATGCACCAACAATTCACTTATGTTTAAAAGTGAAATCATTTTATCACTAAAAATACAAATTCTTTAACCAAGTTCTTATTTTCAACTGAATGAACATGGCAAAGTAGTCAAATAATAAAAAGTGTAATGACCTCTGTAATAGTAGAATGGGACTGGATGCTTTGAGAGAAAATGGTCCCAGCTGTTAGTGTTTCTGCAGTCTCCAGCATGATATAAGAAATATGCAATGCCCACCGAGACAAGCAATGATCTGCACTGACAAAAGCACCATTTCGTCAAATCAAATACAGCTGATATTAATAATCAAAACATATCATGATTCTGGTCATATTAGTATTCATGTGAGAGCTGAGAGTCTGAGACTTAAGCATACCAAAATTGAGCTAGTACACACCTTCCCTTGCAGTTCAAAAAAAGAAAAAGTAAAGGATTGCACTAGTTTTAAATCAATGCTCCTTCTAACCTTAAAAATAGTCCGTTTTTTTTTGTCTCCATTAGTCAACCCTTGACATTTAATTTATACTTAGTTTAACCCCTTCTAGACAATGAAACACCAATAATTTCACACAGAATAGACAATAAATAAGCATCCTTTGGCCGCCCATTTTCACCTTCATTCTAGTTCATGACAGCATGACATAGGACTCAAGTTCCTTGGTAACCTAATTCTAGCTAAGGTGTACTATAATTAAAAAAATTGAAGATCATATATTATCCAATAATTGCAAAAGAGCACTAAAATACATTACCTCATCGTGATGCAAATACTTCTTCAAGGATTTTGGAATGGAGGGAAGGAGTGGAGTGGGAGGAAGGGACGGTGTGGAGGTGGGAGAGAGACGGGAGGAGAGGCGGTGGCGAGTGTCGGAGGAGTGAGAGGCGGGAGCGGAGGTGGCGCGAGAGAGAGAATGCGGCTCGCGTCAAGCAGAGAGAGAGAGAGATTTCAAGTTCCTAACCTGAACCCACAGAAGAAGAGAGAAGAGTGAGATGGGTTTTATTTATAAAGGGGAAAATTGGATATAACCCCTCTAATCTTTACCAACTTGATATAATCCCTCTAATCTTCAAAATTGGATATAACTCCTATAATCTTCTTAATTTGGGATATAAGCCCTTTCAATGAATTTCAATCATATTTTACATTTAAAAAATATATATCTTTTATAAATTTGGTACATATAATTTTTTTTTTTTTTTTTTTAAATTTGGACACAAATATCCTTATCTCTGGTTGTTATGTTATTGAGTTCGGAGCGCTGAAGGGCTTATATCTATTACGATAACAGGTAATTTGATCAAATGTGTTTCAAGAGGCACCGCAATAATGGTGTGTATTAGATTTTAAATGTTCTATAGGAAATATTTACATTACCAGTTCGCTAGAGGGTACACATTATTTGGACACAGCTTTATTTGGTGCATACAAAGGTCTTGATAGATAAAAAAAAAAAAAAAAAAAAAAGATGGGAAAGAACGTACAAGATCTTAGTTGATATGAAAAGGTAAAGAACAAAAAAAACAAGGTTGAAAGTAAATATTGCCTCTAATCAAGCCTTCGTCAAATGATGTGGCTAACAGAGAAACCCCAAATACTTTTAATTTTTAGCTCGCTATTTTCTTCTTTTTTAAAAGAATCTTATTTTTCCTTTTCACTTTTTCCGTTCCTTTATTTTAATCTTTTTTTATTCCTTCCTCACGTTTTAGAGGGGTTCGAGATGAGGGAGGTGAAGAGGTAAGGGTGCTCCTGTCAAAATATGTAAAAAATATCTTTTTATATTTAAAATATGATTGAAATTGATTGAAAGGGCTTATATTCCAAACAAAGAAGATTATAGGGGTTATATCCAATTTTGAAGATTAGAGGGGTTATATCTAATTTTTACTTTACAAAGTGAAGGAAATGAGAGGTTGGGGGCATGAGCGCGTGAAAAAAAATAGTGGGGTTGCGGAGAATCGAATACAGAGATAGGAAAATTTGTGAACTTGTTAACAACCATCTCAGCGCTTTGACCCTTTTTCTATTCAGACTTTAGAGGTCCGTGATCTGAAATAAATCGCACATCAGATCAAGTTGCACATATTAATAATCAAAGGTTTAAATAGCGTTAATTATCGGCGCAATATCGGTTCATTAGCGCTGAGATTAGACAAACGCTACCGTCCTAAATAAAAAATTGTTTGTTAGCGGTACTATACAAAGTCTAATAAAAATACACTGTAGCATATGCTAAATTTGAATATCAACAACCCACATACAAAAAAGTCCAAAAGCCCATGTTTTATTTACCTACAATTCAATAATTTTGCATGCATAAAATTAAAAATCGTTTTTTACAACTCAACCATAATTTAAGAGTCGGACTACACATCTCCTGCTTCAACTTGTAGGGATAATGAATAGATAAGCTAGCAATTAATTTTTTAATAATTTTTTTTTTTACAAAATTGATAAACTTAATTGAATTTCGTATTGAAATATTATAATCAAAACTTAATGTTTTGGATTAAGTAGACATCGGTTAGGAATACTAGAGTTTATTAGAGCATGCTAATGAGGTAATAAACAACTAGATGTATATATTTTAAAACATAATTAGTTAAACTATGCACTTATGTTAAATTATGCATTCTCATGACATTTAAACGATTTGATACTCTTGCATAACTCTTGTACATAATATTTTGTATTTTGATCCGATAGCGGCCGCTAAATATCCGCTATCCGCTAACCGCTACCGAAAAGCATGTCCGCTATAAACCCGCTAACCGCTATTTAAACCTTTGTTAATAATCTATAATTGATATGACAAATTTTTGAACTCCTCCAGTGATATATACATCGAGCTTCGCTCCATATGAAATTTTTTTTGGGAAATTTCATTATCGAATTACAACAACAAATCGATTTTCACTATACGAAGATATTCTTAAAATTTTAATATTGATTATCATTTGCAATGATTATATTGCAAGTTAGATTATATGATATTGTTTCAATGAAGGATAAACTATATTAGATCTCCAAATAGATATTTACTTCTTAAATTAAATAATAATTGGTCGAAAATGCAAAAAAAAAAAATTAAATATAAAAAAATATGGTCACAGCTTTTAATTAATACTATAGATGATAGTTTGATTTTTAAATTCACGGCAATTGATCTTGATTAAAGAACATTCAATAACTAAATAATCAATATTATAGTATTCTACATGGTAGGATTAATTCTCCGACTTTAATTGCTCCAAAAAAAGAAATGTCTGTTGAAGAAAAAAAATCAATTACTATAAAATTGGACAAAATATTCATCACATTAAGCTAATTGTGTGTACAAATATTTATTTTTAAGGTGGTAGAAACCGACGATAGAAAAATAATATGACAAGTTGTATACATATTCATATTGATGGACACAAAAAAGTTATCTATTGCTTTTAAGTTTTTTGCTGCAGATTTGATATATCATAACATCTCATTTAAATGAAAACATAAGCTTGAAAATGAGTTAACAAGATATTTTCTTATATATATTGGTTAACTATATATATTTTCATACTAATTCAATTTACTTAAATAAAATTTTAGTTTTTTTTTGTTTTATTTCGAATTTAGTCAATCTATGTATCAGTGTAGTTCGGTCTAAAAGTATGCAAACCAAAGTAACTTTTGTTGAATTAACTTTAACTTGGTTTGGACCTAAAATTGATCAATGCGCGCAGCTGGGCTGACTTAAAAGAACCAAGTTTACAGTGATATCTCTGGTATTTTGTTTACAGTGACCAATAGATTCATTTCAAGTTTTTCAGCATCATACATACAATATATATAGGACAATATTATCCTTAAAAAATCATGAGGTGAAACATAATTGGTTATGATTATATGTTTACTATGTAACAGGTGTCGATGCCATCATGAGTAGGTCTCTTTTCATTGTTGGAGAAATTGGAGGTGTCGAGTATATCATGGGTTTCGCCAGCCAGAAGACTATCGATCAAATGAAATTATGGGTTCCATATATCGTAGCTGTCATCAGTTCTGCTGTCAATGTATTGTCTATCCCGTCCCTGTGCAGCTTTAACATCTTTGGATGATTGCTTTATATAAAATTTTCAAATTTTGAATAAGAAGTGAAAGATCAATATTTATAAATTTGTAGGCTCTAAAAAATAAGTAGCAGCCATTTAGAAGCAGAGAATTTCTCATTTCTATAAAGAATTTCCAAACTATAGTTGAGCGGTACAAATGATTTGACAAATGGTTAAGCTATGTTGGCAATATTGATGCATGCATGGTCCAATTAATATTATGAAATTTCAACTGCAATTTTTGAACTTTTTTGCTATACGGTAATTCAAATGACCTAAAATTAAGATCGTTTCATCCGGATTTCTTCCAATCCATATTTTTTTTTTTATCAAACACGAAGTATTTCTTTTTTCCTCATATTTGACAGGATCTCATTAATCTTGGTGCTACAACGTTGATAGTACCGGGGAACTATGCAATAGGATGCGCTCCTTCGTACATGACCCAATTTCGGAGTAATAACACTGCAGACTACGACATGCTAACTGGTTGCCTTAAGAGCCTAAATGAGTTCTCCGTTTATCACAATACTATGCTGATGAAGGAGTTGGTCAAACTGAGGCTGCTTCACCCCCTAGCAAATATTATATATGCCGACTATTATGGAGCACAGTCACAATTGTATCTGAATAAGCTCGGTAAGATAATACCACCATGTTTTCAATATACGCATGCATAATTAATTTATCCCGTGTAGGATTAGAAACAAACGAGGTGTGGGTGCGTGTGGGCGCGCTCAGGCGTACTCACATCCTCTGCTCGCCAAAAAGTGTGAGCAGAGTGCTCACCTTGGATCTCAACCGTCCGATCAATAATGGATGCTCCGTGAATAATACCAGATTAATAGGCCCGAAAAAACTTAACCGTCAAGATTTGATCGGACGGCTCGAATAAAAAATGAGCACTCTGCTCCCCTAAAAAGTGAGCAGAGGATAATGATCGAGCGCATACCGTGCGTTGATGCACGAATAATAGAGAACAAAGAAAGATAATGAAAAAAATTTACGAATAAAAGATTAGGATTGTGAGATCACACAGATTCTTAATTTTTTTGATAAAATTTTATTCTCAAACATAATAACTGTCAAAAGATGCGACGTCTATCTTAAATAAGCAAATATAAAATCCTAAAAATACAAAATACATAAAAAATTTCTAAAACAATCCTAAAAATTGCTAAAATTATAAAGAAAGACATAAAAGTCAATGAAGAAAGACTTGGATTGTGAATCTGAGCTGATGATTTAGCAAAACCAAGCTATTCACGGATATCTTGTCAAAATTTCAGCCTGATCCGACAGTCGGATCAAAAGTTACACCCCTTCCTTTTTGTGAAGTGTGTGCGCAAGAACATATTGCATCACGCGTGCATGTGTATACAATATACACATATATGGATGTACGTACATACGTATGGATGGATGGATGGGAAGAAATAAAAGATATTTATATAGAATATGTAATTTTTTGATCTGAAAGGACTACAATATATATTTCCGCCTGTGTGCCAAAGTTTCTATGCAAAAGGGAATTGGCTAACGCTTTGATAATGCAAGTATGCAACTACACATGGAATTGAGTCTTTCTTTCTTTTCATTATCGTAGTCGTCGTAATTATCATCAGTATAGCTTATCATCATCATTGACACTAGTTTGATCATATTTCATACGGAGAACTACTTAATAGTTCAGTAGTGAATGCTTATTGTTGAGATAAACAGAATTGTAAACAGTTCTTTTGTTCCATCTTTTCAGGTACGTGTATATGTTATCTTTAAAATATGTTGTTGATTAGAGAACTAGCTCTTGATCTAACGATAAAAAATAATACATCTTGAATGAATGTCGTAGGTTCGAAATCCGACTAGGATCTTTAATAAATATTTAATTTAAAAATAAGTTGAGAGACTTTACTGATTTATCTTTAAAAAAAACTGTTGTTGATTCAAGTTCTTGTGCTAATTAATGAATAAAATTTTTGGTGAAATAATGCAGATTTTCCAGCTCCTTTGTATGCATGTTGCGGGGGTCCAGGGCCATACAATGTCTCCGCCACCATCTCATGTGGGGCTCAGGGATCACAATCTTGTCCTAATCCAGAGAACTATGTTTCATGGGACGGTGTTCACTTAACAGAGGCTGCAAACCATGCAATTGCAAATGGAATTTTGTATGGACCATTCGCTATCCCTCCGCTCCTTGTTGTGGCGTGACAATTAATGTCGGATCGGTGACAATATGGATGTGTGTCACTGTGTGTACCTTAAATAATGGCATGCAGGTAGTGCCAAATTAATATGCATGCTAATATATGCAAACCCATGTATGAAATTCCAATAATATTAAATAAAGTTATATAATGTGGTTATTGGCTCTAACCTTAAGAGTATATCATACCCTATCAGAAAAGTATTTTTATTTCTTCATTCATATTTGTGCTTTAAAATGATTCTTTTGATTCAACATAACAACCATTAATATAAAATAAAAACACAGTATCACTTTTAAGGGGATTAAAAGTTGGTGGCTAGTATCGGAATCTTAGAATCCGATATTAGGCAGAATCGGATTATGAGAATCCGATATTGCGAGGTTATTTAAATTGTTTTATTATTTTCGAATTATTATCAAAATTTAATATTATTTTAAGGTTGTTTATAATTTTTTTGGTGACCAACCATATCTTTGTTACTTTTAACTCCTTTAGAAAGGCCGATATTCGATCTTAACTCTTTAAGCACATTGCATATAGCAATATATCCAGCACATAATGCTCCTTTAAATAGACTATTGTCATCGCCAAGCCTCTTTTGCGTTTTGTTGGAGTCTGGAGCATCATCATTAAATCCACAAATAATTAGCCAATTTATACAAACCAAATCGAATACGAAGGCTTCAATTACGAAAAATCAGCAACACCTGAAAATATAGAATCCAGCAGTACTAATATTGAATACCATAAGATAACAATATAAAACCACAAAATTTGAGCACCACTGATACTCAATTTGTAATAATGACGGGTTGACTTTCCACACAAGAAAATTCTCGGAGCATAATGAATCATTGATTGATTGATTATTGGTAAATCATATTCATTTTCTAGTTATGTAATAATTGAAAAATCAGGGGCCCTAGAAAAGAAGTGAAGGTTTATTCTGTGCGGCATTTTTGTATGCAGCAATTCACGACGAGCAAAAAAATATATTTTTGTGTTGAGCACACGTAAGACTGTAAGAGACACAGAAGGCAGCACAAAAGATTGTTCATAGGAATTCGAAACTTTTGACTTTTTGAATTATTGAATATTCTCTGTTTGAATTTTATAAGAAGACACCAAGACACCACCAAATAAATAAATAAATCCGTGGGCCTTTACGAATTTTATTTAATCGTCTCTGTGCAGTACTCTTAATTTATTACTCTTTTATCACACAATGAAACCTCCCTTGGAGAATTGAACTATTCGGATCAATTGAATTATTGAGATCATATTATATTTGCTTTTCGAAGTTAGTAGTACGTTGCAGCGATATTATTACATCCTTTATTTTTTTTTTCACTTGACTGGAGGACCGAAGTGTAAGATTATTTGGAAACAATCTAATTTTGTGTGGGCAAATTTTGCTTGGTTTCCAAGTCAATTAAGATATGGTAATATGCTAAACGTGGCTGTAAATAAAAGCAAGATTTTTGTGCATAGATGTGTTGCCTTTTGTACGTGGTTATGTTTGGAAACAAATCTATATTGATGATGGACCAATATGGAATTGTTTGGGTGCCAAGAAGCCCTTGGTACTATATATACGGGGTTGGTCCCCAAGGGACAAGATAACAACGAGCACTGCTGTATACATGCGTTGATAGCAGCATCTCTGCCCCTCTTTCTAATACTTCCATCAATTAGAGAGAGATAGTGCTTTGCTTTAGGCGTAAGGCATCAAAGGGCGTGTCTTGATCCTTTGGAAGATCTTTTCCCCAACCTTGGTGCGTGTATAGATATTGTTATGGTGTTGCTGGAGCATAGAAGATATTCAAGATCATTAAATAACCAGATGGAACCAGGTAACGCTTCCGCTTAGTTTATGTTAAAGTTTAACATGAGTCGTTCCTAGGTTTTAAAACCCAACAAGTGGTATCAGAGCCATCTCATGTTGAATCATTATGCTTTTGGTTTCTATCTGGTTAAATTTTTTTTTTTTCTTGAGTATAGACTTTTGATTTTTTTTTTCGAAATAATTGAACTTTTGGATCCTTGTAGCGTTGAAAGTTTTTTTTTTGTGTAATAAAAAAAAAATTATACAGCGTATTATTGATGTTTTAATTAGCAATATTTAAAGGTTTCCTTAAATTTTTTTTTTTTTTTGCACGTCAAAAAAAAAAATGATGTAAATCAGTTTTTTTTTCAGCAACTTATTATGAACTTGTTATTTTCATAAATTTGGTGATTGATTAAGGAAACTAATTATAGTTATTTTTTTTTGCTAATTAAGATATATATGGTATTTAAACAAGGATATTATGAATAGATTTATTTCAAGTCTATTTTTTGGAAATTAGCATGATTTGGTAATAACAATTGGAATATTGTTAATTAAGAAACTTTTTTTGGTAACTATTGTTTCTTAACTTTAGATTTGGATTGTTTTTGGTAATTAGCATTATATGGCAATTGAATTTTGCATTTTTTTTTAACTTCTTTCAAGCTTAACTTTTATTTTTATTTTTTTTATGATATATATATAAAAAAAAATTATATATATTAAGTTAAGTTTTGAATAAAGTTTAAATCTGACCTATTAAATTGGATGATTTAGAATTAGAGTAGATTATCAGATTAGGAGAGAAATTTTTAGGATTTCTCGGCTTAAGAATAAGACGATTTCTTCTACTATATCTACGGTCCATTAACGATTTGTTTCACTCCGAAACGATCGTTCCACTTCAGTTTTGGTTGCAAACTTTTAGGTTATGACCAGAATCGAGTTGTGGGCTCGCTAGATGCCATAGCGACCTGCTAGGTAAGATTTGTATGGTTTTATTAGGAACTGACCAAAAATTTGGTTTAACAATCCTCTTATATGATTTGTACAAGTTTTGTACAGTTTGTTTTTGTTTAGTTTTCTCTCCTCTTCTGATCTCTGCCGTGATTTTCATTAGTAAGAGCTGTAAGCGTTGGATTACACCATGTTGTCATGAGGACAAGTTCTGTCGCAGAAAATAAGGTCGGTGCCTAAGTGTCCATATGACCCTGACCTTTTCTGGGAATCTTGCCTGGATGTGGTGTAATTTCAATGGCTGCTGGCTGAAGAGGAAACCATCGCTTTCTTTTCTTACCTTAATGTAATGCATACTAGTTTGTATGGTTACATATCTCTATGGTTCTCCTTCTGGTCTCTTTAGGTAGTTTGTTACTTACCAAAACAAACTACATAAGGTTTAGTAGTCTATATAAGTATTATATGGTCTATTATTTTTGTTTGTATACCTTAAGGTTTTGCAACCGGGTCTTAAATCTAAGTCATCCTAGGTCAGTATTTGGTTAGACTTTTCATATTAAGATTGATGTGCATAATGAAAAGTCTAAGTTTAGGTATACTTTAAGTCCAATATAAAGGTATTTGAGTTGTATTTAGGCGTTGAGCCAGCTGTAATGTCATCCCACCAAAGTGGGCTCTCACATTAATGGTTGTCTCAAGTGCCCAAATACAAGTGTATTAAGGTGCATGTAACTTTTAAATCATGGATCGGCCCAAAGGAAGGACATGATTTAAAGGGCTACATGTACAATGTTTTGGTAGTATCAAAGGGGTAATGATTATAAGGTTTTACGTGTAATCAATTAATCAGCCCAAAGGAAGATTATTTGATTGACATGTTCTGAATCGTTACATTTGGCACTACACCTAGTCAATTGAAGTTTGCTCGGAGACTCCAAAGAGCACTTGCAAATGAATAAAGACTAGTAGATGGGATTTGAACCTTTATATTATGATTTATTGCTATACAATTTAAGATTAATGTAAGTGCATATATTAAATATCAAGCATCTTTAACATTCCAACTTAAAATTTAAATCTCTCAATTTGATATGATCTTGACCATGTATTAAGGACTAATAATCCCATTAAGGTCAAAAACACATGTGTCTTATGATCATTCTTGAGAGAATTAAGGGACATTGTTTCTAATTTCATTAAGGCTAAAAGATTTATATGAGGAATTACTGTTTTGCATGAATGAGATAATAATCAATTGAAATCTGTCAGGAGACTCCAAAGAGCACTTACAGATGGATAGTGATTACATTTGTGTATTTCATGGCAAAACGTTTAAGTCTCTCAATATGGTTAATAATTCTTGGAGAAAATTTAAAAAAAAAAATGTATCTGCTAAGAAGAAGTAGGTATTTGAAGTCTGTAAGGAGACTCCAAAGAGCACTTGCAGATGGACAATAGTTACATTTAGACATTCATTGCAGAAACACTTTAGGTATCTAAATAAATATAAAATCAACATAAGGGAGTACATTTGGAGATATTATGTTTATGCTTCAAAATTATAAGCACTAAAATATATCGCAAGATAATAAGGTTATTTAGTGCTTATTTTTCTTCCTATTTGGTTCAAGATGAGTTATGCAACCCTCATTAACCTCAACTTGCATATGGTGAAGGAAGAAAATAAAATTGAAGATAATACATATGATACTCAGGTTGATTTTGAATCCAAGAATATAAGAAAATTAGAAACATAAAATTTAAGAATAAAACTGCAATTTGAATCATAAAAGAATCCCAATAAAGTTAAGGCTCAAAACCTGATTGAAAAGTCAGAATCTGAGGGGTATTTCTTCTATGAAAATAAGAGCATTTAAGAAAATATTATACTTGGGGTACCAAGAATAATATTGTGCTCATTGCTAAAGTCTATGCATAAGTTGTTTATATATAGATAGTGGATTGATTCGGATGAAACTTCCCACATTTGTATTTCTAGAATTTCCTATGATTGTTTGAAGTCAAATTGATGTTGAAAGATACATTCATATAGCGGTGACAATAAGACAATCAATTTTGGAAGCTATAATGTCCATATTTTGTTATTTAGTAATGGATCATATTTGGACATACATGAGATATTTATAATTTCATTTTAATGAAATTTCAACTCTATCTCAAATCAACAAATAAGAATTTATTTGTTCATTTAAGAATAGAAATTTGGTTTTGTCTCATTGTCCAAAATCAGATAGATTCATTTCTTCTTCAGTATACAACAATCTTATATGGAAATAATAGCTTATATATAAGGAAAATCTATAAAAGATACTAAAGTTTTATGCATAAAATTGAGAATTTATGAATACTTTGGTACAAAAGGTTAAGTTATATCTCTAAAGGAGATAATATATTTTTGTACAAAATTAAAAAAAATTCTCACGAATAGCAGTTTGTATTCTATATCAACTAAAGGCAACTATTATAAAACTCATATAATATGTAGACTGGAATGTCCATAATATTATATTTGGGATATCTAACAAAACTCGGCATAAGCCACATGAGTAGTTGGATGAAAGGATAATTAGTTGTTTTGTTAATTATGCCAAAAGATCCAGGAATATCAAAATTATTATATCCCACAGTTTAAGATTGAGTTTTTAGAGATAAATAAAGATAAGTTCTTTGAGGATGTTTTGGTTGTGGGGGAGATATGACACATCGGGATATTATCTTCAAATAAGAAACTGAGAACACTGACCTTCAAACGGACCGCGACAGGACTGAAACAGACCGTTTGATCATATATACAGTGTCCAGGGTTGATCCTGAAAATGATAATGATCCTTTGTGGACTCAAACGGATCGTTTGATTTAGGAAACAGATCTTGTTCCAGATCCTATGGACTTAGACTCTGGAAATAATTAAGTTGAAGATAACAGTGTCATTGAACAACTACAACCACCTCAAGAACTCGTGCTTGCAAGATCTATAAGGGAAAAAAAAGACAAACAATATCGGATGATTATGTTGTCTATCTTCATGAACATGAGTTTGAAACTCATAAAAGTTGATTGATGCCATATGAATTTCATGTGTGACAATGATATTTGAGACTTAGTAATATTGCCATGAGGTAAAAAACTCATTTGTTGCAAATGGACGTTTAATACCAAAAGGGATTCTAAAGGCAATGTGAAAAGTCATAAGGTACATCTTGTCACTGAGAACTTCACCTGAAAGGAATGAATTTACCATAAAGAGACTTTCCTTCTAGTTTTACTGAAAGACTCTTTTAGGTTAATCATGGCACTTGTAGCACAATTTTGGATTTCGAGTTTCATCAAATAGATGTTAGGACTGTGTTCTTCAATGGTGACTTTGATGAAACAATCTATACGGTGCAACCACACCACTTTGAATCGGATGATACAAATAAAATGGTTGCAAATTTAAATCTATATATGAACTCAAAATAGGCGTCTCAACAGTGATATTACAAATTTCATCAAGTGATTATCGCATTTGGTTTCGAGATTAACTTGGTTAATAGTTGTATATATCACAGGTTCAGTGGAAGTAACGTTTTGCATTAGATGATTTACTACTTGAAATGATATTATCATGTGTACTTGGCCTCAAGGTTCTTGAGCCTTTAAACAAATGATAAGCATCAATTAGACTCTCAAGTAGTATGATAAGATAAAGCAAACTACTGGATATTCTGTGATTGAGGTATATTTATATTTTGTTTTTAGTATACCTCATATATGTTGATTAAGTTGGAAATAAAAGTGCTCCTTATGATTCAGTTATAAGGAATTTGATCTAAGTTCGTATACATGTGGATATTGTATACATAATAAAGATGCAAAGTCAATATCTACATGAGTGTAGAATTATGGAATGCAGTCAAATTTAGTTATTTGATACAATTATGCACTTACAGTTCGGATGTCGGAAATAGGCTGAGGTCTTTTTTGGTGTTCTGATTTCGATTTCAGTGGATGTCATGATAACATCCTAAAAAATAATTCCATTTTATGAAGAATGTTAAACGGGTGTGTATTAACATCTCTCGCAATGGAAATAAAGTTTATAGTATGTTATAAGCATTCAAATTTAGAAGTATGACTATGAATTTTGTCACTAGGCTGCACATGATGGATGTTGTTTAACATCACTATGGATATATTGTGACAATAATCATATACTCCAACAACAGAAACTTCAATAAGTTAAAGCACATAAAACTTTAAGTTTCTGGTTGTAAATAAAAGAGTCCAGAATGATTTAATGTCAATCTAGCACATTAGAACAAAACTCCATAATTGCAGATCTGCTCATAAAACTTGAAACACCCAATTTGGTCACAGAAGCATGTCGCTCTTGTGGGTGCTAATTCAAGTTGAGGGTTTAAGACTTGAGTGGGAGTTTGTGTTCAGTGGGAGTGCATGATTGGACATATATTCAGTTTTCAGTTTATTAAGCATGTGAATAATTTCTGCAGAAATGATTCAGTTTTTAGCTTGCAGTTCTCATTCTGACTCTAAATTAAGTTGACCTCACTTCAGTTTTGGGTGACCAACAAAAGTTGGAAATAGACACGTGGCAGTCACACTTGCGTGTATTTTCCACACCACTTACACACATCTAAATTCAATGTCATTCATTTATGAAGGTATTGTGATCATTGTGGGTTTAGTTGCGACGGCTTTACAGGATTAGAAGCCTGTAATGGCTATAATGTAACGAAAGCTTCAATGGTCTTTTATCGTTATGAATGATGGACGGAATTAGAGGCACAAAATTTATTACCATGGAAATATGAGCTCATAAGTTAAGGACTTTGGATAACACTAAGCATAATAGCCCAAGTGGGAGATTGTAAGATTATTTGGAAACAATCTAATTTTGTGTGGGCAAATTTTGCTTGGTTTCCAAGTCAATTAAGATATGGTAATATGCTAAACGTGGCTGTAAATAAAAGCAAGATTTTTGTGCATAGATGTGTTGCCTTTTGTACGTGGTTATGTTTGGAAACAAATCTATATTGATGATGGACCAATATGGAATTGTTTGGGTGCCAAGAAGCCCTTGGTACTATATATACGGGGTTGGTCCCCAAGGGACAAGATAACAACGAGCACTGCTGTATACATGCGTTGATAGCAGCATCTCTGCCCCTCTTTCTAATACTTCCATCAATTAGAGAGAGATAGTGCTTTGCTTTAGGCGTAAGGCATCAAATGGCGTGTCTTGATCCTTTGGAAGATCTTTTCCCCAACCTTGGTGCGTGTATAAATATTGTTATGGTGTTGCTGGAGCATAGAAGATATTCAAGATCATTAAATAACCAGATGGAACCAGGTAACGCTTCCGCTTAGTTTATGTTAAAGTTTAACATGAGTCGTTCCTAGGTTTTAAAACCCAACACGAAGCTGATTAAAAATGAAATTTATCAAGTGTTACTCTGTTAGTAAAGCGTTCCTATTGTGTTTCCCATCCAGCGTAGAGTATAAAATTAATTTTAACGGTGCTCCGATGAAAAATATGACCATTAGAAACAAGTTATCCGAGACAATTCACTTGTTTCTTCGCTGACTGATTGACTCTGACATATATGGCACGCAGAAGGGTGAGATTCTTTGTTTCAGTGTTTTTAGTATTATACTGGCACCTCTACCAACCAGGCGGCCAAAATTCTATATTTTACGGTATTATTTGAAATTTTCTGATATTTTGTTTCACAATAACGAATACCACAGTTTAGAAGGGCCACACAAACGTAGTATAAAATTTTCCGATATTTTGTTTCGAATTAATTAACCTGTAAATATCGAAGGGCCACACAAACATATATAGTACAAATGAACAGGCATCTACCGGACAGGTTATAGATATATATTGGTATGAACAACATTTTCTCTTATCACTTATCAGAATAGGTTCCGAATTAATAAAACACAATTTCCATATGAATCAATCTCGGCATTCAATTCGGGAATTAATTGCCATAACTGTTAATAACATAGTAATCCAACTATAAATGGGAAGAGTAGTAGCTAGGCAAAAATATCATAGAGAGGGTATGCGCCTTTTTCGTGATTAATTAAAAAGGGTCAGAGTCCCTCTCCTCTCCTCTCTGCTCTCTCCTCTCTCCAAATTACAATTTTGAAAAATGCATATCTAGAAAAATTTTGCAATTTGAAATTAGTAAATTACTAACCTCACCTTTTCGCTGTCATTTCTTGCACCTGTACATGCAAAGAAAAATAAAAATAAAAATAAAAACTATTTTTATAGATAGGCAGACAATAATTGGTGATGCTGTTTCAAAATTTGCCATGGTACGGCACGTGTGTGTGGTGTGGCCTGGGTGTGTTTGGATGTTGGGTTGAATATCCTATTCTGAATAAGGATAGGTTTCTCTCTCCAACTTTAATTCTTATGCTTATTCATTTTCTTATACCACCATGTAGGTGGTATTAGAATAAACACCGAATAAGGGATGGGATTCTTATTCGGTTTGCCTTGTTCCGCGTTTGGGATGTTGCATGAATTAGAATAAGCACCCTATTCTTATTCGGCGCAGTAACAAACACACTCGCTGTTGGCATATAGAAAGGATTAGTACGAATTTTGAAGAATTCAATGCCGCTGGCGTCATTTAAAGTTTCAAAATTTGTGCAATATAGGATACGTATGGTTTAATAATTTATAAATTTTAAAATCATAATGGATCAAATTGTAACCATTGGAAAAATTTAAAACTATTTAAAATAAAACAAAATTTTAATGACATTATCGTTATTTTTTTCATATGAATGAATTGGACGCATCTTTGCTAAAAAATAATAATAATTATAAAAAGTAATACGCAAATTTTAATTGTTTTTTTTTTATAATTATCATTTGCTTTTTTTCGATGTTAGTAGTTCCCGTGCAGCAATATAATTTTATCATTTCTTAAAGGTGGCGCTTGAAAATTGGAAGGGTTCGGATTGCGGAAAACGAGAGGCGACAAAATGGGAATTTCCTTCTCCCTAGGTCAAACATGGGTTCGGCAGTTCGGCTCCACTTCAGTTTCATTACAAGTTGGATTAGACCACATCTAGCCGTTCGTTATGGATCGACGGTCTTTATTGACTCTGTTAATTGCTTTGATGCGAACCCCGGAGGAGGCTATCCGTCTCAGACTAGCGGTCGTGGAATTCCCATTCAAATAAATCACTTCATATTATAGGGTAAAAATAACACCCAAAATTTTAAAAGTTGGTGCCCAGAACAATTTAAATTATGACAAAGTGGTTTTGTGAATATTTGATTTTTCATGTTAATAATTAATTGTCTTTCTCGTGGAGAAATTAGGCCACACTTATGCAATTTTGTTAAATAGGCTAGTAGTTAGACAAGTGAGAAATGCTACTCGCTATTCTAATTTAGTTGGTAGAGAGTATGGATCGTCGTGGGATCTTTTGCATCTTGGTAACCTTTTTTATTTTAACTTAAAAGAAAATTTATGTGACACGTAACAATACACTTCAGAATAAGGGAATCTAAACTGAGAAACATGAATTTTGAAAATTGAACCGGGTTTCGAAACTTGATTCAAATTGTAAAATACTGACAGTTGAATTGGATATTATTTAGTTATATTCTACTTTCTAAAGAACTCAAATATTCGGAACTTTTTCTTTTTTTTATTTGGATTTTTTTTTTTAAGAATTGTTATTGTTAGTACTTCCCCCGTTCTTACCCGTCAGGCTTGTGCTGATTTTTTATTTTTTATTTTTTATTTATTATTATTTTTTTTTGGGATTGTTTGACAGCGACCGTCAAAGCAAAAAGTCTTGTGCTAGCTGACTTTTTTTGAAAATGTTGTTGGGTTAATTTGGAATTATTATGCTTGCTGTTGGGTTAGTTATTCCATGGGGCTATTTTGAATTGTTTTATTGTCGGGACTGCATTTTTTAGTTTTCTCATTTGATAAGATTTGAAGTTTCAGTTATTGCATGTTTGCATACTATGTTGGATATCATTGTTTCGCGACTATTGAAGTTTCTGTTAACAGTAACTCAACAATATCATAACTGATCAATAGCATAGTGCCCAACGAACTATACATATATAGAACGGTCCTTATGATATACGACTCATAATTTCCTTAAATAATGACATTAGAGCTCCAAATTTCTGTGCCCGTTCTTTTTACAGCCAATTGTGTAAGTGAGTCTTTGTCGAGAACAAAGTAGTACGGATTTCACAAAAAAAAATAAAGTATCATAGAAAGGGCAGAGCGTTTTCTCTCTCTTCTCACTACCATGTTTGTAGTTGATTCAAAAAGGGATCAAGCCGTCCGCAAACATGCAAATATTAGAAACTAAACATTTTTATGGGATTGAGTTAGGGCCTAGGAAGAAAGTGAGACCTGATTTGGTTTCTTAATTAACTAGCTAAAATTAAATATTGTTTGAAGTCCTTAATTAATTAATAATTGGAAATTGGCAATACATTTTCGTTATTTTTCTTCAGTTGGTTTGAGCATGGTTTCTAGCATTTCTGTAAAAAGAATTTTTCTTTATGACGGTAGATGGAGTACTTTGGTTTGTGTGTATTTATATATTTATGTTATTCTTTTTCATCCCAGTGTAATTTTCTTAGTCTATTTGTTGTTAACGAGAGTCCTTTTTTTCCCCTGAATGTTTCGAAGCCCCTCTTTAATTTCTAGCAGACTTTCGGTGTGTTTTATTTCTGGATGCTTATTTTAAATAAATAAATGATAAAACACTACAAGCACAACGTCTCTGTTTTTTTTTTTTTTTTTTAATATGTATTGTTATTTCTCTATGTGGAGATTTGCAGTGATACATATTTAATTATTCGGCCAGCAAAACTCAGGAAGGTAAAAATGACATGACTGTGAGTCTGCGCTGCAAAAATGAAAAAGGGAAAACAATACAAAACAGGATATATTTTGTTATAGTTGGTGATTCATATTTTACCTAGATATTAATTATTTATTACAATTGTGTATTATAATTGGTAAAAATAAAAACTTGTATTGCCATAAAATTTTAAAGACTTTCGTCTTCCGAAAATATTCAATTTTATCTCGTATTTTAAGAAAGCAGTTTTATTTTTCATACAAACCTTCCTAGTTCATTCCCATATAATGTTAAGCTTTTATATTTCACGGAGTAGTTTTATTTTTTATTTTGAAAATAGAGAAAAAGATAAGTTTTTATGAGTAATAAAAACTACTCGTGTAATTGGTCTTTGAATAATATATTAAATGGAGCTGTACATTTTAATTAGGAATTGATAATAATTTGGAAGTGCATCTCTCTTCTTTTAGTTTTGAACAGAATTGAACATTCTCTCTGAAGCTTTCCTTATAAGGAAACGTCGAGTTGTCCACTACAAAAATAACACTTTCTTCGCCTCCTCTGTACTCTCTCTCTCTCTACTTCTCTTCACAGTCCCCTTCTACGAAAGTACTCCATCTGGATAGCTTGTAGTTTTGTTTCTCGGTGTGTAATTTTCTTTTAGTTTTGTTTCTACACTCTCCTTCCCTTCCCTTCCCTTCTAGCAAACAATCTAGCATCCACACTGCACCGCGGCATTGTAAGGTATGCTCAGAGTTCTGAACTTGATTCAATTTTATGAAAGGCTGGCTTAGCACAATTTCTTGACAAACGAAAATTTTTAGCTGTCTGAGTAGTTCATGTTCTGCAATAAACTTTATTATCTTGATAAGAATTGTCATTTTAAGGTCTGAAATGTTCTAGGGAGTGTTTTCAATACCTTAAAGCTTACTGGTAAATTCTGATAATACTGGATACCAGAAAAATGGCTGAAACAGCGGTATCCAGTATTAAGTGAAGAAATATCGAAAATTTTAAAAAGAACCGGATTTCAGCCACTGGCTAGTAGGAATGCCGTTAGGTATTGATTAATGTATCTTCTGCAATACACTGAGAAAGAATTAGGCTCGTATTCAAATACTATAGGAAAATCAATGGCCAGTAGATACCCTATATCTCAAAATAGGAGAATTATATTAGTCTAAACACTAATAAAATATCCTTTATTTATTTTTTGGATGAATGAAAATGAACATTTTCTTACTAATTAATTATGCAACACAGTGTCAATTCCATGTCAACTAGATCAAATAGACCATATTTTCTTAGTATAATATCAACATAAGTATTATATACAACTCAAAAAAAAAAACATAGCTATTACATAACTAATGGAAAATATTTTTTGATCAGATGGAATCATTTATTTCTATTATCAAAGCGATGAAGTGGCTGATCAGCAGCTTAGTGACATTATCTTTGATAGCAGCCACGCTGTCATTTGTCGCACCACCCTATCTTCCAGTTGTTGTACATGATAGATGCACAGCAGGGTTGTATCATCACGAGGCTTTGTGTGCAGCTCATTTCATGTCGATCACATGTGGTATTTTATCAGCTTCCTCCCTCGGCATTGTCATCATTGGCATTGGAGATCGCACTGACCTTTCTGAGCTCTCTATTGGCAGGAGGCGATTCATCCGAGGACTCATGGTACTATGTATACTTTCTTAGCTGGTACCATGACTGCTCTTGCCCTCATCGTTCAGATTAGGACAAGATTGTTTTCATGCATGTCGTCCTTCATATCGTGGTATATCATTGCTGGTATAGCATTGATATTACTACTGGTTGGATTTGTCATGGTGATGGTATACCATTGCTGGTATAGCATTGATATTACTACTGGTTGGATTTGTCATGGTGATGGGCTTAGCAGTTCTTTCGACATGATATGATGTGATTTGATGTTATATTTTAGCTATTATGTATACCTTTTTAGATTTGCCTATTATGATGTGATGTGTTATTTGTGGGATTAGCTATTATATTATATTGTCATGCTTGTATTTTGTTTAGCGTTTGGATATATACTTTTTTAGATTTACATACCATGATGTGATGTGTTATTTATGGATAAGCTGTTATATATATTACGTTGTCAGTTCTTGAATTTTGTTTAGCTATTTTGTTTATTAATTGTGGCAATTATAAAACCGACATATCTACTAATTCTAGATTGCAGCTAAACAATAATCCGCGAACATAGACGCATTATATTATTACTAGTTTGGACGAGACATGACACGTCCCATAAGTCATTAATTGTACTAAAATGTTTCGTCTATTTCATGCAATACCTGATCTAAAGGGATGATTTTGGCAATTGCTGCATCAATCAAATAATAAGCGAATTGACCGTCTTAAAGTAGGATATATAGCTCATTTTAAGGAGAATGAAACTTCCACATTCCTAGTTCCAAGTGCATTAGTTTGTAATTCAGGTAGAATAAGGAGAGTGAAAATATATAATAATTCTTATGTCAAAAATATAAAAAGCACTGCCACCACCACAGAGACGCCAGAAACAACGAACAAACTAATTGAAGGAAAAATAATAGAAGTGTAAGTGTGTAACCACTCGGTAATTTAACACTTCACGAAATATTCAAGTTTAGCTAGTAAATTAATGAAGAAATGCAATTTTTAGACCCTATCTTACGTTTTCCTTCGTAGGTCACTCCAATTAAACATTAACGCCGAGTTTTCTATATTTTTTTGCGCAGTAGTTCTATATCGGAAGTTAAAAACATAATAAATTATTGAGTAACAACTAATATATCATGTAATTAGTCTTCCTATATAATATAATAATTGCAATACATAGTGTCGCTAATGTGAACATTAGTTTGTTTTGTTGGTTGATTTGTTGTAATTAATTTTATTGGTTTCTTTGTTTGGATTTACTGATCATTGCTCATTTGCTTGATCAGTCTGTGCCTACGTATGCAACCCGGCCTTTTGATTAAAATGTGATTTTTCTGCACCCTGTCCTTTGGGTGCATCTCTTTCGAAAGAAAAAAAATGTCAAACATTAGTCTTTCAAGAAAAAAAAATTATGTCGACCTTTTATTATTACAGTCAGTTGAGACTAATTAATTATATATATGCCATATATCTGCTGCGTTGAACGTCAATATTAATACTAAATTATTAAGACAAATATAAAGCTCTTTATTTTGAAAACAAATTCATTCAAAAAAATATCATATTTCGGTAGTCACTTCTAAGTGAAAAATGGTTTAGATGAGAAATTCAGACTTAATGAGTTATATATGTGTGTAAAGAAACGTATGTTCTGCTGGGAACAGTTTTTGTAAATAGATCATAATTAACTTTTATTTATTAACAAATTAAAACATAATTCATTGCACTGTCATAATCACAGTAAAAGTTTCAGAACATGATTGAACTCAAGCACAGTAGGGGCCCCCAGGTCCGCCATAGAGAGTGTAAAATCCGGGAGCACCAGAGGGAGTGCCGAGCTGTTTGAGATCATAGCAACCAGGACTTGTCACCACTGAGTCCAGGGGAGGGTCTTGGATGAGCTGGCCTGTGCCGCTTATGCCGAGGTAGTTACCAATCAACCCAGCTCTTGCTAGTCCTGAAAATATATAGGTTGTGAAATTGATTAATAAAAATGCCAATGTGAGGATTTCTTCTAATGTTTATACACATATATGTGTTACCATCTATATGGTACCTTCGCTTGCAAAGTGGCCACTTCCCATATGTATACTAGTGTGTGTCCCTCCTGGCATGTTGTTTAAGATGACACCTCCCCTCTGGACAAGGGCACCCTCATAAAAATCATGAAACAATTCGCCAGGATAATACCCGATCTCCTCGTGATTTATCAATACCCACCATTTATAATCATCTAATTCCTGTCAGCCAAGTGCATATCAACCATCAATTATATATTGTAGTTTTGATGCCTGGTTGATATACTTGTAAACTTCAGTAGGTCAATGGGTACCCGGTACACCAGAAACCTTCAATAAATATAAATAATATGTACCAGTGACCTCACGAGGACTCGAGCCTTTATGTCAACTTGGAAGAGAGTGGAGACAGCTCCCAGCTAATCGATATATGCTCTCTGCCCAAGTTCACATTTTAATTATGCCAGATCAGATTAAACCAACATGCAATTGGATCTAGATCTGGCTCTATAGAGGTTTCTTTCCATTCGATTATTTCGATGGAAAAAATGTCGGAGGCGTTTCATTTTGGAGTGAAAAGTGGGAGAGAGGTGGAAATAATAGCTTTTGTTTTGAATGAAATTCCCAAACAAAAATATGCTGCATGCAATATTTTTTTTTCTAAGCTTCAAAGTAGATCTAGTATCAATCTAATTAAGATGCTAAGTTGTGGTTATTATTAATATGCTTTCAAATAAACCACACATGATATATAACAACGAGCGAAAGAACCAAGTAAAGACCTTTCAACTCGATGAACTCATTGAAGCAGCGAATCTCAATTTCTGTCAAAATCTCAAACGATTAGTACACCTGGATATGCCTCGACCTGTTAGTTTCAACTCTTGAGCCTATATATATATGTTCACTGCATATATATGTTGGTGGCTCTATTTTTGTTTGGGCCCTAACAATTGTTTTCTTTCATGTGCTCATTTTTTTTTTTTTTTTGAAGGTCGGTAATTTCATGTGCTCATTAAAAATAATGTTCTTTTTTTCGTTGCAATAGGAAATGAATATCGATTGTACTTGTCCATCATTAGCGTTGCTATATTAAATGACAAAATGTGAAATTTGCCAACTAAAAAGAAACATACATGATACATGGAAGAAAGAAATGATCTTAATTTAAAAATTACCCTGTAAATGGTGATAACAATGTAAAACTGTAGTCCATCTATTTGAGATGTGTTGGTGAAACCGCCTCCTAGAAAGACGTTGGGGTTAGTTTGGACAAATCCTGGGCAGGCATTGTTTAAGCACGATGTTTTAGCGTCATCCTGCCAATCCACAATTTAGTTCAAACTCAAATTTCTATTTCATTCAAAATTCTTATAAATGTAGCCTCACACTACCCGTTATGTTATTATAATAAATAGAGGAAAAGGTTCACTATCAAATCTTGGAGAACAAATTTTTTTAGTTCTTTAGTTGAGAAGTCGATGTAATTCAAGGTGTTCTAGGTTTTGGAATTTTTTGGGCTTAAAAATCTACTTAAAATCTAGCCCAGTAAAGATAATTTGGGCCAGTGAGTTGGATGGGTCCAGAGATTTTTCCAGTCGCTGACCGAATCGACTCATCATCCACTAAATCGAACTCTTGGCATTTGTATATAGGGTGTTCAACATTATATTTTTTTAACTTCAACTTGAAATTTTAAATGTATAAGACGATCACCGAAATTATAATTGAGTTATGTAAGCACAACCTCCATATTTTTCATCCGAGCGTCTACTTGACTTCACCATTAATGGTGGATTCTATTTTACAAACAAAAAAAGCTATTCCTTTTTCGAATGGCCCTAATTAGGGGACCTTTCGTCATTTTTTTATTATTTTTTTTCCGGTCCCGGGAAAAGTTGCCCACCAAATACCAACAAAAGCGCAAATTTCACTCTTATCAACATGAGAATAGTCGAGTTAGAGAATAGATTGATTCGAAATTTCGAATAGATTTGGAATGGGATATATTTAATATCACATTTCTTTGATTGACGTGATAATTGATAAACAAATTATAAATCACAATAAGAAAGTTCAATTATGGTTATGGATGTGAATATATAGCCAGATTTATGTTTTCCTTTTAATTTGATAACAATTTCAACAGTTACTACAGATATTTATCAAATAAATGTATCACAATCTAATATATTCCGTTAGATATATTAATTAACAGAAATGTTCGAAAGGAAACTTACAGTAAAATATACAAATAATCGAGGACGTTCATCTCCAAAAAAGGACGGATATACCTGCAATGCAATGACAGAGAACCAGGAGAGAAAAAAAATTCAAAAAAAACAAGAAAAATTAAATAAATAAATAAATAAAATAGATCAGCCGATCTAATAAGAAAAAGACTAAGTTTAATTAAATCTGAAAAAGGAAAACAAAGTTGAAATTGAGCAAATGATGTAAACAAATAAGTAATAAACCTACGACGGCAGTGGCCCTTGAAAAATGAATATTGTCAGTAACAATATATGAAGAAAGATTATTTTATTTGATGAAGCAAATTGATTTAAAACTGTAGATAAGGGAGGGATGTGAATTAATTAAAGAAGTTACCATCCAGCCAGCTCCAATCTGAGACTTGAAAAGAATATCATAATCATCTTCATAAGGAGGTAATGTTTGGTCTTGATCCGAATGGAGTTTGGTGTTGGCAGGATAGCCGCCTTCAATGGAAAGATAAGTGGCAGAGTATTCGTCTGGCTCCACGTAGATATCCCACAAGAACATATCCGCACTTCCTCCCAGATACGGATTGTTAAGAGAGTAATCAATCGCCCACTAATTAACATTTTGTAAGGAAAACTTAATTATGATCAGAAGTCATCAAATAGCTAGCTAGCATAACTTAAAATATATTTAATTGTAAACTAGTGGCCTTATAAATTTTTTAATTACTTCTTGACCCGGGGTTGCAGCTTCTTTGGCAAGGGATGATAATCTTAATCTGGGAACTGAGAGGAAGCTTGGAGAGGGAAAGATGGCATGAGATGCATGAGAAGCTCTTCTAATTGGTATGGTTCCCTCTGGACAAGCGCCGTTGATTCGCCATGTTTGTGCTATTCCATACCCAGATCCAGATTCATACACAGACAGGTTGCTGTGTTGGCCTTGTAAGAATATATCTCTGCCCATTCTATTAGGCTTCATCTGCGCATATATATATACATATGCAACATCATTTTAATGACAAGTTTCTACCCAAGTCACTCATTGTAACATCATTTATATCTCGAATATATTAAAAAAAATTATGAATGAATAATTATTTAATGTTCTTCTAATTCACACTTATCTATATCTTTGGATTTTAACTTGAGTTAGAGATGTTAGTGGGCTAATAAAATAGATGTACTGACCTTTATTGTATGGTTTTTAAGAAGCGGGTGTTGTAGACTTGGTTGTTTGTAAATGTCGATGCAATCAATTATATCACCGTCCGGGCTCTGTTTGTATTTTGGCAAGAGCAACAACACAACTTTTGCTTGAGGTGAAATACCGCAAAAAGATAATTTGAAGTACCCAAAACTAATATACCACTTGTAAGACACAAAATTAACATTGATATAAAAAGAAACAAGACTCAAAATATTCTAGTTTCATATTCTAGCCCTCATTTCAACATTTTAAAATTTAAAGCATAGTGTTCGATGAGCATGATATCCTACGGTCCATCATGAATAATTACAGTTGAAGGTCTTAAAAATCATGATATACGAGTGTAAAAATTATATATACTGTTGAAAGTACGATGAGAAGTTGCTGAATTTCAAACAGTTAGTCAAATTAAACTTGAATTTATACATAAGAAGCTTGACAACTAAAACTAATGTGCACCAATATAAATATTTCTGAGAAAATACTTTGCACTATCGTCCTTTTATTTCACAAAATAACTTTTTGAATAAAAATAAAATTCAATATCAGAATATTTTCATATAAAATGATTTTGTAAAAGAGAAAGTTCAATATGCACTATAGTGCATAGAACTTTCTATACACCACGGTCTTTTTCGTCGGAATTTTTACAAATTGACAAATCTAATTTAACCAATCTAGTCTACATATTAAAATTTCCTAACAAACCAAATTTTTTAATTTTTGAATTTTTTTACTTTTTTTTCGAATTTTTTAAAACTACCATTTTTTGGAATGTTCTAAATAGTAATTTGCTTCAAAAAATGGCAGGTTTTAAAAATTTCAAAAAAAGTAGTAATAAAATTTTAAAAATTATAAATTTGGTTTGTTAAGAGATTTCAATATGTATATTATATTGGTTAAATTAGATTTGTCAATTTGTAAAAATTCCGATGAAAAAGACTGCGGTGCATAGAAAGCCCTGTGCACTATAGTGCATATTAAATTTTCTCTTTGTAAAATATATATAATGTAGCAATATGAGTTTGATATGAATAATCTAGAAAATCTATAAATTTGCGACAAAAAATAATATGGAAAAATAAATCTTAATAGTGACAAGAAGATATATTGAGTCTTTTTATCTTGAAATAGTGGACACCAGGGCGAGAGAAAATGTTGGACAAAAATAAAGAAAAAAGAAAACGTAAAAAATGTGGGCATACAAAAACGGGGTAAGAGACTAAATTACCAGATCAACTTTTGAAAAGAAAATTCAGGAGACAGACCTGTATTGTTTTCCTTATTGCTTTTCTATCATAAGACTGGACTTTTCCAACTTCTATGGCTACCGCTATCAGTAGTAAAATGGTCAGCTTAGGATTCAAAATGGTCTGATTTTTCTTTTTCGTTTAAAGAGAGTGCTCTTTATTTTCTTTGTTTGGCTAAATATAATGCGAGTTATATGTAGCATAAGTACATTGAGAAATGCTAATGCATTTGGACTCTAGCATGTACAAATACATTTGCTCCCGCATGTGGCCTAGTGGCTCAGTGGTAAGAGTACTAGGCTGGCCTCCAAGAGGTCAAGGGTTCAAGCCCCGCATGCACTTTTAATTTCAGAAAAAGTTGGATGGCAAAGACCTCCCTCTTTCTTCAAAAAAAAAAAAATACATTTGCTCCCGAAAACAGAGAGAAAATTCCTATTAGATTATTCCCAACATATTTTATCCAGAAAATTATCGTTTATCCAAACACAACCATAAGGAAACAGCATATTTCTCATTATAGAGACAATATTACCTTCCATCTTATAATTTCTTTTGCTATCACATATATCATTCAATTCTTTCCTAGCTACAGCTACTTACTAGCGTAATTGCTTACTGAAATATGATAAAATTAAATAATAATAATAATACATTATTATTATTATTATTATTAATCTTGATTTGTTTAATATATCTCTATTTCTTATAAACACACAAATCCAAGAGGTGTTACACGTGTTTCTGTCATTCGATCGATTTGGTCAGTGGTTGGATGTCATCGCGAGACGAAACAACAAAATATATTAATTTTTCATCTAATAAAGAAATAAATTAAGTAACATATCTATATGTATGTTGGTAAATTGACCAACATATCTTTATTTCCTAATATATTTTGTTTCTTTACTTGTCAGGCAACTATTTTGCTAGTAACATATTAACATGACAATGAAGGTTTACCAGGCTGGCATCTTAAAATCACACATTCCTTCTCTTCGTTTGGTAACTAATCTTCGACTAAATTAAAAAATAAAAGGAAGGGCTTTGAGCGTTAAATTCAACATATTGGATGATTACAACTTTAATTAATGGCAAATCTTTTTTTGATAAACGCAGGTATCTGGTTAAAGCCTGGAGCAACTGACCAAGCATGTCAAGAGTGCGTCATACGATGTCAGCCTCCACATCGAGGACTGTGCTCCTCAAAAAGGATTTGAACGAGATCAAAAAGAAAATTTTGACTTTCAGTCTAAAATTTAAAAAATGAACTTATTTTAAATTCTACAAATATTCGACACAAAAATATTGTTTTCGGTTCATAAAATTTAAGTAAATAAGTATTCAAATCTAAACAATTAAAAAGTTAATATTTCAGAACCGTTGACATTAACTTAAATATAATAACACTCAAAAAAGGTTTTTTAGTAATTTAATTAAATTATCGTTTTTATGTCTATTTATAATTTTATATATGAACGGAAGCTAGCAACAGTTTCAACCTTTGGTTAATTTTGAAATACTAGGAAACTGTACCCACTCAATGGGTGGTGGTACATTACATATTAGAAAATTTAATATAGATGTAATATTTCCAAAATAAAAAAATGTTATTATTTTAAATAAATTTTCAATATGTGTTATGATATCTTTCCAAACACTGCGCATAACTGATTCTGCAATAAATTTCTTTCTATTTTGATGAGTGCACAACCAATCCAATGTAGATTTCTTTCTATTAAAAGTGAAGGGTGTTAAATTTATATCAATTGTTAACATCCAGCCTTTAATTTACATGATTAAGCAATTGTTTACGTCATTCGCTTAATTTTTTTAGCCCTTGTATACATGCTTTTATAATAATCTTGATTGAAATGAAATATACGTAACGATTCGTTCGTTTTAAGTAGGTAATTGGTACTTACCATCCAACTAATAATCATCCAGCAACATCTATCAGAGGAGCACTCATTCCTCCTTTTTTTGTTTGCGTCTCCCCTCCCTTCCCTTCCTTCCTTTTGTCTTTCCCTCCTTTAGCGCCATCCCTCTCCCTTCCATGTCTCCCCTCCCTAATTCCTCTCTCTCTCCTTTTATGTGTGCTTCCTACTCCCTCCCTCTCTTCTAAATTTTCTTCTTCTTGTTTTTGTCCTTGTTCTCTTATATTTTTTTCTTGACAATTTAATACTAAGGAATTATTTAATACGCATAAGTGTTTAGATTGTTATAACAAAAGAATATATAATGTTTACTCTCTTAGTATTACTAAGAGAGTATCTTATAGATGTAACAGTTCACTTAGTTATAATAAGGAAGTATCTAATATGTACTACATTAGTAAGACTAAAATAAAAAAAATTAATGGATGTATCTGTTCACATTGTTTATTGATATATTCACTTTTGTATGTATATATGTTCACATTGTTTATTGATATGTTCATTTTTTTATATATTTATATGTTCACATTATTTATTGATATGTTCATGTTTGTATGTATATATGTTCACAAGGGTGTGTTTGGTTTGGGTTGAATAAGCCTTATTCCGAATAAGGCTTATTCGGGATGAAACCAAATACATTTCCGAATAAGGCTTATTCCGAATAAGGGCTTATTCAATGCCTTATTCTAATTCGACCAAATGGTGAGAATTAAATCCTTATTTAGAATAAGAGGAGAGATGAGAAAGGAGAGAGGAGAGAGGAGAGAGAAAAGCTTATTCCAATTCATGAATAGCCTATTCACCGCACATCCAAACATTTGGTGGAATTTTAATTTTCAATTGTATGAGTTCACATTGATTCTTCTGTCTATTTAATTCTCTTGTGATATGATCATATTTTTTATATCTACACACTTTGATTCTTTGTTCATTTTTTCTGTTGTATCAGTTCACTTTATTATTGTATATGCTTATTTTGTTAAAGCAAGACAAAGTTTCATGGTGGAGGCAAAGGAGAATGAGACAGAGGTAGGGGAGAGGACGAGTCGAGGAGGTGAGGCAAAGGAGACTAGGTGGCGGAAGGAGACAAAACGCGACAGAGGGGAGGAGAGGAGAGGAGGAGGCAGAAGAGGGCGCGGAGGTTAGACAAAGAGGAAGAGGAGCGGAAGTAACGGGGAGGAGGAGAGAAGTGAAGAGGGAGAGAGAATCAGAGAAAAAAAGGATACGGAAGAAAAATAAAGAAAAAACGCCAAGGAGTGGACTTCTTGATTTGATCCATGCATGATGCATCCTATTGTTTTTTCCTGTTCAATCCTAAATTCAGTGATAACAACTCTAACAGCAACATTTACAATCAACTGTCAAGAGATAAGATGATAAATGAAACTGAATCCATAGTGAAACTTTACATTTTTTGTTATAGAAATTCATATTTTATGCAGCAAATAAAATTAATTAAGCAACCACCTAGAAGAGGTCTTAATTTCAAAGTATTTCTTAAATTATTGGTTTTAATCAACTCTCTTAACTATAAACAAGGTGAGTTTAAGCTTGTATATAAACTACAGAAATTCGAGTTAAATTAGTTCAACTATTCAGCGCACGTATCACGTATGCTATACAATTGTTTCTCCTAATCTACTTTGTGATTAATTGTTAATATTTTCTTACTGGGCATAGCCGTATGAACGGCTAAATGAGAGAAAAGACACATTGCTTTAGATAACAAATAAAGGACATTTTTTTTTCCCTTCTTCTACGACACTATGATTGTATTAATTGGTTTGAACTAACAAGATCAAAAAGATTATTAAGAAACTGCATCAGTTTTTAGTTCAGCAACAACCCTGCAACAATTACAAATATTTCATATATCATCAATTAAAATTTTGTTTCAAATCAAATTAAGCTGTAAATATCGAAGGGCCACGTACACCAAAACACCATAACATATATAGTACAAGTGTACAACTGAACAAGTTTAGTCTTTAGACGTACATTACTAGATAGGTTATAAATATCGGTATTAACATCCTTTTTATCTTTTGAGTTTTTCTTGGTTTCTTTGGGAATTTATAACCAGTTAACCACATGGAGGATGCATATATGTAACAAATAAACTTCGTATGTTATAGACGGACATTATTAGACAGGTTATAGATAGCAAAATAAATAACCTTTTTTATCGGTATGAACAATTGTGGCATATATGTAATTTAAAAAGAAAAACAATTGAAAGACCTTACAATTAAGTTCCGAGTTCCGACTTACTAGTGAGAGCATGAGTGCATGACTACTGGAAAAAGATATCATCTTGTACGGATTTATTTTCAAATGGACGAGACTGCTAGCTACTGGTACGGATTCGTCGAAGGCACTCAAGTCAAGTGCCATGACGTGGCCACGTGGGTTGGACTTGTTCTTCCCCTGAACTGAAATTACACTTCGCAATTCTCATTGGACAAAAGTAACTCCAATTTCCGTGCCCGTTCTTGTACACTCAATTGTGTAAGTGTACTGACTGTTGAACTTTGACAAGAACAAAGCGGTATGATTTACTGAAATAAAAGGACATAGAAAACAGGCTCTATCGTATTAAAAATGGTGATCTATATTTTTTATGAGTAGCAACTATTCATTTCACTTCATGTAATTGGTCTTTCTACATTTTCCATTTTTCATGAGCAAACTAGACAGCACTGCGTGTTAAGGCAACTGCATAGTCACTTTACTGAGACGGTGGCAGAAGGTATTAAGAGCATATTGAGTCTCCTCTTCTTTGGGTGTAAAGTGTAAACAATAGTTTGATTCCTGTTTTTTTTTTTTTTCCTTTAATTTTTTACCATTATATATTGCCATGGAGATAGTGCTTAATATTCCAAAGTTATGAAAAACACTTCATTCGTGTAGCCTTTCAAATTCGATGCAAACAATTGATTATAAATTGGGTCATTCTTCATTGTGAAATACGCAGATGATTGTCTTCACTCTTCATAAGCGTCGACTGATATAGAGTGAAAGCGTCAGGATCTGAGACAGAGCTCAGTACATTTCGAGATGCTGTCTACAGTAAATGAAGCTGCTGAAAGCCTCGACTATATGGAGTATTGGGACAAATGCAACATTATTATGTTAAGTATTTTCATCATTAATTGTTTTCCATTTTTGAAAAGGTGAAACCAAAAGACCACCAGTTTGTCATTAACAATGCCCTACACTACTTAACCCAAACACCAGTACTTAAGTCTCCTGTATTAGATACGCACTCTTAGATGTCTTTATAATCGAACACAATAGACAGCACACATAATTCACAATGATATATATCAATCCTATTAGTGTTCATTGGACTTCACAGTGCATTTGCACTTACTACTCACTTACTCAGAAAACACTTAATTTACAGTATATTTGATCCTCATGGAAGCAAATATCTTTTGTTAATCTTTTCAGTTGCTAATCAGACTATAAGAGTCCACTGGGGCAGTAAAAGCAAAATATGGTACCACAGCTAATAAAGAATTTACATAATTAACCACTTTGTTCCAGCTAAAACAATTTTAAACTGCTAAAAATCAACGTACTAATATAAAGTTAAATCCATGTGCTGAACGAAATACAAGAGTCCAATAGGTAATATAATATCTTGTTCACAAATTTCAAATCATTATATCATATTAGACAAATCTGAAACATAATAGTACTTAAAATTGATGATGAACATGGACAATACACTAGCAGTAAGGTACCACGACATCAAAAAGGATGATGTGCATGAAAATACTATCGTCCTAATTTGAACAACAAGAGCGAGTGCGATCATGCTACTTGCTATAAATGCAATATAGCAAAATATGGACAGTACCATGAGTCCCCGAATGACACTTCTCCTTGTATGAGAAAGCTTGGAGAGGTCCTTGCGTTCTCCAATGGCAACGATGACTAGGGCGACAAAGGAAGACGATGCAATTCCGAAGGCAATCAACATGGCCTGAGCCACGCACAGAGCCTGGTGGTACTCCATACCAGCAGTGCAACCACTAGATGCAGCGACGGGAATGGAAGGTGGCACACTGACTCCTATGATGAAAGCTACAATCACTATGCTTCTAGTCAGCCACTTCATTACTTCCACGATAGAAACAAATGACACCATCTATTCAAATAGAGTCTTGCATCAGTAATACAATGTAGATTGAAAGTTGCTAAATAGCGATACATAAACTAATATTTTACAAATTTTCATACAATGCAGATTAAAAGTTGACTACATATATTCTAATTTTTGCATGTAGCTGTGTTATGTACTTAGTTTCCAATAAGAAAGAAGTCTTAACTTTTCTGATTGGTTGTTCTCGAAATGCGAACTAATACCTAATTAATTAAAAAAAATGCAAGAACCAGCTCTTTGCTCTTGGTCTAGTGACAAAGAGCAATGCATCTTGAGTAAAATGTCACATCTTCGAAACCCAGCTGAGGGGTCTTTCGTAGACATTTAATTTAAAAATAAGTTGAGAGGCTTGACCCCAATTTATCTTCCAAAACAAGGAATGCTTCTTTCCAATCTGTTGAATGGTAAGAGACATTTTTTATTTGTAAGTAGACTTATAGAGTGCCCCAATTTGATATATAAGGGCATGCACTAATTAATGAACCATTGATCCACTACAGTCCTAGAATCAAATACTAATACATTTTCAATATTGTGCAAATGATGTTTCAATTATTTGGGAGCATTGTATTGATGTTTAAGCTTTGGAAGCTTTGTTCAGTACACAAGCTGGTTATAAATGAAGCATATGTATGATGATACTGAAAACGATTAAAACGAGCCTCTCACTAGCTATATGAACCTAAATATGCAATTAGAAACAATATAAAATGATGAGACATTTCCTTAGATTTCTTGATAAATTTTCATTAATTGGTGAAATACCTGAAGTTGTTTTTTTTTTTTTTTTTTTTTTTTTGAGATGAGATATCTTTGTTGTGTTAAGCAATAAAGTTTGCCATTAAGTAGACATCCAATTAATTGGCAATAGGCAGCATTCTAGAACAGTAGCTAGAGTAAGTTTAAATCTCTTAGTTACAATTTACCCTGCATATACATAATAATACTAACATAGCATAGGACCTAATTGCAAAATCCATTATGACACTATGTTTGGCATTTAGCTAAACTCTTATCCAATAAATAATTGTTATCTCTACAGAGACATTAAGAACCATAGCTACTAAAAAAACTAATAGCATCAAGCAACATAGAGGTTTAGAACACTGTATTGGAAATTTACCTACATTATCAGCCAAGGTGATCTCCAATTAATTCATATAACCAATACGAGTAATTTTTCAGCACTGAAACATGGTGAATCATATACCTAAATTATTACTATTGTTATAAGGTAGTCTTTGATTGTTATAATATAAGTAATTCATAATCATTTGGTTTATTATATAAGGTAATCCCCAATTGTTATTATTATTAATTAACTTTTTTACTTCAGTTTGAACGAAAATCACAAAAAACTGTACAAACAAAAAAATTAACCAATGATTGTTATATGTAAAGTGCTAATTAGAAATATTAACATGATTGAAACAATCCAATATGAGGTAATTTATCCCCATGAATATCAAAATCGTAGGGTGAGTTGTACAGAAACGAAAGACATAAAGACATTTACTAGAAATTAATGGTCAAAACGCAAATTAAAAAGAATTAGCGAAGGCCATGAAATAATTTCACCTAATTCAAGGGAAATTTAACAATAACCTAATAATAACAGTTGAGTAGCAAAAGTTGAAACAAAACCTTAATTAACAATATCAAATTCCAAGCACCGAATGCAACATTTAATCAGAAACTTGTACATAAAATATATATAAACACCCAAAATGGAAATGCATAACCTCAGAAAAGCCAGAGAACATGATATTGCTCTTGCAATTGTCTATACTCAATAGTACACCACTGACACCGGGAAAAAAGGAAATGGGAATACCCTGTAGCTAGTGCAGTATTTGAAGGAGGGAGAAAGAGAGATGCGCAGTAACAGTCTAACAGAGAGGCAAAAGAGACGATCGGGTAGATGTACAGTAGATGATTGAAAAGGGTTTAAGGGTGGCAACGATGGAGGGAGGGGGGAGAGAGAGAGAGAGAGACGGAGAAGGTTTTAAGAGGAGAAACACAAAGAGCGTGACTCTACTCTGATGGTGGTGGGTACGGCAGTAGGCTACTAGCTATAAGCCTATAACATGCAAATGGTGCTTTTTCTCTCCTAATTACAAAGATTTATTTATATATATTTATTTTATATTTTCATATCTCTTCTACTTAGATCAAAGAGGTGTTAACACGCTAGATCTAGTATGTAAATATTTTTTTTTTCTATTTGATCGATTTGATGAAAACGACAACATGTTTTGGTTTTCTGTCTAAAAAGAAAACGAATTGAGGAACATAATTATCTACATCTCTGATAGATTGAGTAATATATTTTTATTTTATAATAACATTATTTTGTTTCTTTATTTGTCCCGTCTGAGGACAATTTTGCTAGTTATTTAAAATATACTATATTTAAATAGAAAGTTTCTTTCTTCGATCAATTTTATAACATTGTTTAATATTTTATCATTCATAGAAATAATACATTCTCTTTGATGAATTCTTAAGTAAAACTAAAATTATATATATATATTTATATATTTGTATGCATAATGTTTTTGACAAGTATTATTAATCTTGTTATTTGAAAGATTATAAAATCCGATTGTTTGAGAATTAATTAATGTTATTGACTCCACTTAACGACTAGATCTGCGACGCTGAATTCCGCCTTTACAAATTATAAGTATGGAAGTATTTGATCAGTAAAATTGGACGTACACAAATGAGAGTAATATGTGGTAATAAAATGACTATATTATTATTTTTTTTCTTAAGATAAATCTCTCTATACGTAAATAAAGACAATATATATATGGGTCATTTCAACAGTTTTAAATTAGCTTTAAAAATGGAAGAGGTAAAAGAATATTGAACAGAGTCCCGGTTATACAATACAGTGATGGTGACCTCTTGATCCTCCTGTTATATGCAGGAAATTAAACTTTTGTCCCCTAAGCTTCGGATGGAAAAAAAAAATGCATTTAAGAGCTGATTGGTTCTTATTTTGGAACATGAATATTGCTGAAAATTAACAAGAAGAAAGAAAATACAAGCACCTTACTTTTCTAGTTTGTCAATTTTGTGAAAAATTACAACGTCATTAATATGAATTATGAATTAAGGTTTGAAAGAGAGCAAATAGGCGTGAAGTGATAATTATGTTTTAGATCATACAACAAATTGTTATTTGGTTTATAGATTTGTATTTTGGATGATTCTGAAAAAAATGATATCCTTCTTTATTATTGTATATTCTCACTCTCAAGCCTCAATTATTGAATATAGAAGGGAATTAAATTCATTTGCGAATGAAATTATTTTACTCTGGAGCTGAATTCCACTTAAAATGTTAAACACTTAAACCTCTATTTAATGAAGTCACAAGAATAAAGTTGAATATGAAACTCACCTTCAAAACTGATCAGTTCAATAATTTACCTTTTTAATTTTATAAAATTTAAATATTTATTTACCTCTTAAATTCTATGAACTGAAAATACCATTTTTATATCTGATTTTCTTGTCACTCTAATATTAGAAGTTCATCATATTGTAAATTTTAGACCAAAATGTTATGAATGCAGTGCCCCTTCATCCACCACAACCATGTACCATCTCTCTGACCTCGTTCAAATATCTTCTGAGAGAACTCGAGAGGCTCAGAGGCATAGTCATCTAGGCGGCGCCTGACATCATACAATTTGATGCACTCTCGGGTGTCTTGACCAGTTTGCTCGACAGGTTGTAATTCAAAAAAAAAAAAAAGCCAGTTTGCTCTAGCGGTCTAGCCTGAGTTCCTGACAGCTGTAAAGTAAATATCCCTGTGTGTTATTTATTGAAGTCTTTATGCTTTCGTCTGAAATTTGTAAATTTTTAGTATTAAATTTTACTAGAAAAATAATATAAGAACACTTGTCCGCAGTTAAAAAGATGATATTCAAATTTGAAATTTTAAATAGTAAATTTTCGAATTGATAAAATTAAAGAATATGTATCCCATTTGTTCTAAAATAAATGTACAATATAATTCTTACATTATTGTATACGGTTTTTTTGACCATTATGCTAATATGTATGGAAAATATTTGTTACGGTCCAGATTATTCGGTGTTGTCTAATTTTTGCTCTCAACTTTTCTTTTTACGTTATGATATAATACTTGTAATGTTTTTGTAAATGACACTAGTGTTGGCACAACCACACCTGTTGACACAACATGAGTACAGAACTGGCACGACATGAACGTGTCGTGCCATTTAATATTGACTAATTTTCGTTTATCTGTGTTAGTCATTGTTGTAATTTACTTTCTTAGTCAAAGAGAAATGGTTAATCTGAATTTATTTTCGTTTGCATAATGCGCAATTAATCTAGGAACCAATAACTGAAGACAATTGTTTTTGGTTGAGAATTTTTTGTATGAGAAATGAAAACATAATTGTGAAGTAGACTGCAAATAAAGTATATTTTGAGTTTCATTTGAGCATTTTAAGCGATTATGCTTTCATTCTAAGACATTTGATCACATTAATTTATATTTAAGCACTTTCTATGGCTAGAATATAATTCAGATCTTACTTATTAAAAAGTATTGCATTAAATAATGTAATTACGCATACGATGTGCAAATAATGCATATTCTGAGCTCATTTAAGCATTTTAAGCGATTCTACATTCATTCTAAGTCATTTGATCACGATAATCTATATTTAAGCTCTCTGTACGTTATAAAATATCATTCAAATTTTACATATTAAATAATATTCTATTAAACATAGTAATTTCCAATATAATGTGCAAATAATGAATATTCTGAGCTCATTTGAGCATTTCAAGATATTCTGCATTCATTCTAAGTCATTTGGTAAAAATAATCTATATATGAAGTTCTCTATACAGTCTGGAATATGATTATGATCTTACTTATTAAACAAAATTGAATTATATATTGTAATTATGCCTCTAACTTGCAAATAATGCATATTTTGAGTATTTCTTGGAATTATGCATTCACTCTTACTCATTTGAACACAATAATCTAGATTTAAGCTCTTTGAATGGTCTAGAATATAGTTCATATCTTATATATTCAAAATGTGTCATTATACACTGAAAATAAGAATATAAATTGCAAATGAAGCTTATTCTGCATATTTTTTAAAATTAATAATACTTACGCATACAATGTGCAAATATTGCATATTTCGAGCATCATTTGGCATTTCAAGTGATTCTGCATTCATTTTAAGTCATTTTTTAGTACAAACATCTATATTTTAAGCTCTCTATACGGTTTAAAATTAATATGATTCAGATCTTACTTATTAAAAAATATTAGGGTATACAAAGAAATTATGCATATAATTTGCAAATAACAGATATTCTAATTATCATGTGAGCATTTCAAGAGATTCTGCTGTCATTCTAAGTCCTTTGATCACAATAATTTAAATTTAAGATTTCTATACTATCTAGACTATTATACAGATCTTACTTATTAAAAACTATTGGATTATATATAGTAATTACGCATATAATGTGCAAATAATGCATATTTTGAGCATATTTTGAGCATTCCGAGTGATTCTGCATTCATTTTAACTCATTCAGTCACATTAATCTATAGTTGATCTCTATAAGGTCTAGAATATGATTCAGATCTTACTTACTAACAAATATTGGATTAATACATCGTAATTACGTACATAATGTTCAAATAATGCATATTCTAAGCTCATTTGAGCAGTTCAAACGATTCTTCATTCATTCTAACTTATTTGATCACAGTAATCTATATTTACGCTCTTTATATAGTCTAGAATATAACTCAAATCCTACTTATTCAAAATGTTGCATTATACATTCAAGTACGTATATATATTGCAAACAAAGCTTATTTTGTGTGTCATTTGAGAATTTCAAATGATTCTTATTTCGTTTAAAATAATTGAATCACAGTTATCTATATTTAAGCTCTATATTAGTCTAGAATATAATCCAGATCTTACTTATTAGAACTTATTGAATTATAGATAGTAATTACACATATAATGTGCAAATAATGCATATTTTGTGCATCATTTGATTGTTTCAAGTGATTCGGAGTACATTAAGTAATTTGATCACAATAATTTATATTTAAGCTATCTATACAGTTTAGCAATGTAGTCAGATCTTTATTTTCAAAAAATGTTGGATTATGCATAGTAATTAGTAATTACACATATAATGTGCAAGTAATGCATATTCTGAGCATATATTTGACCATTTCAAGCGATTCTGCATTTATTCTAAGTTGATCGCAATAATAATCTATATATGTAATCTCTCTATGAGGTCTAGAATATGATTTAGATCTGACTTATTAAAAAATATTGGATTATACATAGTAATTACTCAAATAATGTGCAAATTATCCATATTCTGAGCATCTTTTGAGCATTTCAAGTGATTCTCTATTCATTATAAGTCGTCTGATCATAATAAGCAATATTTAAGCTCTTCATTTAGTCTATAATACATTTCTTATCTTACTGATTCAAAATGTTTCATTATGTACAGAAAATATGCATATAAATTTAAAATAAATCTCATTTTGTGTGTTATTTAGTAATTTCAAGCGATTCTTGATTCATTTAAAGTAATTTAATCAAAATATATATATGTAAACTCTTTATACTGTCTAGTATATAATCCAGATCTTACTTATTCAAAATATAAGGATCATATGTAGTAATTACGAATATAATATGTAAATAATGCATATTCTGAGATCATTTGAGCATGTCAAGCGATTCTGCATTTATTCTAACTCGTTTGTTCACAATAATCTATACCTAAGCTCTTTTATATAGTCTAGAATATAATTTAAATCTTACTTATTCAAAATATTACATTATACACTTAAAATACGAATATAAATTGCAAATAAAGCTTTTTATTGGGTATTTACACGGATTCGTTTAAAGTAATTTAATCACAATAATCAATATTCAAGCTCTTTATATAGTCTAGAATGTAATTGAGATCTTACTTTTTCAAACTTTATTGGATTATACATAATAATTATGCATATTCTGATCTCATTTGAGCATTTGAAGCGATTCTGCATTCATTATGAGATATCTGATCACAATAATCTATATGCACTCTATATGATCTAGAATATGATTCAGATATCACTTATTAAAAAAATAATTGATTGTATATAGTAATTAAGCATATTATGTGCAAATAATGCATTTTCTGAGCATCGTTCTGAGTCATTATATCACAATAATCTTATTTAAGATCTCAATGCGGTCTAGAATATGATTTCAATTGATTCCGAATTCATTCTAAGTGTTATATCACAATAATCTTATTTAAGATCTCAATGCAGTCTAGAATATATTTCGGATCTTACTTATTAAAAAATATTGGATTTTACATAGTAATTACGCGTATAATGTGCAAATAATGCATATTTTGAGCATTTCAAAAGATTCTTCATTCATTCTAGTGCATTTGATCACAAAAATCAATATTTAAACTCTCTATAATGTTTAAAATATGATTCAGAACTTATTAAAAAATATTAGGTTATCATAGAAATTATGCATATAATGTTGAAATAACAGATATTCTGAATATCATTTGAGCATTTCAATAGATTCTGCATTCATAATAAGTTATTTGATCACAATAATTTTAATTTAAGCTCTTTATACAGTCTAACATATGATTCAGATCTTACTTATTAAAAAATATTGGATTATACACAGTAATTACGTATATAATGTGCAAATAATGCCTCTGAGCGCTTTGAGCATTTCAAAGCAATTCTGCATTAATTATTAGCCATTTCATCACAATAATCTATATTACGCTCTCCATATAATCTAGAATATAATTACGATCTTACTTATTATAAAATATTGTATTAAACATAGTAGTTACACTTAAGATGTGTAAATAAAGGATTTATGAGCTCATTTAAGCATTTCAAGCAATTCTGTTTTTATTATAAGACATTTGATCACAATATTCTATATGTAAACTTTTTATACTGTCTAGTATATAATCAGATATTAATTATTCAAAATTATAGGATCATATGTAGTAATTACGCATACAATGTGCAAATAATGTATGTTCTGAACTCATTTGAGTATTTCAAGAGATTCTGCATACATTCTAAGTCATTTGGTCACAAAAATCTATATTCGAAACACTCTATACGTTCGAGAATATGATTAAGATCTTACTTATTAAAAATATTGCATTAAACAGAGTAATTACCCATATGATGTGCAAATAATGCACATTCTGAGCTCATCTGATCATTCTGAGCTCATTTGAGTATTTCAAGCGATTCTGCATACATTCTAAGTCATTTTGTCACAAAAATCTATATTCGAAACACTTTATACGGTCGAGAATATGATTTAGATCTTACTTATTAAAAATATTGCATTAAACAGAGTAATTACGCATATGATGTGCAAATAATGCACATTCTGAGCTCATCTGATCACAATAATCTACATATAAGCTCTTTATAGGTATAGAATATCATTCTGAAGTCATTTGATCACAATTATCTACATATAAGCTCTCTATTGGTATAGAATATCATTCAGATCTTACTTATTAAGTAATATTCCATTAAACATAGTAATTACACATATGATGTGCAAATAATGGATATTATGAGCTCATTTGAGCATTTCAAGCGATTCTGCATTCATTCTAAGTCATCTGGTCACAATAATCTGTATTTAAACTCTCTATACGGTCTAGGATATGATTTTGATCTTACTTATTAAAAAAAAATTGAATTATACATAGCAACAATTACGCATCTAATGTGCAAAATGTTTCTGAGCATCATTTGAGCATGTCAAACGATTCTGCTTTCATTCTATTTGATCACAATAATCTATATTTAAGTTCTTTGAATGATCTAGAATATAGTTTATATCATGCATATTCAAAATGTGGCATCAGATGCTGAAAATAAGAATATAAATTGCAAATGAAGCTAATTCTGCGTATTTTGGGAATTTAAGCGAATTTGGATTCGATTAAAGTAATTTCATCACAATAATCTATATTTAAGCTCTCTATATAGTCTAGAATATAATCCAGATCTTAGTTCTTCAAAATTATTGGATTATACAAGTTTTTTACGCATACAATGTGCAAATATTGCATATTTTGAGCATTTCAAGAGATTCTGCATTCGTTCTTAAGTCATTTTAGCACAAAAAGCTACATTTAAGCTTTTTTATACGGTCTAAAATATAATTCAGATCTTACTTATTAAAAAATATTTGGTTATACAAAGAAATTATGCATATAATGTGTAAATAACTGATATTCTGGTTATCATTTAAGCATTTCAAGAGATTCTGCAGTCGTTCTAAGTTCTTTGATCATATTAATCTAAATTTAAGCTATCTATACGATCTAGAATATGATTCAGATCTTACTTATTAAACACTATTGGATTATACATAGTAATTACGCATATAGTGTGCAAATAATGCATTTTTTTAGAATCATTTGAGCATACCTTGTGATTCTTCGTTCATTTTAAGTCATTTGATCACAATAATCTACAGTTAAGCTATTACATCTACAATATGATTCAGATCTTACTTATTAAAAAAAAATATTGGATTATACAATGTAATTACGTATATAATGTATAAATAATGCATATTCTAAGCTCATTTTTAGCATTTCATGCTATTCTGCATTTATTCTAACTCATTTGATCACAATAATCTATAATTAAGCTCTTTATATAGTCTAAAATATAATTCAAATCTTACTTATTCCAAATGTTGCATTATTAACTTAAAAAATACGTATATAAGTTGCAAATAAAGCTTATTCTGTGTGTCATTTGAGAATTTCAAATGATTCTGGATTCGTTTAAAATATTCGAATCACAGTAATCTATATTTAACCTCTTCATAAGTCTAGATTATAGTCCAGATGTTACTTTTTAAAAATTGTTAGATTATAGATATTAATTACACAAATAATATGCAAATAATGCATATTCTAAGCATCATTTGATCGTTTCAAGCGATTCTGAGTACATTATAAGTTATTTGATCACAATAATCTATATTTAAACTATCTATATGGTGTAGAAATTTATTCAGGTCTTTATTATCAGAAAATGTTAGATTATACATAGTAATTACGCCTATAATGTGCAAGTAATACATATTCTGAGTATATTTGACAATTTCAAGCGATTCTGCATTCATTCTAAGTCGATCACAATAATCTCTTTTTAAGCTCTCTATGAGGTCTAGAATATGATTTATGCATCTCTAAAAAAATAATATGATTTAGATCTGAATTATTAAAAAATATTGGATTATACGTGGTAATTATACAAATAATGTGGAAATAATCCATATTCAGGGCATCAGTTGAGCATTTCAAGCGATTCTCTATTCATTATAACTCGTTTGATCGTAATAATCTATATTTAAGATTTTCATGCAGTCTTGAATGTAATTATTATTAAACTTATTCAAAATGTTGCATTATACACAGGAACGCATATAAATTGGAAATAAATTTCATTTTGTGTATTACTTGTTAATTTGAAGCGATTCTGGATTAGTTTAAAGTAATTATTTACAATAATCTATATGTAAACTCTTTGTACAATCTAGTTTTTAATCCAGATCTTACTTAGTAAAAATTATAGGATTATATGTAGTAATTAGGCATATAATGTGCAAATAACGCATATTCTGATCTCATTTGAGCATTTCAAGCGATTCAGCACTCATTCTAAGTCATTTGATCACAATAATCTACAGTTAAGCTCTTTATAAGGTCTAGAATAGGATTCAGTGTAGTATTCTGTCTATAGAATGGACTAGTTCAGTCAATACGGTGCACCTGGACAGAATGCTGTGAACATCGCACCCTTTCATTAAACATTGCAATTTGCATCTTCTGAGCATTTTGAACCCTCTATTTATATATCTCTATGATGGAGAGAGTATGGCAGAGGACTTCTTTCAGTTCTAACATTAGTTTAGACAAGAGAGAGAGAAGATTAGGAATTTCTTGAGGGAACGAGTCAAGGCCGACTAACTCCTGTTAAACACCATCAGTTGGGGTTGCGATATCGGCTTTGTAGTGATTCTCTCACTGCAGAACGTGGAGAAAATCAGAGACTAAGGAGACGCGCTTGGTTTGCGTGTTTCAAGTTCATCCGCTCAACACTCGATTTCAATTAGCGATGGCACGAGGTATTTTACGATTCTGGATTATTTCCGCATTCTAGAATTGTTGTAGCACTTACAGTTGGTATCAGAGCGGGTTATGCCGCTGGATTGCCTTTATTGAAATGGAATTTCATAACGGTTTGTAAGAAATTCTGTTGTAAGTGTTGAGTGGATTGAGTTTTGTCTGATTTTATTAATTGTCTGAATTCGGGGAGTATTATCTCAAGATCTGTTTGTCCAATTTGAGTGAGGTTTTCGGGATTGGAAAGATCTCTGAGTCTACTTTCCAACGAGACCAACATCTTGAAAATTAAGTGGGTATCCAGTGAGATAATCAAGTCGCAACCAGTAGAGTTCAGACAGTCAGGGTTCTGAATTTTCTGATCTTTCAGTATTACGGGCCAGATTTCTCTCAACTGTTAATCCGGTTTTGCATGAAATTTTACTGGGATGTAGATATTTCAGATATCTTTCCATAGAGTGTAAATTTGCAAAATTCCGATAAAGTATGAGTGAGATATGCTGTATGCAAGATTGGTCATTCTGACAGTTTGTCGGGTTTCGTCTGTGATAGTCTGTATTTCGAGGGGCATAGTTTTTGATCTATAAACTTGTTTTTGATGAAACTTGAGTCATAAGAAAGATATTTGAATCTAGTTTCTATAATGACCAAGAACACAGAAAACAAATAAGTATAGAGAAAGTTATTGTCAGTTTACTAGAAAGTGTTTAGGCTGTCAGAAAGTTTCTGGATGAACTTTGGACGCACCCTTTCGTGTGGGGCGATCCGTTTGGAGTTGGAACGACCAGTTCCAACAGAGTTTGGTCCAGAAATGAGTTTTAAGATGAATATTAAGATATAATCAGACATATGATGGTTCTCCATTGTTAATTAAAGCTTGTAGATTACTTAACTATTATGGAATTCTATAGAATAGTAACAGTTTGTCATAAATACTAATTTTGTAAAGATGGTTGGCATTTTTGGTTAAGATTGATTAGTCAATAATGATATGCTTGAATATACTACAGTAATAAAGTATTGATGTAGTCCACAGACCATCATACTATCTGGTATTCTATTAGTATTGGCGTTACAAGCATTATATTGATTAAACAAACTTGAAGAACTATACATGTGGTATAGTAATACACAAATTGTATTTATAAAGGATATGGCAGTAATTGTGCATATGATAATTATTTAGATATAGATAATTATAGTTAGATGATCTATGAAAGTTTAGTAAACCCTAACTGTTATATAATCTAATTACCAGTGAATTAGGGTTTCAGACGCAAATTGAAACGGACCGTTCTGGCCCTAGAACGGACCGTTCCAGATTATATTTGCATAAAGTTTCTGTTTGCATTACTCAAACACATTGGAACAGATTGTCTGGTTTTAGGGCGGATCGTTTTGAATGAAGTTGCATGAGGATACGTCTGGGTATTAACAGAGTCAAACTGGGACGACCCGTCAGGTTTTGGAACGGATCGTCTGGAAAAGTTTGAATAAAGTTTTGTCTGATATTATTGTTAGATTAATTAAACAAATAAATTGATTAAGGATCAATTAATCAAGAAAGTTAGATAACTATGCTAGTTATTAAGCATATACATATATATTAGTTATCTAACTATAATATATTATGTCTAGTTGATTAATATATGTTAATTAGTTGAAGAGTAGCCACAGCATCTTCAATTACATTAAGGTATATATATTATATAGTATATCTATAAATCACATTAGGAAGAAAGGACATAGCTTGTGTCTAGTGATGAATATATATATTAATATATTAAGGAGTAGCCACAGCATCCTTAGTTGGATTAAAGTTATGTATATATAAAGTTTATAAAATCACATTTGGATTAAACTGACACAAGATTGTAATATATTAAGTTAACGAAGTTAGTATCGTCCCACAGGAATATTGACCTAGTTAACTTAATATATTAGGATATAATAGTTAAATTATGAATACTTAATTTGCCCACAGGGATTAAGGATAAGAATATAATTGACTAGTTATATCATAAAGTATGAAGAATCAAATCATAGTATTTAGACTGTGTAAGAAATTGATTCATAAAGTTATAATGTTTAATTACATAAAGAGTTATAGCATGATATTTAGCCCACAGGTAATATTATGCAGAAATTGACTCATAAAGATAAATCACTTAGTTTGCACTGGTAAATTAAAGTATAAAGTTAAGTCTCAATATAAAGATAAGCATGTATCGGTTCTACTTTCATAAGGATAGCAGATTCCCTTTAAAAATGATAAGTATCAAAGTTTCTGAGTTGAGGATAATAGTTATAAGATCTAGAAGGATACTGTTCTCCTTCATTAAAGTTGTAAGAATATTAAATTTATCAACCAGTAGGATCCACTTTTGAGGTTGAACTTATGAACATAAGTTATAATGAACAGTGGGAGCAGTTTAACTGCTTATGTTTCATGTTTATAAAGAATAAGTTCTTTCAATGTATAGTGATTTGGTTGATATGCATATTAATGTAAAGTTCTTACATAAGACATTAGATGAGTAGTTGGCCTCTTAGGTTAAGTCTAATGTAATAATACTCATCATAAAAGTTTATCTTTTAGGTTTATTACCATTATAGGTGCGAGGGCACATAATGAAAATGAGGAATATAGTTGTTCAACAAAAGAGTCTATATAATATTTCTGAGTCATTACTTGTATATTTTATTTTGAATACTTGTCCAGTTTAATATAGTCTTATCAAGATTACCTATAAGGTTATAACACATATAAAGATAAATGGTCAGTTTGGTGTTTTTGACCACATGTGTTTAATAGGAGAATAGACATATTATGGATAAAGTTGAGAGTGTTCATATGGTTGAGATATGATTAACAAGTAAAAAAATGACTAGCTGGCATCAAGCGTATAGCTTGCATTCATCTCTTTAATTGATGATTACTCACAATATATGCATCTCTACATACTTATAAGGTTTTAAGGTGGAAATAGAGAAACAATACAGTAAGCAAATAAAAGATTGTGAGATCAGAAAATGGTAAAGAGATTAGAAATATGAAATATGACTAGGATATGAATCTAGAAATATTAAGTTCTAAAGAATGTTCAGATTAGTGGGAGTGATCAGTTTTAGGTCATACAAAAACTCCCTCAATTCATAATTGGATATATTATTAAGGATCAACAAATATTGATAATCCAATTATTGACATTCGTTAACCGACATATAATACAATAATAGATCAAGTTGAATATTTAATATTCAATATCAAGGTGATCTAATAAAGGATTAGGTCGGTTATCCTAGTAATAATATGTAGTTTATCTATGAGACTCTTATAAAAGTATTATTGTTGAATAAGATTCTGATATTTTCTAAGATAATGAATTGCAATGAGTCCATAGTATAGTATAATGCCAAGTAAAATCGGTAAGAGTCAATGGTGTGCAATGAAGTCTGAAATTTGGTTAAGTTACTTATGGTTTAAACCTATTGGTTGTAATGGATTTCTTAAAACCAAAAGGATTCATAAGTAAACATAAAGTAATACCAAATTAGTCTTGTCACCAATTGGTTCATTTAGAAGAAGTAGTGAATTACATGAAGGTTTTCTCACATGTATTAAAGAAGATTCACTTAACATGATTATGGCATTAGTAGCTCATTCTGGTTTGGAGTTACATTAAATGGATATAAATGTTGCAATTCTTAATGGTGATCTAGAGGAGAAGGTTATATTAAATAAAAATAACTATAAAAGTTTCTTCTTTAGAGGAAATAAGTATTTAGTTAACAAGTTAAAGTATTCTATATAAGAATTAAAACAAGTATTTCACTAATGATATTAATAGTTTCATAATGTTATTTCTTCATACGTTTTGAAGAAATATAAGATGAACTATTGCATATATCAGGAGATTAGTGGGAGTTGATTTTATCTATTTGTTTTATATATAGATAATGTTTTACTTGTAACTAAAGATAAAAGATGATTATATAAGGTGAATAATTTCTTTCTAAAATATTGATATGAAGGATATGGGTGAAGTTTTGTTTGTGATAGAAATAAAAACCCATGTAGATAGGAATCAAGATATTCTTGATCTATCTCAACAAGCATATATCAATAAGATTTTAGAAAGATTCCAGAAGGAATGATATTCACCGCGTCCAGTACCTATTAATATAGGTGATAGATTCATTCTAAATCAGTATCCTCAGTATAACTCAGAAAGGAAACAAATAGTAAATACTTCAAGTATTTAGGCAATTTGAAAGCATAAAGTATGATCAGGTTTGTGCACAAGAACTGACATAGCTTTTGCCATTTAAATATTTGGACTGATATCATAATAATTAGGGGATAGACCACAATTAAATTGCTAAGAAAGTAATGATATATCTTTAAGGTACTAAAGATATTGTGCTTATGTCTCAACTGACTGGAAAGTTGAAGTTATTTTGGTACATAAACTGGTTGTGTCAATTTCAGTAAATCGAATTCAGGATACATGTTAACCAGTGGAAATTGTGTTATCAAGAAGTGTTTAACTGACATTGTCTATTACTTCAATATAAAGTCTAGTTTGTTGTGTGTTTTGAGATTACCCTCGATGGTGTTTGAAGAGTTTTATTGTGAGACTTAGAGTTATGGATTTTATATCTAAGTCATTAAGGATTTTGTATGATAATTCTGTTGCAGTCTTTCTAGTCAAGAATAATAAAGGTAAAGGTCGAGCTATTGACATTAAGTATTTGACTTTGAAAGAGCACATTAAGAAGAATTAAGTGGTTATTAAAGGTGTTCATACAGAATAGAAGCTGACCGATTCTTTGAATAAATACTGCAGCTAAAGGAATTCAAAGATCATGTAGCGGGTATATATAGGAATTGATCCTATGGTTAATATTAATCGTACGATTGTGTATAAACTCTTCATGAAAGTATAGATGTTTTCTCGTGTTGATTGTGCGCACATATATGGAATATATTTGATCATAAGGTTGAGAATTACATCATAAAGATTGACTTGGAATAGACATTGGGTTTATTCATAAAGGAATTCAAAATCGCATAAAAGGTTGGATTATTAGTTGTGTAGCATATTGTAATTGTAGAAAGTAATATTCGTATTTACTAGTATTTTTAAAACGCTAGTAACGATAAGATGACTTACTGCTACAGTTCATGTGTTATGTTTCTAATATTTAACATAAAGAAAACAGAAGGTATTTAATATGCAAAGGATGCAAGTTCAAGTGGGAGAATGTAGTATTCTGTCTATAGAATGGACTGGTTCAGTCAATACGGTGCACCTGGACAGAATGCTGTGAACATCGCACCCTTTCATTAAACATTGCAATTTGCATCTTCTGAGCATTTTGAACCCTCTATTTATATATCTTTATGATGGAGAGAGTATGGCAGAGGACTTCTTTCAGTTCTAACATTAGTTTAGACAAGAGAGAGAGAAGATTAGGAATTTCTTGAGGGAACGAGTCAAGGCCGACTAACTCCTGTTAAACACCATCAGTTGGGGTTGCGATATCGGCTTTGTAGTGATTCTCTCACTGCAGAACGTGGAGAAAATCAGATACTAAGGAGACGCGCTTGGTTTGCGTGTTTCAAGTTCATCCGCTCAACACTCGATTTCAATTAGCGATGGCACGAGGTATTTTACGATTCTGGATTATTTCCGCATTCTAGAATTGTTGTAGCACTTACATTCAGATCATACATACTAACAAATATTTGATATACATTGTAATTACGTATATACTGTACAAATAATTCACATTCGAGCTCATTTGAGCATTTCAAGCGATTATGCATTCATTCTAACTCATTTGATCAGAATAATCTATATTTTAAGCTCTTTTATATAGTCTAGAGTATAATTCAAATCTTAATTATTCAAAATGTTGCATTATAAACTTAAAATACGCATATAAATTGCAAATAATTTTTTTTATTGGGTATTCATCTGGATTCGTTTAAAGTAATTTAATCACAATAGTCAATATTCAAGCACTTTGCATAATCTAAAATGCAATCCAGATCTTACTAATTTAAAAATTATTGGATTATACATAGTAATTATGCATTTAATTCGAAAATAATACATATTCTGAGCTCATTTGAGCATTTCAAGTGATTCTGCATTCATTATAAGATATCTGATCACAATAATCTATATTTATTCACTCTATATGATCTAGAATATATCAGATCTCAGTTATTAAAAAATAATTAATTTGTATAGTAATTACGCATATAATGTGCAAATAATGCATCTTCTGAGCATCATTTGAGCATTTCAATCGATTCTGCATTCATTCTAAGTCGTCTGATCACAATAATCTAAATTTAAGATCTCAATGTGGTCTAGAATATGATTCGGATCTGACGTATTATAAAAATATTGGATTATACATAGTAGTTACGCATATAATGTGAAAATAATGCATATTTTGAGCATTTCAAGAGATTCTGCATTCATTCTAAGTCATTTGATCACAAAAATCTATATTTAAACTCTCTATACGGTCTAAAATATGATTCAGAACTTACTTATTAATAAATATTAGGTCATCCATAGAAATTACGATTATAATGTGCAAATAAGATATTCTGATTGTTTATTTGAGCATTTCAAGAGATTCTGCATTCATTCTAAGTGATTTGATCACAATAATCTTAATTTAAGATCTCTATACAGTCTAACATATGATTCAGATCTTACTTATTAAAAACTATTTGATTAAGCATAGTATTTACACATATAATGTGCAAAAAATGCATATTATCAGCATCATTTGAGCAATTCAAGTGATTATGCATTAATTTGAAGTCATTTGATCGCAATAATGTATATTTAAGCAATAAAGTTTAGAATATGACTCAGATCTTAATTACTTATTAAAAAATATTGAATTATATGCAGTAATTGCGTATATAATGTGCAAATAATGAATATTCTGAGCGTATTTGAGAATTTCAAGCGATTCTGCATTCATTCTAAGCCATTTGATCACAATAATCTTTATATTAAGCTCTTCAATATAATTAAGATCTTACTTATTGCATTAATCATAGTAATTACGCTTATGATGGCAAATATAGGATATTCTACTAAGTATCATTTGAGCATTTCAAGCGATTCTGCATTCATTCTACGTCATTTGATCACAATAATCTATATTTAAGCCCTCTATATGGTCTAGAATATAATTCAGATCTTACTTATTAAAAAATATTGCATTAAGCATAGTAATTATGCATATGATGTGCAAATAATGCATATTCTGAGCTCATTTGAGAATTTTAAGCAATTTTGCATTCTGTCTAAGCCATTTGATCACAATATATATAAGCTGTCTATACGGTATATATATCATTCAGATCTTACTTATAAAATAATATTCCATTAAACATAGTATTTACGCATATTATAATGTGCAAAATAATGCATATTCTGAGCTCATTTGAGCATTTCAAACAATTCTGCATCATTCTACGTCATCTGGTGTCAATAATCTATATTTAAGCTCTCTATAAGGTCTAAAATATGATTTTGATCTTACTTATTAAAATAAAATTGAATTATAGTAATTACTCATCTAATGTGAAAATAATGCATATTCTGAGCATCATTTTGAATATTTCAAGCGATTCTGGATTCATTCTAACTTGTTTGATCATAATAATCTAGATTTAAGCTCTTTGAATGGTCTAGAATATAGTTCATATCGTACATATTCAAAATGTTGCATTATACTCTGATTATAAGAATATAAATTGCAAATGAAGCTTATTCTGCATATTTTGGGAATTTCAAGCGAATTTAGATTCGTTCAAAGTAATTTAATCACAATAATCTATATTTAAGCTCTCTATATAGTCTAGAATATAATCCAGATCATACCTATTCAAAATTATTGGATTTATACATAGTTTTTACGCATACAATGTGCAAATATTCCATATTTTGAGCATTTTAAGAGATTCGGCATTTATTCTAAGACATTTTAGCACAAAAATCTATATTTAAGCTCTCTATACGGTCTAAAATATGATTCAGATCTTACTTATTAAAAAATATTAGGTTATACAAAGATATTATGCACATAATGTGTAGAAAACGGATATTCTGATTATCATTTGAGAATTTCAAAAGATTTAACAGTCATTCTAAGTCCTTTGATCACAATAATCTAAATTTAAGCGCTCTATACATTGTAGTTACGCATATAATGTGCAAATAATGCATATTTCGAGCATCAATTGAGCATTCCTAGTGATTCTACATTCATTTTGAGTCATTTGATCAGAATAACCTATAGTTAAGCTCTTTATAAGGTCTAGAATATAATTCAGATGTTACTTAATTAAAAAATGTTGGATTAAACATAGTAATTACGTATAAAATGTGCAAATAATGTATATTCTGAGCTCATTTAAGCATTTCATGCGATTCTGCATTCATTCTAACTCATTTGATCACAATAATCTAAAAATAAGCTCTTTATATAGTCTAGAATATAATTCAAATCTTAGTTATTCGAAATATTGCATTATAAACTTAAAAATATGTATATAAATTGCAAATAAAGCTTATTTTGTGTGTCATTTGAGAATTTCAAACAATTCTGGATTCTTTTAAAATAATTCAATCACAGTAATTTATATTTAAGGTCTATATTAGTATGGAATATAATCCACATCTTGCTTATTAACAAATATTGGATTATAGATAGTAATTACACATATAATTTGCAAAGAATGCATATTCTGAGCATCATTTGATCGTTTCAAGCGATTCTGAACACACTATATGTTATTTGATCATAATAATCTATATTTAAGCTATCTATACAGTTTAGAAATTTAATCAGATCTTTATTTTCAAAAAAATGTTGGATTATACATAGTAATTATGCATATAATGTGCAAGTAATGCATATTCTAAGCATGATTTGACCATTTCAAGCGATTATACATAGTAATTACTCTAATCCATATTCTGGGCATCATTTGAGTATTTCAAGCGATTCTCTATTCAATATAAGACATTTGATCATAAAAAACTATATTTAAGCTCTTCATGTAATCTAGAATATAACTCTTATCTTACTTATTCAAAATGTTGCATTATACACAGAAAATACACATATAAATTTCAAATAAATCTCATTTTGTGTGTTATTTGGTAATTTCAAGAGATTCTGGATTCGTTTAAAGTAATTTAATCACAATAATCTATATGTAAACTGTTATACTGTCTACTATATAATCCAGATTTTGCTTATTCAAAATTATAGGATTATATGTAGTAATTACTCATATAATGAGCAAATAATGCAAATTCTGAGCTCATTTGAGCATTTCAAGCGATTCAGCACTCATTCTAAGTCATTTGATCACAATAATCTATATTTAAGTACTCAAAATAGTCTACAATATGATTCAGATCATACATATTAAAAAAAAATTAAATTTTACCTAGTAATTAGGTAACTAATGTGCAAATAATGCATATTTTGAGCATCATTTGAGCATTTCAAGCGATTCTGCATTCATTCTAAATCATTTGATCACGATAATCTATATTTAGGCTCTTTATATAGTCTAAACTATAATTCATATCTTACTTATTCAAAATGTTGCATTATAAACTTAAAATACTCATATAAATTGCAACTAAAGTTTATTCTATGTGTCATTTGAGAATTTCAACTGGTTCTGGATTTTTTAATGTAATTTAATCACAACCTATGTTGCACGGGTGCGGGTGCGGGTGTCGCGTTGGATTCGTTGCGGGTGCGGGGATGCGGCATTTTTCAAAAAACTCGGATACGGCAGTATATATAAAATAATTAAAATAATATATTTTGTAATTTAAAAAACTAATTTATATATTTTATTAATATAATGTTATTACCATTATATTATAATCTTTTAATTTATATTGAGAAATTTAACAATTAATAATATTATGTTAATAATATAATTAACATAATAAACAATATAGGGCCGTCCAACTTATGATTAGGCCGTATCAATGAATTTTATGATAATTTATAGGCCCTACCAACTTATGACATTTTTTATGTTCGTTGACCGTAGCTCCTCATTTTTGAAATTGACAATCAAACAGCCCAAGCCCAATAAGAATTGGTATTTGTCCGGTTTTGAGATAAAACTTTAGTCCCACAAGGGGTTTTGATACTATATATAGATCCTATATAAGAGAGGAAGTGCTGGTTGCCCTGTTGAATTGTACTGCACGCGCAAATAATGACTAATGCCCAATTTGTGCGCTGGACGGATGGATTGTTGGGCCCACCTTCGCATTGAATAAACATGCGGGATACGCGCGTCTGTACGCGTCGGTGACCGAATCCAAAAGTCAAAATAATTAAAATATTCAGACGCGCCAGCTGGCGAAATCCGGTGCGAATCGCACGCGAATCCGCGTCGGACACGTGTCCGACACGAGACACGGCATGAAATTGGCGTATCCACGTAACATAGATCACAACAGTCTATATTTATGTTCTTTATATACTCTAGAATATAATTCAGATCTATATTTATGTTCTTTATATACTTTAGAATATAATTCAGATCTTACTTATTCAAAATTATTTGATTATACATTGTAATTACTCATATAATGCACAACTAATGCATATTATGAGCTCATTTGAGCATTTCAAGTGATTCTGGATTCATTCTAAGTCATTTTATCACGATAATCTATTTTTAAGCTCTCTATACGGTTTAGAATATGATTAAGATCCAACTTATTGAAAAATATTAGATTATACATAGTAATTAGGCATATAATATGAAAATAATGCATATTTTGAGCACCATTTAAGTATTTCAAGCGATTCTCCACTCATTATAATTCATTTTATCACAATAATCTATATTTAAGCTCTTTAAAATATAATTCGTATCTTATTCAAAATGGTGCATTATACACTTAAGATACTCATATAAATTGCAAATAAAGCTTATTCTATGTGTCATTTAAGAACTTCAAGCGATTGTGGATTCGTTAATGTAATTTAATCTCAATAATCTATATTTATGCTCTTTGAGTAGTCTAGAATATAATCCAGATCTTACTTATTAAAAATTATTGGATTATACATAGTAATTACGCATATAATGTGCAAATAATGCATATTATGAACTCATTTCAGCATTTCAAGTGATTCTGCATTCATTCTAAGTAATTAGATCAACATAATCTAAATTTAAGATCTCTATACGGTATAGAATATGATTCGGATCTTATTTATTATCAAATATTGGATTATATTTAGTAACTACGCTATAATGTGAAAATTATGCATATTATGAACATCGTTTGAGCATTTCAAATGATTCTGTATTCATCCTGAGTCATTTTATCACAATAATTTATTTTTATGTTCCCTATACGGTCGATGATATGGTTAGATCTTAATTATTGAAAAATATTCGATTATACATAGATATTACGCATATAATGTGCAAATAATGCATATTTTGTGCATCATTTGAACATTTCTTGCGATCCTGAATTTATTCTAAGTTATTTGATCACATATCCGTTTTGAAAGAGTCTTTTTTTTAATAAAAAATTATGGTTTAGAAAAAAAAATTAATGATTGCAGGCTAAAATTTACGAAATGCAAGTTCAAAAATTAAAATTGTTAGTCAAAATTAAAAGTTCAACGTAATATTTATCTCAAGTAAAAAATTCTTGTAAGACTATGATGTCACCTCATATTTCACACAACATCATAGACTAATGATGTCATCATTATATTGTGAATTTGATTTGTGGTTAGACGCATTTTTTTCCCCTTTATTTCTGGATATTTGTAAAGGTAGGCACTTAGTAAGGCGTCGATTGGATGGAACTATAAAATAGAATTTGAGGAAGAATTGTCGCTAAAAAATAGAAATGTTTGGATTTGATCATTTGAAATTAAGTTTGTCACGTATACCTTCTGTGTAACAAAGTTGCTTGCACCAAGTTACAATTTCTTTTGATTTATCCTGAAGCACGATCTCTGAACACAAACGGTTAACAAATAACAATACATTCAGACCACGTACGGATGCTTAAAAAGTACAAATGAGAACTTATATATCAAATGACCAATTAAGCTGGAAATATATAATTAATTTGGCACCACAACCTGGCCATTTCCATTTTAGACTTTTCATGGATAAGACCTTTGTCATTGTGACTATTTCCCAAACAAGTCCCTATAATATGCAGAAATGGCGAGAGGCTTAAACCGCTGTACATTTTCTGGGTCTGCCACTATGCATATTGCAAGGATAAATTTTTGAAAGGGGGAAAAAAAAAGGCAGTCATTTTCTTGTTCCTGCACCTTTTTTTTGCTCCTTTTTTCTTTTACCGCTTTCATTTTTGCTTCTGCATGTAAAAACAAAAACAAATATTAATAGTCGCTAGGGAAAGTAATAATGCTTGCACAATTGCCAACATATATTAATATTTTGTGACAACGAAGAAGAGGACAAAGTTTCAAGCTTTAATTAAATGATGATTCCACATTTAGTAGATGCACGTTCTACTTCTATATCTATCAAGAGGTAGCACGTTCTACTTCTTATCTATCAAGATTCAAGAGGTACACAGCCGTACTTAAAAGGGGATGTTAACGAATAACGAGTTATTGGACAAATTGCAATTCGTTTTTACTTGTCACTTGTCAGTCTCAGTGCCTTAATATGTCCCGTAACGCGTTCATTTCCTCCCCCTTTTTTTCTCCAGAAAGAACGCGTTAGCTATATGTTATCCTTAACCCTGAAGTTTTTAATTATTTTCCAAAGATCGAGGAGCATTTTACTCTAAGACAAATTTGATATAACAAAACATCATCATTTCACTTTTTCATTTTATATATTCAAATTGAAATTTAAACATTGTTGTTTAAATCATTAATATTGTTAATTTACATGATAAGCACAATTTTATGGTTTTTTAAGTGGTTTTATCAAGTTAAAAAAAATAATGAACCAGGTAACTCATAACAGATTGATTTTAATTCATTTTATCATACCTTGATTTAGATTTAAAATAAATTTTAAAAATATATAAATTTTATTTGAATGCATCTCTCATTGAAATGAATAATATGATCAAACTATCAGAGTTAACAAACTTACTTAATTATAAATACATCTCTATTATAATTAAGATATGTTGCGTATAAAATTTCACTTAATTTAAAAACTTATGTTCATGGCCATCGGCTAGTTTGAAAAAAAAAAATAATGATTTTTATCAACATTCGAACATCAATTAGCTTCAATTATATTTCACTTATATATTATATTATCTACTTTTTAAATAATTAGTTTTGAAACTGTCATGATAATCAAATTATATGGTTGTTAATACATTATCTCTTCTCATTAGAAAAATAGTATGATTTTTCTTTTTTTTTACAATAATTGACTGTACATAAATCAATTTGTAATTAATGGTACTCGAATATTCATTGAGATTCTGAAAAAAAAAATTAAAACGCATTTTTTTTTTGGGGAATGTTCTACTTATTGCCTTGGTAATTTAAACTTGCGTTTTGATGGCCCCATTTTCACAAATTTCTCGGTCTAGATACGCGGTTCAGCTGCATCACCACACCGATAATGAATGTTCGTAGTTCTTTATCCTCCCATAACATTTGCTAAGAAGCACTTTTCATTTATTACTCAAATTATGCCCCTTAATTTGTCAAGGAACAAAAATCCTCACATATTCGACCAACTATAGGAGTAACTAAACAAATATGTAGATAAGCATAGTATTCAATTTCATTAGATTCTAGCCGTTGGATCTCAAAGAAATTTTGATCCATAAGTCATTTGCTAATGTTTTAGTAATTTATGGAAAAACTGAACCAGAGATGAAATCATAACCTATGTTAAATTAGTGACTTTAGTAGAGACGCGTCTTAAATTTGTGCACTACTTTCTTAATTAAGACATTGTTTTCTCTCAAGTTCCATCTAGATGTGTGCGGGTTCTTTCTAGATTTCAAGACTGTGCTTAGAAGTTAGAGCAATATTATCATTTTATTTCCAGAAAAGGATGAATTTCCATTATAAAGTAAAATATCTTTTGACACTTGTTTGTGTTCACTGCGACTGCGGCGCTGGGCCGTGGATTATTTCAAGCTAAATATAAATTAAAAATACTTAAAAGACTTAGTGAGTGGTTTGAGACTTTGAGGCTTGTTTTTTGCGAGGCTAGAGAAGTAGAATTTGTAGAAATTAATGGCTTATACCGAGCAATAGAAGGAACTATGATATCTGAAATATTAGCATGGTTAAATGGATAGATGTCCCTAGATTGATGTAAATCGGTTTCTAATTTATGAGCTCAATAGCATGGAGGTGAATCTTTTCCCGTACGTGTAGATTCAGGACTTGGAAATGGAGCTTCGGTCAGATGGGATCGCCTTCGGTCAGGTAATTAAAGGAGCGGGTAGCGTCTTTATAAGGTCTGGGCAGGAGATCTGGTGTCCGAGTTTGACGCGAGAGAGTCGAGATGAGAACCACATCCTCTGGTCGGCAGACCAGCTGGTCCGTATTGATTCGGACCGTCTGATTTAATCTCAACAGTTAAAGATGCTCCGTGCATAATAGGTAGGACCGGTAGGCTCGAAAAAAATTAACCGTTGAGATTAAATCGAACAGCTCGGATCACGTACCGACCAGCTGGTCTGCCGACCAGAGGATCCGGATACAGTCGAGATGTAGCTCCTGACGCGACCAGACTGAACTGAACCCAACCGGACTGAATCCACTCTCCTTTTATGGCCTATTGGCTTCTAGACACCGGACAGATCTAAACAATCAACACGTGATGAATTCTAAAAAAAAAAAAAAAAGCAAACAAAGAATTATAATTTTTCGTGAACTGAAGCGAGATTTTTTATTAACATAATGTTTTGTACAGAGATAATGATAAATGCTATACTAAGAAGTACTATATTATGAAAAGAACCGGACAAGATATTTGAAATCAACTTAAGGTGCAGAATGACTTATTTTGCATCCGAATTTTTTTTTTTCTAAATGATTCTTAAAACTTAAACAGTGAGGCTCTAATACAACAAAACAATAACAAATAAATAATATTTGTATATTGAAATTTTGAAAAATTAGCATGAAACACGACAAATTCTAGGGAATATTATATAATGAGTATATTTTTTTTTACGCAGTAAGACTGTAAAAGCAACCTGAAAAGCTGGTGCGCTTTAACTCTATGAAAATTTATTTGACTTATTGACTATGTCAGGTAAGGATACTTTCACATTAAAGGGATCATCTAATCCAATAGGAGAAGATCCAAACAAACAAGGACTAATGTTTTATTTTCTAATACATTAGCAAAATTTATATTATAAATATTAGACTTAATGCTTCCCAACATTCTGCTTAAACAATCCAAAATATGTTTTTGATTGAAATATCCAAAATACCCTTCTAGAAGTCAACAAAACCGTGTCTCTTCAAGTAGATCAACATTTTATTTTACTATAAATACTCATCACACACGGAGGCTTCTTCCTCAACCAAGTACAGTTATAGTTCTCTCCTCATCTCTTAGACACTTCAAAACTCCTCTAGCTCAATCCTTTGTCAATTTAAAAAGATGTCGTGTGAGGATCAGTCGCAACCTGATTACCACAAAAAAGAGAAGCACCACAAGCACAAGGAGCACCTTGGCAAGCTCGGAGCTGTTGCTGCCGGCGCATATGCTTTGGTACCTCAATTTACATTTCGAAATAATGTTTCATTTGAAAATAGAATGTTTTTGTCAAATGTTCAAATTGTACCCATTATATATACAAATTAATTGATCATATATACATTTGATGGATCTCTCCTTTCATGCAGACATTTTCCCTATTACTTCAAAAAAAAAAAAAAAAAAAAAAAAAAAAACTGTAAACTATTGACCTATATTTGATAAATTTTTAATGGAATTTTTTACACAATTAATTAATCTTCTATTATTTCGATAAATTGATTTTGCATGCCTTTTAACAATAACAATTTTCTGTTAACTACATAGCATGAGAAGCACAAGGCGAAAAAGGATCCTGAGAATGCACATAATCATAAGATTAAACAAGAGATTGCTACTACGATTGCAATAGGCAGCGTTGGATTTGCAATCCATGAGAAACATGAGAAGAAGGACGCGAAGAAAGAGGCACAAAAGCAAGGCTAATGCCACTACGCACCATCATTAATTAGCTATCTTTAATTTTGTCATTTGGATTTGCTCACTTTACTTTATAATCAATAAAAGTCAGTGATGTGTACGTGTTTCACGTTGTTACTTGTATTTGTTGTGAGATATATTTCAATTTGGAGATTGCTTGCATATAAGTGCTTTGATGTATTTCATTTCCTTTTAATCAATTTATTGATGTCTTTAAACTATAAAAAAATTACGCAATTAATAATTGAATGGTTGCTAACAGGTAAATTAAAAATTAAGGGTAATTATAAAACATCATGAATGAAAAAATAGGGAAACAAATACCTCATGGATTCAAACTGAATGCAATTAATGGATTCAGCGATAGAATCCGGCGTAGCTATAATTTACCATCGCATTTGGCAAACAAAAAGGTACTACTAATTAAAGAGAGAAAATAGTAGGGAAACAAAATACCTAAAGGATTCAAATAATCCTGTCATTTCAATAATTAAGCCACACAACCCTGACTTTATTTGAAATGTCAATGAGAATGAGATGTATATCTATGCTGTGCACTTGAACCCATGCATCCGAAAACAAGAATCATTTTTCAACTTCAGAAAATAAAATGTATATTTTTTGTGTGACTATGGAAGATTAGTTAAAGTTGTTGCAACGAAGAAAATAGATTGCGTCTAGTACTAAAGATCATGCATTATAGGTGGACCTTTTAGTAAATGAGAGGAAATTACTTACAGCCTTTTCTTTACTTGTTATGTAATTGTCCGGTTTATGTATACTAAATCTACTCACTGAAAAGATGAAACAGGGTTATTATTGGAAATTCATCAATTTTTGCATAATTACATAAATCAACAAAAATGTGGACTAATTAAACCAGCGATTGCACCAGCAGTAACAACAACAATAATTAAAAAAAAAAAAAAAGCATCACTTATTTTGGATATAGTCTCATTGCAGCAATCAGACGTGCAGAAGGGGATGTTGATTTTGGATGTAGTCTCACTATTTCCCCAGATAAATATCACGTATTTTTCTGTGTTGGTTTCGGGTTATAATGTCCCCACCTAAGGTTGAAAACACCCCGGTACAGATCAAAGGTTGTTTTCCCTTTTTTTTTTTTTTTTTGGTAGTGAGATACAGTTCAAAGTCTATATATTTTAAATAAATTTTATCTTTCATTAGTGCGAGATTCGATATTAAAAGATTTATAATCAAATACTGTGTGACTAAATTTAATTATTAATTATTAATATTTTAGCAATAAATGTTTAACAGTTCAGCATAGCAAAATCTGGTATTATTTCTTAACGAGGCATTCGAAACAACGTGGGTTACCATCAGACACTCTTTAATTATTAATATACGACAAAGGAGACCGTTTGCAGCAATCGAGTCCTCTTTACCCTCCGTTTCTTCAGAGATTCGTGTTTGATCGGGTGGTTTGTGCTTTGTCAAGCTCTAAACTGTTCACCTACCGAAACTCGGAAAGAAAGATAGTTAGCCCAGTTCCAGTTGCGGGCCCCACTGTAATATGTGGTCAAAATAATGCGCAATCGTCCTTCCTCTTGAACAGAATTGTGAAAACAGAAGAAGATAATTGAACAAATAATTTTATTGATTCATTTCTCATCCTTCCAATTACATCTCAGAGGTTCTTACATCTCAAATGATGCTATATTCTATTTATTTGTTTAAATCAAACTTGAAAATAAGCAAGAGCAAACTCGGTAGAAAAAGGACGTGTTTCCACATAAACATTAGCTACATTGGTAGAAAAAGGACATGTTTATTGAAGCAAAGATGAGTTAAAAGTTCATCTATTAGCAAGGTGAGTTTAAGATTAATACACAGAGATTTTACATTCAAGTATATATATATTTAACCAACTGTTTAAGCTTCAAGAGTATACCACAGAGATTTTACATTAAGGTATATATTTAACCAACTATTCAGGGCACTTCCGCTACAATTGTTTTTCCTAGTCTACTAACTGATAGTTACATTTTTCATTATTGGACACAGTCATGTAAGCACAAAAAAGGAGAGAAAGCAGTCATTGCTTTTAAGAACAAACAAATTATTACCTTCTTCTGTGAAATTAGTAATCATGCTTGGTTGTAACGAACAAGAACTACAAAATTATTAAGAAACTGGATCTGTTTTCAGTTCAGCAACAATCCTGCAACAATTATAAATGTTTTTTTATCAGTAATTTACACAAATCAAATTAAGCTCTAAATTTTGAAGGGCCGCACCATGACATAGTACAAATGAACAAGTTTACAAGCACCTTACTAGACAAGATACAGATAGCACCTTACTGGACAACATTTTTCTCTTTTTCAATTTTTTCTTTGCATCGCTTGGAATGTATAACCACCCTAGCACATATAGCAGCAATTGGGTTTAATTTAAATGGAAACTCAATAACACGAAGTGTTTACAAGGACAAGTTTTGGTTAAGTTTCCACAGGAATCCTACCATTCAATTCAAGGCTCGATTAGCCATAATTATTAAGAATATAGGAACTCAGATCACAAACAGGTACAGAAGTGGCGAAATACCCTATAGATATAGGAACAAGTCTATTCCTCTCTCACCATTAATAATACAAAGGTCAAAAGCCTCAGCACAATTGGAAAAGTACTAACCTCACTTTTTCACTGTCAGAGCCACTCTCTTTGATGCCAAAAGTGATGAAATTAACACTAATGTCATCTGACAAGGACCAATTTCCAGCTAATGGGTTGTATACAAATCCTGCCATTTCTTGCACCTGTACATGCAACACAAATGAAATAAAAGTTAATAGGAACAAAGAAATAAAGAGAAATAGATAGGTACAGACCATTTTTCAGTTCCACATCTCACATTCAAGTACCTAGAGCAACTAATTAAAGAGATCACTCAGGTTTTTGTATGATCAACTTTGTTCATTAAATAGAACTTTTATCAATTGAAGTGCCCAAGAAACCGAATATGTCAAGTGCCACACCCAAAAGTAACAAAAAAAATGTAGAAAAGCCAATTACTCCTCATACCAGGATAATTTTCTAGTCTACTGCATCAAGCCTCAATTTGGAATATATTTGTATTTAATTTCAACAGTCTTTTCATATTTAAACTACTTTATAAAGGAAATAAAGCAACTACTTCATAAACATAACAACACTAGGAAAAAAAACAAGAAGGCATGAAAATTACGGAGACTGAAGCTCTCTGAAGTATTAGGACTAATTCTTCTGGAGTTAAGAATTTAGACCACTCATGCGTCCCTTTAGGGAGCTGAAAAGTACATAAAAAGCAATTAATATATAAAGGATGGTTAAATAGAATACAGTTGTAAAGGATGATGCTTGCATCAATACATTGAAAATGATAGTTTTTCAGTCCATGATACTCCAAAAGTGTTATGTATACCCAAGAAAAACAAGATATATATCCATTGAAATACAAGGGGAATAGAATGCATATCATCTGCCTCTTCATCTCTCCACAATAATACAAACAAGGATCTCCTATCTACCTCATTTGCATAGAGACAGTTCAAGGAAGAATGTGAACAATTAAGGTACCTCATGAAGAAAGCAGAGAGGTCAGAAGCACTGAGGATATTGGTCTTTTTTTCTCGGAGTTGAAAAAATAAAAAAGTTTTGTTGTTCTGCAGTGTGGATTGTATAACATTTTCGAAATTTAGACAAATTACACATGAAAATACAGATACAGGCTTTAAGAACTAACCCAATTGAGAATGTATTCTGCACCAACAATGGTAGTAGCATATGCCCTCATGGTACGGTTGATGGTAGACATTACCACTGCACCCTTGGGAACTGCAAGTGCAGCAAGAGATTTGCAGAAATCTGATGGATTTGAAACATGCTCTATCACCTGTAATTAGAAAAAGTCATTTTCTTCTAATTGATTTTCAAATGCAACAGCTTAGTATTGCTATTTTAGTTGGTAGAATATCCCAAATTAACATAATATATATACTTGAAATTTGAAAAGGTGTCATCCCAAATTGTTTACCCTGAAAAACCATGAAATATACATAAAATCGAGAAGATATCCCCAAAGAAAAACCATGAAAAACCATGAAAATATACATGAAATATACATTTCTTCATCTTGTTTGTGACCTAAGATATACCATCAAACAGGTAAGCTATATTTTACTTTTCTGCCAATCAAAATAACTATAACGTCTTTAAGAAATGATTTTCACAAAAGGAAGTCCAGGGAATAACATATTTGAATATACATTTAGAGAGCACCCCTTAAAAAAGCTCTAACCTTTGAGCACTAACAGAAAGTAAAAGGTAAGAAAATAATAGGACATCTTTAAGGGAATAGATAACTCACCTCAAGAGAGATGACAGCATCAAATTCCTTGTTCTCCTTAACCAAATCCTCTGCATAGGTCATGCACAGTTACTTCTTACCGTTTCACAGAAAGATATAGCAAAAGGTATTTTGCACATGTATAAGACAAAGAAAGAGCTTACCAGCTGTAGTACAAGAATAATTGATTGATGAGGTTAATGGATCAGATTCCTATTATAACACATAAGGAAACCATAAAAGAAAGGAAACATGAGTCATAAAACCAAACAATAAGCAACAACCAGATTGACAAAAAAAATGGCAGAAATGATCAAATAGTTTTGATAGAGAAGCTCATAGATGGCCTTCATAAAGGACTACAAGCATCACAGGTTTTCTTAATCTCTCAAAAGTTCGAATCAGGCTCAAGGTAAATATCATGCTTAGTTCTGGTACTAATACAAGGTTGCTGGCAAATTAAACCCACGGATCTATAAGATTTTCTGAGAGGCAAAAATGGTAAGTTTACATTACAGCATGAACTCTTGCAATATTAATGTTCTTCTCCACTGCATCAATGCCAGTGACATCTGCCCCCAACCGTGCTAGAGGCTGTTGAGACAAAACATGTAAACAACATAAGAAGAGAGAAAGAGACAGAGAGAGTGTTGGAGAATAATGTATAGAATACCTCAGATAGAATACCGCCTCCACAACCAACATCTAATATTTTAAGGCCTTCAAAAGGTCTAGGTGAACATGGATCTCTCCTACAATGCCATAAATAAAAAGATGAAGGTCTTTCATCAGTACCATAATTGTCAAATGATGTCTATCTGGTTAACTAGGACTTTTGGAAGGATTTGGACTTTAACACTTTCCTCCTTTACTCAGTACATGGACTTTCTAATCCATGCATCCACTGACAACCAGATACAGATTGTACCATAGTTACTGTTACAGGAATCTTCCAACACAGATGAAGTAGCCAGTTTTTTACTACAGACCAGTCTACCTATTTACTCTGTGGTGGGTCCTCCTCCTTCAGTTCTTATTTTGACCCGCTCAACTTTAGATAATTTGAAGCTGATGAAATTGTCATGGAGAAGTAAAATAGAAATTGATGAAAATTACAAGAATATAATCAAAATCTGTCAAAGAAATACCTGAAATGTCTGCACAGAGTGGAACGTATAAAAGACACTCGAGTCGGATTCATCGCATGCAATGGTTTGAATGGGCCTTCAGGGTCCCACCTGGTTACAAGTAAATTTCAGTTTATAAAAATTCCATATATGGCATTAAGAAGACCAAGTATTGAGTGCTTCAAAATTAGCAAACATTATAAAAAGTAACTATGAAACTCACCTTATATTTTACATGTTAAACAGAAATTAAGATATATTCAAGCCCTTGTGATATACGACAAAGGTTATTCTTTACTCTCCAGTTTAGTCGGATTATGCTGTCACATATGATTTTCAAGGGGAAGCACTGAACTAGCAAGCTTTTGGAGGGACATTACATAAATTAGCTGCCATGTGAATCCTATGGGGCAGTATTAATCCGTACGAAACTTTCTCTTTTATGGATAATTCGCATTGCATATATAATCTTACAAATGAAAAAGTTGATGAGCATATCTGAAATTGGTCCAAACGACGATACAATTTACACTAATATTCACATAAACACCCCTCCAAAACCTAATAATTTCACATTTCGTAAATAACATTGAATCTAAACAAAAGGAGAAGAATGGATTGAGAAAAGGGAAAAAAAATGACCATGTTTCAGAGATGGCAGCGAATTTAGCGACCTCAACTGGGTTCAAAGAGGACTTGAATCCGTTTACTGCACCAGCATGGGCGTCTGGGATGGGGTTCTTTGTGGAAGAAGGATCCGACGCAGGGCCAGGGGAGTAAGATCTCACTCTCAGTGGTAGTAGCGGAGCTGGGTTCGGATTGGGGTTTTTCAATAGGTGGGGCCCGAGGAGAGAACGGGAGACGGATCGACGCGAGCGGAGCAACGATCGCATGGCCATCGCGTCGCGGAGATAGTGTATACTGTAGAGCGGTAGGGGTTTGACCGAGAGACAAGAGGTCGGAGACTGTTTTCTAGGGGTTTGGATGTTTATGTTTAAACCCTTGTAAACTAAGAAAATGTGTCCTTTTTACTTCTTTTTTTTCGCTTTATAATATGTCCTTCTATTTTGTCATGGACGCAGATTTCCAAAAATTATTAGGAAATATTGGATATAATCCTGCCGGAAACAATCCCTCCAAAATTTTTAAACTGAAATAATCCTTATAATCAGAGAAATGAGACTCCTTTTAATGAAATTCGATCTTTTGAACAAAAAAAAAAAAAAAAAATCTTTTACAGTATTTGTCTATTTGACATTAATACCCTTAGGCCTTATTATATATAGCTCCACCTGCACTGCTCCACATCCTCGGCAGGGCGCTGCTGGCAGCGGTATGCATCACAACCGTATGATCGATGATGGGTGCCTCGTGCATAATACCACATCGATAGGCCCGAAAAAAACTTAACCGTCAAGATTTGATCGGATGGCTCGAACAAAATCGCTGCCAGTAGCGCACTGCCGAGGATTTTGGTCCCCACCTCCTCTGTCCAATTGTTTCGCTTTACAGTATTTGACACACAAACACACACAAGAGACGAGCAATTTGCATCAGAGGAGGTGGGGACCAAAATCCTCGGTCCAAAATCCTCTGTCCAATTCGTTTTAATATACAATTTGCATCAGTTTGGTTTTTAAGATGCTTAAGGATGATTTTAAGCTCTTTGTATACTCATTCAACCATGCCCTTTTTCTGATAAGTGATAACACAATGTCCCAATGGTAGTGCGTTTATTAACAAATGATTAAAAAGTGGCTTTTAGTGAACCATCAGTAAATAAAATAAGGTCTTGTTATATATACTTCTGCTGTGAATTGAGAATATACATATTTTGACTGGCTTTTCCCCCAAAAATAAAACACACACACACAAAAGAATCGAGATTAATTGATTGGTGGGAAGGTCAAGTTGCTCTAATCCTTGCCTTTTAAGACACTGTTTTCGTAAGCATGCAATGTTGAAACCTAATTTATAAGTATTGCAATCAGAAAATACATTTAATTGTTCAGAAAATTACCTCATATTGAATTCAATTTTTGCCCTTCAAAGTTACCTTTTATCTCAGGATCATCTGGATCATCTGTTGTTTAACAATTTGGAGTCTTACAAGGTGGTCACTCATATATGTCGTGGAATTTCTTTTTCTTTTTTTTTTCCTTTTTTTTTTCATTTTGTATTTCAACCTTATCAAATGCTGTGTTGTTCACAAACAGCTTGAATGGTGATAAATTAAATTGTATCCCAGCTCTCTGTTAGCAAAAGGAACAACACATAATTTGCTCAAATTGAAACACAAAATTGATAAATGATTATTATTATTATTTTTTTAATAAGGAACATCTATGTTAGATCATTTAGACAGTATTATCACTAAATAGCTTTTCGTCTTTTTAAACTGATTCAATAACAGTCAATAAAAAGGCGTTGCAAAAATCATCTTGTAATTTGAATTTTCATTCAAATAAAAAATCAAAATATAACAAAGTAAACTCTCCATACAGAGAGGAAACTATTTCTGCCTACGACTTTTAATTTTGATAATAATTCTTGGGATTATCAAGCATAAAATTAGCTCCATGTCGTTAGGAGCATACGAACGACTTCTACTCATCTCTGCTCAATAAAAACATTAAATAAATAATAAATAAAAGGAAAAAAATAAATGCATAAGCATGTAGGCTCATTACATTTCGACGTTAGTTGTATTGTTATATATATTTTTAATCGTTTTTCTTAATTGCTTGGGCGAACGAAGCAGATCAATGCATAATTTATCAACTGCGTTCTCCGAGTGAGGCAGAGCTGATACCCACAGGCCACACCCACCCACACAGCCACACTCAATAGTCATACAGATCATCATGCCACTTGTTGTTTACAATGTAATTAAAGCGTTCCTGATTCCTACTGTATTGCTGATTCTTTTGGCTCTAGTTTTCAACATAGAGTAGAAAATTAATTAGATTGGTGCCCCGATAATATATGAACATTATATAAAAAATATGATCATAAGGAAACAACAAATCCACATTGAAACTGAAGACTAATCCCTAGTTTTTCTACTGGCAAAGTCAATTTAACAATGTCTTGAAACTGACCTAGATTTGCCAGTTTGACTGCTTTGATTGGGAACTAGTTAAACCGCTATGAACTGTACTTGAATCAGTTAAATTAGGAAGAATTGCAACACAAGTTGGACGAAAATAGTGACCAACGAGAATTGAACTGTATAATCATCGTGCGCACCACACCACAACCATACCACTGGACTACATTAGCATTTTGATTTGGTTGGTCCTTGTCTAATGTTATCTAGCTCCCCTAGCCGATGGTCTGTCCAGTTTTAAAAACATTGATTTTTGCCTCAAGAGTATTCCAAAATGAAAGACCTAAAAAGGAATTTCAAGAGTAAACACAAAGAGATTTTATATATCAAGTATACTTAAAAGAACTATTTGGTACACTTCTACCGGACTATTTTTTTTTTTTTTCATTTTTCTTTATTGGTATGGTCATATCAACAAAGAAATGAGAGAAAACAAACTTTTCTTCTAAGAACAATTAAAGGAATATTATTAGTACTCTCTCTACCCATCTACTGTGAAATTGCTTAATTAGTACCAATCTCAACTAACACAATCTAGAAAATAATTAAGAAACTGATCTGTTTTCAGTTCAGCAACAGTCCTGCAAAAAAAAAAAAAAATGTTTATATCATCAATTGATAAAAACTAGTAGCCATAAATATATCAAAGGGCCACACCATGGCACAGTATGAATGAACAAGTTTGGAGGCACCTTCCTAAACAAGGTACATATAACAGTAGTGAACTACATTTTTATCATTTTCAATTTTTCATTACATTGATAGGAATATAGAATAACACGAGCATATAACAGCATTTTGGTTCAATGGAGACTCAATTATCTTACCATTCAATTTAGGATTTATTGGCTATAATTGTAGAGAATATGGGAACTCAATAATAAACGGTAAGCGTGGTAGACAAAATAGCCTATAAGGGGGATGCCTCGTCTGCGATCAATAATCAAAAGTTAGAACCTCTCTACATATTACAATTTTGAAAATTAATAATTTATCATAATTGTTTGATAAATGGTAACAAGGTACAAATCAGCAAGAAATAAAGAATACATCTTACCGTAGTGTCTTTGATCTTTTACAGGAGTGACCACACATTTCTCCTCCCAATTTAGGGATAGTGGCGCATTGCAACTCTCATAGTTTCTCTCTCACAACCCAATCCATACCTTCTCTTAGCTTCCTCTCCCAGCATATAATTCGATTATTTCTTATTGAACTCCTCTGTGCTCAAATCAGAAAAACTATTCAACCCGCAGAAATGGCCTCTGTTCTTCTCTGCATTTGCGTTGCACTGTTTACAAAGTTCGTAGTTCTTGATGAAATTTTGAAATGCATGAATTTTATCTTCAGGTTGCGCATAGGATTTCTCATGCTCCTCCATCCATTGTTCAAAAAGCTGAACTAATTTAAGATTCTCTGTGTAAGTGGAAGAAGGGTTGTATCCAGCAATGGAGAAAGAATCCATCGACGAGATCAATGGATCAGATGCCTATTATACCATACGCAGAGACCAGAAAAGAAAGATAGCAGCACAAGTCATAAAACCAAACATAAGCACCAACCAGATCAATAAACAACCACAAATAATCAAATAATTTTTGATAGATAATATCATAGACAGACTTCAAAAAGGAGTACAAGCATCACAGGATTTCTTTATCCCTCAAAGTTCTGAATTAGACTCAAGACAAAGGTCATGCCTAGGTCATGTATTGTTACCGGTACTAGTTGGCTGGTAAATGAAACCCATTGTTCTATAATATTTTTTGGGAGGCAAAAAGAGTAATTTTAGATTACAGACTGAACTCCCACAATATTAATGATAGTGACATCTGCTCCCAGTTGTGCCCGAGAATGTTGAGACAAAACATGTAAAGAACATGAGGAGAGAGAGAGAGAGAGAGAGAGAGAGAGAGAGAGAGAGAGAGAGAGATTTCGGCGAATAATGTATACAATACCTCAGAGCGACTACCATCTCCACAACCAACATCTAATATTTCAAGTCCTTCAAAAGCTCTAGATGAATATGAATCTCTCCTATAATATCATAAATCAAAGATGAATGTCAAATAATTGGATCTCAGTTTCATTTGCCCACAGTGGTTAACTAGAAGTTTTTGATGGTATCAGACATCAATTGTTTGCTTCCTTACTCAGTACAGTAGACTTTCTAATGGTTAATTTTAAAGTAATGAAGATGTCTTGGATCTCATGACAGTCGCTGTCAAGTTATGTAGAAAATATGAAGATGTCTTGGGGGAATAGAATAGAAATCGATGGAAACCACAGGAATACAATCAAAATTTGTGAAAGACGTACCTGAAATATCTGCACAAATTGGAGCGAATAAAAGAAACTTGAGTTAAGTTGATTGCATGCAATTTTTTCAGTGGGCCGTGTGGATCCCACCTGGTTATTAGTTAATTAATTCAATTGATAAAAAAAAATACTTAGGACATTAATTAGTAATGCTGAATCTTCAATGCTTCAAGTAGCAAAACATTATGAAAGGTAAATTATTGAAAACTCATCTTATATTTACATGACAGAACTAAAATAATAAAAAATATTTAAGTCCTTTTGATATGCTGTCATATGATTTTTTTTTTGGGATACTACTGAACTAGTAAGCTTTTGGAGCGACGTTACTGAAATTAATCAGCTTTGATTTACACAGATTTAACCCGGACAGAACTTTCCTTTTTATTTATGGATAAATTCGCACATATAATCTTGCAAATTATATTCGCATACATATGAAATTGATCCAAATCATCAACACTGATCTTCACATAGATACCCTTCCAAAATTTAAACTATTTCACAAAAGAACATCAAATCAAAAGAAAAAAAAAATGAGAAAAGGTATATAATCAACCGTGCTTCAGAGATGGCAGCGAATTTGGCGATCACAACAGTATTCAAATAGGACTTGAATCCATTTCCTTCACCAGAATCGACATCTCCGACCGGTTTCGACATGGAATGGTCTGATGCAGGGGAGTAAGATCTCAGTGGTGTCAGAGATGGAACCAGAGGGCGGGAGAGGTAATCTGGGTTGAGAAACGATCTCCTCGCCATGGCAGAGACTAGAGAGGAGACGGAGATGCAATTTATAGAGTACAAAGGAAGGGGTTTAAGCGTAGGGTTTGGATATTTATGTTTAAACCCTTGCAAACTAAGCAAATCCTTTTATTTTTATAGTAATATAAATGAAATTTAAATTCTGAATATTTAGATTTTTAATTTAAAGTCTAAAATACCCTTTCTTTTAATTCTAAACTTTCCTCACAGATTCGCTGGAAAAAGATTAGTTTGTTACCATGATTTACATTTACATATGCAATTCAAGGCAATTTCAATTTACAACGCCGGGATGGAAATAAACGAATATTTTTAAATCAATGCCTAAAAGGAATCTTTCTAGCCAATAGAAGGCAAATAATCATCTACATATTATTTTGAAGCTAGGTGGCGAACTGGAGATTATAACATCTAAAAACACCTGGAGTTTGTTTATGATATATTGGTGCTTAGTTTTATAAGTTTCATTAAGTCCATTCAACTGATGCCATGTGCCCATGTTCCTTACCGTAAACTAGTAAAATTGAAATATTTCTTGCATTTTTGCAAGGCTAGGCTCAACTCATGACAATTATTCTTGAGAAGGTCTCATTTTCATTTTCCTTCCAACACATCATTTATTTCTCGATCACAAATTATAAAAGGTTGATCCATCTAGTTTTTGGGATTTACCTCAACATCAAACCAGCAAAGAATCAGAAATAACACTAAAAATCAAGAGCTTTTGTTGAACCCATAGACAATATACATTGATGCACTTGTTTTAGCAAAAATTATCAAGAGAAAGTGTTATAACGTTTCTAACTATTAATTTGGCCTTAATTTTTCCATATCGTGAATTGGTCTGAAGGGAAAGCTGAGATATAATATCCTAAAAATATCCCAAAAAATCTTGTTTACATAACAGTTGTTATTCTAATAGGTAACCCAATATATAAAAAGGCCATGTGACTTGTTGTGAGATGGCACAAAAAAAAGGGGAGATAAAAATTAATTTGAAACGAAACAAAAATAAAGAAATGTGTAAAATGATTTTATTCACATTCTTGATTACAATTACAAGCTGTTTGCCTATTTATAAGCTGTCTAATTACAACTGGAGAAGAAGAGTAAATATACAAATTGAGAGAATAAGACGAGAGAGCTTCAGTTAGATTGTTGAATGCTGGGGGCTGTACATGATTGGATTGTGACGGAGGCTACACTTTTCATGAAACAGTTGCTTCAATTTTTTCAGTTTTTTCTGTGTTCTAGGCAGTGGTTTTTTTTTTTTTTCTTTTAATTTGTTTCCAACCTGGTAGTCGCTACCCGGTATATCCAAAAAAAAAAAAAACACACTGGTCAGTGTTCATGGCACTAGCTGCAAATGCAATACATCCATATATACCGAGTTGAAAGGACCCAAGTTAATTAACAATTTTGTTGTGCAGGAAATTAAAAATTAAGCCTTCACTGTGCGGAACTAACGAGCGAAATGAAATAATACAACACACTTCAAAAATACAGATCGAATTACTTATATTAACAAAAGAACTGTGTATAAAGACAAGAGACAAGCATATAAAATTGCTCTTACCCATGTTTTGATTACCTGTCAAGTTTATTGGAAACGATATTTCTGTCAAGTAGCAACAAAATTTGCAATTTAAGGTTTAAGAGTGTAACACTGAGCGGTCTAGAGATCAGCTGTGACTAAGAGTTTGGAGTTGAAAGTAGCTAATACAATAACAAAACTGAGAGTTTGGAGTAACCAGCTGTGACTCAGTTACAAACAAAAGTAGATTAAAAATAACAACAACAAGCTAATACAAGTATTTTAACTCAACCAGACATCAAAAAAAAAAGAACACTAAACAAAGAAAATGTCAGCATCTAATTGGCAAATTTCCATCTGAAATATGCCTCTGAGTCTCTGACACATGACCATCCTCTCCTGGCCCTGTGTTGGTGACTGGATTTGCAAACCCTTAGTTTTCAGAGTGCTGAGCAAGTCCAGCCTCTAAGCCTGCGTTGTTCCCTGTCCAAGAAAGGTGCAAATTTAAAATACTACATGCAATTGAGGAGAATTGTGACCAGTTTTTTCATTAAAGGCTATTCCATTTCTAAAAAGGACACAGTGTTATCGGGTTCAGATCCGACTTGGGGAGGAGTCGAAAAAGAACAGTTAAAATGGAGAATTACTATACGGGCTGAAGCTGACTGGTGGGACCTATCAAACTGGAGAGCATAAACTGGAGAAAAACAAGGGAAGGGAAACAGAAGTTCGTTAGAGAGTTAGAAGTTGTCCCTGGAGGGAAACAAGAAATTCGTTTAATTTTTAATTGCAGAATTATTATTCTTGATTTTACTTCTCGTGATCAGCTCTCATATAAAAAGGAGAGCACTATTTTACTTCTTCGCTCTCTCACTTCTTTCTTTCTACTCCATTATATCTTCTTCCTTCTTCAAAGCTCTTCCAATTGAAACAAAATTGACGCAAATTGAGATTCGTTTGTGACAAAAAGATGAGTAAGAGAAAGGAACCACCCAATCCAGCTAGTGAAAAGGGGTAAGGTTCACGTCATTTTCTTTTCTATTCAAGCCTAAATCAACCATTGCTAAAGTTTCTTGGGCTGAATCCTTTTTTTCTTTATGCAGAAAGGGTGTACTTGAAGAAGAGGAAGGTGGTCCTGAGGTAACTCTTGCATTTTCATTGTTTTCAGAATGTTAATTTCATTTTGCTTTTACATGGAAAAAGCTGATTGTTCATGTTACATCAAAGGAGCAACTTGAGGAGATGAACCAAGAAACAAGTGATGAGGAGATAAACCTAGAGTTAAACCTAGAGATAAAACTGGAAGATGGTCGTTCCCCCACTAATGCAAATGATTACAGACCCATCAGTGTCATCAACTCTTTCGTCAAGATCATTACAAAAATCCTGGCCACCCGGTTGCAACCTTTCATGCCTCTCTTAGTTTCCCCTTTCCAGACAGCCTTTACTAAAGGCAGATTGGTGATGGAATCTTTTATGATTGTCAGGGAATATCTGTCCTTCTTCCATAGGCGTAAGATTCCTGCTTTAATGTATAAGGTGGATTTTACTAAGGCTTTTGATACGGTTTCTTGGACCTTCCTCACGAACCTCCTTATAGAACGAGGATTTCCCCCTATTTGGATTGCCTGGGTTCTTTCCATCCTTAATTCTTCCTCTTCGGCGGTCAAGGTTAATGGAGCTTTTACTAATTACTTCAGCCACCGTAGAGGTCTGAGGCAAGGTGACCCTCTCTCACCACTCCTCTTTATCCTGGTCACGGACGCCCTTCAGTCTTTCTTCCAAAATGCCTCTGCCTTAACCACGGGGCCGATTATCATTCCTCCTAGGGCACTACAATACGCGGATGACACCATTATACTTTTAGAAGCGGTCCCTCGGAACCTGGCCATTGTCAGAGAAATCTTAGCCTCCTTTGCAAAATTATCGGGCCTTCATATCAATGATGCAAAATGTCTATTTGTACCGGTGGCCATCCCCAACGATGCCCTCCCGGCTTACTCTACCATCCTCAATTGTGCACCAAAGGAAATGCCTGTCACCTACCTGGGCTTGCCTCTCTCCATCCGCCGCTTAAGGAAAATCCACTACAAGCCATTGATTGATGCCTTTCAAAGGAAGTTAGATGGTTGGAAGGCTCGCTTCCTCTCGCTGGCAGGACGCCTCACTTTAGTGAAATCGGTGCTGACAGCCCTACCACTACACTACATGCAAGTACTCAAGCTGCCAGCTTGGCTAATTGATCGCCTAGATGGCATTCGTAGAAATTTCTTCTGGAAAGGAAATGATAAATGTCTTGGAGGCCACTGCTTGGTAAACTGGAAAAAATGTTGCCTCCCAAAGCGTGCAGGGGGGCTGGGAATCTTGACCTGTCGCTTCAAAATCAGGCACTTCTGATCCGTTGGCTCTGGAAGCTCAAAGTAGAGCCTCATGCCACTTGGACTTCTACTGTCCAAAACCTTTTTGGCTCGCTAGACCCCTCTACCTTGGGGGCTAACCAGCTCGTCTCGGATGGCTTCAAGGACATCCTTACCCTCAAGGAGTTCTTCGAAGCCTCAATCGCCACCCATCCTGACAACTTAACAACTTTGTGGCGGTGGACCACCTTAGGCTTCTACTCCTCAGCAAGCGCTTATGCCGTCTTAGCAGACCCAGGCTATAGATCGGCTTACCACGAAAAACTTTGGAAACTGAGGGTGCCTCCAAGAGTCAAAATCTTTCTTTGGCTACTGCTCCTAGACAGGCTTCTTACATAGCACAATCTAATCCTCAGGAATTGGCCTTCCGTTGACGAGTGCCCCCTGTGCGCGAATCACATGCTGGAAACGTCCCTCCACCTCTTCCTCGAATGCCCCTTCGCTAAAGGCCTGTGGGATCGTTCACAGCTACTGTTCAACTTCCCCTTCTTGGAATTCCCTGCAGATTTGACCTCTTTCTGGCTCAATAACAGTCGACGCCTGGGTGGTAACTGGGATGTGATCTGGGCGGCTGTAACTGTTGGAGTTATGTCCTAGAAGCCAATCATTATGGCTACTTCTATGGTTTATGTTATTGATGATATTTTATCATTTGTTCCTTGATTTATTTATTGATAGATCATTCAGGTTGAGGATCTGAATTGTGGATCTCTATAATTCATTTGTTCATAAATGACAATAATAAATCTAAAGATGTCCATAATCTTGATAATTAATAAGGAGCATTAATTATCAAATAAGATTAGTATGCAAGTTAAGCGATGATTAAGTTCTACAAATCATAGGTAAGGAGTTACCAACTTAATTGCATATGTATATGTTGTAGAACATAGTACAGGACTTGACCCAATGAAATAAACATTTGGATTGTGTTGAGTGTCATTGTTTATTTCATATCATTTTGATTCTAAGTTTGAGATTGTAAAATCCCGTAAAATAAATAAATTTTTGTTAATTTAAAATTGAGTTAACTAAATTAAAATTTCAAGCAAACAAATAAATATCAATTCTAAAATGCTAACTAATTAAAAACCTATTAGATAAAATTTCTAGAAGATGAATGAAATGATCGAATTTAGTTGAATTCCTAAAATGCTAATTAAAAATTCTAAACTAGTTAAAAATCTTTATTAAAAACTTTGCAAAATGGAATTATTTAGACCAATTTTCAGAATTCATAATCTAAATTCAATTTGTATGGATTTCTGGCCATCTGATCTGATATTTGATTTCCTGAATTTTCTTCACCGTTGGATTTATCTCCTTTCACTCTTTGCACCATCTCTGTTTAATTCTCGCCACAGAAGATCCCGGACGAGAAACTCTCCTTCACCTCAACTTTTCCGCCTTTCCTCCTCATTTTCGCGTCCGTAACCCCACTCTGCGCCGACCATCTCTCTCGCAGCTCTGCTGCTCCGCTTTCCCCTCTGCTCGAGTCAGTCGCCAAACAAGTGGCGACGAAGTTTGCAATCACCTCCCATCTCTTTATCTTCCCATCTCCTCCCTCTTCGTCCCTCACACACAACCCCAGGGCCCCTCTTTCTCTCCGCCATTTCATTTTCCTTCGAGCTTAACCGAAGCCCCTCTTCCTTCTCCTCCGATCGTCTCCACTCTCACTGTCCCGACCTCCTCTTCTCCTCTAACTCGAGTCAAACCTTAACTCACACACTACTCTTTCTCTCAGCCCCACCGATTCCCTCTCTCCCTCACCAATCCACTCACACACACTCCTCTCAATCTCTCTTTCTTGGTTTTGGCTGTCAATGGAGATCGTGCTGACGGCTTGGTGGCTGGTGGTGGCCCAACCTTGGTGCTGACGGCAACCAGCAACAGCTGAAATACCTCTCCTCTTCCCTTTGCTTTTGTCTCGGTTTGTAAGCTCTCTTCTCTTTCTCTTTGATTTGTGTTGTGCTTGGTTGAAATTGTTGAGGCATGCACTTATTTGAACTAAGCTTTGCAAATGCTTGAAATGTGGAACCGATTGATTGAGTACATGATGTGCATTGCCTCCCTTTGATCTGATTTTTGGCTCGATGGAACTGTGGGTTGCTTTGATGAACTGTTATAGGAGTAATTTACTTGACTTTTGGCTCAATTCGATCTGTTCAGTGTTGTAAAGGCTTGATTAAGGCTCAGTTTCGTTCTGTCGGTTGCTAGCTAGGGTCTGTGCATGCTAAAAATGCTTGTGTGTCGTTTGTATAATCAAATTAGGGTAGATAAGCTCGTTTTTTTGGGCAAACTAGTACATGCATGCTATTCTCTGGACTGGTACAAGCTGGTTCAGGCTTGGTACCAGTCGAATCCCCCTCTGTTTGTGTACTGGTACAAGTCCAGTTGGGTCCAGGGACCCATTTGCGAAGATTTCCGATTTTTGAACCGATCTGTAAATATTTTTGAACTACTTTAGGACTTGTGTGTGATTAATTCTGTTATTAGGGTTTGTTTTGAAATTGTTTAGGTAAATAAAAATGATTCAGGGTCCTCTGTGTAAAATGTCTGGCGGGTTCGGATTTCATCCCCGAAACCCGACTTTTCCCTGGGCTTTGTCCCTTTTCTTTTCCTCTGGGTCGCTCTGTTGGCCTGTGGGCTGTACAAGTTGGGCCCCTTTTTCTTTTCCGTGCAGGCTCAATAAACCGAGCCTTTTTCCTCCTCTGTTGGAACTGTATTACGGACTGGGCCAGGTCCAATAAATTGATAATTAAGTTAATTACAAAGTTAACTTAAAATGTGAGAAATTAAGGAAATATTTTGATGTTAGCTAAGTGGACCGAGAATAAGGTATGTGACCCAAGTCAAATTGCTGCCTATATAAATCGGATTAATACGTAAACTTAAAGATGGGAGATGATTTCAAATAGTCCAGAAATATTTCAAAATACAGATACGATGGAAAAACTAATCTGGACTCGTATGATCCCAAAAACATTAAAACACCAACACATTAAAACATCAACACATTAATATTTATTTCATATGCTAGCTTTACTATTTATTAATAACAATTATTGCTACTTAGCATTTCTTAATATTAACACATTTGAGTTTCATTTATATATTTTCTATTTGTATATGTTTATTGAGTTTCATTTATTTTGAATGGAATAAAAGTATCAACACAATTTTTATGCTAGTTATAAATTTCTAATAAGGTTCTCGTATTCAACAAGATACATATATAAATATTTCATACTTGAGCAAAACACTATTAAAAACTATAACTTATCAAACGATTTCCTAAAACCAAATTAAATATTTTCACGACTTGAACGAGTAGAATAGAACTGTAGGATTCCGTCAACACGTCTTTCTTCACACTTATTTTATAAAGGAAACTCTGCCAAAATTTTACCAAAGTATTTCTTTAAATATAATAATATATTTTAATACCGAGTCTCCTTTCAGAAATCTAAATCTTTATCCTAGTAGCTCAAGCATAAATCTAAATAGAGGGTCAACCTAGTGATCGTTAGTTTGAGTGTTTCTAGTCTTAGTGTCTGTTCTGATTAGTCGGTTTTCCGACAGGTGAGCAGCAGGACTACTCAGGACCAGTAGAGGACTACTACTACCCCGAGTACGAGACAGGAGAGGCTGGTCAGGACTTCATCGACCATTCCGAGGAGTAGTTTCCTAGTCACCGGCTTTTCCAGGTGTGGATGCCTTAGGTTTTGTTTATTCTTTAGTCTAGGATTAGATCAATAATTAATTGTGTGCATATCATGTCATAAACACTGCATAAACACTTAATTGCATATCATTAACTCAAAACTAGATTATACTTATAGGATATGCATTGCATAATAAAAATGTGATTAATAAACTTAAAAGTGCCTTAAATCAACACTTGCATCTGGTGCGGATCAGGATAGCGAGACCGAGTGTGATAGGTTCGTTTTGCCTGGGGTTTCCATTATCGGGAGATTGTCCCAAGCCATTGCCGGAGGTCTCCTTATGATAGAGATCGTGGGTAACGCGATCTGATGATCACTCAGCAGACCGACCGTCAGGCGGTACTGCGGTCACTTGATGGTTATTTGTATTGTTATTGTATTATATTATCCCTTTTATTTGAGTTCTTGGTTGAGAGTGCCATTTATATCAGACTATCTCTCGACCTCCATGCGCCAGTAGGCTGGTACCGTGTTTTACTGCTCACTCCTCGACGGGGGAGTGAGGTAGGAGCTTTTGCGTGTCGAGCTCATGCGTAGGTAGATCTGTGGGCACTGTACATGTTGGGATTTGTGAGATTGATTTCGGATTTTATGTGACTTATGATTTGACCATTGAGTGTGGGTGCTTGACTCTCGTATTGATATACTTATTCACCGTATATTATTATACTAGTATTATTCTCAGCTTCTCCAGATATTTTTCATTTTTATTTGGGCATGTCATGACTTGTAGATTTGTTTCATCATTTCATTAAGCTTACACGTAGATATTGCATTATAGAAATTAAAAGTATTTAAGTATGATTTAGTTTTAGCTAGAGTTAACCAGAACCGTAGGCTCACTCTATCACCACACTGAGTATTAATGTACTCATCCCACAATATTTTGATTTGTGGAGACAGGTTCAGGTTTGGGTGACACCGTGGAGGAGTTTTTGCCAGAAGACCAAGCCAAGCTGGAATAGTTATCTTCCGCTGCATATTTTCAGTATCTTGTTATTTTACGGCTGGAATTTTGATATGTTTATTTTTACCAGCTCCCTTTTGATGTATGAACATTGATACCTTTATTATGCATTTTTATTTGTGATCATTTGATTTCTGTTACACTGTTTATTAGCCTTACGTGTGTACAGTAGAGTGTATACACGTGGCGGGGCTGTCCATCTCGGATTATGGCTTGGTTCGGGGTGTGACATCCTTCGGTGATATCAGAGCGAGTGTTTAAAATCACAAATATTCCAGCTAATGAACCAAACTGTTACACTTAGTTCACCTTACCTTAAGTCTTAACCTTCTTTCTAAGTTGTTTTGAACGGGCTGAATCTAACTTGCAGTCTCTTATGTTTTATAAGATTGCTATGGATTTGGCTAACCCAAGGGGTGGTCGTGGTCGTGGTCGTGGACGCGGAAGGCGTGCCGCTAGACAGGAAGAAGCTCAGCCTCACCAAGAAGTACCCGTCCCTCCAGTGGACCCTGCACTTGGACTAGATCCTGCGGCCCTTGCTCAACAGTTCTGGGCGAACGTGGCGCAACATGCTGGACAAGGAGTTGTTAGACCTCAAGTGGATCCGTTTGTTGTTGCACGCAGGGAGTTCCAGAGAGAAAATACTCCCCGGTTTGATGGAAGAAGTGACTTTGCAGCTGCTGAAGAATGGCTTTTGGCAGTACAGGACAACTTCCGCCTTGCTCGCACTCCAGATGAGTATTGGACGGAAATAGCTGCCACGCTCTTTGACCATGATGCTAGACATTGGTGGACCTCCCAGAGGCCACAGTATGATGGCGAAGGCCCCAATATTCCGTGGCAATGGTTTGAACAAGTGTTCCGTGCCCGTTTCCTGGGTGAGACTCAACAGGAAGAGCTGAGACGCCAATTTGAGACTTTGGTTCAAGGGAATATGACTGTGCAGCAATATGGTGAGACATTTATCCGCTTATCTCGCTATGCCCCTGACTTGGTAACTGATCCACGTAGGAAGAGAAGCAGGTTCATCCGTGGCTTGAATCCTCGGTTGGCAAGTGTGATGGATATTTACAGTGGCACGTCTGTCGAGTTTCTGATGGACAAGGCCATTTACCAAGAGAGTCTGATGATGTCTCGCGACAAGTCGAGAGATGTTGGACAGAGATCTGACAGTGGCGGTGCTCGCAAGACCTCTTTTCAGAGCCGTGGTGCGATGGTGCCTCAGAACAGACAACAGTCAAACCAGGCTCCTAACCGTTTCTTTTGCAGGCAATGCAATAGGACTTATCCCGGGCCATGTTTTGTTCACCAAGGTGGGTGCCGACTATGCAACTCACGTGATCATTGGGCAGCACAATGTCCGAGGAACCCAAACCGACTTGGTGCTGGTTCCAGTTCTAGTGGTGGACAGACCTTTGTGCCGACTTCTGGGGGTGTTGGCCGTGGACAGTTTGATGCTAGTCGTGGCCGTGGTTCTTTTGTTCCCCGTGGCGGTGGCCGCGGTAGTTCTCAGCGCGGTGGACGTTCTGGCAATGGAGGCCGAGGTGCTGGAAACCCTGGCCAGTTCGGGCGTGATACCGCTCGTGTTCATGCGACTATTGGAGATGATATTCCTGAATCTGATGCCGTACCCTTAGAGGATGAGACAATTGAGGATGAGCTCATTGCAGGTATGGTTTCCATCTCCGATTATTTCGCTTACTCCTTGATCGACACTGGGGCTAGTCATTCGTTCGTATCCCAGGATTTTGTGAACCTTAATGGGTGGGAAACCGAACCGAGAGGCCGAGCGATGTTAGTGCAAACTCCACTCGGAAAAACCGTCTTAGTCGATCAGATTTGCAGAAACTGCAAGGTTCAGATAGCCGGCCGAAACTTACCCGCCGATCTGGTAGTACTTGATATGAAGGACTTTGATGTCTTGTTTGGCTTAGATTGGCTCACTACCCATCATGCGGTTATAGATTGCAAGAGTCACAGTGTCCGGTTTGGAAAAGAAGGAACCGAACCCTATGTTCTCAAAGGCCGAAAACCAGGAACCGGGATCCCTATGATTTCAGCTTTGCAGGTGAAGCATCTGATTTCATCTGGATGTGAAGCGTTCCTAGCTTCTGTGGTGTCAACCGACTCAAAGAAGATAAATTTGGAGACTGTACCAGTGGTTCGGGAATACTCAGATGTGTTTCCGGAAGACTTACCCGGATTACCCCCGGATCGCGAGGTAGAATTCTGCATTGAGTTGCAACCAGGGACGGCACCGATGGCAAAGGCTCCATACAGAATGGCTCCAGCTGAACTTAAGGAACTTAAAGCTCAATTGGAAGAACTTCTAGAAAAAGGATTCATCAGACCGAGTACTTCTCCGTGGGGAGCTCCGGTGCTATTTGTACGCAAGAAGGATGGAACTCTCCGTCTTTGCATAGACTACAGGGAGTTAAACAAGGTCACTGTACCCAATCGATACCCGTTGCCCAGGATTGATGATTTGTTTGATCAGCTTCAGGGTTCTCAGGTATATTCCAAGATCGATCTTAGATCTGGGTACCATCAGATGCGAATTAGGCCAAGTGATGTTCCAAAAACAGCCTTTCGCACACGCTACGGGCATTATGAATTTTTAGTCATGTCATTTGGACTGACGAATGCCCCAGCATATTTCATGAACTTGATGAATCGTGTTTTTGAGGATTACTTGGATTCTTTTGTTGTGGTGTTCATTGATGATATTTTGATCTATTCCAAGAGTGCGGAAGAACATGAACATCACCTAAGGTTGGCTTTACAGCGACTTCGTGAGCATCAGTTGTATGCCAAGTTTTCCAAGTGTGAATTTTGGTTGGAGCAGATCTCGTTCCTTGGTCATGTTATCTCTAAAGATGGCTTAGCGGTGGATCCACAGAAAATAGTTGCAGTGACTGAATGGAAACCACCTACAACAGTGACTGAGGTCCGTAGTTTTCTGGGATTAGCAGGTTACTATAGAAGGTTTGTTGAAGGCTTTTCCCGAATTGCTCTCCCTATGACACAGTTGCTTCATAAGGGAGCGAAGTTTGAGTGGACTCCAGCTAGGCAAAAGAGTTTTGAAGAACTCAAAAGCCGACTTGTGACAGCGCCTGTTTTGGCAATGCCAGTACCTGGAGCTGGCTATGTGGTTAATACCGATGCTTCCCGTTATGGGTTAGGATGTGTATTGATGCAGGATGATCATGTTATTGCATATGCATCCCGACAGTTGAGACCACACGAGAAGAATTACCCCACTCATGACCTAGAGTTGGCAGCCGTGATCTTTGCTTTGAAAATTTGGCGCCACTATCTCTATGGTGAAAAGTGCAAGATCTTTACTGACCACCAAAGCTTGAAATATGTGTTCACACAGAAGGAGTTGAATATGAGACAACGCCGGTGGTTGGAATTGATGAAAGATTATGACTTGGAACTTGTGTATCATCCAGGAAAGTCAAATGTGGTGGCCGATGCCTTGAGCCGAAAGAACCATGGAAATTTGGCTACCTTGATTACACAACAGCATGAATTGCTGGAAGACATGAGACGCTTGGAGTTGTGGATAGCACCCCACGATGAAACTAACCAAGAGTCTGATTCAAGCTTGATCTCGAGTTTGGTTGTGAAACCGACTTTGATTGATGAGATCAAGGAAACTCAGAAAGAAGATACTAGTCTTGAAAAGACGCGTGAACTTGTGAGATCTGGGCAAGAAACTCCTTTCCATGTTGATGAAGATGGAGTTTTGAGATTCCGAAATCGGGTTTGTGTTCCAGACAACCAAAAGATAAAGGAAAACATATTGTCAGAAGCACACGAGTCAGGTTATACCATTCATCCTGGCGAAACCAAGATGTATCGGGATTTGAAAGGCTACTTTTGGTGGCGAAACATGCGCCGTGAAGTTGCGCGATTTGTGGCCAAGTGCCTTATATGTCAAAAAGTCAAGGCAGACCGAAAAAGACCCCCAGGTCTACTACACCCCTTACAGATATCCGAGAAGAAGTTTGACAGGATTACTATGGATTTTGTTACCGGTTTGCCAAAGACAAAGCGAAAGCATGATGCGATTTGGGTCATTGTGGATACTCTCACAAAGGTAGCCCACTTTATACCTTTTCGATACGGTCTCACAGGGGAGCAAATGGCATATCTGTATATGCAGAACTTACACAGGTTACATGGATCACCTGTGGAGATCATATCAGACCGTGACCCTCGCTTTACTTCTCGTTTCTGGAAGCAGTTTCAAAATGCTCTAGGAACAACCGTGACCTTTAGTACCGCTCATCATCCACAGACAGATGGACAATCCGAGCGTACCATTCAGACACTAGAGGATATGTTGCGATCTTGTGCACTTTCCATGGGCGGAGATTGGTCAGATCACTTATATCTCGCCGAGTTTGCCTATAACAACAGCTATCACTCTAGCATTGGTATGGCACCTTTTGAGGCGCTTTATGGTCAACGGTGTAGGACTCCGGTGTGTTGGGGACCTACAGGTACTTACCGACCTACCGGACCTTAGATGATTGAGGAAAGTGTTGAGACAATGAAGATAGTGCATGAGCGGTTGAAAGCTGCTCAAGACAGACAAAAGAAATATGCTGATCCAAAAAGGCGAGACTTGAAGTTTGAAAAAGGAGAACAAGCTTTACTTCGGGTTTCACCTAGAAAAGGAGTTGTTCGCTTTGGAGTAAAAGGAAAACTTGCACCCCGTTACATTGGACCCTTTGTGATCGAAGAGCGGGTCGGACCAGTTGCTTACAGACTCACTCTACCATCTCATTTAGCGGGTGTACATAATGTTTTCCATGTCTCTCAGCTTCGGCGGTATGTTCCAAGTGAATCCCATGTGTTAGATGTCGAGCCCTTGCATCTCGAGCGAGACTTGACATATCAGGAGAAACCGTTGAGGATTCTAGACACGAAGGAGACCAGACTTCGTCGACGCACTATCCGACAGGTTCTGGTTCAGTGGGAGCACCACACTCCTCGTGAAGCGACTTGGGAGCTTGAAAGCGAGATGCTTGAGCAATTTCCAGAGTTGTTCGTCTCTACAGGTTAACTTTTCTTTTTACCTTTTTCGTTTCGAGGACGAAACGTCTTTTAAGGGGGGTAGGCTGTAAAATCCCGTAAAATAAATAAATTTTTGTTAATTTAAAATTGAGTTAACTAAATTAAAATTTCAAGCAAACAAATAAATATCAATTCTAAAATGCTAACTAATTAAAAACCTATTAGATAAAATTTCTAGAAGATGAATGAAATGATCGAATTTAGTTGAATTCCTAAAATGCTAATTAAAAATTCTAAACTAGTTAAAAATCTTTATTAAAAACTTTGCAAAATGGAATTATTTAGACCAATTTTCAGAATTCATAATCTAAATTCAATTTGTATGGATTTCTGGCCATCTGATCTGATATTTGATTTCCTGAATTTTCTTCACCGTTGGATTTATCTCCTTTCACTCTTTGCACCATCTCTGTTTAATTCTCGCCACAGAAGATCCCGGACGAGAAACTCTCCTTCACCTCAACTTTTCCGCCTTTCCTCCTCATTTTCGCGTCCGTAACCCCACTCTGCGCCGACCATCTCTCTCGCAGCTCTGCTGCTCCGCTTTCCCCTCTGCTCGAGTCAGTCGCCAAACAAGTGGCGACGAAGTTTGCAATCACCTCCCATCTCTTTATCTTCCCATCTCCTCCCTCTTCGTCCCTCACACACAACCCCAGGGCCCCTCTTTCTCTCCGCCATTTCATTTTCCTTCGAGCTTAACCGAAGCCCCTCTTCCTTCTCCTCCGATCGTCTCCACTCTCACTGTCCCGACCTCCTCTTCTCCTCTAACTCGAGTCAAACCTTAACTCACACACTACTCTTTCTCTCAGCCCCACCGATTCCCTCTCTCCCTCACCAATCCACTCACACACACTCCTCTCAATCTCTCTTTCTTGGTTTTGGCTGTCAATGGAGATCGTGCTGACGGCTTGGTGGCTGGTGGTGGCCCAACCTTGGTGCTGACGGCAACCAGCAACAGCTGAAATACCTCTCCTCTTCCCTTTGCTTTTGTCTCGGTTTGTAAGCTCTCTTCTCTTTCTCTTTGATCTGTGTTGTGCTTGGTTGAAATTGTTGAGGCATGCACTTATTTGAACTAAGCTTTGCAAATGCTTGAAATGTGGAACCGATTGATTGAGTACATGATGTGCATTGCCTCCCTTTGATCTGATTTTTGGCTCGATGGAACTGTGGGTTGCTTTGATGAACTGTTATAGGAGTAATTTACTTGACTTTTGGCTCAATTCGATCTGTTCAGTGTTGTAAAGGCTTGATTAAGGCTCAGTTTCGTTCTGTCGGTTGCTAGCTAGGGTCTGTGCATGCTAAAAATGCTTGTGTGTCGTTTGTATAATCAAATTAGGGTAGATAAGCTCGTTTTTTTGGGCAAACTAGTACATGCATGCTATTCTCTGGACTGGTACAAGCTGGTTCAGGCTTGGTACCAGTCGAATCCCCCTCTGTTTGTGTACTGGTACAAGTCCAGTTGGGTCCAGGGACCCATTTGCGAAGATTTCCGATTTTTGAACCGATCTGTAAATATTTTTGAACTACTTTAGGACTTGTGTGTGATTAATTCTGTTATTAGGGTTTGTTTTGAAATTGTTTAGGTAAATAAAAATGATTCAGGGTCCTCTGTGTAAAATGTCTGGCGGGTTCGGATTTCATCCCCGAAACCCGACTTTTCCCTGGGCTTTGTCCCTTTTCTTTTCCTCTGGGTCGCTCTGTTGGCCTGTGGGCTGTACAAGTTGGGCCCCTTTTTCTTTTCCGTGCAGGCTCAATAAACCGAGCCTTTTTCCTCCTCTGTTGGAACTGTATTACGGACTGGGCCAGGTCCAATAAATTGATAATTAAGTTAATTACAAAGTTAACTTAAAATGTGAGAAATTAAGGAAATATTTTGATGTTAGCTAAGTGGACCGAGAATAAGGTATGTGACCCAAGTCAAATTGCTGCCTATATAAATCGGATTAATACGTAAACTTAAAGATGGGAGATGATTTCAAATAGTCCAGAAATATTTCAAAATACAGATACGATGGAAAAACTAATCTGGACTCGTATGATCCCAAAAACATTAAAACACCAACACATTAAAACATCAACACATTAATATTTATTTCATATGCTAGCTTTACTATTTATTAATAACAATTATTGCTACTTAGCATTTCTTAATATTAACACATTTGAGTTTCATTTATATATTTTCTATTTGTATATGTTTATTGAGTTTCATTTATTTTGAATGGAATAAAAGTATCAACACAATTTTTATGCTAGTTATAAATTTCTAATAAGGTTCTCGTATTCAACAAGATACATATATAAATATTTCATACTTGAGCAAAACACTATTAAAAACTATAACTTATCAAACGATTTCCTAAAACCAAATTAAATATTTTCACGACTTGAACGAGTAGAATAGAACTGTAGGATTCCGTCAACACGTCTTTCTTCACACTTATTTTATAAAGGAAACTCTGCCAAAATTTTACCAAAGTATTTCTTTAAATATAATAATATATTTTAATACCGAGTCTCCTTTCAGAAATCTAAATCTTTATCCTAGTAGCTCAAGCATAAATCTAAATAGAGGGTTAACCTAGTGATCGTTAGTTTGAGTGTTTCTAGTCTTAGTGTCTGTTCTGATTAGTCGGTTTTCCGACAGGTGAGCAGCAGGACTACTCAGGACCAGTAGAGGACTACTACTACCCCGAGTACGAGACAGGAGAGGCTGGTCAGGACTTCATCGACCATTCCGAGGAGTAGTTTCCTAGTCACCGGCTTTTCCAGGTGTGGATGCCTTAGGTTTTGTTTATTCTTTAGTCTAGGATTAGATCAATAATTAATTGTGTGCATATCATGTCATAAACACTGCATAAACACTTAATTGCATATCATTAACTCAAAACTAGATTATACTTATAGGATATGCATTGCATAATAAAAATGTGATTAATAAACTTAAAAGTGCCTTAAATCAACACTTGCATCTGGTGCGGATCAGGATAGCGAGACCGAGTGTGATAGGTTTGTTTTGCCTGGGGTTTCCATTATCGGGAGATTGTCCCAAGCCATTGCCGGAGGTCTCCTTATGATAGAGATCGTGGGTAACGCGATCTGATGATCACTCAGCAGACCGACCGTCAGGCGGTACTGCGGTCACTTGATGGTTATTTGTATTGTTATTGTATTATATTATCCCTTTTATTTGAGTTCTTGGTTGAGAGTGCCATTTATATCAGACTATCTCTCGACCTCCATGCGTCAGTAGGCTGGTACCGTGTTTTACTGCTCACTCCTCGACGGGGGAGTGAGGTAGGAGCTTTTGCGTGTCGAGCTCATGCGTAGGTAGATCTGTGGGCACTGTACATGTTGGGATTTGTGAGATTGATTTCGGATTTTATGTGACTTATGATTTGACCATTGAGTGTGGGTGCTTGACTCTCGTATTGATATACTTATTCACCGTATATTATTATACTAGTATTATTCTCAGCTTCTCCAGATATTTTTCATTTTTATTTGGGCATGTCATGACTTGTAGATTTGTTTCATCATTTCATTGAGCTTACACGTAGATATTGCATTATAGAAATTAAAAGTATTTAAGTATGATTTAGTTTTAGCTAGAGTTAACCAGAACCGTAGGCTCACTCTATCACCACACTGAGTATTAATGTACTCATCCCACAATATTTTGATTTGTGGAGACAGGTTCAGGTTTGGGTGACACCGTGGAGGAGTTTTTGCCAGAAGACCAAGCCAAGCTGGAATAGTTATCTTCCGCTGCATATTTTCAGTATCTTGTTATTTTACGGCTGGAATTTTGATATGTTTATTTTTACCAGCTCCCTTTTGATGTATGAACATTGATACCTTTATTATGCATTTTTATTTGTGATCATTTGATTTCTGTTACACTGTTTATTAGCCTTACGTGTGTACAGTAGAGTGTATACACGTGGCGGGGCTGTCCATCTCGGATTATGGCTTGGTTCGGGGTGTGACAAAGATGTTCACCTTTTCCACATGAGGATAGGTTCAATAAATATCGTCTAACGTTGATTCCTGATAAAGGCTGCTATAAGGACTTTATTTATGTTCTCTTGAATTGTGCGGGGAAAAGTTGTTCATCAAGAAAACCGTATGTCCCTCATTAATATACTTAATGAGTGATGATATCTGTTTGGGCCCCTTGATGGAGTTGGATTGGTTGGCCAACATATACAATCAACTATAGATCAAGAAATGTATAATCTGCAAGAATGACACATTTCTATCTTGGATTATACAAAGATATCATGTGACATAAGAATCAGACAAGGAAATACTAATATTTCTTATGCAGGATTGACATATTGTAGCAGTACATTATTTATGCGAATTGGGAATCATAACGTGTTGCTAGATACCGCTTATGATTATTGGAATTAAATAAGCGATTTAATTCCATGGCTAACATAGCATAAATCCTCAAAGGGTCACACAAAATAGATTTTTAACCAAACAGTGCATTATTTATTTTATTCGCAACAGTGAGTATTGCGAAAATATGATGTGTTGATTAATTAATTATATACCGTTATGAACCGTTATAATTAATTAAATCAAATTGATCATATAGAAATAAATTAGTGCATTTGCTAATCCTAGATTAATTATTAATATGTTAATATTTAATCATGTGCAACACATTTAATTAATTGAACTAATTGGGCTTCTAAATTAAATGGTTATTTAAAGGCCCGAATTGAGGTGTATGAAAGGAGCAACATGAGAGATGGATTAATGGGCTTTGGAGCCCATAATCCCTCCACCTAATTTCGGCAAGGAGAGGGGCATTTCTGTCCAAGACATTTTGGATGAGAGACCTAGGGTTGGAGCACTATAAATAGGGGTGTCTCTTGGGAGAAAACCCTAGCCGTCACATTGCTCTCTTCCCTTCTCTCTCTCCTAGCCGAAATCCACCCAAAAAAGAAGAAATTTCAGAATTTCTTCCTTCCTTCCTCTCCTCTCTACCTCTCATAGTTCATGTGTTGAACAAATTTCCCTCTAATAATTAATTAGTTAATTGCTTTGGAAGAGGGAAAACCTTAGGATTAGCTTTGCTCTCTTTGAATCTTTAGCACGAATCTTCTAGAGCTTGGTTAATCTCTTGGTGGACTCGAGGCGGCCGGCCGGCGACTTGGAGGAGGTAAAGGCACGCCACCGACTCCTACGCTTAGGATCTAACCTCCTTAATACGATTTAAGGAGAGGTAATGATTCTATTTCCTTTCTCATGACGTGTGATTGCTTTAGCACTAGATCCTTTGATTTGCTTGTTGTTAATAGTGATTAATTAGTTGTAATTAATCTAAAATTAAAAATATGAGCATTTCCAAACAGTGGTATCAGAGATATGGTCGTGCTTAAGGTTTTTCACACTTAATTAAGTGAGAATTCGTAATTAATTAAGTTAATTAGTGATGTGCATGCTTGCTGGCCTTGGAAAGGCTGTTTTCTGCATTGTTGCTTGTTTTTCGTGGTGTAAAGCTCTCTGAAATTTTTTCCTTCTTATTGGAGGTTGTAGCCCTTTGAGTTTTGGTTGTTTTCCCACTGGAATCATTGAAATTCGATGTAAAATGAATTTTTTGTGATTTAAACGGTAACGGTGCGCAGATCTGTTATTCTGCTGCACAGTTCTGTTGTTGTGGTTGGTAACAAATAAGTTTGTATATAAAGTACCTGTAACTTTTAGATAGGATTAATCTAAACTTGATGCTCTTTCTGGATATGTAAATTTTGTTGCATATTTCGGATATTATGTGGGCGTTCAAGGATGAAAAGTGATGAAGTTTTCAGATCTGTTTTTTCAAACAAACTGATTGTTTTGAAAAACTGTACTTATTGAGAAACTTTTATGGAAAAGTGTTGAAATGGAAATGTTCTCCTTTAAGTCTGGAATCTGTGAAAATTAATTTCATAGATTTTCATTGAGATTTGATACCTCAACCGAGTGAAATCTTTTTGGTCGATGGTCTGTTCCAGAACAGGATACCTTGCTTAAATGCTTGTTATCTCGTTGATCTTGATTATAACTTGTGGATTTTCTTTTCATGGAATGATAGCCTATTGTATGTAGTATTTTTCTATGTAAATTGTTTGCTGGAAAAATATCAAGGGGATGATCATACAGATCAAAAGGTTGAGACCCATAACAGAATTTTCTCTAACGGTGCTTCGCGCACAATCTGAGAATTTGTCTTTTTTTGTTCTCCCTGATGGTAATTGATCTCTCCTTGAGATTTTTACAGGTAATCACAATCTTTGTAAGGAGTTCTCTAGATTTATTTCGGATTTTTTGGAGACCGAATTATTTTGAATTTTTTCGGGCCCCGAATTTCATATTTTAATTAGTTAAAATAATTTCTAATTAATCAATTTGATGAAAGGTTAATTAGAAGACTCCTTAAATACCCTCCTTTCTGTTTTGATGGTTGAATTTAATTTAAAAGGGCTTAAACAATTATTTGTTAAGGTTAAGCCTTCTTTGCATTCGAAAAACTTGAGCAACAAGTATGCACAAAGATTCTAATTAATGAAATTAATTAAGAGCAAGTGAATCATGTATATTGTATATGTGCTAACTTTGTTTTGTAGGAGGATGTGGGTTTGATATGGCTCAAGATGTCAATGCCTTGTGTGTTGTAAAATGTTGTGAATGCATGTGATTGCTTGTAAAGTGGCCTAAGGTGCCTTGATAATTAATTGGTTAATTTTGATGTAACTTGTGAGGCTTGCATGCCCCTAAGGCTTAGGCGGGGTTTTAGGAATTTTATCACATATATTTATTTCCCTTAATTATTAGATAGGATCTTAGTAATTAGTGGGAGGGCTTGATTAGATTAGTCTCGTTACATGAAGATGCGACGAAGATTAATGCAAGCGGGAGCCATACAAACCCACGACTATGTTTGAGATGTGTTTGATTATGTGATTGTTTGAGAATGCCTTGAATTGTCATAGGTAGGTATGGGTGTATGCTCACATGACCACCAAACAAGAGTCACATAAATTGTTTTGTCCCAATTTCGATTAAGTTAATTCGTCCTCCTTCTCTCTATCCCCTTCAAGACAATTGATTGTTTATTGATGCATTCCGCCGACGCGGACATCGTACTCCATCATTGTAGTCGGGGTGTAAATCGGATTTGCAAGGAGCAAATAGAGAGAAGTTACTTTTCAATGAACCCTAATCAGATTGGACATTGGGACGAAGTTCGCGATGCGAACCAAGGATCATAAAGTTGTATGATCAGTTAAAGAGAACCTACCCTATATTAGTTGGCTTGATGTTGTGCCGACGCCGTCATCATTTCAACGAAAGTAGGGGACTTAGAAATCCATTACATTTAGGGACATTAATTTAATGTAGTGGAAGTTTTACTTTATGGAAGTTAAAACAAAAAGCATAAACTAAATGACCTTAAATTTTGATATTATTGTAGATGTCTTCCCCGTCTTTTACGCTACGTTCTCTTCTTGAAAAAGAGAAGCTTGCCTTCAATGGTGCCAATTTTTTGGATTGGCACCGCAACCTTAGGCTTGCCCTTAGGTTTGAAAAGAAGGAGTATCTCTTGACCACTCCAATTCCCGCTCCCCCTGCGAGCACTGCTCCCGAAAAGGAGCAGCAAGACTATGACAAGCACTTGATGGACGACATTGAGATGTCGGTCTTGATTGTTGCGGTCATGGACAATGAGCTCCAAAAGGAGTACATTGATAGTGGTCTTGGAGTGTTTGAAATCATCTCTCGTCTCTCAAGGACATTTAAGACCAAAGCTCGTACCGAAAGGGGCAAACTCATCAAGGCCGTCGCCAACACTCGTTTGGCGGAGGGTCATGAAGTTGGCCCACACGTCATGAGGATGGCGGGGTTGTTTCGGCAGCTTGAAAGCCTTGACACGCCCTTCCCACCGGAGGCTGTCCAAGACTTTATTCTCAACTCTCTTCCTCAGAGTTACTCGGGGTTCATTGTGAACTACCGCATTAATGGCATGGAAAAAAGTTTGGAGGATCTCCAAAACATGCTCATGGAAACTGAGGAGAGTCTCAAGAAAGAGAAAGGGTCTAAGGATGTTCTTGCTGTGAATGATAAGGGAAGGAAGATCAAGAAGAAAGCCCGAAGAAACAAGAAAGGCAAAGGCCCGGTGACGCCCCAAGGCTCGTCCAAGGGAGCTCCTGTGGGTTCAAGGAAGAAGAAGAACCCGGCCACTTCCGATACCGTGTGCTACTATTGTAGTGACAAGGGTCATTGGAAGAGGAACTGCCCCAAGTACCTTGCTGATAAGAAGGCTGGAACCGTCCGTCCTTCTACTTCAGGTATATTTGTCATTGAAACCCTTCTCGCTACCTCAAGCAATGACTGGATATTTGATACTGGTTCATGTGCTCACATTTGTCGAAATGTGCAGGCACTAAAGAGTAGGAGGCGACTTGAGAAAGGCGAAGTTCAACTCCGCGTCGGTAACGGCACGTGCATATCCGCTATGGCCGTTGGGAACGTGGAATTATCTTTGCCTTCTGGTTTTATGTTGGAACTCAAAAATGTTTATGTAGTTCCATGTATCACTCGAAACATTATCTCTATCTCATGTTTAGACTTGGATGGTTTTGATGTTGTAATAAAGAACAAGTGTTTGACTTTGTTTCGTGATGAAGTTTGTTATTGTGTTGCGCATTTATCGAATGGTCTTTATATGCTTAATAGTAATGAACTTGTTTTGAGTGTTGAAAATGACAATAGGAAACGTAAGATTTCTCATGAGAATGCAACTTTGATGTGGCATTGCCGCTTAGGTCACATCAATGAGAAGCGCATCAAGAGATTACAAACCGTTGGTCTCTTGGATCAATTCGCTTTCGAGCCAATTGACATATGCGAGTCTTGTTTGATGGGAAAGATGACCAAAGCGCCTTTTTCCAATAAAGGGACAAGGGCAAGTGGCTTATTGGACCTTGTACATACGATGTATGTGGACCTATGAGCATTTGTGCACGTGGTGGTTACTCATACTTCATCACTTTCACCGATGATCATAGTAGATACGGGTATATCTACTTGATGCGGCACAAGACCGAATCCTTTGACAAGTTCAAAGAGTTCAAGAATGAAGTTGAAAACCAACTTGGTCGAAAGATCAAAGTTTTACGTTCCGATCGTGGAGGAGAGTACTTGAGTCATGAGTTTGGTGATTATCTAAAGGAGTGTGGAATAGTTCCACAACTCACTCCGCCGGGAACACCACACTGGAATGGTGTATCCGAAAGGAGGAATCGAACTTTGCTAGACATGGTTCGATCGATGATGAGCCAAACCGATTTGCCTAAATCGTTTTGGGGTTATGCATTAGAGACCACAGTTTTTACACTAAACCGTGTTCCGTCTAAGTCCGTTGAGAAGACACCTTATGAGATTTGGTTTGGTAAGAAACCAAACATGATGTTTCTCAAGATTTGGGGTTGTGAAGCTTATGTGAAAAAGCTAGTGAGCGATAAGCTTGGACCCAAATCGGACAAGTGTCATTTCGTAGGATACCCTAAGGAAACAAAGGGATACTACTTCTACAACCGTGTCGAGAACAAGATAGTTGTTGCTCGTCATGCCGAGTTCTTGGAGAAGGAATTTCTCGCAAGAAGAAGTAGTGGGAGTAATGTGGTTATTGAAGAAATTCAAGAACCACCACAAGACATGCCTCAAGTTGGTAATGTAGTTATTCCCAATGAGGTTCCAAATGAGGTTGTAGCCGAACCCGTTCCACAAGTCGTTGTGGAAGAGGTTCAAGAGAATGCTCCCTCAAATGAGGACTCGAACATATCGCGAGTCGATTATATTCAAGAAACTCAAAGTTTCGAGGATCAAGAACCAACTCCACAAACTGTTGTGGAACAAGTTCAAGAACCTCAAGAACCTCAAGCACCCATTCTACGAAAGTCAACAAGGGAAAGTCGTCCACCCGAAAGGTACTTGGGTTTGCACGATGTCCTCGTCATTGCGAATGACGAACCTTTGACCATTAATGACATGATGAAGAAATCCGACTCCAAGGAATGGCTCAAAGCCATGGAATCCAAAATGCAATCCATGTATGACAACAAGGTTTGGACCTTGGTTGACCTTCCCAACGGAGTAAAACCCGTTGAGAATAAGTGGATCTTTAAAAGAAAGGTCGACATGGATGGCAACTTGACCATTTACAAGGCACGACTTGTTGCGAAAGGTTACAAGCAAATTCATGGTATTGACTATGAAGAAACCTTCTCGCCCGTCGTCATGTTCAAGTCAATTCAGATCTTGTTAGCAATTGCCGCATTTTATGACTATGAGATATGGCAAATGGATGTCAAAACCGCCTTCCTAAATGGAAATTTGGAAGAGGATGTGTACATGACACAACCCGAGTGTTTTGTGGATCCTAAGAATGCTAACAAGGTATGCAAGCTTCAAAGGTCCATTTATGGATTGAAGCAAGCATCGAGGAGTTGGAACAAGCGCTTTGATGAAGAGGTCAAGAAGTTGAACTTCATTCAAAGCGAAAAGGAACCTTGTGTTTACAAGAGGATTAGTGGGAGCGTGGTCGTATTTCTTGTTCTATATGTTGATGATATACTCTTGATCGGGAATGATATTCCCGAATTGAATGATGTCAAGGATTCATTGAAGAAAGTGTTCTCAATGAAAGACTTGGGCGAAGCCGCCTACATCCTAGGAATCAAAATCTATAGAGATAGATCTAGGAGGTTGTTAGGCTTGAGCCAAGATGCATATATTGGCAAGGTGTTGGAAAAACACAAAATGGCTAGTTCCAAGAAGGGTTACTTGCCTATGTCACATGGCATATTCTTGAGCAAGACTCAATGTCCGATGGAAGATGCAGATAGGAAATTCATGAACAAGTTTCAATATCCATCTGTGGTCGGATCAATCATGTATGCCATGCTATGCACTCGCCCCGATGTGGCACATCCGATTAGTGTGACTAGTCGATACCAAGCTAACCCTGGTATGCCACACTGGACCGCAGTCAAGAATATCCTCAAGTATTTGAAGAGAACACAAGATAGTATCCTCGTGTACGGTGGAGACCAAGAGCTTGTTGTAAGTGGTTACACCGATGCTAGTTTCCAAACCGATCGAGATGATGCTAAGTCACAGTCCGGCTATGTCTTCTTGCTCAATGGTGGTGTCGTAAGTTGGAAAAGTTCCAAGCAAGAAACTACGGCCGATTCCGTCACCGAAGCGGAATACTTAGCGGCTGGTGAAGCAGCGAAAGAAGGCGTTTGGATCAAGGAATTCTTGACCGAGCTGGAGGTGGTTCCAAGCATCTCAAGTCCAGTGGATCTCTACTGCGACAACACGGGAGCCATAGCTCAGTCCAAAGAGCCTAGGTCTCACCAAAAGACGAAGCACATTCTACGACGATTCCATTTTATCCGTCAGTTTGTGAATGACGGGTGGATCAAGGTCAAGAAGGTGGACGGTGCCGCGAACACAGCGGATCCTCTGACAAAGCCTTTGTCTCGAGCCGCACATGAGTTGCATGTTGCATCCATGGGGATTAGGCGTATGCCTGAGTGGCTTTGAGTTGTATCTTTTACTTTGAGGCTTTAGTATGAGACATGTATATTTTGGATATTACATTGAGTACTATGCACTTGCTAGAAGTCATTATTGATTGACTCTAGGCCAAGTGGGAGATTGTTGGAGTTATGTCCTAGAAGCCAATCATTATGGCTACTTCTATGGTTTATGTTATTGATGATATTTTATCATTTGTTCCTTGATTTATTTATTGATAGATCATTCAGGTTGAGGATCTGAATTGTGGATCTCTATAATTCATTTGTTCATAAATGACAATAATAAATCTAAAGATGTCCATAATCTTGATAATTAATAAGGAGCATTAATTATCAAATAAGATTAGTATGCAAGTTAAGCGATGATTAAGTTCTACAAATCATAGGTAAGGAGTTACCAACTTAATTGCATATGTATATGTTGTAGAACATAGTACAGGACTTGACCCAATGAAATAAACATTTGGATTGTGTTGAGTGTCATTGTTTATTTCATATCATTTTGATTCTAAGTTTGAGATGTTCACCTTTTCCACATGAGGATAGGTTCAATAAATATCGTCTAACGTTGATTCCTGATAAAGGCTGCTATAAGGACTTTATTTATGTTCTCTTGAATTGTGCGGGGAAAAGTTGTTCATCAAGAAAACCGTATGTCCCTCATTAATATACTTAATGAGTGATGATATCTGTTTGGGCCCCTTGATGGAGTTGGATTGGTTGGCCAACATATACAATCAACTCTAGATCAAGAAATGTATAATCTGCAAAAATGACACATTCCTATCTTGGATTATACAAAGATATCATGTGACATAAGAATCAGACAAGGAAATACTAATATTTCTTATGCAGGATTGACATATTGTAGCAGTACATTATTTATGCGAATTGGGAATCATAACGTGTTGCTAGATACCGCTTATGATTATTGGAATTAAATAAGAGATTTAATTCCATGGCTAACATAGCATAAATCCTCAAAGGGTCACACAAAATAGAGTTTTAACCAAACAGTGCATTATTTATTTATTCGCAACAGCGAGTATTGCGAAAATATGATGTGTTGATTAATTAATTATATACCGTTATGAACCGTTATAATTAATTAAATCAAATTGATCATATAGAAATAAATTAGTGCATTTGCTAATCCTAGATTAATTATTAATATGTTAATATTTAATCATGTGCAACATATTTAATTAATTGAACTAATTGGGCTTCTAAATTAAATGGTTATTTAAAGGCCCGAATTGAGGTGTATGAAAGGAGCAACATGAGAGATGGATTAATGGGCTTTGGAGCCCATAATCCCTCCACCTAATTTCGGCAAGGAGAGGGGCATTTCTGTCCAAGACATTTTGGATGAGAGACCTAGGGTTGGAGCACTATAAATAGGGGTGTCTCTTGGGAGAAAACCCTAACCGTCACATTGCTCTCTTCCCTTCTCTCTCTCCTAGCCGAAATCCACCCAAGGAAGAAGAAATTTCAGAATTTCTTCCTTCCTTCCTCTCCTCTCTACCTCTCATAGTTCATGTGTTGAACAAATTTCCCTCTAATAATTAATTAGTTAATTGCTTTGGAAGAGGGAAAACCTTAGGATTAGCTTTGCTCTCTTTGAATCGCTAGCACGAATCTTCTAGAGCTTGGTTAATCTCTTGGTGGACTCGAGGCGGCCGGCCGGCGACTTGGAGGAGGTGAAGGCACGCCACCGACTCCTACGCTTAGGATCTAACCTCCTTAATACGATTTAAGGAGAGGTAATGATTCTATTTCCTTTCTCATGACGTGTGATTGCTTTAGCACTAGATCCTTTGATTTGCTTGTTGTTAATGGTGATTAATTAGTTGTAATTAATCTAAAATTAAAAATATGAGCATTTCCTAACAGTAACTTGGACTATCTGGAAAGAGCGCAACAACAGAATATTCTCGGAGCATGCTAAGCCTCCTTCGATTCTTTAGCGAGAGATTTCGGCTCTTGTGTGCTTTTGGTAGACCATGGCGTAATTTTTCTATTTTGGCTGGTTCCTTCTTAGTTTTTCTCTTTTAGCTGTTTAGAATTGTACAGGGTTTTCTTTTCTTTCTTTCTTCTCTTTTTTTCCTTCTTGTACTTACTTCTTTCTCTCTCTTTTTTTCTCAACTCTTCTGTAACCTATTTTTTATTAATATATTACTGTCGGCGTGGCATTTTGCCACCTGACCCTCAAAAAAAAAACTGGAAGATGGTCTTACACTTCAGTAAATATTTCTTTCTTGATTGGAGCTTTATTTCTTCTATGTTTCTCATTATCTGCACTCTTGATAATTTTCTTGTTATGTAATTCCAGTGCTCTTGATGAAGTAGACAAGATTGATAACTTCGATCAACTTGTGGCTTTAGAAAAATCCCTGAAGGAAATACTCACTATAACCAAGGAGAAAAAGGAGGAAAAGGTATGATTCCCCTCCCAATTTATGCACTCAAATTTGAGGTTTTGGTTTAGGGAACTAATTTGGGTTGATCTGAATAAGTTGCACATCTCAGACATGAGGAAATTTGGTTTTGTAATGTCATTTAGTACAAGAGTGAACCTTTTTATTACTGATTGTTGGGATATATTGATAATACCAGGTGCAATTTTAACCCTTGATATGAGTAGCCGAAGGTTGCTAACTATATATTTTTTTTCTTTGAAAAAAAAATAGTGTCAGAAAGTCATTGATGAGAAACAGGAACGTATTGCTGAGTTGAGAAAGAAACGGAAGACTGATAATTATGGCCTCATATACCAAAAAATCAGTTCGATCGGAAGACTGATAATTCAGAACGTATTGCTGAGTTGTAGTAACAATAAAACAACAGTTTTCAAATCAAAGTAATAATTATGGCCTCATTCAGGGATTCTAGCAGCTCTACAAGCACAGGAGCTGCACAAGTAGAACAGACTATTCCCTTCCCATTGGATCCCAATGCAAGGTACATATACCAAAAAATCAGTTCCTTCTTTTTTCAATCCCAGACGTTCATAAACTATAGTCAGAACTGTAATGTGCAGCATCAGTGTGAACTGTTGCAAGGTAATTACCTTCTATCAAGCAATGATATTCCTTGTACACTTTGGAATTTTATGAATGTGCTTCAGTGATTCCTTGTAGCAATGCAACTGAAGTCATACAGCCACATGGCCCGTGATTGGCTGTGCTATAGGGTATTATGTCCCACATAATCTTTTTCACTTGTAAAATTATACTGTTGTCATTGGCTTGAAAGGAACTTCCTCAGTTTGGGATGAAGCATGGTTAGACACTGGTACAAATTCGGCACCCAATTGTGCATATTTAAACCTTAAATTGCAAGGAATTCCATTCTCATCTTCTCGAAATGTAAATAAGTGATGGTACATTGGTACCACTGTCAGTCCATGGGACTTATTGCTTAATACACTTCTTATTAAAACAATAATGAAAAAGGTATCTTCAATGATGTATAGGAATCTACTGGACCTGGTAGATGCACAAGCTGAGTCAGAGGGTGAGAGCATGGCTGAGACATCCGAAGAGGATGAAGCATGACATGGTTTTTCTACATGTTCTATATGATCTTGATCTCAATATGCTTGCTTGAATTAGTGTTTGAAGTTTGGCATATATCATTTTTATGCACTTTGTGAAAACATGAAAAAGCATCTGCAGTAATAAAGTTTGAACTGCTTGTGTGGTTACCTATCTTGACTTCATCATTTCATTTTTCTTGTTCTCTTAGTTATGGACTTCATAGTTGATGTATTAGATATGCAATAGTGAGTAAATAAATACTGATTTAGTGATTTTGGACTATTCTGTTTGCTTAGTTGATGATAATCAATAGAATTGCTTTCAGGGAGTTGAAGTTGCTTGTATCTTGCTTCTTTCTTCCCCGCCTATAAAATGTAAATTAGGCTTTAATATAGTTCTGAACTTCTGGTCTTGCAATTTTCATTTAGAAAATATATTGGATTTCACTTATATTTAAATTTTCCATCTTTCTGTTGTAGTGCTTTTACATAATGCTAATTGGCTAGTTTCTTTTATATATAATGAGAAATAAGAGCTCGAAAAAAGCCAAACCGATCTGAAAATTTAGAGATTTAGAAAAATTTAACAATTTGTCTATTATTTATCAAGAAATAAATAAAAAAAAATAAGAATAATTCTAGTACTATGCTAATAAGCATGTATTCGTTTATGTGGAATGGTGTACTAGGGTTATATTTCCTAAAGTTCTGGATCTTATTCCTAACTAAGGCCTTGATCGGAACGACGAGAAGAGGAAATTCAGTTCAATTCAAATGAAAAGAAAGGAAATGAGAAGATTTATCAATTGAAATTTGTTGATCGGAAAGCATTGGATGAAATTCTCGCGATTTGATCCCTCACCGCCAAAGGAGACAGAAAGAGGAGAGAGAAGGCCGATCTGACGCGTTAAATCGATTCTCGCCAAATTTCTTTATTTTTGGCGAGAATTGAGAGCAGGATTTCACGGATGTAAAATCGCGTGAATTGAACTCTCGCACATCATCTTTAGCCCTTCCGATCAGGATAATCCCACGAATTCTGTTTCCATTTCCAATTCCTTCATCTATTTCGTCATTCCGATCAGACCCTAAGAAATTGATAGAGTAACTGTATTGAGCGTGCAAACCAATGAGTGGAATGGTTTACTTATTATATCAAGCCTCAAGTAGACTCAAGTATTGCTAAAAGAAAAGACTTTTTGATGATAGAGTTCACGAGTTAAATAATGTATTCAAATAATTTCAAATGAAACAATGGAACCTTCATTCCAAAAAACAAAATTCAGATATGAAAAGTGCTACTGTAACATCAGCAAGCACAACATGGGAAATAATTTAGTCTTGAACGAAATTACAATACATTATGTATGTATTAAAATAAATACTAACCTAATCTAGACTAAATACTGATTTAAAAAATATGATATATATTAATTTATGTAGTGTTAGTCACTATTCTACCCACTAAAGCAAATTGAGAACATCAGGATCTTGTACCTTTGTAAAGAGAAACATTTGGGGATACTCTGTGACGCATAAAGAAAAGCAAGTATATAATGTATAATTTGAAAAACCTGAACTCAATCTCTTGTATATTATTATTATCTCGGGATTTAGTAGCCTCAGTTGAGGTATAGGAATTTTTGCTTTCATTAAGTGTCGTAGAATGTATTTAACTTCACTAAAACAGTCTGAAATTCGAATTGGTGAGTAATTATATATATATATATATATATATATATAGATATGGCTAATTCTAGTCTTCTAAAAGAATGATGATGATATTATTAAAATATATCAATAATAATTTATTTGTGAATATGAAATTAGCAAAATAATTTAGTCGGGTCAGGATTCAATTCAGTTCATGTCTGGTATCTTATAAATTTATTCATAAAACAATATTACTAACACGAAATCACCAATTGTCGTTTTACTAAATTGTAGTGTTGCTACAAGTACGTTATTAAATTTCCAAAGGCAATAAAAACATAGTTTTATCATATTTTAGGTAATAATAAATAAATAAAATTTTAAAATAAGCAATTGCTTAATCTGATATAGGCAACAAGTAGCATCTACAAAGAATGTTTTTCCTTAATTCTATTCCAATTTTTTTAAAGAAAAATAAAGATATCAAAAGTCTAATTTTCAAAAAGAAAAATATACCACTATTAAAATAGCTACGGGACATCTTATAATAAAAATAATATGCATATATCTATTGTTGTATATTTGTATCAAATTGAACACTGAGACTTCTTACTTAGCAATCCACATTATGTGTTACATTGTTAATATTAATATTTAAATTATATCTAAAGCAACATTATTTTAGCTTCTGAAACGTATTCGACATTGAACTCCGTATGCTACCGATAATGAAACTAGCTTTTAAAAAAAAAAAAATTCTCAACCTGAAGTTAGCAAAAAAAAAAAAAAAGAACATTTGCTATGTTTCTATCTTATTTTAAAATCAAGAAATTCATATGTCTATGGAATCCACTTTTTATTAGTGCTTTTAATACCGTACTGGAAATTGAAAAATGTCAGTAATACCGAAAACCAGAACAGTGACTGAAAAACAATGTATTTGATATTGTGGGACAAATTCCTGAATAATTTCTAAAATATTGGATCGGCCACTGGCCAATAGGCGTGCCGCTATGGTAATAAAAACACTGTTAAAAAGTTCAAAACAATCCCACTTCAAAAAAAAAAAAAGTTCAAAACAATTAATAGAACACTAGAACACAGCTGACAGATATGTCCGATATAAAGCACGTGCTATCAGTGTAGTCACAATAACCGGAAAAGAAATGACCTTATGTCCTCATTCCGAATTGCACAAGAGAAATTAAACGTATTTAAAAACCAGAATTAATCCTCGACAGCAACATTTGAAATACTAGCAGCAGTGCCCGCTCAATGTGCGGGCAATTTTTAATTTGATATATTTAAAAAAGTTAAAGAACTACGCTACACACGATCTAATAAAGACTTTTATTATCCAATGAAATCATAATTTGTCGTGAGATACCTTCAGGCCTACCAATAAAAAAAAAAAGAAAAAAAGTTACTTAATTTATGATACAACATCAAACAATGAACACATTAGTGTCATAATGTGAAAAAAAAAATGTATAAATCAAGTTATAATTAAATTAATTACATTGACAAATTTTTAAATGAAAATTTTTTAATTTTAATCATAATAAGTTCGAAACAATTATACAGCAATTCGACCTATATAAGTTTCTTCAAAAAAAAAAAAAGAGTAATATGAAAGAGGCGAGGTTGTAAAATAATATACAAATTGAGCTCAAAGAACAAAAAAATTTCCCTTTTCTAAAATAGTAATTTCGTCCACCCGATGGGTGGGCGAAATTTTACTCGAATAATATTATTATTCTTCAATAAAAACAAAAAAAAATGTATATATGAACAAGAATAAAATAATTTGATAATATTGGAAATTCTTAATAAACAAATTTATCAAATAAGCATATGTGAGTTACAATCCAATCCAATAACTATTTTTCTTGATGTCCATCAATATTGTTTAGGCCGATCACCATGTAATATAAAATAGACTAAAGCAAATTAAAACTGAGATACATCTGCGTATTATGATTGAGCTAATAAAATGAGAATAACAACCTCAATTACCAATCACTCCAGAGTCTATTGAACTGGTGCGAAAAAAATCGTTTGTTAGTCCATCAAGTAATAGTTGACACAATATGCGGTCATGCCTTCTAGAAAGTTACATTTTCCAGTAAAATCTCTTGGGTTATCTCTGACAAACTATACAAAATGGATCTCATGACAAAAATTTGAAACGCTTTTAAACAACCCGCTCTGAACATGACTAAATGGTACCCATTTCATTTGAAGTCTAAATGGACCTACTTTAGGGCGGCTGCCTTCAGAACCTTCAGATTAGGCACCATTGCAACCTCGTCAGGCAAAATATAATCAATGTACTCCTCATATCTAGAATAACATACTAAATCCCATGTCGAAGTTATTTTTTAACATTACTAAAGACTACCTTACATCACACTGAAAATACAAAAAAAAATAAAAATAAAAAACCGACAATTCTGGTTTAGCAGTTCTGATAAAAATCAGACTGGACCGGCCAGGTTTTACTGGTTCGCTAATAGGCGGTTTACTGGATCAGTTCGGACCGGATAAGCGAGCCTGACTAAGGATTGAGCAGGTTCTAGAGTAGCCAAAGTATTGAGCATAAATTTTCAATTAGAAGCGTGTGTCAGGTAGAAATGAAGAGAAATTACTTTTCATTACCGATACGATTACCCTTCTTAAGTCAGAAGTAATAAAAATTATCTTTAAACATATGTAGGCTTCCCGTTCTTCTTTTGCACTGATAGATTAGAATCCTAGGAAGTGGAATTAGACTAAATGGCATCAAATTAACAAAGAAAAAAAAAATTGTCAAGTTATATACCATTAGTAGGTTATGTGCAGAAGCTCTTAGTTATACACTTACCACACTGACCTAAATTGGCACTTTAATTTCATAAATCTAGGAAATAACCTATCTTGTGGAATCTACGTACAAACATAAATTGGCACTTTAGTTTCATAAATTTAGATAATAACACTGTGGTGTAAAGAAGGTATTTGTAGAAATGCCTATATGGGAAAAAGGGCATGAAGAAAACCAAACTTGTACCAGTATACGTACCAATATACCATCTTTGCATGATGTCGTAGTATGAGAAGGGGTGGGAGAGGGCAACAAAAACAATGGTAAAAGAAATGTTAAAAGAATGTTAAAAGAAGGATAAATTACAAGATTAGTTAATTAAAGAAATTTCAAGTGCAGGAAATGGCAGATCTACCTTGGTGCCTAATCCAAATATATGAGGCCATCCAGCCAAGCACAACACCATGATGCTAATAGACCCTACGGAGAAAGAAAAAACCAAGGATATTTAAGTCTTCAATTTAATAAATTTGATCCAACGCTGCACAATTAAGAGAACATATCATCTCAAATAACTTTAATTGTTAAAACACATAGTCACTGATGTTCCTTATTTTTATACGTATTTTGACCGTACTTAGCCCTTAATTATTGATCAAACCACTATAAATTGTCTCATAAATTGCTATATTTTCCAGGATATTGCTGCTGCCGTGCTTCTTGTTTTATTTTGTAGAATTCTTCGGAGATTGGAGACGAAACGCGACTTTTATGAAGGATGGACCACATTCTCAGCCAGACGACTCATTCCTGGCTTGCCCAGACATACCACTGGACCACAGGAGCCCAGTACGAGCCACATCTCCAGCGTGGGCTTGATTCTCAGCCCATCCAGCAGATCCAAAGTGCCATTTCGCACCGAAATGATTCCATTTCGCACCGAAATGCATTTCTGGAAAGTGCGAAAATGGTAATTCTCGGAGAAGGAAAGCTTTAGACCGCCTCTCCTTGCCCTAGCCGCCTCCTGTGGGTACATATATGCGTCCCTGACCTTCTGGGCACGTATTCTACCTTCCATACTCATTTTCCACCTTCCTTACTTAGCGTTTTAGGGTTTTCCATTGATTTTCCTTGGAGTTCTTGACGTTTTGGAGGGAGCAGCAGCAGCACGTTCGTTCAGATCGATTCCTAGGCCAGAGATAGCGAGTATTAGCATTGGGATTCTTCGGTTTACTCTTATATGCTCTTATTTCGTTGTTTTATGGCTTGTATCTTTATTATTTGCATGATACTTGTTGTTATTTCTGTTATGGATATTAGTGAGTAGTTTTTATGATGTCTTAGGGTAGTTAGTAGATTAGTTTAGTATGTTGCTATGACTTGATGATTATATTATGATATTTTGTGATTTACTTGTTTGAGAATTATCACTTGCTTGATTGATTTAATTGTTTGCTTGAAAGTTAGCTTATTGATGATACGTAGCGTTGATAGGATTTAACTCGACCAAATAATTAATAGATCGAAGCACTTGAGATAAACCAAAACTCGAAAGGGTAGGTTAGTTAACGATCGAAAGATCTAACTTTTATTGCACCGACAGGACCTTAAATATCTCTAGAAATCCATTCAAGTATTCCTAAACAAACTAGTCTTAAAACGTGAGTATAGGATTAGTTGTTTTTGTGGTAAAACCCGACATCAAATCCAAACCAGAACCGAGAAGCGAAAGTTGAGGTTAGGGTTAGGGTCTGGTCGCTTAGTAACCTTCACAAATTATCCTGTAAAATTGTCAAGTCGAAACAACAGGTTTAAGGCAAGTTTTGGTGCTTGACAGAACTCATTTCGCACCGAAATAGTTCTGTTTCGCACCGAAATGACTCTCTGTCTCGATGAAAATCGTGGTAGAGTTGTCTTAAAGCTAAACTAATTGAACACTCATCCCTAGGGCATTTTATTGCATCTGTTTGAGTCCAGAAAATATAAAAAATAACCCAAAAACTAATTTATTATTTATTACTTGTTTAATTGCCTATTTTTCTATTATTATTAGTATTACAAATATTTCTAAAAACACAAAAATCCATCCTCTAGCTTTTAAGAAAGATTAAGTCTGGTACTCAACCGTCCTTGTGGGTTCGACACCTTTGCTTTACTCAAACGTCTAGTGAGGTAATTCATAGGTTTAATTTTATTTGACCTAGGTTTTGAAACCTTCATCAAATTGGCGCCGTTGCCGGGGACGGTGTTTGATATCGTGTACTTTTTCTAGTATTAAGAGGCTAGATTTCTTTTTATTTAATCATCTTTTTGTTTCCTCTCGTGCTACAGGTTGAATTCTGGCAGGAAGAAGGAAGGGAGTCCACTCTCAACCTCCACCTCCTGTGCGTCATTACTTCCTACGCAGATTGCAAGAGGATCCGGAGCAGCAGCAAGCGATTTCGGCCCTGCCAGAACCCATTTCGGACCGAAGCACTACCATTTCGGTGCGAAATCGTCAACTAGAGAGGCAAACAGCGAGCGAGATGGCAGGAACTGGTGCACCTGTCGACGTAGCAGCAGAGGCTCAGCGTCTCGAGGCCTTGAGGATCCAACTGGAGCAGAGGGAAGCTCATATCATGGCCGAAAGGAGGCGAGTGGAGGAACAAAGGCGCGTGCTTGAGGAAGACAGGCGCAGATGGACGTTCGACGAGGAGAGTGTCCACAACAACTCAGATGGGGAGGATGCAGCCGACAATCCCAACAAATCTCTCATGGATTATTGCGCGCCGCGAGTCAAAGACATTGCCGGGCCGGTAGTCATTCAAGGGATCGAGGCGAACAACATGCAAATTCTCCCTGCCCATGTCACAGCCGTCCAACAAAACTCCTTCCATGGAGACGAGCACGAGGACCCCCATGCTCATTTACAAACTTTTACTGATTATGTCAGATTGATCAAAATGAACGGGGTGCCCCAAAATGCTATTAGGCTTATGTTGTTTAGGTTTAGTCTCAAAGATAAAGCCCAAAAATGGTACAAAACTCTCAAAAAGGGGTCGATTAGGACTTGGAATGATATGGTCCAAATTTTTCTTGAAAAGTACTTTCCTGATGGTAGGGCTGATAAAATTAGGACTGAACTTAACAATTTCCAACAAAGTGATGACGAATCCATGGAAGCAGCTTGGGAGCGATTTAGGGACTTAGAAAATTCTTGTCCACATCACGGAATCCAAGATTGGCTTGTTTTGAAAAACTTTTATAATGGTCTTTATGATAATATCAAAATTAACTTGGATTCTCTCTCAGGTGGTGGCAGTTTCTTGAAGATGGACTCATTGCGAGGAAGAGACTTGATCGAGCAATGCGCAAGGCAATACAACTGGATGCCACAAGTCAACCAACGCCGATCAAGTGGGAAGCAACATGTGAACGAGATCTCAACGAGGGATAGGAGGATTGCCGAGCTCGAAGCGGAGATAGCCGCATACCATTCTCTCCAAGGCTCGCACCTCAATTCAAATATATGTGGAGCTTGTGGCGAGGAAGGGCACACATCCCTTCAATGCCCACTTGCACAACCGGAAGGCCCGCAACAAGTCAACTCCATCAACAACGAGCCTTCCTACTTCCCACGAAATGTCTTTAGTCGTAGTTATTCCTTGCAAGAGGGAGAACAAAGAGATTGGAACCAAATGAACAATCCTGACTTTAGAAAACTCCCGTTTGCCCCCTCGCATTTACAAGTTCCCACCAATCCACCAACCTTGTACAAAAATGCACAACAAAATGAAAACACCAAAGATTTTCAAAAGAAACCTTTTTATAATAGGATCGGTGTACCATTTGTTGTCCAAAATTTCATGCATGAGCAAGGTAAGTACAATTATATGATGGCCGAAGGAATTGAGGAACTAAAATCTAAACTTGGTGCTGTTTCCAGGGTGGAGCAAATGTTGGAAGCACACCTCGCAAGGGAGCAAGGCAAAATTCCAAGCAAGCCACAAGTCAACCCCAATGCCGAGTGCAAGGCCTTGCACTCGTTGAGAAGTGGCAAGCAATACAATGATCCTCCAATGCCGACTTGGGCCGAGACACAACCAAACGCCCAAGATCATGTCCAGGAAGAAGATGAGCCCGTTCTGGAGCAAGTTCTACCATTTCCACCGCTCCAGAACCCAGCCACACCCTCTGGCCCGCAAATCGAGGCACCAGCAGTACAGAAATCGACTTCAGAGGAGCCATTTCGGTCCGAAATCCCTCCATTTCGGTGCGAAATGACACCCACAGAGGCCAAAAAGACGCCTCAAATGAAGAAATCTGAGAAGGGGCCGACTCCAGTGGTCCCCTACCAGCCCCCTGTTCCATTCCCCAGGAGGTTGGCTAAAGAAAAGGAGGGTATACTGTTCAAACGGTTTTGGAAAATGTTAAAGGATGTTCAAATTACTATTCCCCTAACTGACATGTTCACATATTTTCCTATGCATGCTAAATTTTTGAAAGAATTGTGTACAGGAAAGAAGACGATTGAGGAGCTTAAATCGGTGATTTGGAAGAACAAAATGCCGCCCAAGCTCCCTGATCCCGGACGATTTGCCATACCTTGCACGATTGGGAAAGAAAAGATCAAGCAAGCATTGTGTGACATGGGGGCTAGCGTGAGCGTTATGCCAAGGACAGTATATGAGAGAATTGGGTTTGGAGAACTCCAGCCTTCGGTTATGACAGTGCAACTTGCAGATTCGTCTGTTCGGTTGCCATTAGGGGAGTTAATCGATGTGCCTGTGTGTGTAGGAAAGTTTGTAGTTCCTTGTGATTTTGTAGTTCTAGAAATGGTTGAGGATAGGGAAGTACCAATCATTTTAGGACGTCCTTTTCTATGTACAGCAGGTGTAATGATGGATGCCAGAGACGGCACCATTTTGGTCAGAGTGGGGGGGGAGACACTTCAATTTTCGATCCAGCATGCCATGAAGCACCCTAGCCCCATGAAAACTTGTTTCAAAATTGAAGAAATTGATGAAACTGAACTCAATATTGAACAATCTCTTGAACTTCAATATGAAACTGCTCTGGATTCTTACCAATCTTTTCTTTTTGACATCCAGGAAGCCTTAGGAGTCGAAGAAACCTTGGAGGATGCAGAAACAACTCAAAACAGCGAAGAAAAGCCCATTTCGGAGCCAATTTCGGACCGAAACAATTTCATTTCGGTGCGAAATGAAGCTCTGGAGGTGCTAAATTTGGTCGAAGCAACCGTTTCTGAGCCCAATTCTTCCACTCCTGTCCAACCAGAGGCCCCCCAAGTCGAGCTCAAGCCTCTGCCAGAGACTCTCAGGTACGAATTCCTTGGCCCAAGTCAATCATTCCCTGTTATTGTTAACTCTGGGCTAAGTGATGCAGAAACAGAAAAGCTTTTGGTAGTACTTCGAGCACATAGAGGAGCAATTGGCTATTCTATCGATGATTTGAAGGGTATCGATCCCTTGATTTGCTCCCACCGGATCTTATTGGAAGACGACCACAAACCGTCAAGAGAGGGGCAGCGTAGACTCAACCCCAACCTCACTGAAGTGGTCAGAAAGGAGGTACAAAAGCTCCATGATGCGGGTATCATCTACTCAATCTCAGATAGCAAATGGGTGAGCCCGATACACGTGGTGCCTAAAAAAGGGGGTACAACAGTGGTGAAGAACGAGAAAGGAGAGATGATTCAAACCAGGATGGTGACTGGGTGGAGGATGTGTATTGATTACCGCAAGCTCAACGCGGCGACACGCAAGGACCATTTTCCATTGCCATTTGTTGATCAGTTGCTTGAAAGGCTTGCTAATCACTCTTATTTTTGTTATTTAGATGGTTATTCAGGTTTCTTTCAAATACCAATCCATCCAAATGACCAAGATAAAACCACTTTTACTTGTCCTTGGGGTACCTTTGCATATAGGCGTATGCCTTTTGGTCTATGTAATGCACCAGCCACTTTCCAAAGAGCCATGATGGCTATTTTCTCTGATTTTATTGAAAAAGACATGAAAGTGTTTATGGATGATTTTTCTGTTTATGGCACTTGTTTTGATTCTTGTCTAACTAGCCTTTCCAAAGTTTTGCAGCGTTGTGAAGAGGTGAACTTAGTATTGAATTGGGAAAAGTGCCACTTTATGGTGCAACAAGGCGTTGTTTAGGGACACATGGTCACATCTAAAGGGATAGAGGTTGACAAAGCAAAGGTTGAGGTGATAGAAAAGCTCGACATGCCTAAAAATGTCAAGGATGTTAGGAGTTTCTTGGGACACGCCGGATTCTATCGCCGTTTTATCAAAGATTTTTCAAAAATTGCTAAACCTCTAACCAATCTTTTAATAAAAGACAATGAATTTATTGTGACTGATGAGTGTATTGATGCTTTTCGTAGGTTGAAGGAGGCTCTCGTCTCGGCCCCTATCCTACAACCACCAGATTGGACCCAACCATTTGAACTCATGTGCGATGCGAGCGACTATGCAGTTGGAGCGGTTTTGGGGCAACGCAAGGATAAGAAGCCCGTGGCGATATACTATGCTAGCAAGGTGCTCGACCCTGCCCAAGTCAACTATACAACCACGGAGAAGGAGCTCCTTGCCATCGTTTTCGCGCTCGACAAGTTTAGATCTTATTTGGTGGGATCCAAAGTCATAGTCTACACCGACCACGCCGCAATTCGCTATCTCTTGAGCAAAAAGGATGCCAAGCCCAGGTTGATTCGCTGGGTGCTGCTGTTACAAGAGTTTGACCTTGAGATTAGGGACAAGAAAGGCACGGAGAACTCGGTTGCGGATCATTTGTCACGCCTTCAATGGGAAGAAGGTAAAGAAATCCCTATCAATGATTCCTTTCCTCATGAAAAATTGTTCTCTGTACAGGGAAATCTCATATCTGCTGCAAGGGAAGGGAATCTCGAAGAAATCATCGCGAATATCGAGACTCTGGCAGCCATTTCGCAGCGAAATGACACTGTTTCGCACCGAAATGAAGGGTCTGAGGTGAAAAATATCGAGCCATGGTTCGCGGATTTGGCCAATTTTCTGGCCAGTGGCTATGTACCTTCTGACATGACTGCCCAACAGAGGAAAAAGCTGAAAGCAGACTCCAAGTACTACTTTTGGGAGGAACCATACCTTTTCAAGATCGGAATCGACAATATCCTTCGAAGGTGTGTGCCATATGAAGAGGTCAAGCCAATACTCGCTAGCTGCCACTCCTCTGCCTATGGTGGCCACGCCTCTTTCTCGAAAACAGCCGCAAAAGTGCTCCAATCAGGTTTCTTCTGGCCCAGTCTTTTCAAAGATGCTCACTCTTTTGTTTCTTCTTGTGATTTGTGTCAGAGAACAGGTAGCATTTCAAGGAGGAATGAGATGCCACTCAATCCCATCCTAGAAGTCGAGGTTTTTGATGTATGGGGTGTGGATTTCATGGGACCGTTCCCAAGCTCTCAAGGATTTGAGTACATTTTGGTAGCAGTGGACTATGTCTCTAAATGGGTGGAAGCAATTGCATGCAAGGCGGCTGACTCGAACTCGGTGATCAAGCTCTTTTCCAAGATCATTTTTCCACGCTTTGGAGTGCCAAGAGCAGTGATTAGCGATGGTGGCAAGCATTTCATCAACCGGCACTTTGATGGCCTTTTGAAGAGACATGGTGTTTTGCATAAGGTCGCCACCGCCTATCATCCACAAACAAATGGACAAGTGGAGGTTTCGAACCGAGAAATCAAGAGTATCTTGGAGAAAACAGTTGCACGATCGCGTAAGGATTGGGCAAACAAGCTTGATGATGCACTTTGGGCTTATCGCACGGCATTTAAAACTCCAATAGGTATGAGTCCTTTCAAGCTTGTCTATGGTAAACCTTGCCACTTACTAGTTGAACTTGAGCACAGGGCATATTGGGCAACACGAGCCATCAACATGGATTTGCTCAAAGCCGGTGAGAAAAGAATCTTGGACTTGCATGAACTCGACGAGGTACGTCTCAATTCCTATGAAAATGCAAAATTCTATAAAGAGAAAACGAAACTTGTGCATGATAGGAAAATTTTAAGAAGAGAGTTCAAGGAAGGAGACTTGGTTTTGTTGTTCAACTCGAGATTGAAACTCTTTCCGGGCAAGCTAAAGTCGAGATGGTCTGGACCGTTTCGAGTGGTAAAAGTTTATCCTTTTGGTGCCATTGAAATTTGTGACAAGGATTCGGAGCCTTTCAAAGTCAATGGGCAAAGATTGAAGCATTACATCGCCAACGAGGAAATTGGACAAGTGGCATGCGTTCGCTTCTCCGAATCTCCAAGCGACGCATATGAAACACAAGGGGTCAAGCTAATGACCTAAAAAGAGCGCTTCTTGGGAGGCAACCCAAGGGTTTTTAGAGTTTTATTTACTTTCTTTAAATTTTGAAAAATCGTGAAAATACAAAAAAATGGAAAATGAAAAAAAAAATTGCATAAAAAAAATTATTAGTTGTTTAACATTTTTTTCTTTTGCCTTATGTAGGAAAATGGAATCGATGGACGAAAGGCAAGGGGACAACTCGTGCTAGAGCACCACAGGCCAGGCAAAGACCAAAACAGTGGCCATGCACGACCTCATGCGAGTTGCACCACGTTTGCCTTGGATATTACACAAATGAGACATTTTTCACGCAGCATCTCTCTATTTTTCCCACTGATCTTTATATTTTATTTGACACAACTGTGGGAATTATATCTTGGGATTTTCTGAAAAATTTTGAGGGAAAACGGGAATCCAGAAATGCAATTTGCAAATTTTTGATTGTCCGTTTCGGACCGAAATGGACCATTTCGGTGCGAAATGTCTCTGGTGGATTTAATTATGGGCCGAATTTAAATGATTTTCGATGGGTTATTTTTTTTATTGACTCATGGGCTTTCTGAATATATTTTCTATTAATTATTGTAGGCAGCCCAATCCGACTTCAATGAGAATTGCACTCAAGCCCATCCCCAAGTCCAAGCCCAATCCAAATTAATTGAATTAAATGCACCCCTTCCCTCTCTTCCACCGTTTCCCCTTTTCTCTCTCACTCGCACCCCCTCATCTCTCTTCCGTAACCCACTGTCCAAGCCGAGCCTCACAATCCCTCACGCACATATCCCCTCACTCACCCATTTCCATAGATCGGATCACCTTTCTACTCCTCTCACAGCCCTCTTCCACACTTCCCACTCGGGTTTGCAAGAAACTCGACGCACAAGCCGAAAATTTGAAGAAAAGATTTCGGGTTTGGGGAGAGATCGCTCCGAAATCGAGTTTTCTCACTACTGCAGAAGTCTCCTTGGGTCTAGAGGGCCTCCACGGGTTATTAGCCGGGGTATTGTGCGGTATTTCTTCCATTTTCACGGATTTGAGGTTTGACCCGTTTCTCATCTCTTGAGTTTAATTTTTCTGGAGGGATTTGACTTGCGAAACTTTGTGTCGGGTATTCCTTGGGATTTTTCTGATTTTGTGTGAAATTTTGAGAATTTTTGGAGAAAAGGAAGTTCATTTTTTGGGTTCTGACAAGGCCATTTCGGTGCGAAACAGTACCATTTCGCTGCGAAATCGATTTCTGGACGGTGTTATTTTGTGATTCATGGACCCAAATCAGCCAAGGACTAGGTCGCAGGGCCGTGGTGGCGCACCTGTTCCACCCCTTGCCCAGGTAGACCCGTTGGACCAGTATGATCCCGCTGCCGCCTCTTTTGAGCGTAAATATGGATTTCGGATGCCTACCACGTGGCATTTCGAGAATTTTAAGAGGATTTATAAGAGGCCCTTGGAGCACACTTGGTTTGTGGACTTGGATTTGCTGGACAGATTGGGGGTGAGGGACCAGATCCTTGCCTTGACGGGAGCAATAGGGATTACTCCTGAGTTCTGGACACACAGTTGTCCGGGCTATAAGAACCTTACCCTAGAGTTTTTGAGTTCATTGCGTCTGGTTAGCTATCAGGGGGTGGAGCACATTGAGTTCTGTTTGAAGAGCCGGAGAATTTTTCTTCCTATGGAGCGACTATCTCAGATTCTGGGTCTCGAGCATGACTGCCCACAGCTTGATGTGCAGGATACTGGCACTGACGCCGATCGTGAGGAGTTTTGGACACAGATCTCTCGGCACAGTGATTCTGACTCTCTGAGTATCTACATTGATCATCCCACCCTGGCACTGCTTCATCGTTGCATTTCTTCTACTGTGTTTGCTAGGGGGGAGACCATGCGACGTGCTACGAAGAATGACTTGCTTTTTATGCGCCTCATGCTTCGACCACAGCCTCAGCGGATCCGGATCACGAAGGTTATGGTTGATCATTGGATGGATGAGAGAGATCGAGTGGGCCGAGGTGCTATCTCCATGTGTTCTTATGTTACTTTGATCATTAGCAGATTTATCGGTGCGGAGTTTGATTTTAGTGGAGAGGTTGAATGTGGAGCATGGTACCAGATTGAGATGGATCGATACAAGGCGATGGGGTACATTGATTATGTTGGACGAGGAGCGAGTCGCCAGGTGCGATGGTTGAGGGGTGGTTTCCTTTTGCCTTACCCCCGTCCGATTGATAGGAGTGACCCTACCACTTGGCTCATTCCAGGAGATTATGTTGGCGCAGCCCCAGCTCCCATGCCTATGGATATTCCGGAGGGGTCTCGTTCTCGTCGACGTAGGCGCATTGATGATCCAGCTCCGGAGCCCACACATGATTCCGTGCCCTATGGTTCTTTGGAGCACGTGACGAGCCTTCTCCAGACTCTACTCCATCGACAGGATGCGAGCGATCGAGCCATTCAGCGTCGACTTAGCCATATTGAGGGCCGGGTGGACGTTCTTTACCACCACGCGCGTCACGGTTCTTGGCTATACCCTCCCACTTCCGATGATGCTGGCGATGGGTCAGATGGTGATTCTGATGGTGCTGGTGATGATGGCCCGCCACATGATAGGGCCGGTCCTTCTTCTTCTTCTTCCCATTGATTTGGTACGATTTTTACTTCCCTCTCCTTTATTTTTATTCTCTGTGATTCTGACGCACTGGGACAGTGCTTGATTCAGTTTGGGGGGGGGGGGGGGAAAGAAGATGGAAATAAAAATTTTTGGGCGAAATTGCATTTGTTTCTGGCATTTTTGACAATTTTCATGTTCATTTCGGACCGAAATGGTTCCATTTCGGTGCGAAATTCCTCTCTGGAATTTAATTGAAAATGTTAACTTTTGATTTTGATTTTTTCTGATGCATGTAATATCACTGTGAGGTTTTTATGGACATATTATTCACTGTTCCACACTTGTTTGAATTTTTAAAGTAATTTTAAATTTGTTTCTTAAGGGTAAATGTTTGTTTAGGAGATTTTAGGTTGGTTTGTGCACCAATAGATCAATTGAATGATTGTTTGATAGGATAGGACCTGAACTTGGATGCTTAGAATTATCAATTCATTATTAGTCAATTCTCACAAGTTTTTGCCGAGTGAACGATTTTGTATTTTGTAAGCTTTTGTTCAAAGAAGTTTTTATCAACTTTAAAAGTTATAAAATGAGTCTAAGTTGTTCTTGAACGCTTGAATCACCAACAAGCAAATTTAATTTGAATAAATCTAAATAGTTGCGAAAATGAAGGTGCGAAGGGACTTGTTATTCCAAACAAATTCCACAAATATTGGAGAAATGAAAATTCTATGTTGCTAGGAGCTCTGGCCCGATGATACCGGTGGCCTTAGTCGTGTGACATAAGAATTAGATCTCCCCAGTGCGGCATGTGCTGGTAGCTTATTCACAAGTCCCAATAGCGTAAAACCTTAAGTGATGTAAATCACCGCGACTCGACTTGCACAAATTCAAATTGGTGAAAAATTGAAAATTAGACTCATTATAGAATTTTTAGCTTTGATAAAATTTTCTTTACAAACGATTGCAACTTATGAAAAAGAACGGGCATTTGAATTTGAGTTTGCATTTGAATTGATGAAGTGAAGCTAAGGTCCTTGAGTTGATTTTGAAATTTCATGAGAACTAAGTGTTGCACGATTTAAACCAAAAAGAGAACTAAACCCTTGTCCTTGGAATCAATTTTAATTTGCTTTATTTATCTTTAATTTGTGGAACTTTGAGTAATACCTTTTAATAAAGTTTCGTTGCATCATTGGTTTGAGATATTTCATTTCTAGGTCTAAGTACAGTCTTAACCTTTAAGCTTAGATTATTGTTTGAGGACAAACAAAGATTCAAGTTTGGGGGGATTTGATGTTCCTTATTTTTATACGTATTTTGACCGTACTTAGCCCTTAATTATTGATCAAACCACTATAAATTGTCTCATAAATTGCTATATTTTCCAGGATATTGCTGCTGCCGTGCTTCTTGTTTTATTTTGTAGAATTCTTCGGAGATTGGAGACGAAACGCGACTTTTATGAAGGATGGACCACATTCTCAGCCAGACGACTCATTCCTGGCTTGCCCAGACATACCACTGGACCACAGGAGCCCAGTACGAGCCACATCTCCAGCGTGGGCTTGATTCTCAGCCCATCCAGCAGATCCAAAGTGCCATTTCGCACCGAAATGATTCCATTTCGCACCGAAATGCATTTCTGGAAAGTGCGAAAATGGTAATTCTCGGAGAAGGAAAGCTTTAGACCGCCTCTCCTTGCCCTAGCCGCCTCCTGTGGGTACATATATGCGTCCCTGACCTTCTGGGCACGTATTCTACCTTCCATACTCATTTTCCACCTTCCTTACTTAGCGTTTTAGGGTTTTCCATTGATTTTCCTTGGAGTTCTTGGCGTTTTGGAGGGAGCAGCAGCAGCACGTTCGTTCAGATCGATTCCTAGGCCAGAGATAGCGAGTATTAGCATTGGGATTCTTCGGTTTACTCTTATATGCTCTTATTTCGTTGTTTTATGGCTTGTATCTTTATTATTTGCATGATACTTGTTGTTATTTCTGTTATGGATATTAGTGAGTAGTTTTTATGATGTCTTAGGGTAGTTAGTAGATTAGTTTAGTATGTTGCTATGACTTGATGATTATATTATGATATTTTGTGATTTACTTGTTTGAGAATTATCACTTGCTTGATTGATTTAATTGTTTGCTTGAAAGTTAGCTTATTGATGATACGTAGCGTTGATAGGATTTAACTCGACCAAATAATTAATAGATCGAAGCACTTGAGATAAACCAAAACTCGAAAGGGTAGGTTAGTTAACGATCGAAAGATCTAACTTTTATTGCACCGACAGGACCTTAAATATCTCTAGAAATCCATTCAAGTATTCCTAAACAAACTAGTCTTAAAACGTGAGTATAGGATTAGTTGTTTTTGTGGTAAAACCCGACATCAAATCCAAACCAGAACCGAGAAGCGAAAGTTGAGGTTAGGGTTAGGGTCTGGTCGCTTAGTAACCTTCACAAATTATCCTGTAAAATTGTCAAGTCGAAACAACAGGTTTAAGGCAAGTTTTGGTGCTTGACAGAACTCATTTCGCACCGAAATAGTTCTGTTTCGCACCGAAATGACTCTCTGCCTCGATGAAAATCGTGGTAGAGTTGTCTTAAAGCTAAACTAATTGAACACTCATCCCTAGGGCATTTTATTGCATCTGTTTGAGTCCAGAAAATATAAAAAATAACCCAAAAACTAATTTATTATTTATTACTTGTTTAATTGCCTATTTTTCTATTATTATTAGTATTACAAATATTTCTAAAAACACAAAAATCCATCCTCTAGCTTTTAAGAAAGATTAAGTCTGGTACTCAACCGTCCTTGTGGGTTCGACACCTTTGCTTTACTCAAACGTCTAGTGAGGTAATTCATAGATTTAATTTTATTTGACCTAGGTTTTGAAACCTTCATCAGTCACTAACAGACACATTTAGTGAGCTAATGGACATAGTGATGCAAAAATTTAAATCTTCCTGTTGTCCAATATGCCAAAAGTTACATGCATATAGCTATCACAATCTGATTCAATTGAAATAAACAGATAGCTGTAAAACAGTCTTTCACAGTACATAAAAAAATATTTCAAACAAAGCTAAACCAATTTCAGTTGGCAACTTTCAAGTTATCCTTTAGCTTCTTGTATTTCAGATCATACAAGGCTTGTCGGATATGCTCGATCTCCAACTTTAGTTTCAGGGATGGTGTCATTTAAGATTTTATAAAAATGATAGAGTACCTTTTCCTGATCTATGCCACAAAGTGAGCACACTGTCCTGTAAAGCTCACCCAATGTTGCCTGAAATATGAAAAAATTGCTACATAAGCATTAATCGATATGTTCATGCATCATCTTAGATAAGAATGTAAATAAATGAAAAGTTTACAGATCTGAAAAAATTAATAACCTTTTGACTAATTTGAAGTTTCGTTCATCAGTAAGTTGAAGCCAAAGGGGATAAACCTCCACTACTTCAGTCTTTCGAATTTCACCATCAGAAACGACCTTCCTTGCAATCTCTGGATGACCTTTATACCTATCATAAAAGTCAACAATATCTTTAGAATTATTGAACGTAGCACAAGCATCTAATGTACCAAAGACGAAACTAAGAGCAATAATTAAATAATTTCCTAATTTGTTGCTGAATTTCGGGGACCATAGAATAACAAGTACCATTGCATTGGGACCATTGAATAAAACTCCTAGTATTTTACCATTTGACATAACAATTGATGAGCTTCCGTTCGTTGCACCAGCAATGGCACTGATGTAATAGTTTTTCTCCTACTGCTCCATAATCCAATCCTAAACAAACAAAGTATTACACAGGAACCATTACTATTTCTGTAACTTATGTTATTAAAAATAAGTTTTAAGCAAGAGAATTGACAATGGCCTGTTTCTTTTAAAGAGAATCGAAAATTAGTTTTGCAAAGATTTATTTGGTATTTTAAGCAACCAACAACTTGTTCTTAATCGGCTAAGAGAGAGCAAGAATTCCAACATTTACCTGTTGCAATCAATTAACCTTGCTCAATGGAGAGAGACTCGACAGCTAAGCCAGACAAAATCGGATCTGACACACATACAATTAGTAGCAATGGTTAATTTTGAGGAAGAAACATGAAGTAGATTTCAATTAGTTCCAAGGAGAATATTTGATATGAGAAAATAGGGAAAAAAAAGAAAGCAAATTAGAAAAAAATACATTCTTAGTCTACTCTACAAACTTGTTGTGGTGGACAACGTAGGACTTTTTACCTCGGTGGCGCCACCAGGAGGAGGTGGAGCTGAGGACCGTGCCGAGGAAGCTGCTGGCCTAGTCGGAGATGTTGAACAGGACCTCTCTGTTCATTGTTTCTACCAAAAAATAGGGAAAGAAATGAAAGGCAAATGAAAATTTGATGGAGCGGCGCTACCTCTTTCAATTTATGCTGAATTTTGAAGGAGATCGTAGAAACCCTAGCGGAAATTGCTTCCATTTTCTGGCGGCGATGAGGGGAGGGGGAGGACGGGGCCGGGGCGGATCAGGCTGTATTTCCTTTTGAGAAATTGTGATGGTAAAAAAGAAAAGGAAAGATATATTGATTTGTCTTATCTTGCCAGATCGGAGAATTTGAACTTAATGAAAACCCTCGCGGGGCTTGAACCCTTGCGCAAGGGGAAAAAGAAAAAGAAAAATTGAGCGCAACGCAGAATCGACCTCCTGTGCTTCGATTGAGCGAGCGTAGCAACTTACCATCCCACCGCCAAGACAGTTTCTGATAGAAGGTCGGCCTTTCATCTGATATTTAAATCTGGACCACAGATCATATTAGATTAACAAAATCAATGATCCACATTTGACATTAGAGGGTGTTAACTCCTTTTATCTGGAATGTTAAACAATTGTTTATGACCTTTGGATGGATGCATTTATAAGTAGTAGAGATAAAGTATTTCCTGGGCTTGCGTTCAAAACTACCATTTTAATACAAGTACCAAATTAAAGAGAGGTGGAAACCGTGTAAATTTCTATGTAGCGGACATGATATGAATGACAAATGGTAACATTTCGCTGACAGTACAGCTAACATTTCGCTGGGAATACGGTATATTTCCCCTTCGGTCAAAGAAGCTAATAAAAAACATTTCCTATTAAATTAAATTAACGTATATCAATTTTGGAAAAGGTTTTATTGTAGCTTCTATTATTACTATTATTATTATTATTATTATTATTATTATTATTATTATTATTATTTTATTTTTTCTGGCGGAAAACGGTGCTCCATTGGTATCTTTTTGAAAATCTTTTTAAAGATCTTTTTCATTCTTAGGAATTCGGTGGGGAGAAAACAAGAACTGAAAATCTTGCAGGAGGAAAAGGCAAAGGAAATAGATTTGGTAGAGAGAAGAAAAAGAGTAAGATGAGAAAAAAAGAGAGCGAAAAAGAACAACGTCGAACAATAGCAGAAACTTGGGATGCAGATGAGTTTACTCAACAAATAAGAGGTTCGCTGTTATTAACCCACTGTAACGAGTACTAGAATATGACTCGCTACATAAACTTTCCCATTGGCGAGGTACGGAAAAATAAGTAAAGTAGCTCGAGCTCCACGTGCGCTGCTAAGAAAGGCCCTTGTTTTTGTTGGTATATTTCCATGATTCCATGATTTCCATCCCGTCCCTCATAAAGTCATATGTCATATCTCCAAAAGTATGGATAGATTCAAATCTTGTTCGTATAAATGTTAAACAATCAATTATAGCATATAGTTTATTAAAAAGTAACCCACTTCTTCATACGGCGAAATCATTTTATACGCCGTTATAAAAAAAATACAATATTAATATACTAATATGGAGAATATATTGTACGATTTGGATCGGCCATTTAAATTTCGAATCTTGAAAAACGACTCTAATTTACAATGTTGTCTGGAATACTTGAGCATTTTCCATTATAGATTCCCTAGTTTAAATCCAATTGGGCAATTTCCGGTTTAGATTCATCTCAGGAAGATGTATTATTTTTAATTTACAAGAAACATAAAGATTGCAATTTTTCTGAACATGAAGTGGACCATGACATGAAGCCCAGAAAATATTACTACACTTGGTACGAAAGTCCTAAAGATCCCTTTCAAAAAGCATTTCAGGTTTGTGAAAGCTTACCCCCTCTGTAAGCATGAAAGTCAGAAGAACTGGCATCAATGCAAAAACACTGATCAGCTGTTTCAGTAAAAGCACACATAAGCGCCTAATCTTTTGGCAGCACATTTTTGTACCATTTATTGTCACCATTTTATCATTAGCCTGCCATTTGTATTATAATTAGCCAAACAGCGCACACAGAGATACAATAGTGTTATTTTACGCTGGACAGGCAACATATAGGAAATAAAAAAAAAGTAAAACTCAAGGCATTGTATGAAAATAAAATACTGAATCACAAAATCAAAATAAGAAATGGATGGAATGCGTTCAACTGAGTATTTTGCTTCAAAGTTCAAACTAGCAAAAGATTAAGAAAAGTAACTACAAAATTCACCTTATTTTTACATCGTAAACCTTTTTTTTTTCCTTGAAAAAATGGCCTTTTGGGCCCGTTTCATTATATTGAAACAATACAAAAAAAAAAAAGGGACAATCATCTACTACAGCTGATGAGCAGCTTGACTTTAATACCCATTGTCTCCCACCTAAAAGCAAATTGATATTATGAACTGTTTATATTAGAAACATCCCTTATACCTAATAGAAAGGGATGATCGATTATATTGGATTTGTAGTTCAGAACTTCAGATGGGTCTTATTCTGGTTCTGCTGTTTATAAGGATTTGGCATTGGCAGGGAAGATTACTTTCCCTCTCAATTTTGTTTGGAAGCTTAAGATCCCTCCATTGATAAAAGTGTTTCTAGTTCTTCTGGCACATGGTAGGATTCTGACTCGAGATCAATTGCAGAGGCGAAGAATCCCATTTCAACCTGGGTGTGTTCTTTGCAATCAAAACCTATGTGAAACACCTGACCATCTATTCATCAGCTGCCCGATGTCCCAGGCTCTATGGAGTGCTTTGCAGACTACCACTAATATTTCAATGCTTTGCAGGCTCTATGGAGGGCTTTCAAAGGTGATGTTTTCAGGGCTACAGTTATAGCAACAACATTCTGGTGTGTGTGGCGGGAAAGGAATAACAGAATTTTCAGAGGGGGGACGAGAATGCTGGGGGCTTTACATGATTGGATTGTGATGGAGGCTACACTTTTCATGAGAAACTGTTGAAGACTGTTGCTTCAGTTTTTTCAGTTTTTTCTGTGTTCTAGGCTGTGTTTTTTTTTTTTTTTTTTTTTTTTTTTCCTTTTACTTTGTTTCCAACCTGGTAGTCGCTACCCGGTATATCCAAAAAAAAAAAAAAAATAATAATAATACTGAGTGTTCATGGCACTAGCTGTAAATGCAATACATCCATATATCACGAGTTTAAAGGACCCAAGTTAATTAGCATTTTGTTGTGCAGGAAACTTTAAAATTAAGCCTACACTGTACGTATCTAACGAGCGAAATGAAATAATACAACACACATCAAAAATACAGATCGAATTAGTTATATTTAACAAAAGAACTCTGTATAAAGACAAGACAAGCATATAAAATTGCTCTTACCCATATTTTGATTACCTTTAAAGTTTATTGGAAACGATATTTCTGTCAAGTAGCAACAAAATTTGCAATTTAAGTTTTAAGAGTGTATCACTGAACGGTCTAGTGATCAGCTGTGACTAAGAGTATGGAGTTAAAAGTGGCCTAATACTATAACAAAACTAAGAGTTTGGAGTCACCAGCTGTGACTCAGTTACAAACATAAGTAGACTAAAAATAACAACAACAAGCTACTACAAATATTTTAACTCGTCCAAACATCAAAAATTAAAAGGACACTACACAAAGAAAATATCAGCATCTAATTCAGCAAATTTTCATCTGAAATATGCCTCTGACACATGACCATCCTCTCCTGGTACTGTGTTGGTGACTGGATTTGCAAACCCTTAGTTTCCAGAGTGCTGAGCAAGTCCAGCCTCTAAGCCTGCATTGTTCCCTGTCCAAGAAAGATGCAAATTTAAAATACTACAATTTAGGAGAACTGTGACCAGTTTTTTCATTAAAGGCTATTCCATTTCTAAACGATTACCGGAAACAATTTATCATCATTAAATATATGTTGACACACAAGCAAGCAAGGAACAGCTAAAGGATTACCCAGAAAAGATTATTATCTTCATTCAATGCCTGATATTGATTCTAGATATTCTTAAAACTTGACAGATTCACAGAAATTCTTCTTGGCTCATGATTATTAAAGAAATCCCAAAAAGAATTTATAATAGAGCTGTTAACAAAAAGATAATCAACAGTTTCACAATTATGAAAAAAGTAATACTTATTCAGTCCCTACCCACCCCTCCTTTACAAATTTTTAAAAAAAAAATCTTAATTTTTAAATGTGATTTCATCTTTTCTAATTATTCTGGCTCTAGTTGTTGCATTTTAAAAAAAATTATAATAAAAAAAGGTGAAAAGGCTATGTTTAATTAGGTTAATTTATGTCATTCAAATTTGCATCTGAAAATTAATAATTTATTATAGTAGTTTGATAAATGGTAAGAATGTACAAATCAGCTAAATAAAGAATACATCTTACCATATTGGCCTTCATCTTTTAATGGAGTAACCAGACATTTATCCTCCCAATTTAGGGATGGTTGCACATTGCAACTGTCATCGTTTATCTCACAACCCAATCTATACCTTCTCGCAAATTCCTCTCCCAGCTTATAATTCGAATATATCTTATTAAATTCCTCAGTGCTCAAATCAGAAAAACTATTCAACCCGCAGAAATGGCCTCCGTTCTTCTGTGCATTTGCGTTGCACTGTTTACAAAGTTCGTAGTTCTTGATGAAATTTTGAAATGCATGAATTTTATCTTCAGGTTGCGCGTAGGATTTCTCATGCTCCTCCATCCACTGTTCAAAAAGCTGAACTAATTTAAGCTTCTCTGTGTAAGTAGAAGAAGGGTTGTATCCAGCAATGGAGAAAGAATCCATTGACGAGATCAATGGATCAAATGCCTATTATAACATACGAAGAGACCAGAAAAGAAAGATAGCACAAGTCATAAAACTAAACATAAGCACCAACCAGATTAATAAACAACCAGAAATAATCAAATAAATTTTTGATAGATAATCTTGTAGACAGACTTGAAAAAGGAACACAAGCATCACAGGATTTGTTTATCCCTCAAAGTTCTGAATCAGACTCAAGGCAAAGGCCATGCCTAGTTCTTGTACTCTTAAAGCTGCAAGCTGGCTAATAAATGAAACCCATTGTTCTATAATATTTTATAGGAGGAGAAAAAGGTAAATTTAGATTACAGACTGAACTCTCGCAATATTAATGTTCTTCTCCACTACATCAATGCTACTGACATCTGCTCCCAGTCGGGCCCCAAAATGTTGAGACAAAACATGTAAAGAACATAAGGAGAGTGAGAGATTTCGGTGAATACCTCAGAGTGACTACCATCTCCACAACCAACATCTAATACTTCAAGTCCTTCAAAAGCTCTAGATGAATATGGATGGCTCCTACAATACCATAAATCAAAGATGAATGTCAAATAATTGGATCTCAGTTTCATTTGCCCACAGTGGTTAACTAGAAGTTTTGATGGTATCAGACATCAATAGTTTGCTTCTTTACTCAGTACAGTAGACTTTGTAATGGATAATTTTAAAGTAATGAAGATGTCTTTGGATCTCATGACAGTGGCTGTCAAGTTATGTTGAGAAAATGAAGATATCTTGGGAGGAGTATAATGGAAATTGATGGAAACCACAGGAATACAATCAAAATTTGTCAAAGACGTACCTAAAATGTCTGCACAAATAGGAGCGAATAAAAGAAACTCGAGTTGGGTTGATTTCATGCAATTTTTTTAATGGGCCTTGTGGATCCCACCTGGTTATAAGTTAATTCAATTGATAAAAAAAAATACATTGGACATTAGTAAGAGTGAATATTCAATGCTTCAAATAGCAAAACATTATGAAACCTAAGTTACTGAAAACTCACATTATATTAACATGACAGAACTAAAATAATATACAATATTTAAGTCCTTTTTGATATGTTATATGAAATTTTGTAGGAAAACTACTGAACTAGTAAGCTTTTCGAGCCACGTTACTGAAATTAATTGGCTTTAATGTACACATATTTAACCCGTAGAGAACTTTCTCTTTTATTTATAGATAAATACTCACATGTAATCTTAAAATTAAATTGGCATATATCCAGAAATTGATCCAAATCAATTAACACTGATCATCAAATAAATACCCTTCCAAAATTTAAACTATTTCACAAAAGAACATCAAATCAAAAGAAAAAAAAAAAGGAATGTGAAAAGGTATATAATCAACCGTGCTTCAGAGATGGCAGCGAATTTGGCGACCACAACAGTATTCAAATAGGACATGAATCCATTTCCTTCACCAGAATTGACATCTCCGACCGGTTTCGACATGGAATGGTCTGACGCAGGGGAGTAAGATCTCAGTGGTGTCAGAGATGGAACCAGAGGTCGTGAAAGGTGGTATGGATTGAGAAACGTTCTCCTTGCCATGGCAGAGACTAGAGAGGAGACGGAGATGCAATTTGTGGAGTACGAAGGGTTTTGAGCGTAGGGTTTGGATATTTATGTTTAAACCCTTGCAAACTAAGCAAATCATTTTATTTTTTATAGTAATATAAATGATATTTAAATTCTGAAAATTCAGATTTTTAATTTAAAGTCTAAAATACCCTTTCTTTTAATTCTCAACTTTCCTCACAGATTCGCTGGAAAAAGATTAGTTTGTTACCATGATTTACATTTACATATGCAATTCAAGGCAATTTCAATTGACAACGTCGAGATGGAAATAAAATAATGGAAGGAAATAAACGAATATTTTTAAATCAATGCCTCAAAAGGAATCTTTAGGGCCAATAGAAGGCAAATAATCATCTACATATTATTTTGAAGCTAGGTTTCATGTATGCTACTGCGAGGGAGAAGAGACACGAAGGTCGAATGAGTCGACTGGGTTAGACCAGTTTGTAATCGACTGGTTCTAAATCAACATGGGTATAATAGTCAGCAATATTTAGTTTTATTATTTTAATGTTACATATATAATTAAATAAGACAAAGTGGCATAAACAGAAAAACTTTGAAGTTTAGGGGGGCAAAAAATAGTACATTTAAGTTTTGGGAGGGTAAATCCTCTATTTCCTCACTTTTGGAGGGCACAGAAAAATTTTCCCCTAAAAAATCGTACTTTAAAACATTAAGGGGGCGTTTGGAAATTTAGATGAATAACACTTGAAAATGCAGATAAAGACTTTTGAGAGCTAACCCAATTAAGAATGTATTCCAAATCAACAACGGTAGTAGCATATTATATGCCCTCATGGTACGGTTGATGGTCTGATGGATTTGAAACATGCAGTCTAGCACTAACCCAATTACCACTGCACCCGTAGGAACTGCAAGTGCAGCAAGAGATTTGCAGAAATGTAATGGATTTGCCACATGCTCTATACCTGTAATTAAAAACAGTCCATTTTATTCTAATTAATTTTCAAATGCAACATGTATATAATTGAAATTTGAAAAGCTGGCTTTGCCTTTTTTTAAACCCTGTGAAGCCATAAATTATGCATAAAGTGTGAAGATATTCCCAAAGAATACAAAAAGACCAAATATATCCAATATCCTTCAACTAACCAAGGAATGAAATAAAAAAATTCAAAAAGAAAAAAGGAAAAAAAAAGAGAAAGGGCTACGTTTAATTAGGTTAATTTATGCTATTCAAATTGGCATGTGAAAATTAATAAATTATCAAGATCAACAATAAAATAATAAAAAAATCATCTTACCACAGTGGCCTTGAACACCCATCGATAAAGAGCCACTAGTGCTAATTTCAGGCGTTGCGCGATTCATTCCTATACGAATATGTTATTAAATGGTTTTTTAATGAAATAAGCAACCGTGTGGTCAAGATTGCCCCGGGAGTTCTACAAAATCCAGTAATTTGTGCCCCGGGTAAGCTTTGCGTAACATGCTTCACAGAAATATATATTGAGAAACATTTTTTTTACTGTTCAGAAACAATTTTGTAAAAAACAGAAGGTAATATGGTAGTCCCAACAAATTGAAAGAAGCGTATATTTTGGTATTCTAAGCATCAAGAAATGTCGCAGGCCGCAGAGCAAGCCCATCTTCTTTCTTTTCTTTTTGTCTTTCCCATATTGGGCCGCTCTCTGAGAGATCCATTTCGACTTCTCTACTCATTCAAATCTAGAACCTGGTAAGGATTGGGGGAAAAGAACACAGTGTTATCGGGTTCAGATCCTGGAGGGGTTAGGAGTTCGTTAGAGGGTTAGGACTTAGGACTTAGGAGTTGTCCCAGGAGGGAAACAAGAAATTCGTTTAATTTTTAACTGCAGAAATTATTATTCTTGATTTTACTTCTCGTAATCAGCTCTCATATAAAAGGAGAGCACTATTTTACTTCTTTGCTCTCTCACTTATTTCTTTCTAACTCCATTATATCTTCTTCCTTCTTTAAAGCTCTTCCAATTGAAACAAAAATTGACGCAAATTGAGATTCGTTTGTGACAACAAGATGAGTAAGAGGAAGGAACCAACCAATCCAGCTAGTGACAAGGGGTAATGTTCACACCCTTTTCTTTTCTATTCAAGCGTAAATATCAACCATTGCTAAAGTTTCTTGGGCTGAATCCTTTATTTCTTTTTGCAGAAAGGGTGTACTTGAAGAAGAGGAAGGTGGTCATGAGGTAACTTGTTGCATTTCATTGTTTTGAGAATGTTAATTTCATTTTGCTTTTGCATGGAAAACACTGATTGTTCATATTACATCAAAGGAGAAACTTGAGGAGATGAACCAAGAAACAAGTGATGAGGACTGAGGAGATAAACCTAGAGTTAAACCTAGAAAGAGCAGGACTGGAAGATGGTCTTACACTTTAGTAAATATTTCTTTCTTGATTGGAGCTTCATTTCTTCTATGTTTCTCATCACCTGCACTCTTGATAATTTTCTTGTTATGTAATTCCAGTGCTCTTGATGAAGTAGACAAAATTGATAATTTCGATACACTGATGGCTATAGAAAAATCCTTGAAGGAAACACTCACCGTAATCAGGGAGAAAAAGGAGGAAAAGGTATGATTTCCCCTCCAAATTTATGCATTTAAATTTGATGTTTTAGTTTAGGGAACTAATTTGGGTTGATCTGAATAAGTTGCACATCTCAGACATGAGGAAATTCGGGCTAACTTTTTTATTGGTTTTGTAACGTCATTTAGTACAAGAGTGAACCTTTTTATTACTGATTGTTGGGATATATTGATAATACCAGGTGCAATTTTTAACCCTTGATATGAGTAGCCGAAGGTCGCTAACTATGTATTTTTTTTCGTTGAAAAATAATAGTGTCAGAAACTCATTGATGAGAAACAGGAACGTATTGCTGAGTTGAGAAAGAAACGGAAGACTGATTCTCATAATGTCCACATATCCCATCCGAGGTAAAATAGAAGTTTCCAACTTTTAGAAGTAATTTAATTCAAGAGCTTGCCTATGGTTGATTATTATTATGTTCAGGCAAATTGAAAACTGTAGTAAACTAAAACCCTACATATCGGCCAGCTCTTGATCATTTTCACACAAGAACACAATTAAGTAAAACAGAGTTGACAGAAAGCCAAAATGGGGATCTGCTGTTAACACGTTTCTTTTTCTCAAGAACATGTTTCCTAATTTCTTATAATTTCTAGTTACCTTTTATGAGGAGCTGAATAAGTGATTGCTTTGAATTTTAAATAATATAACCTGTAGAATTATTTGTTGCCTTCATTTCGTCATTTCTATGGTAAGTCAATATAGCTCTAATTCCTTAACCCTTGCTCATGTTTTTCAAAATGTATGCTAGTCGTCTGACAAAGAGAAGTCAATAATTTTGCCAACTAATGGGTTTTGATTCCTAGCTGTTTTGCAGTTGTAGTAACAATAAAACAACTGTTTTCAAATCAAAGTAATAATTATGGCCTCATTCAGGGATTCTAGCAGCTCTACAAGCACAGGAGCTGCACAAGTAGAACAGACTATTCCCTTCCCATTGGATCCCAATGCAAGGTACATATACCAAAAAATCAGTTCCTTCTTTTTTCAATCCCAGACGTTCATAAACTATAGTCAGAACTGTAATGTGCAGCATCAGTGTGAACTGTTGCAAGGTAATTACCTTCTATCAAGCAATGATATTCCTTGTACACTTTGGAATTTTATGAATGTGCTTCAGTGATTCCTTGTAGGAATGCAACTGAAGTCATACAGCCACATGGCCCATGATTGGCTGTGTTATAGGGTATTATGTCCCACATAATCTTTTTCAGTTGTAAAATTATACTGTTGTCATTGGCTAGAAAGGAACTTCCTCATTTTGGGATGAAGCATGGTTATGATACGAATTTGGCACCCAATTGTGCATATTTAAACCTTAATTTGCAAGTGAACTCGATTCTTATCTTCTCGAAAGGTGCATAAGTGATGCTACATTGGTACCACTGTCAAGCCATGGGAATTATTGCTTAATACACTTCTTATTAAAACACTAATGAAAAACTTATCTTCAATGATGTAGAGGAATCTACTGGACCTGGTAGATGCACAAGCTGAGTCAGAGGGTGAGAACATAGCTGAGGCATCCGAAGAGGACGAAGCATGACATGGTTGTTCTACATCTTCTATATGATCTTGATCTCAATATGATTGCTTGGATTAGTGTTTCAAGTTTGGCGTATATCAGTTTTATGCACTTTGTGAAAACACGGTAAAACATCTGCAGCAACAAAGTCTGAACTACTGCTGTGGTTAACTATCTTGACTTCATCATTTCATTTTTCTTGTTCTCTTAGTTATGGACCTCTTCGTTGATGTATTTATTAGATATGCAATAGTGAGTACATAAATACTGATTTTGGACTATTATGCTTGCTTAGTTGATGATGATCAATAGAATTGCTTTCTGGGAGCTGAAAATCTTGCTTCTTTTCTTCCCCGCCTACAAAATGTTAAGTAGGCTTTAATATAGGTCTGAACTTCTGGTCTTGCAATTTACAGTTAGAAAATTTATTGGATTTCACTTATATTCTGTTTCCCATCTTTCTGTTGTAATACTTTTACATAATGCTAATTGGCTAGTTTCTTTTATAGACTGGGAAATAAGAACTCGAAAAAAGCCAATTGATCTGAAAATTTAGAGATTAACTTGTCTAGTATTTATCAGAAAAAGAATAAGAAAAATTTGAGTACTATGCTAACAAGCATCTATTCGTTTATGTGGAATGGTTTACTAGGGTTATATTTCCTAAAGTTATGAATCTTATCCCTAACTAAGAAATTGTTGGAGTATATTGAGCGTGCAAAATATTAAGTTTTGCAAAATAAAAAAAAAAAGAATTTTTAACGATAGAGTTTACAAGTTAAATAATGTATTTAAATGATTTCAAATGGAACAATGGAACCTTCATTCCAAAAAGACAGAATTCAGATTTGAAAAGTGCTAAACTGTAACATCAGCAAGCACAACATGGGAAATAACCAAAGTACTGCAGCTTAAGACATGAAAAAAGTGAAATGGCATGATACTTTAGTCTTGAACGAAATTACAATACATTATGTATGTATTAAAATAAATATTTAACTTAATCTAGACATAAATACTGAGTTAATTAAAGCCAATAGAGAAACATCAGGATATTTTACCTTTGTAAAGAGAAGCATTTGGAGATACTCTGTGGCGCACAAAGAATAGCAAGTGCATATAATATATAATTTGAAAAAAGCTTCAACTCTATCTCGGGATTTAGTTGCCTCAGTTGCGGTATAGGAATTATTGTGCCCATTGAACTATTGAAGTGCCGTGGAATGCATTTAACTTCACTAAAACAGTCTCAAATTCGAATTGATGAGATTTAATATGTAGATAAGCCTAATTCTAGTCTTCTAAAAGGATAATGATGATATTATTAAAATATATCAATAATATATAATTTATTTGTGAATATGAAATTAGCAAAATAATTTATTCGGGTCAGGATTCAGTTCAGTTCATGTCTGGTATCTTATAAATTTAATAATTTATGAGGAGCGTTCCGGTGCCCCAGTTTTTCGCTGCCCCAAATGTCACAAAATATGAACCGTCCGATCAAAATTTGATAAACGGTTTGGATCGTGTCTCCTTAAAACGTTCAATCCACCCAGAAAAGCAAATAACAAAAGAGAAAATCGAAACCTCCAACAGCCCCTTTCTCACGCAGTTCTTTCTCCACCGACAGCTCGATCCTCCTTGACTCTCCTCTCTGGCTCTCTTCATAGACTTCATTCCCGTCACTCGAGCTTCTCCTGCTCTCGCCTCCACCTTCGCGACCTGATTCGCTCCTGTTTCAAAAACTCTAGGTTCTGTGCCACCTCATTGGACATACTGTTATCAAAATTATTTGTTGAGTTGAGGACTTGAGGTACCTCTTACCTATGCTTGGCAAGGGGTCCAACCTTAGCCCTTAGGCATCAAATTGAATTTTCGACATGGGGTTATAATCATGCAGCTTTGTTGAGGTTGGATTGACGCTTTTTTAAATTGAGGTTTCAACTAGGAAATCTCAAATAATCCAAATGAGAATTAAGTTGTTCTTTTCTTGAACTGAAAATCACCCCAAGGAATTGTACAATTCAAAATCATCTAAAAGTAGAACAATTTCACAGACATGATGAAAAATCATTTTTAACTATACAATCATTCATTAAGCACAAACATCTACTTTAAAACTCAGTTCTCAACCACAGTGCTACATCAATTTTAACAGATCAAAAAAATAAAAGGAGTCTCACGAATTCAAAAGAGAAGACCCAAAGATCTGAATTTTTTTTATTCAAAATCTAACAAAATTACACTCAATCTTACACTCGGTCAAATACCATATCTACTAGTTCACTTAACATTCGCATGTACCAGCTCAATTAGTTCATGAATAAAGTCTAGCCTGATTATAACTCATATTAAGCAAATTAAATTAATGAATAGCACAATGAAGTTTGCACAGGTAAAAAGAAGAGAAACAATCAGCGTATCTAAGAGATACCTCACCTCAGACAAATAATTTTGATAGCCACTGATTTAAATAGCGGTATTTAGCGGTGCAATAAAGTTTGTTTGCCTACCGCTACGGTGCTAAATCAAATTTGTGTATTTTGCGTTTTGGTCGATAGCGGTAATCAGCGGTTAGTTAGCGGGTATTAGCAGTAGTTTTCCGCAGAATTCTTAATGAACTGGGCTGCTTTATGAGAATTAAAGATTTTATTTCATCCTTGCATGCTGGGCCGAGCCCAATACATATGACTAAATTGACTGCCTCAGTGCCGCAAAAAAAATTGGAAATAACTCCTCCTATCTCGTAAAATCTTCATTTTTTCTTTTTAAGTGTTTTTTCTCTTGCCGCAAGCACAAATCGCAAAATAGAAAGAAGAAATTTTGTCAGGTTCAATATCTTCAATCGCAATTGATATCTTTTTGCCAGGTTCTCCTTTGTCGCTTATTATTTAGGTTTTGGAAAATTTGATTTCTTGAATTTTGTATATTCATAAGAAATTAAGAATGTTAAAACTGAAAATATAAAAAAAAAAACCAGCGCATTTATTCATTGGCAGTAAATAAATTTTCTTAATAACTTGATTTGCTAGTAAACCGCCAACAAAAAAGAAAAAAACATATAAGTCACATAGTTTAACTTTCTTTTTTCTATGTCGTATACTTGAATTTCCTGAAACAAAATTATCTAATTTTAGATTTAATACTTAATAGTGGAAGAAACCAGTACTTGTCCTTAGATCATGTTTCATTATATTTCGAATTTCTGTATGCAATATGATATATATGATGTTTATTTGGATTAAAGTATGTATATATTGTGCATATTTTGTATCTATATTTCCAATCCGTTATGAACCGATAGCGCCGCTAAATAAGTGCTATCTGCTATCCACTATGACACAAGCTTATCCGCTATGGAACCGCTATCCGCTATTTAAACCACGGATCGACACTGATTCAGCATTAAAAAAAAAAAAAACTTTAGCATTCGATATTTTATCGATATCTGGCTAGTGTCTATCCCACTAGGTAAAGTCGAATAGATGTTAAATTCAACATGTAATAGAATAGAATATTAGAAAAAAAAAACACAATTTTAATCTACTTTTTTTGGTAGTTTTATTTTTTTTCTCATTGAAAAGTGTCAAAGTAGAAATATTGAAAATTAACAGGAGAATTATAAAAAAATCTTAATTGAATAAATTTTTTCTTATCCCTCCCAGGAGTCTTGTTAAAACAATAGCATGTGAAATAATTTATGCCGCTTTTTCCTTCGTATTTCGTAGATCCCACAGGATAAACTTATATTATCATCCTTTTTTTTTTTACATACACGACAAAATAAAAATAAATTATGCTTGTTTAATATGACATAGCTTCGTATTTATTTTATTTCATATCAAACATTCAAACGTCTCCAATAAATGTAATATCTACTCTGAAGATTTTTGGTGCGATAAATTATACGAAATTTAAATAGTCCCTGTGTCATAAAAACATTAAAACATTATAAATGATACAAAATGTAATATCAAACATTAAATAGTCTCGAAACCAGTGCAGAACCAAGAAAGAAAAAAGAAAAAATATTATTTCTCGGGTTGTGATCATGCGTTGGCAGTCTGAAATTCACGGGACAGCTGTTTAAAACTCACTTGACTTCCCCCCAATCCCTTCCCTTTAACCCAAGCCCCAGCTTCTCTCCAAACCCCAGCAGATCTGTTTTATTCACGGCACAGCTTCTCTCCTCCCTTCTCTTTCTCAAGCACCAATAGTCCTCATCTACTCTCTTCTTTGATACTTCAAACTCTCCCACTCTAGTCTCTATTTGCCGTATTTAAAAAATGAACCGTACAATACCAACATTCCAATACAATATTACCAATATACCACCAATAAATCTAAATCACGACCCTCGTACAGGATTAGGGTCTCAGAAGATCGCTTTTATTATTATAGGAGCCGCAGTTGGTTTGGGTTTGTTATCATGTGTGGCACTATGGTGTTATTGGAGCCAAATTCGCAAAAAATGCACTGAAGCAGCGAAAACATGTTTTATTGGGATTAAAACATGTTTTAGTGGACTAGGTAGTTGGTTTAGGGGTCGTTGGGAAAGATGTACTGAAGGGCTAACATATTTTTTGTTGGATTTTGGTAGACTAGGTAGTTGGTTTAGGGGTTAGGACTTTGATTTGGTAGTTAGTTTAGGGGTTAGAACTTTGTGTGAACGCCTGTATGTATGGCTCTTTATTTATTATTATTTTGGTTTTACGTCGGTGTAAGGCGTCCTTTGTTTTTAGTTTGATGGGTCAATGAAAAATGAAAAATTTAAATTCAGTTTCATATTCATTTTCTTTATGATGTTTCAAGAATTAAAACTGAAGCTGTCAGGCTCCAGCTTAGCCAAATCTGGAATTTTTTATTATGATGTTTCACAATTTTTCTTTTCTTTTTTTTTTCTCCACGCTTGAGAAGACAAGGACGAAATCTCAGCATTTTTCTTTTTCATTTTTTCCTCAATTGCATTCAAAGCATCCGCTTTAATTTGTATATTACAAGTAAAAAGCAGATTCAATCTAAAGATTTTACAGTAACTAATTTACAACAAATCACTGGACATATAAAAAGAATGAAATTACTCGAAAACGCTCTTTACACCTGCAGTAAAGAATGCCGATCAGTAATGTGACTCATTTAAAATAATCACATCATCACCAGAGGTTGTATTATTCCAAGTATACTCAAGGTAAAGGGCATTCTATTTTCTTTGATTACTCACCACATACAAAAAAACTACAGGACTTGAATATTCACTAACTATAAAGTTCAATTACATACCAAATATACATTTACAAATCACCTTTAATTTTTAATCAACATTAAGTCATTAACTATTTCGCTATATCTAGTATTGCATGAACTTTATTATTACATATATTGAAACAACACAATAGCTCTAAATCCTTCACAACTCACAAGTACCTGAAGAAGAAAAATAAACTTCAATTAGCAAGGAAAAAGATGGATTATGAAACAGGCACCAAATGGACTCATTTGTTGATGTAGGATAGGACTTGCATTAGCCAATACTAATAATGACATGTATACTGCACTTTCTTGAACAATCTATCTCAACCAACAAATAATCATCTGGGCCACATCTATAATAGTCTTATCAAATATAATTTCAACCTAGTATCTTATTGGCCTAGCTATTTCAAGTTCAAAACCTTCAAGGTCATGTAGACCACACCAAGGTCAATCACCTGATTCATATGCCAACAAATTAAATATTCGTAACTGAGAAAGCTGAGCCTATGAGAGAGAAAGAGAGAAGAGAAACTGAGAAAGGAAGGGTTGTACAAGTACTGCAGCTTGGTGCAGTCTGAGCTCATTGCCACAAAACAGGAATTGCTTCCGACACGCCCCTAATTTAAATCCACATAACTATTCTTCTACTTTAAACGCAAGTGGCGACAAGAGCTTTCTCTGATCCTACTTTACATAGGCATAACGCTTTTTACATGACCCAGGAGGCCAGGATGGAATCATCACCTGATCACCCCTGAACACAAGTTGTTTTCTCTATTAATTTTTGCAATTTAATGTATTGTTTTAATATTTTTCGCCTGCGAACATTTATAACAAAAGATATGGAGATTATGACAATGACGTTTTGTCTTTCACACTCCACAGTTCAATTATCAAGTTTATGCATCATAGTTAATGATTTCTTTATTTGATAAAACAATCGAAAATATCTAATAAATGAGATTTTAACTTGACAGCTCAAGAAAACTACTACCAATATAATTATTTCTTAGAAAAACGTGCATAAGTTATCTGAAGTTTTGTTTTTATTTTTACTGTTATTAGTTTTTTGCTATTTATTATTATAAATATGAATAGAATTTAAATGAAACTAATACTTAATAGATCAAGATTACTATTTAATAGTTAATTCTTGGTAAGAACACACATATAGAAGCATCTCTACCATTCTATACCATATCCGTCCATTCCGTAAATCACTTTTATTATTCCCTTCTAAAAAGCCATGTTGTTTGTAAGTGCATCATTGCAACAAAATGTTTTGCTTGTCGTACAATAAAAAAAAAAAACGTTTAATAGAAAAAAATTGTCTTTATAATTCTCTTTAGTGGGGGTAATAAAGCGACTTGATTTAAAAATTAATTGTATAATTCAATAATTGCTAGAACAGGCTTCCCTGATCAAGTTATGAGTTATGACCACTAGTATTCAATAAAAAGAATTAAAGGCACCGATCAGAGTCAATTACACAGAAGTTAGATTCTTAAAAGCCCTTTAAATGATTAAATTATACACATTTTTCTGTTTTACTTGTAAGATCTATAAAGGTTAAATTCCTCAGCTGACATCACTAATTATGGAATTGTATATCTTTAAGCCCAACATTGTTTTATTCTCTCTTCTGCCTTGAGGACCAGCTTTAGTCGATAGATGAAAACGACTGACATTAGTAATAAACCACAATCAATGGCGAATTTATTGTAAATAAATAGCCAATAATTAATTTAGGACTAGGAGTCTGAACTTAAACTTTAATAACTGATTACTTGCGTTTTTGCTTTATTTTATGTGGTGGCTGATTAGAAGAATAGTTATGCTTTTGTAGTACGCTGAACTGGGGAATCCACGGAGAACACTAAACTAATTGAATATTATATAACTGTCAGTACAATGATAGTTACCATATATATATCTCATAGAGATTAAATTGGACAGACATCAAACATACAACACACAGATTAAATTGTGCGCACACATCAAATGTGAAATCAAATTTAACTTCAACAAACTAAATAATGATCTTAATTTGTAAAATGAAGACAAAATCAATTAAGTGTATTTTCTCAAAAAAAATTGCAGATGACACTAATTCTCCAATTTTGAATGTATGACGATCTTGATCTGTCATATCCACTCTAAGTGGCATACTTAAGTAATAAATGTGCTCCACGTTGTGCATGATGGCTTTTTTAATACTCTAGCCTTTCAATGTTTATCTTTTTTTTATTTTACAAAAAGAAAATGATGTGTTATGAAAGAAAAACTATATGTATTCTAAAAACAACAAAAAAAAATTATACAGAAAGCAAAAATTTCATACGAAGTCTGCAAAAACTTGATTGAGAAATGTTGGATGTCATCATGTTAAAGTCAAAATTGATAAGCATCATCCATTACTCCGTCTGTTATCTAGATCCAATCTTAAATGACAATTGTGGATAATGAATCAAACACAATCGAAGTAAGAGAGGAAATTATAGATGCGATTCTATTTGTGTTTGATAAGTGCATCGCACATCTCTGGCTAACATGCGACTTGCTAAACGCATATACATGATGTACTTTAAAAAAACATCAATTAACACTGTAACAGCTCTTCATAAATAAATAAGGGCCGTCAGATTTCGATCAAATTGTTCATGTTGATGATATCAGGATATTAAAATTTTTATAACTTTACCATAACGTAATCATATTTATTTTAACTAAGCTTTATTATTATTATTTTTAGCAATCATATATCTCTTTGATCGAGTCGAATAATATTAAATATTCTTACATGTGTGAGCGAGATGCTCTTGTCAGGTTGGTCAACAAATACTCGGGGAGTAACTAAGACTTGTCTCGTACGGGCTTTAATTTAATAATATTTATCATTATATTTTTATTTTAATTAAATATACTGTGCAAATAAATTAGAATTTATAAAGTTTTATTTAAATATTTAAATAATTTATTTAAAGCCCTCTTTAAAAAATTCTGAAAAACTATTCCAACAAAACAAGATCAAGGATGAGACAAAAACCAAGGACTCTGCCACTGCCAAACGCAGATTGTTCTTTTGTTGTTTCTGTTATGTTATCTAAAAGCTTATTTGATCTCAAGTAAGCAAGCATATATTGAAACAGTGCAAGTCGGCGCTATGCATAAGATTTGCATATCAGCGCATAAAAGGGAGGATCCAGGCTTCAGGATGCATACTGGTAATTAATTAGCTCAAGAAGGAAGGTTATCTATGAGGTGATCTAGCGCCTAAAGAAGAATATATTTCTGCGTAAAATTTATTTGTTTGTTTCCATAAAAGAAAGGTGAAAAGTTGTAATAAGAAGAGTAGCTTGAAAAAAAAAACATAGCGCAGAATTTTTTCTGATTAGCCATTTCTCTTGTAAAACAGTTCTGTAAAACTTTTCTTGATGAAATAAAATTGAGGGCGGGAGAAATTTTTTGGGAGTTCGGTGTTATTTATTTTTACACAGCATATAATCCGAAAACGTAGAATTTAATTATTCGCAGTCAGTTATTATTAAAAAAAAATATCATTCGGGGGTCAAAGGCTGAAAAAAATAGATAGAGAGGATCTCGTCCTATTGTAGAGCATAGCATCTTATCTCTACTATTTATAAATGTACGGACCGTATAGGTGTTACACGCTAGATTTAAATAATAAACATGTGTTTCTGCTGTTGGATCGATTTGATCTGTGGTTGGATATCAATCGCCAGATGAAGCAACACTATTATTTGGTTTTCCATTTAATATAGAAACAAATTGAATAACACATCTATTTGTATCGTTGGTAAATTAAGCAACATATTTTTATTGTCTAACATTATTTTGTTTCTTTATTTGCCCACGTATGAGGACTTGTAACAAAATATACAAGTACAATAAAGAAAAACAGCGGAGCAAAGAGGTCCAGTCAGTCTCAAGTTTTCCTATAATATTGGATCCAACTTTTGTGTTATACGATTTTCTTTTCTTTTTCAATTGATAACAGAGGTTCAAAAAAAAAAAAAAAAAATACTAGAAATGAACCACCTAATGTGTGGGTAAATAAAAAATAAAAATATTTATACTTTCAACGAAAATAAAATTGAAATCTCAATAAAAGAAAAAAAATAATCATTTAATAAAAATAAGTGTTTATTGAGAAAAAAATTATTTGAACAAATTGTAGATGAGAAAGATTTATATATACGCAGACAGCTTTTGTAATCCCCGTTCAATACAAACATTTTGAGTAAAGTTTTTCCAGCAGTTGCGATTCACAATATAGAATAGGCAGAAATTAAAATTTTAGTGCAGTAAAAGTGATAAAATTTTCATAGTAAGGATTTGTTTACACTTTCAGATTGCATAAAGTTTACAATACCATATAGCAACCAAAATCCAAAAGACAGAGTTAAAGACTCACTAGTGGCGGTCGTCGAGTTGCGCGACCTATTTTTCCTCTCTTCCTTTTTGTTAAATTCGACCATTACAGTAGTTTTTATATGTAGTTCAGTTTATTACATCTACAAAAACAGAGAGCAAATTGATAAATTATGAAAAAGAAAACAACAACAATAAAAAATAAGAAGATAGTAATAGGAATGATTTTGAAGGCATTATAAATATCAAAGCTTTTTCATGCCAGTTGTGCTCCTAAGTCCTAAGCAACCTCTACTCATGGTTCTTGCTATTTTGAAGTGTTTCGTATGCATGAACTGTAAGAGTGTATGGGGCCCAATGAAACCCATGCTATCCATTAATATTTGACCCATCAGTGCAGAATTAGCAAAGAGATTTCGGCCTAGAAGCAGAGGCTTGACAGACATTTCTTGTATCCCAAAAGCACGAATAGACATAGATTAATATGGGGGTTTGGAGTTAATTTGGCCATAAATTATAACAAATAATTGAAATGACGATAATGAATAACTCGGCATATTTCTACCATTTTTGCACCTGTCGCGACATGCTCTTTTTGACTGCCAGAGATAGATACCTCTAATCATGTCATTGCCTACCATAGTATCGGCACATATGTCCAATCCTATAATCTGCATATACACACACAAAATTGTAGAGGATAAAAAAAAAAAGTCTTGTATTGCTTTCAATTTTCATTAACAGACAAATACCTTGATTAAGCAGTTTGTAACCACATTTGCTTGTTGGCCTTCCATTCAACATGCCTAACAATTATGTACCGTAAAAGAGTTAATTAACCACTTTTGCTTGTTGCCCTTCCATTAGTTATGTAAGGCAAAAGAGTTAATTAACTATACAATTGCTTTCAAATTTGATTAACAGAGCAATACCTTTATTAAGTAGCATGTAACCACATTTGCTTTTTGGTCTTCCATTCAACATACCTGACAGTTATGTACTGCAAAAGAGTTAATTAAGCATACAATTACTTTCTCCGATTATCAAACTAATTCTTATTAATATGATATGATATATGACTGTATAATATGTACTGTTTATGGAACTAAATTCAACCTTCATGTACATATTAATGTCCAGGTCAGAGTTGATATTTAGTGCTCTCTCCTTGACAACTCAGTCAGCATATCTGAAATTGCACAAACGATGTTAAAGAGAAAATTGCCAATTTAATAACATGACTGCATAGAGTAATTTTGTCTAACAGGTGGATAAATTTGCTGGGTTTTTTACTGAACATGGATCTAATAAGTCGACAAATATTAAACCATATGTTTTGCATGTACCAACCTTTGATGTGTCAAGGACATCCTGGGTACATGCCAGGCCAAAATAGTGAGTTAGAAATAGTTAGTACGTGTCAGAAATAAAAAATTGTATCGAAAGAAAGAGAGTACGGTCCTATATCCCTTACCAACTACTTGACACCGACAGAGAAATATGATTACCATATAGCAGAACTAAAAGCCTTAAATAATAGAAAAATAGCATGGTACCAAATCTGGTACCAACTCTTGCCACTAAGCAGAGAAGACCAGAGTCTCTCTGACAGTGATCTCTCCATGCTAAGATCATATTGGCTGATGAAAGCAGCAATCATCTCTGGTACGAAATCTTTCGTTTCATGCCATTGTATGTCACTGTTCCTGAAACCTGCATTTTTCCTATATTGTCTGTATAAATTATATTGACTCAAATCAAAAAAAGTTTCCAATTCGCAAAGAAATGATTAAGATTTTTAACATTTTTAACCTTTTAAATCTGAGTCAAGCTTTGCTGCCAAAACTAACAGTAAAGTGGTTTTGCCAAATCCAGGGGGCCTAAGAGCAATGTCATTCTACAGAGAAATATTATTTTTAATTAAGAGCTTATGCATTTCAATCTATAAGGTATGAATTTTTAATGAAAAAAATAATAATATTCTTTCAAATATAACAAATTAATGCTTAATAGTTCAAACTAACAACAATAACAACATCAGTTACCTGCAGAGCTTGATGATACCACTAACATCATGCGAGATGACATCTTAGTTTTACAGCTTGGTATAACGTGAAGAGAATTTGCTATTGACTGAACAAAAGAATCACAATAATCCAGTCAATAAAAATATTATTTAGGGTTGACATACCCAGTCTTCCCAACTTTTGTGACTTTATTTGCATTGTAAAGACAAACCTACCATGATATCCATTAAGTTCTAGAATAAGAATTAACTTGCCTACTGAAGACAATAAGTATTGTGGTCTTTTTATGCAGAAACTCTATTTATAATTGAAGTTCCAAAAGTTGCATGAATTTGCTTACTATAAACTGACTGATCAAAAAAATAGTATGCCACAGTAAAATGAAAATAGCCTAAAGGAGTATCATCCTACATCAAATATCATACGGCAAATAAATATACTAAACTAAAATTGTTGTTTAGTTTGAAATTTGCTGTAAAATAAAAAACGTTCATAAAATATGAAATTCACACATTTAAATAGAATTTGTAACACTAATTATTCAGAGAAAAAAGTAATTGTATGTGCCTTGATTGAAAGCTAATTGAAGAGCGGAAACCTTCCTTCTTAAAGCATTGTTAAATTTATGACCTCTCTGTCAGAAGAGCTTCTTTGATTGTAAACTACTACTGCACCTAAAAAATTTCCCAACATAAAAGCTATAATTATAAAACAAACTTCAAATCTGTACATTTTTTTTATTTTTTATTTTGAGAAAAAGAGGAACAAAATAATTTGAATCAGAGTTATGAATTTTCAAACCATTGACATGCTGAGCAGCAAGCTCTACGACTCCAAAAAATATATATACCTCACTAACCTTGAACACCAGAACACATACAAAACAATGGTAAAAGATGCCTTACAATCAATAACCTTGGGAATTGACCTCAATTTCTGTCGGCAATGAAATTGGCAAGGTGGCATTAGGATAAAAGTAACATTTAGAATAATTGATTAAATTTGCTACATGTTAAATGCAGAGAAATTAGGGCTATGAATTAATAATAAATACAACTTGGAGGTTGTATAATAACCTCTTACTTAATTTAATACGAAACTAAAACATGCCAAGCTCAAGATGGAAAGTAATTATTTTTACCTATCATATTTTTTTTGCAGTAATTAATTTACATCGTGTTTTGAAGGTAATTTATTGTTGCTGGATCAACTTGATTTTATCAGTATCATTACTATATTCCAATCTCTTTTCAGCATATTGATTTTGATTTTCACACCAAAGTTTTCCACTGAACAACAATACAATTAACAAATAGTTGTTTAAAAGTCGATGAATTTTATTGTGCGCACATGAAATTTCTCAACAAAGAGCACCTTCTTATTAGCAATTTTGGATGCCCAAGCAACCAAAAGCAATTCCTTAATAGTTACATCCTTCTCTTCACACAATTTTTTTTTTTTTTTTTTTTTTTTAGAACAACTAGGTAGCAGCTACCTAGCACAAAGTTGAAAATGAAAGACTAAAACCTAACAAAAATAAGCTAACAAAAGAAACCAAAAGAAAGAAAAACCAAAAGAAATAAACAAATCAGCAATATCTAAGGCAATCCCTCGCACAAACTAAAACATCATGAACAAGCTTCTTGACTGAGCTTCTTTCGTTTCGAAAAGTTCTTGCATTCCTCTCTTTCCACAGCCACCAAGCTCCACAGCAAATGAAGACAATGGCCTCCGTTTTTCCTCTTGCATTCTGAAGATTGACAATCGCCTGAAAGGTTGAGTAGCAGTCATCACGTGCTACTGGTAACGGCGTGCCAGTAAGTCGGTGAATTTGCTGCCAAAACTCTTGCGCAAAGCTGCAATTAAAAAAAATATGTAAGGGTGTTTCAGTTAATGATGCGTTGCAGAAAGAACAACCGGTCGTGACATGACAGCAAATGTACCAGTATTTCCAGATAATTTTTGTTCAGATTTTACTGTGCATATGTACCAGTATTTCCAGATAATTTTTTTTCATTGACTCCTTGATCACTATGTCAATAAATACAACTAAAAAATATCATAAAGAAAAATAAAGATTGCATGAGATATTTTACCCAAATTATGAAAGCTAGAAGATCTAATGCGTTATTTGTTGCCTGGTCCAAGTAAGTAGGCTGAAAAGCAAAATAGCAAAACTCAGCATAAAAAAATGAAGGAAATCATGTACCGGCTCTCATTCAAAGCCTTCAAAACTAAAGTACTTAGTTTAATTAATCACACTTCACATGACATTAAGTTTTTTAGTTACAGAAAGAGAATCAGATCAGATGATTTATTTTTTTATTGTATTTTTTAATCTTGACTTGCTTATGCAAATCTTTGATGTAGACAACTGCTAATTTAGCACACCGTGTTCGTTTGCTGTTAAACAAAATTGAAAACAAATAAACTTCTGCTTTAACTAAAAAAATTATTGTTTCGCAAAGAAACAGAATTTGGGATTGCGTACCTTGTCCACGTTGGGTAGCAGCTCTTGTAATTTGGGATTGCATAGAAGTCTAGGAGATAAATTAGGAATCAGGAAAAAAAGGGAATAAAATCTTCAAATTCCTTCAATGATTCACAGCAATCGGGATAAAATAATAAATTTTCTAGATTGTGGAGACGTGTGCATATCTGGTCTGAAATCTTCTAGATTCGGTCCAGATTGTTAGCTGGAGATTTTATTTTATTTTCTATTTTTTGTCTCTATGAAAAAAGAATATTATGTCTACTTATATTTCTATAAAGGAGTCATATTTTCCATAATTATTTTTTCTCTTCTTCTCTCTTCTTCTTTTCTCCATTGATGTACTAAACTTATTGAAAAATAAATAAAAAGAGTGGTGTGTTGAGTCGTGGACGTAGGTACACGTTGTACCGAACCACGTAAAAATCCTCGTGTCTCTCGTGTTGTTTGGTTTCTTTACATGGTATCAGAGCGGTAGGTTCCGAAAACTGTGTGTTTATTTGGTCTTGTGCGAGTTACTGCACTAGATCGAAGATTCTGCCTGTTCGAGTTACTGCACAGGTTTATCTTGCCCCGGTGCGATTTACTGCGCCATTCTACCGTCCATCATGCCTCCAGTGGAAAATCAAGACGGTAAATGTTTTTCTGTTATGTCTTCTGGTACTAACAATTCTTGGATTATAGATTCTGGAGCTACAGATCACATTTAGAAAGGAAGACATGTTTAGAGAATCGGCCCCAAGGAAAAGTGAGATTATCAACGCGAATGGAGATGTCTATCCAGTCACAGGGGCTGGGGAAGTGCAATTTTTTTCTTCTTTAACTCTCTCAAATACTCTCTTGGTTCCTTGTCTCTCTACAAGACTTTTATCTGTGGGACAATTATGTGAAGAACTAAATTGTGCAGTACTCATGTATCCCAGATTTTGCCTCTTTCAGGATCTCATGACAAATGAGATTATTGGTCGTGGTACTAAGAGGGGAGGACTGTATCATTTGGAAGACATAACTGCTGGAAGAGCTCACTTATCTGCTGGCCCAAGTTCAAGTAGGAGATCTTCGATTTGGATGTGGCACAGACGTTTAGGCCATCCTTCCTTCGGGTATCTAAAGAAACTTTATCCAAGTTTATTTTATGGATTTGAAAATGAATCTTTTCAAACACCATTACAAAAACTCTCCACATACACTATGATCCCGTCAGTCCTAACTATCCCACCAAAAGTATTTCGTTGCATAGCTTATGTTCATATACAAAAACATCTACGTTCCAAACTTGATCCATGTGCTGAAAAGTGTGTGTTCATAGAATATGGCGAACATCAAAAGGGTTATAGGTGTATGAATCCGGTCACCAGAAAATATATACTACAATGGATGTGACTTTTGTTGAAAATGAGGGGTACTTTATGAGAGATTAGGTTCATTCTCAGGGGGAGAATGTGAATAAGAATGAACCTGTATTTGATGCAATGAAAATCGATTTCGGTCCGAATTCAGGGCATTTCGGTCCGAATTCAGGCCAATACGGACTGGATTCAGGACAATACGGACCGCATTCAGGCCAATACGGACCGCATTCTGAAGAATATGAAAACAACAAGGGTAACACACATCAATTCGGTCCGTATTCAGAAAACAGAGATGGTATTGCACACCAATTCGGTCCGAATTCAGTTCAATTCGGTCCGTATTCAGAAAACAGAGATGGTAATGCACACCAATTCGGTCAGAATTCAGGCCAATTCGGTCCGAATTCAGAGTTACTGGGCGACAATTCTCTTGATACTGACTCAGAAACGGACCCACTTGATTATTCGGGTCCATCAGAAGAAGCTGAAGATGAAGAATTGATACAGTCTCCTCCATCACCACAGGACCATACTCCGGAGTCAGAGGTAAATATTCCTGAACCTGAACCTGTTACTGCTAATCCTGGTTATCAGTTGCCTTGCAGGTCCAACAGAGGCATACCTCCGAAAAGATATAGGCCAGATGAGAGTGGTGAAGGTAGATATGCAATGGCGAACTTCATGACTATGTCCCACATGCCAGAGCCTGTAAGAGAGTTTGACATGACTCTTGCCTCAGTTCAGATTCCGATAAACCTGAATGAAGCACTTAGTGATCCCAAATGGGTGGATGCAATGAAAACATAAATGGATGCTCTTGAAAAGAATGATACTTGGGAACTGGTGAGTATACCAAAGAATAGAAAAACTGTAGGTTGCAGATGGATATTTACAGTTAAATATGGACCCACCGGAGCAATTGACAGGTATAAAGCTAGGCTAGTGGCAAAAGGCTACTCTCAGACATATGGGGTAGACTATCAGGAGACTTTCTCACCTGTAGCCGAGCTTAATACTGTTAGAATACTGTTGTCCATTGCAGCAAATAAGGATTGGCCACTACACCAGTTTGATGTGAAGAATGCATTCTTGCATGGTGACATAGAAGAAGAAATTTATATGGACATCCCACCCGGATATGGTCATTCAAGTGAACAACCTCTTGTTTGTAGACTAAAGAAAGCACTATATGGCCTAAAACAGTCGCCAAGGGCCTGGTTCGGAAGATTCTGCGGTGCTATGAGAAGATATGGATACACCCAGAGTCGTGCAGATCATACTTTGTTCTTTCTAAAGAATAAAGAAAAAATTATAATTTTGATAATCTATGTTGATGACATGATAATCACAGATGATGACTCTGAAGGAATCCGAGATCTAGAGGACAAATTATCCAAGGAATTTGAAAATGAAGAACCTAGGTGGATTGAGATATTTCCTAGGAATTGAGGTGACACGCAGCAAAGAAGGTATATCTCTGTCTCAAAGGAAGTATGTACTAGACTTGCTAGCTGAAATAGGTATGATGGATTGTAAACCTGTTGACACACCTACCAAACAGAACAATAAACTAGGAGTATTTCCTGATCAAGTACCAACAAACAAGGAGCAATACAAGAGATTGGTAGGGAGGCTTATATACTTGTCACATACTCGGCCTGATATTGCTTATGCCGTGTCTGTGGTAAGTCAGTTCATGCATGCTCCTAGTGAGCAACACATGGAAGCAGTCATGTGGATTCTCAGATACCTAAAGGGATCTCCTGGACGAGTTATTTTCTTCAAGAAGAATAGACATCTTCAAGTTGAAGGTTATACAGACTCTGATTGGGCAGGAGATGTGACTGATAGGAAGTCTACATCTGGATACTTCACATTTGTTGGTGGCAATTTGGTCACATGGAGGAGCAAGAAGCAAAAGGTAGTGGCATTGTCAAGTGCTGAAGCCGAATTTAGAGGAATTGCTAAAGGACTACAAGAGTTACTGTGGATAAAAAGGGTGCTCAAAGACCTTGGTTTCTATAGTTGTGAATAAATGAGGCTGTTTTGTGACAACAAGGCAGCCATTGCTATTTCTCAAAATCCTGTGCAACATGATAGGACCAAACACATTGAAGTTGATAGACATTTTATTCGATAGAATCTAGAAGAAAAGGTTATTAGCATTCCTCATGTGAAGACTGAAGAACAACTTGCAGACATATTGACTAAAGGGGTGTCCAGCACCGTTTTTCATGAAGCAATTGGCAAGTTAGGCATGCGAAATATCTACCTGCCAACTTGAGGGGGAGTGTGGAGACGTGTGCATATCTGGTCCGAAATCTTCTAGATTCGGTCCAGATTGTTAGCTGGAGATTTTATTTTATTTTCTATTTTTTGTCTCTATGAAAAAAGAATATTATGGCTACCTATATTTCTATAAAGGAGTCATATTTTCCATAATTATTTTTTCTCTTCTTCTCTCTTCTTCTTTTCTCCATTGATGTACTAAACTTATTGAAAAATAAATAAAAAGAGTGGTGTGTGTGAGTCGTGGACGTAGGTACACGTTGTACCGAACCACGTAAAAATTCTCGTGTCTCTCGTGTTGTTTGGTTTCTTTACATAGATAAATCATGAGAGAGTAGAGCTTACAGCACCTTTAATTTAATGCATTAGAATTGTGAGCGTCCCAATTTTGATGGGAAATCAGAGAAAGGAACAAAAGGGAAGGGAAAGGACATGTTGGGTACCTCTCTCGCAGAACGCTTCCCTTTTGAGATGAGGAAGAGCGGGAGTTGCCTGAAGGACTGCTGCAGATCTCAGCTCCAGCTTGCCAAGTCGAAGGCAGCTGCAAAAGAGAAAAATAAAATAGACAAGGCAAAAATTTCCCCAATTATTTACACAGAAACCGTTCAACATTCATTCGACAAATGAAGTAATTTTCCATGCAAAACTTCTCTGTTTTCTTTTAATCCCACCCATAATAATTTTCTGATAAAAGAAAAAGGGGTTTTGGAATTCTTACCTACAACTCAAAGCGGCTGTGACGGAGAGGAGAGAGGCAACCCGCGCGCTTTCAACAGCACTCCCAACTTCTCAAAAAAAAAAAAAGTTACAATGTTTTTTCTAATATTCTATGTGACATAAAGAAGATAACACTTCACGCATAGAAAACTTGAAAGCACGAAAGCAATATAAAAGTTTATTATTACTGTATAAACCGAAGTGTTTATTAGTGCCATTGTTTTTTTTTTCTCTTTTTTTTTTTTTTTTTCTTCTTCTTGCTATGCCAATATGAAGTCATATAATTTACCAAGTCAAATAAGCAGCTGAACCAACTAACTAAACTCATGAACTGTCTATGGATTTACCTATTTATTTTGATTTGATTGATTTGAGCAATCAGTAGGCTAAATCGGCATACTAAATTGAATAAAATTGAACCTACTTGGCAAACTATTTCCTTTTGGTTGCCCTGATCGATGGATTGTCATATTTTGATAGCAACTTAAAAAAATTAACTAAAAAAATTATCAAAAAGAGATTTGAAGTAATTCATTGTAAATTGCATGTGTGTTTTCAATTGATATCAACTATGAATACACCTAAAAGACTGGGGTTACGCAATACTTGCTTTCTAAGGTCGGGGATAATATTGTCTTGTATAACCTCATGAAGGCAACACTCTGACAGGGACCCTTAGTTAAGTCTGGTAGATATGATAGTTATATATCTTTGCATTTTATTCTATGTAATGTCTAGCATCTAATTTCATTTGTGAATATTGTCGGAACCCTTTCACATGACCCTACATGTGACCTCATACTCACATCTTACAGCCAAGTTTTGTGTCTGGTACCAAACACACAAAGTACTGTGTATAGTTAGTATTCCATCTAATATGAAAATGAGAGATCAGTGTAAAAAAATGGTGGAAGGTACATTGTTAGTACTAAAAAAAGATGCCCTCAGTTTATGGACAAATAAGAAAATAAAATATTAATATTATTTTTATTTTATATAGAACTTTACATGTTATAGGCAATAAAGATATGGTAAAGTCAATAATTTATTGGTCGTTCCTTTTAATAAATAACTAATTTGGTAGTAACTTAATCTTTTCTAATAAAAAATCTTGACCTTTTAATCTGAAATTAAGATCTAAACTACTGATCAGTTCAAATTACACAAATCAATGGTTCATAATTGGTATAAGAATCGTTTACACCCTTTTATATGACAAGTTTACTCTTATCTGAATTGTTTACTTCTTTTTTTTTGGTGCTTTTATAAGTAGTAGAGATAACAGATTAATTAATTTAATTTGGTTGTTGGAATTCATGTTCACTCTGTTGAAAACTTTCAGGAATTTACTTTTTGTGAAATATTAAATATTCGCTTGTATTAAGATATCAAGAAATGCAGGGGCTGTAGTGCAAAAGGTGTTATTGGATCGGGTTAGAATGAGGACTGTCAGTCAGTACAGATAATGAAACCTTCAGACTTTTTTATTTATTTATTTATGTTTGTGATGACTATAGATATTTAGTCGCAAAGAGTGTTTTCACTTCATACCATAATTAAATAAAAAATAATAATAATGAGTATGAGTATATTGGGGCTACAAGAGCATGATAAAAATCATCCCTGGAGAAGAAACCAGAGCTTAAGAACTCCCCATTGACCTGTCGATAGCAGTTTGCTTGTTATTTGGAATGTGCATTATTCTTACCTACTGAGAATTGTCATTGTTATCTATGTCCAATGATAGCTTGTTTTGACATTTTTTTCTTGAAAGGTAGATAAACAATAAACAATACTTCAGGCATGCCAAGAAATTCAGAGCACTCAACTGGTTCCTGGTTATGCTAATACCACCCCTGGCCTGTACTACAGGATCTAGAGAAGTTTGATTTGAATGCATGATTGATACTGACTGATTGTTTCTTTCTTGTGTCAGGTACATTTGTATGTAAAAACAAGCTCATAGAGTAATTAATTCATTTAACGTAATGATTTGCAAATATTGAGCTGGTTTGTAGTTATTAAATTGAATTGACAAGCATTCATTCGATATTGTCTCTGTGTGCTAAATAGCTCATCCTTGTTGCTTGTATGAGCATTTGATATAATGTGTATATGATCCCTAGTTAAGTCATATTATTGACACAATGCTTGGAGTTTGAGTTGGCATTAGTACCAATCATGTACCGGCCACCTTTGGTACCACTCCTAAAACTGTTCCTCTGTACTGGCCTTATAATACCAAATAACGATATCAGACAATGGAGGTATGATTAAGAAGTCTCATTCTCAAAGGGCAAATACGAAACTTGTGTGCCCATGATTCGCAATTAATCTCGAGTCCTGGTGAATCTCGTGTGGGTAATTGGACACTAATGTGATAGTTGTTAGCATAGATATATACATAACCTTTGTAGATTAGCATATCTGTTTGTATTCGGTTGACCATGCCATTTATTAGTCATATAAATCAATAATGAAAATTAAATCCAATGCACTATCAATTAATTCCATCAAACATGGTTGAAGTATACAATCAGTACAGTGTGATGATTCTTAGGCATAACCTTAAGAATTAGCCTGCTCCAGTACTAATCTGATTGTGATTTTGGCAATTTGCATATCTGAGTTTGGCTGAATTAATGATGTTGCATGCTAATCCGAGGATAATTTTCTTTAGGAAGAATAGATGGGTACGAAGATGTGGCAGAAAATGACGAAGCACTTCATTGTGCTGTGGTGAAACAGCCAATCAGTGTTGGCATTGATGCCTCTTCTCTTTTTTTGAGGGACGGGTGGCAAATTACCACACCGACAAATATATTAATAAAAAAAGATATTTACATAAGAAGAGAAAAAAGAAAATAAAACCTAAACTAAAAAGAAAACAAAAAAGAGTCAACTAAACATATTTCCTCCAAGCTTCTACAGAAGAAGAAATCTCCTTGATTAAAAAATCCGGTGAAGTGGCACAGTTAGAGAAGATGCGTCTATTCCGTGCCTTCCAGATGTACATAAAACTTCAAACTATAACTTTATTTTAGCTGTCAACATTAACTTTGGGTTGACAACGAAAAGAGAAATACTTGGCTCACTGTGAGATACTAAATTTCTCTTAAAATATGCCATTTGCTTGGATGAATATCAATTTCCAGTTTAAATAAAACTGATTAGTTTAGACTATTTTAATGCATAATGCAATGTACCAGACAAGTTTCCTTTGGAACTTTCAAGGGCTACTTGAAAAATAATACTCATCTATGACATGGCTTCTAACGAACTTACAAAGTGTTTTAAACTTATTTTTTGTAAATTTAGGTAACTGACAAGGAATCTTTCAATTATATCTAACTTATTAGGGAATCTATGATGGAGATTGCTCAAGCAATCCCGATGACATCGATCATGCTGTGCTGATTGTCGGATATGGAGCTGAAAATGGAGTCCCCTATTGGATTGTGAAGAACTCATGGGGTACAAATTGGGGAATGCAAGGATATATCTACATAGAAAGAAATTCAAACTTGCCTTATGGTACGTGCCATTAATGCTATGGCATCATACCCCACTAAGGACTTCCCAACTCCATCGCCATTCCCATCTCCCGCAGTGCCTCCGCTGCCACCACCATCGCATCTATCACCCCCTTCACCTCCAAGCCCGTCTCTGGTAATGTTCCATATATGAACTTTAAAAGGATACGTTTTTCATTTTCTTATAGCTATGGCTACTTTTTTTTAAGTTGATAATAGTCAACAAAAGAAAGATTAAACACTCTGGGGTTCATGAATCCTGCACACAAAATTGCAGTGTATCACAGGTAAATAGGATATTAGCATACAGAAAACAGATAAAGTATAATTTTCTGGCAATGAGACCCAGCAGTTACATATCATCATTCTAATCTTGAATGCAACAGGTGATATGTGGTGACATGTCATATTGCCAATCTGATGAGACATGCTGTTGCCTATACCAGTTCGGTGACTTCTGCTTTCTTTATGGTTGTTGTGCATACCAGAATGCTGTCTGTTGTGAGGGGAGCATTTATTGCTGTCCTCAAGATTACCCCATCTGTGACCTCAATGACGGGGTCTGCCTTCAGGTTTGTGCTATGTTGTTAATTAAATTAAAGTGTATTACATTTAAAAATGCAAAGCAGAGGTAGCAGACAGTTTTATGTTATTTTTTTTTCCTTTTCTTACGTTTTTGTACTTTGCCTCAAAGGTCCTGAGCCACGATCAAGAATGATATTATGACACCTGGAATAGATTGAAACATAAGTTTTAGAAGTAGTGAAACTTCAATCTCTAATTGAGTGACAACATTAGCGATATTCATTCTTAGTTCAACCCTATGGTATTAATTATTTGGGTTGTTTGGATTTTTCCTTTGATAGAATGCACAGGAACATTATTGGTGTAGAGGCAAAAAGAAAAAGAATTGCAAACCATAAGCTTCCATGGGGGAGAACTTGAGAGGAGTCAAAAAATAATCGCAAATCTCTTCAATGGAAGAGAGAAGGAGCTAAAGTAATGTAAAATCCAATTAATTCTAACGTTTCTATTGAGATTGTTGCCTATTCTATGCGTCTGGCTGGCTATTCCTATCTTTGATCGATGATGAGCTTGTCCCTGGAATCTGGATATCTTCAACAAGATGGCATGAATCATGGGAAGATTTGATGTTAGATAGAAATTTGAGTTGAATTTTGTTCTAAATAGTAAGATTTACTCGAGAGCTTAGTGCACAAGTTAACTATAGATTCAAATGATCGATCAAATATGGATAATTTTTCTTTATGTAAATGTCTGCTATAATAGGAATTGATCAAACAATTCTGCATCAATTTATTTGAAGATAGTTATGAAAATATTCACCCGTCATAATAAATACGCATTCATAAAAAATTGTTGATTCTGCCGAGAAAAAAATTAATGGATGACCATAAATTTAGGATGATTATGAGAAGTAAAAAAATTGATATATTATGCGAGAAAAAAATTAATGGATGACCATAAATTTAGGATGATTATGAGAAATAAAAAAATTGATATATTATGATAATATTTATTGAATCTGGTAGATTGTTTAGTTAAATATATAAAAGGAAACATATAAATGATAAAATTTGGTATTTTTCATTGAGATTGAGGAAACAAATAATAATAATAACAAGAATTGAAGGAGACAGCACATTGATTTCCTAATCTCCACCTTATGAAATATTCCAATTTAGATAACTACGATTTGTTAATCAAAATCAAATTAATAATTACTTATTGGGTTTGTTAATCAAAGAATATTATTGCTTTGTTAAGCAAGGTGCAGACGAGTTATTTCTAACAAGGTAAATTTCTTTGCTTTATTTAACAGCATGATTAATGGTTATTGGTCACTTTTTAAAGAGTTAACATAATAAACTCAATGGGAGAAAAAATATTCTGTTGCTAAATAAATAACAACATTATTATTTAGCAAAAAGATTCACATCTCCAAAATATAATTCAGGATAAAAATTAATTTTTGCTATATTTCAGGGACTATTGTCGTCAAAATGATCTACCACCCTTCAGATTTCTTTCTATTCCAAATCCAAACTATAATTGTGAGCAGAATCTCATCAATTTAAGGTGTACCGGTGATTTTATTAACTTGTACCCGGTCATTAACAACTTTTTAAAACTATTAATATGGCAATTTATTTTTCACGAGTAGCTCATATCTTTGTTGGTCCATTCATTCAATAATATTTATTTCTGTCATATCACGCTCAAACATGCAAATGAACGTATAAAAAAACATATTTATTTTTGCCGAATTATTTTTTTGAGTTGTTCGCATTTCTATTCTTATTGATTCTTTTTATTTTAATTGAAGAAGAGTACTGCTACTACCTTTAGCATCCAATCAATACAATGTTGACATTAAATATTAAAAATATACAATCTTTCTATGTCAAATAATATTTTTATTTTCACATATCACATATTAGAGTCTGCCCACACATTGGTGGACTCTGCTGCTAGTATATAATAATAATTGATTAGTTTTCTTATAAACCATCTTACAAGTTATTGTTGTTTTTTTCTTGAACCAAAAACATGTACCAGTAGAGTAAATTGCGGCAAATTCTCAATCTAAAAAAACTTATCGCAGCAAAGATTATCCACGTATCTGAGATTCCTTTAATAAAAAGACACTACATAAATCATAGATTATAAGATTAGAAGGGAAAGATAAATGCTAATTATGCTCATGTGATACATATCAAATCATATCAATAAAAATAAAAACGGGTCTGGTTTGTACCCGGATTATCCAAAAAATGACCCGATCCAATTGTACTGGGTTAGTAAATTTAAAATCCGAACCAACTCGAATCATGTTTGAACCCGTTAGAATATGGATCGGGTTGAACGAATTGAACAGATCGGGTTTTTAATTTTCTTGTACAGCCCTATGTGTAGGTCATAAAGTTCAACACAAGATCCATTGTACTATGATGTTTAGAATTCTATGACGGTGATGGTTTAAATATGATGTATTCGGGTGTTGATTTTACTCGTTCACAATGTTTTCTGATTTAACTTTGCTTGTATTGTACTAAGGATTTCATGCGCTTTAATGTTGATTTTATATAGATCTATGTATCTTCTTTAGGCAAAGTTCTCTTCTATTCCTATTTGCTTCTATTTCTCATTCAAAGCTGTCTTTTTTTTTTTGTTTGCACTAGAAGAACATTAACACTGAACAGGCAGTAACAAAACCAAAGAAAAATTAATAAGTTCACACAATTGATCATTTTGTCCAAGATAAAGCAAATAGTCAAATCATAATCTGCTAGATAACAGTGTTCATGCCGTAATGTACTCCTAGTGCTAAAGACTATAGACCCTAAAAAACAAACCACTACAACATACTAGGTAAATCTAAAACAGATACTCTCGTAAACAGTCTGACCAATATCCATCATACGGAAATAAACGACAAATACATCATAGGAAAAGAACCAATAACCGGTAACATGAAGGCTACACCACCAACAATGTACCAAGATGTGAAAGCAGATGATGTACATGAAAACAATACTGTCCTAATCTGAATGATAAGAAAAAAACTGATCATGGTAGAAGCAAAAAAACCACTGCAGAAGAAAATGGACAGTACCATGAATCCCCGAACGATCCTCCTCATCGCACGAGAGAGCTGAGAGAGGTCATTGCTCTCTCCAACGACAATGATGACAATGCGCACAAAAGAAGAACTCAGAAACCAGCAGGCGATCGATATGATCTGAGCCACGCACAAAGACTGATGATACTCCAAGTCAGCAGTACAAATACTAGATGCAGCAGCAACAGCGTAGTAAGGTGGCGCACTGAAAGACATAATGAATCCTGTCAAAGCTAATACCACCATGCTACCAGTCAACCACTTCATTGCCTTCACAATAGAAACAAATGGCACCATCTCTGTCAGTAATACCGTCTCCGTATTCATATTGTTAGAATCAAGGGTTTATGGGGATTGTCTCTTCTGTCACATGTGCGCATTAAGTACAATCTTTTTTATACTCGATGAAACACAAAGGTGTTGTTCAATTACATATCCAACTCCATGATGACCATTAATTGTGGCATAAAACCTTCATAAATCTTCCATAATTTGATCGGATGACTTATAATTAGAAAGCCTAATATTTTGTTCACCAAGATTTTCACTAAATTTCCATCTTTCTCTATCCTACTAAAATAAGTTGCGCAGGTTAATATTATTTTTTAACCTATTTTACCAAATCATGCCAAATCATTCATACACGTTCACATTGCTATTTTGGTAACTTAAAGCTATTTAATTTTGCTATTTATTTGATTTATTTCCTTAAACAAATTAAGGAAACTTAATTACGTCAAAAAATTGCTATTAAACAATATTCTTTCTGTTTTGGGAGAAAATATATTCATCCTATATAGTATATATACAACTGATTAGGTTAGTCTTTCTTTTTTTTTATGATTATATTAGACTAGCAAAAGATGCCCTCAATACGTGGGCAAAAAATAAAATATTGACATTATTTTTGTTTCATATAGAACTTTACATGTTAGGCAATAAAGATACGGTAAAATCAATAATTTAGTTTTTTTCTTTTAAATAAATAGCTAATTTGGTAGTACATAATTTTTCTAATAAAATTATACAAATCAATGGTCCATAATTGATATAAGAATTGTTTACAATTTTTATCTGATTATCTAACATGTTTACTCATTTTATTTGAAATGTTTAATCCTTTCTCTAGGTACTTTTATAAGTATAAGTAGTAAGGATAGTTAAAAAAAAAATTGATAGCGTGCCAACTAAAACAAAGATTAGATTAGTCAAACAAACACAAGGGAGCACTCTTGTAAACGAAAAATAATAAAAGAAGATGATGGCCCGTTTGAATCCTAAGCTGACCTTTTTGCTACTGATAGTGGTATCCATAGAAGTAGGAATGGTCCAGTCTTATAACAGAGAAGCAATTAAGAAAACAATACAGGTTTGTCTCGCTTCTGATAATTTTTCTTTTCAAAAGTATTCTTTGAACAAAATTTTTATGTTCTAAATATTTCATTTTTGTCTTCTAATTTTTATTTTCTCTCCTACATCCACTGTATTTCTCCGTGGATTGGATTACAAAACATAAGAAACGTGCATATATTTGCATATGGGGCGTGATAACTGCAATCCTCCATTTTGTCATCCCGTAATCCCAACCCAAAAACGGAAAGAACGCTGGGAAGCATCTTTCCGTTTTTGAACCAGCGTCACTTTCGCTCTCCTCCCCGCCCTCCTCTCCCTTCTCCCGTCTCCCCTTCCCGCTCCCCGCTCCCCTCTCCCCTCTCCCGTCTCCCCTCCCCACTCCCCTCTCCACTTTTTGCTCCTCTCTCGTTCCCTATCTCCTCTCTTTCCATGGATCTATCTCGCGTGCGCCTCTCCTTCGCCTCTCCTCTATTCCATGATTATAACAATCTGATCCTCTGTTACATGATTATAACAATCCGATCACTTATTATAACAATCTGATCATTTATTATAACAATCTGATCTCTTACTATTATAATAATAATCTGATCTCTTATTATCACAATCTGATCCCTTATTATAATAATTTGATCTCTTATAATAACAATATGATGTTATTATTACAACAATCTGATCTCTTATTATGCCAATGTGATCTCTTATAATAATAATCTGATCTTTTATTATGCCAATGTGGTCTCTTATAATAATAATCTGATCTTTTATTATGACAATCTGATCTCTTATTATAACAATCTGATTTTTTTATTATTATGTCAATCTGATCTCTTATTATAACAATCTGATCCCTTATTATAACAATCTGATCGTTTATTTATTGTAACAATCTGATATTTTATTGTGACAACCTAATCTAGTATTATAACAATCTGATCCTTTATTATAACAATCTGATCCTTTTTATATAATATGATCTCTTATTATAACAATATGATCCCTTATAATACAATTTGATCTCTTATGATACAATCTGATCTTTTATTATAACAATCTGATCCCTTATTATAACAATCCGATCACTTATAATACAATCTGATCTTTTATTATAACAATCTGATCCCTTATTATACAATCTGATCACTTATTATAACAATCTTATCCTTTATTATACAATTTGATTATTTATGATTTTAAAATGATCCCTTATAGTAACAATATGATCTGATCATTTATATTTGTAAGATTATTCCATATTTTAACAATCTCATCATTTATATTATTAAGATGATATCTTATTATAACAATATAATCTGATCATTTATATTTATAAGATGATCCCTTATTATAACAATCTGATCATTTATGCGTATTGGTTGATTACTTATTATAACATCTTCAGACCAGAAATGATGAAGGGAGGTCGGGAGAAGGCCGAATGGAGGTCAGAGGGAGGATGAATGAAGGGAGGTTGGAGAAAAGGAAGTCGGAGAAAGGGAGATCGGAGGTTGGAGGGAGGAAGGCGGAGGTCGGAGGAGATTGGATGGAGGGAGGGAGAGAGGCCGGAGATCGATGGTCGGAGGGAGAGGGAAGTCGAAGGAAGAAGGAGGTCGGAGGTGGAATGGAGAGGGAGGTCGGAGGAGGGAGGAGAGATGGACTGATAGATGCAGGGAGGGAGGGAGAGACCGAGGTCACGCAGGAGGGAGGGGAGGAGTCGCGTGAGAGAGGGAGGCGCTGGGTCGCGTGAGAGGAAGAGAGGGGAGGGACATAGACGCTGGATTTTTTCGGAAGGAGGAAGGAATGAGAGCGCTAGATCGCGTGGAACGGAAGGAGGGGAAGGAAAGGGAGAGGTGGGATTACGGAGATTACAATCCTGAGGATTGTCTCAATCAATTCCCTTTGCATAGGGGATATATGGAGTCGACTCATGTTTCTTCTTGTGTCAATACTAATTTGGAGTTTTACAAGGTGGTCATTTGTATTATGTGTCATCTTATGCAAATTTGTATCGTTTTCCTCCTACCAACAGAGCAAGGACGGTGATACAATTGATTGCATCGACATCCACAAACAGCCAAGTCTAAATCACCCTGGCCTTAAAAACCATACAATAAAGGTCAGTACTGTACATGTGTTTTAATTTTCAAGACGAACGCCAATTTTAATCTCAAGAAATATGATATCCTTTTGTGATTGTTGTATGATCAGATAAAGCCTAATAGGAGGGTCCGAGATGCATTCGGCCCACGCCTTAACCTACCTAGACTAGTTCAAACATGGCGACTCAGCGGGGCTTGCCCAAAAGGAACCATACCAATTCGCAGAGCTTCTCATCATGCCAAACCTACCACAAACTTTGCACATTTCCACTCGGTTCCGAAACTATCCCTTCGCATACAAGACGCAACTTCGACTCCGAGACTAGAAGTAAGAATCTTATTTGTTTATTATAGTTAACTATAATAAATTTGGTTGGCAAATGTCAAGACAACAACTTAATTGAAAAGAAAATGTACAAAAATTATAGAAGTAAAATATAAAAATATAAATGGAAAAAAATTTACCACAGAGGCTCCAAAGAGACATTAGTTGTTCCACACATAAAATTAAAATTAGAAGTTGCAAGGTCGAGTTGGAAGAAAAAAATCTTGCATTTCATTATTTTCGAAGTATAATTCTTATGTATAAATTGTCTGTTAATGATGTTTTTGCTTGCAAAAAAAAAGGTTGCGATCGACTATTCTAATAAAAATCCCTATCTTGGGGGGAGTGTCGATTTATCCTTGTGGAATATCCACGTGGAGCCAGACGAATACTCTGCCAATTTCATCGCCATTGAAGGGGGACTTCAAGTTGATAGCGCACTGGATTCGGATCACGTGCTGCCTCTCGATTATGATCATGTTCTCTACAAGTCTCAGATAGAAGCAGGTTGGATGGTGGGTATTTGACGTGACATCCGTTGTCTAAATATATAACTGACTCGTCTCTTTATATTATTAGTTTATTACTAACAATATTAATTCTTCATTTATTGTAGGTAAATCCGTCTTATTTTGGAGATTCACTTCCTCGGTTGTATGCATTTTTTTTCTGTAAGCTTCCTAGCGTACCCTGTTATTAAATAATAAATATTAAAAATATATCTAATGAGATATATTATATTGGTTACCACGAAAAATAAAATAAAAACAACGAGTGTTCTGGGGAGGAATGACCCCCCCAACGTTATTAGATTATTATCGTATAAAAAGAAAAAGAGAGAGAGAGAGAACAGAAACACATCTATTCAATGTCAAGGTTAATTTTCCAATTAAGAATATATAGGAGTGTTCCAAGAAAACTAAGAGGTGTTCAAAGCACCATGCTCAGCTCAATAACATCAACATAATTTGAATCCATCCGAACCAAGGTTGTCAACTCAAATGTCAAATAATTTCAGTGACAATACATGTAATTTACGAGACAACTCAGAGGTCTTAAAGCACACCATTAACTCAAATGATATCAGCGTAATTTAGTTCCGTTCGGGCCAACCCATTCAAATAAAGTCGGTGACCTTACTGTAGAAACTCGCGATGAGAAAAAATGAAATGAAATTTCGAGGACACCCAACATATACAGGCCGAGCGTTGATTTATCTTTGTGAAATGAAAGAAAAAAGAAATTAAGGGTTGAATTTAGTAGAGCATGAGTTGGTCAGCAATTACAAATTTCCTGACTGTCAAATGATCTGTTTGATGTTTTTACCCTCTTCTTAACGGGTCCCTGGACCCAAATATTTTTTTGGCCTGGTTTAATTGGGGTTTCTTGGCGAAAAATATAAAGATGCCTATAAATGTAGCTCACTTAATTTGAATATAACAAGCTTTATCTAAGAAAAACAATGATTTTTCCATTATACATAGGAAAGTCAATAATTTTAACGAAAGTGATAGCTGTTATTTTATTGTATGACTACAATCTATTAAATTAAACGGAAATCTGGGTTAATTTAATTTAATTATTGATTGCCAGAATGAGGGTAATACAGCATGCTTCAACCATGACTGTCCAGGTTTTGTTCAAACGAGCTCAAATATTGCACTAGGAGGCTATTTCAGCAATACATCTGTAATAGGTGGATTACAGAATAACATTGTTGTCACCATTCACAGGGTAATTGACATCATTTATTACTTGTTCTAATTGTCTGTATATATATAGCTGCCTTTTTCTTTCTATCTTTTTGCTTGGCAAATATCAAGTTGTCTTTCAGTATTTGCAAAATTAATCGAAATTGATATTCATTTTCATACTTCAATATAAACAACTTATTTTTGAGTTATCTTGTACTCAACCACAAGTACTTTAAGTGCATGTCCCTAGTAATTCCAATATTCCATTAATAATTTTGAGTAAATTGCTTCGAAATTTTCGCATGGAACCTTCCTAGAGAAAGTATGTGAATTTCCTTTTGGCATGATTGTAGATTGATCCCAAACTGAATAAACACTAATTGCGGTAAAATTGTAAAAAATAATAAAATAAAATGACCCCAAAATTAATTAAAGAAATAGGTAGTTGGTACATGCATGTCCTTCTCTATAATTAATGAAAAAAAAAAACAATTAGAAATACAACAAATATACTGACAGCATAAAAGCAGGGGATCACCATAGCCACCAGATATAGCACAGACAAGAGATAACAAGCTAAGGGTTATGCATTAATTGTAGATTATTTGAAAGAAAAAGCAAACACAACTTTGCATCTTAGACATTGCTCAAATTTAACGCTGAATTAATTAGTATAATTATTTTTATCTCAACCACCAAAGTTATTATATCATTTAATTTATGATTGACACTTTTATGTCATCATAAATAGTATAGCGCCTAGCTAGCTTGTGATTGATATTCCCAGTACTGACAGGAATCAGATGATTATAAATGGTGGATCTCGGTAAATCATGAGGAGATCGGATATTATCCTGGAGAATTATTTGAGGATTTTTATCTTGGAGCCATAGTCCTGAGAGGAGGCGTTGTTTTAAACAACATGCCAGGAGGGAGACACACTACGACACAAATGGGAAGTGGCCACTTTGCAAGTGAAGGTATATCATTGATGGTTTAATTAGTTTAGTTAAGAGCTTAATTAATCAATCAATTATTAGGCGATCAATTAATCTTTCAGCCAACTGCAGCGCAGTACTCCATCAATCTTTATTAGTAAGCCAAGTCACTTAAGAGACATCATTATAAATTAATCTCATGACTTCTTCTGTTTAATTTGAACTTTCTTTCACTTCCGGTTCCATGCAACTCCAGGGAATCCAATATCATTTGTGACTTGGTTTTGGTTACAAACAAAAAAGGAAAAAAATAAAACAAAACCTGCAGGGTATTTAGCAAACGTGTCAAAATGTGTGAAAACCTCTTTTAATTAAATACTTTTATTAATTATTAGAATATAACAGTCAAAGTAGCGTATTTCAATTATATAGAACCATCACTAGGAGAAATCTCACATGGTGTTTTAACTAAAATTCATAAAATATTAATTTTCAGGTCAGGGAAGAGCAGGGTTGATTGGTAACTACCTCGGCATTAGCGGCATAGGCCAGCTTATCCAAGACCCGCCCCTGGCCTCGGTGGTAACAAGCCCCGGTTGTTATGATCTCAAGCAGCTCAACACTATCTCCGGTTATCCCGGTTTCTTCACTCTCTACGGCGGACCTGGGGGCCCTGAATGTGCTTAATTGACTATTTATAATCGTTCCGATCGAAACTTCTAAATACATAACTATTAATGATGATGGTAGTTTTGAACACAACTCAGGAAATATTTTAGATTTTAAATGTCGTAGCTAGTCTCGTAGCATAGGATTAATTCTGGTTTTTAAATATGTAACTTATCTTGTGCAATTCGGAATGAGATAATTCTTTTATTCAAAACATATATATATATATATATATATATTATTTTAGTTATTGCGAGATGTATTTGTGGCATATAAAATGTGTACGATTTGACTTTTCTTTTACTAAATGATTGAAGGTTGGGTTTAGAAATCCTTATGTTTCGATTTCACCAAAATTTAAATAGTACTTCGTGTTGTTTAAAAAATAATTAGTTTAATTGAAATTTCAATAGGTAATCATGCATTGGTGCCCAATATCTTCCTTTATGATTATTTTATTTCTACTTTGTTCAATAAAATTAGTTATATACCTGTTGAATTTGCAGAGTTGGTATTTGCAGACTTTTTTGTAATGGAGCTAGAGAAATTTGAACTGTTGGAGCACTGACCGGTATTTACCAATAAATATCTACTTCTTTATTAATCAATGACATTCTAATTTATGCAGTTATGTCTTTTCGGTAGTAGGTATGATTTTGTCTTGGTTTCTACTTATTTTTTCTGTCATTGTTTATGCTGTGATGATGGTCATTAAGGAAAATAAAAATTAATTAAATAAGAGGGCAAAATGGTCTGTAGCTGGTGTTATTTTTTCAGTCTGTTAACTTGCTATCTAAATATTTTACAAAAATAAATTGTCCTATTTGAGATATTATTTTCTACATGTATTAACAGTGTACATGGAGAAAGTTTAATATGCACTATGGTGCATAAGCCATTCTATGCATTGCGACCTTTTTTATCGGAATTTGTTATAATTTGATATATCTAATTTAACCAACCTAGTGTACGAATTGAAATCTCATAACAAACCAAATTTTATAATTTTTACAATTTTATTACTATTTTTTTTTAATTTTTTTAAAACCTGTCATTTTTGGAAAATTGTAAATAGTGGTTTGCTTTAAAAAATGGCAGGTTTTACAAAATTCGAAAAAAATAGTAATAAAAGTTCAAAAAATTGTAAAATCTGGTTTGTTAGGAGATTTTAATATGTAGAATAGATTGGTTAAATTAGATTTGTCAAATTGTAAAAACTTTCTCATGTACATGTGTATGATAGTAAATGTTCCATTGGTCAAAAATGAATTTGCCGCAATTTTCTTCTGATAAATGAATCTTTTTTCCCCCAAATTGTGCCTTATTGTTTGCTGCAATCCTGAAACTTATATTATTTTCGTCCGTTTCATGAATTTGTCTATGTATATAACTACATATCCATAAGCTCCGCAAATGGTTGGCGCAGTTGCAGTTCCAAATCGATTGGGTTGACATAAACCAAATACTCTTGCATTAATAAGTGAATATGAAGCACATCATATCAGCCTGATACATTGTACATCATGTAATTTTTTTTATTTTTTTTAAATAAGTAAGCCCAATTAGGCTTACCACTTTTCATTCCGAAAAGTAAAGTTTTTATTACATCAGACCAACCAACCAACGGCTATCTCTAAACACTGTAGTGGACCTTGCACTGGTTATTACGGTGAGGAACAAGGTTCTCTTCTCCAGTTAAGTCTACCAATTGTTGTTGCTCAGAAAATCATTATTTTCTCTAATTTGTATAGCTACAGCATTTGGAATTTCTACTATTCATGACTATGTTCATCATTTTTATTTGGAGTATAGCTTAATTTTGTTTCTGTAATGCGAGTTTCTACTATTCATGACTATGTTCATCATTTTTCTTTGGAGTGTAGCTTAATTTTGTTTCTGTAATGCGAGTTTTTTTTTAGGTCGTTCATAGTAATAATAATGAAAGTTTATAATTCCATTTAGTAGGATTGTACAATCCAATATCTTGATCATTTTGATTTAAGAGGAAGGTTCCGCTACCAAAATTTTAGTTGCCCCCAAATGCCAACATTTTGCTATTTAGTTATTTTTTCAAATTTTAAAATTCAAACGTTAAATGCAAACCGTTGATCTTATTTAGTTTAACGAGCGATGCATTTTCATATAAATTTTGTAAATTTTTAAGTTTATTTGATGCTCGATCAAGTGATAGTAAAACAAACGAACCTCGTTAACTATGATAGATTCATTCTAATACGTTCATGCTTTAGCTTTTGATCGAGTATCAAACAAACTCCAAAATTTGCAAAACTTATAAGAAAATGCATCGCTCGTTAAACTAAATAAGATCAACGGTTTGCATTTAACGTTTGAAATTTAAAATTTGAAAAAGTAACTAATTAGTAAAATGTTAGCATTTGGAGGCAACAAAAATGTTGGTAGCGGAACCTTCCTCTTGATGTAATTGCAGAGCCGTGTTGGCACTGGCCATCCTTACATGCCATTGACTAACGGGCAGATCATTACCAACTTAAGTTAATAAACATCTTTGTACACTACTTTATATGCTTCAGACAACTGTTATTTAATTATAACAACCAAGGTCTGAGCTTGCTAAATTTGATGTTGAGTCGTACTGGTATGTACGATTAGTGCAATGCACTTTTTTTGTTGTGCAACAACCATGTATTTTGCTTTTTGTATTTAATTTTTTGGAGGGAGGGGAAACAGGATAGGTAGTAAAGAGTGCATTTGTATTATCGATCATATTTAAATGGAAAACGCTGCATCATATCTAGAACTGATTCTAGGAGAGGCATCAATTATATTTTAGTGGTTTTGCAGGTGTATGTGCACATTTTTCAGGATTATGCATGGTATCTAGATTTTTTATTATGGCTGGTTACATTTGTTATTAACAATTTAACATAGATGATACTGAAAGGACTGGCCGACTGTTCTTACGCAGGTATATGAGCTGTTTCCTTCATCTAGGGGCTTAGAGCTTATTCGGCCGTCAGTGGTTAATATATGACCGATTTTATCCGGGGGCTTAGAGCTTAGTTGGTCTTCATCTAAGAGTTGTTTCCTTCTCAAAAAAAAAATAAATAAATAAAATAAAATGAAAATAAATAAAAATAATGCACGATCCTTTTGTCAGTTCTTCCATGTTATAGCAAAAATAAGCGATTGGAGATTTATTTTCCCTTTTGGTATGGGATTGGTTTGTATTATAATTTATATTTAAATCTATTTTAATTAAATTTATCCGAGTGAAGGAGTATTAAGTACAAATTAAAATTAAGTTTATAGCGCGAAGCACGATAGCCAGTTAGACTCCCATGTTCAGATAATTTTATCGATGAGCTGATGTAAAAAAACTACTCACGAAGGTTTTGCAATGTAGGTTGTGTATTCAGACATCAAAATGTATTAATTTATACCCACAAAAAATAATTTGATGAAAACAACATTTATTTCACAAAAAAATGTATTTATATCAAACATAGAAAAACAATATCCAAAACAATAAGATATTGAAGTGCATGCATTTAACCGAAACAATTTTAGGGCCGGGAGATAATTTACTGCGTCAAAACAAATTTAATAAAATATTTTGATCTAAAACAGTTAACCGGTTTAAACTTTTATTAGAGAGAGAGGACAAAAAAGGTTAAGCTGGACAAGATGGTCCAAACTTGAGGTCCGCTACTTTGTAAGTTCGTTATTTTCTTTAATTGATGACGTAGGCAACGAGGTATCAGCATTGCCTCAGTACGAGAAAATTGATTTGATAATTCACGGACAAGACAATAAATTTGATATTAATTTAATGGAAATTTATATTATATTGTCAATAAATTCTCATTTATATTTTCATAAGATTATTCTAAGATATAAAATTAAGAAATATAAATTAGAAGTGAGTTATTTGCTCGAGAACTGGGCTGGAAAAGGAAGAGGAAGGAATGAAAGAGGAGAGTATGGAAATTAAGTTACTCCCCAAATTTGAGGTGTAACAAGATTTTCTTCTTTCTTTTCGTTTATATATAAAAGTTCACTTCCATTCTCCCCCGTTCCCCTCCATTTCCCTTAAAAAATTAAGTTTTGGAGCAAAGAACAACTCTTGGATAGGGTATGATCAGTTCACCCTCTCTCCATTTCCTTCCATTCCCCTCTTCTGGAGCAAGGCCTATAATTACTTGTGATTTGGCGCGAGCTCCAGTCAGCCATTTTCGCGCGTCTTCTTTCAGAGCTCCAGTTTTCTCGCGTCAAAACTCGCACTAGGATCTCCTGATCGCTTATTATCTCACCTTCTCTGAGGTAAAAAGCATCTCACTAAATCTCCTTTTCCTCTTGTCGTGTGGTGCTTAGTGTCTCTGATTCGTGGATTTAGCATCTCCTGATCGCTTATTATCGAATGAACTCTTTAATTACTGCAATTTAGGTATGAAAATTGCATTATCGGTATACATCTTTGATATCTAAGTTTTAGTCTCGAAAATTTGGGAACAAACATTGTCAAGTTTGTCAACTCTCGTATTTGCGTCAAGGATCTGGGACAATATATGTATTACCACTCTGTTCAAGAATACTGTACTGGTTGTGTGCACATTAACTGTTTGTTGAGATGTTATATGTTTTCTTTTAAGTATCTGCGTATATGATATCGTGTGCACATAAACCGTTTGTTGAAATGTTCCAGTCTTATTTTCTTGTAATCAGTACCTGTCTGAATAGATTGAATTGGAGATCACCTTCTTTTTCTAAAATTTTGCTCTTCCCATAGGTGAACACAGTTTACTACAAACAGTGTCTGGTGGTTTTTAATGTTCTCTGTTTCTTTTTTTTTTCTAATAATCATTTATATAATAAGAATTGTACAGAAGTTTAATTAGGTAATACTGTACCTCAATGTACCTCAATTTCCAGACGTGTTATAGTAGAGTTTGCAATTAGTTATGTCCAGGGTAAACTGCCCTTGAGAAATTAAACCTACTCTAGCTACTACTGCCAAATTTGATGTCTATCAAAAGACAACCAAAAAGTTTCCTTTCGATTATATACTTCCTAGAATAGATCAGATATCTCAATAAATAGTAACGTTATGCATTTCACCCATTATATATGAAATTTATCAAGAAATCTTACAAATTAAGTTTCTCGTAATTTTGCATTAATTAGTTCTCATTGCATCTTTAAGTGCATATACTGAGAGGTCAGCTTTGAATCGTTTATACTATCATCACATAAAATTAATGCTTCTTGTAAAACCAGCTTGTGTGCAGAACAAGCTTCTCAGATGAAGCTTTAATGGAAAACTATTTGCCTTGGAGTCGATTATTAATTGGAGTATTGTACTGAACTAATGGTTAGTACATACCTAATATATAAAATTGGGGCATTATACAAGTAATTTGTAAGATCAAGAGAGGTGCAGGATTTAGTTACAACCTAGTAGTTTATTTTTATTATTATTTTGCCACCAACCACTATAATGTAAGACTATTTAGCAGATTTTCATCATATATAATCCCTTTAAATCATTGATTCTAGCAACACAAAGACTGTATTACTGACACAAAACACTTTATTTGAACAGATGGTGTCATTTGTTTCTATTGTGGAGGCAATGGAGAAGCTGATTGGTAGCATGGTGCCAGTAGCTTTGATAGGATTCACTATGTCCTTCACTGTGCCACCTTATACTGCTGCTGCTGCATCTAGTACTTGTGCTGCTGACTTGGAGTATCATCAGTTTTTGTGTGTGGCTCAGATCGCATCGATCGCCTGCTGGTTTCTGAGTTCTTCATTTGTGCGGATTGTCATCATTCTCATTGGTAAGAGCGAGAACCTCTCCCAGCTCTCTCGTGCGATGAGGAGGACAGTTCGGGGATTTATGGTACTGTCCATTTTCTTCTGCATTGGTTTTCTGGTTTCTATCATGATGGGTATTTGCTTTACCATTCAGATTAGGACCGTGTTGTTTTCATGTACATCATCTACTTTCACATCATGGTACATTGCTGGTGGTGTAGCCTTCATGTTACCAGTTATTGGGTTCTTTCCTATGATGTATTTGTCGCTTATTTTGGTATGATGGATGTTGGTCAGTCTGTTTTCGGTAGTATCCGTTCTAGATTTACCTAGTATGCTGTAGTGGTTTATTTTTTAGGGTCTAGTCTTTAGCACTTGGAGTACTTTACGGCACGAACACTGTTGTTTAGCAGATTATGATTTGACTATTTGCTTTATGTTGGACAAAATGATCAATTGTGTGAACTTATTAATTTTTCTTTGGTTTTGTTTATCAATTTTTCATTAAGTTTCCTTTGGTTTTTAGGAACTAGTCTTTAGCACTTGGCAAACTATTTCCGTTTGGTTGCCCTGATCGATGGACTGTCATATTTTGATAGCAACTTAAAAGAATTAACTAAAAAAATTATCAAAAAGAGATTTGAAGTAATTCATTGTAAATTGCATGCGTGTTTTCTATTGATATCAACTATGAATACACCTGAAAGACTGGGGTTACGCAGTACTTGCTTTCTAAGGTTGGGGATAATATTGTCTTGTATAACCTCATGAAGATAACACTCTGACAGGGACCATGCCCACTTACGCAATACTATGAATATTGTCTTGCCATGAGGTAGGGCACATTGTTAGATAAAAAAAAAATGTTTCATTAGAAATATGAAAATGAGGGATCTGTGTAAAAAAAAAAAGGTGGAAGGTACATTGTTAGTATAACAGATTAATTAATTTAATTTGGTTGTTGGAATTCATGTTCACTCTGTTGAAAACTCTCTGGAATTTACTTTTAGTGAAATATTAAATATTTGCTTGTAATAAGATATCTAGAAGTGCAGGGGCTGTAGTGCAAAAGGTGTTATTGGATCGGGTTAGAATGAGCGTTGTCAGTCAGTACAGAAAATGAAACCTTCAGACTTTTTTGTTTATGTTTGTGATGACTCTAGATATTAGTTGCAAAGAGTGTTTTCACTACATACCATGATTAAATAAAAAAAAATAATAATAATAATGAGTATGAGTATATTGGGGCTACAAGAGCATGGTAAAAATCATCCCTGGAGAAGAAACCAGAGCTTAAGAACTCCCCATTGACCTGTCGATAGCAGTTTGCTTGTTATTTGGAATATGCATTATTCTTACCCACTAAGAATTGTCATTGTTATCTATGTCCAATAATAGCTTGTTTTGACATTTTTGTCTTGAAAGGTAGATAAACAATAAACAATACTTCAGGCATGCCAAGAAATTCATAGCACTCAACTGGTTCCTGGTTATTTTAAGACCACCCCTGGCCTGGACTACAGGATCTAGAGAAATTTGATTTGAATTAATGATTGATACTGGCTAATTTCTTTCTTGTGTCAGGTACATTTGTATGTAAAAACAAGCTCATAGAGTAATTAATTCATCTAACGTAATGATTTGCAAATATTGAGCTGGTTTATAGTAATTAAATTGAATTGACAAGCATTCATTCCATATTGTCTCTGTGTGCTAAATAGCTCATCCTTGTTGCTTGTATGAGCATTTGATATAATGCGTATATGATCCATAGTTAAGTCATGATTGAATCAATACGTCTGATAGTTGCATAAGATATATTGACACAATGCTTGGAGTTTGAGTTGGCATTAGTACCAATCATGTACCGGCCACCTTTGGTACCACTCCTAAAACTGTTCCTATGTACCGGCCTTATAATATCAAATGACGATATCAGACAAAGTAGGTATGATTAAGAAGTCTCATTCCCAAAGGGCAAATACGAGACTTGTGTGCCCATGATTCGCAATTAGACTTGAGTCCTGGTGAATCTCGTGTGGGTAATTGGACACTTATGTGATAGTTGTTAGCATAGATATATACATAACCTTAGAAGATAAGCATATCTGTTTGTATTTGGTTGACCATGCAATTTATTAGTCACATAATCAATAATGAAAATTAAATGTGAAGGTACGGTATAGGACTAGGAGTTTAGTACAAAGCCACATTCAAATGTCAGAGTATACGTTCAAATATTTATGGGAAATTGGGAATGTAAATGAAGCCTAGAGTCAACTAGGAGACCCAGCCCATCTGAAGCCCGTAGACGTTGTTTCGCCGAAATAAACCCTTTCGAATTTACTTTTTTTTAAAAAAAAAAAAACTATTTTGACTATAAAAAATAATAAATCAGTAAATAATAATAATAAACAGTTAAAAAATAATTATAGATTTCATAAATGTCTACAAAAATGATAATTTACTAAATCCTTTTGAACAAGATTAAAAAAAATAAATTTGTTTCAAAATTAAATGATTTCAAAATAAGTATTTTTAAGATAAATATTTTCCAAACATAAAAGTTTTAAAACTTAGATTTCAAATTGGTCGATCTAATTTGTTTTGAACCCTCCACCAATAACCGTTTTTAAAAATCCAAAATAAATACTGAAAAAAATTAGAAAATATAAAATTTGGTTTTCTGTTAGATTTCAATATGAAGATGAGATTGAATGGTTTGAATCGGTAATTTAAGTCATAAAATACAAGAGTGGACGCGTAGCACGGAACCAATCCATGCTATGCATAGCATTCCAGTTATCTTCTCACTCTCTCTCTCTTTATATATATATAGAGAGAGAAATGTTATGGTGCATCGCGATGTATTGAGGCCTTTGTACATCGTGACATATTTGTCGTACGTAGTTTACAAAAATTTTTACTATTTTTTTTTCAATTTTTTTAATAACCTCCATTTTTTGAATTTCTTTATTATTAGTTGGTAACCAAAAAATAGAAGTTTTCGAAAATTCGAAAAAAAATAGTAAATAATTTCAAAAAATATAAATTTGGTTTGTTATGAGATTTCAATATTGATAAGATTGGTTTAATTACATTTGTCAATTTGTAAAAGGATTGACGGATAATGATCGCGATGTATAGTAGCCTCAAAACACTGCGATGCATCATAGCATATTTCTCTCTCTCTCTCTTTATATATATATATATATATAGAGGATGGATATAGAACACTGATGTGTATGGATCGTCTCCGTACACATGAGTCGTTTTTCGAGATCCAAAATTCAAACTGCCGATCCGAACCGTTCAAGTTGTTCTCCATATTGAAAAACCCACGGAGACCAAATTTTACATTTTTTCGAATTTTTTTACTATATATTATGATATTTTCAAAAAAACACTACAATTGGAGTATTTCAGGCCCTCCAATTTGAAAATATCATAATATATAGTAAAAAATTTTGAAAAAATGTAAAATTTGGTCTCCAAGGGTTTTTCAATATGGAGAACAACTTGAATGGTTTGGATTGGCCGTTTGAATTTTGGATCTCGAAAAACGACTTATGTGTACGGGAATGATCCGTACACATCAGTGTATTTTATCCATTCATTCTATATATATATAAGCAAAAGTTGCCCTCATACGTTTGGCAAATAAAGAAATAAAATAGTGTTAAATAATAAAAATATGTTGCAAAAATTCATCATATTTTATCACATCATTTGTAAAAGAAATTAGAAAGCAAAGAAAGAAGATAAGGAAGGTGCTCAAGTACCTCGGGATTCTTTTCACAATTGCAAAGAAAGAGACGTATTTGAAAACTCCTGTCAACAATCGGAAAACAAACTCTCGACATTTTGTAAAAAAAGAGGTTGGAGCATGGCAAACATGTGCTCTCTTTGTCGGATCCAGATCCTGTGTCGCGCGGCACGCGTATAGCGCACAGGATCTGGACCGCTCGTGAAATCCAACGATTGTGAGTTGATTCTCCCACGCGCATTGTCTTATCGGGTTCACTTACCGGATCCATATCCATCAAAAATAAAAAAAACGGAGCTTATCTTCTTCTCCGGGAGTTGCTTTTTACACGGTTATAATTTGCAATACACGGTCAACTTTTACAAAAGGACAAAAATATCCTTGTGTTATTTTATCACGCTAAAATCTCTGATAAAGATCTGTTTTGTTCTTTTTTTGGCACCATCAAATAGTTATTTTCGCCGGACTTTTCGCGGTCTTTTACTCTTATATTACAACATCGAAGAAAGAAATCAAGCATCTCAATTAATGAAAAATTTACACATCGCTAAGTTCTCTCCATCAGGTAATGACAATTTATCTTTTTTCTACCATTTATCTATCAAATGGAGTAAATTGAAGGTTTCTAATCCAAATTAAATATAATACAAAAGAACACAAAGTATCATTTATTTTCTAGATTAGCTTGATACATATCTATAACTATTATTAGAAAAGATGAAATAATTAAAATCACTTGAATTTTTATTGCTCAAAAGCTACTGCCATGCTTTTAATTAGAAAACAAAACAGATAATAATTAAATAAAGGAATAATGAATTTAAGATTGAGAAGTCAGCACGGAAACATTCATAAGTTCTCAACAGATATTGATTTAACTTAACATTTTTTTGGCCTTTTGTTTTTGTTTGAAATTTTCTATGTTTTTTATGCCAGCAGGTTATGCTTTGTGGTTATATATTACAATTTCCAACATAATTTTTACCATTTTTAAAAACCGTGAGATCTTGTATGCCGTTCCCATTGTTAACAATGGGAGAATCAGAAGCAATAAGCTTGTGGCATTCGCTCTTGTGACCTGACTTCCAATGCATAGCCTAATGAAAAAGGAAAATAAATAAGGAAAGAAAACATAATGTAAAAGATCAAAAGAATAATCATGATAATGTTAGGATTTAGGCTACATCAATGATTGAAACCAGAAAGGTGTTGATACTGGTGCTAATTTTATAATAAATACATACGTCTCTGAAATGAAAGCATAGAACTTCATCTGACGGCTACAAACCATAACAAGTACTCGTACATACATACAAAGTACCTGATGCTTTTCAGAGCAGTATCGGGCTTTCTTACAACTATCACACAGCTTTCCACCTTTCCAGGTGCCACACCAACAACACAGAATATTATCACAATATCAGTTATTAATTATGTTTGAATTTTTGAGATCACTAATTGGGTAAAAGGTTGATCAAGTAAGGAGTAAAGGCCTGACAGGTACAACACATAATACAGTGTGCCAAAATATTCATTCCTGGAACCGATTTAAACACAATAGCACGAAAGAACTACATTTGCTTTGGCACGCCAATGGTGCTGCCATGCTACCAACTGGTGAGACAAGCGCACAAAGTATCTTTTGTATCAGTATATGAGCCCTAATCACAGAAATGAATTATATACAAAACACGTATTCAATAGTGAATTTTGTATTAAATTTGTATACCTTGTCAATTTCGCCTCCTGATTGATCCACAATTGAAACGAAAGAAAAGCTTCAATGGCAGCCGAGAGAGGATCTCAAACACCACGATTTCTCAAGGAGGATGACATCAACCTCTCCTAATTGAAAAATTAATCAAGCAAATTTCAGGATTAGAAGGGATAGATAGGTAGGGAATAGCCTCAATTTCTCAAGAAACAGAGCAAAGAAAAGAATAAAAGTACCTAACCTTGTTGCTCTGGCCATGGAGGAGCGAAGGTGGATCTGCTGTCGGAAGAGAAAGTGAGAATCGAGATGACGGCGAATAAGGGGAGAGAAGGGAGTTCGGTAGTAACTGAAGACAAAAGTGACGGAAGTTTCTAGGTTTGGTCAGGGATATTTTTGTCATTTGTAAAATTTGACCGTGTATTGCAAATTATAACCGTGTAAAAAGCAACTCCCCTTCTTCTCCTTCTCCCACCGTACAGAATAAAAGAGAGAGCTAGAGAGAAAGGAGGCGATCGACGGCTAGGCGTCGTGGAAGCGAAGCAAATCGACCTCCGCAACTATCTTCCTCTCGATCCTTCACCTCTTCTCTGCCGATCGAAGCAAATCGTAGGAAAACGAAGCAACTCGAAGCAGCAAACCTAGTTCTTCGTCGCCTCTCGCTGCCTCTCTACCTCTCTGCCTTCCCTCCGTGACAGATACTTGTCTTTTCTTTAATAAGCATATACATTTGCATGGTATTTGTGTTTAGATTATAATTATGCATGAGTCATATTTGTTTTATGACAATACCGTGTCCAATTAGGAGGCACATTTTATTTTATACTGAGGTTTTATTGAGACACATATTAACAACTAGGAGTGCTTAGATGCTGAAATTGTGTCCAGTTGAGGACTAGCTAGACAATTGAGAGGAGACTGGAGCTTAATTGAAACATGACCATACAATGCGACAGTTACCTGACTTGTCCTCAGCTAAATTGAGTAAAATTGCTTTATAAAGGCTAAACAAGGTAGCCTTTTGGCTGAATATTTATTAAATAAGGATGCTAGTACCATGTTATAACATATATATTAAAATTACTATTCGTGTCACACAACTTCTATGTGATTCAAATATTCTGGTAAGGACTAATCCACTTATGCATAAAATATAATTCAAATTTTACTTTTAATTCACTTTGAATACTATCATTTCTATTAGGTTATGGGAGATGGAGAAGAGCATGGCATAGTAAAAATTGCTGGTTTTGGTCTTGCTATGGTATAGTAAAAAGTGCTGATTTTGAAAATTTTGGAGGCTGCTTTGTGTTATGTTTGGTGATTAGCATTTTGTAATAGGATGTTGGTGATTTTGGAGGCTGCTTTGTGTTTAGTTTTTCTTCTTTAGTTTTCAACTACTTTGTATTTCTAGTTGCTTATATAACCTAATAATCTCCCCTTTTGGTTTAGTATTTGATTTACTGTGAACGCTTGATTTTAGATTGAGCTTGTATTTGAGCAGTTATAAACTATGTTGCTTGGTCATGAATAGGCTTTATGTAATACAACCTATACAAATATTGCCCAATGCACTTAAGAACTTGTATGTCAGAAGTTGTACAAGCTATGCGCTAAACAACTATCCAATATTCCAATCTCTCATGCTTGAAAACATTAATGCCAAGAGCATAATTACATGTAAGAAAGACACAAAATCAAGACATTACAGCTCCCATAACATGCAACAAGAGTACATTCAAACAAACGTAAATATAACCTTAAAATTAGAGAGAACTACAATTAACACAAGAGTACATTAACACACAAGAACTATTGAGAATCCTGAGATCATAGCCTTCAAAATGAAGTTATTATTAACCCCTTCTTCCTAATGTTTAATTGTTTAAGAAATCTAAACCTCACAACCATCCAATAACTAAAGAAATTCCAACGGAAAAACTAATTACCCAAAATGATGAATTAAACTGCATAACTAAACAGAAAAACTGAAACAACTTGCTGAATCATAAATTTTGATTACCTTCAGTTCACTAAGAAAAGTTCTATATGGATAACCAAGTAAACAACAAACCATATTGAATTTCTCATTATATCGAACAGAGGTAATTTCTTAGAAGGCCATGGTTACTTCTTTGCAGTTTTACAGAATTTGCGATATTACCAGGATGGCCCCAATGAACTAGCCAATCATGCAGGTTCCATGTCACAATGGTGTATCAGTTCGATGGAGAGCTCCGCTTCAGAGAGGAAGAGCTCGAACTCCGTCTTGGTTTCTGTCGGGAGGCAGAGAGGCGACGAAGAATTGCTTCGAGTTGCTTCGATTCCTGCGATTTGCTTCGACCGACAGAGAAGAGGTCGAGGAGGAAGATCGGCATAGAAGATTTGCTTCGATCGGCTTCCACGACGCCTGGCCGTCGATCGCCTCTTTTCTCTTTAGTTCTCAAATTCACGGAGGAAGATGAGTTTTTGTTTTATTATTATTATTTTGATTGCTTTTTGATCTGCTCCTTTAATTCGGATCAGGAAGAGTGAACCCAAATCAAACCCGATAAGGCAGATATCGAGTGGGAGCGTAGAGTAAATGTTTTCAACCGTCAGATTTCACGAAGGGTTCAGATCCTGTGCGCTATACGCGTGCCGCGCGACACAGGATCTGGATCCCTCTTTGTCATGTCGACTCTGAGTCTTCTTTCCACATCACCAATACTTGCTCTTTCTTCACTCAGGTCAAGAACTCATTTACTTGCTTACAACAGCTTCTTTTACCTTCCTCTCAAATACTCCTGAGCAGAAATTTCAGTAATGCTCAAAGAGAGCTGCTAGCTGTTGCTTGCTTTGCAGGAGAATCTTCAAAAATCTTTCTAGCTCACCGGATGAAGTCGCAGCTGAAGTGCATCTTGATTGGAGATTTTCTCATTGAACTCTTTTTCGTTATGGGTACTGGTTTTTTTGCGCTATGATTTTGATTTGGATACTGGTGTTAGTTTTTGTTTTTTTTCCTTTTAGCTGCTGGCTAAAAATGTACATAACTTTACTTTTATTTTAATACAAAGGTCAGGGGCTTCGACCCTTGCTTTTATTAAAAGAAAAAAAATTTGATGGAGGAATTGATTCGTTTGAGATCTGACCGTCCGTTTAAATCGAACGGTTACGCATTCAAAACCATGCAGTGTTTTTTTTAAGACGTGCAGAAGATCCGGATCCCTCAAGGCCTCAACTATATGGAGTATTGGGACAAATGCAACATTAATTATTATGTTAAGTATTTTCATCATTAATTGTTTCCTTTTTTGAAAAGGTGAAACCAAAAGACCACGAGTTTGTCATTAACAATGCCCTACACTGCTTGACCCAACTTAGGACACCACTTAGTCTCTGCATTAGATACGCACTCTTAGGCCCTGCTCCAGAAGGATGTAAACAGGGCTAAAGAAAGGGAGAGGAACCGATTGTCGCTACCCGGTATATCCAAAAAAAAAAATAATAATAATAATAATACTGGTCAGTGTTCATGGCACTAGCTGTAAATGCAATACATCCATATATCACGAGTTTAAAGGACCCAAGTTAATTAGCATTTTGTTGTGCAGGAAACTTTAAAATTAAGCCTACACTGTACGTATCTAACGAGCGAAATGAAATAATACAACACACTTCAAAAATACAGATCGAATTAGTTATATTAAACAAAAGAACTCTGTATAAAGACAAGACAAGCATACAAAATTGCTCTTACCCATGTTTTGATTACCTTTAAAGTTTATTGGAAACGATATTTCTGTCAAGTAGCAACAAAATTTGCAATTTAAGTTTTAAGAGTGTATCACTGAACGGTCTAGTGATCAGCTGTGACTAAGAGTATGGAGTTAAAAGTAGCCTAATACTATAACAAAACTAAGAGTTTGGAGTCACCAGCTGTGACTCAGTTACAAACATAAGTAGATTAAAAATAACAAAAACAAGCTACTACAAGTATTTTAACTCGTCCAAACATCAAAAATAAAAAGGACACTACACAAAGAAAATGTCAGCATCTAATTCAGCAAATTTTCATCTGAAATATGCCTCTGACACATGACCATCCTCTCCTGGCACTGTGTTGGTGACTGGATTTGCAAACCCTTAGTTTCCAGAGTGCTGAGCAAGTCCAGCCTCTAAGCCTGCGTTGTTCCCTGTCCAAGAAAGATGCAAATTTAAAATACTACAATTGAGGAGAACTGTGACCAGTTTTTTCATTAAAGGCTATTCCATTTCTAAAAGATTATCGGAAACAATTTATCATCATTAAATATATGTTGACACACAAGCAAGCAAGGAACAGCTAAAAAGGTTACCCAGAAAAGATTATTATCTTCATTCAATGCCTGATATTGATTCTAGATATTCTTAAAACTTGACAGATTCACAGAAATTCTTCTTGGCTCATGATTATTAAAGAAATCCCAAAAAGAATTTATAATAGAGCTGTTAACAAAAAGATAATCAACAGTTTCACAATTATGAAAAAAGTAATACTCATTCAGTCCCTACCCACCCCTCCTTTACAAATTTCAAAAAAAAAAATATCTTAATTTTTAAATGTGATTTCATCTTTTCTAGTTATTCTGGCTCTATTTGTTGCATTTTAAAAAAAAATATAATAAAAAAAGGTCAAAAGGCTTTGTTTAATTAGGTTAATTTATGTCATTCAAATTTGCATCTGAAAATTAATAATTTATCATAGTAGTTTGATAAATGGTAAGAATGTACAAATCAGCTAAATAAAGAATACATCTTACCATATTGGCCTTCATCTTTTAATGGAGTAACCAGACATTTATCCTCCCAATTTAGGGATTGTGGTGCATTGCAACTGTCATCGTTTCTCTCACAACCCAATCTATACCTTCTCGCAAATTCTCCCAGCTTATAATTCGAATATATCTTATTAAATTCCTCAGTGCTCAAATCAGAAAAACTATTCAACCCGCAGAAATGGCCTCCGTTCTTCTCTGCATTTGCATTGCACTGTTTACAAAGTTCGTAGTTCTTGATGAAATTTTGAAATGCATGAATTTTATCTTCAGGTTGCGCATAGGATTTCTCATGCTCCTCCATCCACTGTTCAAAAAGCTGAACTAATTTAAGCTTCTCTGTGTAAGTAGAAGAAGGGCTGTATCCAGCAATGGAGAAAGAATCCATTGACGAGATCAATGGATCAGATGCCTATTATAACATACGAAGAGACCAGAAAAGAAAGATAGCATAAGTCATAAAACTAAACATAAACACCAACCAGATTAATAAACAAGCAGAAATAATCAAATAAATTTTTGATAGATAATCTTGTAGACAGACTTGAAAAAGGAACACAAGCATCACAGGATTTGTTTATCCCTCAAAGTTCTGAATCAGACTCAAGGCAAAGGCCATGCCTTGTTCTTGTACTCTTAAAGCTGCAAGCTGGCTAATAAATGAAACCCATTGTTCTATAATATTTTATGGGAGGAGAAAAAGGTAAATTTAGATTACAGACTGAACTCTCGCAATATTAATGTTCTTCTCCACTACATCAATGCTACTGACATCTGCTCCCAGTCGGGCCCCGGAATGTTGAGACAAAGCATCTAAAGAACATAAGGAGAGAGAGAGAGATTTCGGTGAATACCTCAGAGTGACTACCATCTCCACAACCAACAACATCTAAAAGTCCTTCAAAAGCTCTAGATGAATATGGATGGCTCCTATAATATCATAAATCAAAGATGAATGTCAAATAATTGGATCTCAGTTTCATTTGCCCACAGTGGTTAACTAGAAGTTTTGATGGTCAGACATCAATAGTTTGCTTCTTTACTCAGTACAGTAGACTTTGTAATGGATAATTTTAAAGTAATGAAGATGTCTTTGGATCTCATGACAGTGGCTGTCAAGTTATGTAGAAAAATTGAAGATGCCTTGGAAGGAGTAGAAAGGAAATTGATGGAAACTACAGTAATACAATAAAAATTTGTCAAAGATGTACCTGAAATGTCTGCAAAAAGTGGAGGGGATAAAAGAGTTGATTGCATGGGATTTTTTGAATGGGCCTTGTGGATCCCACCTGGTTATAAGCTAATTAAATTGATAAATAAAAATACATAGGGAAGTAACTGACCTGAAACCCTAAATTACTGAAAACTCATCTTATATTTAGATGACAGAACTAAAATAATAAAAAAAAATTCAAGTCCTTTTGAGATGCAGTCATATAATTTGCTTTAGGGAAACTACTGAACTAGTAAGCTTTTGTAGGGACGTTACCGAAATTAGCCCTAATGTACACAGATTTTAAACTACCCGTAGAGAACATTCTCTTTTTATTTATGGATAAATTAGGACATGTAATCTTGCAAGTTAAATTCGCATATATCTGGAATTGATCGAATTTTCATGGCAATATAATGAACACAAATCTTCACATAAATACCCTTGTAAAATTAAAAAAAAAAATCATTTCAGAATTGGTAAAAGAACAAGAAATCAAAAGAGGGAAAATAATCGACCGTGCTTTAGAGATGGCAGCGAATTTAGCGAGCGCGACAGTATTCAAATAGGACTTAAATCCATTTCCTTCACCAGAATCGGAATCTCCGACCGGTTTCATCATCGAGTAAGATGTTAGTGGAGTCAGAGATGGAGATGGAAATGGAACCAGAGGTCGGGAAAGGTAGTCTGGGTTGAGAAACCTTCTCTTCGCCATGCCAGAGTCCAGAGAACAATTTTTAGCGAGGTCGGGAAAGGTAGTCTGGAGACGCCGAGACGGAGATGCAATTTTTAGCGAGGACCAACCGACCGACCGAGGGTTTGATATTTACGCTTAAACCCTTGGAAACTAGAAAATCTTTTTATTTTTACGTTACGACGTAGGATTAGCCGATTAGGAATAAGAAATAGATTAGGCAAATTCTGCCGTGCGGTCAAATACATAACGGAGTTATATGTATATTTAATAATTTATAAATAATAACGTGCGGTCAAATACATAATGGAGTTATATGTATATTTAATAATTTATAATAACGGAGTATATATATATATTGGGTTTATTGGAGTCGTGTGTGGGAGACTCGGAGGCGTTTTAACTTTATTAAAACTTCCTAAAATTCAAATTAGTGAGTTTATCTCTACTACTTATAAACGCACGTAACACATAGATGTTACAATCTAGGTCTAGAGAGTAAATAATTTTTTCTGTCATTAGATCGACTTGATCTGTGATTGGATGAGAATTGCTAGACCAAATAACACTATCATTTGATTTTCCATCTAATATAAAAACAAATTGAATAACAAATCTATTTGTATCGCTGGTAAATTAAGCAATATATTTTTATTGTCTAACATTATTTTGTTTCTTTATTTTGCCCACATATGAGGGCATCTTATGCTAGTCTATGTAAATGGCTAAATGTATACAGTCTTCTGAAAGAACAATGCATCCAATAATAATTTCATTTGTGAAAATAAAATTAGCAACGTAAATTACTGGTAGAGATTCAGTTCAGTTCATGTCTCGTATGCTTTAAATTTATTTCTCATAACAACATTACAAACACCTCATAACCAAGTGTATCTTTTTATAAAATTGTAGTTTTGCTACGAAACAGTCATTTATCAAAAATGATATTTATACGGATTTCATTTCATTTTTATTGGAATTGATTTTTCAAGATTCCGTTGGATCCAATAAAATAAAAATTCCGATCAGATTACATCAAATTCATTCATTTTGATAATAAAAAATATATAATGAAATGAACTTCCATGTTAAAAAATTTCTTTGTAAAAAAATTAAAATCTAGAGTATTAAACTAAAATTGAGACAACATGAATTAAAGCGCATGGCTAGATCTCATAGCTACTGGTATAATGGTTCTTGGAAACACTATATGAATATGACTATATCTTTGTTTAATTGGGATTTGGGAACGGTGTGCATAAATGAAAATTTAGACGCTTTTTCTTTTAGAACAAACAATTAGTAATTGAACTTGGTTTTAACTAACAAGATCTACAAAATTATGAAGAAACTTGATCTGCTTTCAATTCATCAACAATCCTGCAACAATTACAAATGTTTTTTCAACAATTGATACAAATCAAATTAAGATGTAAATATTGAAGGACAACCCAAAGACAGTACAAACGAACAAGTATACAGACACCTTAAAAGACAAGGTATAAATAACATATCAGTATGAACAACATTTTTATCTTTTTCAGTTTTTCTTTGCACTGCTTGGTATAAATAATTAACCACTCAAGCACATAGCAGCAAGCCAATCAGTTTAGATGGAGAATAACACAAAGTGTTTATAAGGACAAGTTTTGGTTTAGTTTCCATAAGAATCCTACCTTTAAATTTAAGGATCAATGGGCCATAAACCATAATGGTTGAGAAGTAGGCGAAATACCCTAAGGAGGATTATGGCTCTTTAACAATTAATAATACAGAAGTCAAAAGCCTCCGTACAATAATAGAAGTACTAACCTCACCTTTTCCAGCTCATGGGCCGTTGTATAGAAATCCTTCCATTTCTTGCACCTGTACATGCAAGAAAAATGAAATAAAAGTCATGGAACAAAAAAATAAAGACAAATTTTAAACATAGGTATGCAAATTTGCAAACCCTGAGTTTCTAGAGTTCTGAGCAAGTCCAGCCTCTAACCCTGTGTTGTTTCCTGTCCAAAGATGCAAATTCAAAATATTATATTCAATTCAGAAAAGACTATTCCATTACTAAGCTGCCACACGACCCAGCAAGCAACAGTTTAAAGATTACCAAGGAAGATTTATCATCTTTTTCCAACGCTTGACTTTGATTCTTCACATTAATTCTCCTTGGATCATGATTATTAAAGAAACCCCAGAAAATATTTACAATAGAGGTGAACAAAAACATAATCTACAGTTTCTTAATTAAAAAAATAGTACTTATTAAGTCCTACCCAACCCTCCTTTCCAAACAGCAATTCAATCTTAAGGGGTAATTTGAGAACTCAAATAGAATCATTCTTACTACAACTAATACCTCCATTCTTTTAAGGAAAACATAAAGAGCCTGTGTTATCCCTAAGCCAAATAGCAGAATCCTTTTCATTATTAACAGTGTTATGATTAATTGGTTGAATAGGATTTGAAACCCCTCTACTAAGGAAAAGATTCATATTGCCTTTTCCTCAAACGTCTTTAGCAGAGGGCTTTCTGGTTTTGTGAAATGTCAAATATCTTTCCCGATTTATTTGGATCTTAGCTGTCTAATTTTTCAAAAAAAAAAAAAAAAGGAAATAAAAATTCATCTCACCACAGTTGCCTTGAGCACCCATTGATAATGAACCATGAGTTTTTGTAGGGTAAGAGGGCAAACCAAGTATAGCACACTTCCCGTAAGGCAAAGACTTGTCCCTTTTTAGAAGCATGTATCCTTTGTCTCCCCATTTGGTGCCCCAGGAATTCTTCAAAATCCAATAATCTGTGCCATTCTCAGATCCAAAACCAACCAGCAGCATTGCATGGGTTATGTCATCTGGATTGTTTGAGCATTTCCCATGGAAGATTCCCTAATTTAAATCCATCGAGTAATTTCCAATTTAGATTAATCTCACATAGATGTATTGTTTTAGTTTACACAAAAAATAGAAAGATTGCACATTTTGAACATGAAATGGACCATGACATGAAGCCCATAAAAGATTACCATATATAGTACAAAAGTCCTAAAGATCCATGTCAAAGTGCATTTTAAGTTTGTGAAAGCTTACCTCTCTGTAAAAATGGAAGTCATCAGAACTGGCAGCAATGCCAACACTAATCGGCTGTTTCAGTAAAGCACATAAAAGAGCTTCATCTTCGGGCGGCACAATTTTGTATCCATCTATTGTCACCATTTTATTACTGGCCTGCCATTTGTATTATAATTAGCCAATTTTTAGTGCTGCACGTGTACATGCAATATATAGAAAATTATAAAGGTAAACATCTAGCCATTGTATGAAAATAAAATACTGAATCACAAAAGAGTAATAACAAAATCAAAATGGATGGTCGGTTGGAAACATTTTTTTTTTGGTTGAATTACCTCGGTGATGCTGCATACACCGTCTTTTGCAGCATACGGATAATTTGTCTCAGTGTTGATACCTCCATTTTCTATTACCCACCGAAAAGCAGAAATTGTGTTGCCTCCTTTGCAGCCCCAGCTTGTCATCACGCAATCTATGAGTTCTTGTTTAGAGAGGCTGACCAGCTCTCCTGTTGTTATTGCATTTATGCTTTCAATTGCTCCGGTAGCAGAGAAGGCCCAACAACTACCTAATATATAGGATAAAGAAGATTCTTACAATTCATTTAATAATTTGGCAAATTGGTTGGATGAGTTGCAAAAATTACGTCAGAAGGGTTTTTATGCAATAATAGTACTAGGGCTTTTGGATACTTACTACAGCGTCCTTGATTTTCTACCGGAGTAACCACACCTTTTTCTTTCCAATTGAGAGATGTTGGTGCATTGCAGCTACAGTTTGGCTCGCAACCCAATACAACCTCTCTCTCTATTCCCTTTCCCATCTTAAAATTTAGATACTGATGATTAAATTCCTCTGTGCTCAAGTCAGAGAAGTCATTTAATCCACAAAAATGGCCTCCGTTCTTCTTCGCATCTGCATTGCACCTATTGATCAATTCATAGTTCTTAATGAAGTTTTTAAATGCGTGCTCTTTCTCTCCAGGTTGCGCATAAGTTTTGTGATGCTCCTCCATCCATTGTTCAAAAATCACAGCTAATTCCTCATTGGAAGAAGGGTACGATCCAGCAACCGAAAAAGAATTGAATGATGAGGTTGATGGATCAGATGCCTATTATAACACAAGGAGACAATTAGAGAAAAAAAAAAACATAGAAGAAGCAAATTAGGTCTGATAGAGAAGCTCATAAACATACTCCATAAACAAGTACGAGCATCACAGAAGTTCTGAATCAAGCTCAAGGCAAAGGTCATTCCTAGTTCTTGTATTGGTACAAGCTGGTTGGTAAATGAAACCCACTGTTATATAAGATTTGATTTATGAGATGCGGTAAATTTAGGAAAAGTTAAACTTAGCTTACTATGTTCTTCTTTACTGCATCAATGCCACTAACATCTGCTCTCAGTTGTGCCAGAGTCTGTTGAGAATACATGAAATGAATAAGAAAAAAGGGAGAGAGAATTTGGGGAACAATGTATAGAATACCTTAGAGAGAATACTGCCTCCACAAGGTGGATATGGATCTCCCCTGCAATACAGTAAATCTAACTCAGTTCCATTCACTCACAATAAATTTATCACAGTTTCATTGCAATACATGAAGGTCTCATGTCAAATAAATTTTCAAAGACTACCTGAAATATTTGCACACAGTAGCGAGGATAAAAGAAACTCGGGTTGGATCAATAGCATGCAATGGTTTGAATGGGCCTTGTGGATCCCACCTGCTTATAGGTTAATTCAATTGATCAAAAAATACAGTAAGAAATTTCTTCTAGCTTCCTCTTTTGCCTATTAAATTATTCAAGAAAGAAACACCTATATACAAAAGTTGACGAAACTAGAGAAAGAATTAATCACTCTAAACCTAGTTGAAGAAGTACTAAAACTTTAATCACCTAGACTTCTCAGAATATTTCTCCTGAAGCTCTTGCTTATCCTTTGCAAGTGCATCAACCTCTTGTTGCATCATCTGACATCTCTTCCCCATCTTTTGGTATGCAGCATGCACTTGTTCCATGTTCTCAGCAAACTTCTCTTGCATTGCTTCACACCTCAGATGATTCTGGGCCACCACTGAGTTCATCTTGTACTTCTCCTCCAGCTCCTTTTGCTCCTTGTAGAACATAACACTCTTGTGCAGAATTTTCATTACTAGGATTTTTTAAATAAGTTAAGAAAAATAACAACGATATTGGATTTGGGGAAAATGGAATTAGATTTAAAAATTTATTTACTTATTATTAGTTACTTTTATTTTTTTTTTGTCATTAAGAGATATTGGTACATATATATGATCAATTGCTTTCTAAAACTCAAGTATGTACTTGTTCAGTAAATTATCAATGCAATTATTTTGGCATATGCTTATAAAGCCAAAGATAGTAAACAGTACAAAAATAGAAAGGAACATATTGTGTCTCCCTTTCTCAGATTATGATCTCTAATACAAAAAAAAAAAAAAAAAAAAAAATTCTCTATTTTAAGGATACATGTCTGTGGAGATTCCCCAAGCATTGACATCTGAAACACAAGTAAACCAAACAAAAGCAGTTAAAAAAATTAATAAATATACAAACATACACAAAATGTTAATAACATAACATAAATTTGAGTTTACATTTGTTGAATCATCATCAGGGTCAGTATTCACAGGTCTCATAAGGCTGCAAACACAAAAAGCTTTTGAAATGAGTTCAAGAAAAAGAATAGGAATTCATTTTGTCCCAATATATTGAACCTTTCAAAAATGATACAAATGAGCTAAAATTATTAGATAAACCTGCCAAAATTTCATATTTGTCATTGTAGGCCTCCCCTTTCCCTGTCCACTCAAACCAAATTGCCTCTTTTCTTAGATTTTCTACCGGCATATGTGATATTTCAGTATTAAGTACTGTTGAATCTTTTGTAAAGAGGATTAATTCATAGGCATGTATTTATTTTACATAGAAATTCCACATCTATAATGTCAGGTATTATCTTATTTTACAAGGCATGCATGATTCAAGATTTTGCAAGGATCCATTGAAATGACATGTAAATCATTGAAATGGCATGCAAATAAGCTAAAAGGTAATTTATTCTAATTAAAATGAGACATATACAGACCTCTTAGAAAGCAACTTGGTCACAAATTGTGAGTTCTTCATCATTGCTAAGCGTCTCACGAGCATCTTTGGTTCCTTATTTTCCACCACACAAGAAAAATGGATGAAATCGGTTTAACTTTCAAATTTGTGCCTCATGATATTATTTCTAAAGGGAAAAATGCTTCGAGATGCTTCTCTGTAGTGTACCTCACTTCACCACAGAACTTTCACTTCCATGGCACTCAGTAACTCTATATACATTTTTTTTTAGGGTCGACTCTATAAACATTTTTAGTTATGTGTTGTAACTACATGCTTAGAACTTTCATAATGTAGAGCCATAACTAACAAACAGAAACACCTTTTGTGAAATACACCCAAACATTTTGCATTACTTGCAGATTCCAACCAGATATGTCATATTTAACATTAAGACACAACATTGCAGATAAAACCAAAATTCTCATACTTAGGACAGCCACATCCTTTTGGACAAATTGGCAAACATGGCCATCTTTCAATGGGTAAAAGCAAGTTCTGTTATGATAATGTTCTACCAAGTTCAAATAAACTATTTTTCCAGAGACCTTAATTATGTTAAGATGGAACAAAGAAAAGATCTATTTAATTGCAGGTCTGTGTATGTGCAAATGTGCAACAATCATAGGAAAAGTCAGAGAAACATAGCCACTTCTTTATCAATTTAAGCTATAGAATATTTGGGGCAAAACTTAATAGAAAAAAAAAAAGAATATTTGCAGAGTAAGTTAAAAGTATCTTTGTTTTTTCTCTTTTTAATTGGAAGGCTGGACAGCCAAAAAGTAAAAATATTATTTCATTATACTACTAAATGATTTAATTTAAACTAAGCAATTGAAATTCCCGTTGCAAACAAGAATCACATTAAACAATGATGTAAAGTACGGATTCTGATACAAATTTTTTTTTAGAAATTTATCTTTTAGAAGTACCAGGGCTTGGGTACGTGTGTAAAGAACAAAGAAAGGCAGTAAATAGCCCAATTCAAAGAACTTCGGAACAAGAATAAAGTACGAAACCCTAATTTTGAATCAAGAATTAGGGTTGCATTAAACATCAAATTACGCTAAAGGGCCACATCAGCTCCGAAGCAAGAATTTAGGCAAGAAGAACCCCTAAGAAGTGAGAGAAACTGTTCAATGTTCATCAGTTCATGCTTAGAAATATCTTTTAGAAGTACCAGGGCTTGGGTACTCGTGTAAAGAACAAAGAAAGCCAGTAAATAGCCCAATTCAAAGAACTTGGGAACAAGCACAAACACAAAGTACAACATCCTAATTTTGAAACAAGAATTAGAGTCGCATAAAACATCAAATCACGCAAAAGAGCCACATAAGCTCCGAAGCAAGAATTTAGGCCAAAAGAACCCTAAGAAGAGAGAGAAACTGTTCAATGTCCATGCCGAGTCAACTAAAATTGAAGCTAATACCGTGAAATTGAGGAGAAATCCCAAACGCTAGCTTGCACACTTGCACAGCTTGGGAGCGAAGAGAAAAAGAGGATTTACCTTAGGAAGAAAGAATGGAGATGGCGAGATTCGAAAAACCCTAACGATGGGAGATCAGGGACAACGTGCAACGCCTCTTGTAACTCTTGGATTCGCTTCCTCCAGAGTTGAGACTTGAGACTAGAGAGAGAGAGAGAGAGAGAGAGAGAGAGAGGAATGGCTATTTGGCGGTAAGAGAAATACTTCGGGGGGGTTGTGGTTGGATTGAATCCAATTCTTTGTTACCATCCCTACAACCAAGATTCTGACAAGTGGGTCCAAATAATCTCCGACTTGTACGAACGATCCTACGGTGATTAGAGCGTTCGGGTCTCTACTCTCTGGGACTAACTATACAAATTCCAAACTAGGCTGATTTGTGTAATCCGTTGTGTTCCGTTGGTTTTTGGATCGTTTGTGACAGAGGCTGACTTATCGTGTTGCCACCATAATTTTAAATTGACACGAATTTATTTAGTTTGTTTAAAGGAAATTCTCGAGTGCCAAATTAAGAACTAAGAAACGGATATTACTATAATAATAGCAGGTAAGTTCTGTTAATTATTTCCGTTATTACAAATAGTATATTCTATACCGGAGTAATGTTGTTATTCCATATATAAATATATAAAAATAAATAAAAAATGTTCCGAACAGTTAAGAATAGTTACTAAACAATGCTATTGTGCTATTTCAACGAAGAAAGTGAAACTGTACTCTTTTCAGTTTTTGGTTATGCAAAAAAAAAAAAAAATGGATATTTGATTTATCTACTTTCATTCCTATTTTGTTTTCGTTTAAAAATTGGTCCAAAAGTTTTGGAGATTTTTTTCATGTAAAATGAAAAAAAAATTTGTATTTGCAAAAGTATATTTCCATAAGATATATTTTTATATTTTATCTGGCCACAAGTAAAAAGGTTTTCAATTATGTAAAATTAACAAAAGGTAAAACAAACTAAATAACACAAAATATTTCTTTATTTTTGCAAGCTTGTTATCAAAATAATAGAATATATATCTCAAATCAACTAATTAATCGACATATTTACTTTAATCATTTCCAAATTGAAGGTTCTATTGATTGGCGTGATAAGGTAGAGAAAGAAGATAAAGTGAAGGTGGGGTTGCATTGGTTCAAAGTGGTAAAAAAGGAGAGAGATGAATTGTTAGATCCGAGAGCTAGAAGGAAAACTGTCTAGATAAGAATCTTTGGGGTGCCGTATGGTTGGAACCGCTGACCAACGATCAAGCAGCTGGTTCCTTTTGGAGACATAGTTGATGTCGACAAGATGACGGCCATGCGTAAAGACTTGCGTTGGGCTAGGGTTTAGGTGGAGATGAAAACGTCAGATGTGGTGCCTACTGACCACACGTTTGAGATGATAAGGGATTCTGGTAAGAAAGAATTAGTCGATCTAAAGTTTGTAGTAGAAACAGAAGAGCTTATGCAACAACAACCACTGCTGAATTACAGTCACCAAGCATTTGCTGATGCTTGTAGTTGGAGAAAGATCTTCAAGATTTGAAAATTCAGAGTTTGGCTAACTTTACACCACCTGGTTATGAGCATGTTCAACATGTTCAACCTGTTCATTCTGGTGCTCAGACTAACAACATACAGGGGTAGATTGTGTTCTCAGGCCCTGGTAGCTCTAGTAATATAGGTCACTCCCTCAACTTCCAGAGTCAGATGGGACCTCAACTCTCGCCAAATTTAGGCTGTCAATTAACTGGTAATGCTGGTCTTTTCCCTCCCTGTCCAGTTCAGCCAAATTATTTTGCTAGTATGATAGGGTGTTTCCCACAAAGCATGAACTACAACCCAGGTTTTGGTTTTCCTGGGCAGATTGGTAATGGTGGCTTCATTCAAGGGAATAGTGTTAATCTCAATGATAATAATGGGGCAGAAAAAGGAAAAAAAAAAACAAAAGAAACCAACTAAAAAGTATTGGACTCGTTCTCAGTCTAAGACTAAAGAAGGAGTGGTGATTCGAGGCAGAGATGATAATAGGGGTATTTCTGGTAATACCAAAGAAAGAGAAGAGGCTTTTGGCAAAAGAAAGGGTGTGGCGAGTGCTTCTGATCAAGAGTCTGAGGTTGGTGAACTTGAAGAACCGAGGACTGCAAATCTGGCACTTAGGTCTCAACTTAGAAAAGAGAAAGAGTGCTACAAACCCCAATTGCTATTTCTGCTACAGCAACAAATGCTACTGCCACTTCTTTGGAAGGTATATCTTCTTATACTTTAGCTAATTTTTTTCCTTATAATAATTTGTCTGATTCCCAAATTGTTAATCTTTTAGAGCATCTTGGAATCTCTTTAGGAGTAGATAATGCTGATAGTTTAAGTAAAATTAAATTAATTAGATCAATGGAGTCATATAGAATGTTGAACATTCTATATGGTATTGTTTATACCATAAAGACTCAGAAGTCTTTTGAAGTTCTGTCTAGGCTTAATCCTTTTCGATGATTAAGATTTTAAATTAGAATATTAGAGGTATGGGTCTTCCTGAGAAAAGAAGACACCTTTCTGAATTGATAAAAAAGGATAATTTTAGTTTTGTTAGTCTTCAAGAAACTAAAAAAGTTTCTTTTACTAGTAGGTTTTTAAATGCTATTGTTAGGAATTTTTCTTGGAATTACCTCCTTGCCAAAGGGTCTTCAGGAGGTATTTTAGTAGGCTTTAATGAAACTCTTTATAATATAATTAGTTGGGATATCAAAACCTTTTCTGTTACTGTAGTTTTAGAAAATAAGGCTGATAGTATTAAGTGGGCTTATACTACAGTGTATGGCCTAGTTTTAAATAGACTAAAACTTGCCTTTTGGCAAGAACTCACCAACATTGATGCTTCCATGGTTCACCCATGAGCTATTGGTGGAGATTTCAATATCATTAGATGGAGAAATGAAAAAATATGTGTTAATTTTGATGTTAGGAATATGTCTTTGTTTAATAATTGGATTGACACATTTTATCTACAAGACTTTAAGTGTCCAAATAAGAAGTATACTTGGTTAAGAGGGGGAAGAAGTAGACAGAAAGCTTTGTCTGGATAGGTTTCTAGTGTGTCCTAATTGGATAAGCACTTTTTCCAATACTTTTTCTAGTAGTTTTGGAAAAGTATACTTTGACCATGTCCCTATGACTCTCAGCACTTCTATCAACAATAGAAGTCATCAAACTAATGCTTTTAAGTTTGAGAAAGCTTGGTTGGAACAAGATGATTTAGTTGATAAAGTTCATAGCTAGTGGCAGGAAGGGTCTTTTGGTACTAATAAAGGCCTTTCTTGGAACCTTAAAATTGCTACTCTTAGAAGAAAATTAAGAGGTTGGAGTAGAAATATAAATAGGTTTAATAGGGATAAGAATAATGATTGTATTGATAAAATTAAGAAATTAGACAACTTAGTGATGATAGGGATTTGATAGAGGATGAACTTGAAAATCTCTTTCAATTAAAGAAAGAATTATCAAAAATCAATGTTGAGGATGAGATTTATTGGAAACAAAGGTCTAGACTCACTTGGCTTAAGGAAGGAGATTTAAATACCAAATTCTTTCATTCTATATCTTTATAGGAGTAGAAATAATAAAATTACCCACCTCATTATTGATGAAGCTTAATGTAGAGATCCACAGCTTATTCATAAGCATATTATGGAGTATTATGCTAATATTTTTGGACATAGTGGTAATACTTTGAACTCTTTAAATGACGTTGCACGTTGAAGGCCTAGCTAAATTGAAAATGTTGTAATATCTCAGGGACAACATGCTAAATTGATTTCTAATGGCTCTAAAGGAGGTCATTTTCATGGTTTGGGACCAACTTTATAGGATAATAGTGTGGTGACTTTTTCGTCATTTCTCGAAGAATGATTGGATTTCCTCAAGAACGAGAGCAAGTCTTAGATTCACCCCTCACGAGCCTGTATTCAAGTACTGATGCCTCTTAACGACCAGAGAACATCGACTAGAATCCATTCTCATAAGGGTTTATTAATTTGTGGATCCTTTCTTTCCAATAGGCGCAAGCCCCTATTGTTAATTACCCCGTGGTTTCCCACGAGAACCTCTGATTAAGAGATTTGAAGAATTAAATGTAATAGGCTAGAAAAGTCGTCTTTCAAATAATTTTTGGTAATTAACAAGCAGTTTATTTCTTTTGGCTTAAACAAGATTCAATTGAGGCACCAAACCTAATTTGACGGGGCGCAATTGAGGGTACAAGTGGTTTATCTCTTTTGGGCTTAGACCGGGCTCAATTGGTGGTACCAGACTTGATGGACGGGACACAATTGAGAAAAGATATCTAAAACCACTTAATGGAAATAACCAAAGATGTCTAAAAAAATATTTACTTGAAATATCTAACCAGATTTAAACTAAAACCATCTAAAACTACTTGAAACTTTCCTTATTGGGGGTTTTAAATTTTGATTTGGTTTATGATTTGATTTTGAATGGAAGAGAAATTTTACGACTCTTGGGGCCTTTGATGGCCTTCTTGTAAGAGTTGGTTCCTGGGACCATGACAAGTCTTCTTGTAGGAACATAGTTTTATAACTCTCGGGACCTTTCACGGTCTTCTTGTGAGAGTTAGTTCCTGGGACCACGACGGGTCTTCTTGTAGGAACAGAATTTGCAACTCTCAGGACCTTTCACGGTCTTCTTGTGAGAGTTGGTTCCTGGGACCACGACGGGTCTTCTTGTAGGAACGATCCTCAATCTCAAATGAATTGCTCACAATTCAATCTGAGGGAGGTAAAATCTCTCAACTCTCGGGGCAACGGGAGTCCTTCTTTTGAGAGTTGGTTCCTGGGGCAACGGGAGGCCTTCTTGTAGGAACATGAGATACAAAATTTCACAACCTTCGGGGCCTTTCATGGCCTTCTTGTAAAGGTTGGCTCCTGGGACCATGACAGGTCTTCTTGTAGGAGAAAATTTGATCTTGAGACTGATTTCTTTTACTTTGATATGAATTTGATTTGAACTTGACTTTGACTTTTGGATTCGGTTTTCACCTTTTCAATTTTGATTTTACTTGGATTTAGGCTCTTGATTTGGAACTTATTTTATCTTTTCACTTAGTTTTGATTTCTTTGAATTTTATTTAGACTTTTTTCTTATTATTTTTTTTATCTTGTCATTGGATTAAGGTGTTATTTTATTTTTATATATTTTTTATTGAATTTAGATTTCTTTTTAAGTTTGAGTTTATTTTATTTTATTTATTCCAATTTGATTTGAGTTAATTTGATTTGATTTAATTTTGTTTAACTTGATTTAATTCGATTTATTTTGACTTGAAGGTACTTTAAGCTTAATATCATTTTTTATTATTTATTTATTATTTATTATTTATTTGCTCCTATTTATTATTTATTTATTTGTGATCTATTTAGTTATTTATTTATTATTATTTACTTACTTACCATTTATCATTTTTATTTATTTATTCATTGATTTGCTATTATTATTTATTTATTTACCTATTATTTATTATCTAAGATTTATTTGCTATTTATGATTTCTGATTTATTATTTAATGATTTATGCTTATGATTAATTATTTTAACAAAGGGAAAACTTCCGAATATTGTCAAATTAATTTTGCTATTGAATAAACTCGACGGAAAACCATAAAATTACCAAAGAAGTTTATTAAAGTATTTGGCCATTTTTTGAGAATTTATAAAATTGGGTTTTCATAATAAAAATACTTCAAAAATAAGAAACTATTTATTTAAACAAAATATCATATGAAAATAATATTGGATCTGATTTATTTAGATTTTTAGAAATTTTTGGATATTTTATTTGGATTTTTCTGAGATTCCTACTAATTTTGGTGAATTTACAAAGTTTTGGCTATTTATCAAATTCAATTTTAATTAGAAAATAATATGAAAATATAAAAGGGGCACAAATTGACATAATTTCATATTAAAATAGCAGTAAATCTAGTTTCTACAGATGTTTAGAATTTCTTGGATATTTTATTTGAATTTTTTGAGTTGTATACTATTTATAATGAATTTTTAAAGTTTTCTGATGATTTGGAAATTCTTGGTTGGTCCACGTGGGCGCTGACTCTATTCTGAGCTTTGTGTAGCGAGTGGGCTGACCTGTCACACGAAATCCGCCACAGAAGATCTGCGGCGAAACGCGTTTGAACCTTCTCCCTCCATCAGAGATGGTAAATTTGTAGAAAAGCCCTTCCATCTTCTCCGGCGAAATTACAATGATTCCATCCACCATTTCCGTGTAGGTTGGGTGAATTGGAGTCGTGAAGGTGAGGAGAAGAGATCGGATTGCTTCGTTTGAACTGAGGTAACTTAAATCATCCTCTGGCACCTGAGAAGGCTCGTGAAGCCATTAATGGCGTTCGAGACTCTATGATGCTCCATTTCTGCCAGCAGGAGGTTCCGTGCACTCGTAAGGGTGCATGGGAGATGATAGTGAAGCTTGTTTGGTGAGGAGTAGACTGGAGGAGAGTGCATTCAACTGAGGCACCTCGGCTTCTACCTTGAGCTGAGTTGAGCTCCCGCCGTAGGGCCCACAGAGAGCTTTTCTTGTGCCAGGGACCATTTGGAGAGGTTCAGGAGATCAAATTAAGTTGATTTGAGCTTTTATTTGGGTTTGAAGCACCGCAATTTGGTATGGGGGACATAAGGGCAGAAAGTGTCACTTTTTGTATTTTTGACTCAAACTCTAAGTTGCATGTAAGTCATTCCACAACAACCAAGCTTGATTTGAAGGTCAATTCGGGTCCATTTAAGTATGTTTTACGTGTCTAAATTGATACGAGATAAGAGAGCAACTCTTTTTGTACTTTTCTCTATTTTCAGGTTTTTATTTTACGTTAAGATGCCACTATTTTTGGTGATTTTGTTTCGGATTGTTGAGATGCAGGGAACTGACTTGCAGTGGGTCACAACATACATATGAAATGCATTTGAGACAATGGCCAATGATTTTGGTTCCTTTTGCAAAATAAACGATTATTTATGCGATTTGAGCTTAATTAGCAGTAAATGATAAGATCCTTTTCTAAACATTTTGAGATCCTAAAAACTTAGCCCAAAATGTTTACTAATATGTTTATAAACTTTTTGTTCAGATGGTTTTACAGATTGGTCCAAACAAAATCACATTTTTCACTCATCTCATTGCTGGTCAAACTGTATACTTATGCTTGGTATACTTATTTTTATAAAACTTGTCATGTATGCTACACTATGGTACTCAGTCTAGATTTTGGCAGCATAACAAATGCACCAAGGGGTTTTAAACATCAGATTTATCAATTTATGCCTTTCTCAACTCAAATTAAAATATGAGGTTTAAGGATGTGGAACCCCCATCCTAAAACAAAATTATGCTGAGCGAGAGGAAAACCTCAAGCTTGGCAACCTCTCCTAAGTCTATTCCTGAGGAAACCTCAGAATAGACTATAGAGGAGAGGTGTTAGATCGGCTAAGCAACCAGGCAAGGGGATCAGGAAAAATCGAATGATAAAACACCAAATTCACCACTCAAATATATTCATTTCATTCCCATATTCAAAATTACAAGCTTACAACTCTCCATTTTACCTTTCTTTATATTTTCTCAACTATTCGACGAATTGCCTCTATTTTCTTTTCTAATTTCTCTCTAATTTTAATGTCTAAACCTAACCCTAGCTGCAGCTACCTCTCCTATTCTTTTTTTTTTTTGCTCCAATTTTTGAGGTATATATAGCTTAGGGCCTAGGGTTTCCATCCATGGCCGAGAGCGATCCACACCCTTCGATTTCCATCAACGGCTCTCAATTGGCTGCGCCTAGGGTATAGGTTTTCAAAACCGTGGGCTGGGGACCATGGTTTTGGCATTTGTGGCGCTGGAGAGGGCCACGTCGACGAAGAACGGTTGTTTCACTCTCCTTCACCCGGCTTCGCGCGGTAAGAATCGCGATTTTCCTTTTTACCAGAGGAAGGAGATGGTCCTGACATGTGGGGGCCTGCTTGTAAGGGTTAATGAGAGAGACGGAGATAGGTGCACGCGTTTCTTCGTGAGCCTGTGAAGAGATATAACTGTCGGTTCATGAACCGAGTGCACGCGAATCTTGAGGCGGGATGAAGGATTTCAAAACCCAGCGCCTTTCCTCCCTTCCTTCGGATCCCCTGCAATGGTCTGTACGCGCCGATTTCCAGCTATTTTTGTGGAATTTTCTCAGTACTTCATTTAAATTTCCATTATTTAATTGCTGCCCAATTTCAATAAATCATTTGAAGGTCTTTCCTTGGGTATTTTTGGACGAAATTTTATGGATAGGTTCAGAAAAATATGAGGAATTTAATGATTTAAATATTTTTGTGAAATTCCTCATGGATTTATTTTTGGTAATTTTATGGAGTTTTGGGGTTTTTTTGCAAAATGAAGGGTTTTTGTTGACATTTTTGGGATTTTGAAACTATGATAATTCATAATAATTCATATGGGATTTTTGGGTATTTTTTGGAAATTTTGGAGTTTGTTTGGTATTTTTTGTGGATTTTTTTAGTTTTCTTGGATTTATTTGTCACAAAACAGGTTATTTATTCCATGTATTTTGGCATAATATTTTGGGTCAAACAAATTGCAAATTAATTCATCTGCAATATGCAGATGATACTTTGCTATTTCCAAAAGCAGACCATACCATGATAGCTAAAATGCATGTGACTTTAAAAGCATTTGAAGGGGTATCCGGTCTAAAAATAAACTTCTCAAAGTCAGAAATTATTCCTTTAAACATTAGCTCTGAGGAAGTAAATAGCATTGCTAATATTATTTGTTGTAAAATAGGAAAACTTCCTCTTAAATATCTAGGTTTACCTCTTCACTGGAAATTGCCAAGTAGAGGAGATTGGAATGAAATGGTAGATAAGGTTAGAGCTAAGCTACCAGCTTGGAAAAGTAAAATATTGTCTATGGGTGGAAGGTTAACTTTAATTAACTTTGAAAAGAATATATAAAATTTGATTTTCAAAGATATTTTAATATAGAGATCATATTGAGTGAGCGGTTTGGATCTGTTGTTTTTAAATTTTAGCGGCTGACATTTGGATCGTGTTTGACATTTTGATCGTGTTTAACATCATATATGTTATTTGATTTTAGTATTAGTCTTATTTAATTTATGTTTAGAAATATCCTTTTTAAAAAAGAAGCAACTAGTTTTAAAAAAGCGTTTTACATCCCAAGCATATAATTGGGCAAAATTTTTGCAGGACGTGACAAATTTGGTCACAAAAACCAAATATCATATATTAAAATTTACATGCAACGGTCTGCTTAGCCTACATAAAATTTAGCTGGGCGCGCCATAAAATGTTCAATTGTTAGTTTGTGTTAGTTTGTAAGGTTTTCTTTGAAAATTGTTGAAAAGACCCGAGGTACAAGTGTTTTTTTGCGACAATTCCGTTTTTTAAGTATTAGTTATTACAAATGTAGGTGTCACGTGATGTTGATAAAAATAATTATTTAATTATATCTAGTTATTTTAAATGAAGAAATTAACGAATTATATATTTGATACATATTATATATATATATATATATATATATATATATATATATATATATATATATATTATGCATACAAAAAAATGTTAATTATCTACGAATTCATCAAAGAGAAATTATACTATCTTTCTATTGATATCTCTCTTAAAAGATGTTAACAATTTAAAAAAGTTTTTTATATATACATATAATAAAAATAATATGAAAATATATAACAAAAAAAATTCTAATTGTTTCGGTAAGAGGAGAACGCAAAACGCACCAAGCCAGCACTTACCTTTAAACCCAGCAAGTGTGACTGGGTTTTCTTGCTTTGTCTCGAGCTGTTTCTCTTAATCAGTCATCACAACATCACAACATCTTTTCAGATTTTTTTGGTTTCGTTTGGAATTTATAACCACACAAGAGGACGCATATATGTAATAAATAAACAGTATGATGTAGGCGGACATTACTCGACAGGTTATATATAGATATCGGTATAAATAACGTTTTTATCGGTATGAACAATTGAGGCGTATATGTAATTTAAAAAGAAAAACAAATGAAACATTTTACAAGTTCCGACTTCCGACTTACTACTGACTAGTGAGAGTGACAACTGGAAAAAGATATCATCTTGTACGGATTTATTTCCAAACGGACGAGACTGCTACTGGTTGACTGCCAAGTTCCATGACGTGGGTTGGACTTGTTCTTCCCCTGAAATTACACTTCTCTACAATACTCATTGGATGACTAAATTATTGGACAAACACAAACGAGATATAAATCCGATAACTTTTTCAAAATATTGAATATTGAACTAATCTAGTTAAATATGATAGATTAATTCTGATATGTTCATATTTTAATTTTTTTGATTAAATATCAAATAAGCTTCAAAATTTATTAAACTTATGTGAAAATACATCGTTTGTTATATCAAATAAGATCAACAGTTTAGATTCGAAGTTGAAATTTTTTATATTTTAAAAAAGTAAAAAAATAAATAAAATTTTGAGACATTTAGAGACATTCAAATTTTAATAAAGAGCACAACCTTATGAATCAAACCGATGTAAATACTGGACACAGTATCTATTCAAATTTTAAATTTCAAGTAAACTTTGGTAATGTGAATATGTCAATGTAAGCAACCCAAATTGCATTATTTTTTAATTTTAAAATCCTAAAATTAACTTAATAAAAAAGGATGTGAAAAAAATATTGTCATCGGGAAATCAGTGATTAGAGTATCAACGATATGCTAATTTTCTCAAATATTTTGTTTTTGTTATCCAACTACTTTACTGGGTCAATTTGTCTGCGTCGGATGCTTTTGTTCATTAAAAATATTGAACCTATTTTTTTAATCAGAACTACCTAATTTAAATGAAATTTGGTTACAAATTAAAATCATTTATAATACATTTATAATATAAATCATTAAATTAAAATCTGTTTTGACTTTTGATAATTCACATTTTGACGTGGAACAAATGAATTCTCAATTTTATTACTTTTGATGTGGTTGCGTTAATTATTCATATCATATATGACCACGGTTTTATATTTCTCTTTTAATATTAGAATTTTGAATTATTAAATTTAGAAAAAGTCCGTTAAATGATGAAACATAGGGGAGTGATCCGCACAACAACTAATTTAGTCCCGAACAACATCTATACAGTCTTATGTAAAATATACCCCTCACATCAATTAAGAAATATATTATCTTTATTTCCTAAATTTACTATAATAACTTTCTTTTAATTATGCTTTCCTAAACCATTTTTTTTCTATTTCACACAGTCATATTATTGTTGTTTTAAAGTTCATCAGGATGCCATCGATTTCTATGCCCCAAATTATAATTACTTAATTGTGCAATATTTTATGTATGGTTGTTTTTATTGTCGAACCATATTTTGCATATTTTTTGGATTGTTTATGATAAACTCTTATATATTTACACTGTGCATACATATTAATTCGCTGTATTATAAATATCAAGTAAGTCTTACACATTGGACTTTCAGTATCTTCAAAAGCATACCTATAAAAGATACCTCTTTTTTTTATTTGAAGGTTTAATTTTTCATATATATCTCAAATATAACTGAACAAAGCTTATCCACGCAATTATTGCCATAGTTACAGTCCGAATTGTAATAACCTTATTTTTAATTGTCATAGCCACTCTCCTTGATGCCAAAAAGGATATAATTAACACTTGTGTCGTCTGACAAGGACCAATCTCCGGTTGATAAATTGCATTCCAATCCGGACAATTCTTGCACCTATAACATACAAAATAATATAAGAAGCATAAAAATAGAGTCATTTGTAACGAATTGGTCAAAACTCAAAAGTTTTACCCTTACAATTTCAGAACCTTAATGAGCTTAATTTAAATAAACCCACCCAGATTTGTCTAATAACCCACTTAGATGCTTAAGCACAATATTGTTTTAAATCGAAAAGCCCAACAACCCGTTTAGATTAGTGCCTTCACCCATGGGAACAAAAAAGTAAAAGCAAATAAATTTATCCCCCAAGTAAGTGTTGCTGGTCCGGTAAATTTTCTTGGCTAACTAGCTAATTAGGCCATGTCAGATTTGCTTCGAATAAAACTTACCAACCACACAATTGTCCGCAAATATTATAAAGGTACGAAGGGAATTTTCTGGTATACTGCATCAAGCCTCATTTTGTGTAACAGAGGCTTTGAAATTACCCAATATCCCGATACGCGAGGTAGTGACAATAAATATAGCTCAAGGAACTACTTCTAAAACAAAAACTTGGAAAAGAAAATTGTGAACTTTCACCGAGACTGAAGCTCTCTGAAGTATTGAGGATAATTCTTCTGGAGTCACAAATTTAGACCACTCATGGGTCCCTTTGGGAACCTAAAAGTACATAACATAAAGATCAGCAAATTAATCTAAAAAGGATGGTTGAACAGATTCAAGTAGTAAAATACAATCCTTCATCATCATCATGTGTTGAAAATGTTAATTTGATTTGTCAGCTCATCAACTCAAAAACTGTCATGAGTAGCAGAGTAGGCAACAAACCAGAAAAATATATCACGGAAAATATAAGGGGATGCACACCCATCTCCTCAAAATTTCTTCAAAGGTACACAAACCACAAATCTTTTCTACCTCCTTTGCAATTTTGCATAAAGATGAACAATGAGAAAGAAAGGAGGATAATTAGGCACACCACGAACAAAACAGAGAAGAGATAAACAAGGCATATTGGTCATGTTATACAAGGCTGGAGTAATAATTAATTTTACTTAACTTGCTCAAGGTGTTAAAACATTTTTTAAATTTAGCAGGGGTAGACATGAATATACAGGCAAAGGTTTCCAGAACAAACCCATTTTAGAATGTATTCGGCAGCAACAATGGCGGTAGCATATGATCTCATCGTACGGTTTATGGTCGACATTATAACGGCACCATTGGGAACAGTAAGTGCAGCCAGAGATCTACAAAAGTCTGACGGACCCGCAACATGCTCTATCACCTTGTATTTTAAAAAAAGTATAAAAAAATTATTCAAATCGCCTTTATTCAAATCGTCTTCAAATCGTCTTTCGAATGCCACAAAGTGAGTTAAGTTTAATTTTTTGGCTAAAACATGAAAAGTGGGCTCTCTGAATTTTAACCACGTAAAATCATAATAAATTGTGCAAAATTGCCATAGTATACAAAAATGAAAAAGTTCAAATAGAAAAAAAAGGCATAATTCATACCCCGATCCTTCAACTTACCAGAAAAAAACAGATTTGTTGCGAATTTTTCATCTTACTAATTGGCAATTAAGTATACAAAATCCATGCTCGTCCAATTTGTCAATTAAGAAATACCACTATTTCGATTTCCTTTATTCGTATGCTCATTAATTATCTAGTACTAGGACAATTCCATACTTTTAATTAATTTAAATAATGTTTGACCATTCCTTTATTTTCACAACCCAAAATGAGTACTTCCATAAAAATTGAAGAGATAACTCACCTCAAGGGAGAGGACAGCATCAAATTTCTTTTTCTCCTTGACCAAATCCTCTGCATATGTCATGCACAGTTATTTCTTACTGTGTTTTGGTAAGATGGATAGGATTACAAAAATCATTTTTTTAAGGATTAATTGGTTTTATGCCAATGTAAAAAATAGTTAATTAGAGATATGCCATTTTTAGATTGCTAATTAGATTTATGTCATTATCAAATTTGTGTAAATTAGATATATGCCATTATCTTATTCCTAAAAAAGATTAAATTCTAAAAATGTCATCTTAAGATCTCTCATTATTATTAAAATTTTCCAAACTGCCTTTTTAATAAATCCCTCACGATTCGTATTTCTTTGGAGCTTCGAAGTTGAAATTTTGAAAGTTGCAATGATTTAAATTGACCCATAATTCGTCACGTACATATCATCTTTGAATGAACCAAGATTGCAAAAAGCCACTCACATGAAATTATTATATTATTTGCTTATGTTAGTTAATAATTTATTTTAGTCTTGTTCAGACCTCATGTACGACTATATTGAAATAAATATAGTAGCTTGGTCTTAGATTGAAATACATACATTTAGAGACGTGCTCTTAACTTCACAAATTGTTTTATATCAAATTGCATGGCATTTTTCTAATTCAAATTTTTATAATGGCATAAAACTAATTTGACATTTAGTGATGGTATTTTTCTAATTTCAATTTTTTGTAGTGGCATATTTAAAAGGGTAAAATCGACAAATCAATTTTTCGGTGCCAAAAAACTAATTTTTACTATTTTGTAATGGCACTAAACTAATTTTTATCATTTAGTAATGATATTTTACTAATTTCAAATTTTCATAGTGGCATAAATCTAATTAACCTTTTTTTAATTTTTAAGTACAAATGAGGAAAGGAAAAGATATACCTGATGTCTTACAGAAGTACTCAATTGACGAGGTCTGCGGATCAGCTGCCTATTTTAGCACATAAATTAAGTGACCTCAATATAATGCACAATGTGGCAATAATTTTAGAACCAAGCAATAGCGTAATTATGTAAATAGCAGAATAATCGATTAAATTTTTATTTTATAAGTTAAGCTGATGAAATACTGCCATCAAAACTGGTATTTCTTTTTATATATTCACCAAAGGTTCTGATATTGGGCTTAAGTGATAATGTCAGGAATTATACTATCTTGAATGTTTTTGTGGAAGGCAAATAAAAATGGTAAATTGATATTACGGAATGAATTTCTGCAATATTTATGTTCTCCTCAGCAGCATCGATGCCAGTGACGACCGCCCCCAACCGGGCCAGTGGCTGTTGAGTCCAAACATACAAACAAAAACAAGGAAAAAAGGCACAAGAAATATATCATGAAAAAAATGATATACAAATTAAATAAAACTCGTAAGTTGTCTTAATTGGTTTTCGGCTTTAATTACTCCTACAGATGAAAACAAAACACTTAGGCCCTGATCAGAGCGACAATTTTTTTAACATGGGATTTCATTTCGTTTCATTTTGTTAGAAATTTTTTTTATCAAAATGGATGGATTTGACATCATTTGGTGAGAATTTATATTTTTTTTTATTTATTTATTTATTTTTTTTGAGGAAAAAATGGAGATCCAGTCTCCATCTATGTTATATAATATACCCAGCGAAATATCCAGAAATCAATTTCAATGAAATAAAATCCCCCGTAAAAATCATTTTGAGGACACCATAGAATATTGAGCATACATAATTTAATTCTGAAATAATAAATTAAATTTTGAAAATACATCAGTTACTGAAAGACTGTTACATAAACATTGAAAAGCACACCTCAGAGAGGACACCACCACCGCAACCAACATCTATAATTTTAAGGCCTTCTAAAGGTCTCGGCGAATACGGATCTCTCCTGCAATACCATGAATTAGGAAAAAAAAAAATGAGGCAGGTAAGAAAGATGTCACAGAGGAGTATATCCGGAATTTACAAATTAATGGAGGCACTAAATTACAAAATATCAAAGAAGTACCTGAAATGTCTACACAGTGAAGAACGGATAAAAGAAATGCGGGTCGGGTTCATCGAATGCAATAGTTTCAAAGGGCCTTGTGGATCCCACCTGGTTACAAGTTCGTTGATAGAAATTATACATATACCACTGAGACTGAATTTTATAGGCTCAAATTAGCAAAACGTTAGGAAAAGTAATTATGAAAACTCACCTTATATGACATGACAGATGAAATTTAAACAATATTCAGGCCCTAAAAGGATTGCCTATGCAAAATTTGTTTTTTTAGAGGAATTGCCTATGCAAAATTTGTTCCATTTCTTCAGTTCCAAATAAACAACATTGTCATAAAGTTAAAATTTTTGGCGCGCACAGAAATATTAAGTTATCGTTGCACACATTAATAAAAATTCTCTCTTTAACTACTGATTTGAACATATATAATATAGATATGGATATCCTTCAAATATTGTTTACATAAAAGTTTTTATACTAATATATAGGTAACCCGGTAGAAAAAAATTTAAAAAAAAAAAGAAAAATAAAAAGAAACAGAGAAAAGGTCATTTCACATGTTGTGAGATGACACAGAAAAAGAGGAGAAAAATTAATGAAACAGAAAAAAAAAGGAGAAGAATGGACCATGCTTCAGCCATAGCAGCAAATTTAGCAACCTCATCAGGATCCCTAGATGATTCGAATCTTTTTATTTCAACAGTAGCAGCATCTCTGGTCGAGTTTGTTGACATAGGATCTGCCGAATGAGAGTAAAATCTCAGTGTCAAAGGCAGCCGAGCTCGAACAAGAGGAGACGAGAGGTAGCCCGGGTTTGACATTGGCTTTCCCATCAGATTGCATTGGAAAAGCGATCTTGATAGAGGTTGAAGTGAGCAAAACAGCGATCTGGTAGCCATACCGAACAGGAAGATCGAGAAGAGGCACAGATGAGAGATCGATGCAGGAGTGGCACCACAGTTGCAGCTTGAGCGTAGTACTATATATTGTGATATTGTTTAATGTTTGTATATAATAGAGGGTTTGGATTTTTTATGCTCAGAATATTTGAATTTAACGAAATGTTGATGAAAGTTATGTCACGTGCATATACGTGTTTCTGACTAAATTTAATATTGGCTGACTTTTTTGTGCTTAGTAATTAAAATATGTGTTTATTCTGCATGTATAGGACTTTTAATCATAGAGTAGAAAAGCCGTGTGCCTTAACAGGGGGTTTACAGCCTTTCAATTTATATTATATGTATCGAGGTTTTATGGCGTGAATCTTCAAAACAACAGGCTTCAATGGAAACAATTATTTTTTTTTATTCTGCATTACGACTTTGCGCAATATAATTTTTTTTTTTGGTGGTCATATCATGCACGGCTTGATCATGCCATCTTTCTAGATCAACGTATATCTAAATCTTAAACATTCAATTCTCAAAAAACTGAAGTTTATTTCCTGGTGCCGGGTACAAGTAGTTAATATTTTTTTTTTGGTTCTATTTTATGTTGCTATTTCCTGTTCGTTGTCTTTTTTGGATGTTATTTATTCTTCTGCATTTCATTTTTTAGGTTTTTGGCACCAGCCTTTTGTTAAGGTTGAGGTCGAAAATTTGTTGTGATGACTTATTGATTATTAATAAATTTCTATGCCTAAGGTCTTTCAATAAAAAAAAAAGTGAAATTCCGGTAGAAATGTCATTTTTTATTTTCTATGACAGCTTCGTGTGTTCAATATGTAACGAGTAAAAAGAGAATCAACTCTCTTGAACCTTCAGCACAGAATGCTGATTGGATATGCCGCAATAGAATTCTGACAGCGCCACTAAATCTTTTCCCTCGATTTCGTGATCTTTTGTGTATCCTTGCCTCCTTGGTGTGTCTTACATCCTTGGTGTGATCTTTAGTGTATCCTTCGTGATCTTTTAGCCTCTTATATATAGAGGGTTGCGCATTAACTTCCTCAGAGAATCTGAGTTATTATTATTACAAATATGAACAAACGCATTGCTGACACGTAGCGGGAGAGGAGGGCGACCTTCCATTTTTTTGGTTCAGCCCCAGATTTTATAGTACTAGAGGGTATATCGAGCTTCGCTCGATGTAGATATCTATAATAATAAGAATATTTTTATTATGTTTATATAGTTTGATTATGTTCATTTGTGGATATATGGTTAAGATATATTTATCTTTAGAAATATAGTTTAGTTATTGTAGGTAATTTGATTTGATTAAATTTAAAGAGTTTGATCAATTTTTTTAAAAAATTATATGATTGTAAATATAGTTATAATTATAGTTGTCTGAAATAATATGATTTATATTATGTTGATATTATTCATGAAATGTAATATGTTTATTAATGACTTCAAAAAATATATATATTGTAAAAGATCTGATGTTTTTTTTTTCAATTGAATGAATTAAATTTATATATTGTAAACCGAAATTAAGAATTGTGATGAAGAGAAATGAAGGTGGAGGGCGACTCTAAGAAACACTAAAGAGATGAAGACATGATGAAAATGAAAATAGGAAGGGGTCACAAAAATCAGAAATAAAATAATGTGTTGTCAAATTATTATCTGATGGTGAACCGAGTCAGTTTTATTAGCAATAGCATCCGACACACAATTAGTTACAAAATATTACATTACAGAAATCTGAAAAAATGCTATTGCACAACTTCACAATGCTTGGAGTGTCGGATGATATTTAACTAAAGAATTCCGACACCCACACATCTTTATTTATAATATTGATATCCTTCAAACTTAACGGATTAAATTAATTTACAAAAAAACCGATCAGCGATTTCATAAATTTTTTGGTTGATGTATTATTATTTATAAAAATTCTGAAAATTATAAAAGAGGCATACATAATTTCTTAAAATATTACAACGTTAATTATCATGCTTTTTTGCTTTTTAAAAAAAACAATTAAAAATAGAAGCTTTGTTCATATAAATATTATGATAATTATAGCAAAGAAGAGAAAACTCTGATTTGAAGAACAAAGCAGACAATTATCTACTATTAACCTTGTTCTATGAAATTGGTGCTCACAATAACTTTTGCATATCAAGATCCACATAAGCATTTAGGAACTGGATCGGATCATTATTCTGTTCAGAAACAGCCCTGGAAAAATTAGAAATGTTTTATCCTTATTTGATACAAATCAATATAACCTGTTATTAAAGGGCAGCACTTCAGTATAAAATGTATAATAGGATGAACGAGGTATAGCTAATTAACAGTATGAAGAGGCATTATTATCCCCCAGTTTTTGTAGGCTTTGTTGGGATTATTTAGGCAGATGAGGGACTTGGGCAGCAATTGGGTTAACTTGTGGTCCAATAACATAGCCTAGCTTTAGACTAGTAAGAGCATATTTTCGTTCGATTACCAGCAATAATTTGTACTTTGTGTTTTTAGATTTAATAAAATTGTGGGTTTGATTTAAAAAAAGAAAAGAAAAGAAAAAACTCTCAAACTCAAAGAGACTGAAACACGGAGGCACGGAGCTACTGTCAGTGTGATAGAGTAGTGTGATAGAGTGACTCACAGTTAATCCGACAGACACGTTCTAAATTCTAAACCCTACCTGCGTGGCTGCGTCGTACCTACCTCCGTCTCCGCCTCCATCTCCGTCTCCGTCTCCTCGTTCTTCTCCGTTGGACTCACAGTGAGATGGAGGCGGCGCCGTGTGCCGTGTCGCGTCCTCCGTCCTCGGGCGCGGTGGTCCATTGGCAGAGACCGAAGCGCTCAGTCCGTGTCTCCGCCTCCGCCTCCTCCTGCTCTCAGCAGAGTCAGTAACTAACTGCTTCCTTCTCTCTATCATATCCTATTAACTCTAATATTTGGCTCTGCTGCGTTGCATTGCAGCTGTCACCCTTCTCGATTATGGCGCCGGCAACGTCAGAAGCCTCCGCAATGCCATTCGCCATCTCGGCTTCCACATCACTGATGTGATGTTCTTATCCATGCTTTCTCATTTCATTTTATTTTATTTTATTTCCTATTTCCATCAATCAATCAATCAACCAACCAACAGGTCCACAAGCCTGAGGATATCATGACTGCAGATCGCCTCGTCTTCCCCGGCGTCGGTGCCTTCGGTGCTGCCATGCAAGTGCTCAACCAGACCGGGTACGCTCTCTCTTTTCTATCTGCCATTCCTTACACCAACTTATTAGTGAACAATGTAGTAATCATGTCTCCTTACTTCATTCTCTTTCCTTTTTATGATTGACACCAGGCTGGGTGAAGCTCTACGGATGTATATTGACAAAGACAAGCCCTTTTTGGGCATCTGTCTTGGCCTCCAGTTGCTCTTCGACTCCAGTGAAGAAAATGGCCCTGGTAGGTTACTCTCATCAATTCTTCTTCACATTTCCAATTTTCATTTTGTAGGCTCAGTTCAAGGTTTGTTCAAAATTTATTCAACCAAGTTTGGTTACTCTCATGCCTAGTTGCTCAGCAAAACCTCAAATAGAGGCACCACTAGTTGAATATTAAATTGGTCAAGCTCTCTTATGTACATACATACTACATAGGGAGATCTAGGTGCCAGCTCAATGTCTTCCTGGCTCAATGTCTTTATTGACTAAGCATACAATGACAAGTTGTTATGTTCTTATCATTTTGACAGTAAAAGGTCTTGGGGTGATACCTGGTACAGTGGGTCGTTTTGACTCAACCCAAGGGCTAATAGTACCACATATTGGCTGGAATGCTTTGCAACCTGTTAAAGATTCTGGCATCTTACATGGAATTGAAGGCCACCATGTCTATTTTGTTCACTCCTACCGAGCTCTGCCAGTACCTAGCTCTCTGCTCTATATCAAATTTTTCCTTATTTTTGTTTCACAATATGTGTCAACTTGTTCCAATTTTAATGTAAAATTTGTTTGTTCATTTATTAGTCTGAGGATAATAAAGACTGGATTTCATCCCTTTGCTACTATGGAGAGAGTTTTGTGTCTTCTGTCTCTAGAGGAAATGTAAATGCTGTTCAATTTCATCCTGAAAAGAGTGGAGGTACTTATTTCCCATGTTATTCCGGTGTTATTAATGTGATCCCAGAACCAAACCAATCTTGATCAAACTCTTTTCCTGAGATTTGAGGTTTACAATTGGAGTATTTTTCTTGTTCCAGCTGTTGGCCTTTCTATACTGCAAAATTTTCTTAGACAGTCCAGCTCTTCGAGTTTAAAGGTATCTCTTGCTTGATGATGATATTCTAGTATGCATATGCATATTCTTGTGTGAAATATTCTTTTTGTTGTAGGACTATATTTCTTTAGTTTGAACACAGTATTATGCTTGGCTTTCTTTCTTTTGTGCAGACCTTGGTTCCTGGAAAAGCATCAAAGCTGGCAAAGAGGGTAAACTTACAACAACTCTTAGATTTTCCTTTGCAGTTTCTTACTATGAGAAAAAAAAAATGGCTACTTTTTTTGTGCAATAATAACGGGGATAAAAGTCGACAGGTAATAGCATGTCTCGATGTAAGAGCAAATGACAAAGGGGATCTTGTTGTCACCAAAGGTGACCAGTATGATGTCAGAGAAACTACTGGAGACAACGAGGTTTCTTTCTGCTATCTCTTCTTTTATTTTTCTGAAAGTCTGGTGAGGGCAGCAAGTTAAAAGAAATGCTCGAGGATATATTGTTATTGTTAATGAATGTGGGCATCTAACCTGTTGTAGGATAGGTTCCACCTAAATGCTAAAATAATTGGTTAGTACAAGTTAAAACTGATACTGACCTATGGAGCATTCAAAGACCAATTTTATAGTTTCTTGATTTGTGGACCAATTTCTAGGGCCTTGATAGAATTATTAACATCTTAAAAAGCAATTACTGTTAATAGGTCCGGAATCTTGGAAAACCTGTAGAGCTAGCAAGTCAGTATTACAAAGGTGGTGCTGATGAGGTACGTTGTGCTTTAAATTATAATTTTCTAAGAACAAAATGCTGTGCCAATTTGAAGAACTCATGGCTCTAGATTTTTAAATCTTCATTTTTATCTTGTCAGGTTAGCTTTCTTAATATAACGGGGTTTCGCGACTTTCCTCTGGGTGATTTACCTATGCTTCAGGTTCAATTCCCATATCATCTATCTTTAATAATTTCGTCTCTATTATTTTTGTTGCTGTCTGATATATGATTCTGTGAAGGTGTTGAGAAGTGCGTCAGAAAATGTGTTTGTGCCGCTTACAGTGGGCGGTGGTATCAGAGATTTCACTGATGCTAATGGCAGGTTTATTTTCGTTCACTGTCATTCTTTATTTTTTATTTTTTTTCTTTTTTCTTTCTGGTCACCCTGGTAGTTTGCTATCCTCCTGAATTCTTGTTTTGTTGCAATATTTTCGTCTTGCTTTTGTATTCAGGTACTACTCTAGCTTAGAAGTGGCATCAGAGTATTTTAGGTCAGGTGCTGATAAGGTTTCCATTGGAAGTGATGCTGTCTTTGCTGCTGAAGAATACTTATTGACAGGAGTATGCTTTCTCCAATTATATTAAAATTATTTCATGCACTGGATAAAACGGTACAGTGCACAATCCTTAGTGCAAATTAAATTTGGTGAAGTAAAAGCATAAAAATGTACGTATAGACATAATTGTGTTAACATTAAATTCTTTGCTGAGATAGATTGCATTTTTGTTGGTAACAACTAAGTTTCTTCCCCTCAGGTGAAAAGTGGAAAGACTAGTATTGAGCAGATTTCGCGAGTTTATGGGAATCAGGTCTTTTCCTGTCATCTTTGAAAATTTATATTATTACTTCTGGACTGTAAGACATGCTTTACTTTTTATTACAACCTTTAATCTTTGTAATCTGTGATAGGCCGTAGTTGTCAGCATAGATCCTAGGAGAGTGTTCATCAAAAGTCCAGATGAGGTCAAATTTAAGAGTGTAAAGTTGAACAAACCAGGTACTACTGTACTGTTATTTTTGTCATGTAACATGTGATTTTTCTTTTCACAAAGTTTTTTATGATATTGTTGTTTTTGCCTAAATGTGTAACAAATTTGTCAACTTGTTCTCTAGGACCAAATGGAGAAGAATATGCATGGTATCAATGCACGGTAATTTTCTTCCAATATCTGATTTCAGATTTAAACGAGTAGTGATTTACTTGTTGTGATTAACTGACAGACTATTCCTTGATGCATGTAATGAGTAGGTGAAGGGAGGTAGAGAAGGGAGGCCTATTGGAGCTTATGAGCTTGCAAAGGCTGTCGAGCAACTTGGAGCCGGGGAAATTCTCCTTAATTGCATTGATTGTGATGGTAGCAATAAATCCTCTCTTTGTTTTGTTTTTGTGCGATGCATATGTCCTTTTCTTTGTTTTCAATATGAGTGGTGCTTATTATTCATCTGCGGGTGTAGGCCAGGGGGAAGGGTATGACATAGAGTTGATAAAGCTGGTGTCAGATGCCGTGACAATACCAGTCATTGCAAGCAGCGGGGCTGGTGCAGTAGAACACTTTTCAGAGGTGTTTCAACGAACCAATGCGTCTGCTGCGCTTGCAGCTGGCATTTTCCACCGCAATGAGGTACCATTTTTAAATATTTCCCAAGACATTCCATCTGCTAAATTTCAGGTCTCCTTGTATTGCTGTGAACCATTTTATTTCTACCAGTTAAATTTGTTCCCATTGTTTTTTTTTTGTTTTTTCTCCTAGGTGCCGATTCAGTCAGTGAAGCAGCATTTATTGGACAGAGGTGTGGAGGTTAGGATGCTGCCCATGGAGAAGACTCAATCCAATCAACCTGAAATGGCCCCAAGAGGAGCTGCTGCGGTGGTATGACTGCTTGTCTTAGGATTCATTTCCATCTAATGGGGGTGGTGTCATGTGAAGAAATAAACACACTTTGTGCTTCTCAGAGTCATGGGTAGCACCGGCTTGTGTCAGAACGCACTAATTTGCTAAGGATTACACTGATCCTTCTCCTATTAGTTCAAGTCATACATCAGTTGTGACAATTTATCATTTCGCCAGAGTTATGGGGTTCATTCTGTTACCTATAATTTTTTTTTTTTAATTTCAAGCTGGGTAATAATTGATAGCATTATAATTATATTGAGTTCAGCTTACACCTGCGAGGCGTTTATGGGTATTAAACCAAATTAGAATATATTAGTTTTGTTTAGGCGAAAAAGAAAATTCTCTTCTGCAATAAAGGTCCCTATGGCCCACATCCCATGACCTGGCCCTTGTCTAAATCTAATTTAATATGTCGTGAAGCTACGAGCTTGCTACATTGAGAATTTATCAAATAGAAGGTATTTTGCCAAATTTTATTTTTTTTCCATTGTTCTTTCTGTTTTCTTAATAGGCTGTAGATGATTATTCTTTGCACTCTGGCCGATATATGATTATTCTTTCTGTTTTCTTTGTAATGTTTTTTTAAATATAAAATAGCGATCCAAATCAGTCAAGAATAAGCATAACTGGTATATATAAACAGAGATGCTGCAATGAAATTCTGACAGCGCCACTAATTTATACGTGGATTTCGTGATCCTTTTGTGTATCCTATGTGTCTTTGCATGTGTTCGTTTACAAATAAGCTGTATTTTGTGCCTTATGGAGGGTTGTGTTGTGTACTTACAGAGAATCCGAGTTATTAAAAAAAAATGAGAATACGTAATTTTGATTTTCGAATATTACAATGTTAATTATCATGATTGATGCTTTTAAAATTTCAAAAGAGAAATGTTGTTGCCTACGGGCTTTTATCTTCAAAAAAAAAAAAAAAAAAAAAAAAAAAAAAAAGAGAAATGTTGTTCATATAAATATTATGTTAATTATAACAAAGACAGGAAACTCTGATTTGAAGAACAAAGCAGACAATTATTTGCTTGTAGCCCTGTTTTATGAAATTGGTGATCATAATAACCTTTGCACAACAAGATCCACGTAAGCATTTAGGAACAGGATCGGATCAGTATTCTGTTCAGAAACAGCCCTGCAAAAATCACAAATGTTTTATCATTATTTGATACAAATCAATATAACCTGTTATTAAAGAGCAGCACTTTTGACATAATAGAATGAACAAGGTATAGCTAACAGCCTAACAGTATGAACGGCCATTATTTTTCAACAGTTTTTGTAGGCTTTGTTGGGATTATTTAAGCACATGAGCCACTACAGCAACAATTGGGTTAAAGTGAGACCCGATAACACAGCCTAGCTTTAGTTAGAGCATGTTGTCGTTTACTTACCAAATGCATTTTAGCGATTCAATCCGAGACTAAATTGAGCTTTAATAGGTGAGTATGCATGAATCAGTAGTATAATAGCGATACATTAACCATGAAAAGGAACAGAAAGAGGCCAATACCGTCAAGGGAGCGTGCCTATTTTGCAAATAATAAAATGATGTCATGGTCTGTCTACAAACTTAATAGTTTGAAGAGTATTAACCTTGTCTTTTTAACTGTCCGAGCCACTATCTTTGATACCAAAAAGGATATAATGAACACTTGTGTCATCTGAAAAGGACCAATCTCCAGTTGATATATTGCATACCAATCCAGTCATTTCTTGCACCTATCCATACAAAAGACGTCGTAAAAAAAAAATTAGAGGCATGTAAATCAAAAGTATTGAAAGGCCCAACAATTTGGTAACCTGATTTGTGGCCTGCTTTGTTGCCTATTTACAATATTTTTCAAATTGAAATGAAAGGCCTTACAACTTACTTCAACTAATACCTTCACCCATACCAACAGAAATGTAGAGGCACAAACAATTATCCCTCAAGCTTCGAATAAAATTTCACCAAGTACAATGATCCCCGGCTAGGTTCTTTTAAAGGTTTAAGGGAATTATTTATTAAAAAAAAAAAGTAAACGGTAATTTCCCGGTCTACTTAAGCAAGACTTGCTTATTGAAAAAAAAAAAAAAAAAGGAAAAAGAGAGAGAGGCATTCGGAATATATTTCTTTTAAGAGAAATTTGAAACATTACCGAGACTGAAGCTGTCTGAAGCATTGAGGCTAATTCTTCTGGAGTCACGAATTTAGACCACTCATGGGTCCCTTTGGGGACCTAAAAGTACATAAAATCAAATTTATCTAATAAAGATAGTTTCAAGTACTAAAAAATGATAATTGCATCGAAATTATAGTTTTCTAGCTCATCAAACTCAAATTTGGCAGGGGTATGGAATAAGCCACAAGTATAAGTCTGAAAAACATAAGGGAAACAAATCCTCTGCCTCATGTTTTCTACAAAATTACACACATTCCACCTCATTTGCATAAAAGTCAAACGACGAGGAATAAGGAGAGCTTAATGACGCACCTCTTGGACAAATTAAAGCAGAGAAGAGAAGTTAGAAGCAGAGGGGATATTGGTCATGTTTTATAAGGTACAAACATTAAATAATATTTCTTGCTTTTCACATGGTCAAATATCATTTTTCAGATTTCACAAAATTAGAAATGAAAGCTGGCTAAGGAAAAGAACAAACCCAATTGAGAATATATTCTGCAGCAACAATAGCAGTAGCATATGACTTAATCGAACGGTTTATGGTTGACATTACAACTGCACCATTGGGAGCTGTAAGTGCAGCAAGAGATCTACAGAAGTCTGATGGACCTGCAACATGCTCTATCACCTGAAAATTTTTTTAGAACAATGTTATTCTAATTGTTTTTTGAACGAACGAATAGGATATTAATGTTTATATTGGCATAATACTCTTCTGATAGCATAGAAAGCTAGCTTTGAATTTTTAACCATCTAAAATTATATAATATTTTATACAAAAACTGGAAAAGAATCACAAAACGAAAACAAAAAAGTTCAAATTAAAGAAACAAAGACAGAATTTTATATCTCAATCCTGCAACTAAGAAAATGAACCATATTAGTTGCTTGCAATTTTCATCTGGCTAATTGGCAGTTGAGTATCAATAATCTATCTAAATAAAGAAACACGGCTCCCCAAATTTGTCAACTAAGAAATATAGAATACATAACTATACTCCTTGTCGTTCATATGCGCAAAACATTACCTAGTATTTTAATTAATCCTTAAATTTCAGCATGGGTTGAACTTTGAGCAAAAGGGATTTCAGGGAACTACTTAGTTGTTTATTGGGGAAAGTCCAAATGAGTACTAACAAAAAAAGAGGCAAGAGAAGAGGATATCGTGAAGAGCAGAGGTAACTTGCCTCAAGAGAGATGACAGCATCGAATTTCTTATTCTCCTTGACTAAATCCTCTGCATAGGTTATACACAGTTACTTCATACTATTTTTACTAAAATTCATAGGATAACAAAATCATTAGTGTACAAATGTGAAACGGACAATGAGGTACCTGCTGTTGTGCAGCAATACTCAATTGATGAAGTCAGTGGATCAGTGGCCTAATAGAGCACATAACAAAACACTGAGTGACATTCAAATTATTGCAAAGAGCAGAACACTTTTGGTATGTTTCTGCCCTCAACAGAATTACCAGCGTCGGTATATTTTTGTTCAGAAGGTTCTGAATTTGAAATTTAAAGTAATAATAGTAGGATCTTATAAGATTTTTTGGAGGAAACATAAAAAAAGTCAATTAACATTACCGCATGAATTCTTGCGATATTTATATTCTCCTCGACAGCATCAACACCTGTAACAATTGCCCCCAACTGTGCCAGAGGCTGTTGGACAAAACAAGAAAATAACTTATGTGAAAAGTGGTGAAAGAAAACTCTTGTTTCCTTAAATGGCTTTTGGCTTAAATTACTCCTGGTGAAAACAAAACCCTTAAAAAAAATCCTTCTACTGTAAGATTAGCACTGAAAGCACGGTTACAGAACTGAATTAAATGATGAAAGCAAGTGTTTGTGTGAGAGAGAAAGAGAGATCCATTAGTAATAAAAATATGAATTATACCTCAGAGAGGATACCACCTCCGCAACCAACATCTATTATTTTAAGGCCTTCCAAAGGTCTCGGCGAATTTGGATCTCTCCTGTAATGTCATATAAATTAAATGTTAAGGTCCTTCATTCAGGGTTATAATAGTGAAGAAATTTTTATATGTCAGTTTACTTTTTGTTGGATCTTATCAGCTTAATTGGAAATTTGGAACTCGGAAATTCCAGAACTAAACAGGATTAAAGACAAAGGTGTGCACCAAATTAATGAAGATATCCTTCAGGGGAAACAAACAAAAAGTAATTGTGAAATTATAGGACTAAATTACAAACATGAAACTAGTACCTGAAATGTCTGCAAAGAGTGGAGCAGATAAAAGAAACTCGGGTCGGGTTCATCGCATGCAGTGGTTTGAATGGGCCTTGTGGATGCCACCTAGTGGCAAGTTAATTTCAGTTGATGAAAATTGAACATATCAGCAACAACATTACAAAATGTCATTACATATTACATGACTGTTAACTGAAATTCAGGCCACGAGAGGATTAATACATGCAAAACTTGTTGAATCCCATTAGTTTCTGATAATCAACTTTGCCATGTAAGCTTCTAAGGGCACAACTGAACTATAGGGGTGTTGCAGGGTTAATTTTATTGCATGTCAGTGGATGAAGTGCCCACTGACAATCTTACTAAAAGAAAAGTTTTACTTAGTATGATTGCATAGTTTTAGACTCTTACATGAGAATCAAAATATACAAATAAAAAAAAGGGTTAGATATGATACAATGATTTGATTTATATCATATGTACGACAGTACGTGTTACAGGAAAGAACTCTAATGTGAAATCTATGCATCTATCCAGAGAAATCTACAGAAAATTCTCTCTTGAACTGCTACTTCATACAAGTACTCCGTGAACTTAGTTTGCATATACAGCAACAGTTTCACACTAAAAGGTACACACCAACCCCCTCAAAATATGGTTATTTTACATTCTGTAAACTGAGAGAGAGAAATAGTAGAAGGATAAAATAGAAAAAGGGAGAGTAACAGACCATGTTTCCGCCATGGCAGCAAATTTTGCGACCTCTTCAGGGTCCCTAGAGGATTTGAATCTATTTATATCAACTGTAGCAGCATCTTGAATCGAGTTCTCTGTTTTAGGATTTACTGCATGGGAGTAACATATCAGAGTCAGTGGAAGCGGAGTTCGACCAAGAGGATTTGAGAGGTATTCAGGTTTCAGCTTTGGGTTTCTCACCGGGTCATGTCTGAGAAGAAATTTGGATAGAGGTTGACGTGAGCACAGAAGTGATCTCAGGGCCATGGTAGACAGGAAGAGGCAGGGAAGATGTATGAACTTAATTGAGCAGTACTGTTATATATAAGGGTTCAGAATTTTGTGTTCAGACCCTTGGAAACCAAGGAAATGTTGTCCTTTAATTCTTTGTGGGTCTATTGGGTCCTTTGCAGACTACAAAAATTTCATTAGACAAGTTGTGTTTTCAATAATGAATATCAACAAGTAGTACAAGTTCACTCAAGTCCAGATCTGCTTCAATATTAATTTATTTCAAATGAAAAGACCTCCAATCATGTTTTAGATCAGAACATTCTAAAAGCTTACCTAAATATTATCTGGGAGTCGATTACACAATTTGGATGCTACCCGCAAGATAAAAGTATACTGTGTGCTTATATTTATTTTATTAGTTACTAAATTTCAATATTGGCTCTAATTTATTTGTTCTTAGCCATAAATGCATTCTATTGTGCAGCTAACAAGCTTTAGCAATCAATCATTTACCATAATATCTGTCTACATTCCTGTGTTCTAACCCTTTTCTTTTTCTATTTAATAGCAATCAAAATATAGCAAGTGAATTCTTCTGTTTTTAATTGCTTCTGAACCTTTTTTATATATGAATATTATTAATAAGCCACACTAGTCCCTTTGGTTTACAATTTTTCAATAATATTATAGCAAGGTTTTGCTGTGTGACTATTTAAAACAAGCTACGTCCTTCTTAATCCATAAAACAAGGTATACTGTGCACACTTGATCTTAATCCATAAACAATAAGCATATTTTGATATCACACAAGGCTTGACATTGTCACCTTTCTAGATAAACATATATTATGTCGGAACTTTCTATTCTTGTCTGGCTTCATAAAACAAAAAGAGAGAGAGAGAGAGAGAGAGAGAGAAAGAGCTTTCCACTCTTTTCAAATAAGCAACTCGTATACATTGAACAAGTAGTCCTATTTTTATTTTCCATGCTTTATATTAGTTAATTTTATTAGAGTCAGAAAGCGAGAGGTGAAATATTTGATGTTATTAAGCCAAAGATCATACTGTCAAATTGCAGCAGTGTAATCACAACTTATGAAAAATGTGTATTATTATAAAAGAAAATGGTCACAGCCTGCAGTTTCCATCCAACAGAAAACAGGTTTTAAGCAAACCATGTACAGCAACTTAAGACCCAATGAGAGTTAACTTAAAAAAAAAAAAAAAGTGATTTCAGCTATAGACCGAAATAAATTTGCAAATTACAAACTTTGTTCTGTAATCAGCATATTCAATTATAAATTTTCTTTGTTTGCAAAGGAATTATTAGAAATTGAGAAAATTAAAATAAATTTTATAATTGAAGAGTAAGAATTTGCTCAGAGCCTTACACATCCGTAGGAATCATAAGCTGGTTTAGCAAGGTTAGCACACTAATCTGGATTATTAGAATAATCGGTTACTCAACTTTTGGTTGGAATAGAACAGAAACAATTATGAACTCAACCAAACACCAAGTAGTATTTCAGAAAAGTCGCAAACCAAGGTAGTGCTATTCTCTGTTGATCCAAACATATTTATGTAATGTCAAATTAGATGATGCGACAGGCATGTAAATAAACTTGTATAAGTTTTATTTCTTTGTAAATTGTAATTTAACTATAAACAACCTACTTTTACAGCTATTTATATCTTTTTTGATGTTGTATAAAAGAAAGTACAGACGGTAAATCAAATAGCTCTCTGAATTTGCGGCCACAAACGGAGTTTTATAGCTTTGGAAGTGTAACATGCAAAATACCATCCCTGAAAGAGAAAGACAAAATTAACGGAATTACTATTAGCATTTCAGCTTCATTGTCGCTGGTGCTACAGAAATTTCACCGATGTTCCTGGCAGGCTGGTATATACCGGTACCAGATCAAGTTGACAAAATGACACCATGTAGTCCAATTATTTAATATCCTACTAATTAGGTTCAAGATCATCAGACCATAAAATATGTCCAATAATAAATTAGATAGAACTTACATGAATTTGGCTGAGACTGCATCTTTATTCACATTATTCGGTAGTGGCCATGTTAGCCGGTACGGGCCTTGCGAGATCTCTCGGCGTTGAAAGGATGTACTTCTACCATTCGTTGAGTTGAGAGTTGACCGTTGACCCATGACAGTCAAACTGCAAATCAAATTGTATATTTTAATGGATTAATCAGCATCTATACATATGATTGGTTGAAGTGCTGCGATAATTTTCATAAATTGGCTCTTCTTTTACATTAAATCCTTGCAAATGGTCTATATATATTCTAAATGGTTGAACTAAGGTTCAACATAGAGCGAAAAAAATTATATATTTCCCAACAGGAGACAACAGGACCGAACTAAAAATTGAACCTCTCCACGTGTCATGTGAAAAGGTTTCAAAGAAATAGACAACAAGCGAAGGAAAAATTGCATACTTCCTATCATCAACTTCCACTTGTATATCAGAAATTTTCACACCAGCAAGTTCTACTGTGAGAGCATAAAAACGCCCCATATCCACTGCATCCATTCGTGGGGCCCACTCCATTAGCTCTGTTTCAAATTTAACTTTTTTATTTTAAGCTCCACATATAATTAGGGACGTTGCTAATACAACAGATTAAAAAATTATAAATAATTAAATTAATTATGTTGTCACTTTAAGTATTCACCATTGGGTAAAGGTGCCATTTGCTTCTCGGATCTTCTAGAAAATCTGGGTGGATCCGTTCTTGTATTTTGAAATTGCGGAATAGTTTGTGCTTGTTTTGAAAACATAGGCTCTCTGAAATTCTTTTGAGAAGAACAACTATGGGAATTTCTTTCCTTCTTTTCTTGAATTGCACAACCTGCCTCTGGATTCTGAAAAAAAAATAATAATAATTCCCAATTAAAAAACTCTGGAGGATTTTTTTTGTTTTGTCAAATACAAAGTTCTTACTAGATGCATGCTTTGTGGTCAATATTTACTATTATGTTGTTCCACCTAAAACCAAACCAAACATACGTAAATTAATGTGTGAGACTATTTATGTGATTAGAATTTCAGCACATGGAAAATACTGAGACAGAACCAAAATTGAACTTTGGCACGCTTGTAAAATTGATAGTTAGCAAAATTAGATTAATACAACAATATAATATGGTAGGAGTTGAGGAACCTGTCTCATTGATTGTAGTTTCATGTGGTATGCTTGTGAGGCGGATCCTTGGCGTGCGAATAGGAGTCGGTTATCACACCTTCCTCCCATTGAATTTAATGTGCTACTACAATTCTGAGCAAAAATTGAATAAGAAACAACTCATTTTGCATGCAAAATTGTTTGTAACTAAATCATTGATTTTTGAATTGGGAACAACGGATAGAATAGAAGGCACCTCACCATGGGAAATAGATGATGTAGGGATGGGAGATCTTCAGCAGCTGCCAAGTGTCCCAAGATCTGGGAAATTCTCCTTGTTGCTGTATCCTGTTCCATTTTGTGTATAGATAGGGTCTTAAAACTTGGGATGTACTTTTTAGAGAGTTGTAGTCTTGTAGAGTGGAGAGTGGAGACTTCTTTCTTTTGGGATAGAAGTGTGTCTTTTGTATTTAAAACAAAAAAAAGGCCGTTAGATATTTTTGGCGGGTTTGTGGCTGTTGCAAAAAGAGCAACTAAGATATTTTTGACAGCTAAAAACTATCTCGTTTGGAGATATTTCCCAGAAAGGAAGATATTTATGTGAAATATTAAATATCAAGAAATACTGGATAATTTAAGATTGTGTATTGCGGATAAAATATCCTGTATTGATTTGTATGGATTGCAAAGGAGTGCTTTTAGGGGAAACCATCATACTTGAAATATGATGTATATTTCCTACGAATTGTCCCATAATTTTTCTGACAAAAACAAAGTACTTGTAGTTATACTGTTTGTACTTATTTTTTAATGATAAAAGAAATAGAAGCCCGAATAGTTTATGATTAAAATGAAATGCTTCATGCTTCTGAGTAAAAGAAGTGACAAAATGTATCCCTTTTAATATGTGGTTGATCATAGAGCGAATAAATCTGTATTAGAAGACAAAAAGTATCGAATTTAACAGACAAATTAAAATTAAAAAGTCCAATGAAATCGAAGGGGGAAATGTACAGAATAGATGAATGATAGACTGTAAGACTGATAGTGGATAATGGATAATTAAATATAGTAGCTTCTCATTTCCACACAGAAAGATTCAATGGGTCATGAATTCGGCCCAGTTCTGTAGAGCCCAAACAAACAACAAACAACAAACCAAGGATGTTATTTAATGCTCAGGTTATACATACAAATATTGAAATATCCGAAACTAGAACTTTATATACCTTATAGATGACTTGAACAAGGTTAAGAAGTAACCGTATTTTTATCTAGTCAAATTATGTGTAGTTCAAATGGATACAAGTTTAAGAATCTAATTCAGGTGACAGCTGCTGTCAAGATCTCGAAAAAAAAAGTTTAAGAATCTAACGGTCATGTGTTGAAATATACGCATAGAATTATTTTTCGTTGTCATAGCCAATTTTTTTTTATTAGTTATTCCATTTTAGATTAAGATGTCAATGAAAATAAATACACTAAAATTATAACATCATAGTTAATTACGTTAATTTATCTTTTGAACACTTCGTCAGTATAAAATGAGCTCCAAAATTATTCACTATCACATGGCCATACCTCTTGTGGATATGAACAGATAAACACATTTATATTCGATTTTGCACATTAATTTCGAATATAAATAAATTTGTGATATTTTGCAACATAAAAAAAACTTATGGCGTAATTTTTTTTTACATCTTTTAACAGCTACAAATGAACCATATAAGGGTGGTCGAGCATGAAGGAGTCCAAAATATTTTTCGTCTATAACTTTTTTGTTCTTCTGCAGTAATCAGTAAAAATAGTTAGAAACATAAAACATTTTTGTATATCTAACAATTATTAATTAAAAAAAATTGAACGATTTAACGGGAATTGCTTTCTATCATCCCATAGATTCCATCATCCTTATCATCTCAGGTCTTCATTAAATCCTCACCCCCTCTTTTCTTTTTCGGAATGCAATTTATATAATTAAACCTCATCCCTCTTTTCTTTTTTTGGAATGCAATTAATCCTCTCTTTTCTTCCAGAGATATTTTTTTTGCAGGTGACAAAATTTTTCAACATTCAGAGGCCAACTAGAACAATTAGTCGGCCAATTAGAACAATTATTTGAAATATTAAATAATTTTTCTAGTTGTTCTGAAAAAAAAATATTTGTTCTGGAAAAAAACTAATTGTTCTATTTGGTAAAGTAATTGTTCTAGTTGGTAAAGTAATTGTTCTAGTTGTTCCGGAAAAAAAATAATTGTGCTGGAAAAAATGCTAATTGTTCTAGTTGTTCTGGAAAAAAAATAATTGTGCTGGAAAAAATACTAATTGTTCTAGTTGGTAAGCTAAATGTTCTAGTTGTTCTGGAAAAAAAAATAATTGTGCTGGGAAAAAAATACTAATTGTTCTAGTTGTTCTGAAAAAAAAATAATTGTGCCGGAAAAAAATACTAATTGTTCTAGTTAGTAAGCTAACTGTTCTAGTTGTTCCGGAAAAAAATAATTGTGCTGGAAAAATAAATAATTATGGCAGTTATTAATGGAAAAAGAGAGGAAAGGGGATGGGGAGAGAAGGGATGATGGAAAAACATTCTGAAAATAGAAAACTGTTATTAATGCATTTCTAAAAATGGAAAACGCATTTTGGGAATGATGGGGATGGTGAATTTGGGGATGATTGTTATCAGTCCCGAAATTTAACTAATTAAAATATTACAATTACAAAAGTTCTGAACTATATGGCCTGTAGACAAATTGAGCTTATACGAGAAATCCGGAACAAATTTGACATGAAAATACTGGTACTTCAGAGTGGTTTCTTTGTATAGACTAAGTCAATGCAACGGGTCCAGCACATTGTCATGGTTGAGTCATCGGCTCATCGCTCATTTTTATCCTAAATGTGGGCCCCCGTTTAGTACTCCCCGATGTTGTTTCCTTGTTACAAAGGTAAACTACTTATGCAAAAAAAAAAAAAAAAAAAAAAAAAAGAAGAAGAAAAAGAAAGAAAGAAAGAAAGAAAGGACATACTTACAAAATGATGTTACATGGAAAGGATATTTTGTGACTAAACTAATCAGTTGTCTGCAATATTCAATATTTCGACGGATAAAAAGTTATTTAAAAACAATAGTACAAATTCTATGTTTTGTTTTGCGATTTTTATTAAAAATTGAATTAGCAACTATTTGAAAAAAAAAAATTGATTTAACATAATAACCCTAGAGGGTAGAAATAAAATAGCGCTTGTATCCAAACATAAACGAGTAAATTTTTTCGGAGTTCCTTAAAATTTATATGTAATCCAATTTTAATCCTCGAATTTTAATTTGTCCTTTTTAAGTCACTTAACTTTGTAATCTATCCATTTTTGGTTCCTCCATCATAACTTCCGTTAATTGCTCACGTTTGGGTGAAAAGAGAAGTTGCGAGTCGGCATTTTTTCTTTCCCTTCCAGAAAAGCGTTTCTCTATGAGTCTCTGCTTCGTCTCTCTCTTGAAACCACTAGTCTCAATTATTCCAACCATTTCTGCATGAGAAACGCTCTCCTTCGTCTCTCTTTAAAGCATTGGTCTCAATAAATTTCTCCTCTTTAATTAAGCAGTGCATCTTTGGATTCTCTTCTAATTCCAGCCATTATTGCGAGCCAGTGAGCCTTTGCATAGAAATAAAGATCAAATTGAAGAAATAACTTTTGGATGGTCACTAAAATCAAGCGCAACCTGCTGATTTGGTGCACAGGTACAAAAATTTCCTTTGCATATTGTCCATGGAGGAGCGCAACCTCACGTGAAGAAGCCTCGACCTCGATTACTGGTTTTTTTTTTTAAACTTTCCATAAATGCCTTTAGCATGTATATTAGAAATTCCCCAACTAATAAATTAGAAATTTATTTCTAGCACCATTCTCTCAAGGACATTGGTAGGGCTGTCAATGGGTACGGTACGGTACGGTAGAAGGTATTTTCATACCCGCACCCGTTAAAATTTTCTTTACCCGTACCCTATCCGCATCCGTTAAAAAATGGCTTTACCCACACCCTACCCGTACCCGTTAAGAATTAACGGTAAGGGTACGGTAACGGTACATAATGGGTAGTAATAATATTATTAATTTAATAAAAAATATATAATGTGCTAAATAAATATCAAATAAATATATGGATAAAGTACAACATTAGATAATACTTTAGATATAAAAAAAATATATCATGAAATTTATTCCCATATCAATAGAATTCAAAAAAATCTAGATAACTAATTATAAATTATAATATAATAGGGTACAAATTAATTTTTTCATCAACATAAATTAATTTGGATGAAGATGGAAACAAATAACATATTTATGAAATTTACTAATAACATGATTATATATACATATATTTTTGCAAAATTTTACCCGTTAGATAATGGGTACGAAATAGTCCTTACCCGTACCCGTACCCAATAAGTTAACGAAAATTTTTCTTTACCCGTACCCATACCCGTTAGTTTAACGAAAATAAAACCTTACCCATACCCGCCTTATTGAATGCGATACGGGTAGGGTAAGTGAGTAAACGGGTTTCATTGACAGTCCTAGACATTGGACGAATTAACAGGATTATATTCCTTATACAATTATTATTGTTTTTTTTTTAGAATTCTAGTTTAGGCAATAATTCATTGTACAAATTGGCTATATAAATTATATTCCTTATACAACTATATATCTGCCGTACTTGTAATTGTAATTTACACAATAGCAATAATATTATTTCATCGTGATAACTTTCTTTATTTGCAAATAAGAAAATCAGCATAAATGTTATACTAAACTGTCATTAAAGAAACCTGAATTGGTAACTAAAGAAAATACTCCCTTATTATGGATACTAATTAAAGTTGATTTCTGATTTTATTCAAGAATGTCAAAGAATGCAAGTTTTAATCACCAGAGAGATTATTTCTAAACCATATTCTCGCCATGGCAAGTTGGCAACACAGAGAGATGAAGGTGCTTTTTAAGGAGAACGTTTCTATGTTTTGTAAAAAAGGAGGGATGAAATAAAAGAGGTTAGCTTATTTCTTATTCGAGAGATGCGCTAGGTCAAAGATAGAGAGGAGCGCTGAGAAAACTTTGAGAAAAATAGAACGTCTCATTTATCCTTTCAGAAGGGATTTGAAAAGAAGGAAGCGCTGGTCCTCGACTCCTGGAAAAGAAAACAAAATAAAATGGCGATTCACAACCCCTCTTTTCACCCAAACGTGAGCAATTAACGGAAGCTATGATGGAGGGACCAAAAATAGATAGATTACAAAGTTAAAAATGGACAAATTAAAGTTTGAGGACTAAAATTGGATTATATACAAACTTTAAGGACTTCGAAAAAATTTACTGTTTATAAACCTAGTAATAGCTCTTGTATCCACATTCGACATCTACGCAAGAGTTTAGTTTGTCATTGGATATTTGGATGTGCAATCACACAAGATCTGACTGAGTTCAGGTAGGAATTAAATATGGTTCACAAGCGTGCAAAGGGTTGATTGACATCACATCACATTACATTTTTTTTTTTAATAATATCACATCACATTACATACAGCACGCTTGGTGGCTAAATGACACGTCACTTACAGCAGTGGTGACCTGTTGAGCTGCGATTGACATTTACGGACATGTATTTTTGCAATTTTTAATTGTTTTGGATAATGTTTTTTAAAGTTTATCCTTGTCAGAAAATGAAAATTTTGAGAAAATATCCCAGTCCCAATTTGCAGCTTGGATTCATTGTCATTAGTCAATTGACCGGAATTGTCTTATTAAGTTCTCTACGGAGAAAACAACATGTTATTCAGTGTGCTGGATCGCTGACATGTGGACCCACCAAGTACGTCTTGGCCTTGCCAATCTTTGGGAGGATTTTGTTGGAACTTAGCAAGATATGCGACATAATTTTATCCATTTTTATCCGCACCAAAAAATTGTGGAAGGACATTGTTGTACGTCGCAAAGATAGAAATTTGTTACTTGAGAAACAAGACCACAAGTAGTTCTACTAGTTCGATGATTCGAAAAGGTTGACAAATAGTAATAATTAAATGATAAAAAAATATATAATTATGAGAACAATATCGAAAATTATTAAATTAAATGCTGCACTTACTCGCTAAAATAATTGGATTATTACATTATATTAATATCTACATTATTGAATTTACTTTTGAACTAATTAAGAATCAAGAAATTTTGTGTTGACTTTTCGAGCCTAATTTGAGAAACAAGATATCCAAATGCTAAAATAAATTCGTAAGATGATCATTATCAGCCTTATTTTATAAAACAACACAATGAACATTTAATTAAAAAAAGTTCCTCATCCGCAAATATGCATCAAGATACATATACACATATGAAGGACCTATTTAATTATCTAAAATAATATTTATGCAGTAGAAAATATTTGCTCAGAACTTGGCCAAGCCACCAAATCTTTTTTGTGCATGAACGGATTTTGGATCGAATAAAAAATTCAAAAGCCGTGTAACATTAGGTGTAACGGAAAAACATTTGAACTAATTTAGTTTTTCTTGAAGATATTGCGCGAAAAAACCAGGCATCGGAACTGCAATTGAAAATAAAACGAGTGGAAAAATCAAAATGATTATGGCATTTAGAAACCAAATTATGAAAAATATATTGCCAAGTTCACAAAAATCTTCGTTCATTTGCTATGAGTTAAGTCCACTAATTGGATAAAAGTATAATTAAATCGAACTAAGAAGATCTTAAATTTAACATCCTTGAAAATCATATATGCATTTTGGTTCCATTCCATATAGAGAAGGTACGCAGGGATCAAACATCTCCCAAATATCACCGAATTACTTGGACCAATTAGCATACAAACATTTGAACTAAAAAGTCTGTTCATTTGCTATAATTTACTTTGATTTACTAGGATATCTTTCTTATTTTATGGCTTTTTGTCAAAGCGCTAACACATGCACCAAAATAAAAATTAATAAATTAATAGATACAAAAATTACAAAAATTATTCTTGCATCTCATGTTCTGTATCCCTAACAGTACTTTAAAAATATTTTTATAGTTAGCATGCTCTTATATATAAATATAGCCGCCAAAAATTTAGAGCAGTTGAATTATATACAACGCGTTATATTTTAGCCAAAATTTACTAGAAATAATACAATATAACAACACAATGACTTGAAACATTATAAAAAATTTGCCGACAAAAATAATTATAATTTGACAAGATACCCTGCGCTTAAATACGTTTAACAATTGATTTTGCGGCCAAGAATTCCCTAATTCCAAGGGTGGGTCTATTTTTGTTTTCATTTTTAGTTTGAAGTAAGAATTACGTGGCACCTACACAACTAGAGGTCACGCCTCTTAACAGGTTCTTTGTCTACACTCTAAACCTTTTATTAAAAATTGGTTTAGAAAGGGACATCAATTTTGTCACAAATCCATTCTCTTTGCTCTGCTTTTTGTCTTTAGTACCCTTTGCCTCCGCTTTATAAACACATCCACAACTGCGCTTTAAATTTCCCTCCAAACCTAAAATCTTCTCTCCCTTTCTCCAAAAGCACAACTAAAAATGGTGCAATTTTCCAACAGAGCAAAAATTGTTGTAATTATGTTCCTCTTTCTTCCACCTTCTATATACTCCATAAGGTTCTTAAAAAGTAATGAGCAAGATTATCATGGTCAGGGAAATGAGGGACAGAGCATCATCTCAGAATACAACACAATGCGACGTGAAGGTGCCGCAAAAGTAATTGCGCGAATATTGGAGTCTGTACCTAGCCCTGGAGTTGGCCATTGATTGCCTTTGTTCATTCATAAGGTTTCATATAGTTTGTCTTAGCTAATGGCCTTATTTTTTGTGTGAAGTTTCATATTTACACATATTAATTTATATCGTGTTTTAGTGTAAAAATCTCTAGAGAGGTCATTATAGAAGAGTTCATTGATGTTGAAACCGTAAATACAAATACGCTCCACGAACGGATAAAGCATCATTATGTAATCAATCATTTATTTTAGTGAGTGATTCACAGGAATTTTGCAAATGATGCATGCATTCAGATTGACCTGTGAATGCATGTGTTTACACAATTGTATTCACAGCTCTTCATTCTGTACATATATAAAAAAGAAATTCGTTGTCTTTTAGCTCTTTGAATGCATATGTTCAACATGACTTGTCAACAAAATAGCAGATGCATTGAGAAAATATGCATAATCTTACAAATAATTTCAAACTAATGATACTAATGTCAAACATTTACAAAAAAGAAACTATGTTGAGAATAATATTATTAGAGATCTCGATTAGTTAATTAACATATTCTAGTAAATGGCTTAAATTTAACAATTCTACATGGACTGATGATCAAATTAATGGTGATTTTACATTCAAGACCACAAAATTCCCATGGCAAGCACTGAAGCACGATTTGAGACAGTTGGACTGCGTTTTGCTACTAATCGGTCTAGTTGCCGTTTTTTACAACATTGGTTAAAACAAGGTTCCTTTGCTTATGAACATTTGGTTTTAAAAATCAAACAATATACAAATTTCCTCCAGTTAAATCAGGAAGAACGAGTTCAAAGCTCCAAACCAGCCATTTCAGAAAATAAAATTTTGGGAGGCCTGCATAAGCCCTGAATCTATTACCAACACACTAATACTGTACATAAAGGCATAATATTCGTATAACATTGCAAGTTGCAATTTCCAAATAAATTGCCACCTAACACAGAAACTAACGCTTGCCTAGAAAACAAAAAAAAAAAATCAATTATAAACCCTTATTTTGTAGTTACTCCAAGATATACTCACATAAATTTGGTTAGTACCGAATATGGTTGTTGAAGCTAACAGAATATGAAGCAAGACCTGCAGTTAAGCCTGCTACTAGTATTTACAAAACAGTTGAAAATCGTTAAAGGGACAATGACGTATCATGAGCGCAGAAAAAGAGACCCTTAGGATGGTAAGGATCAGAACTAAGCAGCAAATCTAGTGCTTTCTTTCTTCTACTGCAATTAAGCAAGATACAAAATCTTTGTAAATACCAGATATGCACATTCATCAACGATAAACTGAATTTTGTAATTTCCAAAACAACACATTGCAATATATTCACTTTCTTTTAGTTCCTAATTTTTAAGGGCAGAAATCAGAACACAGTTAACATAATTGGGGGAAAAAAATGTACCCAAGTAAATGCAAAATCTTGTGAACAAACTGACCTTAAGACAACTCTTTAAGAATCTTCTTTTACATTACTTTCAGAGTTTTTTTCTTTATTTGAATCCTCTCTCTTTGACATATCCTGCAACAAATAAAAAAAAAAAATTGGTTCAATTTAATAGTAGATGTAACTAGAACAGATATACACACAAAACAGAATCACATGGAAATAACAGATGAACAAAAGTTGTAAGATTTATTATTATCTGGCTCTTGACAGTTGCAGAGCTTGGAAAACCAAAATTGAATGTACATAATTGTTCCTTCCAAAAGAAGCTCTGGTCGAAAAGAACAATAATACCATATTTAACGTTTGATTTCATTATCAAGCATCCAAGGTCCAAACCAAAGCAAATTGTCGTCGTCAGAAAATACAGAAGTAGACCATGAGAATATTATATCACCAGAAAGTTCAAAATCAAACAGTACCTCAGTTCCAGAAACACCTGACTCTAATGCAACTTGAGGAGGAGAACAGACGGCAATATCAGGTACATTTTCTGCATCCCACTTGAGAACCCGACATACAGCCTTTGCAAGTGCCTCATGGGCCTCGCTGCAGCCAGTCTTGGAAATGGTATTAGCATGCTGTATCAGTGCAAGCCCGCCCTTGTACAACATCCCCTTACCCTTAGAATCGTCCGTTGCTTCACAAACAAAACAGTAAAAATCCCCCTTCTCAGAGTTATTTCTGTAATAATGCTTCAGCTCAGAGTCCTCTCCAAACATGCCATCAAAGAAATCATCCATATCAGGCTTCACTTTGAACTTGGACTCTGATTTAGATCCAGGTTCATTGTCAGATATACACCTGTAATCTTCCTTGATGGCTGAGAAGAAATTTTTTGTGGCTCTGACAGCACGGCACTGTATGTCGTCAGCCCTGTTGTGATCATCTGATTGGGAAGGAATTGGGGTTGGAAGTGAGATCACCGCCAGCATTGCAGCTGATGTGGCTGGTGGGTTCATGTCTGGGAAGGTAGTTGGATCTGTGCGCCCATCATTTTCTAGGCTGTCAGAGGTGGAGTTGGAGTTCAGGTTTGCATCGGTCTCCCTCTTATCCTGCAATTAATATTTAAAATATGTATTAATTTGATTATCCTGCAAATGTAGGGCCTACAGCAAGAAATGAAGGAAATACTGTAGTGCCCAAATTAAAACTACTAAAATCACCGACATGCTCTTGACTTGAAACTTGCCAAGAGTCGAGAAATCCCATATGATGTAAAAGAAGGCTTCTGAATTGATTGTTACAATACTACCGTACTACTGTTTTTACTAGATATGCCCCAATTCAGAGTCAATAGCAACACACCGATATTTTTTTTTTATAAGCTTCTATTGCCAGGTTTAGTTTTGCAGTATAATAATTATGGAATGGAATTATTTGAAACATCTCCTATGCCTAATAATAAGATTGTTTTTATGCGTATTAGTCCCTATCAAATTATTTTCAAAATTGCATGTAAGATGATCTCGATAGTTCAACCACATTAATAATAAAATAACTAAGTATATTTATGGGCAACTAAATTCTAAATTCAAAGAGTCTAAAAAATACAGAAAAATACAAATAAAACGATAATTTCTGATATAAGGTCTTAAGAGTTTATTACCAAATGTGAATATAAATTTTATCCTCTACCAAGATAAAAAAGAAGTTAAAAAGTCTCACCTCAGGATGATCAGCTTTCACCACAGATCGAGGCAAAAGAACAATGCTAGGCAACCGCTCCGGGTCCCACCCAAGAACCCGACAGACGGCCCTTGCAAAGGCTCGGTGGGTCGCAAGTTGGCCCGCATTGCGAACAGAACTGGCATGCTGAACCAATGCTGCACAACCTCTGTACACCTTCCCTTTCCCCTTGTGGCCATCTCTCCTCCCTTCACACACTAGACAATAGAATTCGCCATTTTCATGATCTTTTTCATAACAGACCCTCAAACCCACATCATTTTCAAAGAGGCCCCTGAAGAATCCATCCACATCATCATTTTCAGAATCCGATTCCGATTCCGATTCTGATTCCAAATCGGAGTCTCGGGACAAGAAATCTTTGCAAGATTGAACTGCGGGGAGTTGCATGGAGACCAAGGCAGCTCGAGCGTCGGTAGCAGGAGAGATAGTAGCGCGTGGTACGGACTGTTCAAATGGGGCCCACTTGTCAGGCGAGGAATCCCCAGGAACAGAAGCCGGGTCACAGGGCCACTCGGTTCCAGGCGGCGACTCTACCCTTTGCTTCTTGTTGCTTCCTTCGGCTTCGGGGGTACTAAGATGAGAAGAATTGGGGTAATTATAGTTGTAGTAGTAAGGACTAGGGTTAGTGTTTGGGTTAGGAAAGGAGTAGGGGTTAGGAGTAGGGTTAGAGAAGGAAGAAGGCCTGCTGAGGTTAAGGTAGAATGTGGGATCAGGGTAAGGGAGGTGAGGAGAGGAGAAATTGGGGTTTGAATTTGGGGGGAATGAGGAGAAGTTAGGATTGGTGGCAGGTGGTGGGCCCCGGTGCCAGAGAGAATGCAGATACAGAACTTCTCGCGCCAGTCGATACTCTTGCTCGCTGTAATCCATGGCGCCAGAGGAGGAGAGGAGAGGAGAGGGACTGAGCAAGTGTCGCTCGTCAGGTCGTGTGAAGAGAAGAGGTGGAATTTCGAATGATTTTTTTATTTTGAAATGCGGGCATTCGAAAGTGTAGAAGCGATTGGTATAATTTTAATATTTTATAGTTTTTATTTAAAATATTATATTGGAAACTATTATGTAATTTGTGATATTTGTATAAAAATGATAAAATTTAGGTATGTTTTGCCGCTTATTACGAAAATTTTAAATCTAAAAAGGTTTGGATACTCTTTTTATGAGTTTTATATCAAATGACATTAAACTTGGTATACTACGAATCTATAACGTCAAAAATATGTCGGCAATTTATTTTAGAAATACCTTTTAAATTAATTTAAGAAATTATTATCAATATAATCAAATTAACTTATTACTATTATTATTAATGTTAGAATCATTCATTTGTTGAGGTGCTGAGATGGAGCCTCTCTGCTCTCTGTCACATCTTCCTCTACAATTTAATATATGTTTATTATTTTCTCAACCATTGCAATTTATTATCTATCTACCCATATCATTCTATTAATAATAAATTAACTATGACTACCATCTCACGATGTCTTAACTCTTCTTTAAAAGACAAAATTATCCTCTTCTCTAATTTGGCTTCCCAATCCACAATTCTCACCAAGTCCGGACTAAAACGGACTGTCCTTGAATTTTGGGACGAACCCTTTCGTATGACTCTCGTATTATAATAATAAACTGGTCACGATTACGCGCTACACGATTAAATTTTATTTTCCATATTTTTCAAATAAAAATATACAAAAATAAAAAAATGGAAAAAATATGTCTATCGCCAATTATTTTTTTTTTTAAATGGAACTAAAATCAGATTAGAAGGTACCCATTAATACTGTCTCATAACCAGTTTTCTACGGCTAGAGGCAACAATTACCATTATGATATGGCATTAGTTAATGATAGGTACAATACTAACATAATTATATTTTTAAAATAAGGAATATTCATTTAAATTTCTAGAAACGTTTGACCGTTGATCCGATAAAACTATTCCATCAAATGTTATTTATTAATCATCATTGATAAATCACATTTTTAAAAAAAGTTGAAATTCGAGTATTAGAAAATATCATTTTATCATCGCATTTAAAATTTGTAGAAGTAAAAAAAAATTATGTAAAATATTGCAGAAGTGTAAAATTAAAAAAAAATTATCATTAGATTTTTAATATAAATTTTTGTTATTATGCATGTAAAATTTTATACATCAACAGATTTTTGAAAGATAAAAAACAATTACAAAATTTTATTTCTAGAATAATTGAATTAAATCACCAGCCTTTTGGCTTATTTGTTAAGGTGCAAGATGGTTACAAAAAAGTTCAGAAGAATAATTTTAAAAAAAAATTCAGAAGAAAAGAAAAAATTTGGGATGACATAAGGCTGACGTCGCCGAGTTACTGTAGAAAATGCCCCCAACAATAAAGTATTATTTGATTACCTTAGCTCTTTTTTAAGAAATTTTGAGAGTGGGATAAAGTGATAATTTTCTGAGTTTATCATGTAATTTCTCAAGATTTTTGAAGGTCCTTTGGTTCAACTTGCATTTATGAACCAAGTCAAGACAAAATATGATTTATTTTTTATACCTCCGGTTTTCATGAGGCGAACTGAACCAACAAACATCTCTTTAAATCTTATCTTTCATTTCAAATCCATTATCTATAATGACACATATCTCACAGATATATACACCAAAGCAAATCCTAAAAGAAAGAGCACCACTTTAGTAGAGAAACAGAGAAAGATAGCAATCTCTCCTCCATACACTAAACATGTCAGAGAAAAAACCCGACAACTCTGACGAACTCCGTCTTTCTCTCACTACTTTTACCTTAGTTCCACCTTTCTCCGATTAAGTCCTAGAAAATGTGCTTGAGACAGTTCTCCAATTCGTCACCTCTCCACTTAATGAGACTATTATCGGAACAACCCAAGGTTTCTGATGTTGCAATTTAGATAAAAAAAAAATAGAAATTTTACAAAACATCCTCCATGAAATGGATAACGAGTACAAACAAACATTGCACTAAGTCTTTTAAAGAAGAAGCCCACTTTCTACGTATGCAGTTTGCATATGTTGCTACATATGTAATATGCATATGTTGTCAACATATGCGGTCAATATAGTTAATATTTAGCTTATTTACCCACATGTAAATTATGAATATATTATTGTAAATTTGTAATAATGAACTACATTGTTTTGGTTCAACTTGCGTTTATGAACCAAGTCGAGTCAAAATATGATTTGTTTTTTTTTACCCCTTTGATTTTCATGAGGTGAACTGAATCAGCAAACATCTCTTACATCTTAACTTTCATTTCAAACCCATTATCTATAATGGCACCTCTCACAGATATATACACTTAAGCAAAGTCTAAAAAAGAGCATCACTGCAGTAGAGAAAAAGAGAAAGAGAGCAATCTCTCCTCCAAACACTAAACATGTCAAAGAAAGAACCAGACGACTCTGACAAGCTCTGCCCTTATGTCACTACCTTTACCTTAGCTCCGCCTTTCTCCGATTAAGTCCTAGAAAACGTGCTTGAGACAATTCTCCTATTCATTACCTCTCCACTTAAATGAGACTATTATATAAAAAAACCCAAGGTTTCCAATATTGCAATTTAGATAAATATAATAGAAATTTTACAAATTATCCTTCATGATAGCAGGTACAAACAAGCATTGCACTTAGTCTTTTAAAGAAGAAGCCCACTCTCTACGTATGCAGTTTGCATATGTTGCTACATATGTAGTAAGCACATGCAGTCAATAGAATTAATATTTAACTTATTTACCCACATATAAAGTACAATATAATTATATTGTAAATTTGTAATAATTAACTGCATTGGCATTCAACAATGATGATCAAATTGATAAATAAACAAAAATAAAATCTAAAAAATAAAAATAAATTTGTTCATCTGCTTTGACTGTGAGGTGGGTCTGTCTCTCAGCCAAGTCGAGCAGCCTCCTGGAACATACATTGTCGAGTTGAAGTGTCTAAGAGGTGAATTTGCCTCTTAGATAAGCCGATGGAGCACACTTGAGCTCTGGCCATGGCGATGGAGCTTCATCAACTTGCTGTCTTTACCTAGGTCCAAGAGTTTGGAATTTTGTAACTGTGTTATGTGCTGAAGGAATGGAGATACACATGAGTTAACATTCAATGATGCTAGCCTTCATGCACACCACCCCTGCTGTCGAGTTATTTTGTTGTATTTTTACTGAATTTAGCACTTTTAATTAGTGTATTTGGGTTTATTAAATGTTGCCATGCATACTTATGCTAGAGATGTTTGTGATTTAATGTAGATGGAACAAAAATGGAAGCCATTGCATGGCACCAGGCCACCATGATTTGGTGTGCTATACTGAATTTAGCACTTTTAATTAGTGTATTTCGGTTTATTAAATGTTGTCATGCATACTTATGCTAGAGATGTTTGTGATTTAATGTAGATGGAACAAAAATGGAAGCCATTGCATGGCACCAGGCCACCATGATTTGGTGGCTGGGCTAGCACAGCTATCACTTGGAACAACTCAAACAAAATTCAAGAACTCTTTAATGAAAATAGTGGTTTAAAAATTTAATTACCTTCTTCTTCCTATTTCTCTCTCTATCCTCACTCTTTCTCTTCTAAGTGCTGTGTTTACAAGAAGTGTTTGTGGAAATGTTAACTAAACAAATCGACAGAGTTTCAGCATAAGTGCTTATGAGTCGATGGATGACCCTGGAACTTCAGATTTGTGCTCCTTTTTAGATGGAAATTAAGGCAACAGCTTGGAGATGGTTTTTGCATCTCTACCATTCGGTTCGATCCAATGGTTGTCACAAGTGCGTGGGGGTTAAGCTTCCTTGTAAAACCATCTGTTGGTTTTGCAAAACTGTGGATTGTTTTCATCTTGCGGAGAGGATGAGGCCAAGGGCACATGTAGTTGCCGAGTTTACCACATTCTCTCTTGAGCTTAATGAACTTGATTATAGATACTAATTTATACTTGGAAACCTCTTGAACTGCTATGGCAGCCTCTCATTGGACAAGCAAGTGGGGTATAGTGCAACTTGGCAAATTGAGTGAGGAAGAGTATTAGTTTTGTTGTTTCTTTACTGTTTTACAATTGGAGAGGCTTCTTTTGGCGCCAAAGAGAGAATTGTGTGCTGGAAGGCATGCAACCATCCATGGATCATGGAGGGTGGAGATTCACCTTGAGAGGAGCATCGTACCTGTTGCTTAGGCTTAGTGAGTCATCTATACACTTTTGTTGCTTAGGCTTAGTGAGTCATCTACACACTTTTTTTTTTGAAGATAAATTGGGGTCAAGCCTCCCAACTTATTTTTAAATTAAATGTCTATGAATCTACACACTTTTTAATCTTCTCCAGTTGTGTTTTCATGTGTAATTTATGTGGCAGTTACCATTGTTCCTTCTTTAGTGTTCTAACATGTGTGCCACTTCTTGTAGGACCTTCCAATCAGCAGCAAGGCTGTTCATACAAAATTGAGGTGCACCAAAGGCATAATTGACATTTACCAATTATTCATACATCCCTTGGTCTAACTTCATGGCCTGGAAGTCTGAAACCAATATTTTTAATACCCTACCAGCCATCATACCGGCCAGGGTAGCGGTATGCTTTTTTTACCAGTTATGTCGGTTAGTACTAGTTTGTGTCGGTTTGTACTGGTTATAGTATAATATGTAGATTTAACGAGACTAACACACAAATAGCGCCGCTTGGCCTCGTGGTTGGAGTTATTGTCTTATAGAGTGTCCAACTAAGTTCGAACCCCCATACTCGCAAATGAATTCTTGGATATTTTACTCCAGAAAACAGAAGGCTACAAACCTAGCGAAACCGTTCAAGCCAAAATTTCCAAAATTGTCAGGTTTTGACCGATAGTTCCCGATTCTTGACCAACGGGTTTTAGGAGTATTTCCCTACCGGATACTAATCTGGAACCCGATTTTACTGGGATTTTCCGATACCCGGTAGGATTTTAAAAATATTTTCTGGAATATGCCACGTAGCCCCTAGTATACACAATTTCCCATTTTACCCTTGTTAAGTTCACAATTGATCCTCTCTAAGTATTTCTCCATTTACATTCAATTTTAGTTTTTTCCCCCTTTTTTACCTGATGATTTCCTTTTTTCATTTGGCAACAAAGAAATATGCGACGGCAACCATGACATGGTATGTATGTCACCTCCTTAATCATCACAAATCTAAGCCTCTAATGTTTGAAATATAATAGTTGATTGTCCTTTAAACTTGAAATACAACGATTGCAAAGTATGATTTTAATCTGCTATCAAGATGACTAGCTGATGATGTTCTGGGTATGCATCATAGTTGCTACAGCGTTGGCAGCCATCCAGAGGTCATATTTGATCCACAAGGCTGTAAATTGCAGTCAAGCCATCCGGAGGTTAATTTCGCTCTGTTTCGCATGTTTCCGTTCCATTCTATCCAAACGGAACGTTAAACGAAAGAAGAAATAGGTTTCGTTTCTGAAACAGAACGGAAACGAAATTGAAATTGATAAACATTACTATTTCTTTTACTGAAATTTTGGGCTGAAATCAATAGAAAGTGACATATGGAACGGTAAACGAAGTAGTTTTCTGTTTCATTTAACGAAATGAAACATAAACGAAACTCATTTCTGCTTTGTTACCTTGAACGGAACGAAAACGAAATTGTCATGTTCCGTGTTCGTTGTTAACATTTGACAACACTGGGTGTGAGAGAAGAGGGGACCATAGAACCAGCTTCAGTGCTTTTCAATTTTTCCACTTTTCTACTTCTTCTCAATTGCAGTCAAGGTCAATCCATCTCTAGTGGATTTCAAACACACTTATCACCTGCTTCACATCATTACAGCTTCGCAACAATTGGTTTAACATGTCATAAGTGCTAATCACATTTATAAATGGCTGTTATGCCAAGTTCAACCGTGCCATCAATTGGTGTCCCTGTCTCCCCACAAGCATTTAATTTGAACTTTAACTGTTTACTCACACCAATTTCATGTTCTTGTTTGCACTGCCCCAAAACCCTTTTCATCAAAATTCAACGCATTTAGGGAATGAGGGAAGTCTACAGTGGTACCGTTGTGTTCCCCTTGACCTGTGCTTTCCCATGGTGCCAAGTACTCCGGCAATGGTGGAGTGCTTCGCCAGATTGGGTTTTGTCAGAGGCGGCCAGTCGTCGTCCCTTCTCCGATTTTCTTTTTTCATTCCTTTTTTTTTCTTTTTCTTTCCCATTTAATGTGGGGCCCAGCTATGTTGCATGGGTACGGGTACGAGTACCGTACACGGTACGATGGTACGAAAATTTTTAAAAATCTCCGGTACGGATACGTCGATATATATATATTATTTGAATATATTATTGATCTATAATTATATTATATTACAAAATATAATGTGTATAACATAATTTTGTTTAGTTAAGGCTTAGAGTTTGCACAAATAAATTACATAAATTTGGAATTTACACAAATAAATGATATAAACACTAATATCAACATGTATGTACCGGGTACGGTAGTAGTACCCGGTTCGTACCTGGTACGGAAAATAGGGACCCACGGACGAGAGGAGGATTGGATGACATGATGAGGCGAGGAGAGGGTTTAATTGCGGGCCTCGTTCTTCTTCAGCTAAAGCCCGTTCTCCCTTTTTTTTGAGAATTGATTACTACCATCCACTCTTTTCCCATCCAACCATCCAACAGATTTTTATTGGACCAGCCACTGGCCCAGCGACTGGCCCACTTCCATAAATACTCCGAAACCTTTCCCCTTTTGTCCTAACCCTAGCCGTCAGCAACGAATCTGCTTCAAGCCCCTCATTTCTCTATCTCCACCTTCGTCCCTCTTCGCCATTCCTCTCTCTCTTCCCGTGCTTACACACATAGCAGTAGTACCTCTTATCTCTTAAAATCGAAGAAGCGCATTTCAGTACTGATTGGGTTTACTTGAACTTTCGATTTGGAACTTCTTCGAGTTTGTTTTCAACCTTCTTGAACAAAGGTACAATCCTTTCGATTTTTTTTTTCTTTTTAAGGACGACAATCTTTTTTATTTGCATACTTGTGCTAGGTTGTTTTGATTATATTGTTGGTTTTGGTTATTACAAGGTTCGTTAAATATCAAATTTGATGAAACTAGAAATTTCTGAGGGTAATGCGGGCCAATTTAAATTCTGGTTTAGTTTGGATATGTGAATTTAAACTTAATAAATTTTGCTAAATTACAATAGGTGCTATGCATATTTGACTGTAGTACTGTTTTTTCGGATTTAGTTAGGTTTCTTGTTTCTACGGTTTCGAATTAGGGTTTCAGTGTTGGGTTCGAATTTCGTTAGTTTTGGTATTGGAATTTATTTATTTTTTTCATTCTAACAATGTTATGAATTATGTATACTCATGCCAAGGAAATTTATATGGAAATTTATATCTAAGGATTCTTATTAATTGTTAGTAGGTGCTCGTTCTCGTTTTGAGTAGATTCGGCTCAGGTTTCTTCTTTATTCATTCTTCTTCGAGAAGAGGTCAGATCTGGAGCAAGTTTTTAGTGATGAATTATATTTTTTGTAAAGGATTAGTTAGTCATCATATGTGTTCACTTTGTTTATTATAAATGTTAACTATATTGTTATATGTGTTCACTTTGTATATTGAATATTGAATGTGTTCACTTTGTTTATTGTAAATGTTTATTATATTTTTATTTGTGTTCACTTTATATATTGTAAATGTTAACTACGAAATCAAATTTTTGCTGCAACTAACTGAACACATAAATACTTTAAATTCATCCCTTAACGAGTTTAATTGAACAAAAAAATTTACAAAATTATATTTCTGCTGCATCTAACTGAACATATATACAATTTAAATTATCCCTTAACGTGTTAAATTGAACCAAATAATGCGAAAATTTAATTTTTAGATGCAACTAACTGAACAAATAAAACTTTAAGGTCATCCCTTAACGTGTTTAGCTGAACAGAAAAATACAAAAATTCATTTTTAAGATGCAACTAACTGAACACATAACAAGATTAACTCATCCCTTGATGCATCTAACTGAACACAAAAACGTCCATTTGATGTCGTCAGTGCGAAAAAAATATTCGAATTATTTTTTGGAAAATTTTCGCTGACGTCAGCGGGTGCTTGCTGACGTCAGCATGCGGAAAATTAATGCTGAGGCCCATTTCTGACCTGTGAATGGTGTGGATGGGATAATGGTGGATGGTGTATATCATCCTTGCTTTTTTTTGTTTTCATTTCTTCTCAAGGCGCGGCCTTACGGGATACATGAGCCCGGGTTTTACCCTCCTCCGATTTGCCTTAGTGATCTCCGTTACGTCTCGAATGGATACATCCATTTTCTAAATTTCAAGAAATTCGAATTTGTCTCAACACAAAATAAATTATTTGATGACCTTCCTTTTGAATATTTCACCTGAAATTTGGCATGCCTTCTCATAGAAACATGCATGTAGAACTGGATGGTCTTAGATTTTCCATTTTCAGGACTTTTCAAATCAATTAAATGAATTTTCAAAAGTCCATAGAATAATTCATACAATTAATTTATTCGAGCATCACTTGTCACACATCTTCTCGTTTCTTGTTTTACCAAGCTATTCATGATATCTGTACCACATTTTTTATGAATATTGAATATTTTTTACGAAAGAGCATAGTTGTGTAATTAAATTTTATTTTGGACCAAATCACTTATTATCTCCTCCAAGTAGGGATGAAAACGGACCGGATATGGACCGGATAGTGGTCAAATCATATCCGCATCTGCATTTTTTTTTCGGATGCGAATACGAATACGGATATGTTCGGATCCGGATATGGTTCGGATGTTAAACAAATACGAATACGAATCGGATAATGTCGAATACGATTACGAATACGGATATATTTTATCGAATGCGGATTATAATTTGATCGATATTTATTTATAAATTTTTATCGCACATATCTGTAAATTTCATAGTGTATAAGTTTGTTGCAATAAGTCAATGAAAATGAGCCATATTTACTACTACTCAATAATAAATTTCTTTCATTTATCAACTTGATTTACAAAATACAAAGATTCTTTATTTTGATGATAAATTTTCATTAGTCATAATTATATTTTTTTATAATATGTACAACGTTCCAAATTAAAGATCTTATACCTGTCACGTCCCGCACCGACAGGTCGCGGGACGCGAGGTGAAACGGTATCTTCTGCATCCATCCGACGGCCCGTCAACCTACGTCACAACAGATAAACAAACAGAGTCAGATACAAACCTCAGTAACCGGTTATTTAATGACGCAGCTTCTCTATACTTAATTATTATAACAACAATCAATAATACTAAATTATTCCAAATAATGCAATTTATCAATTTAAACCGCGAATCACCTTCTATGAGGGTTACCAACGGTTGTGTGATACCGCGAATCACCTTCTACGAGGGTTACCAACGGTTCACTTTAATACCGCGAATCACATTCTATGAGGGTTGCCAACGGTTCACTTTAATACCGCGAATCACCTTCTTTGAGGGTTACCAACGGTTTACTATCACACCGCGAATCACCTTCGATGAGGGTTGCCAACGGTTGATAGCACAATTCAGATACTAATCACAATTCAGTTAAACATTTTCAATATATCAATATCAAACGATAACAATCAATCAATCAATAAATCAAAACGAAATTAAATATAGAGAAATTCGGTTACCTGATTCAACGATCCAGAAATCACAGACAAATCAGAACGACTATCCAATCGACGACGACGTAGGAATCCAATCGGCCGACAACTCAAAATAATCAATTGGACTTTTGTATGAACATAGTATAACTTATTTAGATGGGACATGCATGGTTGTTCCAGGGAAGACAAATGAGAAATTTTCGGATATGAAACATAAATGAAGATGGAGGCATACGGTTTTAAATAAAGGAAAAGTGAAATCAAATACTTCATAAAAATGGAACACGTGGATCTACCCAAGCAGGAGGTGTCCCTTCTGGATTTTTAATCGGTGCAACCTGGTTATGGTTTGGCTATACAATTTTTTTTAATCACCGTCAACATCTAAGTCAAAGATTTGACTGGTCAAACGGATTAAATTTGTGGTCAACATAAGTCAAAGGCGGTGAAAATCTAATGGATGTTACAATACCTAAAACAATTTGTATGTATAAGTAATTCTAGACTTCAATATAATAATTACCTGAAACTTTCTAGTAATAAAATTGTGTTGGTGTGGTGGTATATGAGCTGGGTCCATATATGGCACCAAGAGGGTTCAATTCATGGTTCAATTCTCAGGTACATCATTTTTCCCAAACATACCCATATGTGGGTACTGGGTGGTAAGTTTATTGACCCATTCGGATATCCGTTTTCTAAAATGTTACGGATCCGGATTTGTATCCGAATTCACATCCGTATCCGCATCTCTAAACGTTTCCATATTCGCATCCGTATCCGTTTAAAAAGATTCGGATCCGCATCCATATACGTTCGGATCCGGATATTTAGGTCCGAATCCGCTGTTTTTCAAATTCGGATACGGATCGGAGCAGATATTATCCGATCCATTTTTATCCCTACCTCCAAGCGTTAACGAAGCTTTTTCTTAGAAAGAACACGATTTTTTGCCTCCATTATGAATTAATTTTTTACAGAAAATAAAGCTTTGTCTATGATTTTTATTACATCAATCTTTTTTTGGATTCTAAGAAAATAAATTAGTCCTTTAACTTATATTCCTATTCCTACTATTTATAAAAGTATCCATATAAAAGTTGGAACAATTTCACTAGAAGGTGGAAACGATTGTTATATCAATTATGGACTATATATTGATTTGTATAAATCTAATCTAATGTGTGGTCTAGATGTTGATTTTAGATAAAATGTCAAATCCTTTGACATAAAAGAGTCAGATGGTGTTTAAACAATTTATTTCTTATAAAAATATTCACCTATATTGCTAGAAGATTCAACCATTTATTTTTATTATCTAATTATTTTATTTTTTTATTTGCCCACATATTAAAAGCATTTTTGCTAGTATATCTAAATTTTTCATTGGTGGTTCTCAAATGCATCTAGATCATTGGAGAATGTATTATAAATATTTTTTGGTGATTATGAATTAGTATATCTAGATCACTTATTTCAGTTCGAATAAAATCAATTGTAATATGTTGTGAATTGAATTGCACGGTTCGTTTGCACATGTGATGCCATTGCTTTTTATCGAAATGGCAAGGCAGTGGGGTTAGACTGTATTACTTCTCATGACCTATGCGTGCATAGGGTTAAAAGGGACCAAAATCCTCGGCAGCAGTGCTGCCAGCAGCAGTTTCTTCCGAGCCGTCCGATCTGATCTCGACGGTTTATTTTTTTCGGGCCTATCAATCTGGGGTTTTTCACGGGCCACCCATCATCCATCGGACGGTTGTGATGAAACTGCAGCTGACCGCTGCGCTGCCGAGGATGCGAATTCGGGTTAAAAGGACGGCGTGCTGACGTTTACGAAAAGAAAGACAATTATTTTGAAGAAAATAAATGCAAGTATTGAATTCACCCAGTAGATGTATTAAAGTGACAATGAAAGAACTTTTGGTCATGACATCTCTGTTCCCTTTTTACCTTCAATCATCATTCTTTTAATGAGTAACCTATTGTTTATCAAAAGCATATGGAAATAAAGAGGAAATGATTTTCACCGCTTGAGATTTGACCAGTTTGCCCCTCATCATTATTTCTTTGATTAACTTATTATTTACATTATTTAATGTAAACAACAAGTTATTCATAGAATGAAACACAACCAAATTAAATTCGAGATGTCAATGCACAACCAAATTCGAGATGTCATTCTAATCTACCTGTTATCACAAAGTTATATATAAAAAGTAGATCAGGTTGCGGTGGGCATGAAACACAACCAAATTAAATTAAATTAAATTAAATATCTCAAATCCAACTAATAGTCCAAGTTCCAAACTTCTATTACTCCGAATACAAAATTCTTTCAACTGTTATCACAAAAAAATACTTCCAAACCTGCGTGATAAAAGCTTCGACCAACCTACATCTACATGCCTTTCTTGTTAATTACCCTCTATTTTATAGGAACACACATCTCAAGCAACCAATTGATTGCTGACAGATCTCTTATTAGTTTCTTATGAAGTTTCGATACACAACTCGGTGCGGGCCGTGCCCAATTGCTGAAGCGTTAGGGAATAAGTCCAAATTTGTTGTTCGATCGTTGAAATAAACCAACTCCTTGATATCAGGCCCAATTAAAAACACCTTCCAGGCCCAAAAATGTCAGATCGGTTGCAGTTATAAACATCTGGTTGGATCACAAACCGAAATCGTATCATAGCAATTATTTACAGTTGTTCTTCAATTTAAAAAAGACAGCAATTGAGCGAAATATTTGACATACTTTAAATTCAAATTAGGATTATACAGATAAAAAAAAATAGAACCAAACTCTTTACAATTTCTTTTGATGCTTACAAAAAAAAAGAGGAGGAGATTTCCTAATGCAGTAAAATTAATTGCAAGTTTGCAAATTGCAACTGCTATATATCAGTCAAATGAGCTTGTTGGGGCGATTGTCGCCTCATCAGTCATCATATATTTTCTCCTCAAACTAAAAGTTAATGTAGCTATCAAATTGGAATAAATGCATGCATATTTTTGTGGAGGTTTATTTACATAATCCATCGCATATTCTTCCTTTCTTTTATTTTTCTGAAAAGGTTTAGTTGGTTAAAATATAATTTTATTTTCTTAATTATTCCAATAGTCGTAGGAGTACGACTTTTTAAGTTCCAGTTAATTTTTAAGAATGTATATTCAATTAAGAGGTTCTCTTTTTTTTTATTTTTAAAAATATATTGTAGAACTCAATATCAAAATGTGTTTGCGCATTCTTCTTTCCTTCCAAGTGTCTGAAAAGGTGGAGTTAGTAAAAAGTGATTTACTTATTATTCCAATAATCTTAGTACTTTCTCATTAAAATTACTGTGGATTTGTCATGGAACTGGGAGGGTTTTTATTTTTGTTTTCTATAATCATAAAATCAAAATAAAAAACCATCAAAATTCAAAAGGGAAAAATATATTGAATTTCCATTCAATTAAAGTTCAACTGTCAAAATCCACAGCGTTTTGCTTTGGTTAATTCGATCCGGAACCTTCATTTTCTTTTGCTCCATCCTGTTCGTTCGTGCTTTTTTTGCTTCTCTCTCTCTCCGTTCTCCATTCCAGCCGCGATTTCCCGCTAGACTCCGTGCCTTTGTTCTATTTGATTTTCATTTAACCTTAGACAGACGACAGACTTGATGCCTCGGTGGAAGTTGCCGTGGGAGCCAACATCGTGCAATGTTTGCCAAAGTTTGTCTTTCTCTCCGCTTTTATCAGTTATAAGTGATTTCTTATGATTCTTCTATGATTCCGTTAGCTACATAGCTGGGCAAGCGTGAACTTCTTACCAGAATGATTTCCACCTCGAATCAGGGACTACGTTGGCACTTTCTGGCACACACAAGCTAGATAGGGATCGAAAGAATCCTATACAAGAGCTTAGAAAGTACTAATTTGTTGTCACTTGGTGCCAAGCATCGTCAGTAGAAAGGTGAAATTCTTATCTGCTTAGGTACACTCATCTCAGTATTGCAGTTTCAAAACCAGTTTCAGAATTTTTTATTTATGAGTTGAGGAATTACTAAACTCAGACTTAGTTAAAAGCGATCAACTTTATAATCCGTTAGATCTGTGTTAAAATTATGGCATACAAAAGCTATTTGTAGATTTTATTATTATTTTTTTATTTTTTGCAATTGAGAAAGGGCATTTTAGTGGTTTTAGCATATTTGTCAGTCGTGTTATTGCTTTTAGAACTTTATATGGGGCGCCTCTGTATCTATCAAAACACTAGAATTCAAAAATATAAATAGCATGTTTCAAAATTTTACAGACACATGACCTGCCATCAATTTATAACTGCACATTCATTTGTTTCTACTTTTTGTTCTATTTTGAAGATATTCACAATGTTGACAAGGTGGGCCTGCAAAAAGATTCCAAAGCCGATTTTGTTCTTTGTTCAGCACAGCTAAGGTTCTTATTAACTTGCAACATGTTATCAATGTATCTAAAATCTTATCTAATTACATTTGGTTGTCATTTTGGAAGAATTTACATGTGGCCAGTCATTTTGTTGAGAATATGTACAGAGTTGTTTTCTCAAGACATCATTCATCTGCAGTTTTTTTTAGGAGTTCTATTAATTTCCATCGTCTTTTTCTGTTTTTCTTAAGTCTCTTCGCACTGTTTCTGGGTTGTATCGTGTCCCTCGGATTGGTATGCTATTTTCAATCTTGACCTTTTGATGTGTCAAAAAACCTGAAAACATATCTATGTGTCGTGTTCCTGTCTTCACTGTTGATGCACAAGATTTCTTGTACAATTACCAAGCTGCTGCAGAGTAATTTCGTCACCTTTAATTTTCCAATTCCATGTGTTGAGCCCTTACTGATATTTGACTGTACATTGTCATTTCTCCCTTGATCATGTATTCATGTGCAGTTGGTTGCTGGGCATTTTTGTACCATTCCTATTCCTATAGCTGTTTATGCAGAGGTTCTGCCTTTATGAAATTACTTATCTTACTTGATTTCTTATATTTGTAGCCATTTGGCGTCCGTTACATGTTAACTACAACAGGCTTGATCTAAAGTCAATATTGAAACAACAAATAATGCAATGGTAGCAATAGAAAAAAAGCTGTTGTTTCTTTGGTGGACCATTTTGTCCTTTCTTTGGTGTTATGGAGGGTTTGAGGTTTTAAACATCAAGTATGTTTAAAATTACAAATGTGTTGGATTGGTATGGGAAAGATACCATAACTGGTTTGATTATGTAATGTAGTTTAGTTTTCTTCTGTTTTGCTATTGCATTAACTTTTTCTCAATTTCTTTCACTTTTCTAACTTGTGAAAGGTACTAGTATGATTTATTAACAAAGGCCATTGTGGTGAAGAAGATACCTGTGCTGATACTAAGCAAGAAGACTGATAAAGCGATGGCACACTCTAAGGAGTTCATTAAGAAGCAGCATGAGAATAGTTTGATAGCCGTACATCTTAAGTTGCATCATGCTTGTGCGCCTGAGTTAGCATAGCCATACATCTGAAGATGCATTTAGAGTTACAATTTCAGTTTGAGTTGCATTAATAAGCGAAGTTATCTAGACTTAGTGACAGTAGTAGTGTTACTTTGGAATTTTTATTCATGAACAACAAGTAGAGTCCTGCCCCATAAGAGATAATAAAAAAAAAAAAAGTTGCATAAGTCACATACTTAAAGTTACAAGGCATCTGTGTCTCTGGTATCATCACAAGGTCATAACATGTTGATAAGCAAACTTACATGTTAATGTTGCATTTGTATAAGCATCAAGATAGGGGTTAGGTTGCACATCCATCTGCATGAAGAAGTTGAACTGAAAACAAAAAAATTGTGATTGTGAACACAAAACAGACGAATCCATGTTTCTCTGGATGTAGGTGTAAGCTTGAGCGTGAGGTATATTGACTAAATTTGCTATTTGACTCTTCACTGTCTGGACAGCTAGTGATATGCCAAAAGTCCTTGGCCCTTGGCCCATCCTTCAGAAGACCGTGTGACAACCCGGACCGGACCGGCCCTTTGAAGGACTTACAACGGACTAGGACTTAGAAGGGTCGGTCTTTGGAAGAGCCGGATTTAATTTTCAACGAAAACGGGTTTTGATGGGACGGGTACCAAAGGACTCGGTCCGTCCCGGTCCGGTCCGTTTTATTTGGAAGGGCTGGTTTAAAAGTTGCATCAATTAAAAACAAAATATATATAAATATTAAAAGTCGCATAATAAGTATCCTACTCCTTCATGTAGTATTTATTGGGAAAAGAATATTATTTGACATCATACTGGATATATGAAAAATGGATGTTACAAAAAAGAATATTGTCTGTTTAGGTTTTACCATTTTCCCGTACCGCCAAGGGCATTTATAATCATCTCTTGGATTTTTCTTAAGAATTTCATATAAAAAATAGAGTCATCTCAATTCCTTTTGACAATGCAAGTAACAATAATGCCTCTACCCTACTTTAACACAGCTCTTTCACCGATCATGAATGGTGAATTGTTTCACCAAAAATGTGCAAGCCATATACTAAATATAGTGGTTATTGCTGATACTAATGTCCCCACATTGAAAGAAATAATTATCAAGTACAAGCATGAGTTGAACCATATTGATTCTCACGGCAAAAAAAAAAAAAAAAAAAAAAAAGCAAGAATTTAGGGAGAAATGTGACCCGACAAAACAATCCTTTAAGTCCTTTGGATCCTTGAGTCCGGCCTTTTGAAAGATCAAGGACTTAAAAGGGCCGGTCTTTCAAAGGGCCGGGCTGCCAATCTAGAAAGAAAACACGTTTGATCTGGTCCTTCTTAGACCATTTCTCAAACCCGGTCCGATACGGCCCTTATACGAAATCTATTAAGTCCGGTCCTTTGAAACCCGACCCGGCCCTTTTGCCTTTCACTATGGACAGCAGATAAATTTCCAAAATAATAAGAGGGGACTGAAAGTATAATGACAAATAAAATTGTGAATTGATAAATGATGCGTGTTGCCAAGGACTCACTTTTTCGAGATTGGTTATGGCACTGTTATGAAAATGAGATAGAAAGTTTCAAGAAAAACTCAGTTGCTTGAAGAAGGCATACATATAAATAACAATAATATTAAGGGTTGAACTGAAAAGTGAAATTAAAAGGGTAAAAATGGAGTGCTAACACTGACGAGCTATTCCATGAACCATGATGAAGCTTTAAAAGTAATCAACAACAGAAATAGGTAGTTTAACATTTGATAAATTAAAATAGATCATATGGACTTAACAGAACCTTAAACTAAAGCTGATGGACTCTACGATGACCCACCATACCCAACCAAGTATCCTATGTTTTTTTTTTCACATCGGTACCACAATTATGAATCAGTGTAGCAAAAAAATAAATAAATAAATAAAAGGAAAGTTAAACTCATGTGTAAACATCACCAGACCCAATCACACTTGAACCAACTTCAAAACCTGAATATATATGAAACCAGTTCCATCATGATCAACTAACCACTCTAAAACCTTACCTATAACTCCACCATGCTTGACAACACGTTAATAGAGATAATACCCCGTCAAAAAGGATAAGTTGACTTAAATGATGCCATTAGCTTTTGTTATCAGGTGTTCAGGTCAATATCGGACCAGATTCTAGTTACTCAATTGAAGGTATGAATGCAATAGAGAGAGACCCGCGGTGCTCCCTAACCCATTCAATTGTAAAGTCAGCCGACCAATGAGTCAAACCCGACATGAGACGAAGCCAAGCAACAAGAATGGACAGAAGAAAGAGAATCACGGCATCCCCACGATGCGTCATGACCTAATCGCGGCTGGCACGGTCGCCGAAATTCCGTACTGGCGGCCCACTGGATTCATCCCAGTTCAGAAGGGAAACATCCAAATACAAAAAACCCAAGCAGGCGTGGTTAAATGACGTGGTGTTACATGGAGGACAAAAGTAAAATGACGTGGCGCTGATGAGGCTATAGGCTTTCTCTGGTCAGTACCCTATTCAAAAAAAAAAAAGAGTACCGTTTGAGATCCCATATGACAATGAGTCAGATATGTTTCGTGTACAAGGCAACAACATGCAGTGGCAGTGGAAGCTACTCGAAGGACCACATCGAAAGGAACCCAGAAAAAGAAAAAGGGGCCGAATAAAAAGAAGAAAGCAGATCGACTCGGTGCATAATGGATATACACTAAAATTGGGCCCACTAGTCCACCAAGGACCGCACGTGAACCAGAATCCGTATCCCATACCTATTGGGATCCCAAACAACATGGCAGCATGGGATCTCATCCAAACCCTCCAAACCACTTGATCAAGATCCAAAAGCTGAAAATAATCTAAGGACACTAAAACTTCAAAAATACATTAAAAATAACCACAAAACTCACATAAAATATTAAAATATCTAGAAAAATATGAAGGACATTTATATCTTACATATTATACCCAAAAACCCAACCAATATGCCACTTTTCTTTTTTAAAAAAAGTTCCTAAACTTTTAAAATATCATAAAAAATAATAAATAGAATGATAAATAAATATAAATATTATTTTTCAATTTATTTGCAATCTACATATATGCATATGCATTCAACATATTGTTAATTTATACAATATGCATATTTGCTACTTTGGTTACATATGTAATTTACATATTTGCATATGCAATCTACATATATGCATGTGCATTCAACATATTGTTTAACCAGTTCTTCACTCTTCCTCCCTGGTTTCCTCACCCACCATTGGCCAAGGTTGAAGAGGCTTAAGCTGGTCACGTGATAGAATCGCCTAGACGAGACGCATATCGGGTCAGATCTCAACCCGTTACTTGACATTTGTGCGGAAATCGAAGAGGTTGACTTGAACGAGTTCTATTGCTGGACTGAGGATGTGGTTAAGACAGTCAGAAGCCACATCCTTGTCGCTATAAACTTAACAGGTTTGGATCTGATGTTGACCAATTTCAGTGATGGTTTTCAAGGAACTAAGCTTGTTAGCATATCAGGAGTGTGCCCCAATCTGGGCCGGCTCATTGCACCTTGTGTTTTTTATAAGGGGTAATTTGCTAAATCAACTTTCTTAGTTTTGGGAAATTTTATATTTTGGTCAACTTTTATCAGCTTTTAATAATACTGCATGTAGAATTGTGGTTCATCACAATTAGACTGCACTATTTTAGACATTGTCTATCTATGAAAAAGCGCAAATTCCCCTTTTGCAAAATGATAAGGAGCCCCAACCTTATATGTTAATTCTGAGGGGGGCAACAAATTGGAAAACATTGTGATAATTACAGTTATAATGTGAAAATCTTAAACCAACACTTAAAAGATAAAAAAGAGAAGTAGCTCATCTTAGTGACTACCAATATCGATACTAGAATTCTTTAGTAATGCAATTGGTTAAGTTTTCTTGTGAATTACAACATGTTATCCAACCTAGTAGATACCAAACCATTTGCTTGTACCAAAAGTCTTAGTTCCACTTGCTTTAACAATTGTGCAACTCAAATACGTTGATTTTGTCAGTGATGCAATCTTACACATACTCGCTACCAATTGTGCTCATCTGACAACTCTCCACCTTTATTAGTTGCTAATGATCTCCAAGTAAACCACCCCTTTGCGGTAAATGTGGATGGCCTTGAGATCCTCTTCTCTTCGCTCCCTCTATTGACTAGCATTTTCCTTGACCTTCCACACCCCATCCTCGAAGCAAGCCCTCCATTGGAAACCCTAGGTCAGCGCGGTGCCAGTTCAATTCAAAACCTAAAGCTGGGTAATTTTGAAGGAGTTTGTAAAGGCATATGGCTTCGCTTAGATGGAGTTGCTATATGTGGAGGACTAAAGTCTTTGTGCCTCAAAAGGTGTCGTGATGTGTCAAATGCCAGCCTTGCTGCAATCGGCCGTGGTTGTACTGATTGGTGAAAGTCGAATAAATCGGGTGTGATTTGGTAACTGAATTGGGGATTCAAAAATTGGCAAAGAAATTCGAGATGTAGCTTAGACAAATTAAAAGACAAACTTTGTAGGATCTTACTGTATCATAGACTCACAATGCGCACTTATTTCTACCCTGGCATTGGTCAAGGCTCTAGAACTTCTACTAGACCAGCTACAAGGATCTTACTGTATCACTACACATACATTAAACATATTGTCAATTTATACAATATGCATATTTGCTACGATGGTTACATATGTAATCTACATATTTGCATATGCAATCTACATATATGCATGTGCATTCAACATATTGTTCAACTAGCTCTTCTCTCTCCCTCCCTATTTTCCCTCACCCACCATTGGCCAAGGTTGAAGAGGCTTAAGCTGGTCAGGTGGCAGAATCACCCATACTGGGTCCATATCGGGTCGGATGTCAACCCATTATTCGACATTTGTACGAAAATCAAAGAGATTGACTTGAACGAGTTATTTTGGCGTGCCTTCGGTGGAGGGATATGGAGCGACGAACCCATTCCTCTCTCTCTCCCAACCCTTTTACGGTACCCATCGCTCTCTACCACTCTTTCTCCTCTCTCAACAGATCTAAGTTCACTTTCTTTTCGCTTCTCTCCTCCTACCACCAATGGAAACTATCCAAATTCCCGTCGAGACCTTCCCAAGCAGCTCCTTCTTCGGATCTTATCCTTTATTGAAACCACCCAGGCTTGAAATTTAGCCTCTCGGATAAGCCATCTTTGGTATGATATGGAGTGACGCACCCGCTCCGATGAAACCTCATTACCAACCCCTACGTTTCCTACCCCTTCCCTCACCTCTCTTGATATGTCCAACCTCTCCCCATGGGGCCGTGTACATTCCAACACACCATTTCTCATGGTTCCCACCTTGCATGAATACTTAAAATTGTCAAAGGTATAGTTAGATTTGTTTGGCATGTTCTTGAGCTTTGATTTCCACTAGCTTGGATGAGTAATTTCATTCAAAGAAAACCTAAGTGGGATTAGTTCTTTTTCAATTTATTTGCAATCTATCTATATGCACACGTGAATTCAACATATTGCTAATTTATACAATATGCATATTTGTTATTCGTTACATATGTAAACTAAATATTTCCATATGCAATTTACATATATGCATGTGCATTCAACATATTGTTAAACTAGCTCTTCTCTCCCTCCCTGATTTCCCTCACCAACCATTGGCCAAGGTTGAAGAGGCTTAAGCTGGTCAGGTGGCAGAATCTCCCAGAAGAGGTTGACTTGAATGAGTTCTTTTGGTGTGCCTTCAGTTGAGGGATATGGAACGACGAACCCACTTCTTTCTCGACAGATCTAATTTCACTTTCCTTTCGCTTCTCTCCTCTTACCACCAATGGAAAATGTCCAAATTTTGCATCTGATACATCACGATACCTTTTGAGGCACAAAGACTTTAGTCTGCTGTATATAGCAACTCTATCTAAGTGAAGCCATATGCTTTTACAAACTCCACCAAAATTACCCAGCTTTAGATTTTGAATTAGACTGGCACAACATTGACCTAGGGTTTCCAATGGAGGGCTTGCTTCAAGGATGGAGTGGGGAAGGTCAAAGGAAATGCTAGTCAATAGAGGAAGCGAAGAGATTAGGATCTGAAGGCCAGCCACGTTTACTGCCAATGGGTGGTTTACTTGGAGATCATTAGCATCTAATAGGTGGAGAGTTGTCAGATGAGGACAATTGTTAGCGAGAATGTGCAGGATTGCATCACTGACAAAATCAACGTACTTGAGTTGCATAATTGTTAAAGCAAGTGAAACTAAGATTTTTGGTACAAGAGAATGGTATAGACAAAAAGTCTTAGTTTCACTTGCTTTAACAGTTGTGCAACTCAAGTACGTTAAATTTGTCAGTGATGCAACCCTGCACATTCTCGCTACCAATTATCCTCATCTGACAACTCTCCACCTATTAGATGCTAATGATCTCTAAGTAAACCACCCCTTGGCAGTAAATGTGGTCGGTCTTGAGATCATCTTTTATTTGCTTCCTCTATTAACTAGTGTTTCCCTTGACCTTCTTCACCCCATCCTTGAAGCAAGCCCTCCACTGGAAACCCTAGGTCAATGTCATACTAGTCCAATTCAAAACATAAGGCGGGGTAATATTGAAGGACTTTGTAAAGGCATATGGCTTCACTTGGATGGAGTTTTTTTATGTGGCGGACCAAAGCCTTTGTGCCTCAAAAGGTGTCGTGATGTGTCAGATGTCAGCATTGTTGCAATCGGCCGCGGTTGTACTGATTGGTGAAAGTTGAATAAATCATGTGTGATTTGGTAACTGAATTGGGGATTCAAAAATTAGCAAAGAAATTTGAGAAGTATCTTAGACAAATTAAAAGAAAAACTTTGTAGGATCTTATTGTATCACAGTGCGCACTTATTTCTACCTTGGCATTGGTTAAGGCTCTAGAACCTCTACGAGACCAGCTACAATGATCTTACTATATCACTGCACATTCGTTCAACATATTGTTAATTTATACAATATGCATATTTGCTACGATGGTTACATATGTAATTGTTGAAGGAGAAAAATCGGTGATAATCAAAAGTTCGATAGATGTATAAACAAGGATGGAGGAATGGTGATACACAAATCCAAGGAAAAGTAGATGTTCAAAATTGATACAATGCCCCAGGGACGTGCTCAATTAATTATTGAAATGGGACAGACTTTAAGAAGTTGCAAAATGATAAAAGAAATCAAAAATACATGAACAAAGGAAACCTCAGACAGTGTATAATCAAAATTATACGATTAAATAGTTGTCTCCAGTGTCAACAGAAATGGAGAAAGAGTTTTAGGTTTCAAATCTTTTTTCCCTCCGTGCAGCATGAGATTTGGATGGACGCAGCGTATGAGCCGAATATTAGAGAAGGTTTAAGCTCAAAATGCGGTGTATGGAAAACCAAGCTCACGGAAAATAAAATGGAGTGGCGCTGGCCTTGTCTCTCATTAAATCTGACATATGGGACCCAAGGACGAAAAGCTCGTCTTCTTCAAATCAAAGAGAAATCACAGAGAAAGAAAGAGAGGAAATAGGCGTTGTAACCATGATAACTGCCTAACGAACTCTCGTTCGATTCTGTTCGAGTGTTCCCTAAGGAGTTCTCCAGTGTAACGAAGAACAACCGTTTGATTAAGAGTAAGCCAAAGGCCAGGCAAAGCAATGGCAGAGATTGAATGAGGCTGTAACCGTCTTGGTCAAACTTTTCCATCTCTTCGCTGTTGACCACGAGAGAAAGCACAAGCCTCCCTTCTCTCAGCCACACGATCAATTGGCGATCCGTGGGCTCTCTAAATGGATGGCAAAGATCGAAAGTGGCTGGAGCCAGCTGGCAGAAGGTTCTAGACCCATGCTGCCTATATAAACACCATCAAGCAGAGGGAATGGGATCTCCTCTCCAACACTCTTCACACACACATACGGTTTCTGAACCTTTAGAGATCTTCTCTAGAGACTTCAGAAACGAATACACACACACACAAGCCTCCATTGATCAAGTTTAGGTGTAGACATTTTCACAAACACTTGTAGTGCAAGCATAGGATAGGTAATTCAGTCAAGACCTGAGCTTAGCAATCGCTTGTAATTGAAAGGAAGGTAAGAAAAGGTGAGAATTAAAGTCGTGTGATCGGTTTTGATGTGAAATGAGGAAAATTTCGATTTTGAAGTTTGATTGAATTCTGAAACTCAGATCTAAAAGTTCTTGTTGTTGCTTTGATTTCTTGATTTCTGTCATTTAATTTGATTCAATTTATGTGAATTTGGTAGCATTGCCTCTCTCTCTTTTCTTCTTCCTCAATTCCTGGTTCGATTCAAGCCTTGTCCGAAGTTTCTTTAGACATTGGCTGTCCTATTGCTTCGGCTGAAGTCTCTTCGGTCTTTAGCACTTTACCATGGCTGGAGTTTCTCCTGACATAGGTAGCTTCTGCTCTCTCCAGTGGCTTCGGCCAAGATGGGAGAAGTTTTGATAAGCAAACTAAGGAGAGGGGAGATGCTGCCAAATTTTCTTCAAGACTAACACTTCTTTTGTAAATCACACCTAATTATGGACTAGTTTGCACAATTATAATAGCTTTCAAAACTAATTGCATATAATCGAATTGTTTCTGAATAATAGCCTAATGAGGTGATTCCATCAGATCCTTAAACTTTGGATAGCAGTAGTGAGGTGTGATATTTTGGAGTCTCTAAAGCATAGTGCTGAACTTAAATAAGTGAAGTAACAAGTTTTAAGATGAAAGCTACCTCATGGAAAAATCCCTTGATCAATATGCGTTGCATTTTATCATAGTGCTGGGTTAAAGTGCATAGTTACAGTGTTTACAAAAAAAAAACCTTTAAGTAAAATTCCCTGGGCTTAATTGCATAAACGTGCTTGCAAGGCTTAACAGTTTGTGTATTTTGTGTTAATGAGACAGTGAACTCAATCCTTGAAAACAACCTGAAGCTGTTATAAAGTTTGATATCAGAGACATTGATGAACTACATTCGGTTATCACAGTATATGAAAATTTAATAAATTTTCTGTTCAGGAGGTGGTCTCTCTATATAGAGATGATATAAAATTAGCTCATGTATGCCAAATTGATTGAATTGTGCGTAATAACTGAAAATATTGCTAATTGAAGTTCTTGAGTGTGGTTAAGGCATTTTAGGACAAGAGCTGTGATAAATTAAAAAGTGAATTACCCCTGACCAATATTCGACTATTGATAAATTAAGCACATGAAAGAGTGGTATTAAGACCACTGTAAGTCGTTTTCGTGCATTTGGGTAAGTCAAAGTAAAAATCATCAAAAAGCAGTAGCAAGGTCGTATGAAATTAAAAATCTAAGAAATGTGAAAGGTGCAAAAATGTTCACCCTTACTGCCAGCATTGAATTGAACATCAAAAACAAACTTAATTAAACTCATTTGAATCGTCAAATCAAATAGAATTGCTGTAATTTCACTTGTGTGTAAAATATAAAAAAAAAAAAAAAAAAAAAAAATCGAGTACTGTGACTTCCGTGTGGGTGCTTCTCCCATCAAATAGAGCTAACGCAAGACAAACTGAGCACGCCTGTGTACTCTCCCCGGTCCTACAGTACTAAAGAAACTAAAATTGCAAAACTTAATAGTCCTAATCGCTAGAATCTCACTAAAAGAAAATCCGACGACAGTCATGGGGAAGACGAAGTTAATCTCTAAAAATTAGATGTGCTGTGATCAAATTGAGTGCACTTTCTTCTTCTTCTCTCTCTCACAACTCTATTAAGCTGAGGCATGGCGGTGGAGGAGACCTAGATCGCCGGCGACAATATTACCCGACAGTTCAGGGATTAAATTGCATAATCAACAGAGAAAGAAATCCCTTTTCCGACTAATAGATCGCGACGCAGTCTCAGCCAGGACCTTCATTATAATCTCTGGCGCCTTCCGAGTCCACCGGACCCACTCTCACCGTCAACGGTCGCCTAAATCGCCAGAAAGGCTCCGGCCAAGGACCATTCTGTAAATAAGTTTAGTAAAAGGACTGCGCGGTAAAATCCCTCTCCTTCGACGAGGTTTCAGCGCCAAGAGCTGGCGGATCTTTTGTGGCCAAGCGGTGTGTAAACCTGTCAGAAACCCGCCATATGGAATCCAGACGGAATAATGCGTTTAAACGCGTTATCTCGACACTGCTGATGCGTCGCCCCTTTGCTGACGTGGACCAATAGAAAATTTTAGAATTTCAGCAAAACTTCGTAAATTCATTAAAAATAGTAGGAAACTCAGAAAAATTCAAATAAAATATCCATAAAATCCTAAAAATCTATAGAAACCAAATTTACTGATATTTTGATATCAAAATCTTTCAAAATTTTAGCCTTTTGTATTTTTGAAGTATTTTCGCTATAAAATGGAATTTTATAAAAATAATAAACACAATAAATCTTAAATAAATTTTCTATAGAATTTTAAAACAAAATTTAAATAATTTCAATACTGAAACAATTTTCAAGAGACTATCTTCAATTAAGTACTTTGAAATAAGTATTTTCAAAAAAAAAATATTAAAGTGAATTTAACACTTTTAAAAAATAATAATAATAATAAAAATCACTAAAGTCTAAAGAGAAATATTAGAAAATTAAAAGTCCAAGTGCGATATCCAAAGTCAAAGCCAAAACACACTTCAAGGGAGGAAGGCCAATCTATAATGGTTCATGCAATCCTAGTGATCAAGATTACAAGTCTTTTTATTCTTACAAGTCACCAAATGACCAAGACTTAGTTTCCCCAAGCTACCAAATAGCCAGGAACTAACAAATCAAACTCTTCTAGTCTTCTAAGTCACCAAATGACCAAGACTTAGTTTTCCCAAGCTACCAAATAGCCAGGAATTACTAAATCAAACTCTTCTAGTCTTCTAAGTCACCAAATGACCAAGACTTAGTTTCCCCAAGCTACCAAGTGGCCGGGAACTACCAAATCAAACTTTCCTAGTCTTCCAAGTCGCCAAATGACCAAGACTTAGTTTCCCCAAGCTGCCAAATAGCCAGGAACTACCAAATCAAGCTCTCCTAGTCTTCTAAGTCACCAAATGACCAAGATTCAGATTCCCCGAGTTACCAAATAGCCAGGGGTTACCAAATCAAACTTTCCTAGTCTTCCAAGTCGCCAAATGACCAAGACTTAGTTTCCCTAAGCTACCAAATAGCCAGGAACTACGAAATCAAACTTTTCAGTCTTATAAGTCGCCAAGTGATCAAGACGTAGTTGTAGTTAAAGTGTTTTAAGTGTCCTCAATTAGGTCCCGTTAATCAGGTTTGGTACCATTAATTGAGTACGATTTAAGTCAAAAGAGTCAAAGTCTTTTATATTCTCAATTGTGCCCCGTCAATTAAGTTGGGTAACATCAATTGAGTTTAGTTTAAATCAAAACAAATTGAGATAACGACTTTTCTAGCCTACGACATATAATTCCTCGAATCCCTTAATCAGAGGTTCTCGTGATCCGTCACGGGGTAATTAACAATAGGGGCTTGCGCCTATTGGAAGGAAAGGATCCACAAAATTAATAAACCCTCATGAGAATAGATTCTCGTTAATGTTTTCTTGTTGTCAAGAAGCATTTCTGCACTTGAATTTAAGCTCGTGAGGGGTGAGTCTAAGGCTTATTCCCATTCTTGAGGAAACCCAATCATTCTTCGAGAAATGACGAAAAAGTCCACACAGATTCTCTGGCACGCCCGGTGGGACCTCTTTCTCCTCTCATCTTTGGGATTTGAGGAATATAATGTATAGGCTAGAAAATTGTTTCTCTAAGTTTCTAAATTTTCTAATAAACGCTACTAACGATAACATTGAGTTGTTTGTTGTTGTAGGACTAAGATGGCGTTCAATGCAAGTGTCGAAATGAGCAAGCCTAGCGGGAAGTTCACCATTGGGGCCGTCCCCATTCGCTTTGACAATCAGTTCATGTTCGGTGGCATGCCTTTTGGATTTGCATATGTGCCACTAGTACATGGCAAAGACGGGCAGATGGAGATTGCTCGAGAGGATGAGGACATTAGGGGCATCGAGGAAGTGGTGCCCGAGACGCCAATAGCCAATAATGGAAGTGAGTGGGTTCTTGTTCCACAAAATGGAGTCCACCGTACTCCAGTAGCTTCACCTAACAAGTATCAATCCAATCGTCGCTCCCCTCAGAAGAGAAGAGCGGTGAGAAAGACATATGTTCCAACAACCAATGGTGTGAGGACTCTCAAGAAAATTCAAGGGGCATATCAACGGGAATTGGATACCAGACCCAATCTCCCCGTGAGTAATCCTTTTGCACCGCTTCGTTTGGTCAGAAAGAACTCTCCCAAGGCCCAGCTCAAGACGATAGAAGAGTTCCCAGCTGAGTACCAAATGAAATTTCGGGGAAGGAGCCCTAAGACAAGGGTGTCTGTTAAAGAGAGACTCTCGTTGCCACGAACCCCGGTCCATGAAAGGCTAGGACCAAAGAGAAAGATAAGGGCGTCTACCCCTGTGAAAGAAAGGTTGGGGGAAAGATTGGCAACTTCAATCAAAGAGAGATTGGGGCCCGTGAAGAAAGGGAAAGGACCCAAGAAAATATGGGTTCCGAAAGACAAAACTCGATTGGTGGTTGAAGTGGCTAGCCAAGAGCCACAAAATAAAAGGAGACGCATGGTGTGGCGAGAAAAGAAGCCAGTAATCCATACCCATGTTCACATGGTTGGCGTCGATAAGAGGTTTGAAATGCACGCATTCGTGCATGCAGTCAGTGATGAAGAAATTCCTATAAATCGAAAGGAAAGCAAAAATAAACAAGATGACCCCTCAGCGAGTTGTCACAACCGCAAAGAGGACGAAGGAGAAGAGGTCATTAGGATTGACCAAAATGATAGTAATGATGAAAGCCGTTGGGCCGAGGGAGAAAAAGGACGATTGAAGAGTATTATAGAAAAGAATGAAAGAAGGATCTCTCAATTAATGAATGAAAGAGAGAAAGATAGAGATATTGTCAAAAAGATGTACAAATTCTTAGAAAAGAAAAATTTGTTGGGAGAACTCGACAAAGAGTACCCTTCCTCTTCTGAGGAGGAGGTTAGGCACAAAGAGAAACTTAGTAAAGAGAAGAAAAGCAAAAGCAAGTATGAATCCTCTGACGAGGAAGAAGAGAGAAATAAGAGAAAACTCCTCAAAGAAAGGAAGAGTAAAAGCAAATACTACTCTTCAGATGAAGAAGAAGAAGAAAGGAGTAGAAGAAAACCTTCGAAAGGAAGGAAAAGCAAAGGCAAGTATGACTCGTCCGAGGACGAGAGAATAGTGAGAAGACCTTCCAAAGAAAGAAGGAGTAAGAATAAGTACGGGTCCTACGAGGATGAAATCCCAGGGGCAGGATCCCGAAATGGGGCAGAAAGGCCCGAAACAACCAAGCAAGTCATCCAAGAGATGATAAGCCAACAATTGCAAGCCTCGGGTGCGGGGCACTTGGTTAATTTTAGAAAGAAATGTGGTCGGCCTTATCCAAAGAGATATGAGCATGTGCAATATCCCTCAAACTACCAAGTACCAAAATTCAATTTGTTTGATGGGACGGGTGAAAGGAATATTACTCCCGAGCAACACTTGGTACAATTTAGAAATGCATGTGGTAATACTTCACATGACGAGGCGCTCCTTTTGAAGCAATTTTCCCAAAGTTTGACGGGTCCCGCTTTCGAGTGGTACTCTTCATTGGAGAACGATTCAGTGGAGTCATGGGATGAAATGGAAGACTTGTTTAGAGCTAAGTTTGCCATGGTAACCCAAAGGATCACGATGGCCGATTTGGCAAGTGAAAAGCCTAAGTCGGGAGAAGCGGCTCTTGATTACATCAATAGGTGGAGAAATCTAAACATAAGATGTACTCACCAAATGCCTGAAAGGGAGGCCGTGGAATTTTTGGTGAGAAATTTAGATGATTGGATAAGAAGGCCACTTTCCGGGAGTGACATCTACACGTACGAGGACTTGGTCACTCGTGTGGCAAGAGTGGTACATATTGGACCACCGAAGGAATCACAACCCACTTACAATAGAAACAAAGGCCAAGGCCCAATCAAAGTTGTGGGAGCTAATGAAGCTTCTACAAGCCAAGGTGGTGGCTATAAAGGGAATAGAAATAATGGCAATAATAGTGGTAGTAATACCCGATCTCAAACCCCTTTAAACGAACGCTTAAAAAGGCCATATTCCTTCAAGAAGGAGAAAACTGCGGCGTTGCTCAAGCAATTGTTGACGGGGAAAGCCATAGAATTGCCCATTTGCAAGAGGCCACATGAGCAAGATAAAGTGGATGACCCAAAATATTGTGCATATCATCGGGTATTGGGGCACCCGATCGAAGATTGTTATGTCTTCAAGGATGTTGCCGAGAGAATGATCAAGGAAGGAGAATTGGTGTTGTCTGATAGTTATAAACAAACACCCGCTCCGCATGCTCAAGCGAATGCGGTGTTCCAAAGGAAAAGTGATAGGCGCGACGTTGAGTGTAATATCATAGTCATAGTAAGTGATGAGTCTGATAAAGAAGATTTTCAAGTGAGAAAGGTGTCAAAAACCAATTGTAATAAAAAAGAAATGAAAGAAATGAAAAATGAAAAGAAAAATGAAAAGAAAAATGAAGGAAAAGATGACAAAGGAAAAGAAAGTGAAAAAGAAATTGAAAAAGAAAAAGAAAAAGAAAGAGAAAAAGAAGAAGGCTCTACAATTTATTACTATGACGACTCAGAAGATGAAAACGAAGCGCCTTACGTGGGACTTTTCTCGAAAGGCATGTTCAAAGAAGAAGACTGCCATTTGAACTTGCGATCGGGAACGAATTTGCCCGAGAGACAAGCACCAAAAGAGAATGAGAAGATTAAAGAAAAGGGTAAAGATCAAACCCGAGAGGCTAATGGTGAAGCGGGCCCAAGTCAGCGGCCAAAAGGAGCCATGGGAGAATACAACATTCTAGCCCACCTAAGGCGAACACCAGCTCTGATGAGTGTGTTTGAAGCACTCATGATGTCACAAGAACTTAGGGACATAATGATGGAAGCATTGCAACATCCCGAGAAGTTCCAAGTGTACTTGGCTGAAAAGCAAATGACGGAGGCACTTTATGTGGAACCGTCTAGCCAAATCACTTTCACAAACAAAGATATGATGATAGGCACGGCTATGCACAATAGTCCACTTTACATCACGGGAGAAACAAATGGAAGCCAACTGAGCCGTATGCTAGTGGATCCCGGATCCTCAATCAACATCTTGCCGTTGCGATCATTAAATCAATTGGCCTTGGGAGGAAGGCGTTTGTGTGATGAAAATGTTTATATTCATGGCTTCAACCAAAATTCAGAAAAGGCATTAGGGTCAGTGACTCTCCCTATGAAATTCGGGGAGCTTCAAACCCTCGTAAAATTTTATGTAATCGATGCCGATACATCATACAAAGCCTTGTTGGGTCGACCATGGTTACATGAGAATCATCTTGTGCCATCTACCTTGCACCAATGTGTGAAATACCTTCAAGATGGTGAACAAAAGACCATCAAAGGAGACCCGCAATATTATGGGGTACATGAGGTTGAATTGGAAGAAATAGACCGTTTCTTCACTCCCGCTTCACAAAGGAGTACATCCCCTCGACTCAAGTGGCGGGCGGAGAAAGAAAATGGAGATGGTGAAAATATAAGGTTGAGGAGTAAACCCAAAGTCTCTTGTGTTGTTAAGACCCCCATTTATGTCGGGTCATCTGATGAAGAAGATGGAGAGAGAAAGCCAAGGAGAAACTCATATGTTACAAATGAGTCTAAGAACAAAGGCCAAAGAAAGAGAAATCCGATTTATGTGCGTGATCGGAGTGAAGACTCAATGGCTATTGAGCAAGTTCCCGTGGGTCACCTGAAAGAACTCACCCCGAGGGAAGTAAATCAAGTGAAGGAGTTAGAGACCTTCTACGTTCCCCCCAAGGCAGAAAAGGTGCAAAAGAAGGTAGTGTTACACAAAGGAATCTTGTTTTACAAGGCCGAAAGCGTAGAACCATCTGATGGGGCAGCATGTTCCGATAATTGGGAGAAGTGGTTAAATGAAAAAGAGGATGAATATGAAAGAATTGAGGTAATGGGTTATTATAATAAGGAGTTAATGCCCCTATTCCAAAGATCTCGTTGTCTAGATCCCATTTCCAAACAAAGAGCTAAAGCTTTTCAGGAATTATGGAGTGGAAAATCAAGATGGGTGATTGGTGTAGATGGAAAATGGAAAAACACCAAAGGTTTGGGTTTTAAAGTTCCTCAAGGAGAAGTTTTGATGGTTGAGATTGTGGAAAGTCACATGGTGGGCATAACGCCTATTGAAACTCAACTCGAGGAGGAAGAATTCATTCAAACCGCAAAGAATGCTCCTCAAGAACTCGAGGAAGGCGGGCAAAACACAATTGATGAGCTCTTGGAGATAAATTTGGGCACTAAAGATGATCCTCGACCCACCTTTATAAGCGCTTCACTCACTGTGGAAAAGCAAGAACAATTAAAAGTACTCCTCATGGAGTATAAAGATTGTTTTGCATGGAACTACACCGAAATGCCGGGACTTGACCCTGCCCTGGCATCTCACAAGTTGAAGATTGATCCCAATGTGAAACCTGTCAAACAAGGCCCAAGACGGATGCGAGTCGAGCTCGAGGAAAAGGTTGTAGAAGAAGTAAAGAAGTTAATTGATGCGGGTTTTATTCGAGAGGAAGAAAATCCCGTTTGGGTGGCCAATATTGTGCCAGTGAAGAAGAAGAATGGGCAGATTCGAGTTTGCGTGGATTTTCGGGATTTGAATAAAGCATGCCCGAAAGATGACTTTCCATTACCCGTAACGGAGTTGATAATCGATTATACTTCTTCTTATGTGGTGTACTCTTTTATGGATGGATCTTCGGGATATAACCAAATTCCCATGGACAAGGAAGATCAACGCCACACATCTTTTCGTACACCGATAGGCATCTTCTGCTACAAAGTAATGCCTTTTGGATTAAAGAATGCGGGGGCCACCTATCAAAGGGCAATGACCAAAATTTTTGATGATCTAATCCACAAGATAGTTGAATGCTACGTGGATGATTTGGTCGTAAAGGCTCGATCCATAGATGAACATTTGGAGTATCTAAGGATAGTATTCGAGCGATTGAGAAAGTATTCTTTGAAAATGAACCCATTGAAATGTGCATTCATGGTATCCTCAGGAAAATTCTTGGGATTTGTGGTAAGGCACAGGGGCATTGAGATTGACCCCGCAAAAATCAAGGCGATTAGGGAGATGCCTCCTCCTAAAACACTCAAGCAGCTTCGCTCTCTGCAGGGGCAGTTGGCATATGTTAGGAGATTTATCGCCAACCTTTCAGGAAGAATCAAGCCATTCACCCATTTGACCAAGAAGGACGTGCCTTTTAAGTGGGATAAAAAGTGTCAGAAAGCCTTTGATGATATTAAGGAATATCTTCTCAAGCCACCCGTTCTAGCCGCACCTATTCAAGGAAAACCGCTGATCCTCTACACCACGGCATTGGAGGGATCTTTGGGTGCGTTATTGGCTCAAGAAAATGAAGAAGACAAAGAAAATGCATTGTATTATCTAAGTCGCATGTTGGTCGGGGCCGAGCAATCATATAGCCCCATTGAAAAGCATTGTTTAGCCTTGGTGTTTGCTACAAAGAAGTTGAGACATTACATGTTGTCTCATAAGATCACCTTGATATCCAAGGTTGACCCATTGAAATATCTAATGACAAGACCTATGCTAACGGGGAGATTAGCAAGATGGGCCATTACCTTAATGGAATTCGACATTACCTACGCCCCTCAAAAGGCGATAAAAGGACAAGCGATGGCCGACTTTTTGGCCGCACACCCCATTCCCGATGATTCTCCTTTGAAATGTGAATTTCCCGATGAGCAAAGCCTTTGTGTTGAAGAAAAAGAGTCAGGATGGGTGATGTTTTTCGATGGGTCATCCGCCATTCAACCTTCCAAGAGACCTGAGATGCCCAGAATTCGTGCGGGAGTGGGTCTAGTTTTTATCACACCTCAAGGAGGTATTCTTCGACACTCCATAGCATTGACTGAACCATGCACGAATAATGAAGCTGAATACGAGGCATTGATTGCTGGATTGGAATTGGCCATTGAGATGGATATAAAAGAAATGAAAGTGTGTGGAGACTCTCAATTAATTCTTAACCAGGTTGAAGGAGTATTTGAAGTGAAGAAACCCGAGCTGGTAAAATACCATGAAAGAGCCCAAGAATTAATGGCTAAATTCACAAAGATCACGTTGGAGAAAGTATCTCGAGCTTCTAATGGCATGGCCGATGCCTTGGCTCGGGTCGCTACACAATTGAGCAAGCCAGATGACGAAGAGATTCAAATTACGATAAGGAATCGCCGATCATTGGCACCTTATCTCATGGAAATTGAGAAAGAAGTCAATGCTCATCTCTATGTGGATTTAGAAGAATGGGAGGAAGACCAAATAAGAGATCCCGATGAAGTAATGGAAGTAGAGGCAAATAACGAGGAAGATTGGAGAAAACCCTTCGTGGATTATTTCCAACATCAAGTGTTCCCCAAGGAAAAAATGGAAAGAGAGCAATTGAAGCGGCGGGTTCTTCGCTATGTCTATGTGAATAACACCCTATATAGACGCTCATATGATCAGTTATGGTTGAGGTGTGTGTCACAAGAAGAAGCCCGAAAGATTATAAGAGAAGTACACTCGGGATTTTGCGGGGCTCATCAATCGGGTCCCAAAATGAGACTTCACATCAAGAGAATGGGGTACTATTGGCCAACAATGATCATGGATTGCGAGGATTATGCAAAGAGATGCCACATGTGCCAAGTGAATGGAGATTTCATACACCAACACCCTAACCCGTTGCACCCAACAGTGGCCTCATGGCCATTCAATAAATGGGGAACGGATGTAATAGGGCCGATCGATCCACCGAGTTCGAAGGGGCATAGATTCATTCTTGCAATCACTGACTATTTCTCAAAGTGGGCCGAGGCCGTGCCATTAAAAGAAGTGAAAAGCAAAGATATAATTCGGTTTTTGAAGAACCATGTGTTATATCGTTTTGGCACCCCAATGGAAATAATATCTGATAATGGTACCGCTTTCAAAAGTGGTGAAATTTGTGCTTTTGCGAGACAACACAAGATAAAGTGGCAATATTCCTCTATCTATAATCCAAGAGCGAATGGATTGGCGGAAGCTTTTAATAAGGTCCTAATCAAACTTTTGAGAAAGATAGTGGGAGATAATCATAGAAATTGGGATGAGAAATTGCAAGAGGCATTATGGGCTTATCGCACCACCTTCCGCACGCCAACTCAAGCCACTCCATATTCTTTGGCGTTTGGGGCGGAAGCTGTTCTACCATTAGAAATAGAATTGCCATCTTTGAGGGTAGCCATGTACGCGGGTCTACCAATGGACAAGCAAATGCGTCTAAGGCTCGACGAGCTTGATGCGCTGGATGAAAAAAGGTTAATGGCCCAACAAAGCCTAGAATTGTATCGGGCTCAAATGGAGAGGGCATACAACAAAATGGTAAGACCGCGCACCTTTAAAGAAGGAGATTTGGTGCTGATCTTGCGAAGACCTATATTGGGTCATCATCATGGCCCGAAATTCTCACCCAATTGGGAAGGACCCTATGTGATCAAGGAAGTTTACACTGGAGGGTCCTACAAGCTCGTGGATAAAGAAGGAAGATGCACAATCCCACCTATCAACGGGCGGTACTTGAAGAAATACTATGCATGAGATCTACCTTCCACGAAGACCATACAAATAAAAAGCTACAAAACCTAACCTTATAAATCCAAAAATCCCAATCATACTCAATAAATACCAAAAACATTATGGCCATTAATAAAGTTTTCAATAAAACTCCAATAAGGCCGTTAAACTCCAATAAAGCTAAAATTTCTCTCAAAATCACCTATCACTTAACCTAAGCTTCCTACCTTCCGCAAGGGGCGGTTGGTTGGCGGAAGGAGAAGCTCAACCCCCTATTTACCAATCTTACTAAAACGGCCATTGTTACATGTTACCAATAAAGCTTTCAACAAAGTTCCAATAAGGCCGATAAACCTCAACAAAAACCAGAAACATCCCTTAAAACATCCAATAAAAGCTTCCTACCTTCCGCAAGGGGCGGTTGGTTGGCGGAAGGAGAAGCTCCAATCCCCATGGATTAACCTCGCTAAAAGAAATTCATCAAAAAAAACTTGTAATCAAAGTCAATAAACCTTGTCTTAAGCATGATAAAGGAATAAATCGGCCGAAACCTTAAACCCTATGGTTACTTCGTCAATGCCGTGTCAATACGCCTATGCCGATTGAGAGCCATTACAATGAGTGCCTATACCTAATGAGAGGGTGAGGACGAGAGGGAAAGGAAAAAGGGTGACTCGCCTTTACGGCCCCATGAGTCAATCCTTCCACCAAAACTCCCAACTCCACAAAACCCACTGGCCAAATATAGTAGTTCGATAGGAAAAATCGTGTTGAGGAGACCTGTGTGGTCGCCAAATGCACAAAAGGTTAGTTTATCCTGACAAATCCGCGGTCAATGAAGGGACCTTCGAGTCCCGGAGAACGCGAAGCCGTGTTGAAGAGAGCCTTTGTGGTTCTCTAAAACACCTATGCCTAATGAAGAAGCCTGTGTGGCAACTGAAGGCATCAAGGCACCGCCCTATGAAGTCATCTGAGGGCACACAAACCACAACAACACCATGTCCCTTAAGTCATGTATGTCAGAATTAATGGGTCGAGTTTATCAAGGGCAAGCCCATTCACATTGGGGCAGCCATGTGATTTGCAAATAAAATAAGATGGGAATTTGAACAAAAAGGGGTAAAAGAAAGGATTCATTCATTAACCATGAAGTGATACAAGTTTCAAGAAATTGATACAATAAGCAAGCAAAAGGAAAGAAAGCCTAATACAAACTACTAGAAAGCATAAAGATACAGGCACAAAAGGCGCAAGGGATTAGAAGAAAGTTCTTCTATTCCAGAACAACGGCAGCAGCAACGTTACCCCCTAAATTAGCAAGAGTAGTGGTGATGGCTTGAAGCATTCCCTCTATCGCTTCTAAGCGAGCGCCCAACTCTTCAAAGCGCTGGTCGATAAAAACCCGAAAGGAGACAGGGACAGGGGCCTCGAGGGCTAAGGCCGCAGAATCATCATCAGGAGGCGGAGAAACCACTCTTACTGGACTATACTGGTTGGGCTCGGCATTGGGAGCCAAGATGTACTCATTAATTGGACGATTGGGGTCGGGAACAAGCATGTTCATGGAAGACTCTACCCATCCAGTAGAATCAAACAAGGAAAGAAGATTGCGAGGATATGCCACGTGAGCCTCAGAGATACGGTTTCCCCACAACATCTCTGGGGTCGGAATACGGGCACGACGCATCAAAGCCTCAATAAGATGGCCATAAGGTAAGGCTTGATGGCCGTGAGAGTTCATGGCTGCTTGATGCATGAAGTAAATGATCATGTGACCCAGGTTGAGGGGGTGACTCTTCTGAATGAGGTGACGAAGGTAAAACAGATCCCCGGGACAAGCATGATTGGATAAGTCTCCTTGGGGAAAGATTACGCCAGTAATCATCATGAAAAGAAACCTATGAAAAGATCGTTAAGGATGGACGAGAAAAGAAGAGCATGCAATATGAATAAGAAATAAATAAAGAAATTATGAGAAGGTAGTACCTGTGAATGGCAGGAAGATGTTCAGTGGAAACCACTTCGACGTCGCCTCCAACAGGGGCAGCCTTGAACCAACGCAAACACTCAGAATAGTTGCCAAAGCCGCGAGGCCAATGGTGGAAAGCATAAGTGGTGGAGCCAGCAAGTGTGTTAGAAGCTTGCAAGAACTCAGCCAAACTCTCGGCAGTAATTGTCAAATATTGGCCAAACAAGTAAGAAGTGGCTAAAGGAGTACCATAATGATCATAAGAAAGACGGAGGTTAGCATAGAAAAGGCGTGTGATTCGAGGATGATAGGGGTTGTCCAAGTCAGCAAGTCCACGAAGACTCCAAGAGTCAAGCCAGCCGTATATGAGGTTGACATGCTCTACTGGGATACGCCTTTGGTGACGAAAAAAGAAGCATTCAGCCACTGGGCGGTCATCACGACCCATATCTTGATGATAGCTATTGAAGGCTATCTCATCACGAAAGAGGTAGCGGTTGTCAGGGGCAAAGGACCAATTTGGAACCATGGGGTTAACTCGAGAAGAGGAGGATTCAGTGGTGTTTCTGGGGCGCTTAGGGGCGGACATGGTTAAAAAGAGATTATGAGAAAGATAATCAGGATGCAACGGGTCTAATGTGAGAATAGGACGGAAAAGACGGTGCAAAACCCGGTCTTATATAGACTTTTGGGTGAAAAGACGTTATTCGTAAGTATTGGAAACATACAATGGCAAAGAGGTGGATGGAAGTGGGAAGTTGGTGCATCGTGGGAAAGAAACCGCTCGTATACGTAACTGAAAGTATGAAAAGCCAGAAAGGCGCGAAGTCTCAAACTTGAATTCGAAGTAATGACAGACCCACATGAATCTAAACCCAAAGAAGTATGGACATGGGCCAAAGTACCCAAGTCTAAATCGTGGTATAGATTCATGTGTACTTTATACCCTACAAAATAAAGTAAACCGAATGTAGGCCAAAATACCTACACGCGGAGGAAAAGTAGGGAGGAAATAAGGCTACTTGTCGCTTCGCGAACAAATTCAAAAAGAGGCCTCGAGCGCGTAAACTCAGTCAGGCATGAATTCAATAAAGGGATATAAAGCAAGTCCATGAATATGCGAGCAAGACAAGCAAGTTAATCAAAATAAATCAAGCCCATCAAATGCCAGACATCTAAACATCAAACATCCAAATACCAAAATCCAAATATCAACGCTACACATCCAAGTATCAAACATCCAACGTTTAAAGATACAAGGCTAACACAAAACCTAAAAGTGTTTAGCCCAAAATAAGATAATGTGCTCAACATCCAAAAATCCGAGCCCATGATCACCCACCCGCTATCACTGCGGCGGTCCTCCTGTGTGCAGCTGACTTCTCCTTGGCTAACCCCAAAATGACAATGATCTTCTCATAAGTGGACCGAAGATCAGACGCACGCCTCTCCTCATCAATGCTGAAGTGGCTGAGAGCCCTAGCTGCGTCATGACACCGACGGCGAGCATCTGCGTAGAGATCAGCCCACTGAGTCATAAGACCAAAACAACCATGGATCTCCTGGTGAATGAACGATATGGTCGCCTCCAGACGCCTAGTCTCCACACTACTAAGGTAAGAAGAAGGAGCAAGGCGGCGGGCCACCGTCCACTCAGCAGTCCGGTGGTCAGCCCGCTCACAAAGGCTGTGGTAACTGAGAGTAATATCAGCGAGTCTGGCGAAAGCCTCCATAAGAGTACGCCGGCAGGACGCGAGATGGCGCCTCATGGTAGAGTACTCTAACTCCAGATGAGACCAATGGAGGGGAATTAGCATCCCATTGCAGTCGCCGATGAGTCGGGTCACCTGAGCAGCCACATGGCGGTTAGCAGGGATGTCCAGAAGCATCCCGTCAAATAGCTTAGGGTCTACCCTAGGGAGCAAGATGGGAGTGTCACGGCTAGCTATGCGGAGAGCAGTCAAGGCGTCCTTCAGAGTCACCATGGTGACACCTAAAAAGAAGAGAGGAAAAGAGTTAATAAATAACAAAATGGATATAGAAGCACAAACAAAGTGAGTGAAGAATCAGTAAATACCCGGCGCAAACACAGGGGGACTAGGAGAACGCATGAAATCACTGGCCCTAATAGTCTGAACATGAAGCATCGAAGAGGATCTATCGTCCTCCTCGTCATCATAAAAAGGACCATCACCCTCGTGAGGCAAGGGACCCACCGGACTGCCCATCTCTCGACCTGAAAAGACGCAAAACAAATAGAGTACACAAGATGATTATGGAAATATTCAAGATATTGTGAAAATACATAAACATCATTCATCCAATATATTAAGAACATCAAAGGTTCATACAAACATTGCAAGGAGCTGACAAAGACATCAAAATGAAATAAAGCGGAGATACAAGAGCTAATACAGGGAGCTAGCTCCACTTCTCACCAATTACCAAGTTCTATTGAATGATAAAATAAAGATACAAGAGTTAGCACAAATTACTAAGGTGCATAACTCACTAACCAAAAGAGCCTAAAATCACAAAAGACCTAAAGTAATGAGACACTAAGCGACACACGGCAATTATCCAAGGCACTCAAGGAACAAAAGCCTGCCGAATGACTCCTAGCTGTGTGAAAATCTTGTGGAAGTGAGTGTGGACAGCTTGCACACGAGTATTAAATTCATGATGAGAGCCCCCCACTTGACCCACAGCCTTATGGAAACCCGACGAGGCTTCATGAAAAGAATCAGTGACATCGGCTAAACGAAGGGCGACCTCCCTAGCTGTCTCGCGAAATCCTGATAACTCTTGTCTCATGAAAGATATGACTTCAGGATTTGCCCGAGAGTTCCACAATTCCTCTATACGACCCATGGTCCAAGAGATCTGTAAGGCGACCTCGTGTTGTTCACGCAGCAAGTCAACAATGGAGCTGGCAAGTAACATGCGCTCATGGGCTTGCACCGATTGGGTAGACATGAACTGATCATAATGACCGCTTGCGAAATCATGGGTCAAGCTGAGCAGGTCAGAGGAACAAGGAGAAATGTGGTTCAGCATCAAGTCTCGAAGGGCTGGAATGTGGATGCCTTGAGGAATGTCCGCCAACCAAGCAGGGTCAAAAGGGAAGAAAAAGGCTCCAGTATGCAAACTCAAATCCCACAGCTGTTGAAGCGCCGTTGCTATGGTCTCGGTGGTCACAACCATGAAGTCATCAAAAGCGTTTGCTTCAGGAGGCCCACCTATGAGTAGGCCTCCCCAAAAATTTCCTTGAGGAACATCACCATTTGTCAAATCGGCCTCAAGAGCTTCCTCAACAGCCTCGCCAGCATGAATCTCCTCAAGATCAATATCAATGTTGGCGCCTGCGGCCTCTTGCGGGTTAATTTGCACAGGATCAACCAAGAGTTCTTGTACAAATTCATCTCCCTGTCTAAGCTCCTCTTCAAGCCCAGGACTTAGAACGAAAGCGATGGGCGAACGTTCTCTCATTGGCTCGTCTCTAATCCCTACACTGGAGTCTTTTTCTGAAGTTCTCCCCAAAGGTCCATGTTCAATAGACTCATCAACCTCTTCTTCACTTCCAAGGTCAATGACCTCTTTGAGTTTTCTAGTATCAGCCTCTCGGAGAGCCTTACTTTTCTTAATCTCGAATTGGTGGAGGAATTCGTTAATCCCTAAGATGAGGTGGTGGAATTAGAATTATACGAGACAAGGAAAGAGTAAAAAAAATGATGAATGAGAAGGAATGGAAGCAGAGTATACCTTCACCAAACACATCGGTGAGTAAGTCATCATCACATTCATAGCCACCCGAGGAATGACCGATCCTATGGGGTGGGGAGATGTTCTTGGGATAAGAAGAAGAAGAAGCCGCAGATGCTAAAATAAAAAAAAAAAAAAAAAAAAAAAAACGATAAAAGTCAAAGGAAAAATTATTGAAATAGGTAGTAATAAATCCAAAAGTGAACTCAAACAAACCTGCAGAGACATTAACAGGTGCAGAGGTTGATATGGAAGCCGCAGGAGGAACACGAGCCCTAGAAGAGCCAGCGGATGAGTATTTGAGAGTTGCATCAATCCCATGAAAATCAGTCGGCTCACGAGGACCCCAAGGAGGGCGATCATAATCACGAGGTTCTTGGCCATGGGTAGGATAAATCCGCCTAATGACTTCCTCCTGAAGGCGCTCATGGTATGATTCCACCATCTGCTGAAACCAGTTGAAAGCCCGAACAGTGACGATGCCCCCGCGAGAAGGCGAAGGCACATCCAATATCGCACCTGTTCCCAAACGAAGGTAAGCGTGCCAAAGGAGAGCATGAGTCTCCAAGGTAGGTTCTAAGAAACTTCGAGCAGGAGGAATTTGTATGATGGGTGTATACTGGTCATAACCAAATTGAGTGGCAGCGAAAGAAGGACAATACAACTCCACCACTAATTCATTCCCCGAGCGGTAGCAGAGTAAACTTTCCCTTGAACTAATAAGGAGCTCAACCTTGAGGTAAGAATCCTCCAGTAAAGGAAATTGCCCAGGTGAGGGAGAAGGTGAATCTATAATCCGCGGGTTAGTGAAATCATAAAGAAACCCGGGACCAAATGCTCGTTCCTTGTCTCGGGTATTCCTACTTCGAAGAAACATCGAATGCGCCTTCCAGGGGTCGGGACAACCTGCCGCGTTTACATGAGCAATAGCGGCCATCTTAGGAAGTTGTCTCAGTAGAGTTTGAGCCATGACAGGAGAATCATACATGCGAGGCCAGTGTGACCACAACCATCCGAAAAGAAAGTGATAGGGAACCACTACTGAGACATATGAGGGGTTTTTAGAAGAGGCGATCAAGCGAAGCGATCGAGATAAGTTTGCTAGAACGGGGTTAGCCAAGGCAAGGCAATTACCACATGCTAAAAGATTAGCCATAACAAAGGTCTCAGGTCGAACATGTCCAGTGGAAGGAAAAATAAAATAACTGAGCCACCACGCCAAGAAAGCGGTGAGCATAGTCTCATCATCAAATTTATGACTGTTAGAAGACATGCCCTCCAATCGGGGTTTTGGACCATCTCCTCTGAGTAGCCTTTCACTCAAGATATTTGGTGAAGGCCAACCACTTGAGCGGTCCGACAAGTCGGTGAAATATTCCACCCAGAGGGATAAAGGAACCCTACCCCCGTGCCTTTTGCGATATCTCTCTGCAGAAATCTCATTATAAATCTCAAAAACACGCCTCACCGCATAGCGATACTTCCATTCTCCATTAGGGTGCATCCCAAAAAGATCATAATCAATCGGCGAATACTCTTCATATGGGTCACCAAAGACAGGTAATCCCGACACGTCTTCTAACTCACGGAGAGTAAGAGCCATAGGCCGATCCTCAGTAAATATGTTGTTGGTTGGATAATTCCAATGGCTCATAAAAGCCTTAAAATAAGGCTTGCTCGGCTTGTAACAAAAAAACGCCAAGATAACTGATTTAAAAATCCGTGCACTACACAAAGCAGCCCTATAACGACGCAAGCAAAACATTATCCACTCAGTTTGACCACGCTCGTGACGCAACGGGCTCCGGATATGATCAGAAGTGGAAGACCATGGCTGCACAGTTCCTGCAATCATGGCAGGACCTAACAAGTGCACGGCTGGATAGATTTTCTCTCTCGAGGTGGGATGAAGAATAAAAACAGGACCCACATCGGTGCCACGATCTTCGGCAACACGATAAGACATAGTTAAAGTACGCGGTCCGGATTGCATAATTGGTTGCCTTCGGGGAAAATGGGTGTAAATACCCGTCTGAGTCATCTCAGTTAAGGGTTCACACTTGGGGAAAAGAGTTGAAGGAACACTAGCAGGAATGAAACGAGTAGGTGGGTGACGAGGAATTCTACCAGATGAGAAATCACGACCCATGAGCATCTCATTTCTCCAGTCGGGGTGTTGTTCGGGAGTGCGGTTATGTGGGTCATGAGTATGAATAAAAGCCTGAATTTCAGACTCACTAGGTCTATCAATTGATAAACCCGGAGGACGTTTCCAATGAACCATAACGACTAGCAGATGAAATAAGAGGAAAGAGAATAACAAATCACCTGAAGTGAGCGCTCCAAAGGGATCTCAACCTGCGAATGAAATACAAACTAAATTTCGTTAAAAAAAAAAAAAAAAAAAAAAAAAAAAAAAAAAAAAAAAAAAAAGAAGTGGGCTCGGTTGGCAATTGGGCTTCAGTATTGCCAAATGTATTTTAGCCGAAGTTTTAATAAAATCCATGTACACCCGGCCCGATCCAAAGTGGTCTTTTGGGGCACATATAAGAATGAGTGCATGGGTCAAACAAAAGGAAAGGAGTCTGGATTGGTTTAAAAAAAAAAAAAAAAAAAAACGACGATCGGCCCAACAAAAAGGAGCTTCACGATTGTTTTTCGACTAGCCCACGATCCCTTATTTACTAAGCCCATCTGAAATATGCATTAATCTAATGTAGACCCACTAGACCGAAATCATCAAGCCTAAGCCCACGGGTTAAATGAAAAGAAACAGAAATCAAGAGTTGCATCCATGATGCAGTTGCGGTACAGTTTAGTTCAAATAAGAAATGGAAGTGTGGGAGAAGCAGTTCAAGCATATGACCCATACAAGTCACAGGCTAGATAGTTTACATGAGTTGCCCGATTCAAAACCGTATTCAAACTAGGCTTTGATTCAACACAAATTCATTAAGTTAAATTTGTGAGACCCCAATCCTTAGATTAAATGGGAGAACACTAACTAATGGCCGTGTCGATGTAATTGTGAATAGACAAAGAATTAACATGGTGGAACAAAGGTCTTGATACTAAATTCATATAAGTTATAAACTACAAGGTTCATTGGAACGACATGGTAATGAAGTCAAGAAAATTTGATAGAAATTTCACACTAGAAGCCTCAAATGTTGACAAAAATTGGGTAGCATATCCCCTCTCATGGTGATATGCCATGTCACAAATACACCTCTCAAGCCTTAAACTCGGCCGAGAGCGGTAGATGTGAACGCCATCAGAACCGAACAAAACTTCGGTCGAGATGAAAAGCCAAAGACCAAAGAAACTTCAGCCAAGGCATAGTGATGGATCAATGACTAAGGAAACCTCAGCCAAGATCAGTTTGTGAAATAGTTTCATGTTAAAAATGGTGAAAGGGAAACCGTGTGTCAAGCAACTCTAACCAAAGTATTCGGCAACCATTCCTATAAGGCATTCATTTGGCCAAATAAACAAGGCTGGTTGCTGATCAGGGACTGGAGAAGTATCCAGCCGAGATCTAAGAAGTACGTGCTGATGCAAGTGAATACAAAGAAATGGTAACGATGAAGCTTGTTTATGCAAAGCCAGCCAACACAAGATCGCTAATTGATACTAAAAAATCATCAATAATAGCTTGTTGAGTGTGAGACTTTGAAACTAAACCTAAAAAGCATGTTTATGCAAATTTGCAAGCTTTAGATCTGTGCCAAAGAATAAAACTATACACTGAGTCAAGTAGTAAAGCCACCCAAAATCATTAAAGTTCAAAACTTTGTTAAAAAAAAAAGGGGCTCAGTTAAAAGACAAGGACAGGAAGAGCCATCAGCCAAGGCTTGAACGCCATGATAGGTGTAAAAGCAAGCAGTATTTTAAAATTCTTCCTTGAAGATGATGTTATAAGTCCAGATCTAAGAACAACAATGCACTAAACGTGGGAAAAGAGGTATTGGGCGACCTAATTCCCAAAGTACTATATCTGAGCTTTGCAATAGTAAACAATAGAAAAGAGAGAAGATGGGAAAGCCGGAGGGAATGAAATGAGAGATGGTAAGGAAAAAGATGCTTGTATCTCTTACCCAAGCTGTAATAAAGAAGAAGGAAGTGGCGCTGGAATGAAGAAGATAGAAATTGAAAATAGATGAAGTATATAAAGGCGCTAGCTAGGGTTTCTCTAGGGAGAATAGTGACAAAATGATAGAAGGATGATGTTTTATGTGGCCAAAGATGGAATAGTAAAGTGTGCAGCAATACAAACAAGAGTGGAGACTGAAATGTGGGGTTAGAAAAATTTGTAATGCATGCGTTTCTTCACAGTCGTGTCCCAGGCAGAAAAGAGGGGACCGTTGTGCATGAACAACTATGAACCAGTGGACAGATGTGCTAACTAGTGACAGCTAGCATATGCGCCTAGAGTAGGTGACAATTGCATTGACATGAAGGTGGTACAAGGGTAGCTGACGCATAGAAGGATCCCTTGTCTTTATTCTAAATCTATAGTTGGCTACAACGGTCTGGTCAAAGAAATTGAAACCGCTGGATAAGGATGAGGAAATGGCAAAATCATACATGCACTGGATATAAAGCAACTTAAAAAAAAAAAAAAAAAAAAAAGAGAAGAAAACAACTGAGCTGCACCAAAGAATGTTGTTCCCAAGCTTCAACAAATTGAATCGGTCCCAAAATTCTCTGGTGGGGGCATTTGTTGAAGGAGAAAAATCGGTGATAATCAAAAGTTCGATAGATGTATAAACAAGGATGGAGGAATGGTGATACACAAATCCAAGGAAAAGTAGATGTTCAAAATTGATACAATGCCCCAGGGACGTGCTCAATTAATTATTGAAATGGGACAGACTTTAAGAAGTTGCAAAATGATAAAAGAAATCAAAAATACATGAACAAAGGAAACCTCAGACAGTGTATAATCAAAATTATACGATTAAATAGTTGTCTCCAGTGTCAACAGAAATGGAGAAAGAGTTTTAGGTTTCAAATCTTTTTTCCCTCCGTGCAGCATGAGATTTGGATGGACGCAGCGTATGAGCCGAATATTAGAGAAGGTTTAAGCTCAAAATGCGGTGTATGGAAAGCCAAGCTCACGGAAAATAAAATGGAGTGGCGCTGGCCTTGTCTCTCATTAAATCTGACATATGGGACCCAAGGACGAAAAGCTCGTCTTCTTCAAATCAAAGAGAAATCACAGAGAAAGAAAGAGAGGAAATAGGCGTTGTAACCATGATAACTGCCTAACGAACTCTCGTTCGATTCTGTTCGAGTGTTCCCTAAGGAGTTCTCCAGTGTAACGAAGAACAACCGTTTGATTAAGAGTAAGCCAAAGGCCAGGCAAAGCAATGGCAGAGATTGAATGAGGCTGTAACCGTCTTGGTCAAACTTTTCCATCTCTTCGCTGTTGACCACGAGAGAAAGCACAAGCCTCCCTTCTCTCAGCCACACGATCAATTGGCGATCCGTGGGCTCTCTAAATGGATGGCAAAGATCGAAAGTGGCTGGAGCCAGCTGGCAGAAGGTTCTAGACCCATGCTGCCTATATAAACACCATCAAGCAGAGGGAATGGGATCTCCTCTCCAACACTCTTCACACACACATACGGTTTCTGAACCTTTAGAGATCTTCTCTAGAGACTTCAGAAACGAATACACACACACACAAGCCTCCATTGATCAAGTTTAGGTGTAGACATTTTCACAAACACTTGTAGTGCAAGCATAGGATAGGTAATTCAGTCAAGACCTGAGCTTAGCAATCGCTTGTAATTGAAAGGAAGGTAAGAAAAGGTGAGAATTAAAGTCGTGTGATCGGTTTTGATGTGAAATGAGGAAAATTTCGATTTTGAAGTTTGATTGAATTCTGAAACTCAGATCTAAAAGTTCTTGTTGTTGCTTTGATTTCTTGATTTCTGTCATTTAATTTGATTCAATTTATGTGAATTTGGTAGCATTGCCTCTCTCTCTTTTCTTCTTCCTCAATTCCTGGTTCGATTCAAGCCTTGTCCGAAGTTTCTTTAGACATTGGCTGTCCTATTGCTTCGGCTGAAGTCTCTTCGGTCTTTAGCACTTTACCATGGCTGGAGTTTCTCCTGACATAGGTAGCTTCTGCTCTCTCCAGTGGCTTCGGCCAAGATGGGAGAAGTTTTGATAAGCAAACTAAGGAGAGGGGAGATGCTGCCAAATTTTCTTCAAGACTAACACTTCTTTTGTAAATCACACCTAATTATGGACTAGTTTGCACAATTATAATAGCTTTCAAAACTAATTGCATATAATCGAATTGTTTCTGAATAATAGCCTAATGAGGTGATTCCATCAGATCCTTAAACTTTGGATAGCAGTAGTGAGGTGTGATATTTTGGAGTCTCTAAAGCATAGTGCTGAACTTAAATAAGTGAAGTAACAAGTTTTAAGATGAAAGCTACCTCATGGAAAAATCCCTTGATCAATATGCGTTGCATTTTATCATAGTGCTGGGTTAAAGTGCATAGTTACAGTGTTTACAAAAAAAAAACCTTTAAGTAAAATTCCCTGGGCTTAATTGCATAAACGTGCTTGCAAGGCTTAACAGTTTGTGTATTTTGTGTTAATGAGACAGTGAACTCAATCCTTGAAAACAACCTGAAGCTGTTATAAAGTTTGATATCAGAGACATTGATGAACTACATTCGGTTATCACAGTATATGAAAATTTAATAAATTTTCTGTTCAGGAGGTGGTCTCTCTATATAGAGATGATATAAAATTAGCTCATGTATGCCAAATTGATTGAATTGTGCGTAATAACTGAAAATATTGCTAATTGAAGTTCTTGAGTGTGGTTAAGGCATTTTAGGACAAGAGCTGTGATAAATTAAAAAGTGAATTACCCCTGACCAATATTCGACTATTGATAAATTAAGCACATGAAAGAGTGGTATTAAGACCACTGTAAGTCGTTTTCGTGCATTTGGGTAAGTCAAAGTAAAAATCATCAAAAAGCAGTAGCAAGGTCGTATGAAATTAAAAATCTAAGAAATGTGAAAGGTGCAAAAATGTTCACCCTTACTGCCAGCATTGAATTGAACATCAAAAACAAACTTAATTAAACTCATTTGAATCGTCAAATCAAATAGAATTGCTGTAATTTCACTTGTGTGTAAAATATAAAAAAAAAAAAAAAAAAAAAAATCGAGTACTGTGACTTCCGTGTGGGTGCTTCTCCCATCAAATAGAGCTAACGCAAGACAAACTGAGCACGCCTGTGTACTCTCCCCGGTCCTACAGTACTAAAGAAACTAAAATTGCAAAACTTAATAGTCCTAATCGCTAGAATCTCACTAAAAGAAAATCCGACGACAGTCATGGGGAAGACGAAGTTAATCTCTAAAAATTAGATGTGCTGTGATCAAATTGAGTGCACTTTCTTCTTCTTCTCTCTCTCACAACTCTATTAAGCTGAGGCATGGCGGTGGAGGAGACCTAGATCGCCGGCGACAATATTACCCGACAGTTCAGGGATTAAATTGCATAATCAACAGAGAAAGAAATCCCTTTTCCGACTAATAGATCGCGACGCAGTCTCAGCCAGGACCTTCATTATAATCTCTGGCGCCTTCCGAGTCCACCGGACCCACTCTCACCGTCAACGGTCGCCTAAATCGCCAGAAAGGCTCCGGCCAAGGACCATTCTGTAAATAAGTTTAGTAAAAGGACTGCGCGGTAAAATCCCTCTCCTTCGACGAGGTTTCAGCGCCAAGAGCTGGCGGATCTTTTGTGGCCAAGCGGTGTGTAAACCTGTCAGAAACCCGCCATATGGAATCCAGACGGAATAATGCGTTTAAACGCGTTATCTCGACACTGCTGACGCGTCGCCCCTTTGCTGACGTGGACCAATAGAAAATTTTAGAATTTCAGCAAAACTTCGTAAATTCATTAAAAATAGTAGGAAACTCAGAAAAATTCAAATAAAATATCCATAAAATCCTAAAAATCTATAGAAACCAAATTTACTGATATTTTGATATCAAAATCTTTCAAAATTTTAGCCTTTTGTATTTTTGAAGTATTTTCGCTATAAAATGGAATTTTATAAAAATAATAAACACAATAAATCTTAAATAAATTTTCTATAGAATTTTAAAACAAAATTTAAATAATTTCAATACTGAAACAATTTTCAAGAGACTATCTTCAATTAAGTACTTTGAAATAAGTATTTTCAAAAAAAAAATATTAAAGTGAATTTAACACTTTTAAAAAATAATAATAATAATAAAAATCACTAAAGTCTAAAGAGAAATATTGGAAAATTAAAAGTCCAAGTGCGATATCCAAAGTCAAAGCCAAAACACACTTCAAGGGAGGAAGGCCAATCTATAATGGTTCATGCAATCCTAGTGATCAAGATTACAAGTCTTTTTATTCTTACAAGTCACCAAATGACCAAGACTTAGTTTCCCCAAGCTACCAAATAGCCAGGAACTAACAAATCAAACTCTTCTAGTCTTCTAAGTCACCAAATGACCAAGACTTAGTTTTCCCAAGCTACCAAATAGCCAGGAATTACTAAATCAAACTCTTCTAGTCTTCTAAGTCACCAAATGACCAAGACTTAGTTTCCCCAAGCTACCAAGTGGCCGGGAACTACCAAATCAAACTTTCCTAGTCTTCCAAGTCGCCAAATGACCAAGACTTAGTTTCCCCAAGCTGCCAAATAGCCAGGAACTACCAAATCAAGCTCTCCTAGTCTTCTAAGTCACCAAATGACCAAGATTCAGATTCCCCGAGTTACCAAATAGCCAGGGGTTACCAAATCAAACTTTCCTAGTCTTCCAAGTCGCCAAATGACCAAGACTTAGTTTCCCTAAGCTACCAAATAGCCAGGAACTACGAAATCAAACTTTTCAGTCTTATAAGTCGCCAAGTGATCAAGACGTAGTTGTAGTTAAAGTGTTTTAAGTGTCCTCAATTAGGTCCCGTTAATCAGGTTTGGTACCATTAATTGAGTACGATTTAAGTCAAAAGAGTCAAAGTCTTTTATATTCTCAATTGTGCCCCGTCAATTAAGTTGGGTAACATCAATTGAGTTTAGTTTAAATCAAAACAAATTGAGATAACGACTTTTCTAGCCTACGACATATAATTCCTCGAATCCCTTAATCAGAGGTTCTCGTGATCCGTCACGGGGTAATTAACAATAGGGGCTTGCGCCTATTGGAAGGAAAGGATCCACAAAATTAATAAACCCTCATGAGAATAGATTCTCGTTAATGTTTTCTTGTTGTCAAGAAGCATTTCTGCACTTGAATTTAAGCTCGTGAGGGGTGAGTCTAAGGCTTATTCCCATTCTTGAGGAAACCCAATCATTCTTCGAGAAATGACGAAAAAGTCCACACAGTAATCTACATATTTGCATATGCAGTCTACATATATGCATGTGCATTCAACATATTGTTCAACCAGTTGAGACATACTAAACGACAAACTTTGAAGGAATTCGAGAAGCGGCTGAGACAAACTAAATGACAAACATTAATTGGGTGTGATTTGGTAATTGAATTGGGACTTCAGAAATTGGGAAAGAAATTCGAGAAGCAATTAAGACAAACTAAACGAAAAACTTTGAAGGATCTTATTGTATCATAGTGCACAGTAGTAACGTTTAGTGCTCTTATGCTTTCATTATGTTTTTATTTAAATTTACTATTGCGCTATGTGCTATAGGTGCAGTGGAAAGATAATCCCAATTCCTTAGATCCTTGGATGAAACCTGCAATTGATAGAAAAACAACACTAGTAAGCACGAAATAGAAAGAAAATAAGAGAAGCAAAGGAAAATTCTAGCACAATGACCTTTTCATCTTCCCACGATGCTAACATGTGCTGCCATGGGCAGAGCAGATGAGACGATTGGGTTTCGTCAGAGATTCTAACTAGGTCCGTACCCGAAGTGATAAAGGCTCCACTAAGAAAAATGAAATCTAGCTTCTTGTTTAGACTACTCGCACTTGTTGGCCTGGTTACAGAGATGCGAGAGACCGAAGCCCAAAAAAAATTCTTCAATGGAGTCTAGATTAGGCCCACAAATGCAAAAAGTAAAAAGCCGATTGATATTTTATTTTAATCTCTCATGTAGTTGATTTTCTGCACCCGTAGTGACTCCAAGCCTGTCAGCAACCCGCCACATCTTACCAGGTTTGATGGCCCCCTCTTTCTCTAGCTGGCGTTGACGGACATCCACATTTCGCCATCCCACCTAGTATGTTGGTGTGGACCAATTGGAACACTTCATGCCAAGTTGAAATTTAAAATTTTCATCAAAACTAGACATGACAATCACAGTTTCGTCGCGCTATGTTTTTTAGTTTGAAGAATAATTCAATTTATTTCGTCAAACTTGCCAAAATTTTCATTGTAAAATATAAAAATTTCAATGTAAAATATACAATCTATCGTAAAAAACTTGTCAAAATTTATAGATTAAAATTTGTAAGTTCAAAATTAATAATTTCTTCCGTAGAAAATCGCTATATAAATTTCAAATAAATTTTCTACCCGAAAAAATCTTGTTAATATTAATGATTGGTACGACTATTTTTAATTTATTTAACAAAAAAACTATAAAAAGGAAAAAAATTCGGATTTTATAAAATGGATTTTGGCATTTTCGGAGGGCACTTTTGGAACCTATAAAAAATTTACAAATATGGATCTTGATGAGAATTTTCTTTTTTTTTTTTTCTCGTTTTAAAGTTGTTGTATAGATAGAATAGAGAGTAGAGGTCTATCGCATGCAAATAACTCCTAGCCCTTCTTGTCCTCATGTCACATTTTTTTTCTCATATCACATACAGCTTCCAAAAGTGCCCTCCGAAAATACCAAAATTCTCATCAAGATCTATATTTATTCTCCATTGCTACACTGAACATCAACCATAATTCGTGTTTATTTTTCTTTTTGATTGTACATATTTAATCTGAAAGACCACCTATATCCATTTTGACTTATATCTTTTATTATATATTTGTTCGATCTTTAAATAACATGTAAGCAAGTAAAGCGGAGTCATCGTGTGTTTGGTTCAAGGATAAACTAGCAATTCATGAACTAGGTGAGGAACAAGCCCAACCAAACTGTAACTCTTGATGAATCCAATTTGTCTTACTTTTTTTTTTCCAGCTCACGAATAAATAAAACTATTACTGAAGTTTGTGAACTGCATACGTTCAACACATATTAATTATTTATACCAGCTATATGATATAAATATTACTAAATTATATGTTGCTTTCTATGTCGCGTTTTTTCATTGTAATTGTTTACCAAAAGATGTTGTAAATTTAAGTCGATGGGTGAATAAGAAATTAATTGCAGCCGACTAATTACTAATTTTTTATGTTATTTTTTGCTTATGTTTCTTCACAAGTGAGGTGCACATTTATTATTATTCGACTACTGGTATATATAAAACAAAAGAACTTAGTTTGTGGTCTCTTGATCTTGTGTCAAAAACAATTTGAAAAAATTATAACGCTTTTTATATACGTGGATATCTTATGGTCCCTTCCTCTATTTTCCTGTAGCTCTTGCATCAGTGTCGTTTGACTTTGTGTTTATTAAAAGAGAGCAGCATGTTAACCCCAGCTAAATTAAATCATCCATCCACCTCTTAAATTTCATCCAGTATAGTTAAAGAACTCTGGGAGAGGCCAATTAACAAAACCATTTCCATTGTTCTGAAAACATATTTTCTTTGCTTAATTGAGTCATTTGTTTAAATTTCAAATTGGGTTTATGCTTGAAGAATAATCTGGGTGTCAAACTTAAACATTAAATTTAGGTAGCAATTGATGTTTTGTTTTTCTGTCACATGCAATGTTGCTCCCGGGGCAAATCAGCAGTCATCAGGCTCAAAGCTTCAATTTTTAGAAGGACAATGCTAGTTTACCTGAAACAACCTCTACCTTAATAAGGCGATTCAACATATTTAATCCCTAATTGAAAATTGCACGCATTCAAAGTAACTTAAAACCTAAAATATAAATATATAAACAGACCCAAAGATTTGCATGCCAGAGTAAAAAGCTAGCAAATCAGACACTGTAGTTACGTTAGATAAACTATCTCTTGTTGGTTAATGCTGAACATATCTTTTAATCGGAAGTGGTGATATCAAACAGGACCTGCCAATTAAGGAAAAATAATTAGCTGAAGTCGAGCACCATTACATAAATAGCAATAGAAAAGGTTTTTTAAGTGTGAAAACTAAAAAAGAAAAGAAAGTTTTAAAAAAAAAAGGGACAATGATCCTAGAATGAAACCTATATAGTTGAAAAAGATCAGCGCTAAGCAGCATTACTGGCACCTTTCTTCTCCTGCAACTACAAACAACATCCAATCTATTTAAATACAAGACAAACAGTTTCTATCAATAACAAATTAATCTTGTAATGTGCAGGCAGCTTATAGTTTTCCAGAATGAATTATGGAGAAAAGATGGTGGACCTAAGAAAAACATAAAGAAGTTTAAACAGTTGGAGAAAGAGAATAAATTCCCAGGCTTGTACACCAGAACATTGTTTGGGACAAAAGGCTTAGTTGTTGTTGTTGTTGTACACCAGAACATTACATTCAAATGAGAACCAGATAATTTCACAAGATTGATAGATTCCTTATTTGGAACCAATCTGTTCCTCTTCATTAGAAGCAAAATTCTCTCTACAACTTTCAACAGCAAACCAACAGTTGTTACTGGTGACTTGTAATGAGGTAAAACTAGCTCATGTTCCTAGCAATGCCACACTTCCAAGTCCTTGGTTACATTGCTCTCATGATGACAGCATCAAGTTTGTGTAAGGGACAAGTTAGAAATGAAGATAATTTTTGGGAGCAAATGCAAAATTTTATCAAGACACTGACCATCATATTAGTATTCTAGGTTTAGGGTCTTTATGTGGGATATTCAGAATTCACTTTCAGATCTGACACCTTGGCCTTTGAAATTTGATGTAGTAAATCAATATTAAAAAGGTTCAAATGAAAAATCAAAATAATTATATTGAAGTGCTACAACATTAACAAAATAGAAACAAAAAACAAAGAATAAATTAAAAGTGCAAACAGAAATATATACAACTTTATCTTTACCCAACCCTTCACATTGTATATTATATGAGCAATTTTGCACATTAACACAAAGCTTCTTAATGTATGGTAAACCAAAATTGACAAACTAAGAATATATGGACTGACAGAAGGATGAGAAAATTATCGACATACTTCTTTTATTATCAATGAACCCAAGCTAATCAAACAGTTGTTGCCAGAAAGTACAAAAGCAGGCTTAGAAAAAAATTAAATGACATGAAATTTTTATAAAGTACCTCAGTTCCAGAATCACCAGTCGATACTGCAACCTCAGAAGGGGACCGGACACCAGTACCAGGTATCTTTACTGAATCGCACCCAAGAACCCGACAAACTGCCCTCGCAAGAGCCCGGTGGGCCCCGTTCGAACCCACCTTTGAGACAGTATTGGCATGCTGAACCAGTGCAAGCCCGCTCTTGTACCGCATCCCCTTCCCCTTAAAATCCTCCCTGACTTGACAGATAAAGCAGTAAAAGTCCCCCTTCTCAGAGTTGGTTTCGTAATACTCCCTCAGTTTATGGTCCTTCTCAAAGAGGCCATCAAAAAACTCATCCATGTCAGGCTTTGCTTCGGACTCTGAATCAGAGGACTCGAACTCATACACAGATTCAGATACAAGTTCATTATCAGAGACAGATCCAAACTCTTCTTTAATGGCTGAGAAGAATTTCTTTGTGGCCTTGATGGCATCACGCTGTATGTTGGCAGCTTTGGCAAGAGTTTCATACTGAGGAGAGACGGGGGGTGGCGGGGGAACCATTGCCAGTGTGGCTGCCCATGTGGCAGGTGGTTTGAGGTCTGGGAAGGGAGTGGGGCACATGGGCCACTCGTCAGTATCCCTTTCCCATTTCTCCTGGTGCTGGCTACCAGGGGTGGAGTTTGGGTTCAGGTTGGCATCGGTATCTTTCTTATCCTGCATAATTTGAGACGAAAAATTAATAGTATGATCATTCCCATGAAAGTTAATTGGAAATTCAAAAAACACTATTAAATTAACAAATAAGGTCCTCGAATTTCTACTATAGACTTCATGTAGTAAAACAGTAAAGAATGAGTTTCAATTTGGTCAGTTTTTCCCCCTTGCAATACTGCTTCTCCCAGAATTATCCTATCAGACTTTCTATATAGGAGTTGCAAAATGTAGCTTAATCAGAGTTAAAAGTTGCAATGCATGAGATATTATTGAAGGAAGGGGATTAAAATGTGTATGTTCTCCACCAAGAAGTAAAATGATTTTTGGGTACAAAGATAATTTCTCTAGGATTCAGTTCCCATCTCTTTCTTTCATACTCACTCCCTTCCCCATAATTTCCCCATATTCTCTCTCTCTCGCTCTCTCTCTGAATTTAGAACGTCCAAAAACACAGAAACAAGATTAGATTCCCAGAGTTGACAAATAAGGAAGAAAAGTATAGAGCGTGAAGAGTACCAGGACGAGACCAGCAAGCTTCTGCTCCAGTTGCCCCGTCACGTGCGCCATGTCGGAATGCACGTCCTGGTGTTCCTCTCCACCGGAGAGGTTACCCGCCATGACTTGCGAAAGAGAAGGTAAAGTCGGGTAAAGACAAAAAATTAGTAGAGAGTTGGAGCCTTGGAGGAATTGGGTTGGAGACTGGAGAAGAGAGAGAGAGTCTGAAAAGTGAAATTGAAAGGGTTTAGGACTTTAGGGGAGGGGTGAAATCGGAATATCGCCTTTGATTAAATCTGGACCGTGGGATCTCGGGGAACCGCATCCTCAGCAGCGGAAACAAAACGCAGCTAGCAGCGGACCGTTTTATGTCCGTTGGATGCATTTGACTGGAATGAACGGTTGGATGGCTAAGAGGTCATTTTGTCCTCCAAAAAAAAAAAAAAACCCAACTGTCTTCTTCGAAAGAAGAAATCCCATCTCCTCTGCGTGTCTGATCGAGCAAGAAGAAAATAAAAAAGAAAGCGAAGAGAAAGTGAAATCGATTAGCGACCGATTAGCGAATCCCCTCCCTCCTCTCTCAAGCTCTCTCACTCTGCTCTCGACCTCACCATCTCCCCTTCTCCTTCACTCGAGCACCATTGGCAACCTCAAGAAGCTCGTGGCCGACACCTAACCCTCACCATCTCTCTCTCTCATTCTCGTCCACTTGGAGAATGTGAGACGATCTGATCTCACCTCAGTAAGCCTAATCTCCGCCTACCGACCCGTGAAGGTGCTGATTTTGTCGGAGGCCTTGAAGGCGACGATGTTAATTGCTCCCATGATTATTATTTATGTTGCTTATTGGTAGGTGGTGACGTGCTGGGTTTAGTTTTAGTCCCAAGTTTGCACAGGGGTTTGTACTGACATGTAAAAAAGATTAATAATATACTTTAAATATTATAATCTGTTTGTATGAATAATTAACTCCTTAATCTAGTGAGAACCTTGGATGTCATGTTTTAAAATAATTGCTTCATTATAGCGACAATTTTGAATGATACAAGCTATCTGACTTGGTGATTCCAGTAGTCGATTTTAAATAATGTCATGTTTGCCAATTTAGAAGAGTTTGCTAAAAGCAAAAATTGGATGGTTAGACGCTTAATGTTGCGTACTAATAGGTTGCAAATTGTAAGAATATACCAGTTAAATTGCAAGTTAAATTGCGTACTAAAAGAAAAACAGTTCATTCAGTGAAACCATCCAATTGTAAGAATATAGGTTGCAAATTGTAAGAATATACCGTTTTAATCTAGTATCATGTCAGTGAAACGCCACAGGCTTTCTTTATTTCTTTTCGACGCATGGAACTCCTCAGGACTGGCCTTCTCAGTGCTCGTCTAGTTCAATGTCCAGCTGTTTTCGTACAGAGAAAAACACAATTTTTTTTTTTTAAAAAAAAAAGAGCACAGAGCAAAAGAGGATATTTCACATTTTTTTTTTTAATTTTTAGAGGCTGTTCAGTTCACTATAAATCTAAAAAATAATAAAATAAAATAAATAAAATAATTCGGGAAATTTGTTGGAAAATGATATTAAATTCCTCTGCACAATTTTTTGTTCATATGAAAAAGATGTCAACTTCATGAGGTTTCCTAAGAGCTTTGTGCGCACTGAATCGTTCCAATCTCCATGTCTCTCTTTAAAGAATTTATTAATATTTTTCTAAGTTAATAACGCATGCTAATATATATGCATTTACTATGTAAATTATATATTATATACATTTTTAGACTAATCTTCGATGCGATTTTTAGTAGAAAATTTTAAAAGGCGTTAATAACTTAGTCATGCAAAATTCAAATGGTCAATCAGTCGTTGTCGAAAGTTATCATGACCCGCAATTGAAGTTACAAAATCTAACATATTTTATATCCAAATTCTCATGCATCCACACGATTATTTCATTCATTTTCGTATCCCGGTATCCGTTCACATGTCCATGAGACTGCACAAATTATATTGTATACTAGTGCTATTTTCGCGCGTTGCGCGACCTCATCATTATTGGGTCGATAAAGACAATGGATGTATGAATGGGAACAATAATATTTGAGCATTGTTGTCGACAATTCCAACCCTAAAGAGTGATATATGGTTTAGTTTCAGCATTTTTATAGTTGGTTCGTGGTATTTGAATTATAAGTTTACGTTGTAGATTGAGGGTTGGATAAGGTGAGTGTCTGATATGGTAGAGCGTTTTTTTACGATTGTCACAGCTAAGGTCCATTAAAATCCTTAAAAGGTAATTAAAGGCCAATTATGAATGGTTTTTTTTTTTTGTAAATCCTTTTTTGTGAATGTCATAGATATGTCCTATTAAAATCTTTATAAGTGTCACAATATCAGAAAAAAGTTTCATAAATGTACAACAAAATTTTACTTGAAGAAGAAAACAAATATATCTATTCAATCTCTTTTCGAGCTTATAGCATCTCGGTCAAAGCATGTGTGTTAAGTATAGGACTATAACCTTGAGCTGAAAATATTATGTACTGAAATAAGCAAAACACAAAGGTCATGTGATGACAGCAGAGAAAATATAAATATAAAATTCCAGAAACAGAAATTAAAGTATTTAGAGGCAATTTAATGGTCTAAGCATACATCCATCGAAGAGCCATGCACTCATAACTCAACACATATAGATCCGTAAATCAAACCAAACTACAAAATCATACCCAAACAAAAAAGAATATAGAAATGCTATATATATAGAAAGAAGAGATACCTCCTTGTCCAGAATCAGGACCCTAAGAAATAAGGGCAGAGAAACAAAGCAAAATGATTATGATAAATGGATCTATAAATACTTAGTACTTTGAAAAAAAAAAAAATTTATTGGTGCTACATTAGTTCTGTAAAGATAAGTTTACATGACCGAAGCATTCAAATTGGTTTATTCATAATATAAATTGGTTTATTCATAATAAAAAGGAAAGCAAAAAAGGGGAAGCATACATCAAATTAAAGCATGGCCACCTCCCCCTTGATTATATCCTCCATATTCCAGATTCTTCACGCGTAGAATTAACTAACCAAATTAAAAGGAAAATTAAACAGTACTAAAATCAAGCATACATATTGGTTTAGCTTGTGGTGAAAATTGAATAGCACTGAAAATTAAACTAATTAAATCATTTACTGCAAAAAATTAAGCTGAAGAAAAGATAAAAGACAAACACCAAATGCATCACCTCATGAGATTGGAAGTGCTTTGCGCGACTGGAACGGTGCTTGGATTAGTTTGTGGTGTGTCGGAGACACCTGAACTTCCATATAAAGGATCCATTAATTAATATATGTGATACTTTTCATATAATTTGTAATAATTTTATGTGACAATAATAACTAATAGAATGAACACGTCAGTTTTTTTCAACCTTAAATTGCAATGCATGAATCTTCCAGAAATGCACTCAGTACTTAAATTGCCTATAAAAATGAAGCCTTTTACATTGAAGTTGAAAAATGGATCATAATAAAAACCTCTTTCCTTTGTTCAAATGCCCATTGTGCATCGTTGTCCATCTCCTTCCCTTAGTTTCTGCCAAGCTAATCCTAGAACAATCACATATAATTACAATTTCATTTTTTAACATGAGGTGATCGACAAAGTGTACGTATTAAAACCCCACATTCCACAACATATAAAGAAATGCACCCATAAATACTCTGACAGAAACTTAAAAATATTTACAAAATAAAAATATAAATAGAATCAGAAACTGATATTTCCTGGAGGTGCAAAATATAAAAAAACGCCCAAAAAAATTAACAATTTTGAAATACATGGAAATCAGGAAGAGTTCGACACTTACTGATAATTTTGTCAAACACTTGATATGTACGGATCGTAATTCAAATGCTATCCTTGTTTCATTAATGGCTCTTCTCATAAACATGTCATTCCTCTTACATAAGCTGAAAAGCAACAAAATCATTTTAGCTAGGAACCTGTCAGCATGTCCAGAAATTAAGGGAATTTTAAGGATTTAAATGTAGCATGCTAAATTGATTATACATTCAAACCAGGTGAAGGTGCTTACTTAGAAACGTAATCTCTTAGGGCTCTTGAACTGATTAATAGTGTTGTTGCTTCCTAAAAGCACCATGCACAGCTTTGAAACCTCCTGTGTCTACCGTACTGAGGTCAAAGACTACTCATACGAAAGAGAATGAACAGATTACTCATCTGTACTACCAGCATTGCGAACCTAGATCTGAGGGGCAAAAATTAGGTTAAGTATGAAAAGATTAGAAAAATCACAACAGTACAAATTTTCAAGTCTAAGTTCAATATGTGCATAAAAGTAAAAAGAGTACCAGTCTGGTCATTTCTTGGATGAAGACCCAAAATAACATAAGCCTCAACTATGTCCATGAATAACCTGAGCATTGGACAAACAAAACGATTAGATATTCTTCAAGAAAGATGAGATGCACTCTTACCATCAGTTCTTACCAAAAAGGACAAAAATTAAGCACTTGGAGTGTTTACCAGTAACGATACCGGGCACGAACAAAACAGGGTGGTTGGCCTCCAAACCCTCTTTATACAACTTGACGCATGGTGGGTCGGGCATGAGACCTGCTATAGCCTCAGTGACATACTTAGAGTAAATTGTGAACAACATGGGGACAGGCTCAACTACCTGTGAACCCTCTTGGTTGGCAGCGACCTCCACCAAATTGTGAAACTTCTTGGTAACCAGTCCCAATTGAAAAATTAAAAATGGTTACAATTGGGTCATAAGATAGGCTAGTGTACCTCAGTATCCATATATGCATTTCATCGAGCACATGAGGACCCTAAACGGTTTAGCTTGATTTTGTATTCTGTGGCTTTCCATAGCAACTCTCCTAGACAAATCTTCCATATCTGGCACAATCTCAATTGAATAGAAATTGAAATTACGAATTAGAAATTGCTGAAATCAAACTATACATATGACAGAGAGCAATGATGAAAGATGCTTACGCAGCTAAATGTCGGAGAATTTTCTAGACTTGGAAGAGGAACAGACCATCCTTGTTCAAGCAAGTTCTCGTACCCGATGGTGCTCAAAGTGGAACTCGTTTGAAAGAGGAATAGACGATCTGATAATTTTCTCAGTCGAAGTCTTCAGCTAAAATCGGAGGCAGCCCGATTTGACGGCGAAAATGAGCAGCGGCAAGTTGTCTCTCACCTAAGGCAGCGTGGAGAGAGAGAGTAAAAAAAGAGAGAGATGATGAGAATAGAAGCGAAAGGAGAGAGAGAGAGAGGGAAAGATGGGATGCAAAGAGACTCGCTGTCACGTGCACACGGAAGGAAGGCGACAGAGCAGGTAGCCGAAACAGTGAGTGAGGGATGGGGAGGTGTACGGAGGCGACGATGGAGAGCAGTACGGAGACTGAGAACGAAGAAAAGGAGGGAAAAAAGGGACTGCTTTCCTCGCATTTGTCGCAGAGACAGGCGGACCCATCAGACGGCTGAGATGAACCAAGCACATCAGACGGATAGGATCGAAGAACTGTGCTAACTACAGTAAAAGCGGCCCTCACGTGCATCGCACGACGGTGCAAATGAATATAGTTCTAATGTTCTCATCTATATGATGTCAAATATGAAAAATCAGATAAAAATGCCCGAGCTTATTTTGGACTAGACTCCTTTTTAGTTTCTGATCACTGAGCATGTCCTGTTCTCAATTTGGGGAAAAAAGATGGTGAAGTTATTAAATTTGATTTGTTTTTATTTTTTAATATTCAATGAAGAAATGAGGGAACACAATAAATTAATTCAGTCATGAAACACATCTGTTTTGTAAATATGTGTTTATTCGGGACAAAGAAAAATTAAATAAATACAGTTTGTTTTAGTTTATTTACATCATGCCCATTTCATTTCCTAACTACCACGGATCAGGTCCGGTCCGTTTCGTAACTATGATATGCCACATTTTCCCCCCCTCAGCTATGTAAGAAAAATATGGGTACAAAAATTACATTGCGAGGTCTATTTTGTTTTTATCAATGCAATTGTTAGAAGTGTAATATAAGAGCATTAAATTAGATCCTCCGAATCATAATTATGCAAACCATAATTATTGTCTATCCAAGAAAGTATAGCAGCTGACAAAAGCAGTACATCCGTTTGTAGTTTCATGTAAAAGGTTGTTAACAAATATTTTTATTATTTATAATTTTAGATAGATTGTGCTATTAAGTTTGACTTAGAAGACGTTCGGATTTCAGTTAAAGAGACAACAAAACAAAATTAAAAGTTTTCAAATCAATAAAGGTACTACTAAATTTATCGAGAATCACTTTCATAATTCTACCAATTTTGAAATTTATTTATATAGAGACGGGATATATTAAAAACCATATTTATAGAAAAAAAATATTACAACTGATGATATGCCAGTTAGCGAAAAAAAAAATAGATATATTATTTATAGGTTAGACAAGTTGTGTACCAGACTTGATATAATTTGAAAATGAGAAATGCCAGTATCCAATATATTAGACGGATGGGTCCGTCCAATACGATCATTTTCATAATTTTAAATTTCAAATGAGTGATTTGAACCTTTCAATATGTTCTTCATGTTGAAAACTTATAACAAACCAATTTTTATATTTTTTAGAATTTTTTTTACTTATTTTTTAGTATTTTAGAAAATTCGTGATATAAAAATTTTGAATCGTCCAATAACAACGATTTTCTAAAATATAAAAAAATAGTAAAAAAATTTAAAATAATAAAAAAAATTGGTTTCATATAAGTTTTCAATGTGGAGAACATATTGAATCGTATTAGACAGACTCGATCCGTCCAATATATTGGACTCTACATTTCTCATTTTTCAAGTTGCATCAAATTTGACACACGATCTCTATAAATGATAATACCAGTGATAATTTATTTTTTAAATATGACTATTTGATTAGTTCTCTTGGTCCAGTGGTTGTCAATAATATATATGTCACCTAAGCATAAGGACTATATATACAATTTTATTTAATTTTTATTTAGATAAATTGCATCAATTGTCAAAAATTTTAATATGTTTACTGTCAATAAATTCATTCTACTAACAATTTAGAGAACTGTATATATAATCCCGTCGAAAGAGAAAAGAAAGCACCGATATCATCATATTAATATTACAAAAGATATTAGAATATAAAATTTCTCCTGTTGTTAATCAATCTACCTTGTAAATTTACCATGTAAACTGGTTTCAACTTAAAATAGCCGCTCAAATTCAAGAAGGCGGAATAGGCAACAATTCAGAAATAAAATGCACATTAAAATACAGATGCCCCAAAAGCTGGACATATGCGAGGATGAAGCATGGTTTTTTATGAAAATGAAATGACCATGTTTTTTTGTTGGGTATGAGGCCATCGCAAGAATCGCACATTTACCGAATGGCAAGGTTTTATCCCTTTTCATGTACATATATCCTTGGTCTCCCCACTTCTTACTCCATGAGTTCTTCAAGATCCAGTAGTCTGTGCCATTTTCATATCCATATCCAACAAGCAGAACTGCATGGTTGATATTGAATGGATCGTTTGAGCAATTTCCATCATAAATTCCCTAGTGCATTTTTTCACCAATTGTTTTCATCGGTATTAGTAAAGCCAAAATTTCATTGATTCACATAAGAATTCAAATGAATGACATAAAGCAAATAATAATACGTCCTTAAAGAATGAAAAATCAGCTATTACATACGAAATTGGGACTTTGGGATTCATCGCCAATATTAAACAGGATCATTTTTAACAATTATATATAAATAATTAAATTGAAAAAAAAATCATGAAACAGATAATTACTATATAAATAATTAAAATTCATTGATCGCATTTAAAAAAAAAAATTTGATATATACATTTTAACGATGCCAAAGCTTACCCCTGTGTAGAGAATGAAGTCTCTAACATGGGCGCTGATGGAAACACTAATTGGTTGCTTTTGTAAGGCGCAGAGAAACGCCTCATCCGTTGGTTCCACATCTTCATATCCATCTATTGTCACCAAATTATTCGCAGCCTGCCGAATTAACTTCACATTAGTTGAATAACAAACTTGAAACACACACAATAATATTATTTTACTGAAATAATGTATTATTCATTTAATTTTAACTTTTAAGATAATGTTGTAAGATTTCGTTAAAAATTCGGTTACAACTTTATATTCTAATATTTAATCTAGAAATCACCAAGTAATTAATTAAGGAAAGTTTCTGTTTTCTGCTCCAAATGAAGTGAAAATCAAGAATAGAGGATTTGCTTCTGGGAGCTACAACAAATGTCAATTACTGGTCGCAAAAACAGACGAGCAAAATTGTTTAGTGACTTCTCTCTTTTTTTTTTAACACGCCCTTAGGCCTTGGGTATATTTTTTCTAGAGATGTATGAAACGCAAATATATTATCTAAAGCCCAAACAACTAATATAGAATAATCCAAACCAAAGTGTACAAAGTAAGGAATACCAAAAAAAAAAAAGAAAAAAGAAGCCAAGCTACATAGTCTTTATTTATTATTATTATTATTATTTGGGTATATCTGATCAGTCAACACCGAATGGCCCAAAACAAAGTATCAATGTAAAGCCCAATATATTGATGGCGGTAGAGCATACTAGGCCCAAGATGAAAATCTAGATTTATCTTGAACATTTGCTACCGACTTTGGTGTCTCAAGTAATTTCTAAAAATGTATTAGTTTAATGTATGAATGTAGAAATATAGTGTAAACTCTAGGATGTTCTAACCGACATTGTACATGTATAAATAGGCCATGATACTTGTGAGAAGATGTACCAATGTGAGTGAGTACCAATGAGATAAGAGTGTGAGTGACAATAAAGAGTGTATAGTTGTACTCCTTCAAGTTAGTAATAAAAGAAAGTTAGAGTGAAATCAATCCTCTCAGTTAGTCCCATAGCTCCAGTTAAATACGCGATATTACTCAACAATTGGTATCAGAGCCACGTTCAGTCAGACACAGACATAGAAGGAGTAGCGACGTTAGTGAAGATCGAAGCATCTTAGTCGATGGCTTCAAGTTTCGGCGCAAGCATGGCGCAGTCAATGGTCCCCATATTCACCGGAGAGAACTACGACATATGGAGGATCAAGATGCAAACGTTTCTACGGTCCCAAGGATTGTGGAATATCGTGGAGAACGGCTACACCGAGTATGCTGCGCCATCGGCACAGCAGAAGAAGCAGATGGCGGAAGATACAATGAAGGACGCCAAGGCAATGTTTCTAATCCAACAAGGCGTTGCCGAGAATCTGTTTTCGCGTATCATTGGCGCGAAGAAAGCGAAGGAAGCATGGGAAGTCTTGCGAGAGGAGTTTCAAGGATCTGCAAAAATAATTGCCATGAAGTTGCAGACCTTGAGAAAACAATTTCAGAATTTGCAAATGAAGGAGTCAGAGAAGATAAAGGAGTATTTCACAAGAGTAATCGAGATTGTTAATCAGATGCGGGCATATGGCGAAGGTATGTCAGATCAAAGAGTTGTTGAAAAGATCTTAATTAGTCTGCCAGAGAAATACGAGCATATCGTCGCAGAGATTGAGGAGTCGAAAGATTTATCAACTCTTTCGATTCAACAATTGATGAGCTCATTGGAGTCACATGAAGAAAGGAGGCTACAACGTGGGACAAACTCAAACTCGACGGATCCAAACTCGCTTGAAATTGCACTCCAGTCAAGGTTCAAACTCCACCAAGCTCACAATAAAGAAGATTCAGGTACGCACAATTCAAAATTATGGTGCGACGTATGCAAGATGTCAAACCATTATACGTCAAGATGCTGGCGGAAGAAAAGATGCAACAAATGTAAAAAGATCGGCCATATAGCTCGGAAGTGTAGAAGCATTGATCGAGCAAACTTCATTGAAGAGAAGGACGAATACGAAGAAAACATCTTCTATGCGTGCCACTCTGCAATTGAAGAGAGAGATGACATATGGTACCTTGATAGTGGCTGCACAAACCACATGACTGGCAATCGTGAACTCTTCAGAGATATTGACACGTCATATAGGCCAGAGGTACGCATGGGAAATGGTGCTTTAGTTAAAGCAAAAGGAAAAGGAAGCATTGCCATCAAAACTAAGTTGGGTCCGAAACTTATTCGAGATGTGCTATATGTACCGGACTTGAAGCAAAATTTATTAAATGTGGGGCAGTTAGTTCAAAATGGATATGCGATCCATTTTGAAAATGGAGGTTGCAAAATATTAGATAGGAAGAACAAGAATTTAGTGATAGCAAAGATTTCTATGGAGAGATCTAGAAACTTCCAATTGAGATTTAGTTATGCTCCACAACCACCGGTAGAAGAAGAAGCACAATTTGCGTTACGGGCCCAAGTAATCAACGATGCCGACAAAGTCAAGAAGATGACAAGTGTTAAAGAGAGGAGCACACATCAAGGGGGAGCTCGAAAAGAAATGAAGCATCAACAAAGTACGTGTAAGACATCACATATAAGAAGCATAGTGTGCTACAACTGTGGAAGACGGGGGCACTATGCACGACATTGTTGGCACAAGAAAGCGATTAAGAATAAGACTTCAGGTGTGAGTAGCACAGCGAAGCAACAAGAAGTGCAATCGAAGTTCACTCGGAAAAATGAGTAGCTAGCCATGTTATACAAGAAGAAGTTCGAAGAGCAATCAGCATATCGAGACAAGATCAAGTCGGTGTTGAGGGGGAGTGTTGATCAGTCAACACCGAATGGCCCAAAACAAAGTATCAATGTAAAGCTCAATATATTGATGGCGGTAGAGCATACTAGGCCCAAGATGAAAATCTAGATTTATCTTGAACATTTGCTACCGACTTTGGTGTCTCAAGTAATTTCTAGAAATGTATTAGTTTAATGTATGAATGTAGAAATATAGTGTAAACTCTAGGATGTTCTAACCGACATTGTACATGTATAAATAGGCCATGATACTTGTGAGAAGATGTACCAATGTGAGTGAGTACCAATGAGATAAGAGTGTGAGTGACAATAAAGAGTGTATAGTTGTACTCCTTCAAGTTAGTAATAAAAGAAAGTTAGAGTGAAATCAATCCTCTCAGTTAGTCCCATAGCTCCAGTTAAATACGCGATATTACTCAACAATATCTCTGGCTTTAGTTACCTGTCGGATGTTGCATGAGCCATTTGTTGCTGTATAGGGATAACCTGACTCGGTGTTGATCCCTCCATTGTTCGCAACCCAATCAAACGCATCCTGCATGTAGCCTCCTTGACAGCCGCTATTCATTGTCACACAATCTACGAGCTCTTGTTCGGAGAGGCTGATAAGTCGGTTACCTTTTATTGCATTAATGGCCTCGATAGCTCCTGTTGAAGAGAATGACCAACAGCTCCCTGTATTTATTTAGTTTGAACATTTTGATCAATTGTTATTAGCAGATAATGCATATTGCTTGCAAGTGCTAATTATATATGTATGAACAATATCATATATAATTTGGTCCAGTCAGAAGTGATCTATTTACAAACTAGCTAATTGTGATCTTTTGTTAAAATTAACCTCAAACTTATACGGTTTGACAAATTATTTTGATAATATTCTTTAAAAAGTTTAATTAAGTAAATATGATAATTATTAAGTCTTGTACGTGCTTATATGCATATAATTTTTATTTTGAAAATATTAAGTAATAGTAAAATTTTCCAAAGGATATACACAAAATTCTGTCAAAAATACTCCCTTACCACAAAAACCTTGATTCTTCACTGGTGTTATCACACCTTGTGTCCTCCAATCTAAAAAAGGTGGCGCGTTGCATCCTTCATGTCTTCTTTGTTGCCTTCTCTCTCTTCTCCTTCCCATATGATGGTTACTCAATAAATACTTGTCCTCGAATTCTTCATAACTTAAATCCGCAAAATTATTTAACCCTACAACATGAGTTCCCTTCTCTCTGTCTGCATTCCATTTGTGCACAAACTCAAAATTCTTTACGAAGTTCCCGAATCCACGTGCTTTTTCTTCCGGCTGTGCATAGGTCTTTTCATGCTCTTGCATCCATTGTTCAAAAAGTTGACCTAATTCTAGCTTCTCTGCATAATCAGAAGAAGAGTTGTATCCTGCAACGGAGAAGTCGGTAAGGATTGAAGTTGCAAATACAACAATGGGCGTCAAAAAAAGGAGAAATATTGCTTGAATTTGGATGTTTTTGAAAGTCATATTATCGTCCGAGCAATGGCCAATTACAGGGTGATGGTTGTAATATATAATAAATATAGTTCATAATACATTGCTAGTTATAGTAGAATTAAAATAGTAGGAAGCTGAACCTCGATTGGAAAAGGCAACGTAAATTTAAGAAGAATATGTAGATTAATAATTTTGACACGGTTACGTTATTTTCAAGACAAAACTATATGTAGAGTAGTTTAACTATTATCATGCGCGACATTATTTAATAATTAATATACATCCAACAGAACTCCTTGGTAACCAGCTTGTCGGTGGCGAGTCAACAAAATGGGGAAAAAAAAAATCTATATTGCATGGTATTAAGAACGGAACCACAACCAGCACATCATCAATTATATGCTACAGAAAAGAAAAAAAAGAAAAAAATAGATTACTTTAAATAATAGAACAAATTTTTAAATAATAGAAAAAATAGATTACTTTAAATAACAGCACTAGTTAGTATATTCACAACATAATTCAGCTGCGTTATTCCTGCATATATATACCGCTTTAATTAACAGGAATAAATTTTTAAGCTGAAGTGAAAGTTAGTCGGTCGGGAGGAATATAGGTCTACACTCAACAATTAAAATTCAGAAATGATAACTGCCATCGCTAAAAAAACCATCGCTTACCATCGCTGTACAGAACATATATCTGTTACAAATGTTCAGTTTAATAATAATATGTGTTCAGTTTAATGGTCGAAAGTGTTCAATTAAATGTGTCAAGTAATGGTTTATTATATAGATCGCGCATGATTTTTGGAGAGAGGCGCACTAGGGGCAGAATCAGAAAAAATTTTATTTGAACCGAATCGGTTCATGACCCCTTCTAATTTTTTCATGTGTTTTTTGTCCGGTTCGTGACCCCTTCACTCACCTATTAAAAAAACCGAAAAGTCGTACTGAACATTTATATCTAATAACCTGAACATTTGTACCTACTACACTGAACATTTGTTCTATATAAACTGAACACTTTTACTTATAACTTTTGTATTTTTTTATTGCAACTAACTGAACATTTATACTCAATTAACCGAACATTTGTACTTACCCAACTGAACATTTGTACTTACTAAACTAAACATTTATACTTAATAAAATGAACATTTTTGTTTATAACATTTATATATTTTATTGCAACTAACTGAACATTTATACTCAAATAACAGAACATTTATACGTATCTAATTGAACATTTAGAAATGAAATAAAATTTCGCTGGGTGAGAGACCATCGCTGAGGGAGCGCCTCAGCGATGGCGCGCCATGGTAAATTGGTAGATGGCGATAATCAATTTCCATTAAAATTGAGAGTATGATTTTCGGCTTCGCATTTAAATAATCAAATAAAATATTCAAATAATTGATCCATTCCTCATTTAAATAGCCCTAAATTACAAGAAATTTCCGAGCATCAAGTAGCAGCTGTCCATTCCTCATGGCAGAATTTTCATTTATATTATAATAATTTTAACAAAATCATTTGGTCATCTGGCGTTTGGCGTCGTAGTACCGCTATTATAAAGCTACAAAAATAAATGTGCTATCTGCCAAACAAAGAAAGAAGGGAAGAGCCCAAGAGGGTAGGAGGTGGGTCGGAAGTTCTTGGACCCAAATATCTTCAGCCCATAAAGAAATTTTGCATGTATAGACATCTACATAATTGAAACTTTTGGAAGGCCCAGGTCACATTAAACCTCTGCTGAATATCATTATACTAGGCATGGTAGTCGCAGCTTCGCTGCGCTATGATTTTTTTGATTGAGAATAATTTAAACTATTTGGCAAGTATTTCGATCTATTTAGTAACATATAGTTTGTTAGGAAATGTAATGTAATACAATTAAAAAATACGAAAATTGAAAAGAAAATTAAAATTTTTTATAATTTATTGTAACAAATTCGCATAAATAAATATTCATAAAATGTGGATGTTTTTTCTTTATTACAAATTTTTCTGAAGTAGTGCATCCCTTAATTTTTCCCGAAGATGTATTTCTAGCTGTAAGGAAAAAAAAAAAGACAAATTAGTATCACTATTTAAATATAGTGAATACATAGATATTTTTTTTATTAGGCAAACATTTTTTTCCTTAAATACGAAATTGACTTTTTTTATACTAACTACCTTTTAAATTTTAGTTTTGATGGTTTGTAAGAAAGGAAAGGAAACATATTTTTCTATACTAATTTTTTTGAACTGTAAGGGAAAAAAATAAGACAAATTAGAATCATAATATAATATGTCAAATTAGAAAAAAAAAAATTTCAATGTGCGCAAAAATATAGTGCCAGTAAATGTCAACTCTTGCATAACAAAAAATAAGGCCATAAAAATGATGTACTGAATATTTCTATTTCTTGCCCTTAATAAATAGACGCTAATATCCAGTGTTGAAGCATGACCTATTTCTTGTCGTTAACAAATATGATATATTCCATTTAAGGAATTAAGTTAATTAAATCTTACTTAAGCCAAGGCTTAACAGAGAAGTCGTTTGGTAAATCAGGTATATTTTCCGCAAATCCTTGTCTACAATAGTATCTAGCCTCTTCTCTTGCTGAATCTTTTTAACCTGAATTTTGAATTGAAATATTAAGATCAAGTTAGTAGACCTGGCAAACGTGTGAAACGCACACGGTATTGCCCCATTCTGTTTCCGTGCCGTTTCGGCAAACGGAACGAAATCTCTGTTTCATTTCCGTTCCGTTTTTGAAACGGTAAGGAAAATTGGTGCCACATTCCGTTTCGTTTCTATTTTCCATTTTAATTCCTTATATCGGTGTTCCATTTCGGTAAAACGGTATAATTATCCATTTCGTTTTCGTTTCGTTTTCTGAAACGACATGGTAAATTGATGCCACATTCCGTTTCGTTTCTGAAAACGGAACGGCATCACGTTTTTTTTTCCCGTTTTGACAGGCCTACAAGTTAGGTAAAGGAAGGATTTTCAGTATACTGGGTCAAGATTAGATTTTGAAGATGCTGGTACTAAAAGAATGGCCTTGGTAAATGATTGCTATGTACAGAATCTCTCAAATAATATAGTTCTTTTTTTATTCCATTGTTTTTTCCACGTCTTTCTGTTGATCCTAGTTCAGTATTTTAATTGGATGCATGGCAATTTAACAAATTCGTGGTTCATTTCTATTGTAGTTGGTTCTGTTTTTCTTGTTTATATTCCATGTTCTGACCTAGCCAAAGGTTACATGTGAAGCTTGGGTTGTTCGGTATCAAGGTTAAGTCAGGTAACTTTGGTGCATTCCGAAAATAAAGTACTCCAATTGATTGAATAAAAGCATTATATCTAACTTAAAGCCATGTGACCAAATGACCCGGCAACAACTGATACTGTTTCGAGCATGCCAGGCTTAGACGGTGCTGTGCATACTGCAATTTTTGTTTCCAGACACAATGGTATTGCAAAAAATTAAGGAAATTTAGGTAAATGACTAAAGTCAATTTTGTACCTTTCTTGAGAAACCAGGAGAACTAAGACTCTAAGAGTCAGGGTCAGCCGACCTGAAGAGATTGCCGAGCACAGTCATGCATGGGAGAGAAGTTCATTACCGTTATGGTTGTTTGTCCATGCACCATAGTGTAAAGGATAGGACAAAAAAAAAAATATGATACATTGTTCAATCAGTATATAAAGAATGTTACAATTTGCAACTCTAGGTACAATTTGGTTCTGAGCTTAGGATTGCAATATGGATATACATTTTTCATGAAGGCAAATTCTTTCTATTTAGTAGCTCAAATTGTTTCCAACTACAACTCTAATTCTCGCATGCCCCTCACATTAGATTTTGCCATTTTGAGATGTTAAAACCATATACCTTTTCCTTAATATGACATAAACCAAAACTTGTATCTTATAATGGACCTTTAGTGCAAACTGACAAAAGCATCATATTTTCTTCTAAACAATTGATAGTAACTCTACAGAAAGTTGTGCAAGTATTCTATATTGTAAAAATCTTTTGTACCAAGTGCAGATTCATATGCAATTCGAACACATTATTTCCGAGTCAGAGGTCTGGCATTACCTGCAATTGACAGATTAAAGAATATTACCTAATGCTTAGCAAACAAAGGATGGTAAATACTTGGCAAAAAAAAAAAAGGATAGAAAAAACAGCACAGCAAACCCTAATATTTACCTAATGCTTGGCAAACAAAGGATGGTAAATACTGGATTATGTGCCAGTTCCAAAGCTGAGGTCTTAACTCTTAAGGTGGAACTGAAAGAGCATTTAAGCCATCAATCAGATCTGATATTGAATATGTTGGCAACAGAGATATTGCGAGTACAATCATCCGTCATTCATGTCCTATCCAAATTCAATAGTGATGAAAAAGCATGTTCAACACTTTGTTAGATGATATAATTATAAAATAAAATTAACGAAAAATGGTATTCATTAACTCTTTTTGTTGAAATATGACCACATAACATATTAGAGGCATATAAACTATGATCAGAGTTAACATCATTATTAATCTTCTACTAATTAAATATCTAATTATTGTTGTTCTTTTAAAGTGTAGAGTAATTAAAGGATATATATTTTACGTAACATTGAGTCCTCTTGAATATACTTCTGATCCTCAAATAAAAGAACCTTATGAAAATGCATAAACAATGCCTAAATTGAATGGAGATTAAACAAACAAACACTTCATGAAAAAAATAGTATACAGCGAGGTAATACTTACTACCATCGTTGCTGCTCTTTTTTTCATAAGCTTGCCATGCTGTGAACAATTGAGTGAGAAAATTTTAAATTGACACATAATTAATAAACCAAATTGACAAAAAAAAAAAGGAAATAGTAGAACCTCCTCTATAGCACATGAGAAAATCTTATTTCAGTCCCATTTATCACAACGAACTAAAGAGAGCTTAACACCTGCTAGGAACATCAATACTTGAAGTTTAACATAAAAAAAAAAACTTTTTACAGAAAAAAAGTAAAAACATAGTTACTTTAAAAAAGGGCCACACAATACACACAAATAATTAACACATTTTTTTTCTTCCGCAAATAAAGATATATATAATAAAATATCAAATTGAATATATAATAAAGTCTGCTAATTAAAAAAATTAACCAAACAGAAAAATGCCCAAGAACTCACAGACCAATACCAGTAGAAAATAAATACCAAGACAGATCATAAATAAATTTGTGCCATGACTCGACATGATAGGAAGAGAATTAGCAAAAAAAATAATTTTGAATGAGTGATTGTACCTGAAGAATAATTGTGTATGCTTAGCTTCAAGCCTATTGAACATATGTAACAAATGTGTATGCTTGGTTTCAAGCCTATTGAACAGATGTTTCAGCAGTTCATCATGCAATACTAACCACCACCACCAACATTAGTCACTATGATATAGTGATATATTGATAAATATTAGTCAGTATATATGATTTATAGTAAAAACTGTGAGAAAAAGAAAGTTTGAAAAAATGAGAGCAATTTCTTACTTTAGATCGCATATATGATTAATTGAAGCATGAGTTGGGCATATAACATGTGCGAGAGAGATCAAGTGTAGACTAATGCTGAAATTGTGAATTACGTGAGTCTTAGCCTCTTAGGTAATATCAAAAGTAGGTCTACTGACACTGCTAGATCAATTCAATTAATAGTTTTGGTCATTTGGCCCCGTTTTGGTGTTCCTATATAGCACCTTGATATCAGACAATATATCAGTTAGATCAATTCATTAGAGAAAAGGAACTTTGTTTCAGTCAGATTACATCTGAAATGTGTACATGCTGAAATTATCCTAACTTGAGAGTTTTATACCACACACAGAAATAACTAACAAATCAGTTGGTGCTCTAGAAGTTACAGTACTTATATATCTACATCAGTAGAAACATTAAGGAACCTTTGACGCTAAACCCTAGATGCTATCAATTATCATAAGGAAGGCTGAATTGATCACCTAGCTATAGGTTATTAACAACACATTCTGATTGATGGGTCAAGATAAAGTGCATACAATCAATCACAGAAACATAGCAACTGCTAATTAAATTTTAGTTCAATTTAATTTGATAGGTAAGGAAGCAGAATTAACATAAAAAGATTGAAAACACAAACACCTTTGGTTCCAGCTGAGAACAGTCGCCACAGAGAGCGATCAGAGAGGAGAGTGGCGACAGTGATACTGTGACAGGTCGTCGGCAGCGACAATTAGTCGACAACGTGACTCCATCGAGTTTTTCAGCGGAGGAGAGCATTGTTCCTTGGTAGACAACTGCGACAAAGCGACAGATGAAGTTGAACATTTCTCCTGTGAAAATCTTTAAAAGTCTCCAATGTAACTGATTTGCCATAATCCCCACAGCAAATGAACGAACAAACTAATAAAGTGACAGATGAAATTGAAGTAAAATTGATAAGCATGGGAGATGATTCTGATGGAAACGTACCTGTACTCAGAGCCATTAGCGAAAAAAACACTTTCAACAAACAATATTATCAGGTAGGTTTTCATGTAGGCTTGGAAGAGAAGGCGGCGGAGAAGCGGCAGGAGAGGCGTGTAGAGGAGGGGCTTGCGGTGTGACGGGGTCGGCGAAGGAGGAGGAGGCGGAGAGGCGGCAGATGTGCGAAAGAGGGGTTGACGGTGCGCGAGGTCGGCGGAGGAGGCAGAGAGAGAGAGAGAAATAGGAGTTGAGAGGGAGAGATGCACTGCTAGGTTAAAAAAGAGGAGACAAAAAAAGACGATCAGTTGGTAGCTTAGCCATCGCTAACTGTCGATGAGAGAGGAGAAAAGGAAAGAGAGGCGAAGGAAGAAGAGACGCGAAAGAAATTGATAAATGGATCAGATCGATCGATCGCGGAAAAAATAGAGGGTTCAGATTTCCGCATACATAGCGGATCGAGGCTTAATTATACTATAGATATAGATATAGATGTATCCTAATTAAATGTGCATCAAACCTGCAGACTTTAGGTGTTTATTTTATTATGTTATCCGTGTGGATGTCGGTTGAAGATGAAGTTCATCAATTAGGGCCTAGGGGAGTTGTTGTATTAGCTGGTCCATTATTTATTCTCTTTTAAAGAAAAACTTGGTACCGAAAAAATTATAACTAATTTTAATTAATTACGAAATTATAAAATAATTCGATTTTAATTAAATTTACTTCGCAGTTTCGGAATTTGAGATTTCGAAACTAACAATCTCAAATTTTAACGATTAAAAAACCTTTTATTTTGTCCTATTATACTTAGTTTCGGATTTTCAAAGTCCGAAACTAGCATTCAATTTTTCTAATTTGTCCTTTTCATAGTGTCCAATAGCCTTCCAGCAGGAATTGAATGGCAGCTATGCTGACAGTGACTTTATGGAACGTGGGAAACTGCAACTTATTTTGTCATACCATTAATGAATCATTATATTGGGCTAAATAGCTTTTGATAACTCATAATTTCTAGCATTTTTGGTGCTACAACATTTGTCATTTTTTGTGGCAGTCAATAATTTGGTTTTTGCAAGTATAGTGACATGTCTTTTACTTAGAATTTATATCATGGCAATATAAATTGTAACAACTTATGGGATATTGGGAAAAATTTTCTAATTTAAAAAGAAAAAATGATTGCAGCATCTTCAGATTTATTTTTTCAAAAAGAAACATGTACTGTGGATCTTGCCATTTTCATAATGAAAAGATATAGAATTGCTTAAGGTGTCTTCTCATCGTTGTTGGATTGTGTTCTTCCTTGAAATTTGTTGTCGCTGATTCCATCTTCTTGTTTTGATAGGGAAAGCTCATTGATAAGGTAACAACTAGCTAGCAAGCAGTCGTTTGTAACACTTGGTAGCCACTACCAAGGCTTTCTTTTTCTTTTTCTTTTTTTTTAAAAAAAAGAAGAACTAGCTAGCAAGTACCAGACAGCCAAAGTTGGTTGCAAGTAGAACCGAACTACTTGAATTGTTGGATTTCATATGAAACTAAAGTTCACAAACTTATTAGGTACCTGATAGGACAAAGTATTTCATTGGACTTAAATGACTTATATATATAAAATAGCTGGTGCTTGGATAGCAGCAAATGGTACGGCCTTGGAGCACTGAAGTCTGAAGCACTCCGTCAGAGCTGCAATATAAGGTAACACTTCAAGTAAAATGCACCCAACCATAAAAAAAAAAAACAATGAAGTTGATAACCTTAGTTCTTAGCGTTAATAAAGAACAAAGGGGAAAAAAAAAGATTGCCCTTTGTCTACAGATGTTGATTTATTATTTAACTAGTACTTTTTTTAAAAAAAAAAAAGGTTGGGAGCGCCCCCAGTATCATAGAAACATTTAGCTAGTAATAACTAATATATCTTGAGGACTTAATACTTTGTATGTTTTGGTTGGCATGTAGTTAATTCTAATGCTAGGATTCCCTGCTTGGGATCTGCTTCTCAAAAAAAAAACTAATATATCTTGAGTGGAAATAAGTAAAGTTATGAAACTTGATTTTCTTTTTTCTTTTGAAAAAAAAAATGAAATAACAAGAAGGTACTATTGTGAAACGTTCGTACGTAACATAGTATGTATCACACTATCACCCTTCTTTTAAAGCGAACTCATGCACATTACGAATCAGTAAAATGTAAATAATTTTTAGTTTTGGCGGAGCGCAAGTGCATTTTTGAAGTATTTCAGTAATGGCCAAGGATCAAATATATATTAATTATTCATTAATGGTATGACAAAATAAGCTGCAGTTTCCCACGTTCCATAAAGTCACTGTCAGCATAGCTGCCATTCAATTCCTACTGGAAGGCTATTGGACACTATGAAAAGGACAAATTAGAAAAATTGGATGCTAGTTTCGGATTTTGAAAATCCGAAACAAAGCATAATAAGACAAAATAAAAGGTTTTTTAATCGTTAAAATTTGAGATTGTTTCGGAATTGCGAAGTCATTTTTTAATTTTTGATTAAAATCGGATTATTTTATAATTTCGTAATTAATTAAAGTTAGTTATAATTTTTTCGGAACTTGGTAGTTGGACGTCTATTTATCTTGCTCTAATACTTTTAACTTATATTTTTGTGTGATGTTTTTCCTTCTCGACCTTAAATATCCAGAAAAAAATCTCCCTCAAATTTTTCAACCTATGTCTCATTTGAGAAGTGTTACTATTAGCCACTAGATCAATTTTTCAAATGCTCATGTTTTTTATGCTTATTATTATTATTATTATTATTATTATTATTATTATTATTATTATTATTATTATTATTTTTTTATTTTTTTTTTTATTTTTATTTTTTCTTTTAATTGCCCTAATAAGCAATTATGAAATTTGTAATTTTTCAAGAGGAAATAACCACAGATGCAACTATCATCAGAAAGAATTACAAAAAACATAATGCATTTTGGTAAAATCAAGTTCCTAAACAAACTATCTTAATTACAAGTGAACTTTAAAAGCCACTGAAACCTAGCAAGTAAAATAACTAAATAATAATCCGGAATTTAGAAAAAAAAAAAAAAAAAACTAAAGAACAGATCCCCCAAAAGCTGGACATGGGTGTGAAAGACGCATGATTTTTATAGGGTAATAGGCGTATCCATACATACCACACTTACCATAAGGAAGCTTTTTATCCCTTTTAATGTACATATACCCTTGGATACCCCATTGTGTACTCCAGGAGTTCTTCACGATCCAATAGTCTGTTCCATTCTCAGAACCGTATCCAACAAGCAGAACTACATGGTCTGCATCATCCGGATTGCTCGAACAATTTCCATCGTAGATTCCCTAGTGTTGGCCGATTGAATGTTCTGATTAGTTACAGTTTTAATGTGCATAAAATTCCAACAATTGTCGGTAAGCTAATAAAAAACTAAGAAATTGGATAAACAGCAACCCCATTAACTTAAGGCAAGTATCCTGAAGATTAGAGATGCAATCTAAAGATGCCGAAAATAAAACTTACCCCTGAATAAAACGTGAAATCATCACCACCAGTGGTAATGTCAACAGTAATTGGTTGGTTCTGGACAGCACAGAGAATCGCCTCATCGTTCGGTGGCACAACTCGGTACCCATTTATTGTCACCGCTGTGTTATTCGCCTGTCATTTAATTGTGCATTAATTAGCCCCACACACAGATAGTCTTGTGTTACTTATAATGCAGCAGAAACAACAATAAGGATATATTAAATAAAATGGAGGTGTTAGAAAATCATGGGTAAACACATACCACAGCGGAAATCGATTTTCCAAGATCTTTTGCGATTCCTTTCACGGCATGATACGCTAAGCCCTTCCACGTCTTCACGACCACCGTCTTCATACGCTAGTGGACAGCAACCACGATTGAAAGTCGAGTTCCAACGAGTTCTGCCACACTATCCACAGCCACGGTGCCAGACGGACTGCCACGCGCCAACCTCTCGAATAGGTTGCGGTGTTTCACTCTCCATCGAGTGCTCCTACCGATCAAGCAGGTAGAAGAGAAGTGGATCTCTCTCACCCTCTATTCTCTGTCTCTCTCTCAAAGAGAAATGACTCACATCTTTTGTACAAAAAAATGATCTGTTCAGAGAATATATAGAGATAAGGACCAGAACACCAAAAGGTGCGTCCTGTTCAGCGACCCGCAGAAAATGTCTCCACTTCAAAATTCCAACATCTCCCTCTTGGAGACATTTGTTGAAAGCAGTCATTGTCTTCATACGACACATAGACCGTGCGACTAGCGCATATACCTGCATGCGGGAGCTACAAGGCCAAACTTTAACCTAGGTTAAAGCCAGCCAGGAGGCATCGACCCTTTCCTAAAATTAGCAGTTTATATGTATATACTCATACCTTAGATTATTTCAAGATCAAGCACTAGACAAACACATCGCCAACCGCACTTACGTGGCCACTATGTTTTATCCCTTTCAATCTAATTTGCTCAAATGTTCCCAATTATGTCCACATGACAAAAATTGGTGGGCCCAAACACAAGCAAATTCCCTTGTGCGATCTGAAATTAATCTTCCTTTTGCACTCATGTCAATCCAAGTAAAATCAACCGCTTTTCCAGTAATGCACCGGTAGACCGAATCATACATAGCCATAGGTAACATACCAAAGTAGCAGAGCATTGACCTACTCTTCATGACATAGTCAATAGTCATGAGGGTACGTGTTTGGAACTCACACAATGAGGAGACAGCGGTGTTAGTCCTAGGACTACTCAACTCATTTTCCAACGTCGCCAAGCACACGTGGTATGAACACGTGCTACAATGAACCATCTATCCAACAGACGTATGTTAGTTCATTGTACGAGCCTAGGTCTAGTTGCAAACCAAAGCGTCTATGGTCTAGACCGCATACATTGCAACTCACCCTAAAAGTCTCTACAAGTCCGCTACCTTGAGCGACAAGGAAACTCTCACCTCGGCTAGCTATAGGCTACATGAATTGTGGGGGGCAATTCATGTCGACTCGCCTAAAAGAAGACAAATCTCATCTTAGTCTCAACACTAAGGCGACAACGAGCTTCGACTGCCATAAGCAGCTCCTTAGTCCTCCTTGACTAAGCGCACATAGCTCGATAAAGTCTCATCTCTGCCCACCCCAGGTGTCAGAGGCGATTGGTCGTGTGAGCGACCCCAATCTTAGCCTATTAACATACTACCATATAGTGCTAACATATACTTGAAGAACAATAAAGTTATATTTATGTTCAAAGTTCAAGTATATACCCAGGCGAGGATCTGATCTCTAAACGGATTGTCTGAAACAAACCGTATATCATCTCTGGCAAAACCTCAGAGAATATTGTATATCCTGAAATGGTCGATTAGCATCCTAACGAACCATTCCATATAGGAATACACTCACATCAGATCAACTTTGTGCTATCATGTCTCTAATCAATATCTGAATGTTTGGTTTAGTCCATGTCCCCACAGTATGTATCACAAACATACTGTTACAATGAGTTATTATCGACTCCCTCGAAGTCACAACAACTACCAATTGTATAGACTATCTCAACCAAACTCCCTCTGACATGAATATCCATCATGTCAAGTTGCTCAATCTCACAAATGAGAGAGCATGTATGATCACTCTGTTAGGAAATGCTCAAATTTAATTTTTGGATCAATTACAACTAATTAATCTTCATTAAACATCAAGCAAGACAAGGATCTAGTGCTAAAGCATTCACACATCATGAGAAAAGGGATTGAACCATTACCTCTCCTTGAATCGTATCAAGGAGGCTTAGATCCAATGCGTAGGAGTCGATGGCGTGCCTCCTCCACCACCACCACCATGGTTGTGCCGCCGGCCTCGAGTCCACCAAAGAGATTAACCACGTTCTCAAGGTATGTGCTAGCACACTCAAGAACAAGCCTAATCCCATTAGCTTTTTCTCTTCTAGCAATTAAATCTTTCATTTAAATGGTGAAGAGAGCTCAACACATGAGCAAAAGAGGGAGAAAAGAGGGGTTTATGGCAGCCACAAAGGGAAGAAAGAGAGGAGAGAGAAAGGCTAGCTCTTGGAGCCTCCAAAGGGGTCCTTTTATAGAGCTCAAACCCTAGGGAAAACTTCCCCAAAATTACACCTCTTGCCACCCTATGGCTGGCCACGAATTGGACCTATATGGGCCACCTCAAAACCTCATTTGGGTCTTTAATTCACCTAATTAAAGTCCCATTAGTTTGCTCTATAATTGGGCTATATATTTTCCTATTAAATAACAGCCCGATTAATCAATATAACCATTTATATTGAAATGTGTTGATTTATTTCTATATGATCTCTTTGACTTAATTAATTATAACGGTTCATAACGGTATATAATTAATTAATCAACTTATCATATTCCTGCAATACTCACTGTTGCGAATAAATAGATAATGCATTGTGTGGTCAAAGTCCTATTTGTGTGACCCTTTGAGGATTTATGCTATGTTGGCCATGGAGAATAAATCATTATTTAATTCCAATAATCATAAGCGGTATCTAGCAACACGTTATGATTCCCAATTCGCATAAATAATGTATACCGTTACAATATCTCAATCCTGCATAAGAAATATAAGTATTTTCTTGTCTGATTCTTATGTCACATGATATCATTGTATAATCCAAGATAGGAATGTGTCATTCTTGCAGATTATACATTTCTTGATCTAGAGTTGATCGTCTAGTTTGCATGCATACGATCCAACTCCATCAAGGGGCCCAAACAGATATCATCACTCACTAGGTATACTAATGAGGGACATACGGTTTTCTTGATGAACAACTTTTTCCCGCACAATTCAAGAGAACATAAATAAAGTCCTTATAGCAGCCTTTATCAGGAATCAACGTTAGACGATATTTATTGAACCTATCCTCATGTGGAAAAGGTGAACATCTCAAACTTAGAATCAAACTCATATGAAATAAACAATGACACATAACACAATCCATATGTTTATTTCATTGGGTCAAGTCCTGTACTATGTTCCAATAACATACACATATGCAATAAGTTCGTAACTCCTTACTTATTATTTGTAGAACTTAATCATCACTTAACTTGCATACTAATCTTTTATAATAATTAATGTTCCTTGTTAATTATCAAGATTATGGACGACTTAGATTTATTATTATCATTCTAATGAATGATCCACAGAGATCTACAATTCAGATCCTCAACCTGAATGATCTGTCAATAATAAATACTAGGAACAAATGATCAAATATCATCATTAACATAAACTAAGAAAATAAGTCATTAAATATTGACTTCTAGGACATAACTCCAACAATCTCCCACTTGGCCTAGAGTCAATCAATAGTGACTTCTAGCCAGTGAAGAATTTAGAACAATGTTATATATCCATATATATACATATCTCGAACCTCAAAAATATTATACGCTTAAATCAAGTTACTCATACGTCCATCACGTATGGATGCACAATTGCATCTCGTATATCGCTTAAGGTAGAGGTTTAGTTAGAGTGTTCGCTATGTCCGCGAACCTATCCAATTTTGTTTGACCCTATATACATATATACTTCTATATATGTGTTTTTGATCATCATCATGTGAGATCAAGTGACATCATCATAGATCTTAGTTGGATCACCAACTTAATATTGGGTTCTTCAAGTTTATGCTATGGTTCGAGATGCATAGAACCATATTAGCTTGACTGAGAACTTCTCGATCCATATTATATTCTTTCATTGCTTTACAAGTTGCTATATATATTTTGTTTTTGGTGACGGAAACGGTTGTAATATCCCATTTAGAACACCTTCTAAATTTACAACACCACATTTAAACAAAATATGTAGCTCAATTGTATTTACATCAATCTTTCGAAAACTAGCATCAATATATCAATTTATATGAGCTTTCTTTCATCTTATCAGATGGAAAAACATATCACTCTTTCTCATAAGATACTCGAGGACATTCTTGATTATTGTCCAAATGTGTTTTTCTTTGTATCCATTTGACAACTGATTGTCATACTCCTTGGGTACAACACATAGGGGCATGTGCATAAGTATGGCGTACGTAATGAAACTCATAACAGAAGGATGCTCAAATTGTATCGTGCACTCTTCTCGAATTGAGTTGCAACACACCGAGTAGAACTCAAGTGTATGCCATACAACATGGTTAGACATCCTTTCTAGGAGTATATCTTTTCGTGTAACTATAACACCTTGTCAATATATGCACATTTTGCTCAAACCTGACATCCATCATAAGCTATCTCCATAGATTTTGTTTCCTTGGATTTAGGTGACTTACCCAAGTTCTCAATTGAGAAAACATTCTCCAATGAGATCTTGACAATATTCATTTTTCTTAATGTTATTCCCAATTAATGTCTTGTATCTTGTACAATACATATAACACAATCATGCTCCCACTGAATATCTTGTCTATATAAGATATTTTTGACGAAGTGCAACTCCTTGACTTCTTTGTCAAAATGTTTATTCCAATTTCCACAGTACTTGCTTCAATCCATTAATGGATCATTGAAGCATATATATGTTTCCAACTATACAACAAATCCTTGGTTTGTGTCAAATACACAATAACTTCCTTCATTCAATCGAAGAAGGCGGTTTTGATGTATCTTTCCATATATCTATATATACGAAAAATAACTATTGCTAGAATGATCTTTATTGACTTATACATAGCTACAAGCGAGAAGCCATGCTTTGTACATGGTCAACTTGTTATCGACTTAGACATAGCATCAATCATGAAATTGTGCTTTGTACAGAGTCGACTTGCTATCCATATCTATCTTTCCTTTTAAAGATCTATATGTTCTAGATGGATTGCTCCTTCATGAACATTAATCAAGGTCTATATCTTGTTGTTATATATATGGATTGCACTTAAAGATCATATAGATTGAAACCATACTTGTGGAATCGGGTCTTTCCATTGCTTCTTTATTTAACAACGGATCCTCACATGTCAAATACGAGGACGTTGTGATGCCTATGCACTTTTCAGGTTAGGCAATTCACTCTCGTTGATCTTTGTAGGATTGGTGCTTGAGGTCTATAAACTACTTCTACAACATCTTGTAGAATAAGTTCTTGATCCTAATATATTGCACGAGTTTCTCTAACATCATCCATTCGTGAGATGTTTGAGTACTCTTTAGAAGCGAGCGTACTTATAAACTTCTTCCTTTCACAACTGCTTATGAGTTAAGTTCCGCTCAACTCCCACTAAGCACCATGTATGGAGTGACAAGTTCCCTATAAAGGTACTTCTTGTAGTGACGCATAAACTCCTTTAATGCTCACTTTACTCCCACTACTTCTTCTTGAGAAAATCATTCTTTAAGTTTACGTTATGATGAGCAACAACTACCTTGTTCTTATCATGTTCATAGAAGTAGTACCTTTTGTCTAGTTCAAGATATCCTACAAAATAATAAGCGTCTTATTTGGGTCCAAGCTTATCAATCAATCAAACCTTGAAATAAGCTTCTCAACACCAAATCTTGAGAAACAATATACCTAGAGATCGAATCTCGTAAGATATCTTTCTCAATAGACTTCAATGGAATTTTTATTTAGTGTAAACAATATTGTCCTCAAACACAATCCCTTACATGAGTCAAACAAGTCAATTTGATTTATTGCCGATCGAACTATATCAAACAATGTTCGATATCTTCATCCTTGGATACATTTTTCAATGTTCCTCATGGAGCGAGTAGTGAAACGTCTTTCATACTCTTTAGGCAATATATCAAACTATATGACTTAACTATTTACCATGATCCATCTTAAGACTTTTGCTCTTATTGAATAGTTTTTCAACTTTATTTTTGAAATTCTTTTGACCTTGTCAAAAGATTCATACTTATACCATATCAAATAGATACATTAATATCTACAATGATCGTTGGTCAAGTGGTAAAGTATCAACAACCTTTCAATTGCACAAGTGCTTTTGATCTATATACATCAATATGTATTAGTTTTTAATCAAGTTACTTGTCCTTTAAACCTTCGTAGGTCAAAGGCGCTTTTGTCTTTTAACAAACACGATTCGCATGAATTTCAATTGATTTGCAATCAAATTGATTTACGAGCTCCACGTTACGTAGACTCTCATAATGCGATTCTTGTTTATATTCGACTAAGCAACTATTTTATATAAAAGTCAAATACTTTATGTGAAGTCTTACATATTTGTCATTCAAAATTTGTTTATCTATTTCAAGCAAATTCAATTAAGATGCATGAAATCTTATACACAAATTTATAACAATAAGAGAACAACATTTCTCTATTACAAAACATGATCATCCATCATCAAAATATGAAACGGAAATAAGGTTTTATGAGATGTTTGGAATAAGGTATACAACCTCAAAATCCTAAACAAACTCTTTATTTAGTAAAGATAACTCTACGTATTCAATGGTAGCGGCTTAGATGTATAAGCCATTTCCAAAACGAAGTCTACTTTACTTATCTCGAACTTTCTCTTATTCATCATTGTCTACACATTTCGTTAAATGCGAACACATGAACTAGCACCTAATTACTAGTGTGAATTAGAGATAGTGAGATCATTTGAACGACAAATATCTTTAAGGTTTAGAACATCATGGTATTTCGGACAACCTTTCAAATGCCATCCATAAATTGCAAATGAAACATCTCATGTGACACACGGTTACTAGTGAGGGTCTCAAAGATTCAACTCATATCTTGGTGAAGTATTCTTTTAATACTTAACCAATTACTTTCAGCACTAACAAGTGTGCGAACAATATATTCTTTATCCATAGAAAGAGATTGTATGACAATATCAACAATCATTGATATTGGAGATCTTAATATCTCTAGTTATCAATTAGCTACTCAAATCTTTCGGTTCGCAAGCTAATGAAATATTTATCTTCTTATAAGAAGAGTCTCTTGGTTAACTCACATTCCATTACTCGATCATAAATGATTGAGTCTATCTTTACTTTCTCTAAGAACATCTTCTTGAATAAATGGATGAGAGTGTAAAAGTCTTAGTATAGTCCTTATGAATTCTCCAATTCAAAAGTCTAGAACTTCTAAAAGGATGTAAGCATTCGCTTTATTGAATAATTTTCGTCGAAACTAATCAATCATTGCGAAGCTATTGTTCGGGAAGTCGAGGAATGTTTTTGGGATTAAACTTGCTCAAGTTTCTCATTTCCAAGAACATGTCTTAGAAATCGGTACTTCTTCTCCAAGTAAATACCTTAGAAACGAGCTTGTCGTTTTCCAAAGATTGATCGCAGCGAAATTAACATATTTAATATCTATAACAATTTCAATTTAAGGTCATTTAGTTTATGCAATGTTTTGTTTATGGAATGATAAACAAAACTCCCACTACATTTAATTAATGTCCCTAAATGTAATGGATTCCAAGATCCTCATTTTCGTCAAGTAGAGCCTACTATGGCACGACACCCTACTTAACTAGACAAGGTAGGTTCTCCAACCAATCATATCAACCATATGATTCTTGGTTTGTGAATATCTAAGTATATTTACAAACTTCGCCCCGATGTCGAAGAAAATTTGTTGGGTCCATCGATAAGCAACCTCTCTCTATTTGCTCCTAACAAATCTTTTCATTTGTAACCCGACTATCAAGGTTGACAACCATGACGTCCGCTATGGCGGACCGCGCCATGATTGGCAATTGACGTGAGGGGGATAGAGAGAAGGAGGACGATTTGACTTAATCATATTTGGGACAAAACAATTATGTGACTCTTGTTTGGTGGTCATGTAAGCATACACCCATACCTACCTATGACAATTCAAGACATTCTCAAACAATCACATAATCTAAGCATCTCAAACATTGCCGTGGGTTTGTATGGCTCCCGCTTGCATTAGTCTTCGTCGCATCTTCATGTAACGAGACTAATCTAATCAAACCCTCCCACTAATTACTAAGATCCTATCTAATAATTAAGGAAAATAAATACATGTGATAAAATTCCTAAAACCCCGCCTAGGCCTTAGGGGCATGCAAGCCTCACAAGTTACATAAAAAATTAACCAATTAATTATCAAGGCACCTTAGGCCACATTACAAGCAATCACATGCATTCACAATATTTTACAACACACAAAGCATTGACACCTTGAGCCATATCAAACCCACATCCTCCTACAAAACAAAGTTAGCACATATATAATATACATGATTCACTTGCTCTTAATTAATTTCATTAATTAGAATCTTTGTGCATACTTGTTGCTCAAGTTTTTCGAATGCAAAGAAGGCTTAACCTTAACAACTAATTGTTTAAGCCCTTTTAAATTAAATCCAACCATCAAAGCAGAAAGGAGGGTATTTAAGGAGTCTTCTAATTAATCTTTCAATAAATTGATTAATTAGAAACTATTTTAACTAATTAAAATACGAAATTCGGGGCCCGAAAAAATTCAAAATAATTCGGTCTCCAAAAAATCCGAAATAAATCCAGAGAACTCCTTACAAAGATTGCGATTACCTGTAAAAATCTCAAGGAGAGATCAGTTACCATCAGGGAGAACCAAAAAAGACAAATCCTCAGATTGTGCACGAAGCACCGTTAGAGAAAATTCTGTTATTGGTCTCAACCTTTTGGTCTGTATGATCATCCCCTTGATATTTTTCCAGCAAACAATTTATATAGAAAAATACTACATACAATAGGCTCTCATTCTATGAAAAGAAAATCTACAAGTTATATTCAAGATCAACGAGATAACAAGCATTTAAGCAAGGTATCCTGTTCTGGAACAGACCGTCGACCAATAAGCTTTCACTCGGTTGAGGTATCAAATCTCAATGAAAATCTATGAACTTAATTTTCACAGATTCCATACTTAAAGAAAAACATTTTCATTTCAACACTTTTCCATAAACGTTTCTCAATAAGTACAGTTTTTCAAAACAATCGGTTTGTTTGAAAAAACAGATCTGACAACTTCATCACTTTTCATCCTTCAACGCCCACATAAGATCCGAAATATGCAACAAAATTTACATATCCAGAAAGAGCATCAAGTTTAGATTAATTCTATTTAAAAGTTCAAGGTACTTTGTATACAAACTTATTTGATACCAGCCACAACAATAGAACTGTGCAGCAGAATAATGGGTCTGCGCACCGTTACCGTTTAAATCACTAAAAATCCATTTTAAATCGAATTTCAATGATTCCAGTGGAAAAACAACCAAAACTCAGAGGGCTACAACCTCCAATAAGAAGGAAAAAATTTCAGAGAGCTTTACACCACGAAAAATAAGCAACAAGACAGAAAAACAGCTTTTCCAGAACCAGCAAGCATGCACATCACTAATTAACTCAATTAATTACGAATTTCTCACTTAATTAAGTGTGAAAAACCTTAAGCACGACCATAGCTCTGATACCACTGTTAGGAAATGCTCAAATTTAATTTTTGGATCAATTACAACTAATTAATCTCTATTAAACATCAAGCAAGACAAGGATCTAGTGCTAAAGCATTCACACATCATGAGAAAAGGGATTGAACCATTACCTCTCCTTGAATCGTATCAAGGAGGCTTAGATCCAATGCGTAGGAGTCGATGGCGTGCCTCCTCCACCACCACCACCATGGTTGTGCCGCCGGCCTCGAGTCCACCAAGGAGATTAACCACGTTCTCAAGGTATGTGCTAGCACACTCAAGAACAAGCCTAATCCCATTAGCTTTTTCTCTTCTAGCAATTAAATCTTTCATTTAAATGGTGAAGAGAGCTCAACACATGAGCAAAAGAGGGAGAAAAGAGGGGTTTATGGCAGCCACAAAGGGAAGAAAGAGAGGAGAGAGAAAGGCTAGCTCTTGGAGCCTCCAAAGGGATCCTTTTATAGAGCTCAAACCCTAGGGAAAACTTCCCCAAAATTACACCTCTTGCCACCCTATGGCTGGCCACGAATTGGACCTATATGGGCCACCTCAAAACCTCATTTGGGTCTTTAATTCACCTAATTAAAGTCCCATTAGTTTGCTCTATAATTGGGCTATATATTTTCCTATTAAATAACGGCCCGATTAATCAATATAACCATTTATATTGAAATGTGTTGATCTAAAATTAATTATTAACTCATTAAGAATTATTTTTGGGATTAGATAATGCATTAATTTATTTCTATATGATCTCTTTGACTTAATTAATTATAACGGTTCATAACGGTATATAATTAATTAATCAACTTATCATATTCCCGCAATACTCACTGTTGCGAATAAATAGATAATGCATTGTGTGGTCAAAGTCCTATTTGTGTGACCCTTTGAGGATTTTTGATATGTTGGCCATGGAGAATAAATCATTATTTAATTCCAATAATCATAAGCGGTATCTAGCAACACGTTATGATTCCCAATTCGCATAAATAATGTATACCGTTACAATATCTCAATCCTGCATAAGAAATATAAGTATTTCCTTGTCTGATTCTTATGTCACATGATATCATTGTATAATCCAAGATAGGAATGTGTCATTCTTGCAGATTATACATTTCTTGATCTAGAGTTGATCGTCTAGTTTGCATGCATACGATCCAACTCCATCAAGGGGCCCAAACAGATATCATCACTCACTAGGTATACTAATGAGGGACATACGGTTTTCTTGATGAACTACTTTTCCCCGCACAATTCAAGAGAACATAAATAAAGTCCTTATGGCAGCCTTTATCAGGAATCAACGTTAGACGATATTTATTGAACCTATCCTCATGTGGAAAAGGTGAACATCTCAAACTTAGAATCAAACTCATATGAAATAAACAATGACACATAACACAATCCATATGTTTATTTCATTGAGTCAAGTCCTGTACTATGTTCCAATAACATACACATATGCAATTAAGTTCGTAACTCCTTACTTATTATTTGTAGAACTTAATCATCACTTAACTTGCATACTAATCTTTTATGATAATTAATGTTCCTTGTTAATTATCAAGATTATGGACGACTTAGATTTATTATTGTCATTCTAATGAATGATCCACAGAGATCTACAATTCAGATCCTCAACCTGAATGATCTGTCAATAATAAATACTAGGAACAAATGATCAAATATCATCATTAACATAAACTAAGAAAATAAGTCATTAAATATTGACTTCTAGGACATAACTCCAACACACTCAAACATGCTATTGACTCAATCTCCACAACAAGAGAGTCATACTCCATCTCTAAACCAAAAGAGTATATGATTTACTCAAATCTCCACAACGAGAGAGTAAATTTATTTCTTATCACAAAGAAACAATATTTTATCAAGTTAACTTTATTAACAAAGTATACTTGCACTCATATGAATTACCTAACCAGAGGCAAATCAATTACAAGTATTTAAACTTGATACTTAGCATGTCAATTGTCATATTATTCAGATATATATTATACCTACACAAATAGGTATTTTTATGGCTCAATTTAATGTCAAGCTCCTAGTAAAACTAGAGTGACTTATCTCAATCATGTATGAGGGAAACCTCTAATTATAGGAATTGCATTTTGGATGATAATGTGCCACAATGCACAGTTTCCAATAATGCTCATCAAACCCTTTATCATACAGATATCTTGGTAGCTTTCTTTATGGACTTATAACAAAAACTTATTATAAGTTTTTATCCCACAATTAAACAAGAGTCTCTCAACTTATTCATCCAGCCAATAGTGCACCACATGTGCTATGCTGATCAGGCATATCTATTGCTTAGAACAAGCTATGTGAGGCAAACTCATCTTCTAACAAGAGAATTTCCTCAAATTAAACTCCCTCTGTTGTGTGCCATACGAATTGTTTCACCACGAAACAAATCGTTTCACATAATCAACAGAGTCTCTGTTGCTAATCAGTGTCATACGGATCGTTGAACCCTCAAACTGATCGTTACACACTTACAACAGAAAATTGTTTAATATCTCACAATTGATTTATCAAACCCTCATTAATCTCAAGAACCCAAGTGTTCTCCAAAGATTAATATGACAAATCAAATAAGTCCAATCATATTATTATTTCATTTACTCTATCTCATCTTATATATATATAGTATCTTCTCATAAGCTTTACTGTATTTGAACGTGTACGAGGATGTGAGGAAGAACCTATTTTATTTCTCCCTCTCTTCCTCAGCAACCGAGTCAAGTTCACAATAAGGAAGCTTGTATAAGAAACTATAAGTGATTCTCTTACATGGCACTACTATGGTTTCTTCTCTAATAAATTTCCAAAATTTATGAGAAGGTGCACTTCCTCATGTGCAACTGAACCTATGATCACAAAAACATCCATCCAATGAGTTATAGTAAACCATAGTTCAAACCATAAATATGGAGATTTCAAATCTGCCACTGACTAGCTCTAGCGGTCCGCTTGGCAACCCAGCGATCCGCTCTCAGTGGAAGCGACTCGCTTGCCCAGCAAGCGGCTTGCTTGTGTTATTCGAGCAGAAATTCCATAGTTGGAAATTCTCTCTACTGTGCATCTATTGTTGCATACTGTATGACCAGTTTGCAGATCACAGTAACTGCTACTTAGCCTTATAAGAACCATACCAAAATAGTCCTTCAACTCTATCACGCAACACAATATGTCATGTGATATAAGAAATAGTGAATCATCCAACTATTTCTATTTTGTCACAACTCTTAAATTTGTCAAGCAGGTTCAAATAACCGCGACATATATTTAAAGAGATTTCATAAATTTCAAGACTGAATTAACCCTAGTCATGAATGTGACAAAACAAGGCTTCAAGTGCAGCGTACATAATAAATCTCCATCACTTGAAACGCTTATCCAACAAGCATTCAAGTTGTCTCTCAAAATACTTACTATCTCTCTAAGTTGGCAAAATTGAATTGAAAATCTGATTAAAATCAAATCCAATCAATTACCCTCAACTTATATAGTAAAGTGTGCCAAATAATCACTACTCATGAGATTATGTATCCATGAAACAAATAATTGAAAGAAAGCTCATTTAGTACATTAAACTACAACGTTTAAGTACTAACACATCATCACACACTCAATGCCGAAATCCAACATCAAAAGAATAACAATAAGTACTATACTTTGTCAAAATTTGAAGTATATAAAGTATTATGGAGTTAAGGTGTGTGTCTCCCTTACGGAAACATCAAATTGCATGTGCCAATCCCCAGGATTGCACCATCGCAATCTCCATTTGATAACTTTATTTCATGTTATGACAAGTAACTCACATCCAAACCATAAGCTAAATGCTATGTAACTTAAACCACATTAAGATACAATGAATAAGCATTTGCGGTTTCAGATTATAGTACTTTTAATCAAGTCCAGAAACATTTGCATTTAAGTTCACAACTATAACCTCTTAGTATGTCAATCAATTACTTGACTTGTCGTCAAATATAACCAAATGAGTAATGTCCGTTTAGAAAATGAACAACACCAACAGTGAGATTTACTTGCAAACAAGTAAATACCATCACTTATTACTCAAGTGTTAATTTATGACATTTATTATGTAACTCAAAATTTAATTGACTTAATTCCAAGATGCCACCTCATTGTGCTCCTTGTACTTGTCAAAATTTTATTGAGTTTACAACCCTCAGTCAATAATTGATTATACTATTCAATAGAGATTGCAAATGTTGTAACTTAACAAACTACTCAACAACACAAAGCGAGCAAATTGTTGCAAATCTGTAACCCTAGCGGCCCGCTCGGTTACACTCCCTCTGTTTCTGACTACTCATAAATTCTTTTGTGATTACGCATTACATGTGATGATCTCTTATTCATCCTGATCCTCTATAAGACAATAAGATATTGTAATGCCCAGCAATACATGTACATCAATGTCTTTTTCACTAGAGATCAGCGACTACTAATAATTAAGCCAAAACCACATAGAGACAAGCACTATGTTAGCACTCTCATAAGTCATAACATCTCAGTTATAACTATAAATCCTCGCAGCACAATTCTAGTCATTCCTAAGAAATATATATACCTTAGCCTATATGACCAAAAGAAAGTCTAGGACAATCAATCAAATCAAAGGAACTAAGCATCAATACCCTTACATAACTCAAATCGGCGCAAGGATCAGAATTTAGATGAGATCTCAATAGTCTACCAATCTAGATTCACCCAGTGTGTGTCATCACACATTGCTAGCAAACACCAACATGTGTTATGCAAGCCATCACAATTAGGTGAGATTGTACCATATGTACCATCCATCACCATCAACAAGCAAATAATAGAGGGTTATTGATGAAATTATCGAACGGATAACTTCAATCACAGTTTATAATTTATTATGCTTGTTCTGGTTAAAGTATATGATAATCAGAAATATTTCAAATGATCTATTTGAGCCATCAAATAGTTTATTATCAAATGAAATGTCTATAGATCTGTTTGTAAATCAAACAATCTATTTTGATATCATAAAGACACACCAACATCTGGTTGTCTACTCTCGGACTTTGTCACGGTTCATTTCGCTATGAAACGATCCATCTCGCACAAAGTATATTGATATCTTGATTCTGGCATTCTATCTCCCTCAGAATCAATATCTGATTATCATCAAATTTTCTAGACCTTGATAACAGCACTCAACTACGCCATCAAGTCTAGATGGAACAACACCAACATATGATATCTCCCATTTCGGTACTTGGTCCGGCATAAAGTCATATACACAACAAGAACCATTGATTATCACTCAGATAATCTTCAAAACAAGTTTGATTAACTCTTATGACCTCTGGTATTCATGTGTCTCAATTTCTGATCACTTATATGGTGTTTTACTCACTTTGAGTTGTCCAAAAGTCATTTTGACTCTCAGCCAGCAGTTTCAGCGGCCCGCTGGCAAATCCAGCGACCCACCGAAAATATCTGCGGCCCGTCGGCAAATCAGCGCCCGCCGACAATTCTAGCGACCCGCCAGAACTGGGCAGAATTACAGAATCGACAGAAATCAGATTCTGCACCCTGATTTCAAACCCGCGATATCTCGATCATACTTCGATGAAAAATTATGTTCCATATATCATTGGAAAGCACACTCAATGCTCTATCCAATCATGGCAAATATAAATTTTCAATGATTTCAGAAGCATGCTTTGAAAATCAGATCCAAAACACCAAGTTCTGATTCTTACCAGAACAGAACCGACTTGCGAGCGTGATTTCTCACTCACCGTTTATCCAAAAATTGTAAACTTAGACTTTCTGGAAAGATCTCTAAAAGCTCTATCTCCAGTCCAAATTTGACAGAAAAAAGAATTACGATGTGATCACAAATCCACTCGCACTACAGAAAGGTCAGAAATTCCAGAAACCAGACAGACTGACATCCTCTGATTGCGAGGCCATTATCTCTCTGAATACTTGCTTTTTTTTCGAGTTCTTGGACTCTCTGGAAACTAGACTTCAAGCCCGTTCCAACACCACAAGTTTCACTCGAAACAAGTTAACAGATGTCGAGATATACCTCCGCGAAGTCAGGCAATCAAATCTGAAATTCTGTTTCTGGACAGAACTTAGGGTTTCCCCTAATTCTCCCTCAAAATCACGAAATTAGACACACAAAATCACTCAATAACAACCAGAAATCAAAGAGAAGAGGCTTAGGTATCAATCCCTACCGAAAAGAAACCTAACGGCTCTGATACCACTGTTAGAAAATCGTGGGTAAACACATACCACAGCGGAAATCGATTTTCCAAGATCTTTTGCGATTCCTTTCACGGCATGATACGCTAAGCCCTTCCACGTCTTCACGACCACCGTCTTCATACGCTAGTGGACAGCAACCACGATTGGAAGTCGAGTTCCAACGAGTTCTGCCACACTATCCACAGCCACGGTGCCAGATGGACTGCCACGCGCCAACCTCTCAAATAGGTTGCGGTGTTTCACTCTCCATCGAGTGCTCCTACCGATCAAACAGGTAGAAGAGAAGTGGATCTCTCTCACCCTCTATTCTCTGTCTCTCTCTCAAAGAGAAATGACTTACATCTTTTGTACAGAAAAATGATCTGTTCAGAGAATATATAGAGATAAGGACCAGAACACCAAAAGGTGCGTCCTGTTCAG